>JAUIMM010000467.1:282500-2682500 GCA_031769625.1 Taudactylus pleione
TATATATATATATATATATATATATATATATATATATATATATATATATAAATCTCCTCCCATTTCGACGGTAAGTATATATAAAACAACAGGTCTTTATAGCAATAAGGAATTCATGGAATTGTGTCCTTTTAAAAATAAATAATAAATAACCAGTTTCTTTAGACTGATTGCAATGTTCAATCTAAACACTGATAACACATGGAAAGTACTTGGTGTAATACTGGCATTCTTTCAGAGGTATGTAAGCTATCATTAGCTCAGGGAGGATATCTACAACTTTCAAAGCAAAATACATAACAGTTGCTGAAATAACTTCGTAGTGATGGCAGCTGTCAAGATATTCTGTGAAATAAAAGTATGATCTCATAATATGTAAAGTAAATGGCACTTTAAAAAAACTGAACTGGTTATATTAGGGGACACTGGGCCTGATTCAGCAGCGTTCGCAAATGCATCTATGTACGCAGATCTGGTGATAGCCGCATGTGTATAAGCCGCACTGTGACCGCGTTGCGATTACGCACGCACAGAGAAATACATCGCAGAGTGAGTGACAGGCTGTGAGCGTTTGGGATGGGGGAGTGGTCGGTAAATGCGGGCGTGGCCTGTCAGTTTGAGCACCGTTGCTTGGGTAAATAAATAAGCCACTGCGATTTGCATACACAGCTTGAGTGGTCACTGCGTGCAACGGGATTTGCATCATCTGCGGCGGGTCAGACCTGGTGGAAATGCTGCCTGACTGACCGATATGCGTCGATGGCACCGATGTTTGCACAGAAGAGCGAGGTTTGGACAGATATTAGAAGGCAGCAGTGGGCGTCTTTGTCGGATGAGCTTTGGCAGGCATTAGCATATTTTCGCTGCTGCGTTCCGTACGGAATCGCAGCTGTGTACGCAATAGCGATCCTCACTAAATCCGGCCCAATGTATAGGAATCCCTTTTTTTCATAAGAAAGCTGATCTAAAGCACAGGGCTCTGTACCTCCCACATAATCATCATTGTGTTAAACATATAAAAAGTTTGTATAGTCAGTGGGGAATGACCTATAGGGAATGAGGGGGTGCAGTCAATATCCTGGCACATGGGACGCTGGCGCTTAGAATACTGGCGCCAGAATCCCGACCGCTGGCATCCTGAAGGTAAGAAGCAGAGTTAGGAGGAGGATTAAGGGACCTATCCATTAGCAGACTTTCTGCACGATGCGACCAAAACCAGGAGGTTTTGGTCGGAATGTGCAGAAAGTCTGCTAGTGGATAGCCGGCAAGGACCAGCGATACGCGTGCCCGCTGGGTCTTTGCCGACCCAGACTCTCTCTCCAACATGCCGGTCAATCTGACGACAGTCGTCAGGTTCGGCATGTTAGGAGATAGTAATCCGGACGTGCGGCAGCACTGAAAAAACGTTCAGTGAACGTCTTTCAGTGCTGCTCAGCACCCGGCGGCTTGAAGGTCTGAACGCTAGACCTTCAAAGTCTATAAATGGATAGTCCCCTTTAAGATGGCCATACATCTAAAGATTATCTGTCCAACCAGCCAACTAGTTGATTGGTTGGAATGAAAATCTGGTAACGTATGGGAGTAACTGATGATCAGCAATTTGCTCCCTAATGCCAGAAAACAGATGAAAATGGTCGTTCAGACAAGTTTGTTAAATGTTTGATCTAAACAATTTGTTCAAACAGTTTTTGTCCATTTACCGGCGTTTTGGAGCAAATTGCTGATTGTCATTTGCTTTCATACCTTACCAGATTTTCATTCCAACCAATCAACTAGTTGGCTGGTTGGACAGATAATCTTTAGATATGTGGCAGCTTTAGTGTTAGGATTAGGCACTAAGGGGGGGGAGGATTAGGTTTAGGCACTAGGATGGGAGTTTAGGATTAGGCACCTGGGAGGGTTAGGATACCTACTGACAGGTGTCTGTATCCCAATCCTGTCGGGATCCCGGTGTCGAGTATTGACCCAGGCATCGGCATCTTGTACCCGACCCGGGAATGAGTGGTGTTATGCCAAGGACAGGGTTGTAGGTTTTCCAACATATTTTAAAAAACAAACAAACATCATTTAAGTTCAACTGACCCACAGTCAGGGCCCTGGAATAAGCCTTTGGGGGCCCCGGGGCACTTAAGACAGAAGGGCCGCCCCAAGTCCTTTTGTCAGCATCGCCTCCACGCGTTCGGCCCTTAGAAAATGCACGGAACTGCATATTGGTATACAGTGGTAGGCGGCAGCATTGTGCAAGTGGAGGTTAGTCCACGCGGCAGGTGACTTAGGGAATTGGTTTATTAACCAGGTAGAAACAGGTAGGATAACACAGCGTTAACAGTAATGTAGCAGGTTCAGGATGCAGAGTTATCTCAGTTGCAGCCAGGAGAGTACAGGGTATGCTGGGCATTGCAAAACGCCAGTGCAGTACACTGTGATCTGCTGTATGCAGCATAGGTGCAGTGGGGATAGTGCCTGATTTGTAATTGCTGAAATGTTCCCTGCTCTTATGGCATTCGCCCCGCTGAAACCGCCGTCCACACCCGTGGACTTCTGTGTCCCACAGGCCGAGAGCTGGTGAAACAATCATCTGCGAGGGAATAGATGCCGTGCACATGCACACAGCATCTATTCACACTGCGGGGAGGGCCTGGGGGCAGCCCAGCATCTCCAAGGAGTCCCGTCCCAGAGTTTGTCTGAGATAGGCGTATTATACTGTGATCTGATGTGGGCATGGCGGCTATTATTACCTTTTGTCTCTGCTGTATGTTATTTATTAGTATCATGAGCCACTCAATCTACAGCACTGTTTAATATATTGCCCCTTTCTAAGGAAATGATGATCATAATGTTCCTGCCATTAATTGCATTTTCTGTAGTGCTTATTGATATTATGTTATACCCCTTTTACACCGCAGCTAAAACCTGGGTTTTTGAAGGGTTAACCCGGGCAGCTCCCTGGTGTAAAAGGGCAGAGGGTTGGATCGCCGGGTCGAGTGACCCGGCAATCCAACCCAGGTAACTAGCAGGGTTTAACAAGGGCGTAGCCCGTGAAACCCTGCTATGGGAACAGCGCACTCCGGGTCACGATGACCTGGAGTGCGCTGCTAGCCGGCCGATTGGTCCGGCTTCAGTGGCGCTTGGAGATGACGTCATCTCTAAGCGACCACTTTCACTCCGCAAAAGCCCGGTCTATGCAGACCCGACTGCGGTGTGAGCAGCGCTGACTCGGGAATATCCCGAGTCAGCGCCGGCAAAATTCCGGGTCTGATCCGGATAGGAACTTTGTTCCAACTCCGGGTCAGACCCAGAATTTAGGTGGAAGGGTATTAGTTTCAGTATGCTAGAGATATAGGGGGGGAATTAAATTCCAAGCGATATGTATGAAGTGCTGCTGGTCACTATGCAACTAATATCGTCAAACCCCATAGATGTGTGCAGGAAACCGCGTGATAATTGTGTACGGTGTTATAATGGCCGGTGGCACATTGCTTTGAATGGAGTTTTCCCCTTTACGATATTCCAGAAAACGATCTTTCACTGTAATTTGAACTGTGCCTAAAATATAGTCAGATGTATAAAAAGTTATCCCTTTCTTTACCTAGAGTCCACACAGCATTACCCGGTTCATTAAGTAATTGAAACTAGAACTAAATTTAGTTTTGAACATAATAGTAAATTGATGATAATTATATGAAAATTAAAATTATATCTCTGTTCTTGGGCGGTCCTGCTATTGCCTCTGTCTGGGAAGAGATCGTGTGTTAATACTGTGGGCGACTCAATTCAGCAGGCGTTGAATAGTGGCGGCAGTTGGTCTGGGAGCTATTCAATTCAGCGTGCTGTTTAGTCCGACTATTATAAGTTAAGACGGAGAATGCCGGTTCTCGCGACTTAACCCCCATGATTCTCGACTAAAGCACCTGCCGCAAAACTTGCATTATTCTTCGGCTAAAGTTCCGACCGCAAGGCTCTTCGTGCCGCGCTAAGCTGGAAAACTGCAAGAAGAAATCATTTAGTCGACCTAACAGCGCTCTGAATAGCTCTAGTACCAATTTCCCGGCGTTATTCAACTCCCGCTGAATTGAATCGCCCCCATGTCAGACCTCGATTTTTGTACTTGCATTTGGCACGTTGCATTAGCATTGCGATCTCTTGAACACTGTTTGCTCATTTGTACATGTTTAATGGAAGTGATCGCCAATGACCAGATGCATGTAAAACATCCGTTAACAACATGTGGGTGAATTGATGAGAAGTGTTCCATGAATTGTTTGTGTAACAGTTTAAGAAGAAACAGCTGCTTCGTGCTAGTATAAATCTTTTCTTTTGGATAATATTGGTAGAATATAACAGGCATGGTGGGAAAATAGTTTTATCACATGTGACGGGATGTCGGGGGGCGTTACTCGATTTGTTTTGGACATCCATTACTTTACGCACATGTCGTGCCCAAATACACCAGGTTTAGAAGCGTAAAGCTGCTAAACCCTTGCAAAGTCCTGGCTAGCGCACTCAAACGAAAGTTTGGGTGCCCAAAAACCCATCTCTTAGCGGATTTTTGCTTGCCACCTCAGGCGGGTGCGTGCAGAAATCTGTGCCCCCGCGGCACTTGCACACGATTAGCGCTTCATCTGAATTGCCTCATAAGTGCCCGTTAGTAATGGGTGCTCAAAAAACAATTGAATTCCACTGGTAAGAACTGGGACTGTCCTGGCAATACTGTACTACATAGGACTTGCCCTAAGGGCTTTTATACACAGGTGTTAATATAGTGCATTAAACACTATAAAACATAGTAAATGCCCTTATATGCTGATAGTCCCATAAATGTAATGTAAACCATAATGTACCCATGTTTTCTGGCAAGTGTCAGTTTTATCTTTGTATGTTGCAGTAATTCTTGTTGCAATATAACATAGTTCAGTTGGAGAGTACATTATGCTTTACAGAGGATTTAAGAGGCGGCTTTGAATGCTCTGGTTAGAGTGAAGGTCTTTACACATCATACATGTGGAATTTTTCAATGCCGTTTGTATGTGTTCATGCTTGTCTGTATAATTCTAAGATTTCTACCTGTTGTCCTCAATAAGCATTATGACCTCAACCCAACAAAGTGTAAAATAATTAATCTCAATAACTAATAGTAATATTAAAATAAATGTGCAGGCACAAGAATTGGCATACGAGGTCAGAGCTTTTATTAATTAACACAGTCAACTCCCACTAGCTACAAAACTAAAGGTTCATCCTGCACCTCATAGTTGCGCTTCTGACAAAGGCAATCTGTATGATTTAGCATCCCGACAGCGGCATCCCGGCAGAGGAGGAAATCCCGATTGTCAATAGTGGCGAAAATATGAAATATTAAAAAATAATTATCCGGTCCTAATCGCAAATAGATAGTATATAAGAAAATTTGCTTTCATATTTTCGCCACTATTGTCAATTATTATTGCATTTTTGTCTTTTTGTATCTATTTATTTTAATTAGTAGGTCAATTAAAAGTTAAGTTTTAATTAATATCACATTACACTAGGTTAATAAGAGTGCCCCAAAAAAGAATTTTTTTCTTTTTTTGCTCTAGCAAAAATATTTTTGAGATACGTTATTCCTCATTGATATTCAGATAGCCTTTGGTTTAAATATAACTGAAGCGATAGAACACATATGGCCTTTTCTCGATTCAAAGAATGTAATTGCATGACATAATCTGTATAACATCACTTTTAGATTATGTTGAGGGACTTTTTGGTTTTCTGGTTTCGATTGAAGACAAATTGGGAGAAATGAGGTACTAACAAGTTCACATACTTCTCACGGTACTGTTATTTTAACAAAATGTAAGTCTTAAGAAATGTACTGTATATGAACTAACCCATGCATACTATATTTTGAGTGAAATTTAGAATACACTTCTGTAGATACATGAGGTTTACAATACATATTATTAGACATTCTTCAATGGTTTCTGTAGATAATGTTTGTATAAATTGCATGTTTTTTTGGGGGGGGGTCAGAATGCTCTGATTATGTGATTCCCTTCCTTTCCCAACCTAAAGTATTAACCTAAGTTCTGCCCCCACACTCTAATCTTGACTGACAGCTGGGAGTGACATCACTACATGCTTTGACTAAACTTTTGCTGTGAGGAATGCATGGGACAATGGTAGCAGTATGGTGCGAGTCCCCTGAACACAGCAACAACATTTAAGTGGAAAGGAGTGGTCAATGTCATTGTCTTTGGGTCATGGTCAGTGTTAGGGTTGTTTTCTCTGGGTCATGGCTTTTCTGGTCAGGGTCATTGTCTGTATGTGGGTCATGGCCTGTGTCAATGCTATTTGTGTCTTATGGCAAGGGTCATTTTCAAAGGGGAAAGGTCATTGGCTGTATGAGGGTCATTGATTGGCTGTGGGTCAATGTCAGGGTCATTTGCTGTCTGTGGGTCAGGGTTAGGGTGATTTAAGTCTGTGTCATGGCCAGGAGTCAGTGGTCTGTCTGTGGATGGTGACAAGGTCAGGGTGTTGTCTCTGTGGGCTTGTGGTCTGGATCACTGCAGCTCTGTGGGTCATGGCCAGGGTTATAGTCCTTATGTGGGTCAATGAGAGTTTAATTGTCCAGCTGTGTCTAGGGGCAGGGTCATTTGGGGGCGATTCAATTAAGTGCACTGTTAATAGCGTCGGGAAGGAGTTCCTGGAGTTATTTAATCCTTTAGGCCGACTAAAGGATTTCTTTCGCTCCCTCCTGAGGGTGCGAGCAGAAATCCAACTAAAGTGCCGGCCACGAGGCTGTTTGCTGGCTCAGCGCTGCGCTAACAGCCTCGTGATCAGCACTTTAGTTGGAGAATGCCGTTCTCGCAAATAAACACCCAATTTAAGTCGCGAGAACCGGCTAAAGTTGTCAGTCGTACTAAACAGCGTGGTGAATTGCATAGCTCCGGGACCAACTTCCCGGCGCTATTCACCTTGTGCTTAATTGAATCACCCCCATTGATTGTAGGCTATTATATTTATCATCTGTGAGTCGTGTCAAGTGTTGTTCTGTGTTTTAAGGTCAGGGTCATTGTCTTTATAAAGTTGGACATGGCCAGTGTTAGGCCCACTGTTCGTCTGTGATTTATGACCAGTTTTAGTTTGGTTTGTTTGTGAGTCATGGCCAGGGCTATGATCATTGTTCTGTAGGTCAATATCTGGGTCATTGGCTGTAGGTCAGATTATTGTATCTCAGTGGGTAATGACAATGGTTAAGGAGGTTATTGTCTCTCAATGGACCATGGCCGGGGACACTGTCAGTGTTTGGATTTGTGTTACATAATATGATTAAATTAAAGCTTTATATATATATATATATATATATATATATATATATATATATATATTGTATGTGTATTAGTTGTTTAAGAAATGTGAGGCATATCAGATATACTGATGTATCCTTTTTAGTTTTAATTGTTCCTTTGATGATAAAACACCACTTCCATCTAACCTAAAATTAGATCACAAAAAACAATCGGACTTACCTGAGCAGGTGCTCCAAGATGTAGAGCTGATGGAGTCAGGTTGTTAAAGGCTCATGTTTTGCAAACATCAGTAGGCCGATTGAGGTCGATGTCTGTGTTGCTGATGTTTTCACTGTTTTCTCCTGTCGATGTTCGTTTCTGATTGGCTCCCACATAACACACACACACATATATATATATATATATAATCTTTTTTTTCTTCTTTTTTTTTTTTTTTTAAATCAACATAGGCTGATGGGGAAAAATGTGGTCTTATAATTATATGGCGAACCTCACCTTTACAAAATGGGGTAGATGTATGAAGCCGTGGAGAAGTGTGCCAGTGGAGGAGTTGTCTTTAGCAACCAATTCTCTTCAACCTATCATTTTATAGAGTGTACATGATAATTGAATCCGCAGAGCTGATTGGTTGCCGTGGGCAACTACTCTACTGGAACACTTCTCTACTTTTTTCACCGCTTCATACATCCACCAGAGTGTGTTGTATCCAGGGGCTATATTACTGGAAAAATAGGTTCAGGAACTGGGGGGGGGGGGAGCTACTGGGGGTGGAACTATAGAAAAACAATTATATATACATTGTCTGTGTGTGTATATATATATATATATATATAATGTAATATAGTGTTGAGAAAAGAGGGCACTTTAAAATAACTCATCTTTTGGAAAATACATTTTGGCTACGGACTTTACATCATAGTTAATAGAAGGTTCAGGAACTCAGTTCCTGCTTGTTCCTGCTGAAAATAAGTCCTGGTTGTATCTACCTAGAGTCATGTACATGGCAAAGACCACCTATTCCGCCTGTCTTTCATCTTTACATATACTACACATTCTCCTGACCAGTGTGGTCTTATGTAAAACAAAATGAAAGGTCCACTTTATTAATGACTGAAGCTTCATTGATATGATATTGCATATGAGTGTGCCCTGTCGCTGTAGGTAGGATACCTCTCAGATTTCCTCTGTAGTTTCAGCCCTTGTGCGTCATCAGATATTCTCCTTGTATGTTTGTGCAAGTAATTTTGCAGGAGCTTCACAGTACAGCTGTACTTTGAGAACTGCCCTAGTGGTCAACTGACTGGGGTCCTAGTGTCTTTGAAAAATTGGCACACGTAGCCCTATAAATACAAATGGCTTGGTCAGGTTTATTACCTGTCTGTGTCAGAGTCATTTTCTGTCTGTGGGTCATGATCAGGATGATTGATTCGGTGTCATGACCAGGAGTCAGTGGTCTGTCTGTGGAGGATGACCAGGCCAGGGTGTTGTCTCTGTGGGCTTATTGTCTGGGTCACTGCAGGTCTGTGGTACCTCGCTAGGGTTGTGATCATTGTTATGTAGGTCAAGGCCATTGACTGTGGGCCATTATCCTTATCTTTGTATGAGTCATGTCAAGTGTTGTTCTGTGGTTCAAGGTCATTGCCTGCATAGATGTTCCAATGAATAAGTCTAAGCTAATGCTACCAAGTATACTGTAACCAAACACATCCTCAGATTTCATGTCATCAATTTTATTTAGCGTAAACTTGAGTACTATTAAGGGTCTTTGTAAGTGCTGGCCCCATTCATTAAACAGGTAACGCATAAGATTTCACTGAAATCTGCTTACCGGGCATCCTTGAATTGGAACGTGGTCCCCATACACAAGTATGGGGAGCTCCTCATTTCCCAATTTATCAACCTCTGAAAATAGTTTTCGGAATTTGACTACGGTACCAGGCGCCAACTTCAGATGGTGTCCGTTCTTTAAGCCCTGCTCCTTCCTATGGGAATGAGTCCTGGGTTTGGGTCCCTCCACAACCTGTCAGGTATCTCCGTATGCATGCGTGAATCCATTTAATGAAAGTACACCAACACTGGCGAATCAGACTCAGCCGTGTCAACTCTCACAGTGACAGAGATCATGGGGGCAGCTATTTTTCAGATCGGCTGTCCCCGCACCAGAGCAATGTTAACACACTCAGCGAGTTGGATAATACATTAGCACTGCCACTCTGCACTCCTTAATGAATAGACCCCAAAATCCTACTAAAGGCTAATTACCACTTCAGACCGCAGTCCCTTTTTATTCTTAATGGGTTCTGCAGTCTGGCCCTTTTGTATTCCGCTCCAGAAACCATTGCAGTGTCAAAGTGTGGAGCAGTCTTTCAAAAATACAAAAGACTTTTCCAATGTGACTGGATGTTATTCACAGGGACAGCAGCTTATCGAAATTGCTGTCCCTGTAGAAATGTTTAATACCTAACAGTGAAAACAACGTTAAAAATGATAATTTCCGTTTAAATTTGTTAATAATCGCAGCATTTAGAGTCATACACACAAATCTATACTAATCTAAAAAAAAAAAGTTGTCTATGTTCCAAGTTGGCGTAAAAACTACTGAACCGGTGAGAACTGGATCATTTTGTAGTGGAAACTTCTAGAAATAACCTACACTTTGTTTATCTTGATCCATCAAGTTAAAGCCGAGCAAAAACAAACTTTATTGACATAAATGCAAGAGATAGGTGAGACTCCATGCACACGGCCGGTAAGGAGGCACTGGGGAGGGGTAAGGGTTAGACTTACCTTGTTGCTTATGTGTGTCAGGATCTGACTGTCGGGATGCCAGTGTTGTATTCTGACCAGCGGCCTTCCCGACTGCCGGGATCTCATACCCAACCCCAAAACATATTTAAAAAATAATAGAAACAAGGAATGTAGATGGGTTTGAGGTATGGCGCTCCTAGGGCAAAGGGATATATGTATATCTAGCAGCCTAAAACCACTCTGATCCTTTCACCAAGAAGGACCAAGAAGTTAATGGAAAAGGAAAGTATAAAAGTGAGTGTTTTTTTGGGCGCTGCACCTAATGGTAATGAATGTTTATATACTGAAATATAATTTGATATAAAAACATAGAGCAAATTTAATGCAATATACCAGTCAATTTATTAATATGGAAAATACCCTAAAAAAATACTATAAATCTTAAAAACATATACATTTACCCTTATAAAAGGGGAATAAAACATAAAATATGCAGCACTGAAAAATGACAACATTACCCTATTAAAAGGGAATACAATGTATCATACAGGAACACTGAATAAAAATAAAAAAATGTCAGTGCGAATAGCAGAAATTGTTCATACCATAGGTATAAACATGGGGCCCCTTGACCATCCGGACCTGGACCATACATGCCTACTCTCCCGGAATCGTGGGAGGCTCCCGATTTTTCGGGTAACCCCCACACCCCCTGTAGAGTAGGCATTTCTCCCACATAATATGGCACACAGTGCGTCACGTGACTGTCAAACAATGCAGACAGCACCATAGTGTCTAATAATAATCAGTGCCCCCTTTAATCAATTAATAATACTCTGTGCCCCTGGCGGGCCACTAGTCAGAGGCCTTGAAGAAGCCCTCTCCTCCTGTCAACTACACTATTGAGATCACCTCCACGAGTTCCCAGCAGGCAGCACAAGCGCTAGCAGTCCAGCCCGTCCTGGATTGCTGACAGTCAGGAACTGTGGAAAGCAATCCCGGGTGGGTAGCAGTAGCCAACAGCGGCCTGTCCTGCATATCACCAGTGATGATGATCCGATCAATGGCGGGGAACCTCGCAGGCCCCTTACTCCCCAGGGGCGACGCATCGCTGGCACCAGCATTAGTTCTGCCCGCATTGGTTGTCAGGCTATAAATGAGTATTTTCTGATAAGATGTATGCTTCACCTTTCCCACATTTCCTGTGCGCTTGGGTCACAAGCCTGGAGCTGCACTTTCATGAGAATGTTTCCAGCCGTCTGCTGCATTCATGTAAATCATAGGGCTGTTTCAGGGCATTAAATGACTCACTCTGAGTGTACAAGTTCCCCTCACAAGGAGGCCGACATCCATTTTTACAGTAAAATAGAATAACACTTCTGGCGTCCGGTGAAAAATGATACTGGCAAGTAAGAGCTACAGACAGGAGCTGTACCAGGGCAAAGTCCTGGATGTAGCCCAACATATTCTAAGGACAAATATCTGTTACAGCTACAATTAAGGGGATGGGCACGATCAGAATTCCGACGCTGGCTTCCTGACAGGGTTAGAATTAGGGATGTACAGGCTCGGTTCTACTCGGTTCCGTTCGTTTTTTTTTTTACCGAATCTTATTGGGTATCAGCTGTCACGAGTTTTGGATAGCCAATAAGATTCAGTATAAAAAACCGTACGGAACCGAGTAGAACCGAGCCTGCACATCCCTAGTTAGAATACCGACTCCTGTCGGTCTGTTTTCGAACCCACCCTCCCTTCCCGGTGCCTGACCCTAACCTCCCCCCCTAGTGCCTAAACCTAACCACCTCCTCCCCGCACCCTAAGCCTAACCCTCCCCCCCCCCCACTAATGCCTAATACTAACCCTCACCCAACCCCACTGCTTACCTTCGGGATTCCGGCAGTCAAGATGCCAGCGGCAACATTTTGAGTGACGGAACCCCGCGGTCGGGATATTGACCGCGTCCCTAATTAAGACTTGATTGAGATTCCGGTTTTTATTGTTTTCCATCACAATAAGTTGCATGTTGAAGGGCAAAATTAAAGCTAATAATGGATAGTTTTTACGTATGAAGTGCGAATTAGATCTATACAGTACTTTAGGGGGAATTCTAACCAGTGCAATGTGGTAACCATTAATTAACAAACTATAGCAGGGTAGATTTGGGCATTTATGTTGGTTGGTTAGTCAAAAAGGGTGGTTTAGCGCTTGGTAAACTACGTGTAATTTAAATTGCGTTGCAAGCATAGCAGAAAATAAATATTTAACGTTGATGTTCTTATGTTGCAGGGATCTACGGTTCAATAGGATAAAGGATATTCAACCTGGAGCATTTAGACATTTAAAGAACCTTAACACTCTGTAAGTATACTTTTAATATGACAAGCATACCCTTTTTGTATGCACACATGTATTGATGTGTATACTGAAATGAGGGAGTTAAATATTTAGAGCGCAAATCCTCCTGCATGGAAGTGGGTTATATATATATTTATTGTACTATTGGAATGTGCACACATAGGAGAAAATCTATGTAATACCTAGAGCTATTTTGGTATGAACATGCCAAGATATGATACGCTCCTATCATGTCATGGGGGTGTATAACAAAAGCCTGTGGGGAAAATCAGAAAAATAGCATGTTCACTTAGTTCATTTAAAATCGCTTATGAACGGAAAACCTTGTATGACAAGCAATAATAGTTTATGAAATATGTCTGGGTGATTATGGTATTCTATGTATAGTCAGCAGTTCTCTTGTGTGCTCTCACCATCAATGAAAGTTTTATTACGATGTTGGTTTTCTGCCAAATGAGATTACTCCCCATTTCCCTTCCTTCACTTTGACGGAAAAATAATTCCAACACATCGCTAAGATATGTAAACATTCCTTATCAGTGATAGCCAAGCACGGATTTATTTCTGGATCTGGTTCAGACCCTGCGGTAGTGGAATGTATGTTGCACGGTTGATGGTATTGCGATAAGTTTATGTAAATACATTTTCTCATAGGCCTGACAGATAAACTGAAGCTTTTTATCGCAGTGACAGCTATTCGCTTCGGACTTGGCAGCATTTAATGGACAGTGATCTAGACAGATTCTCTATTGCAACGATAGAATCTTTTTCTGGTCTATTTAGCAGGGAAATCAAGATGCTCAGTACCCTTATGATTTTGTACAGTAATAAGCATCAAATTACCTCATTGTCTTGCTAGTCATGGTCCTTACTACTCAGTCATCATCTGGGTCTTATGAAAGTCCTGTCTCTGGACTTTATTTTTTTTTATTTATATAAAAAAATATATTAATAAAAAAATAAGTCCCTAGAATAGAAAATAAAATATGGTACAAATGCATACTTTCACTTGTATTGAAGGGTTCTTTTTGCTCTTTAGGCTTCTAAACAACAATCAAATAAAAAGGATACCAAGTGGAGCATTTCAGGATCTCGATAACCTTAAGTACCTGTAAGTAGTTTGTCGTTTTGCCTTCAATTTTGTAATGTGTAGTTGCTGCATAATATAGAGGGGAGAATTTCTTTATGTTCCGTTCACTAAACTCAATTTATAATTATTTATTATAAATTATTACTTATATGATTTAGCTTCCAGCTCATGAGATTTTACTGAGATAGCCCAGTCCATTTGCAAGTGTCAAGAACAGTGATAACATGAGGGTAATGGTATATTAGTGGGAAACCAGTCACTTATCAGGTTAATGGCAGGTTAAGAGGGGACAGTGACTAGATCAGGGTAATGGGAGATTGGGGTGTGGGGAGGGCAGTGACTGGATCAGGATAATGGTACATTATGTCGAGCACAGTGACTAGTTCAGGGTATGGGATATTCTAGTAACTGGTGCTCCCGCTAGGCTTTATTTTGGGAAGGTTCAACTACCTGCTCTTTTAAACGTTAAAGTGTGCCCTGGCCTTTTCTGTAGGCTCTCGCACCTGCTGCAATTACGGACTTCCCTGGACCTGTTGGTCCAGCAGCAAACCCCCCTTCCCCCGTGTCTTTAGGTGCTATACTGACCACCGTGGTCCTCCAGTGTTGGGTATTGACTGTTGGCAAGCTGGTGATCTGGGTGGATAGTCGCCCCATTGTGGTGCAACATTGCTCACATTCTGTATGCATTAACTGATAACGAGGCGTCTGCTGAAAGATGGGGCTGGCAGATTGTATCTAGCACACCACAAAGTAAAAGGTGATCAGTGGAACTAGGGGGATATTGCTTACAAAGGAGGGAGGGGGGGTAGGGGTTGTAGATAGGGAGCTTAAAAACTGTGCTTTTATGCAATTGTTTACAACCATCAAAGCCAATAGTGTGTTGGATAACTAGGGTTGGGCACAATTCCCTGCTGCTTTCCCATAATAATTGTGCTGTTGCCCTCGGGGGATCCTAGCCTGCCCAGTTAATAGCGCCCAATAGCCGCGTGCGGCCGAAAATCGGGGTGTTGCCTAATTACCATAGGCCTCGCCCCCTCTGTGACGTTATTTGGAGGCATGCCCGCATCAGGCTGGGGGTAAGCCCAGCACTCTGTCACTAGCTGGGCTTCCCCCAGCCCTCTCCTGGCACTGAATGGATGCCGCGTGCATCCATTCAGCTACTCCGGGGTCCGGCACATCTGCGGCAGTGGGGGTCCCCAAACTCCCAATTTGACCACCCGTGGGCCACTTCGGTTCACAGGTGGAACAGCGGGACAGTACTGAAATCGGGATGTTGGGGAGGCGTGTGCCCTCTATGGGGTGGCACCCCTGTTCAATCGCACCAGTCGAACACTAAAAGAGCCGGCCTTGGATCTCGCCAATAACTGAATATTTCAGCTTTGACTACAGTACTGGGATATCATTTTGCCCTTTGCAATTAAAATTAGCCTTCCTTAGTGGTCAGCTCCCTGCCCACAAAATCTTAAGTGAACACTAGAGGAAATAATGACAAGGTCAGGAAAACTGTAGACGAGGGTGTTTGATCATGGAGGTATAGTGACCAGATCAAGGTAATGGTGAATTGAAGATGAACATTGACTAAATAAAAGGTATTGGTGGATCAGAGGGGATCAGTGACTAGAACAGGATAATAGTAGATTAGAGGAGTCAGTGACTAGATAAGGGTACTGGTAGATTAGAGGGGATCAGTGACTAGATCAGGGTAATAATAGATTAGAGGGGATCAGTGACTAGATCAGGGTACTGGTAGATTAGAGGGGATCAGTAACTAGATCAGGGTAATAGATTACAGGGGATCAGTGACTAGATCAGGGTAATGGTAGATAATGGTAGATTAGAGGGGATCAGTGACTAGATCAAGGTAATATTAGATTAGAGGGGATCAGTAACTAGATCAGTCTAATGGTAGATTAGGGAGGAGACGGTGACTAGATCAGGGTAATAATAGATTAGAGGTGACCAGGGTTATAATAGATTAGAGGGGATCAGTGACTAGATCAGGTTAATAGATTAGTGGGGATCAGCGTCTAGATCAGGGTAATAATAGATTAGAGGGGATCAGTGACTAGATCAGGGTAATAATAGATTAGAGGGGATCAGTGACTAGATCAGTCTAATGGTAGTTTAGGGAGGAGATGGTGACTAGATCAGGGTAATGGTAGATTAGGGAAGAGACGGTGACTAGATCAGGGTAATGGTAGATTAGAGGGGATCAGTGACTAGATCAGGGTAATATTAGATTAGTGGGGATCAGTGACTAGATCAGTCTAATGGTAGATTAGGGAGGAGATGGTGACTAGATCAGGGTAATGGTAGATTAGAGGGCATCAGTGATTAGATCAGGGTAATAGATTAGAGGGGATCAGTGACTAGATCAGGTTAATAGATTAGTGGGGATCAGCGTCTAGATCAGGGTGATAATAGATAAGTTGGGATCAGTGGCCAGATCAGTCTAATGGTAGATTAGGGAGGAGACGGTGACTAGATCAGGGTATTGGTAGATCAGGGTAATGTTAAATTATGGTTGACAGTAGCAAGACCATGTCCATGGTATAATAGTAAGGGAAAGTGACTAGATGAGGGTAATGGTAGATTAGGGGAGGGGCATTGTCTAGATCATTGTAATGGTACATTTTTCTGTTTAGTATTGTGTGTATGTATCTTATAATACAGTTTAGTGTTGTTAGGTTATGCTTTGAGATTGTGTGACGCACACGGGGCCTGGTTCAGAGGTGGACGCTATTGTAGCTGCAACTTTAATCTTTTGCCGTGGCGCAACTGCGTCTCTATGCTAATTCCGCCTCTGATGGGATTCGTGCAGAGACACCCTCCGGTTGCAGTGCTAATCTGCCGCTGCGTACTTTAAGACACACCATCGGCCGCACCATTGAACATTGCGCCAGCCCTACAGAGGCGCAGAGTTTCCGTCTGAACATGGCTGGTGGAATCCGTGCAACGGCTGCAAAAGACACAGTTGCAGAGCTCCCTTGGCCAGCCACGCCCAGTTACCACCCAGGTACGCCTAAAGTAATCAGTCTGCATGTAAATTTGTTCTGCGGTTCCTGGCGGTAACCGCCGAGATGCATGCGCAGACTCAAAACATCGGTGGCTAGCGTGCACCTCTGCATCAGACCCACAGTCAGTATACATCAATTATCCTTTACACCGGTATTGTATAAAGGTGCATAAACACAGTGCACATGCTCATTATTGAAGTCCTGTGCCTCGTTTTCTGCATGTTCAGTAGCTTTTTAAGGGATTCTATTTACAGCCTAATGTGGTCGCGTTTGCACAGAATTTGCATCTTCTAATGGAAAGCGTGGGGCGATCAGGGGATTCATTGGCTTAGTGTGGATTAGGCAGATGAGTGCATCTAGTTTTGCATTGAAAATGGAAAAAAAGATGATTTTATTCAGCATTTTTATTTGAGCCGACAGATTTACAGGTGAATGCGTGGTCTTATCCTCCCGTGTGTGCAAACGTACTGACAAATAGGCGTGCACATGGCAATATACTGAGCAGACAATAAGGCGTACTTTACGCATTGCTGGGCCCCGTTTTATAACTGATGCAGAGTTATTAGCAAAATAATATATAATCTCTTGCTCGTGAAACAAAATAGCGTTTTTCTGCATATGTGCCGAGTCCTACACCTCTCAACATACGCCAGGATCTTCATGTGCACCTACAAGTCCAACGGTGATGCAGCGTTTATCTAGCGGTCATCAAGTTGTCATCTTAAGTAGCACATGCAAAAGGTTTTCATTCGAACAGGCACATCATTACTAGTCTTAATAAGATGCATCACTGTGAACAGACCTTTATCGAGGTTTGCCTACGTGAGTATGCCCCTTCGCACCCACAATCAGCCTCTCCGGTTCATAAGATTTGTTACCTATAGTGGGCAATTCAATTCAACGCCTGGTGGGAGCTCACAGAGCTATTCAATTCACTGCGATGTTTACTCCAACAAGAAGTAGATAAGTCAGAGAATGCCAGTTCTCGCGACTTAACCTGGGTGTTTAGTCGCGAGAACCGGCATTCTCTGACTAAAGTACCGGCCGTGAATCTGTTTAAGCACCACACCAATCTGGAAAACAGCCTTGCGGCCGGCACTTTAGTCAGACTTCTCCTTGCGCCCTCAGAAAATAGCGCGCTGAATTGAATAGCTCTGGGAGATCCCTCCCTGGCGCTATTAAATTCACACTGAATTGAATCGCCCCCACTGTGCTTTTGTGCCCATTAATTTTCTGGAAATATACCACACAAGCTGGTATAATACTAACTTTGTGTCAGACCCTTTGTTTGGTCTGTAAATTTGACGCAGGGATCAAACAGCATGTTGCAGAGACCTGGTACAAATGGGTACGGGCCTGGCAATGTAGCTGTAGCCTCCCGAACACACTTCTGAGCATGGGCTTAAGGGATGACTGCGGGAGACAGCAACGGTGTGCTGTGGCCTCTGTGTATAAGTTTTATGTAGGTTTTTATTTACTTTTCTTTATCCAAGTGTAGAAAGTCCTAGAACTAGAATACATGCTATGTTTTGGAGAGTTGATTTAAGCTCATCTTACTTGCAGCTGCTGTCCCTCTAGCTTTGCATGGAGTTTGAACAATGATGGAGCCAACCCAAAGTTTGGATTAAACACAGACCTACTGATATGGAAAGAATGTTGCAAGATATGAAAGCAAGGAATTACTAGGGCAGGAAGTGTGACTTCTGTTAATACTATATTAAAGCTAAATTATATGATCCACTTCAAATATTTGTGAAATGGTTTTTTTCATCTCTGACAAACATATTGTACATATCCATGTAGAACTGGGGTTCCTTGGTCCAAGCAGAGGAATTTAAGTTGAATTTCACCAATAACTTTAAAAGCATCCACTTCTGTAATGGTGTCCACACACTTATAGCAGTCTGCCGTGCACATTGTGCTTGCCTGTGCAGTATACAGATGTGTCCACATACACCTAGCCTCCTTGCGTGTTAAACAGCCCCTGTCGTCGCCGAATGCCGTTGCGCTACTCTGTAACGCAGAGCGTCTTTTCGTGCGACCTTTTCCATTTAAAATGTCTTATTCGCAAATAGGACGCACAAGCAGCTTCTGCTGATTAAAATGCTGTGCGGCTGTACATGCGAGATGCTACGTTAGTGTCACAGCTGTCGACACTGTAACATAGCATCTTACATTTTGATTTAGCTGAACGCTCACGTTGTAATGTGACTTGTCGCATATGGAGGATAGATGTATGTGGACACATCTGTTTGTGTTGTTCCCATACAAATGCCCAAGGCATGGTCAAAAATGTGAGTTTAGATTACAGAGAGCTTTGTAAATCGTATCAGATGGAAGATAACCTCTGATAAGTGACATGACAAGAGGTTCCCAAACTCTGTCACCAAGGCACCCTAACAGTCCAGGCTTTAAGGATATCCATGCTTGACCACAGGTGAATTAATTAGTACCTCAGTCAGTTTGATTTAACCACCTGCGCTCAACCATGGCTATCTCTAAAGCCTGAACTGTTGGGATGCCTTGAGGACTGCGTTTGGGAACCTCTGGATTAGTCCTTTCTGACTGTCTGGGCCTAGTAATGATATCGCTAAAAATCTGCTTTCATTAAATTTGCTGTTGCAGTAAGGAATACAGGAAGTTTAGTAAAAATTATTTTCTGAAGTATATTAACGACGTAGTTTTGTTTAAGAAGTTTATTTCCCCCAAGATCATTGTATCCTCTCACGCAGGCCACAAAGGTGTTCTTTAAGAGGACAACCGTTTTCACCAATACTGGGTCCAACACCTAGAAAAAAGTGGGTTTTCTTGTACATGGTCTGTAATCTCTATTTGCAATACGAGTACGGATCTGATTAAAAAGGGATTGGAAGTGTACAATGCCTCTAATAGCTAATCCAGAATACCTACTTATGTATGTAACCAGTACTCATCCTTGGAGTAATTGCAACAACAACAACAACAAAAAAAAACCATCAGGATCGCCTCTTCAAACATCAAAATATACAGCAAGCTCATCACCTCAATCTGGTTTTTATTTTTTGTGGTAAGGTCATACTCGAAACACTAAATCTCAATAGGGAATGCTATGGCCCCTATCTACGTCCCGAAATACCTGTATTATAATCCGCAACTGATTATGTGATTTAGTATATTTGATGTATGTGAAGCTTAAATCTTCAATCCAGCTGTCAATGAGCTACAGTAACCTCAGAGGAGAGGAAGGTCATTCGCTTAGGTCGACGGCTGATTATTTCCCGGTTCTCTAGCCTCAGTTGTATTCTTCTTTCCTCCGGCTAATGTAGTGTTCCTTTGGGTGTTATCAGCTGAAGCTTAGCTGAATGTTCTGCAAATACTGCTTTTTCCCAGAATAACTTTTTTTGAGCTGTGTTTATTTGGGAGTAATGCTAGTATCATTTATGGCAAAGTCTGATTTCCAAGTTAATAGTTTGTATACGCCGACAGAAGTCTCTGATTGTGAGATTTATTCCGCTCAAAACACCCCTTACAAAAAATAGCTGGTAAATGACCAAATGACGATGTATACATGGGACTTTGGACGTGTATCATGGTAATTGGATGTCATTTTTTTTTTTTTCTTCTATTTTTTTACCTAAATTGAGTGCGTATGAAAAGGACAGGAAACACTATCTACACTTGATGGGGGGGCCATCCATCATTAAACAGTGCGGATATTAGATGATGACCCCATCTGACTGTGTATGTGGTCCTTGTTGGGCTGCCCTAATGTACATCACTGTTCGATCCAGACATTCAGCCCAATCCCCAAATTTCCACTTATTTCTTACTTATCCATATACATCTCAGCATGTGCGACACCAAATCAGACAGTGGTCTAGCCACCGACGGCCCGGCTGAGTGGTCATAACAGCAATTGTATGTGCCGTATTAGTAGTTGTAGTGACTGCAGAAAAGGATTATGGGTTTTCAATTGGGATTATTTATATATGATTTTACCCAGTACTATGATATAACTGACATATTAAATGGCTTTTTTTTTTTGTTAAGGAAGCTTTGAATGTATTCAGACCAGGGGTGAACCAGTAGCCAATTAGAGCATCTTCAGTGTTCAATTAGGGCTTTAAAATTTCCATACAGCTAAACCAACCTGTACCCAGTCAAAAACTTTAAAAATAAGAGAAACAAACTTAGAACTACAACATTGTTTTTAATTCTGACATAAGTGACTGTTGAACTGAGCAGAGTAAAACCATTTTCTTTAAAATTAATATGTTCAACTTTGTGTTGACGGACAGAAGAATGATAGGCACATGGTGTAATCTGTTCAGAGATGAGTTCCAGTCTGCATTGTTCCGAACCATTGCTGCCGTCCACTTAGAACAAATAAAACTGACTGATGTACAAAATAATACAAGCAAATGGTTATGTGAAGACATGATCATGGAGAACAAGTTTATTGGAATAATTTAAATAAGAACACTAACCTACCCAGTGGCGGAACTCCCGGAGACAATGGAGTCATTTGCCGCCGGGCGCCAGCCCTGAAGGGGGCACCTGGCTCCATTGTCCCCGGGAGCTGCATGGAGAAGGAGCGCCGCTGATCGGCGCTCCACCTCCATTGGCGTAACTACGGAGGGTTCAGGGGGTGCGGTCGCACCACCTGCACCCTCAATTTGCCGGGCGCCCGTCTTCTGAGTCCCGCAGTGCAATATGGGAGTGATATCATGACGTCACTCCCATAGTGCCGGGGACGGAGCTCGGGAGTGAGCTCCGTCTTCCAGGTCCCGCAGTGCACTATGGGAGCGACGTCATGACGTCCCTCCCATAGTGCCGGGGATGGATGCCAGCAGCACTGGAGTGGGGTTAAAGGTGCGCGCGCGGGGTGACAACTGCTGGGGGCAACTACAGGGGGCTCACTACTGGAGGTACTGCATAGGGGGACCATTACTGGGGGGCACTACATAGGTGGGCACTGCATAGGGTGACCACTACTGGGGGCATTGTATAAAAGGAACCGCATGGGGGGGCGGCAGCAGCTGGGGCTGGCATAGGTGCTGTTGGGGGTGGTACATTTTAATTTGGGGGAGGGGGCACCTGGGATGAAGTTACGCCACTGAACCTACCGCAGCTGCTGTGGTGATTCGCCATGTGTTTCTATGCATGTTATTACCCCTCACATGACCATGATGTGGTTCCACTATTCAGGGATACAGGTAATAAGCCCTGCGCTTAGTAGAAGGAGCAGGGGGTATCCCCAGTAGAAAGAATATGTCTGGAGGATTATTAGTGTTTTCTCTGAGTTATTTTGGTAAGTAGCAGAAATATGGCGCTACTCAAACACAGGTGTGAAACCAGCCTATTGAGACGAGTGGAATCTGTACCCCAAGGAGCTGACACATCTCATAAGCAGAATGTTACTGTCAGCAAGTAATAAATGATGCCTTGTTTGAAGTGGCTGGCCTTTTATATAGTGCTCTCGGTTCATTTCAGGTGGCCAAGCCCTCCAGCACTCATCTTGTTATAACCTGCCATTTATTCTTTCAGTTGTCACGATGATGAAGAAACCACTACAATACGTGTACAGTTCTGTCTTCATTTTTTTTTTGTTTCATTTTTTTGTATTTCTTGCTGGTTTATATTCATAGAGTGAAATCATGCTTATGTTTTTATTACAACTTTGAGTTTTCAGTCACGGTAGATGTTTTGTTAAGTCTGTCTTCAAAAACCAACTTATCCGTGTGGTCTGTATATGAAAGAGGCCGCGTTCTCCATGAATGGAGAGAACACAATATGATATACTATGGTTACTAAATGTTTGAACAACTAGTGAATGATAGCTGGGGGGACAAGATCCTTGAAAATACATGCTTAACCCTTGCTATCCTGTTACTACTAACGCTGTGCCGTAATTGCGCTCGCATTGCATGCGCGGAACTAAATGTGTACATCCGCTCTTATGCACTATGTTTGGTTTCATAGTGGTCATTATTATCAGTGCCCACTAGCACCAACCTGATCACTGGTGCAAAAGGCTGTCTGAAAACGGGGTGTAATTTCGTGTACGCACAACTCGGCGTATCCCCCAATTTCATAGACCTGTCCTCTCTGAACATCTCCTATGTGAGAACAAAACTGTAAGAGCAGAGTTACAACCTTTAGGCACTTTGGTTTGCTTATGACTTTTCATCACTAGTAGTTGTGAACCTTAGTTTCGGAATACACACAGTGAGCAGACTTGCGTTCAACTCTGTAGTGTCACTGATTGCAATTTTTTTTTGGAGCTTATTGGTTTATAAAGCACAAACTTTTCCAGTTCAAAACCTATAATGACTACAAAATGAGACAAGTTGACCTTCTATAGTCTGACCTAGCGGTTTGAAGGAATTAGTTTTTGCCTACATAATGAAAATGTTAGACTGGTTTAGGCCGTATGGGGTCTGCTTTCTTGCCAAATCGACAGAGCTCCTGTCCCTGCATGTGTATTTTAATGTATGCCAGCAACACATAATTTCCTTTTGCCATTTTGACCATGTCGACATTCTCATGTCGACCTATGTAGACGTTGTAAATGTCTCTACATAATAGACTATATCCCTTCTTTGTCTTATTTGCAAAAATCACTAAAACCTAAAAGAATTTTGGAAATTGGCAAGACATCCTAAAACTTTCTCCCTGAAAAGTTGAAAGCTTTTAAATACTGAATTTATAAATTTAATGTGTTTGTTTAACTAGCATTGTACAACAAGCACCTCGAACTCCATGCTCTATATAGTTGTATTAAAATGTCAGGAATAGCCAGAGAGGCTATTAAAACAAATTCAGAGCATTTTTTTGTATGCAGTGTGTGTTCTGTTTTGTAATAATCAAATGTACTGTGATGGTTGTACAAAGTATGTTTTGTGTGTCTGCTTAAAGTGCCTTATCACCTCAGTGTTGTTGCTAGTTCCTAACGTATGGACTGGCCACAATCCTGAATGAGCTCACAGATCTCCTATTGGTAGGCTGTAGGTCCACATTTAAGTTTTAGTGCCCATTGCCACCTCTTTAATCTCGTTACTGCTCTTTTGTCTGTATACTAATCCTGCTGATTGTTTCTTGTTTCAGCTACTTGTACAAGAATGAAATCCAATCCATTGACAGGCAAGCATTTACAGGACTTGCCTCTCTAGAACAACTGTAAGTGGCCATTGTCTTATTTTGTGAATTTGTCTTAGAATGGTTACGCAAACCCCCTTCTTGTTTACCTGCCCCTCCTGAGCATACCTGTAGCAAGAAGGACATCTCACAATAGTCTAATTTATATATCCTAACAATGAATGTTTTGTTCTATTTGTTGTGTCTATGTACTGTACTTTTGCTTGTATTACTATTGTGTTAAGTTTTATGTTTAATATTTTTTATTGTGTTTTGTATGTAGTTTTATTTTGTGTACATAGAGGCTGGGAGGTAAAAGTAATTGCCCACATTTGAAGCTTGGCGCAAGGTTTGAAATCACGCGTATTTCACATTGTACGTAGCTCTGCTGGGTGAGTCGCTGGGTGCAAGTTACTGGTCACCAGTCAGATCTTGCTGCTCAATACGAATGGGATGTGATTTAGTAGCCAGGTCACTACCACATTGTGCTTCTACTATAAAAACAGCTGCGCACATCACGGCGAAATAAGGTACAGTAGAGTTGCTAAATTTCCTGCATACCTCTATGGGGTATAAGGTACAATTAATCTATGTTACTGCCTGTGGATTACCTCTCTTACTTCTCGGACATCCGAAACTTCCCCACAAAGTACGAACAGTTTATATTCCAGCAGTATAACGGAGTCTGTTACGGCAGATTACATAACGCACTTTAGCAGCATATGAGTGTGTAAGACGCCTTTGTAAGGAAGGTGCAAGGTATTTTGGCACGGAGGGCGGATGAAGAGAAGTGAAATAGCAGAGCATATGCTGACTTTTTAAGAGGGCAATCCAATTAGAAGGCTGGAGAAATGGTCAGAATGCCGGCACCTCAACATTACATATGTTTTATGTTTGTCATACCCACCCCTAAGCTTCATACATTTTGTGCAGCCCGCCACCCCTTCTTTTAACTTACAACCCCCTTCTCCTATGCTGCCTTGAAGCTCGTTTCTGTATTTTTATTGTATGAGACTGTGAGCTGGCCGGGGGTACAGGCTGGCCGAATGGGCAGAAAGCATCGGAGATGCGAAGAATGTACTGTACATTGGATCAGCGAGATAGCTTAGTCACTGATTGCTAACTCCTTATTGCCAGATTGTAGATAATACACAAACACGCTCATAAAAACAATTTGTTTTTATATCTGTAACCCACTTTAAGGAAGTTACCTTTACTTAAATAATAATTTTATTGAATTAGTAAAATGTGTGAGTGCGCATTCAGAGTTTATATTTTTGTTGAAGCTTTGCAACATTGTGAGAGACTGAGGAATAGGGGGAAAAAAGGAGATGTACGTAGAAAGGCTTCCAGCAGTTTCTGAAAGCTTTCATGGATGGCATGGATAAAGGCTTCTGGTAGTTTCTGGCAGCCCTGCGTGAGTAATGTATAGGACTTATGTAAGGGGTGTGTGAGCAAGGAGGGAGATGCTTTGTGACAGCCACAAGAAGGAGTGGTTCACTGGCTGAGGTAACGGAAAAAGACAGGGTGACATACTTGTCACCTCAAGAGAGGGAAGGAGTGGATCAAGAGAAACAGGTGGCTATTTGACAGTCAAGACTGGGGTGGCTCAATGTCTAACCTGCCGGATGTCTCCTGCGATTGCATGAAAGTTCCTTTAGATGACTCTTCATCTTCTTTGCCTTCAGAGTGTGTGGGAGGCGAAGCCTAAGACAGGAAGATGGAGCCGGGCCCTGGCTGCAGGCCCCTTTAACACCGTGGGCCCTGGAGCTCTGCACCGGCTGCATCATCGGTAGTTCTGCCCCTGTCCCTACCACATGTGCATACACACTAGGGATAGTTTTGGTCAGGAGACATAACCTACTAGCATATTTTTGGATTGGAGTATACAAACTCCACGTAGTTAGGCCCTATGTGGGAATTGAAAACAAGACCTAAGTGCTGTGAGGCAGCAATGTTAACCAATACACCATCCCTGCTACTTTATTTTATTTGCTCAATCTTGGCCCCATCAGACTGCAGAATCTTCCCCAACTTGGCATTGGGCCTATCACATCTATCACATGCTTTTTGGCAAACACTAATTGAGATTTAATAAACAAATTATCTTATTTTTGACACCTTCCTATAAAGCTCAGATTTGAGGACTGCCAGTGCTTTAATCCCAAGGATATTTCTCCTACATGGTAGACTAGAGCGGTCAGAAATATCATAGGTCTCGCAAACAAGTTCCCTTCTCACATGGATGCTCAGATTTGGAGAACGGGCTGTTCTAGATAAATGCACAATTGTAGAATAACCTGTACATTTCTTAATTGAGTTGAACGTGTTCTGGGCAATGCAAAAAAGAATATATAAAATGTTCTTTAAACTTTATGCACTAATTAATTGCAGGATCTCCAACAGACCGTTGGTTCGATTTTGTCTTTTACAACCCAGTAAAATGTGAATGTTTATTCAAATTGTAAAGCGCAACAGAATTTGCTGTGCTATATAAGAAACTGTTAATAAATAAATAATTAATACATTTTTAAATCTACTGAAACATTTTAATTGTACACAATAAAACTCCAGTCAACGTGTGACCTTGAAAGCAACGAATTGCACCAATTAAATTGTCGGACAGGCACTTTTACGATGTTTATTGTACATCACTGAGAACTGCGGTCCATTAACACATGGATTGGGAACCTCAAGCCCGGGGGCCATATAAGGCCTGCAGAATCATTTGGTCTGGCCCTCGGAACTTTTTTCTGCTAGCCTCATCTGGCTAGCAGGGTGCCTAGAATGGCACCCTGCAGCCAGAACCTATGCAGCAGTGCCGCCTGAAGCGTCCTTAGGATCCTTCAGACGGTCACACCGCTGCCCTTACAGCTCCCTGGAGCATCCTCAGGATGCTCCGGGAATTGTTGTAATCACCGGCGATGGTGGCGCCTGCAAATAATGTTATATATATATATATATATATATCAAAATGGCCCTCAGCAGAAAAAAGGTTCCCCACCCCAGCCTTAACACTACACAGTTTCCTACACACGTCTATGGGCTGCAAGGGAAAAAAAGTAATTAAGCCTAACAGTGTAATAATGTTGTGTGTGAACTTTTCCTCTCTATAGGACAGGGATGGGCAAAATAGGTCATGCAATTGGATGCAGCGTGCTGCGGCATGTAGAGCACGTCTTCTGTCTGCAGCACATTCTGAAGATGCACCGTCTGTGTTAGTGCGAGAACATGACAGTGGCATTATATAGAAGAATAAAATTATGGGGGGGGGGGACCTGAAGCCTATTTTTGTATTTGGGCCCATTACTAGCCAGTGGGTAGGAAGTAGGGATGTGCGCCGGACCATTTTTGCCGGATTTGGATTTGGTTCTAATTCGTCGTCCGGATTTGGATTTGGCAAACTGCGGTGACTGGATTTGGATTTGGATTTGGATTTGGATTTTTTTACAAAAATTGACAAAAAAAGCTAAAATCACATAAATTGGTCTTTTTTTTTCTTCCTAGAGTATTATTAACCTCAATAACATTAATTTCCAGTCAATTTAGACCATATCACAGCTTATAATATTGTTTTCAACATTATTGGCCAAAGGTTGCAGTGAGCTGACTGGTTACTAAGCGACAAAGCAGCGGCACAACGACACAGACACCACAGTATAAAGCACATCTATGACACATTGCCACACAGCAGTGGCAGAAATGAAAAGTAGTGCACCCACCCAGTGGGGTACGGCCAGCAGAGTCACAGTATTTGTTTACAAAGTGGGCTACGGCCCTAGGAGTCACAGTGCACAATCTTATTAGCATTACACCGCACATAGGGCCTGATTCACATTACACCATAAAGTAGTGTCTCTTATTTATGTTACGACACACAGTAGTGCCCCTTTTACACAATGCCCACAGTAGTGACCCTTTTACACAATGCCCACAGTAGCGGTGTCCCTTACACAATGTCCCCCAGCAGTGGTGCCCCCTATGCAGTCCCCTTAGTAGTAGGGTCCACTATGCAGTGCCCCCAGTAGTATGCCCCCCATTAGCAGGCCCCCCCATTAGCAGGCCCCCCCATTAGCAGGCCCCCCCATTAGCAGGCCCCCCCATTAGCAGGCCCCCCCCAGTAGTATGGCCCCCCCAGTAGCAGACCCCCCCCAGTAGTATAGCCCCCCCCAGTAGCAGGCCCCTCTGTAGTATAGCCCCCCCCAGTAGTGCAGACCCCCCCAGTAGTATAGCCCCCCCCAGTAGCAGGCCCCTCTGTAGTATAGCCCCCCCCCAGTAGCAGACCCCCCCCCAGTAGTGCAGACCCCCCCCCCAGTAGTGCCCCCGGCCCTTGCACAAATAAAAAAATAAAAACTTACCTGTATCCCCGCTCCCGTGCCGTCCGCTCTGTCACACGCTGAGGAGGGAGCCGGAAGACAGAGCTCATGTGTGAGCTCCAGCCGGCTCCCTCCGTACAGCAGCCAATGAGAGTCTGTGTGACTCTCATTGGCTGCTGTGACAAACACACAGCTGCCGCTGGCGGCTGTGTGTCTGTGTCTGTGTAGGGCAGAGCGCTATCACTGTGCTCTGCCCTACACGCGAGGAGATCTGATGTCGGATTCTCTAGTGAGAATCCGACATCAGGCGGCCGCCGTTCGGCCCCGAACGGGGATCCGAGTCAGGCGGTGAACACCCGAACAGGGTTCGGGTGGACTCGGATCCCCAATGTTCGGAGCGGTTCGGATTCCACAGAATCTGAACCGCTCATCTCTAGTAGGAAGTATAGAATGTAAGCTCCATCGGGGCAGGGACTGATGTGAACGGCCATAGATCCTCTGTAAAGTGCATAAAGTAATACAGGTTGAGTCTCCCATATCCAAATATTCTGAAATAAGGAATATTTTTCGCATGACTGAGATAGTGAAACCTTTGATTTTTGATGGTTCAATGTACACAAACTTTGTTTAAGGCATACATTATTAAAAATAAAGTATAAAATGACCTATAGGCTGTGTGTATATGACCTATAAATGAATTTCAAGTATCTACACAAACTTTGTTTGAGTCACAACATTATTGAAAATATTGTATAAAAATTACCTGCAGGCTGTGTGTATAAGGTGTATATGAATCATAAATGCATTCTGGGTTTAGATTTGGGCCCTATTCCTAAGACCTTTCAATATGGTATACAAATATTCCAAAATACCCTTGGTCCCAAGCATTTTGGATATGGGAGACTCAACCTGTATTTACCCAGTTATAAAATAGTAAAGTAAAATTACCCCCATAACAAAGAACAGTAGAACGTTTATTATCTGAACTAATTAGGACCAATGTAATTTGTTTGATAGGATGTATAAAACTGTATGCATGTTGGATATTGTTTATAACTTTATGATACAATTTAGTTTTTAAGGACTAATATACCATTATTTTTTGCTCCTGTTGATTGTCTCTGGATAAATGGCAGTCTAGTAAATCGGCATTCTACTGTAATATTTATACAGGTTGAGTCTCCCATATCCAAAATGCTCAGGACCAGAAGTATTTTGGATATCAGACTTTCGTATTTTGGAATATTTGTATACCATACTAAGAATGGTACCAAGTCTAAACACAGAATGCATTTGTTTCATATATAGCTTATGCCAGAGGTTCCCAAACTCTGTCCTCAAGGCTCCCCAACAGTTCAGGTTTTAGAGAGATCCATGGTTGAGCACAGGTGACTTAATTAGTGCCTCAGTCAATTTGATTTAACCACCTGTGCTCCGCCATGGATATCTCTAAAACCTGAGCTGTTGGGGAGCCTTGAGGACTGCGTTTGGGAACATCTGCCTTATACACACAGCCTGAAGGTACTTTTATACAAGGTTTTTAATTTCGTGCATTAAACAAAATTTGTGTACATACATGAAATTAATTTGTTTCATACATACATTATACACACAGCCTGGAAGTCTTTTTTTTTTCTACAATATTTTTAATAACTGCGTACAAAGTTTGTGTACATTGAACCATCAGAAAGCAAAAGTGTCACTATCTCAGTCGTGCTCAAAACATTCAGAATCTCGGAATGTTCTGTATTTGAAAATGGGAGACTCAACCTGTATTGGCTCCTTATTAAAATAAGTTATTGTCAATTTATATATACAATTTCTACTTTTTTTCTGGTGGTTTGACGTGCAGGTATGCATACCACAGCTTAATACAGTTCACGCTTTGTATAATTTCCATGCGTGAACTAGGACTGGTGAAATAATGCCGTTTGATGTGTTTTTGTTTTTCGCAAATCTCATGCTTTACAAACCGCTTATAAAATCGTTAAAAAAAACGTGCAATCTTGTTTAACCGCACTTTATTAGATCTCCTTCTTGTTGGTATGTTTTGCATAAGCCTAACGCAGAGCATCATACCAAGAAAATGTCCCTTTCATGCGGAATGGTGGTGGGACATATTCCTGTGCTTTCCTGATCCAGGGGTAGAATAACTTGTCAAAATACGTAGATGGACCCATGGGGATGCAGTCAGGATACCAGTGGGCGCTATTTTGCCCGGCGATATCCCGACACTGACAGCCCGACAGGGGACTAAAGATGGGCGTCGAAATCCTGACGCTTATCATTAGCCCCACTACAAAATACCGACACCCGGCGAACCGAACGAAGGTAAGCCGGGTGTCTTAGCGTCTAGCTGCGGGGAGGGGGGGGGAGGGGGGGTGTGTGTGTTAAGGACCACTAGGTGAGGGTTAGGGGGCGGGGAGGGGAGGGTTAGGTTACTTACCAGCCCCAGTCGGGAATTAGGTCTGTCTGGGTTCCGCTGTCTGTATTTGATCCGGCGGCTATTCAGCCACCAGCATTAAATACCGATTCATGCCATGTGCTGGTCATTAATTGCTGAGCTAAGCTAGCTATAGAAATGCAATGTTCTATACTAGCCTGGCCTTATGCAGATTTGGTGGGTTCGCAGCAGGTATTCCTTCTCACAAATCTGGTGTTTGGTTAAATGCTGGGTAGAAATTAGAGACAGAAAATTCATTTTAATCAATGGGGTAGATGTATTATAGCGGCACTTACCGTGCCGCTATAACGCTTCCCGCTTCGCCTCTTTACCGAGGCGAAGCAGGAAGCACTACCGAAGAGATGTATAAACATCTCATCGGCCGGAGAGGGGGAGCGTTAACTCCCCCCTCCGGCGCTACCCGCTAGAGACAGCAGCGCATCAGCCTAGTGTGTGTCTCTCTCCCGGCCGGCTCCACTGAGCATACGCGGGATCTCGCAAGTATTGCGAGATCCCCGCGTGGAGCCCTGGAGTCGGTAGCCGCCGCAGCAGGGACAGCGCTGTCCCTGCTGTGGGGATAGGCTAGCGCCAGGCTGTAGCTGTCGATAACGACAGCTACAGCTGGCCGAACAGTCAGACGATCTGACCGTTCGTACATAGCCCAGGCTATCGGCGCTGCTATCTTGTAGATAGCAGCGCCGATAATGACAGGGGCGCATAGCGCCCCTGTCATTTACCGCCCAGACCCCCGTTCATACATCGGGGAGAAGCGGTATCAGCGCACATAACGTGCGCTGATACCGCTTCTGGGCTTCGTACATCTACCCCAATGTCTCCTCACAGAAAATAACCCTTGGCTAATGCCCCTATCTACAGCATTGCATTTACCAGTCTGTAAATTATGATTGACTATTCTGGTCACTTCTCTTCATGGTGGAGATGTACTTAGCCTTGGAGAGAGATAAAGTACCAACCAATCAGCACCTAATTGTCAAACACAGCCTGTAAAGTGACAGGAGCTGATTGGTTGGTACTTTATCTCTCTCCACTTTATCTCTCTCCATGGCTTAGTAAATCCCCCCACAAGTCTTTGGGATACTTAATAGACGCTATTCCATTCCCCTATTTAAAGACACCTGCCTCCATTAAAGTATGCGGGTCTGATATGTCCTTTTATAACACTTCCGCCTACTCGCCAGTCTATAACCATTAACATTGTTATTCACTTGCTTTACACAATGATTTATATTGTTGTGTTGACTAAAGTAGTAAGTTACAATGCATGCTTCGCGTGTGTGTCTCTAGATATTTGTTTGTGAGTTTGTCTGAGATAATACAGAACATGTCATTTACATGTTACCACACCTGTGTTTATTCCGTTTGGCAGCTGTTGTAACATCACAGTCAGCTCATTTATTCCAATGCTTCTTTACTATAAATATAAAATTATAGACCATTCTGGAGCAAAGCAAATTTGCTCCGTAGACTAAAGGCACACAGCCACCAGACGATTAAATTGAGCGATTGGACGATATCGTTATCATTCATTAATCGTTCGCAAATCGTTTGCAAATCATTTTGAAAAATGTCTAAAACGACCAGCGATGAGCACTCCTGCTGGTCGTTTAGATATCTTTCATTTTGCAAAGATGTTGTACAACCTGCCGATAACGTCAGGTTCAGCATGTTAGGAGATGATTGATGTACCTATACTGATGACTGCTCGTTCAGTGCAGGCACATCAGACTGTCTTTTAGTAGATGTGTGCCATAACTATGAGTTTCTGCTGCTTATATAATAATTCCATCTATTTCTTTTATATGCTACACTGTAACGTGGGCAATTCTGTCTTTTCCCATGAAACCCCTGCACTTGCCCCTGTCCGTGTATAGTGACACGTGTTCTTAGCAAGGACAAACTGGACATGTAAAACATTCCGCTCTTCTATAGTGTAGTTTGTTGCCTAAAGCAAGTAGAAAATAATGAATGGATTAATGTAGTGTAAAAACCTTATGCCAATAACTCATTCATCTGTCTTACACCTTACTAGCTCTCAGATTTCAGTAGTAATAGGCCAAACTAGCAAATTAGATAGTTTAGATTTTTTAGTTAATAACATATTATATGCTGGCCTTTATATAGTGCACTGTCATTATGACATTTTATACACATTTATAGCACAGTTTTGATAAATTTTTAAGTGATTCTAGAAGGCTCTGTAGTTGCACTTTAGGCAAAAAGCTGGTATGCTATTTAAACTAGGGGTGTGCACCGGCCACTTTTCGTGTTTTGGATCTGGATCTTTCTTCGTGTTTTGGATCTGGATTGGTTTTGCCAAAACCACCCTTCCGTGTTTTGGGTTCTGGGTTTTGTGTTTTGGATCTGGATTTTTTCTTAAAAAATAAAAAAAAACGCTAAAATCACATAAAATGGGCTTTTTTTTGTTCCTACGCTATTAATAACCCCAATAACATTAATTTCCACTCATTTCCATTCTATTCTGAACACCTCACACCTCACAATATTGTTTTTAGGCCAAAAGGTTGCACCGAGGTAGCTGGATGACTATGCTAAGCGACACAAGTGGGCGGCACAAACACGTGGCCCATCTAGGAGTGGCACTGCAGTGGCAGACAGGAAGCCAATCAGCGTTATGGTGCCCATTTGCATGTAGCACGAACCCGGGAGATCCGTGCTACATGCATCTGTGTGATTGGCACAGAGCAATGACAGGTCCGTGAGACCCGTCTGTGCTGCTGTGGTAAAAAAAAAAAACCTGTGTAAAAAAAGAAAAAAATGGCGTGCACCCCCCCAAAAAAGAGCAACCAGCCCCGGGCATTAGTAACCCAGTGCTGGGTGTGCTTAAATACAGGGGACAAACGACGTAGGGGTCCCCTGTACTTAAGCACAACCAGCACCGGGCTAGTCAGAACCAGCGCTGGTTGCCAAAATACGGGGGACAAACGACGTAGGGGTCCCCCGTATTCTGCGCAACCAGCTCTGGGCTCTGATCCGGTCCTGGTTCTGGAAATACAGGGGAAAAAAATTAGTAGGGTTCCCCTGTATGTTCCAGCACTGGACTTTTTCTAGCGGGGGGCTGATGCCACAGCCAGGGGAGCCCTTTCACCGGGCCCCCCAGCCGCAGCATCAGCCCTGACCGCTAGTCAGCCCAGGCCGGGGATTCCTGGAGAGCTGGGGACCCCCCCAATAAAGGTGTCACCCTCTCCAGGGCACCCCAGGCCCAGGCTGATAGCCCGGGGCTATCCCCGCCACCCCTGGTGGCGGTGGGTGGCGGGTTGATTGTGTGGTGTGGTGTAAATAAAGAATATCAAACATTGTCTTTACAAGTAGAACTGCAAGAACCACAAGTACCAGCATGCAGGGCATTAAGGGCCCACTAGTACCTGTAGTTCACCTGTAAAAAAAAAGTTTAAAAAAACACAGGACACACACACCGTGACAGTATAAGTTTATTAAACATACATACACACACACACACACATATGTACACATACTCACCTATGTAACATCGTCCACTTGTCCGGTAAAGTATCCATAGGGGACCTGTGAAAAAAAACATACTCACCATCTCCTATGCGAGGTTCTGTCCTCTTCTTTCCAAAGTAGGCATCCCCGGACTTGGCAAAAAAACAAAACGAAAACGCGATCCACAAACTTAGTACCGTTCTATAGAAAGGTACTTCCTGAATGAGAGCTTAGCGGCGGGGTATCACCATGGAAACCCCGCTGCTAAGCGTTCATTGGCTGAGAGAGGTCATCTCCCGTGTCTCAGCCAATGAACGGCTCCCTCCATTGTAGTCAATGGTGGGAACCGCAGGGTAAACTTTAATAACCTGGCAGCTCCCACCATTGACTACAATGGAGGGAGCCGTTCATTGGCTGAGAGACTGGAGATGACCTCTCTCAGCGAATGAACGTTTAGCAGCGGGGTTTCCATGGTGATACCCCGCCGCTAAGCTCTCATTCGGGAAGTACCGTTCTATAGAACGGTACTAAGTTCGTGGATCGCGTTTTCGTTTGTTTTTTTTGCCAAGTCCGGGGATGCCTACTTTGGAACGAAGAGGACAGAACCTCGCATAGGAGATGGTGAGTGGGGTGGCGGGGATAGCCCCGGGCTATCAGCCTGGGCCTGGGGTGCCCTGGAGAGGGTGACACCTTTATTGGGGGGGTCCCCAGCTCTCCAGGGATCCCCGGCCTGGGCTGACTAGCGGTCAGGTCTGATGCTGCGGCTGGGGGGCCCGGTGAAAGGGCTCCCCTGTCTGTGGCGTCAGCCCCCCGCTAGAAAAAGTCCAGTGCTGGTTCTGGAACATACAGGGGAACCCTACTAATTTTTTTCCCCTGTATTTCCAGAACCAGGACCGGATCAGAGCCCAGAGCTGGTTGCGCTGAATACGGGGGACCCCTACGTCGTTTGTCCCCCGTATTTTGGCAACCAGCGCTGGTTCTGACTAGCCCGGTGCTGGTTGTGCTTAAGTACAGGGGACCCCTACGTCGTTTGTCCCCTGTATTTAAGCACACCCAGCATTGGGTCACTAATGCCCGGGGCTGGTTGCTCTTTTTTTGGGGGGGGGGGGGGGGGGGCACGGGGGCACGCCATTTTTTTCTTTTTTTACACAGGATTTTTTTCTTTTATACCACAGCAGCACAGACGGGTCTCCCGGACCCGTCAGTGCTCTGTGTCAATGACACAGATGCAAGTAGCATGGATCTCCTGGTCCGTGCGTGCATCTGTGTCATTGAAATACACAGCAGCACAGACGGGTCTCACTGACCCATCTGTGCTCTGTGTCACTGTCAGTCACACAGATGCATGTAGCACGGATCTCACGAGTCCGTGCTACATGCAAATGAGCACCATAATGCTGATTGGCTGAGAGCCGTGACAGACGGCTCTGTCAGCCAATCAGTACTTTGCCCATTAAAGGCAAAGGCATTTTTTTTTAAATGACCGCTCGAGGCAAAACCTCGAGATCCGACAGCAGATCTCGAGGTTTTGCCTCGGGAGAGGGATCCGGGGCAGACAGGGAGATCCGAGCTTGGGCTCGGATCGCCCCGGATCCCCGAAGTTCGGGTGGGTTTGGTTCTCAGGGAACCGAACCCGCTCATCCCTAATTTAAACATGTAATAAGTTATTCTGCTATTGAGTATAAAAAAGTATTTTATTGTGACAGCACGTCATCATTTATGTAGTGCTGTAAACTAATACCCCTTTTCCACCAAAATTCCGGGTCTGACCCGGAGTTGGAACAGGGTTCCTATCTGGATCAGACCCGGAATTTATCCGGCACCGACTCGGGATATTCCCGAGTCGGTGCCGCTCACACCGCAGTCGGGTCTGCATAGACCCGGCTTTTCCGGCGTGAAAGTGGACGCTTGGAGATGACGTCATCTCCAAACGTCACTGAAGCCATACCAATCGGCCGGCTAGCGGCGCACTGCAGGTCATCAAGACCCGGAGTGCGCCGTACACACAGCATGGTGTTCACGGGTTACTCCCGTGTTGAACCCTGCTATTTACCTGGGTTGGATTGCCGGGTCACTCGATGCGGCGATCCAACCCTCACCCCTTTTACACCAAGGAGCTGCCCGGGTTAACCCTGCAATAACCCAGGTTTTAGCTCCGGTTGTAAAAGGGGTAAAAATTATTTATTTAATTCCCTTTGTAGTGAGCTTAGTTTAATTTTGGGGACAGGAGGATGACCTTGATTTTTGGTAGTTCACAATGAGCCCATGGAAAATGGTAGACACAACAACCCCATTGTTATATGTACGTATACTGTATATTTAAAATATTGTCTGTAAAGAAGTGATGGTAGCTGATCTGTATAGGAATGTATCCCCTCGTTACCTATTTATATATGACCCATAGTGAACAACAGTGTGTGGACCCCTGACTGTTTACTATCTGAACTTTATAGTCACCGTACCACAACTTGGAGGTGAGAAGAATAGGGGGTAATAAGTGTAATGTACATATGGGTGACACAGTACCAAAGTACAGAGAAGCACCATAGATTCATTGCTATATTCTGTAGTCAGAATAATACAGTGCTTCTCTGTAATGTTATGTGACATTGGGACTATAGTGCTTACCATTAATATTCTCTCATACTTACACGGTGATGTGCTGCTATTCTACACCCCATATTCTGACCCTCATTTTGCTCTATTTTACACCATCCTAAGTGAAACGTGGCCAAAGTGCTCTATTGGCCGCACATGCGATGGCCTAATTGGTAGTTTATAATTTAATGGACAGGACCCATGGTGCAGACACACGTAACGATTTTGTAACCAACGATTTTATGTCAGATTTTCCCTTGAAAAAGTGAACAATGTTTTGAAGTGTAATGAACGATTTTTACAACGATTAACGAAAAATGTCACTTCCCTTAATGAAAATTTTTCTGTCGGACAGTCTGAAATAGACAAAAAACTGCAAACTGGATCGCGCTTGAACGATTTTTTGAACGATAACGACGTCGTTAATGACAAATCGTTCAAAAAATCGTTACGCGTGTATGCACCTTAACTGAATAACTGGGATGGTGGGTGCATGCTCTGTACATTTATATCACACAATACAGGCAGGCTTGCAGTGTGGCAGTATAGCAGTGTTGATTGTGGATGTGAAATGTGTTTAACAACTCAATTCCTATCTCCTTAATGTCTGTCTCTTCTTTTCACTGTAGCTCTCACCCTGCAGCTCACTGCCAGTGACTGGTAGGGCTCTCTTGCTTGCTTCTAACATTTATATCCCTAGTATTTACTAACCGGGAATATTGAATGATCGTTGATATAAAGTAAATTCTGTTCCATGTGTTCATTGTTCACCTTAAATGAAAATGTATAATTCTATATATTTTTTACGACTACAGTATCTACAAATATTTGTCTTCCTATTGTCTTTGCTTCATGTAGACAATGCCAACAACAGAGATTGTACTGCAGATTTACGCTTCTTTCTATGCAAAATACATTTTCATTTGCAAAGTTACAGACTCATCTAAACAGCCACAGGGAATAGCAGAAAGGACGGAGAGAGAACTAGTTGCACGATTTTAGATTTTTATGATCAGTGTTGCAGAATAATGTAGCCCCTTGTCAGGATATAAATATCTACAATGACACCACAATTGCACAGTAAATAGCAGTTATTGGTCACTGGTGTAAGTGAAGCCCAGTAGTCATTAGGCTTCACTTACACCAGTGACCAATAAAATATTTCCCAACTAGTACAGCTGCTAACACCCCTTCCCCCTTCCCCCTTGCTTTATGGACTTACAAGAAGATGTATCAAGCAATGTATAGAGTGGAAAATGGCAGCCAATCAATTTTTAGGTAACATTTTATCAAGTAAATTCTATAAAATCATAGGAAGAATCTGATTTAGTAGCTATGGGTAACTTGTCCACCTCTCACCTCTTTACACTGCTTAATCTACCCTATGTATTTTGTGGTCTTTGTATACATAAACAAAATAAAATACTGTAAATTCGATGCCTTTAGAATGAGAGATGAGCAGTTCAGATTTACTTGGTTATGTTCAGATCTTAAAAATGGGATCCTATTGGCTATCCGGCTCTCACGTGTTTTGGTTCGCCGATAAGATAAACACGAACTTGCTCTAATTTTGGGAAAAGAACAGAGTCAAAACTGAACCGCTCATCTGTATTTAGAATGCACCTAGGTGATTGTGAACCACAGGTGAGTATGAGAGACTGGAATGGTTGTACCCGTGTGTGTGTATGTATATGTCCTATCTATCTATCTATCTATCTATCTATCTATCTATCTATCTATCTATCTATCTATCTATCTATCTATATATATATTCCACAGTGTAAAGAGGCACTCAGAGGCTTCAGTATAAAGTGAAAAAAGACTCACTTCGGGGTAACTTTATTGCGACCTGTATGTCACAATAGAGTTACCCCGTAGTGGGTCTTTTTTCACTTTATACTGAAGCCTCTGAGTGGTGCCTCTTTACACTGTGGATTATCTTTGGGGGAGCAATACCCATTAGGAGGGCACCGGAGCCTTTTGAACTTCATGGACTGGTGGGTGCAGTGTCTTCTCTGGATTGATAGAGATATATATATATATATATGTGTGCGTGTATTTAGATATAACATTACATTGCACACCCTTTCTTCATTAGGTATACAACGTTCATTAGTTATACAACAACTTCTATCAGCCGTTATTCAACACCCACACCTGCATACAGGCTGTGCCTACGTGCTTACAGGCAGTACCTACATGCCCTCAGGCTTGTCGGGTGTACCTACATGCCCCTAGGCTTACCAGATGTACCTATGACTATGTGCCTACATGCCCCCAGGCTGTACCTACATGCAACCAGGCTTACCAGCTGTACCTACATGCCCCAGGTTTATAAGCTGTACAGTACCTACATGCCCCCAGGCTTACCGGGTGTCTGGAGGAGGTTTATATATAACTGCACAGTTTGTTCACGTTATCACTGATATTTACCATGAAATACCTATTTCCCCTACAATGCTGATTTTCCCAAATATTGCTTTTTATGGGCTAATTAAATTAAAATTACAACTTCTATAAACTCTAATACACAAAGTAATAGTTTGTCACATTCACCATTTCTGTGTATGTGTGTAGAAGGATTTGTAGGTTGCTAGAGCATTAGGTTGATTTTCATTAATCTTCCATTAGCATAGTATGTTACACTTGAATTGGACTGTAAATACAGAACCATGAAACATACATGGCTCAGATCTATTCCCTGACAGTCCATGAGCTAAATGCCTGGGTCTTCATGGCTGAACTTCTAACCCTAACTGTAGTTGATTCATTCATTTACTGGCAGCACATGCATTCGCCACAGCAATGTCCATCTGTAATTTTCAAAGCTTTTAATGATATGATATTTATTTGCAGTTACCTTCATGTTAACCACATTGAGACATTAGAACCAGAATCTTTCCATAACCTCCCCAAGCTTGAAAGACTGTGAGTTACCAATGTTACTGCTGATTATTACAGATTCAGAGTTTAATGCTTTGCACACAAGTTACATCTTTGTTGCATGCATCATTTCCAGGTTTTTACATAACAATAGGATCACCCACTTGGTTCCTGGCACCTTCAGTCAGCTGGCGTCTATGAAAAGGCTGTAAGTATGTGCAGCAACATGGTGTTCTTGTGTTACTTGTAGAGGGGAATTCCGCCTTCAGGCAGCACGGTCTTCCAGCAGATTTTGTTTTTGGTGTTGGAATTGGAAATAGCAATGAACCTGCCCTTTGCACTGACATGAGCATATCCTATTGTCCTATGCAAAGGCAACACAAGTAAAGAAATCTGCCTACAAGATAAATGAAATAAAGGTGCAATCTCTCTTTACAGCTGGAGCTTTCAGTTAAGGTTTTTCTGTATTATGAAAAAAAAAAAAAAAAAAAAAAAAAAAAAAAAATATATATATATATATATATATATATATATATATATATATATATGTGTGTGTGTGTGTATTTATGTATATATATAATAATATACACAGTGCATCCGGAAAGTATTCACAACGCTTCCCTTTTCCACATTTTGTTATGTTACAGCCTTATTCCAAAATGGAATAAATACATTCATTTTTGTCCTCGAAATTTTACACACACAACGTGTAAAAATAATAGTGACAACGTGTAAAGAGTTTTTTTTTTTTTTTTTTTTTTTTTTTTTAGATTTTTGCTAATTAAAAAAAAAAAAAAACACGAAGAAATCACATGTACGTAAGTATTCACGGCTTTTGCCATGAAGCTCAAAACTGAGCGCAGGTGCATCCTGTTTCCACTGATCATCCTTGAGATGTTCCTACAGCTTAATTGGAGTCCACCTGTGGTAAATTCAGTTGATTGGACATGATCTTGAAAAGGCATACACCTGTTTACACAAGGTCCCACATTTGACAGTGCATGTAAGAGCACAAACCAAGCATGAAGTCCAAGGAATTGTCTGTAGACCTCCGAGACAGGATTATCTCGAGGCACATCTTGGGGAAGGGTACAGAAAAATATCTGCTGCTTTGAAGGTCCCAATGAGCACAGTGGCCTCCATCATCCGTAAATGGAAGAAGTTCGGAACCACCAGGACTCTTCCTAGAGTTGGCCGGCCGTCTAAACTGAGCAATAGGGGGAGAAGGACCCTAGTCAGGGAGGTGACCAAGAACCCGATGTCAGAGCTACAGCATTCATCTGTGGAGACAGGAGAACCTTCCAAAAGGACAACCATCTCTGCAGCAATCATCAGGCCTGTATGGTAGTGTGGCCAGACGGAAGCCACAGCTTAGTAAAAAGCACATGGCAGCCCGCCTGGAGTTTGCCAAAATGCACCTGAAAGACTCTCAGACCATCAGAAACAAAATTCTCTGGTCTGATGAGACAAAGTTTGATCTCTTTGGCGTGAATGCCAGGCGTTATGTTTGGAGGAAACCAGGCACCACTCATCACCAGGCCAATACTATTCCTACAGTGAAGCATGGTGATGGCAGTATCATGCTGTGGGGATGTTTTTCAGCGGCTGGAACTGGGAGACTAGTCAGGATAGAGGGAAAGATGAATGCAGCAATGTACAGAGACATCCTGGATGAAAACCTGCTCCAGAGCGCTCTTGACCTCAGACTGGGGCGGCGGTTCATCTTTCAGCAGGACAACGACCCCAAAGTACACAACAAAGATATCAAAGGAGTGACTACAGGACAATTCTGTGAATGTCCTTGAGTGGCTCAGCCAGAGCCCAGACTTGAATCCGATTGAACATCTCTTGAGAGATCTGAAAATGGCTGTGCACCGACGCTTCCCATCCAACCCGATGGAGCTTGAGAGGTGCTGCAAAGAGGAATGTGCGAAACTGCCCAAAGGTAGGTGTGCCAAGCTTGTGGCATCATATTCAAAAATACTTGAGGCTGTGATTGCTGCCAAAGGTGCATCATCAAAGTATTGAGCAAAGGTTGTGAATACTTATGTACATGTGATTTCTTAGTTTTTTTTTATTATTAAATTTGCAAAAATCTTAAACTTTTTACATGTGGTCTTTATGGGGTATTATGTGTAGAATTTTGAGGACAAAAATTAATTTATTCCATTTTGGAATAGTTTTATCTTTTCCCCCTAAACACTTTATTTTATAATGTAGTTTATTCTTAGCATTTTTTTCTTTTCATCCTTACTATTGTACTTTTTGGGATGTCTTCACCTATTCTTTCCTTATGCTCCTCCGGTCGTGCTTATATACATGCATACATACATATGTACGTACACACACACAAATGTGTCCACATACATCTATCCTCCGTGCACTACAGGTCACATTACAGATAACACATGAGCGCAGTGCGACTCTGTAGTACTGAGCATCTTTTCGTGCGATGAATCGGACGCACAAGGAGCTTCTGCTGATTAATGATAAGAAGCGTGCCTATATTCTGTGTGCCACTGCGGCTGTATCTGCATGTGAAATGCTACGTTTCAGTGTCAGCAAACAATTCGCATGGAGATGTAACAGCAGTCACACACAGAATATAGGCATCCCGCATATCATTTTAATCAGCAGAAGCTGCTTGTGCATCCTATTTGCATCACTTTGCGAATAAGACACATTTTAAGGGAAAGAGTTGAATGAAACGTTGCTCCGCGCTACAGTCGCAAAGCGTTCACTTGTTATGTGTAACGCAACATGTAACCCATGTGGACATATCTATAGATCAAATGAGCTGCATGTTTTCCAATGGCCATACCAATTGTGGTGTATGCATACCATCTCAAACAGGAGACTGGATTCCAATGCGCTCCACTGTGACTGTGAAATCCTTTGGCTGGCAGATCTTTTAAAGATTTACTCTGAATCTGGTAATGCTCAAGCTGCCGCTACTTGCGAGTACCCACGTAGGCTCCAGGGAAGATCCCTCTCCACGATAACACCGGCAGAACTGAACTGTGGTAAGTTACGTATGATGGCTCAAGACTTGCCCGGCATTCTTACTATGGAATGTTCTGTTTCATATTGTATAATGTGCTATATGTTGTAAATATCTGATACAGTTAAAGAAACTAGACCCGGTGCAGTGTTGGATGTAAACTGGGCATATGTCGCTTTAAAGAAGCATGCGCAGAAAAAAAAAAAGTGTACAGTATATTCACATGCAGAGTTGTATGCGTCTCATAATTCAGCTTGCCTCTATGTATACGCCTGGTTTGTTTCTAGTCGTCGTCAGTGCAGACTTTCACTTAGCCTATACTTGGTTTAGAAGACGCACTTCCAAACAGTCATAGCCCGCAGTTGTGCCTACACGCCCTCCGTGAGCTTACAGGAGAACATTCTGGTGCACCCCAGTTACGGCTTTTCAGTTGTAACTGTAGTTGCAAAGAATAGACACAGACTCTGCTTCACCAACTCTTGCTTTTGCACAGTTCCAACATATGCACTTTGCAAAAGCACTCAAGATACACTCTGCAAACAGGCTTTCGTTTAACTCTGCAACAGTCACTCTCAGTATGTGCAGATTGCTCTTTATAACAATATACATATGATAACTAATTATCAGCCCGTCAAAATAACGGTACTTTCTCGCTGCAACGTAAAGTACCATTCGAGTCTGAACCATGCGTGTCTGATCGGAGCAACAATTGCATTGCTCCATTGGGCGCCATCTAGTGGCCGCCAGCGCTCTGCAAACTTGAATTTCCTCCCGTAGAGGTGAGGAACAGTGTCAGCCTTATATAATAATTATATCCATTAACAGCTTTTTTTGGTAAACGGTGTTGAGCTTGCAGGCATGACTTAGAAGTAAGTGAAGCTAATTATTTCACATTTCGAAATGCAAGTGGTCTGCAAAGTGTTTTAGTCCATTTAAAAATTTACAAGCCTAGTGCATCGTTTGTGCAGAATTTAAATCTTTAATAGGGACTATTTGAATAGAGCAAATATAATTTCCATTTACTATATAGAGCGGCCAAGGATTACATCAGAGCCTCAAGATGTGGACGTTACCTTTGGGAACACTGTGTACTTTACATGTCGAGCTGAAGGCAACCCCAAACCTGAAATTATCTGGCTCCGGAACAAGTACGTTTAATGGAAATCAGTGGCCAGGTTTTGGTGCCAAATTATACTTTTGAAGAAATCCTATGTCATGGTATAATCTCTTTGTAAAATATGATTACAGTTCATGTAAGCATGTATGTTTCTGAGCACGGAAAGGTTAACGGTAAGAGGAGAGGTAAATCACCTGCGGAGTTGGGGGCACATCTGGGTCACAGTATTTCAGATCCTCTAGATTGAAACTGTTCTCCCCTTGTTTTCAGGTTAATGAGATTAACATTTTTTTGTGATGGTGAAATTTGAACTTTCCCTACAGCTGTGCTGTTAGCGTACTAGCAAGCAGACTCTTATCATTGCAGTCTCAGAGGCGTACTATACATATCAATGTTCAGCACTAACAGGGGTGTAGACGCGCTATATTATTCATACGGGATGCAAAAATGCCGACCGCCGGCTTCCCGACTGTCAAAGCCCGGCAGGGTACTAATGACAGGCGTCGAAATCCCAATGCCTGTCATTATACCTACGCCGGGATCCCGACGCCCAGCATACCGAACGAAGGTAAGCCGTGAGGAGGGTTAGGTTAGGGGCTCCAGGTGGGACTTAGGGTTTAGGCACCCCCCCTGGGAGGTGTAGGCTAGAGGAAGAGGAGTTAGGCACGCCCCCCCCCCCCCCCCCCCGAGAGATTTAGGTTTAGGATGGGGGGGTTAGGTTCAGGCATTTGAGGAGTTAGGGTTAGGCACCCCCTGGGGGAGGTTAGGGTTAGGCACCCCCCCCCCCCCCGGGAAATTTAGGTTTAGGCTGCGGGGACGGGGGGTGTTAGGTTTAGGCACTTAGGAGGCCGGGTTAGGCACCAGGGGGGGAGGTTAGGGTTAGGCACCCCTATGGGAGGGTTAAGGGGGGGGGGTTAGTGATCCTTACCTTAATCCCCTGTTGGGATCTTCATCTTCACTCCTGCTGGTTTTCCAGCGTCGGGACTTGAACTGCTGGCCATTCATACTGATTCCGTTCATACACTGGATTACCAACCACATTGACCTAAGCATGGTGACCTTACCAAATGCTTTAAGGCAAGGTCTCATTTATTTTTTATTGAATGGCTCTTAAGTGTTTCATTTCTAGCTTCTATAAAATCAGTTTTGATTATGAATTTTTTTTTTTTTTTTTGTAAGCGGGAAAACAGCGTCAGTGGTTATTTGCCGGAAACCTGTAGTTGCAGCTCACTTTTAAAATGCCTGTGCGATTAAATGTAAATGAAAATCAATAGAGGGATATTTAGGTTAATTTACCGACTTTTTTAGTTGTTGATGCTGCTGCTGTTACTGTGATTATCCACCTCTTTATTATATTACAGTCTAAAGAGCTTTTAGTCACTGGCAAAACCTTAAACTATGAGGTGTGAAAATGAAAACATGTACCGCAGAAAGTGTATTAATGAAAAATGTTGTCAATGTAGAAACGAGCTAAGCATGAAAGATGACGCCCGCCTGAATCTCCTAGAAGATGGGACATTGATGATCCAAAATACACAAGAAACTGATCAGGGAATTTACCAGTGTATGGCAAAAAATGTCGCTGGGGAAGTGAAGACTCACGAGGTCACCCTTCGATATTATGGAACACCAGGTAATCGTTAAGCTGCTGTTCTAATTAAATGACCTTTTCCATCTCCAAAGTTGTTTTTATTAGATTGCACATGTCACCCTGCAGCCTTTATTATATAGTTTGTTTGTTTTTCTGTTCTGTTCATCCTTGTTTATATATCATCACTTAAACCATTTATTGTCACTACCCTGGCACATAATCTGTACTGTAGGTGTATTTGTACAACTGCAGAATGGTGTCCTATTCTGGACCATCACAAAGGAAAAACTCTGCTGGATTATTTAAAGACATGGATGAAAAGTCCCGAATGAAGGCAGAAAGATAGTCGTTTATTTAGTAAATCTTGTTGGAGGGTGCATACATGAAAGTACACCATCTTTTTTTAAGCTGCCAGGATTTTCTCTCTAATTGCAGTAATCTTGATGCTGCTAGTAAATTTAGTATTCAGTTTTGTACAATAATTAATAAATAAAAATGTATATATTATAATTTATGTATATTTTTGAGTAAACTGCCATAGTTGTATAGGTCTCATGACATGTACCACTGCTGTTTAGCATATAGTATAATATTTGCAGGGGCGTAGCAATATTTTGAAGGGGCCCCTGCTCCATTTCTATCTCTCCACAGCATTTGATTATTTCGTGCTCCATTGTAGTGCCCTAGTTCACATTATACCACACCCTGTCTTCCGTTCATATGCCTCATTGTTATGCCCCCAGTTCACCATACATCCCATTTTAGTGCTGCCCGTACACATTATGCTACATATTCCATCTAGGTCAGATTATTACAGTGCCCCCAGTACATATTATGCCACACTGTAGTGCCCCACTTAATCTTAATCCACTCTGTATTTCCCACAGTTGATATTATGCCACATTGCAATACCCCCAGTTGATGCCTCATTACAGTGCCCCAATTCATATTGTGTCACACTATAGTGCCTCTAGTCCATATTATGGAACATTACAGTACCTCAGTTCATATGATGTAACATACAAGACAGGAGTTGGTCAGTGCACATGTTTACTCATACCATTAATTAGTATGATCCAAAGTATAAAGCCGAATATATCGAAAATCTATCTGTTGTGGAGAGTATAATCAGTTCCACACTACAAAGACAATCCTTAAGGTGTTCGGCGGTGCTCCCCAAGAGTCATGAAATGTAACATAGACAAACAGAAGAAAAAAAGAAGACTCTTTATTTGGGGGCACTCAGATTATAATATGTAATGTTTTTGGAGTGTGGAACTGATTATACTCTCCTCAACAGATATATTTTTGATATATTTTGGCTTTATACTTTGGATCATACTAATTAATGGTTTGAGTAAACCTGTGCACTGACCATCTCCTGTCTTGTATTTTGACTTTTCAACACTGATTTTATATCCGTTTCAGGGCCAGTGGCACGGTTGATGTTTGAAGAATCTTACATTAAATTCATAATCAATACCATATCCTTTTTTTTATCAGCGTGTAACATCCTTTTATTTAAATTGTTACTTTACTCTCTAAAGAAATATTATTTTTTCTCATTTTTTCACTGGTCATCATCACTTCTCATTTTTTATTTTTCTACGTTTATCTGAAATATACTCTGGTTGTGCGCACACCAGATCCCTATTACTGGAACAGCCACCCTCCATATACATACTGCGATACAGGTATCCAATACTTTTTCTTCACTGTGTCTCCTTAGAGATAGTGGGGTTAACCCCACCAAGGGAATCATTCCCCCATATCTCCCCATAGGGGACACAGCCTTTTCCCTCCTAGTACCTCTATCTGGGTTACTTTTTCTGAGTATTCACTGCCAAGTGCAAATGCTCAGTGAGAACCACAGTGGACTGGAACAGAGAAGATTCATTTTCTTTTTTCTTCTTTGATCATACCTATCAAACTACCTTTTTGGGTAATACCCACAGGATGTGTATTTACCAATGAATGGTTAAATTATCAATATTTGGAGAGATTATAAACTGTTATGTGGAATGAATTCATCCTATTTTCATTCCAGAGATATTGATATTTGGCTAAATATTATTTCACCCAATTTTTTAGGCTGTGTTTTTCTTTCTTATATACAGCTGTACACTCATTACCCTATCTCTACTATCAAACATACTATCTGTAATCTCATCAGTCCCAAACTTTGTTACCATACACTTTAGGATTAGAGACTCTCATCGTTTATTTTCTGCCAACGGGCAAGCAACCGACAGTAGATCTCCATCCTAAATAATTGTGTATGCTTTTCAGAACTGACACTATACAATTAGTACCAAGCAAGAGGAAATAAAACTCATATATGATCAATATATGTGCTTTTATCTTTGGAGATTTATCAGCTTATTTCTGACAATATATCTACTGAACTTATGCTGGATAATGCACATAATGTTATACAGGTATTTGTGTTTGGGAAGCACTCCTCTATATATCATTTCATTTTCCTGCAGCCGTGCAACCCTTATATCGATACGGGTACTATTTTGTCAATATTTTGTCAACACTAGAACAGGGGTGCCTACATGTGTACTCTGATATTTTTTGTTGTTGTACTTTTGCCGCCGTGCAACACACAAAATATACAAGATATATACAAATGTACTGGCAAAAAAAGTTTTTAGAAATGACGTCATTTGGCTCTCATGATTATCTCATGAGTGTGAATTTCTCGGTATTGAGATTGGTACATAAGAGATATTTTCTCTTTGTGATACAGAACTGTATATTAGTAGTGATAGATCATAATACATGATCTTTATTTAAAATCCCTTTTACTCGTCTGTCGTTTATTGTATTCAATTGCATAACCTTTTTTATCTAAAAGATGTAATAAAAGCTACGTTTTAGAAGGATAACATTACATACTGTATTATAATCTGAGTGCCCCCAAATAAAGAGTCTCCTTTTTTCTTCTGTTTGCATATGATGTAACATGACCGTGCCCTCCAGTACATATTATACTAATTAGAGTGCCCAAAATTCAGATTGTCCCATTACGGTGCTCCCAGTACATTATAAAATCCACTACACACCCCTCTAACCTTTATAACATGCATTACACACACCACTCACTGCAAATTGAATGTTTCCCCATTAGACAGCCTTTATCCTACATAGAGATCTGATAAGGGATTGACCTCTTATCTTCAATTTATTTGCCAGTGGTGACTCCCTATTGGCAGCTTATGTTCTTACACAGCAACCTGTGCCTGCAGGGCCTGCAGAGAAGGTTGCAGTTTATAATGAGTGCAAAGACCAGGAAGATTGAGCAGTGACCAACCAGCCCTACTTCCTAATGTAGAAAATTCAACTTTGGCTGGAGATCTTCATGTCAGCACTCTCTCCCTTTAAACTCAGAGGTCAATTCCCACCCCCGGCTCACTTCACAAAGGCTGTAATCAAGGCTGGACTGGCCCAGAGGTATGATTATGGGTATGATTCCATATTGCCCACATTGTTACTCTACTAGTGCTTCATTAACTTGGCAGAGCAGGACCCTGAACTGGTAGCTGACATGGGTCTGTAGTGCTGCATACCCCACAGTAGGTCCTTTATGCCCCAGTCCTACACTGAGTGTAATCAATGAGGAGCCTACTATATGACAGTGCCAGGCTCACAGGTTAGCTCAACTGTGCCTGTGAGGGTGAAACAGGAGTGCGGGAGATTAATTATCTCAGCTTGGAGCTTTACTGAGAGGAAGAGACTGACACTTATAGGAACACTGATGAATCCCCTTTTCCAGGCTGGGCAAAGGGATGGACCCAATTGCTTAACAGGCAATTCTAGCAACTTGGTAAACAATGACTTGGGTTTGGGGCCCCCTAAGCCTCTATACCCCATAGCAACTGCACCCACTATAGCTACACCAATGCATATTTGTTTGACCTTAGTGCATTTTGTCATATCTGTGAGTGTGCCAGTCGCAAAAGGTTTGTTAATTCACTTGCCTTCATCCATGTCGCATGTTCCATGGGACAGAGACATCTGTGCTCCTGGCACAACTCCATTGTCACTAGTACAAAAGTAAAAAAATGGTATTGTCATTGCAGACATGATAGAACGTGATTATATGAACTGTTCTTTCAAACAGCCAGGCCCAGTTTTGTGATCCAGCCTCAAAATACAGAAGTATTGGTCGGTGAGAGGGTCACATTGGAGTGCAGTGCGGTTGGCCAACCACAACCAAGGATCACGTGGACTAGAGGGGACAGGACCCCACTGCCATCGGATCCCCGCATCAATATTACACCGTCTGGAGGGCTCTACATTCAGGATGTCAATCAAGAGGATAGTGGGGAGTACACATGTTTTGCAACGAACACTGTAGACACCATCCACTCAACTGCTTACATTATTGTCCAAGGTGAGTCTAGATGGATTTGCCCTTACTGCTCATTTTGTAATGCAGAACAACAACATAGGACTTTAGTTGCACACTGGCTGCCTTTGTTATATAACCTAAAACAAGGTGCAGGCATTCTATATGCTCCCCGGTACCCCTCGGCCAGATAGAAGGGCGCCTATATTTGCAGAGAAGAGCGCTTCGCAATGCTGTATTGTCACATCAAGTCCAACCTCCAACCACTTTAAACCACCCTTTTTTATTTTCTTCTAAAACACTGCTTGGTTTATTATCATGTATTCCTTGAATTAATGATGAGTGTGAGGGAATAATGCTTGTATATAAAAAGAACCCTTAATCTTTCAAGATGAAAACTATGTATGCGAAAAAAACCTGTATGTTCAGATACTTTAAGAGGTTTCTTTGCGCTTTTTCTTAGATTTACCAGATTGTAAATTTTTTATTTATTATATTCTGAAGCGTTATCAATTTGACAGCAGATTAGTTTTTATATCTGTTTTGCCACTGGGAATCTGCGGAGACTTTTTGGGAGGAAAGCCGCAGTATTGTTCTTGGTGCGATCCCGTTTTGTGCTGCAGGAATTCATTTGTTAGGAGTGCAGATGTAGATCTCTGAGGGGGGACGGCCGTGTCGTGCTTATTGCTTAATAAAAACATCAATGCATTTTACAGAACTGCAGCATTCTCTGTGTTTAGCAGCTGTGAGGTCCCAGGTTCCCGGTCAGGCTGGCTGACCCAACTGTTTTTATCAGCGTCCCCCCCCACTGCTTAATCAGACTCCCACTTTAGCCAGCTGGCTCTTGTCCATTGTAGCAGATCAGCAAGAACTCCGTTAGGGATTACTCCTTAGTAAGGACAAATGATTGCGTGCTTCGTCTGAGTGTTCCAATAAGACAATATTGTATGTAAACCACAAATAATGAAATTCTGTGTTTCAGTTGAAGTATGTGCTCCTCGATCAACTAAACTCCCTATGGAACGCTCTTATTTTTTGGGGGGAGGGACTTTATTCTTTTTTTTTATATTTAACATATTTACAGACACAATTTTTGAAGGTTAATTTTGTGCCGAATTCCACATTTTTCCTAGTTGTGACCTTTGCATGTACAATCAGCGGCGTAACAGAGTCCTAGAGCGCCCTGAGCCGGCCCCACTGGTAGATTTGTGCCTTTAAATGTATTAAGTTCTTTATATAGTGCGCAGCACTTTACAGTGTCATTCACATCAGTCCTTGTCCCAGTGAGGCTTACAATCTAAGTTCTCTATTACATGGATACATAGTAGTGTGGGAGCAAACTGCAGTACCCACAGGATGCCTCAGGACCAGAAATTGAATGCCTGACCTCAGTGTTGAGAGGCAGTAATACTAACCACTACACCATCCGTGCTGCTCACAGCTCATTAACATATTGTTGCAAAAATCTTATTAAATAGTACATCGGTTGAAACTTTATTTACAGCTGCCTCTCAGGATTTGTAAAGCGGTGACAGCGACTGTCCCCAAAATGCTGTCCTAGCTGTCTCATTCCACAACAACAACTTCTTAATTTGGCACAATAAGCAGCAGTCTATTCTTACCCCTAGCTGCCATTTAGGTAGCACTGCTCCTAACTGCTAAGCTTGCAGTTCCCTCTTTGTCTGTCTGTTATCGCCCAATCTAACTGTTCCGAATTGTAAAGTTTAAATGTTAATAAAATAAATATTAGACGCAAACTTTCGCAACATGACATTTGCACTATGGACCATTTAGCAGTTTTATAAATAGTTTTTTTTCCTTTTTAAAATCAGTGCTTCAAGAAAACCCTAGGCCATTTTCTCAAACTATGTACTCGTAGAATTCTAAAGGCCCCCATACATCAGCAATTGATTGTGGCAATTCTGCATTTTGCAGATGATTGTGTAAAAAAATCTGCAATGTATGGGGTTCACAGATCGCAGATTTCAACCAAAAAGTGATTGGAATTAGTAAATCAGATTGTCCAGATCACAGGGGCTGTAGATTGCTAGTGTATGGTAACAATCAGCAGATTATTACTAGTAAAAGACGGGCCTTTCAAGATTGGCAGATGTGTTTGTTGAAAATGTTCTGCAAATCACTGAGAAAGATCTGTAATGTATGGGTGTGGATTGCTAGATTGGGAAGTCCTAAAAGCAGGCAACAAATCTTCAAATTATTCATTTGTGGTTTTCTGATTGCTTATATATGGGGGCCTTATCAGTGCATGTTTTCAGGGTATCAGGAATAATTAGTATCACCTTTAGATCTGTTGTATTAGCCAATTAAGACACCTGGGTTTCAGCTAGATGATCTGGAAAACATGCACTGTTAGGCTTCCATGAGGAATGGGTTTGTGAACCACCGCCCAAAGCGATAATATAACTTTCCTAATTTAATAAGCACATGGTAAAAACATATAATATTGGTCTGCTCAATAGCCTCCATGAACTATACATATCTAACCTGGTTGTAAACCCCCCACCAACATATGCATATTGTATGAATTTAGTAGAGGATTGCATCAGTGCGGCTCTTTGAAAAACTTGGACTGCATTAGGATGGAAATACATTTATTTAACATAATTCTTTATATGAAGTGACAGAGTAAAACAGTATGATATAGTATTGCACCTTTTTTTCAGCTATTCCACAGTTCACAGTTGTTCCACAGGAACGGAACGTGTTTGAGGGACATACTGTAGATTTTCATTGTGAAGCTCAAGGAAACCCCCAACCAGTTATTGCTTGGACCAAAGGAGGTAAGAGGCATTGTATACCCCCTACAATATAAATTTTCTGTCACATGGTCTGTGAAGAGTAGTTTTCCTAAACCCTCTGCCAGAGAGCCCAAACCCACTTTACGGCACTGAGTTTCCTACCTTGCTTTATTCTGCCAATATGTTGTAGTGGCGTCTACTTTGCTACAGAGCTATGTCAAGTTTCCATTATTTCAATCACCACAATACAGTTTTCTGGGTCAAATGCACCTGAAGGACATGTAAAGGTGATCACTGAATGCCAGTGCAACCAGAAAATGACCCTCTGCCACACCAAAACTTTCCAGGGCTTCCCTGCCTATGTATAGCTGGTATATAGCCATTACTGCCCAAGTTCTCTGTTTAATAGATCACCATTGGGTGACTTCTAAACGCGTCTTTTGTGTAATTGGTTTATGGTGTGGGCATTTCTATAGTACTGGCGAGAAAGTGTCCAGAGAGACTGAAAGAGAATAAAATGCTGAAGTTAAGGGATTCTAAATTTAGAGTCTTGCAGACAGAAGAATTTAAGAATGCAAAAGTCTGTGTAGAGTAAGTGGCAAAACAATCTCTCAGTACCAGCCTCCACCTTTCACCCAAACAGACTGATCACAGCTCGGTTCTTCATGCAGCTGGATGTTGGCAAACAATTTTTGTTAACCCTATCTTCATCATGTAAACCAGGGGTTCCCAACGACGGTCCTCAGGCACATTAACCGTCCTGGTTTTAAGGCTAACCATACTTGAGCACAGGTGTCTTTAATTATTACCTCAGTTATTTTGATTTAACCATCTGTGCTTAAGCATGGATATCACTAAAACCAGAACTGTTAGTTTGTCTTAAGGACCGAGGTTGGGACCATATTAAAGATAGTAGGATTTCCATGCTAGGTACTGAAAGGACATTGTTCTAATCTAATAATTGCAGATGTGTAACAGGTATAATTATATATATTCTGCATATCTTACTGTGATTTTCACTCACTCTCTCTCTGTATATGACTATTGCAATGAATGATTCGTGAAGGCTGAGTATTGTAAATGAATTGGCCGCTTTCTAGCTTAATTGCGCTAACTGTTGTCTCTAGTTAATTGTGAATTAATCTTAGCATATTATAGTTGTCACTATGTATTGGGTAGTGACTGTGCGCTCTCTTAGGAAATCAGCTGTCTGTCGACAGAAGACATCAAGTCTTGTCCACCGGGACCCTGAGGATACTTCGCGTTGCTTTACACGACCAGGGTCAGTACGAGTGTCAGGCTGTAAACATTGTTGGATCTAAAAGTACCGCTGCCCAGCTGATAGTACAAGCCAGAGGTAAGGGAGAACTCCTGCCAGTCTGTTATACATTACCATGCATAAACTTTTATACGCTCACAGGTTATTCATTGTTATATAAGAAACAGGCTGGTCTGACTGCACACAGCTAGCTCGCTGTCCCTAACAACAGCCTGAATGAGAGTTAAATGTCGCTTTTCTATTATAAACCTAGAAATCTAGCTGCACCAAAACGAAGTTGTACTTGACAGTCTCAAAAACAGCATTGTGTGTGTCTTTGTGGGCTCATCATTATTGTAGGGCTGGAGTGATGTATTGTGGAGAGGCGGCATAATATTTTGGCCAAGTGTTTTAAGGTTGTGCAAAACCCCGAGGGTAACTAACAAGACAACAATAGTTTTTATTTTTAGAATCCGTTTCAAATTATATTATAAAACTTAAATAACTTGCTAAGCAATGCCTAGAAAAGAATAGATGATGGCTAAGAAGCCTCCAACAAGACCTGACCAAAAAACACGGCATGATTCAGTTATGTATGCAAACCCGATGGTTAGCCTACATCTCCGATGGCGAGCAGTCTGCGCATGCACAGAATGAGTCCTGCGATCTCGCCTGCAGACCCTCCCAAGCTGCTGCATGATTGACATGCTGTGGCTTTTGGTGGGTGGGGCGTGGCTGCCCACCATTCCCGGAAACGGGCGTTTCGCCCCCATTTTCCGGGAAGGATGTGACCAGGGCCTGTGTCGGTGAATGCAGATTTACCAGCCTCGCAGCTGCCAGGACCCGGTCAGGGCTGCAGTAAGCTTCAGCTACCGCAGCCTGGCCCCAGTGGACTACCATCACGACTGATGGTTGCGATGGTGATCTCAGGCTGCGACCTCTGTCGCAGCGCTGGGATCGCAGATGCAGCAAGGAGGTGTCTTGTTTCCTATCGACCATAGTTTGGTCATTTGCAGGGGCCAGTAACTGTACGATTTTAATGATAACGATATGATCGTGTGTACAGGCCATAAGAGATAGCAAGTAACTGTGTACCTGGACAAACATTGTAGCAATGCATGCGAGTGATTAATGACCAACCAATCAGCTCCTAGCTGTCATGTTACAGGCGGTGTTTGAAAAAATGACAGTTGGGAGCTGATTGGTTGGTCATTTATCACTCTCCACTTAATCACTTTCCAGAGCTTAATACGTCTGCCCAATTGTACGCTACAACCCCAACCTGACTAGACCACTGGAGATGTAATAATTAAATTCTGTTACATTTAAACAGACGTAGTACACCACCTCCAACATGGCCTGACCACAGGACATGATTATAGTATAATTCTATGCAGACATAGGACCTGACATCCCCCAACATCTTGACAACCGTAACTGGAATTTGTATTTTATTTCTTTGTTGTATTATGTTGTGTTTTCCAGTTACCCCTGTATTTGCTACTGTGCCCAGTGACATGACAGCTGAAGTTGGCACTGAAGTACATATACCTTGTAGTTCTCAAGGAGAACCTCTGCCTGTGATAACTTGGAACAAGGTAACCAGTCATATAAAAATATCCAACGTTTCTGAGCTGTATGTAACTATTTAGGCAGCTCCAACGAAGTGTAAGCTAATGTTGCCCTAATTGCATAGGCAGATGTGATGGACACAGCTTTGCTGGAAGTTATATTGTACATCTGTAAGTTATATGTACGGCTTTGCTGTAAGTGATGTATGCATCTCCATTCTGAGTTCTGATTAGAACATTGGCACTTCTTATATTGTCTTTACAATTAATTTATCCTGTGTCATTTGTTTGGCAGTGATTCATGATTTGTTTCATATTTGAATCATAATGGTCTATAAATTACTGGACCAATGAATGTGTTTTTGCTGGATGGTACACGCGTAAAGGAACCAATTACAGTGTTTGTTGCTGGATTGCTTACATGTATCTGAACCAATGATTGTGTTTGTTGCTGGATGGTGCACAAGTAGATGAACCAGTTTCTGTGCTCTTGTTTCAGGATGGTATACAAGTAACAGAGAGTGGAAAATTTCACATTAGTCCTGGATATTTAGCCATTCGTGATGTAGGCCCAGCAGACCAAGGTCGATATGAATGTGTGGCTAGAAATAGTATTGGCTATTCCTCTGTCAGCATGGTGCTGAGTGTGACAGGTAAGACTATTATTCTGTTATACTAATACTAGTAAGGGCATCCATCACCTAAGGGTGCCCCTCCCCCCGCTGTCCAGCTCTGCCTCCTCTCTGTTGCCCTGTCTTGACCCACCGACCAACATTCCTTCTCCCAACGCTATCCCCTTCCCCCGCTCCATCTTGTTCCATTCTTACCCAATTCCAGTGCCTGGCAGAGTCTCCTCTTCTTCTACAGTAGGTTTAGCCCATCTCCTGTGCATGCATGTTGAAGACTGGTCAGACCTTAGAGGATTATTATATAGACTAGTATAATGGACCTGTATACATATATGCACTAGTGTTCATGGCATCAGCGGGACCCAGCGGGGGTGCCGGCATTGGCAAGTGCATACACACTTGCCGATGCCGGTAGTGATGGCGGTAGCCATGCTGCACTCGGCAGCATGGTCCCCCGCTAACGATATGCAGGTCTGATGGAGGATGTCGTTAACGACACGCGGCAGTGCACATCGCCGGATCGTGCGACATATCGTTTAGTGTGTAACCAGCTGTCTCCAACACAGCATCTCAATGGAGTTAATGTTTGGAGTTTGCTTTGACCATTTCAAAACCTTGATTTGTTACATTTCCAGGATTCGGTTGTACATTTCTTGGTGTGCTCAGGATAGTTATCCTATTGTTTGGCCAAGCTTGATTATTTGGACATATGGGCTCTCATTATCTTGTAGAATATTCTGGTGTATAGATTTCTTAGCTTATAAGAGTGGTCGAATCAATTGGGCAATCCAAATTAGCCACGATATCCTCTTCCAGAATGACGCACACTATCTAGTAACATCGCTAGATAGAAGCATGCAGTAACTGTAGCAATGTGTTACCGCCTTACCGTATACACTGGATAAGTTCGCCATCGGCATCGCAGCGATGCCCTCATTATTGCGAAGCTTCCAGGTCTTATGGCTCCAAATCTAACCCAAATTATCACCAACCTCCAGTTGTCATGAGGTTTTTGTGGAGACATACTTTTGGTTTTATCAAAAGATGACGGCCTACATTAAAACCAAAACACTTCACTTTGGGCCTCATTTATCAACGAGTTTTATCATTCACAATTATTGATAAGTCATTGCGGATGGAAAATGGGGGATGTAGTGTATATCCAGATGAACGAGATGCCGGCCATCAATATACCGACGCTGGGATCAGGATACTGGCATCAGAATCCCGACAGCTGGCATTCTGATTGTAAGACACCGGAGCCAGGTAAGTGTTAGCCGTGGGAAGGGGGGGGGGGGGTTAGGGTTAGGCCCTCCCCTGGGAGGCTTAGGGTGCGGGATGGGAGGGGTTAGATTTAGGCACCCCTGAGGGGACTTGGAGTTAGGTACAACCAAGGGGGGGAGGGTGTTAGGAGGGTTAGCCTACTTACCAGCCGGCGTTGGGATTCTGAAGAGCAGAGTTTCCAGAGTCAGGATTTGAACCAGCGCAGGAATTTCATACCCATCCCTGGAAATGGTGCTCTAGCCAATCGGCTCCCAACTGTCATCTGTATGAAAAATGACATTTGACAGCTGACTGGCTGGAGCACCATTTATCATATGCAGCAAGTTTTATCACTCATTGTGAATGATCAAACTTGTTGATAAATGAAAGCTCTTTGTCTCATCAGCCCAGACAATGGACCTCATTCAGAGTCTGTCGTTGCGGCCGCACGGTCGTAAGGTAAAAGGGGCCAGATATGCAAATGAAGCGCTCGCAAGTTGCGTCGTTAAGATGGGATCGTTAGCTGGACGAGCGAGGGGAGGATGCGGCCGTAAGACTAAAAATACGCCCCCTTCTTGTTCCCATTACACGTCATCTCCGGGCATATAAGGATTAATCGAAACCATCGGGAACCATCGGAGCTGGTCGTAGACCTTAAGGTTGACCATACCCTCTCTTAAGCACGATCAAGTCAGTGTAAAAACCTCCCATGTCACATGTGCCATGACACTACTTAGTTAATTATGCACTCCCATAAAACGCCATTTGCATAGTCAGGCACGCCTGCGTTCGGATCTCCACTCCCCCGTTCACAAGCACCTTCCCCTGTTACCACCCACAAACGCCTCATCCTGTCACTCAAAGTAACGACCTGGTCAAGTTGAAGGAGAGAGCAATTTCTGATCGTAATAGCTAGTTTGCGCACGTGCATTGCGAATTTTACGCATGCGCAGTTTAGCGAACATCGGTGGCGTACGACCGTGCGGCCGCAACGACCGACTGAATGAGGTCCAATGTTCCTGAAAACACGTCAAATGCAACTTTGCAAACCAAGCCATGTTGGGTGGGAAGGGAGAAGGGGGGTGATTCATTGTGTAATTACCAGCTATAAACATGCGCTTTTTTTTAACCCTATTGCAAAGAATCTTTTTGAATGAAAATATCCGCGCTATGTACTAAATTTAACTCCTAGGGACAGCAATAACAGCTGTCCCTGCGAGTTACATCTCCGGCATATCAGAGGAGAATTTTACAATTTTGAAAGACTCCTGTGTGGAATTTCACCCTGAACTTCTGCACAGTGTCAGTTTCCGCCCCTGGACGGAGGCCGTGGGAGAGGGATCATAAGATCCCTCTTCTGTGAGAATGCCTCCATAGGCATAAAGGCATCTGAGGAACGTGTAAACCAACAGGAACAAGTACTAAAAAGCTTTGCTTTTTGGAGTTTGGTACATAGGGGTCAGAATGTAGTCCCCATTAAAAATGAAGACTTAGATCTGCACCAATCGGTTTTGTGAAATCTCCTACATTAGCCTATTAGTACATAACAGTGATACATGAAATTATGCAGAAACTGCAGTTTCTGCATAATTTATAATAAAAACCAAATAAAACCAAATAATTTATAATAAAACCAAAATAGGCTCTTTAGACTCAAAACACTGGCCCTGATGGAGTTAACCAAAACCACACAATAAAGCCCTCCCTCCTCTTTCCTATTGCCATTTCGGATTTTGCTGTTTAAGCCTTTAGTCATATTAGTTGAGTAAAACTGTCTTCTGCCTAAGGGGACTTACATTTCAGTTGTACCTGTTAAAGGCTTTATTTTAAGTGTAATGAATTGCTTAAGCAGCAGCTACACCTGGAAGTAATTAATCACCCTACATAATTAGTTCTACTGACCTTTGTTTGTTTGTTTATTTGCTCTTTCGTCTGTTTATTTTTAATATTCTAATAAAAGTTAGAAAATAAATGCTCTAGAAAGATGTCACTTTTCTTGACTAAGTGCCTCAAGTGAGGTTAATCCCTCTGAAGCACAAGAAGTCAACAATTATAGAATAGTGCTGGGAAATGATGCCGGTGGTAATAACATTTACAGAACACTTTGAAGGATGTTTACATTGTAAACACTATTGGCTGTGAATAACCACAATCTATAAGCCGATAATTCGTCCCCGCTAGGCGCAACGTATTGAGTTATGGAAAATGCTACTCCTTTTTCGAAGGTATAACTAGTATTAACAATATAGCTCAGCATCAGAATATACTGAGATTCTGCACAATACAACGAGCATGACTGCAATGGTGAATATTAAGGTTCCGCTTCCTGTATGCTCGTTCATTCCTGCCTATTACAAATGTGTCCACATCCATCTTACTTCCTTGCACTTCAAACAAACCACCTAGTCGCTCCATGCCGTGGCGTGACTTGGTGGCGCTGAGCGTACTTTTTTGTGACTTGCTCCCTTTAAATGCATCTTATTTGCACAGCGATGTGAATTGAACGCACAAGCAGCTTCTGCTGATTAAAATGATATGCGGCATGCCTATATTCTGTGTGCGACTGCATCTGCATGCGAAATGCTGCGTTACAGTGTCACAGCTGTTGACACTGTTACGTAGCATTTCGCATGCAGGTACACCCACAGTCGCACACAGAATATAGACATGCTGCATATCATTTTAATCAGCAGAAGCTGATTGTGCATACTATCTGCATCGCTGTGCGAATAAGACTGATTCAAAGAGAAAAAGTCGCACGAAAATACTCTTGGCGCTACAGTCACATGGCGCTCATGCGTTATGTTTAACACGACTTGTAGCGCACAGAGGTCAGATGTATGTGGACACATCTGCATATTTCACTTACATTTACCACCGTAGATCAGTTGTCTGACAGTGTGTACGGAGACATTAAGACAACCTTGCACCACACCTGCTTGGCGGAATGTATTGCACCCATTTGTTTACTGGTTTAGCAGCTCCAAGATGTTCATTTATACAATTAAATCTGTTTTCTTCCCGGCCCCTCCCCCCTCCTACAGTTCCAGAAGTCAGCCGCACTGGAGACCCGTTTGTTACCGTATCGATTAATGAAGCCATCGCGACAGTGGACAGGGCAATAAACACAACAAGGTCACATTTGTTTGACAGGTATATGAGCTTCTAATTAAATGATGAGTGTGGACAAATGGCTTCTATGGAAAAACAGATGCGTTTTAACATGTACACTTTGATCACTTGCATTATTGTTTTAATTATGGCAAACAAATGTAGATCGTGTTTCTAGGAGTCTTGTCGTTCCTTTTGCATAACGGCATTGCAGAGGCAGGATCTCCACAGAGTTGTCCTAATAAGGCCAGTCTGTTCTTGGTACTGACTGATGCCATTACTCACACCCTGTGCCGTCCGTGTCAGTTTTATTAGCTGACTGACGATTTTATTATGCTAGGTGTTTTGGAACAGCAGGCAAATGAGGACAGTCCGCTTATAATGATCCACTCAGGTTGCAGTATGTTTATCAGTGCATGTACTCTGAATTGTTGCATAGCACTCCACCATTTCTGTTTTTCTGGTCACGTATTGGGTTATCTAAAATCACAGATCACATCCTTTTACATAAGCAGAGTCTGATGTTGAATATAAATTGATATATATATATTTCTACTTCAGGGTCCATAGGGTATCCACAGGATACCTTGGGGTATAGGTGTGACGTCAGTCGCAGGGCACCAAAGAGTTAAGCTTTCAGCCTCCCAGGATGCACTAGGTCCCCCTCCTATACCCCGCCCCCGGGCCAAGGCACCTCAGTTTAGTTTGGTGCCCGGCCGGAGTCGGGTGCACCTGTTGGAGTGGGGGCTAGAAGAGCCCCTGAAGCTTATTCTTCATGCAGCTGTGGCTGCACATCTGGATGAACAGCATGGACAGTCAGTCCTGACGTCCATGCTGTCTTCCCTACACCCCGCCGGTACCAGAACGCCGGTACTGATCCGGGGATGCTGGTGGGCGTCTGGGGTCACAGCTAGCGGTGACCCCAGATGCTCCGGACCATGGCCGGATTCAAGGGGGACAGAGGTAAGCAGCGGGGTCCCGCGGTGGGTCCCCACTGATCACATGGTCCTAAGTCCCCAGGCAGGGGGCTCCCTGGGGACTGGCTGCAGCGTGGAGCCAGGCGACCAACCTGCGCTTCCACTACCCCCTGGGACAGCGGACCGCAGCAGAGCGGTAGCGCTGCGGCGTCCCCGGGGTTAAATGCATGCCAGGGGAGCGCGCCTTCCCTGTCTCACAGCCGGCGCCTCCCCCGCTGCACACAGCCCTCTCTGCATGCTGCCGACTGGTCCTGTGGCAGCGCTCCTCCCCCAGGCCAGCCTCCTCTCTGCTCCTCGGCGGCCATCTTCTCCAGAACGCATGGTGAACGCTGCTGGAAGCGCTGGACGGAAGCATCGTGGTCTGGGTCCCCCCGCATACCTCTCCTCCGCTGTGGTCAGGTCTGTGTATGCAGCGCTGTGTCCTACCAGGCCCTGTGTCTGTGTAGTTGAGTGATCAGCGCTGTTAGTGCAGGAATTGTTATTTCTCTGCATTGTATGTGACTGTGCTAGCGCTGCTGCCTGTAACTTTTCTTCTCTAAACTGTCAGCTTTATTACTGTCCCTGTTCTTTCTGCTAAAGCCCTTGCGGTGCGGTGCTGCAGGGTGGTCTCTCGCCTATTTAATACTTAATTGGTGAGAGAGGTCACATACGTGGTGCCATCATGTCTGAAAGTGATTTTCCCCTCCGGCTACAGTGTACCACGTGCAAAGTACCATTAGCGGAGGGGGAGGGTAGCGCGGAGGGCCTTTGCCGGCAGTGTTTGTCCATGGCGCGGCCTATTACGGTTACAGCACCGGTACAGGAGCCGCCCTGGGCTTGTTTCGCTCAGGCGTTAACAGCTTTAGTGGGCCAGTTAGCTCCGCAGCCCGCGTTTACTCCGATGGGTTTGTCCCAGCAGTCTGTGGTGTCGTCACCCATGCAGGGGTTCCCACGACAATTGGTGGTACCCCATAGTCTCCCTATTTCCCCGCTCCCGGGTTCTCAGGAGCCAGCGTGGGTTAACTCCCTGACGAGTTCTGTACAGCACTTGTCGGATGTGTTGCAAGGGGAGTCTGTGATGCGGTCTCATAAAAGGCCGGTGGCGTCTCTGTCCGCTCCTTATGAGGATGACGAAGGGACGTCTGATGATGGGGAGATTCTAGATCCTTACGATCAGGAACCTCTCCATACTAAGGACGCTGATGCTAAGTCCAAAGTATATATTCCTGGACTTATTCGGGCGGTCCGCACAGCCTTGGTGATTGAGGACGAAGTTCCCCCAGCGGCTAAATCTAAGTATGCCTTTTTCAAAGATGTGAAGGGCGATGCCACAGTCTTTCCTCTTTCGGGTCAGTTGGTGGACCATTTAGAGGAGGCGTGGAAACAACCTGGCAAAAGATACCAGCCGCAGAGACGCCTGGCAGTGGCTTATCCGTTCGCGGATAATTATTTTGCTAAGTGGGAATCCCCTCCACAGGTGGATTCTCACGTGACCCGTCTTGTCCGTAGTGCCACATTGCCGATGCCATCCATGTCCTCCCTTAAGGATGCTACGGACCGCAAGGTAGAAATCTGCCTGAAGTCCGCTTATTCCCTTGCAGGGGGGGGCAGCACGGCCGGCTATGGCCATTTGCTGGGTTGCCAGAGCGATGGAGCGCTGGGCGGATTCATTAGAGGCTTCTTTTGAATCCGACTGTCCGGCCGATCAGGCGGAGTTGATTGGCAATCTCCGTGATTCGGCCACCTACATCAACGAGGCGGCTCTAGACATTAGTACTCTGGTGTCTAGAATTTCTTCAGCAGCGGTAGCTGGTCGTCGCACCTTGTGGCTGCGATCCTGGAAGGCGGACGCAGATTCCAAGAAAGGTCTGGAAGCGTTGCCGTTTACCGGAGAAGTTCTCTTCGGTCCGGATCTGGATAAGATTGTGGCCACGCTGGCGGCAGCCAAATCTGCCTGTCTCCCGTCGGCCGCTGCTCCTTCTGGTTCGGGACCATCGTCCTTTCGGTCATCTAGGGCCCAGGGCAGGCCCAAACCACAGTCGTTTCCTCGACAGGCTGGCCCTAAGAAATCGGTCAAGCCCCGGAAGCAGGCATGGAGTACCAGACGTCCGGCCCCCAAGCCAGATGACAAGCCTGCGGCCTGACGGTCCGGGCCTCCCTTTGGGGGATCCCAGGGTGGGAGGCCGCCTGCTACAGTTCGCCCAGTGTTGGTCGACCACTACGACAGACACTTGGGTTCTGGAGGTGGTTTCCCACGGATACGCCCTCTCCTTCCGGCACAGACCCCCGGCTCGCTTCTTCACCACGGGTCTCCCATCAGACCGGAACAAGGCTTACGGAGCTGCGGAAGGTATTGCACACTATGCTCCAGGCTGGAGTTATAGTGGCGGTTCCATTCTCCCAGAGGGGCCAGGGTTTCTATTCAAATCTATTTTTGGTACAGAAACCCAATGGGTCATATCGTCCGATTCTCAACCTCAAAGCACTCAACAAGTCTTTGCGGGTCCCGAAGTTTCGGATGGAGACCCTACGGTCCATCATTCTGGCGCTGGAACCTGGGGACTACTTGGTGTCATTGGACATACAGGACGCTTACCTGCATGTCCCTATTCTTTGGCGCCATCAACAGTTCCTCAGGTTTGCAATCAGCAGCGACCACTTCCAGTTTCGGGCGTTACCTTTTGGCCTGGCAACAGCACCACGTGTTTTCACCAAGGTGATGGCGGTCATGGCGGCTTCTCTGCGGCTGCAGGGAGTCCGCATGTTGCCGTATTTGGACGACCTGTTATTGGTGGCAGGATCTCCAGAGCTCCTGTTACGCCACTTGGACCTGACCATTGCACTGCTGCAACGGCACGGCTGGCTAATCAACTGGCAGAAGTCCACTCTAATCCCGTCTCGGAGGATTCTGCATCTTGGAGCCTTATTGGACTCGGGACAGCAAAGGATCTTCGTGACGGAGGACAAGATCTCTGCTTTACAGTCAAGGGTGCGCAGTTGTCTGCACAGCCGCCGGGTGTCCTTACACTCGGCGATGAGGTTACTGGGCTCCATGGTGTCGGTGTTCGACATGGTGGAATACGCCCAGTTTCACTCCAGACCTCTGCAGCACCTGATCCTGTCCAAATGGAACGGGCTGACTCAGTCTCTGAAGTCCCAGACGATTGTGCTCACCCAGGAGGTTCGCCTGTCCCTTACGTGGTGGTTACAGACGACCCACCTCAACAAGGGACGTCCGTTCTGGGTTCCAAATTGGGTCCTGTTGACAACGGACGCCAGTCTTCGGGGCTGGGGAGCAGTTTTGGGTCCACACTTGTTCCAGGGCAGGTGGACGCCGACAGAAGCGGAGCTTCCAATAAATATCTTGGAACTCCGTGCGGTCTTCAATGCTCTCCAGCAGGCACAGCGGTTTCTCCAGGGTCGCCCGGTGCAGGTCCAGTCGGACAACGCTACCACCGTGGCCTACATAAACAGGCAAGGAGGAACTCGCAGTCGGGCGGCTCTCGTAGAGGTCTCTCGGATCCTGGTTTGGGCGGAGCACAATCTTCCGGCCATATCAGCGGTCTTCATCCCGGGAGTGCTCAATTGGGAGGCGGACTTTCTAAGTCGCCAGGACGTTCATCCGGGGGAATGGTCCCTGCACCCGGACGTTTTTCAACTACTGGTGGACAGGTGGGGTCTTCCAGAAATCGACCTCATGGCGTCCCGGCACAACAACAAGTTGCCGGTGTACGGGTCTCGCACAAGAGACGAAGGGGCGTCTCTGGTGGATGCTCTGTCCGTCCGGTGGACGTTCCGGTTCGCATACCTGTTCCCTCCGGTCTCCCTTCTTCCACGGGTAATCCGGAAATTCAAACAGGAAGGAGGGACGCTCCTGTTGATAGCTCCCGCGTGGCCCAGACGGCACTGGTTCTCAGACCTTCAGGGTCTGTCCGTGGACATTCCTCTGCGGTTGCCGCTACGACCGGACCTTCTGTCTCAGGGTCCTTGCCTTCACCTGGACCTGACTCGGCTGTCTTTGACGGCGTGGCTGTTGAGACGGCCATGCTGAGGTCCCGGGGGTTTTCCAGCTCTGTGGTGAGTACCATGTTACGAGCTCGGAAACCGTCTTCCGCGAGGATATACCATCGCGTGTGGCATACGTTCTTCCAGTGGTGTCGACCGAGAGGTTATGCACCGCGGGAGTTTCGTCTGTCTCGGATTCTCGCCTTCCTGCAAGCGGGACTAGATCATGGGCTTCGCCTTGCTTCTTTGAAGGTACAGGTTTCGGCCCTATCTGTCTGGTTTCACCGTAGGATTGCTACAATCCCGGATGTGCGCACCTTTATGCAGGGTGTTCTCCGCATTCAGCCGCCCTTTGTTCCACCTGTGGCGCCTTGGGATTTGGCTGTGGTCCTGAGGGCTCTCCAAGGACCGCCGTTTGAACCACTGGGCTCAGTGGATCTTAAATGGCTAACAGCTAAGACTGTTTTCCTTCTGGCCATTGCTTCGGCCAGACGTGTTTCTGAGTTAGGGGCTCTTTCTTGTAGACCCCCTTTCTTGGTTTTTTATGGGAACAGGGCAGTGCTCCGCACTCGGCCCGAGTTTCTTCCCAAAGTTGTTTCCCAGTTTCATATTAACGAGGAAATAGTTGTTCCGGCCTTTAACTCACCGGGTCTTTCCGTGGGTGAGGCCTCTTTGGATGTTGTGCCGGCCTTAAGGACTTATGTTGACCGCACTTCTTCGTTTAGGAAGTCGGACGCTTTGTTTGTCCTCTTTGGCTTCCGTAAAAAGAGTTGGCCTGCTTCAAAGCAAACTTTGGCAGCCTGGATCCGTATGGCTATTTCTGAAGCTTATCTTCATGAAGGCCTACCGGTCCCTCCTTCTCTGAAGGCTCATTCCACTAGGTCTGTGGGTCCTTCGTGGGCAGCTCGACGTGGTGCCTCGGCAGTTCAGATCTGCAAGGCTGCTACGTGGTCTTCTGTCCATACCTTCGTGAGGTATTACAGGTTTGACACCTTTGCCTCTCAGGATGCTTCCTTCGGGCGGCGGATTCTCCTTTCTGCACAGGAGCGTCCCCACCCTTAAAGGATACTGCTTTGGGACATCCCCAAGGTATCCTGTGGATACCCTATGGACCCTGAAGTAGAAAATATGAGATATGGTAAGAACTTACCCTTGTTATCTCTATTTCTACGAAGTCCATAGGGTTCCACAGGACTCCCGCCCTGTCGCACCTGTGCTGCAGATGGGCTTTGCTCTGGTCACCGGTTTTCCGTCTCCCTCTGGTGAGAATGTGATTCTTGTATGTGTCCAGATCTTTGTTCTCTCTCTTCCTTCTCCTCCTCCGGCCTATGGCTTGGTAACTAACTGAGGTGCCTTGGCCCGGGGGCGGGGTATAGGAGGGGGACCTAGTGCATCCTGGGAGGCTGAAAGCTTAACTCTTTGGTGCCCTGCGACTGACGTCACACCTATACCCCAAGGTATCCTGTGGAACCCTATGGACTTCGTAGAAATAGAGATAACAAGGGTAAGTTCTTACCATATCTCATATTTTTTTGTTCGGTACTTTTCATTATATTTTATATACATATTCAGTAAAATGTGCTGTTGTATAATAATCTAAAAAGGAAATACCAGGGTATAGGATATATTTAATACCAATAGGCATGACGCAGGATAGTCATTTTATTTTGGACATATGTCCTGTATATTCCATCTGCTTTGAAGTAGCTACATTTTCTTCTGTCCTGTTGCCTCTATACGTAGTTGGCTTAGATCGTGAAATATTGATACAAGACGCATTTTGAGGTAAAAAGTCGCACAAATGACGCTTGGCGCTACCGAGGCGCACAAAGCTCCCGTGTCTTGTAGTGCATGCGGGATAGATGTATGTGGACACATCTGTACATTTCTTTATGACGTGAACGAAAGCAGGGGTATTCAGAAGATTGCAGTGTCTCAAATCATTTTATGCACTCTGAAGTGTATTTTCCAATGACCTAAAAACTGACTTATGAAATTATATTGTTTCTCTTAATGTCGTGCATAATAACTATTGAACATGGACTTAAAAGTAAAATTACATTTAGTTTTTCTTGAAATAAGAACTGAAAACCTAAATGATACTTCTAAAAACATTCCTGTCCGGTGATCCATCCAGTCTGGCGGCGCCCTTCGAAGTCCGAGGTGGTCAGGGGAGTCTGTCCTCTCTACTTGATGGAGTGCACCTTGTCGGTCTCAAATTAGACTCCTCATCTGAGTGAGGATTGTCCCGCGAGATAAATAATATTTGCTATTTATGTTTGACCTATTCATTTTCGTATTCAATGTTATGCTTTAGTTTCGCACACTCGCAGTACAACAACTTAAATCATACTTGGAGCATTTATTGGATATTGTAATGACAGTGTAGTGCCAAATTGTTTCCTAGAAAAAAACACACACAAATTCGTATGATATGCTGCCTCATAGGTTTAATTCCTGGGTGCAGTTTTGATTAATATTTACCCTCACTGCAAACTGCATGTAGAAGCAATTGACTTGTTTACTGGGAGTTGAACATATTGCTGGCTGAACGCTGGAGGATATTCTGTGTGTCCCTGTTTCAACTCCTGATACCTAAAGAATATATTTTGTTATCAGTGTCTGTGTATTAAGGTGATTTAGGCTTGTGAGAACAATCTGTCCTACATAAGTGTTTTGGAATTCTAGAGGTTGTACAAATATGTTGTTCTGTTCTACAGGAGGATACATTTTGTACATAGTGCCTTGGAAAAGTATTCACCCCTTTGCATTTTTCATGTTTTGTTGCCTCACAACCTGGAATTAAAATGGATTGTTTGAAGGTGTGCATCATTTAATTCACAGAACATGCAGCTGCCTACAACTGTGAAATTGTGTTTTTTTTTTAATATTGTGAATCAAACAACATTTAGGTTAACATAACAGAAAACTTCAGCGTGCATAACTATTCAACCCCCTAAAGTCAGTACTTTGTCGAGCCACCTTTTGCGGCAATTACAGCTGCAAGTCGCTTTGGATAAGTCTCTATAAGCTTGCCACATCTTGCCTCTGGGATTTTTGCCCATTCCTCAAGGCAAAACTGCTCCAGCTCCTTCATGTTGGATGGTTTCCGCTTGTGAACAGCAATCTTCAAGTCTGACCACAGATTCTCAATTGGATTGAGATCTGGGCTTTGACTAGGCCATTCCAACACATTTAAATGTTTTCCCTTAAACCACTCGAGTGTTGCTTTAGCAGTATGCTTCAGGTCATTGTCCTGCTGGAAGGTGAACTAGTCTCAAATCAAAGGCAGACTGAAACAGGTTTTGCTCAAGAATATCCCTGTATTTAGCACCATCCACCTTTCCCTCAACTCAAATCCGTTTCCCAGTCCCTGCTGCTGAAAAACATCCCCACAGCATGATGCTGCCACCACCATGTTTCACTGTGGGGATGGTGTTCTTGGGGTGATGGTATGTGTTGGGTTTGCGCAAGACATAGCGTTTTCCTTGGTGGTCGAAAAGTTCAACTTTAGTCTCATCTGACCAGAGCACCTTCCTCCATACATTTGGGGAGTCGCCCACATGCCTTTTGGCAAACTCAAATCGTGTCGTCTTATTTTTTTATCACTAAGTAATGGCTTTTTTCTGGCCACTCTTTCATAAAGCCCAGCTCTATGGAGTGTACTGTATATTGTGGTCACATGCACAGATACACCAGACTCCGCTGTGAAGCTCTGCAGCTCCTTCAGGGTTACCTTTGGTCTCTGTTCTGCTTCTGATGCCCTCCTTGCCCGGTCTGTGAGTTTTGGTGGGCGGCCCTCTCTTGGCAGGTTTGTTGTGGTACCATGTTCTTTATATTTGTTGATGAATGATTTGATAGTGCTCCGGGGGATCATGAAAGATTTGGATATTTTTTTATAACCCAACCCAGAATTGTACTTCTCAACAACTTTGTCCCCGACTTGTTTGGAGAGCTCCTTGGTCTTCATGGTGTGATGCCTCTTGCTTAGTGGTGTTGCAGCCTCTGGGGCCTTTCAGAACAGGTGTGTTTATACTGACAGATCATGTGACACTTAGATTTCACACAGGTGGACTTAATTTCACTGATTGTGACTTCTGAAGGTAATTGGTTGCACCAGAACTTTTGAGGGGCTTCATAGCAAAGGGGTTGATTACATATGCACATGCCAATTTTCTGAATTTTATTTATAAAGATTCTTTTATATATATTTTTCTCATTTCACTTCACCAAATTAGACTATTTTGTGCAGATCCATAACATAAACTTCAGATTAAAAAAAATAAAATAAATTACAGGTTGTAATGTAACAAAAAAGGTAAAAAGCCAAGGGGGTGAATACTTCTGCAAGGCACTGTATTTCATTGTAATACATGTAAAGAATGTTGAGTGTTTACCGAATCTGGTTGGAGGGCCACAGCACCCATCCATTAGGTTGTCAAGGGGCCCTTTGTGGCAACTGTCCAGAAAAGGTTGCCAGGGTACTGATGACCGTAGTAGTGTTTGGTAGTGATATGAAGGTGATGGGGGAGGGAAAACCACATATTTGGTACCTAGTGATGATGATAGCAAATAAGGGTGCTACGTCAATACATTAACTGTACGCTTTTATCCAACTAGCTAGGATGAAATGTTAAATGACATTCGTACGACTGTAAGAATAAATTATGAAAAATTACATCTGTACTTTGTGTATTGTATTAACTATTTTATATTTCCTTCCAGTCGTCCCCGTTCTCCAAACGACCTACTGGCCCTATTCAGGTATCCAAGAGATCCTTACACAGTGGAGCAAGCTAGAGCAGGGGAAATATTTGAACGGACCCTTCAGCTGATTCAAGAGCATGTACAAGATGGTTTGATGGTTGACCTCAATGGGACAAGTTAGTATTTCTATTTCCACGTGTGATCTCCTGTAAGGTGTAATTAAGATAAGGAAACTAGAGGTCATTGGTATTATGTAACCTCTCTATAAAGGACAAAACCATTCTAATTCCCATTTTAATTTCATTAGGAAAAGTTTAGGAAGGAGATCTGCCGTCATGTTACTCACCTTGTGTACAGATGTGTCCTCTCACACCTACAGTATTCGTTTATGCGCCATCCGGCGCGACTTCCGTGTTGTGCACTTTCTCCTTTATTATGCTACTTTTTTTCCCAATTGTACAGTGTATTTCGCTAGGTACTTAGGATTAGTTTTTTGTTGCAAAGGTATTCGTATAGTGTCATGGATAAAGCATAACAATGCATGGTGCGGGTCACATGTATGGGGCCTATTTTTAGCCTTTTTACCTAGATTGTGTATGGTACTCTTTTTTTTTTTAAATTTTGCATTTTCATTCACGTATAGTGTACTAGATACATAGTAAAAGTTTATTGGCACTACTAATTCATAAAGTCTGTGGCGTGCTAAACTAGTCATTTGAGGATATTGTATATTAATGTTGGTATTTGTGCAACACCAGGTATTGTCTGGCATTTAGTGATGTGAACTGTCTGCATATAGTCCTATTGGGCGCCTTTGTGGTCAGCGCCACTCAGTGCCACTGCTGTCATTGATACAGGTCAGTACAGGAAGAGACGTTATGTTGACAGTGTAATGAATGCTTTAGGGAAAGTCAATCCAGTAAATACTGGGAGTAGCTCAGTCATGGTTCTCTTAAAATATTCCTGGAATTAATTGTAAGGGTATGTTACTTGTGTATGTTACTTTTTATTAATTCACTTGTTGCTTGCAGGCTAAACTACACCAGTAAGCAGAGAATAGTTTTCCTTGAGAGTTTTTCAATAAAAACGAACAGTAGATTTACACGGAGAAAAATCTTTTGCCATAAAGATTTCCCTAAAGCAAAGATGCTGTTTAATAGACTGGTTTTAAAAATAAGCTAGATATATATGCAGGTGAATTCACGTATTGGTCCCTAAGGGAGCGCAGAAGCTTATGTAACCTTTACCCGTATCAATTAGTCTGGTCAATCCCACACTGGGGGCGTGGCAAGCGCACACTGGGGGCGTGGCAAGCGCACACTGGGGGCGTGGCAAGCGCGCACTGGGGGCGTGGCAAGCGCACACTGGGGGCATGTTATAAAACTGCAGTTATCTTTATTGGCTATACACACATTTTATCATGACATCTAAGTCACATAAAACATATATATCATTAAAAACCTATACATGCTAAATCTAACCATGATCAACCATGACCAGTACGGGCATTACAAATAATTTCAGAGTATGTCACTCCCGCTGCAGTAGGTGCGTTGCAATTCAATAATACTCTGTAAATATGCCTGTAGGTCAATAAAACCACATATTAATATATTAATATTGTATAAAACGTAAATGGATGAAATTTATCTGCTCATTTGAAGCAGTCTCCGATGATTTCAGATGTTTCTTCAAGTCTGGTCCAAAAGATTGACCTTTAGAAGCCCCCAATACCATATTAAAACTGTGTCCTTGGCTCAGTGCCGTTATATATGACTAAGGCGTCTTCTAATTTCCTTCTCTATTTCACAGTAGGGACTACAATACATTATTCCTTGTTATAAAAGTTTTAATTTTAAACAAAACAGGTTATGTGGTCCTTTATAGACAGGTATGTATGTTTTTAATTATGTTTTTATTTTTCTACTTCAGGGTCCATAGGGGGTCCACAGGGTTGACCTTGGGGTATAGGTTGGGAACCAAATCCGGGCACCACGCAGTTAAAGCTTTTAGCTCCCAGGATGCACTGGGTCCACTCTCCCTATAACCCCACCCCCAAGCCAGAGGCACCTCAGTTTAAGTTGGTGCCCGGCCGGAGTCGGGTCACCGTTAGCGCAGGGGGAGCTGATTAGCAGCCCCTAAGCTTATTTTATTTTTTTAGGGACAAAGTTTTTTCATAGACTTTGGACTCTTCAGAGCGGCAGCGTCGGACTGTCCATAGGACGTCTAAGCTGCCGCTCCGTCACCCCGCTGGCGCTGAGACGCCAGTACAGATCTGGGGATCTCAGCGGGACCCCAGAGTCTGTACTAGCCGGACTCTGCGGGCGCCCAGGACTGCTGCCGGATCCACGGGGAGCAGGTAAGGTCGCGGATCACCGCTTGCGGTGATCCGCGCATTTCAAATGCAGTCCTGTGCCTCCGGTCTCAGGGGACAGACCGGAGGCGCCGGCAGTGGCGGCGGGCCCCCCATACCCCGTGTGTCCACTAGACCACCAGGGACTTAACGATCGGTGCAGGGAGCCGGCGTCCCGGGGGTTAATAGCCGGCCAGGGGAGGCAGCCTTCCCTGTTACAGCGGCTCCTCCCCTCAGCTCAGCGCGCCTTTCAGTATCCATAGTCTGGCGTCGCTGAGCTGCTTCCTCCGCGGGCCACGCTTCTTCTGAGGTCTCCAGCGGCCATTTTATCTCTGTGGTGCAGCAGAAATCTCTGGAGATGGCAGTGAGTCCAGTCCCCCTGCGTACCTCACCATCAGGTCAGTGTACACAGCGCTGTAGCCTTCCCAGACACTGAATCTGGGCAGTTGAATGCAGTGTAATAGTGCAGTATATTATATGACATGTTTATGTATATATGTATATATCTGCATTGTATGTGACTTATGCTAGTGCTGACTGTACTTTATTCTCTCACCTGTCAGTGTATATCTATCCCTTTTCTTTATCTGCCCTAATACAGCTGTACTTAGGGTGGTTCTGAGACCTCACATTTATATACTTGTTAATATTTGTGTGGTTTGTCACATACTGTTGCGTGCTGCACGTTGCCATATTTTAGATGGAACTGTGTGTTGCATACGCTGAAAATGGGTCCCTGCAGCTATTTTTGGCATCAGTCAGGACCAGTATAGTGCTGCTTAATATTTCCGCCAAGATGGGTCAGATATGTCTGACCAGGAGATAGAGCGTTATACTGCACCCATTTTTACTATCCTGCAAGTCATGTGCTGCAGGTGTTAGTGCGGAGGATTTGACTCATAAAGGGTTCTGTATGTGGCGTCATCTGGTGCCGGCCTCTTTCACGACCCCCTTGGGCGGTTTGTTTTCTCGGGATCCTCTCAATTGCGGATCGCCGGGCGGGCCCCATTGTTGTACCTCACTTGGGGTTACTTCACCATACTGCCCTTTTCATCTCAGGGTATCTCGCAGCTTCTTGCACTCTTCCCCTGTGACACAGACTACCGCTCCCTGCAGGGTTTTTTTTGCAGTATATGAATTCCCCCTGGTGCCACAATAGTCTGTCATTCCCCTTGCAGGGATTACCACAACAGCCACCCTGGGTGGATGTCGTTTTCTACGAAACGCTAATTGGCGTGGTTGACGCCCTGTGGTTACTTCCCAGTTGGCTCTGCCGTGAACTGGGTACTGTTCGGGGCTCTTTCCCTCTTACACGGGGGGAAGCCTATTTCAGGTATTATTATCCCTGCTTTAGGGCTGGTAGCAGGTCCATTCTGGTTAGAGTGAATGTTGACCTGCACCTGTATCATACACCCTCAGTATTGCGTGCCTTCGGGTTACCTGTTGCTGACTAGCGGGTGGATCGCATAGCGGGACTCTGGCTGTTGCCAGATAGGAGGTGTTACAACAGTGTTTGGCCTCCTGTCCCAAATTCCCTGAGGGCATCACGAGCCCCTCCTGGGGGGGATGGGCGTGTTACTCGTCTGATTACAGACGTTACTACGCCTCCCATTCCTGCGTGGTCGGATTCTTCGGATCCGTAGGTGGTAACTCTGCCTGAAATCAGTATACTTGCTTTCGGGAGTTGTTACCCATCCTACCATGGCTATAGCATGGTTGGTTAATACTATTGCATATTGGGTTGATGCATTTGTAACGTTTTTTCCCCTCCAACACGTCGGGGGTTCAAATGTATTTGGTCGCTCATGTAATATATGCAGTTGTCATAGGTGGACATGCCTATATTGGATACCAGTCTCCTAACTTTCAGAGTTCCGGCTGCGACTGTATCCTCCGTAATACCCTATGGCTGCGCTCTGAGAATGCAGAGGTGCAGATACCATCTTTAGGGTTGATATTGTTTGGTCCTGACCTTGACAAGATTGTAGTAACATTGGCAGTATTACTAACGACAAGTTTACCGCTTTCAGCTATGCACACTACAAGGCCTCAGACTAAGTCTGTTAAGTCTTTTTTGTCCTCTCGGTCAGCCTAAAGGTCTGTTTCTTCGTAGACTGTCGGCATCTACAAGGGCCGACATATCCAGTACCGAGCAGGCCTGGACTGCCAGCCGATCCTGCTTCTGAACCTACGGATATCTCTTCAGTCTGACGGGACAGGCCTACAACTGGGAGATACCGATTTTCTCAGTTCGCCCGGTATTAGTGTCAAGTTGCCGCGGCTACGTGGGTAGGAGGGTACGCCCTCTTTACAAGGGCCTTACAGATCCAGAAAGCTATGCAGTTGTTGCGGTAAGCGGAGCTAATTGGGCCATCCCCACTATCTCAGTGAGGGACTGGTTGTTCTGTTTTCTTTCTGGTGCGGTGGCTGAATGGTCCTCTTTGGCCTGTTCTCTGTCTCAATTCCCTGAACCAGTTCCTAAAGCTACCTGGGCTCAGGAGGAAATCCCTATGCTCCATCATACGATGTTTGGAACCTGGGGACTTTAGGGTATCACTGGATATACAGGACGCGTGCCTACGGGTACTTACAGAGACCTTTCCTCAGCATGGGCTGAGGTTTGCTGTATCACAGCAACACTTACAATTTTTCGGGCTCTGCCTGTTGGGACTGTCCTCAGCCCCACAGGGGTTTACCAGCGTTTTGGATTTTCTGACAGTTCTTCTGTTCAGTATATCCCAATGCTCCTGTACCTGGACGGCCTCCTGCTCTTAGCGGGATCACCGGGGTACTTTACGACCAGGTCAGGATGACTGTGGCTTCTTCAGGGTGCAGACGTTTAATCAACGGGGAAAAAGTCCTCCCTGCATCCCTCTCTGGGTATTCTTCATCTAGGATCCCTGCTGGGTTCTCAGAATCTGAGAATTCTTCTGGCGTAAGACGGAATCTCCTCTCTTCCATTAGGAGTACATGGTTGTCTGCGCAGTCGACAGATGTCTTTACACTCTGGGATGCATGGTGGAATGGGCTCAGTTCCATTCCAGGCCTTTCCATAATTGGCTCATCTCCAGATGGAATGAGTTTTTTCTGTCGGATAACTGTTCAAACGATGATGCTCTCTCCGGAGGCAAGTCGGTCCCTGTCCGGGTGGCTATGGCCATCTCGTCCAGGGTTTTCTTTGCTAGGGACAGTGTCTGGACCGAATCCTTTTCAGTGCAGTTGGACGTCTGTCGATTCCACCCTGTCAATTAACTTACTCTGGCATAACTCTTGTTTCCCGGTGAACCTGAAAAGGTTCAGTCCGACAGGGTCAGGACAGTGGCTTCCTTTTTAGCAACACTGTTCGTTGGGTGGCAATGACAGGTATGTCACATATTCGGACATAGTCCGAGGGTCTCCTCCCGACCATCTCGGCAGCGTTCATTTCAGGAGCTCTCCATTGGGAAGCGGGAGTCCTCAGCCGTCACGACGTGCATCCCGGGGACTAGTCTCTTCCCCAAGAGAGGTTTCATCTCCTGGTGAGCAGGGGGGGCCCCCCTGAGGTGACCCTCATGGCCTTCTGACTTTATCACACTAGGGTGTTACAGTTCAGCTCTGGGGATTCTGAAGCAAACTTCAGCGACTCTTTGTCGGTGAAGTGGTCCTTCCACTTTGTGTACCTGTGTTCTCCGGTCTCCCTTCTTCCTCGAGGTCTTTGGAAGTGTTTTCAATCGAGACGGAGATGCTTTCCTGCTGGTGGTTCCTGCTTGCCCCAGATGTCAGGGGTACTTGGATCTTCGGAGTCTCTACATCGATACTCCATCCCTGATGCTTCACTGCCCGGACCTGTTGTCTCAGGGTCCTTGGTTTTGCCTTGGACCTGGGTCGTTTGTCTTTGACTGTGTCCTTACAGTGGTCTTACGGCTTCCCTGGCTTTGTCATCGTTGGAATGATTAGAGCACATGGATCAGCTTTTGCTGGGACCTACCACAAACTGTGGCAGCCATAAATCTTATGGTATTGTACCTGTCGATACAATCCTCCGGTGTCCAGGATTTCCAGATATTCTGGCATTCCTTCCGGCTGGCTTGGGTTTCACACTTGGCCTGGTCTTCCTGACAGTGCGGATCTCTACACTGTCAGTATGGTTAAGATATGGAATTGCTTCACTCTGGTATCCAGTTCATCCTTTGGAGTGTTTTCTTGATTATGCCTCCATTTGTCCTCCCTAGGGACTCCTTGGGAGTAAGTAGTGGTTCTTCGTTACCTTCGGGGACAGTCAATGGAACCGCTGGTTGTGATAGCCATTACATGGTCTATTGCTTAGGCTCTCTCTTTCTCTCAGGGTGTTTATATCAACCAGGAGAGTGTCTGAATTGGGAGCGTTCTCATGTAGCTCCCTCTTCTGGAGGGCATCATGTCAGGGTGGGAGTTGCTCTCGCCCTGTGTTTCTTCTTAGTGGTTTTCAGGTTCCATATTATTCTGGAACTTATGGTACGGCCATTCTGTCCCCAGTCCTCTCGGCTGGTGTGGCCTCATTGACTGTGGTCTGGCCTCTTTGGATTTATGTGATCCGTTCAGGTTCCTTACGGAAATCGGACTCCTTATTGGTGGTCTGAGATTTCTGGTTTTCACAGGAAAAGATGGCCGGCCTATAACCAAATGTTGACTTGGATGGCCTCGTAGGTCTTCCTCAGGGGCCTACCCATGGGTAGGCCTTCCTGTTGTTGATGCTTGTTTTTTCTCGGGCCATGTGACCCTAGTGTGCGGCTCGCTGTGGCACCTCGGCTGTTTTGCCTTACTAGGTGGCCACGTGGTCTTCTGTCCACACCTTTTTAAGGTTCTAGGCATTGGTTTCCTTTGCCTCTCAGGATGCTTCCTTTTTGGCGACGGATTCTCCTCTCAGCACAGGAGCGTCCCCACCCTTGGTTGAACTGCTTTGGGACATCCCCAAGGTCAACCCTGTGGACCCCCTATGGACCCTGAAGTAGAAAACAAGAGATATGGTAAGAACTTACCTTTGTTATCTCTGTTTCTACGAAGTCCATAGGGTCCACAGGGCGCCCGCCCTGACGCACCTGGCTTCATATGGGCTGTGTGGCTGGTCACCGGTTTTCCGTCTCCCATTTCGGTGAGTATGGTTATTGAGTGTTCCAGTTTTCTCTCTCTTTTTCTCTCCTCCTCCGGCCTTTGGCTACTTACAAACTGAGGTGCCTCTGGCTTGGGGGTGGGGTTATAGGGAGAGTGGACCCAGTGCATCCTGGGAGCTAAAAGCTTTAACTGCGTGGTGCCCGGATTTGGTTCCCAACCTATACCCCAAGGTCAACCCTGTGGACCCTATGGACTTCGTAGAAACAGAGATAACAAAGGTAAGTTCTTACCATATCTCTTGTTTTTTATCCCTCATTAAAAGAAATAAAACAAACAATGTAATAGTGCCCACCTATCATGCACTTGCATCTCCTGAGATTATTCTCTGACTGGTTGCTGTGCTCTAAGCTGGGGGCATGGCCACTTACTGCGGCTATAGGGTCTTGTATGATGCCTGGGTGGGAGTTAGCGCGATAGAACAGCTTTGGATGAACCAGAGAAGTAGTTAGTGTATAACCAATAGAGAAGCTCTTCTCACATGGTCAATAGTATAAAACTTTGCCACATGTGACTTGTCCATGGTACTGGTGTTTACACAATTATTCATTATACATCAGAGCAGGTAAAGTGAACGGACACTCCAGCTGATTGAAGAGCATGTCCAGGATGCTTTAATGATGAAATGAGACAAGTTAGCATATATACAGCATATTTCCATGTATTCTCTTTTGTGTAATAAAGCAGTCAACAGTGCAGGTGCTGTTTTCAACTGTGATTTTGTTATAAAATGTCTTGTTAATGCCTCTTAATCACTTGCCTGGCATGGTCGCATTTTTCCGACCACACCAGTCAGTGCGTTATCTGATCTCGTCGCCAACAATGCGACCAGCCAGATAAACAGTGAGTGCGGCTGCAGGAAGGTCACAGAGGGACCTTCCGGTTCCTCTGCTTGCCTGCACCCTCCCCCAGTGTCTGCTGTGCTGTCGATCACTGCTGATTGGTCAGCACAACAAGACCTCCACCCAGCGGCTGCAGAGATTAGCAGCCGCTGGGAAAAAGTAAATTAACCCCCCCCCCTGACCCACTAAAGTGTGCCTGAAGCCACTGTGAAAAGGAAAGTCGCGATGTTACGATTGTGGTGGTCCGATGTTTGGGGGAAAAACGATTTTTCAAAATCCTCTTTTTTAAAAAAATTTAATGAAATCATTTTGGATAAGTTGAAATACATGTTCTTCATCTAATTCACTCAGAAAAAAAAAAAAAGACGACAATTTCTGAGCAGTTTTTAGAAAAAAACATTTGTCAGTTAAGTGGTTAAAATTTCGGAACTCCATTTAATAAAATTCCAGAGCAATGGAATTGTCCACCTATGTTTGGTCACACTAATGTGTGTCCAAAAAAATTAAAATAAGCTTACTGCCATTTCTTGACTAAAAATAATTTGCTGATTTGTAATTTAATTATCTTGTTTTTATAGGTTACCACTACAATGATCTGGTTTCGCCCCAATACCTTAACCTAATTGCCAACCTCTCGGGATGTAGAGCCCACAGGAGAATAAATAATTGCTCCAACATGTGCTTTCACCAGAAATACAGAACCTACGATGGCACCTGTAACAACCTGCAGCATCCTATGTGGGGTGCATCTCTGACCGCCTTTGAGCGCTCTTTAAAATCAGTTTATGAGAATGGGTTTAATTTACCAAGAGGATCACTTTCGAATAGATTTTACAATGGATTTTCTCTGCCTTTGCCTCGCCTGCTTTCAACAAATTTGATTGGAACTCATACCATAACTCCAGATGAACAATTTACTCACATGTTAATGCAGTGGGGGCAGTTCCTTGATCACGACTTGGACTCTACAGTAGTTGCACTTAGCCAGGCTAGATTTTCTGATGGACAGGATTGCAGTGCAGTCTGTACAAATGATGCTCCGTGCTTCCCTCTTGAGATTCCACCGAACGATCCGCGAGTCAGGAACAATGCTCGCTGTATGTTTTTTGTGCGTTCAAGTCCAGTTTGCGGAAGTGGAATGACTTCTTTGTTGATGAACTCCGTTTACCCCCGGGAACAAATGAACCAGTTGACCTCTTATATTGATGCTTCTAATGTGTATGGAAGTTCTGATCATGAAGCCCAGGAGATCAGAGATTCCGCAAGCCACCGAGGTCTTTTAAAGCAAGGTATCGTGCAACGATCTGGCAAGCCTCTTCTACCTTTTGCCACCGGACCACCCACTGAGTGCATGAGAGATGAAAATGAAAGTCCTATTCCATGTTTTTTAGCTGGTGATTTTCGAGCCAATGAGCAGCTAGGCCTCACCAGCATGCATACATTGTGGTTTAGAGAACATAACAGAATTGCTGCAGAATTGCTGAGGCTCAACCCGCATTGGGATGGTGATACGATTTACCATGAGACTCGCAAGATTGTTGGGGCAGAAATGCAACACATAACGTACACTCATTGGCTGCCAAAAATTTTTGGTGAAGTTGGAATGAAAATGCTTGGAGAGTACAAAAGTTACAATCCCAATGTAAATGCCGGTATACTTAATGAGTTTGCAACAGCCGCCTTTAGGTTTGGTCACACCCTCATAAATCCTATTCTTTATCGACTGGATGAAAACTTTGAACCAATTCCACAAGGCCATTTGCCACTACACAAGGCCTTCTTCTCTCCCTATAGGATTGTAAATGAAGGTGGCATTGATCCTCTTCTTCGAGGCCTTATTGGAGTTGCAGGGAAAATGCGGGTCCCATCTCAGTTGTTAAATACAGAGCTGACCGAAAAACTCTTCTCTATGGCACATGCTGTAGCCTTGGACTTGGCAGCAATCAACATCCAGAGAGGGCGAGACCATGGAATTCCACCATACCATGACTTTAGGGTCTTCTGCAACCTTTCCTCCGTGAACACCTTCGAGGATCTCAGAAATGAAATTAGGAATCCAGATATTATCGAAAAACTAAGAAGGTTAAATTCTACATTTTCTCATAACTTGTGTTCCTCTTCCTTGCTTAAAGTTTATATTTTTTATAAATATTTATTAATAATCTGAATTCAGAGATGTTTCCAAGCATAAATTCAGAGCAGATACTGCTCTAATGTTGGGCACCGTTCGTGTTGTAAAAGTGAAACCATGTGGCTTTGGGAAGAAAGTTGATATATGAAATAGAAATGCAGTTTTCAGTCCCAAAGATTGCATTTCTAAGGGGCCCTATAGCTCCAGACAGTGCAGACAAAGTATCTACAGGGAACTGGTAAATTGTATTATACCTAGCAGAAGAACTTTGTTTCCATAGTAGAGGACAAAAGCAAAACTAGTTCCCATTTTAGTTAGAATGTTGTAGAAGGTGATGAACTCTTGATAGTAGTTTGGTTATTAGTAGAAAATGAGATTGGCTGGCATATTACTCCCCTTTTGTATACTGATACGGGCATGTATGGTGCACAAGTTAGGAACGGGCTAGACCTTGGTATCTTCTCTTTTCCTGGTGTGGGTCTTGGGATTAATTCTAAGAGCAGCATTGAATATCACTCTCTATACATTTATCTGTTACTGTTTGTTCCTTGCAGACCAGGCCACACCAGAAAATCTAGAGATCGGTTTTCTATAAGTATAAATGTAAGATGTAGTGATCTTACACTGATGGAATAAACGATAATGTACCTCAATGGTAACGAAAACAGAAATATTTATTTACGGATTAAAATGATCTCAAAATTGAGCAACATAGATAAAAGAAGTACAATATGGTAGAAGTAGTTGGGTAACGGTATATGCAGCTTTTATAAAATACATATATAGTGCAGATGGTAACATAAAATAAAATACATACAGCTCTAATCTAGGGCGGGCGTAACCTAAAACTTGCCCCCAAATAGGAGCAACAAACAAATGGACCGTACCAGTAGGTGAGTGCCACTGCAGATACAAAGCAGGGGCTCTGGATAATACCCTACTTCGGGCACTCACAGGCTTGTAGTTTGGTCCCCCCTGAAAATAGATGACTGCAACCAGGCTTCCGACGCGTTTCAAGCTTAAAAGCTCTTCAATAAAATACTAAGTAATTGATATAAATACAAACATACAATGTGCCAACTTCTTTTTCTCCTCTTTAAGGTTATACGGCTCACCTCTAAATATAGATCTGTTTCCTGCTCTCATGGTAGAAGAGATCATCCCGGGAAGTAGGCTGGGCCCGACGTTGATGTGCCTCCTGACTACACAGTTTAGGCATTTAAGGAATGGAGACAGGTAAGAACGCTGCTATTGTGAAGTATATAGCACAGGGGTAAATATAAGCATTACAGGATGTGTTTAATTTGGACGTATTAGGTTTTGGTATGAGAATCCCGGTGTGCTCACTCCGTCTCAGCTGACACAAATCAAGCAGACCTCTCTCGCAAGAATCCTCTGTGACAATGGAGACAACATCACCAAAGTGCAGCCCGATGTCTTCACAGTAGCAGAGTTCCCCCATGGTTATGTTGCCTGCAGACAGATTCCCAAGCTGGACCTACGGCTGTGGCAGGATTGCTGTGAAGGTACATTGCACTTCAGTCTCGGGAGCCCCCTGCACTGCCTTACAGTAGGGAAGAATGGCTGTCACTGAATGTGCGCATGATAACACATACGGCACAAGGCAGAGATTTGTTTGACGTTTAAATGTCTGCTAATGTTAAAAAACAAAACAAAACATAAGCGCCGGCTGAGTAAACCTGTCATGACCTAATTAATTATATCTTATTATTAGTATATTTCCTGATGGCTCTGCTCAGATAATGCATAGACCGATGCCCCCGTTAATTATGCCAGCGCTGACTTACCCACCCATTCAGACACAGTTCAAATAAATACATTTGTTTGAAGTTTCTGTTGTCCTCAGACTTTGCTGCATGTGCCGAGGTTCCTAGCCCACTTCTTAGTGAAATTACCCATGGAGACATGGATCTAATGGCAATTGCTATTGTAGCTACATCCAATGCAAACTGGACCTAATAGTATTAGTAAGGCAAATAGGGCATGTTTCATCTAATGGGTCACATACATGTGTGATGTCTTACCCCAATTCGCCGTTCTGCCGACAGCGGGGTTGGGGAAATACAACATGGTGGAAATCCTCAATTCATATTTTTGGGGCCGTAGAAGTATGGTGACCAGAAATCGCATACAATATGGTTGGTCAAACTTCTACATTTCTGTCAAGGTCTGCGAAGTTTTATACACTTTCGGTAATATTACAAAATCCTTTTCCATATGGATTCATGTTGCGTTTTTTTTTTTTTTTTTATCATCACTTAGCCGCTTTGTTATAGCCACTGCATAGTGATGTCTATATGTTAAGTACCGAATAAATGTAGTTTTGCTTTCTAAATAAATGTATCACGCTTTGGTGATGTTTGTTTCCAGATTGTAGATCTAGAGGGCAGTTTAGCTCATTCTCTGGTCACTTCAGAGGTAAACGCTCCCTGGAACACAGCTATCAGGAGGAAAACCCACAGGGCGATCATTTCACCCAGGAAGAGTCCAGGTAAATCTGACACACAGTATTTTATTTTAGTATAGATTATTTACAGTCTAATGACAAATGTAATGATATTTGAAGTCATCAAGGTGGTTTGCAACCATAGTAGGCCGGCCTAATGGTGATATCTACAACATCCATGGGGGCCACCAATTGTAAACATCCTTGGTTAATCACCTATGCCAGAGGTTCCCAAACTCTGTCCTCAAGGCATCCTGACAGTCCAGGTTTTAAGGATATTCATGCTTGACCACAGGTTGACTTAATTAGTACCCAAGTTAATTTGATTTAACCATCTGTGCTCAGCCATGGATATCTCTAAAACATGAACTGTTGGGGGGTGCCTTGAGTACCGCGTTTGAGAACCTATGCGCTTGCACGGGCGCGGTCTAAGCACGGTTATAGACAAATCATCGATGGTGAAAATCATTGACCATCGATGGCAGGACCAGGTCATCTTCGACTTCCCAATGCAGACGTCTTCCACTCAGGCCCGACTCCTCTCTATCTGCTACCCCACTCCCCTATTTCCTGGCCCACCACCCTCTAAGCTGCTCTGTCCTACCCTCATACTTACCCCTTCACGGCAGCACTGTGGGTACTTCTTGTCTCCGGCACAAGGCCTATCCCGTCTCTCTAGCACTGACGGGTGGTGCACACCCCAGGTCCCAAGACACCTACATGTGGTAGAGGGTACAGACAATAGCAAATTATATATACTGATTGCATGACCCCTTCTAGCTAAGAGTATTTCTATTCACAGAATTATAATGAGCGATTAGTCTTCGTATTGTCTAATAACTACCTCCCTCCTGCCCTAATTTATGAACCACCAAGTAACAAACAAACAGCACATAACAGAGCACAATAAAGCCGTTCTAAAAGACCTAAGTGCAGATCCAGGCTTAGACTGTTTAGGAGCAATACAATTAGGAGCAAAACCGCTTGTTCCGGCACAATGTACAGGAGCTGTGCAGTGCATACAAGTCCTATATATAATGTAGTGTTAATTTGTGTATTTGTACTCACAACCCTATGGGGCTGCAAACTAAAAGGTATGATGGAAGGGTGTTGTAGGGTGCCATGGCCGGTGATTAAACACCATCACATTGCCGCATTGTCAGCTTCACCGGTACATCGCTTCTTTATGGAGTTGAACCCTTTTGTAGTTCAGCAATATGTTTTAACCAACTGAACTGAGAATATTGGTTGACTCGTATACACGGCACAGCCCTTTGTTTTCAGAGGGCGGCCATGTTTGATGGCACAATTTTAGATCTTAGAAGTGCATGTCATGAATAGGAGATCATTTGTCTTGCTCAGAGCTTTGTCACTATGTATAACATGACCGAATGTCTGTCCTTTTTACAGCTCGCCAAACAATATTGTGAACACTACGCTAAAAGCTGAACCGCCAAAGAACATGCCGCTGGTCACTGACTTTAAAGAATTTGTTCTTGATATGCAAAAGACTATTACAAGTCTTAGAAAACAGGTAACGTATGTGTACACACTTTTTTTTGACTAAAATAAGTAACTGTAATACAGATGTGTCCTTATACACCTAGTCTCAATACGCCATGCGCTCCAGTGCGACACTGCTTGCGCCAAGCGTATTTTTCACCCAACATTTCATCTTAGTCTCAAATGGATACGACAGACCGCTGCATGAGATTGTACTGATTAATTTATGCCACACTGGTAGATCTGTGTGCGACTTAATGTGTATATGAAGCTCAACGAAACTTGTCGTGGAAAAAAGCCCCAGCTGCTGCATCGTCGCACTTCAGATACAGATTTAAACTCTGTCGCACAGAGATATAAAAGTGTCGCATATCAAATTAATCAGTGCGGTCTTGTGATGCAGTTTCTCGCATCCGTTTGCCATGAAGACGCAATTTCGGATGTAAGGTGCAAAAAAACACACTCAACGCTAACAGAGTCGCACTGAACCTGGCGCACCCTGAAGGGCTGTTTGGCGCGACTGCAGCAATAGTGTATGAGGACACATCTGTTTTTAACTTGTTTCTTTCTACTTCAGGGTCCATAGGGGGTCCACAGGGTTGACCTTGGGGTATAGCTGGATCTGGATCCATGGGCACCACGCAGTTAAAGCTTTAGCTGCTCCCAGGATGCACTTGGGTCCGTCCTCCTCTATACCCCGGCCACAGCACCTCAGTTTGAGTTGGTGCCCGGCCGGAGTCGGGTCACCTGCGCAGGGGGGCTGCAGCAGCAGCCCCCAAAAGCTTTCTATTTTTATTTAAAATAAAAAAAAAAAAAGAGCCTGTTAGATTTTTATTTTAAAACAGAGGCTCTAGTGTGGCAGCGACGGGCTGTCTATGCAGACGCCCACGCTGATGCTCTCCTTCCCCGCTGGCGCCGCGACGCCAGTACTGCACTGGGGATCGCGGCGGGAGGCCAGAGTCCGTACTAGCCGGACTCTGGGTCCCTCCCTGGACTGCTGCCGGAGTCGCCGGGGACAAGGTAAGCCGCGAGTCGCCGATTAGCGGCGGCTCGCGGGTTTTGCCTGCAGATGCAGTCCTTTGCCCCCGGTCCTAGGGGACAGACCGGGGGCCGCTAGCGGTGGCGGCGGGCTCCCCCTCTGAGGAGGAATAACCCGTGGGCCACTAGACCACCAGGGATATATGGCAAGCGGGATGCCGGCAAGCCCTGGGGTTAATATGCTAGCCAGGGGAGGAAGCCTTCCCTGTCAGCGGCTCCTCCCCTCAGCTCAGCGCGCCTTTCAGCACGGACTCTGGCGTCGCTGAGCTGCAGATTCCTCGGCCACTCCTCCTCTGAGGTCTCCAGCAGCCATTTTCTCACAGTGGCAGTGCAGATCTTCAGGGAGCACGCGGACCGGTCCCCCTGTGTACCTCTCCCCTGATTAAGGACAGCGTACACAGCACTATAGCCCTCCCAGACACTGAATCTGGGCAGGTTGATTGTAGTGTAAAGGTGCAGTGAGTATATCTTCCTGCATGGTATGTGACTTTTGCTAGTGCTGCCTGTCTGTGCTTATTTTCTACTTACTGTTAGCTTATACCTATCCCTTTACTTCTCCTACAAGCCCTACAGGTGTGTGGGGGAGGGGCGTTTCTACTGACCTCACTTATATAGATCACGTATTTGTGAGGTCCGTCACATACAGTTGTGTGCTACTCAGTGCCATATTGTGGGCTGTTGTTCAGCACACCGGTGAGTGCGTTTTACTTCTACCCTGGTGCCAGATATATAATATATTCTGTCATGTCAGACGAGGAGGTTGAGCGCTCAGTGGCTCCGGTGTTGGCCTCCTGCGGACGCTGTTCTGCAGGAGTAGATAGGGAGGATTTGTCACAGGATGGCCTGTGTAGTCGATGCCAGGTGGCTCCTGGCCCATCCAGACCTTCTCTGGCGCAGGAACCACCATGGGCGATGTTTTCTCAAGTGCTGGTGTCTATTGCGGACCGTCTGTCGGTCCCGACTGCTCTCCCTACTAGGTCGTTGCCCCAGCCGACCATCCCCCATTCCCCGGGTGTCCCGCAGTTATTGCGGAGTCCTCCTGGGTCTCAGTCGGTGGGTCCCTATGCGGGGTTGCCTATGTATATACAGGCTTCCCCTGTGCCGCAGCAGCCTGTGGTACCTTTTCAGGCCCCTATGGTGACTCCTCCACCCTGGGTGGATGTGCTCTCCAACTCCGTGCAAAATTTGGCGGCCGCTTCCTCGGCTTTTCAGTCAATGTTGCAGACTGACATGCCTTCTAGGGTTTCAAAACGCCCACTCATGACACGGGCTGCTCAGGTATCGGACTCAGAGGGTTCCTCAGATGATGGGGAGGTCCCTGATGACACTGACTCGGACGCCTCGGTCCAGGAAATGGATACCAAGTCGTCCATTAATGTGCGAGCACTAGTTAGGGCGGTGCGAGCTATTCTTCTTATAGAGGATGAGGCACCGGTTCCTAAGTCGAAGTTTCCTAGTTTCAAAAAAACTAAGGTGGCTTCTGCGGTGTTTCCCCTGTCGGATCAGTTGACGGATCATATGGCGGTAGCTTGGCAGGCGCCCAGTAAGAGATTCCTTCCTCAGAAGCGGTTGGCTTCTAATTACCCCTTCCCTGAGGCACATTGTAAAAAATGGGAAACTCCACCGGCGGTGGATTCCCATGTCACCCGTTTAACTCGGGGCGCCACCTTACCATTACCGTCGATATCCTCGCTGAAGGATCCCACGGACAGGAAAGTTGAGACTTGCTTAAAGTCTATTTACTCCCTCTCCGGGGCGGTGGCCCGACCGTCCATGGCCATCTCCTGGGTGGCCAAGGCCATTGAGGGGTGGGCCAATGCATTGGAAGATACCTTCCCGGACGACGCTCCGGATGTCCAGCGGGCGTTGTTGGGACAAATGAGGGACGCTGCTTCTTACATTGGAGAAGCTTCTTTAGATGCTAGTCTGCTGACCTCGAGGGTATCGGCTGCAGCGGTGTCTGCCCGCCGATCCTTATGGTTGCGGTCCTGGAGAGCGGACTCTGATTCAAAGAAAGGTCTGGAGGCCTTACCTTTCAATGGGGAATTACTATTTGGTCCGGACTTGGACAAAGTAGTGGACACCCTGGCTAAATCCAAGTCGGCCTTCCTCCCTTCGGTGGCACTGCCTGCTAAGGTTCGGAGTTCGGCTTTTCGTTCCTTTCGGGTTCAGGGTAAGGCGAAAGGTCAGTCCTTCCCGAGACAGTCTGCGAGTAAGACGGCCTCTAAACCCAAGAAGCAAGCCTGGAGTGCTCGGCGCCCTTCTTCCAAGCAGGAAGATAAACCTGCGGCCTGATGGGACGGGCCTCCCTCTGGGGGACCTCAGAGTGGGAGGCCGACTTCTTCTATTTGCCCAGTGCTGGCACAATACCACCACGGATGCCTGGGTTCGAGAAGTGGTCTCCCAGGGGTACGCCCTGTCTTTTCGGCACAGACCACCCCACCAGTTTTTCTGCACAAGTCCTTCTCAGGACAAGACCAAGGCGTTACAGGTTCAGGAGGCTATAGAGTCCTTGCTGAAAGCAGGGGTCATTGTTCCCGTTCCTCTATCACAACGAGGGACGGGGTATTATTCGTCTCTGTTTCTGGTGCAGAAACCCAATGGTTCTCATCGCCCTATCCTCAACTTGAAGTCTCTGAACAAATTCCTCAGGGTTCCCAAGTTCAGGATGGAAACGTTACGTTCCATCATTCTGGCGATGGAACCGGGGGATTACATGGTGTCCCTGGACATCCAGGACGCCTACCTCCATGTTCCGATAGCATCTTCACACCAGCGGTATCTGAGGTTCGCTATCCTTCAACACCACTATCAGTTCCGGGCGCTACCCTTTGGTCTCTCCACGGCACCGAGGGTGTTCACGAAGATTATGGCGGTCATGGCCGCACATCTTCGGAACCAGAATGTACGGCTGCTGCCGTACCTGGACGACCTCCTGTTGCTGGCGAGCTCTCCGGAGGTACTGCTTCAACATCTCCACCTGACGATCGCTTGCCTGCAAGCACACTGGTGGTTGATAAATTGGAAAAAGTCCTCCCTGATTCCATCACAGCGGATGGTTCATTTGGGAGCCCTGCTGGATTCGCGTCAGCAAAGGATCTTCCTGACTCCGGAGAAGGTCGCCTCCCTACAGCTGCAGATACGCAGTTGCCTGAGCCGTTGCTGCCTGTCGGTCCATTCGGCTATGAGAGTTCTGGGGTCCATGGTGTCGACATTCGACATGGTGGAATTTGCCCAGTTCCATTCCCGGCCCCTGCAGGGGCTGATTCTATCAGAATGGAACGGGTTACCTCACCGGATCCGCTCTCAGGTGCTGGTGTTGTCTCCGGACGTTCGGCTATCTTTGGCTTGGTGGCTTCAGACAGCTCATCTGGTCGAGGGGCGCCCATTTTGGATCCCGGACTGGGTCCTGCTCACGACGGATGCCAGTCTCCGGGGTTGGGGGGCAGTGACCGGCTCTTTGTCGCTTCAGGGTCGTTGGTCAGCGGAAGAAGCACTTCTCCCCATCAACATCCTGGAACTGCGGGCAGTATACAGGGCCCTGCAGTCGTCCGGCCCCGCTCTTCACGGAAGGGCGGTACAGGTGCAGTCCGACAACTCCACCACGGTGGCGTATATCAATCACCAAGGCGGAACTCGCAGTCAGGCAGCGATGTCGGAGGTGTCTCGTATCCTGACTTGGGCGGAGGGTCACATTCCAGCGATCTCGGCGGTCTTCATCCCCGGAGTCCTCAATTGGGAGGCGGACTTCCTCAGCCGTCACGACGTGCATCCCGGGGAATGGTCGCTTCACCCAGAGGTGTTTCAGCTACTCGTGGACAGGTGGGGACTGCCGGAGCTGGACTTGATGGCCTCCCGTCACAATCACAAGTTGCCCGTTTACGGGTCAAGGACAAGAGACGCAGGTGCAAGTCTGGTGGACGCGCTGTCGGTGAAATGGACGTTTCACCTGGCGTATCTGTTTCCTCCGATATCCCTGCTTCCTCGGGTTCTGCGGAAATTCAAGCAGGACGGCGGCATGCTCGTGCTGGTAGCTCCGGCGTGGCCCAGACGTCCTTGGTACTCCGATCTCAGGAGCCTCTCCATCGACGCTCCGTACCTTCTTCCTCAGCATCGGGACCTGTTGTCTCAGGGGCCCTGCCTTTACCCGGATCTGGGTCGGCTGTCTTTGACGGCGTGGCTCTTGAGACAGCCGTCTTGAGGTCTCGGGGCTTCTCCAGTTCGGTTATTGGTACCATGCTCAGGGCACGCAAGCCTGCTTCAGCACGGATTTATCACAGAGTGTGGCACACTTACTTTCAGTGGTGTGAGTCCAGACATTATGATCCTCAGGTGTTCCGAGTTTCTAGGATCTTGGAATTTCTTCAGTCAGGATTGGATCTCGGCTTACGCCTTGCATCTCTGAAGGTTCATGTGTCCGCCTTGTCCGTGTGGTTTCAACGGCGGATTGCAATACTACCAGACGTTCACACCTTTTTCCAGGGTGTTCTCAGGATCCAGCCTCCCTTTGTGCCTCCTGTGGCTCCTTGGGACTTGGCGGTGGTGCTACGGGTCCTGCAGGGTCCTCCGTTTGAGCCTCTTGAGGCGGTGGAGCTCAAGTGGCTGACATTTAAGACGGTTTTTCTCCTGGCAATTGCTTCGGCCAGGAGGGTGTCTGAATTGGGGGCGCTTTCCTGTCGCCCTCCTTTCCTGATTTTTCACCAGGACAGAGCGGTGCTCCGCACTCGTCCTGAGTTTTTGCCCAAAGTGGTCTCAAAGTTCCATATTAATCAGGAACTTGTTGTGCCAGCTTTTCAGTCCCCTGATCTTTCAGCTGGTGAGACTTCCTTAGATGTGGTCCGGGCGCTTAGAATTTATGTAGACCGGACGGCTTCGGTTAGGAAGTCTGATTCCTTGTTTATCCTCTTTGGTTTTCACAAGAGGGGTTGGCCTGCCAACAAACAAACGTTAGCCCGTTGGCTTCGTTCCGTTATTTGTGAGGCTTATGCACAGGAGGGATTACCTGTGCCAGCCTCTGTTAAGGCTCATTCCACTCGTTCTGTGGGTCCCTCTTGGGCTGCTAGACGTGGCGCTTCTGCTGTTAAGCTGTGTAAGGTGGCCACTTGGTCTTCAATTCAAACGTTTTTGAGGTTCTATGCGTTTGACACCTTTGCCTCTCAGGATGCATCCTTTGGGCGCCGGGTACTCCTTTCAGCACAGGAGCGTCCCCGCCCTTAGTTGTACTGCTTTGGGACATCCCCAAGGTCAACCCTGTGGACCCCCTATGGACCCTGAAGTAGAAAACAAGAGATATGGTAAGAACTTACCTTTGTTATCTCTGTTTCTACGAAGTCCATAGGGTCCACAGGGCGCCCGCCCTGACGCACCTGGCTTCAAATGGGCTGTGTGGCTGGTCACCGGTTTTCCGTCTCCCATTTCTGTGAGTATGGTTTCTTGTGTGTTCCAGTCTTCCTTCTCTCTGTTTAGTCTCCTCCTCCGGCCTTGGCTGCTTACCAACTGAGGTGCTGTGGCCGGGGGCGGGGTATAGAGGAGGACGGACCCAAGTGCATCCTGGGAGCAGCTAAAGCTTTAACTGCGTGGTGCCCATGGATCCTGATCCAGCTATACCCCAAGGTCAACCCTGTGGACCCTATGGACTTCGTAGAAACAGAGATAACAAAGGTAAGTTCTTACCATATCTCTTGTTTTTGCTATGGGATAAAATAAATCATAGGATTGTCAGTAAATATATTGTGAGAGCGTTTATTTGATGATGATTAAATTTTTTTCCCCCTTTAGTTTGGTGACATAGGCCCGTATTCAATTTGAGCCGAGCAGCGATACTTTTTTGCCTCCCGGACATTTCGCCTACATCGCGTGTTTTGCAGGTGGAAAAGTATCGCGTGCGTGCCAGCGTATCGCCGTATTCAATTTGAAAGTAGGATTAAACGGGACCCGGCGAAACATAAATATGTGGAAAGTACTGTTAGTTTTGGGGAAACCAGCCTGACACCCCCCAAAAGATGCTCTGACATGGGGGTTCCCTATGGTACCCCCCGATTTGGCTTGCTGAAGGTATTTGGTGTTTTTAAACGGGCTCAATAGCTGCTAAATAGCGTTTTTGTATAAGTGGTGAAGAATATTATTCCGGAGGTTTTTTTGCTGTAAATAACTTATCCCAGCAAATTTGGGGTACTTGAAAATGGGGGTCAGCATATTTTAAAGTTGCTAAAGTTAAGTTGAAAAAATTGTGAAAAATCCACCTGCCGCAAGCACCTGCAATGGAAAAAACACCTGCGGCATACTTGGGGACCCCCCCAGAGTCAAGTTTGCTAGTTTTTCTTTGTCCCCCATCATTTTTTTTTTTTTCGCCCTCAAATGCAAAATGATTTTTTGGGGTGTCCTTAAGTGTTTTTGAAATATTTTTTTACACAGTTTACCTTTGGGGGACTGTCTGAAGGCTGCACGGGGGTTCCCGCAATGTTGCACCCCAAAACCCCAATTCTGCACTTTTTTCCGCCTGTTATTCATAGGCAAAACTTTTTCACCTATTACATTGCATTGACTTTCCGCCTAGGCGGAAAGTCTTTCAAATTGAATACGGAGTAAAATTGAAACAGGCGAAAAAAAATGATGTCATCGGCGAAACTTTTCTGCCAAAAACACGTGAAAACGGCTTTTCGCTTCAAATTGAATACGGGCCATAGTGGGTCACACCACAAAATGGCCAACTCTCTGTGTATAGTGGACTGTTCTACTTCAAGTGATGTTTACAGTCTCACTTTGTCATTGGCCTCACCTTAGTACCCACAAGCTTTTGTAGCACTAGTATATTAGCTCTGTAATGATAACCAGTTTTGACTCTATTCTCAGATCAAAAAGCTTGAATCCCGTTTGAGCAGTACAGACTGCACTGATGGAAATGGAAGATCACACGCCACTAACGAAAGATGGAAAAAAGATCCTTGTACAAAATGTGAATGTAAAGTAAGTAATACAACATAATCATAATATGGGGCTCCTCGAGCTGCTGTACCTACTCAGCTCAGACACTTGCCATTTTAATATAGTTTGAACCAGCACGAGCCACCGCTCTTCATGAGCTGTTGGATGGTACACTTTATCTAAGTGTCACTGGTGATTATTTTTCTATGGGTTACTCTACATCTGCATTCAGCAAATAATTCCCATTTGTTTAAATGAAAGTGTACTGGTACATTGACATGTCTTTGCAGCTTTATGCATCAAGGTGGTGCCGCCATCCAATAGAACACACCCTACTGTAACTGGACTTTTCTGTGAAGACAATAAATATTGATGTATATTGCCGTTTGGCTAAGAACAGTCCAGTCATATTTGGGGATTCTCCTCCTTAGCATCTTACTGAGGGGGAGATGTCACAATCCCTGGAGAGAGAGAAAGGGGGAGATGATTCAAACCTTGGGAAGAGAGAGAGTAGCAACCAATCAGCTTCTGTCATTTTTCAGGCTGTGGGGTGAAATAAAGTACTAACCAATCAGCTTATAACTCATTTTACAGACTGTTTGAAAAATGCAAGTTTGGAGCTAATTGACTGGTACTTTATCGCTCTCAACTTTACCAAGCTTTGATAAATCTCCCCCTAAATTTGAAAAATGACACATGCTGATTGGTAGTTTATCTCTCTCCAAGGTTTGATACCAACTAATCAGCTTCTAACTCTGATTTTCCAAACACAGCCTGTGTTATGGCAGTTAGGAGCTCATTGGTTGGTACTTTATTTCTCTCAAGGGCGTGATACATCTCCCCCTGAATGTTACAAATTAATGATGGAGCCAGGTTACTTTAAAATCTATTGCAGATGTTAAATTACCTATTTCTCCTTCATCCACTAGGGGACACTGGACGCTAAAGACAGTGTGGTATAGACGGTGCTAAGCGGAGCCTGGGCACTTTAAATTTCAAGAAGTGTGACTAGCTCTCCCCCTCTATACCCCCCTCCAAGCGTCAGTCTAAGTTTGTGCCCGACTGAAGCTGGATGTGTAGCTACACTTCTTCTCAGTGTTTTTTAATTGAAAGAGCGCTGCTGCGCTGAAGGTAGAAGATTGCATTGAGGACAGACAGGCAGTAGCTGCACTGCCTGTCTGCAACGATGGAGCTGCCGGGAGGACCCACTCGCAAGTGCATGCACTTCGCCTGGGGTCTCTGACTGCTTAGACACTGTCTATAATACAGGGGCTTCCACATGCCGCTGCGTGCAGCGCGCATATGGTCCCCCACCAGTCACCGCCGCCGCCGGCAGCATATGCAGTTTGGTGAGTAGACCCTGGCTCCCCGAGTAGCTGGGTAGCCAGGTTGTTACATTAATGGCGGTGTAATAGCAGCTATGCTGCTCCAGAGGGGTCAGACAGCCGGAAGACAACGCACTCCAGGCGCTGTAATATATCCGGCTGTCACATTAACACAGCCGGGAGACAAAGCACGCTCAAGGCTCTCTATTATACACGGCTGTCACATTAAGTAGTAATATACCCGGCAAGGCACTGTAATAAGCTGCTCCGTCTATCGGAGCAGCAACACTAGTCCCAACGATCCGAGACTAATAAGTCTATGGGAGCAGCAAGTACAGGCTGCTGCATAATCCCCGGCTGTCACACTTTGGTTAGACAGCCGGGAGGCGCAAGGCGCTTTAAAAGACTGCTCCATCTAATGGAGCAGCAACACAAGCCCCGGAGGTGACGGGGACTGCTCCGACTAATAGAGCAGCAGCAGACACGCTGCTAAATATCTCACACCCCTGGCTGTTGCACTGCAAGACAGCCGGGAGGCATAAGCGCGCTCAAGGCGCTGTTTATCCCCGGCTGTCACTCACAGATGGGAGGGAAAGCGTGTTCATAGCTCTGAAGTAAGCTGCTCCGACTAACGGAGCAACAAGCTATAACCCCGGGGGTCACATCATCAACTCCAGTGTTAGCGCTCTGATAGCACACACTGTGCATAGCGCGCTCATTTGGAAAATTGGGCATCATAGCTGGGGCGGAGCTTAGCTCCGGAGTCCTGCCTCCCCCTTTCAGCGCGTCTCTGGAAGTGCTGACTGTGCACCTTGTTGAAAGATCGCTGCAGCTAAGAACTGGCAGCCAAAGGTGAGCACTTAAGTATAAGTCATTGCTTCCTTCTATGCATAGCGTTTCCTGGCACTGCTAGGAGCGCTAGTACGCTGGTGTGGATCTCTCCTTCATCTTGGTAATCCTGATTATTATTTTAACCTTTTGCTTCACTACATCTTCCTTTGGTGTGTTGGTGATCTGTTATTTACTGGCAGATATTATGCAGGAGAGTTTAAACACAATCAATAACTCCAGCCTGTCGGCAGGTCCTTTAAAGATGGGGATCTGGGTTCTAATCTCAGGGTGATCTTCTTTAAAGAATGAGTCTGGCTGTGACTCAACACAGTGAGCACGTAGCCTTTTACACAGATGACAGCGCTGGGGGTCCTGTTACCAGTGTGGTCCTCGCTGTGTGGAGTTTGTATGTTCTCCCTGTAGTATCTATACGGCCTCTACTCCCTGAAGACACCCTGGAAATACCAGGTGTTTTAGGCTTATGCATTAGCCGTCTTGGAAGGGCGTACTAAATGCAGATCAGCTTTAAAGGCTTATTCAGTTAGTAATAGCGGCGTCTTGCCCTCCTGGGTGCGATTCCCAGATGGGGAGCCAATGGCTTCTCTATGATTCTATAGAGGGGCTTCCAGGTCAGGGACTCTAGTAGCATGACCTTGGCTAAGGCCTATGGCTCTTCCGTACCACTATATCAGTGTCATATGCAATAGAGGCTTTATTTTCACAATACGCCAGGTATGGCAGCTATAGAAGGAGGACTCGAGTCCTGCTCCACCTTTTTCTTTTTAAATAAACAAGGAAATAAAGGATATTGCTTTTCCTGTTTCTGTAAAGCTGGATTATGTTGGAGAACATCTGGAGAAACAGATTCTGATGTTCTGGCGGTTAATATCTTTTTCTCTTGTTCATAGATATAGCAGGTTTAGCATTGTCGACGTTCCAGTTCCTGAGACCATGTCTTTTTAAGACATGATCGCTTCTTGGCCTTTTGGTTAAGATCAAGTGTAGTAACGCCCCTAACATTTAGCCCCCAGGATATTCAGGGCTGTGATGAAATCTCTCCGTCGTTTACAGGGAATCACTATCATCCCTCATCTGGAGGATCTTCTGCTGAAGGCCCATTCCAGGGTCCTATTACAGAGTGACTCTCGGCAGTCTTATTCGTCATGGGGGGGATTCTGAATTTTTCCCAAGTCTCATCTACCAGCAAAGATACTCAAGTACACCTTAGGTCAGAAAGCCACTTCCATTCAGAAGATGGTGAGGAGGGTCTTTCGATATATAGTTTATTTTCGGTGCATGCTTCCATTCTCCTCCATAGGAAGATGGTTACGGCATTCAAGTTTTTTTCCAAACAGACTATTTCACTTCTGGACGTTTCAGCTTCACCTCCTCTCTCAGTGGACAGAATACCATCTTTTCCTTCCCCTAGGGTAAGGTTAAGTTCCAGAACTCAGATCTCTCTTTTCTGAAGGTTGAACTTGGTACACCTACTGGAGGGAAGAGATTCGGAGTGTGACATTGGACTCTTCTTACTATAGAAGTGAGTCTGAGAGGATGGGGGTTGTAATTAGAATCCAAGACCGCTAGACATCACAGAGATGAAGGAAGTAAGCCGGTTTCTCACCTGGGTGACTAAGTTCGCTATGGAAGTAGTAATTTGGTAGCCAGACTACTTCAGCTGGCAGAATGCATCCATGGGCTACATCCACGGGTTTTCTACAGCTGGTCGATCAGTGGGGTCTTCCACAGATCGACGACATGGCATCAACTGTCTATCTATTGCTCTCGGATGAGAGACTCGGAGGTTGAGGCTGGTTACGCAATGTAAACACGGTGGCAGTTTCTTTCTTGTCTATCGGTTCCCTTTGTTTTCTCTTCTGCCTCAGATTCTACAATGCATCCAAAGGGAGGCGGCCATTCTGTTGGTAGCTCCGGATTGGCCTTGCGGAGCTTGGTATTCTGATCTTCGACTCCTGCTAATCTGCGATCCGTGGCCACTGCCTCTGAGAGATCTTCTCTTCTACAGGGTACTTTAGTCTATCCAGACTTAAAGCGGCTATGTTTCAGAGTGTGGGTGTTAAACTGGCCATTTAGGATGTTAAGGGATCCCATCCACGTTAATCCCTAATATACTTGGAACCCAAAGAGTAGTTCTTCTAAATAATTACCACCTTTTTGGAAGCTTTATATTTCAGGGTCTGAACATAGGGGGGTTCTCCATTCAAAATTCAATCTAGACAGATTTTTGCTTGTTATGCAAGCCATTTTCTCCACATGGGTTCTCTGAAAATTCAGTTTCAGCTCTGACAGTTTTACTTCCAGAAGTAGATCGCAGGTACATGGTGTGTCTCTGTTTCATTCACCTTTTGTTTCTCCTATAGCTCCGTGGGATTTGGATCTCGTACTTTCCTTCTTACAGTCTCCTCTGTTCGCATCTCGGGAGTCGGTGGATTTACAATACCTTTGTGGAAGGTAACGCTTCTTCTCGCCCGGTCTCAGCCGGGAGGAGGTCTGAATACTTGGAGCTCTATCCCGTCGTCCTCCGGACTTGGTTTTTCACAAAGATAGTGCGTAATTCTGTACAACAATGGACTTTCTTCCAAGGGTATTTTAGTCTTTCCAGGTCAACAAACACTTGTGGTAACAATTCCACCAGATTCACCTTCATTCTAGTCCCTTACCATTGGGGTTTTTTGTATTCTGTGGACAGGACTGCAGCCATTTGTACAATAGTCAATCTATATGTTTGGTAGGATGCGCTTCGTTCTAGCTAGCCAGCCTCTGGCCTGCTGGAGTTGTCTGACCCTCAGACAGGCGGCTATGGCATCACCTAGGGAGCCTCTGCCTTTTTTCTTGCAGAGCATTCTTCTCGCTCAGTAGGTGTTCCTTGTGGGATTTCCATGGAATTTCTTTGCAGAGCAGTTTCTTGGTCTGGCCGGCATGCCTTTATTATTTTTGATTGACAGGTTTGCTGCCTCTGCAGCGCAGTATGGCCTGTCTGTTTTTACAGGGTTTCTCAGCGCTTCCCGTCCATTATGGGAGCTCTGGGACGTTCCCACTGTCTTTAGCCTCTAGTGTCCCCTAGTGGATAAAGGAGAAAACAGGATTTTGGTACTTACCGATAAATCCCTTTCTCCGATTCCATAGGGGACACTGTACGCCCACCCTGCACTGTTCCTTCCGGCCAGGGTCGGGATCATTTTATGTTATGACATAGAGAACAGTTTTATGTTTCTGGTTGTGTTACTGGTTTTTCAACCTCTTAACTTTTGTTCTGTGTAGTTGCTTTGCCTCCTCTTCCGTTTGTTTTTTCTCAGCTCCCCTCGGGCACAGTTTTCTTAGACTGAGGCTTGGAGGGGGTATAGAGAGTGAGAAGCTTGTCACACTTCTTGAAATTTAAAGTGGCCAGACTCCACTTGGCACCGTCTATACCCCACTGTCTTTAGCGTCCAGTGTCCCCTATGGAATCGGAGAAAGGGATTTATCGGTAACTACCAAAATCCTGTTTTCCAGAAGCTGTTTTAGGTCTGTCCATGGTTTTGTAATGGTCATCATATTGGTGTGACAGGAGCCTCCCTTCATATTCTTTGGGAGATTTATCAAACCCTCTAAAGATGACAAGTGGAGAAGTTACCCATAGCAACCATTTAGATTTTAGCTTATATTTAATAGATTGTACTAAATAAAAAATAACTAGGGATTTATTCACTAAAGGTCATAGCAACCGTTCTTAGCCAATCAGCGCTTCCCCATTAATTTCTATGGCAGTGTCACAGAGTGACCTGTCAGTTCGGGTTCGCATGTCCTTTGTGTACAGCTCGTTTTTTGGCCAAGACCATTGGCTGACTAAATGGAATGCAGAGGAGCCCATCAAATAATTTGCTAAGTATGTAAATAGTTTATTTAGGATGTGTTGGGTTTTTATTATAATAAAAGATTACAACAGTCTGTGTCCAAGTCTTGTGGTTATTTTAATTTCTTTATAGGCGGGCTACAGGCGCATGTGCAGGCCTTTTATGTGCGGGCATGTTGGCACTTGTTGTTCCACAATTGCCATTGCTGGCTGCTTGGGACTTGTAGTCTGCTGTAACAAACAATATAATGTATCATGAGGGAGGCCCTCTTTTAATTTTTGGGGTACCCACTTTCCAAGGAATTCCAGTCCTGAACTGGCCAGTTTGGGGCTGGTTAATGTTATGGCGATGGACCCCACATTGTGTCCCCCTGCTATGGCATTAACCCCCCCGGCTGTTTCAGCCTGCTGCTGGTTATTTGAAAGTAAAGGGAACCCCATTCCGACTTCCCCCAACTTATTTTCCTGGACCAGCCCAGACTTAGAGGGGCTGGTTATTGATTTGAAGAAAAAAACACATGTTTTTTTTATTTTTTTTAACCTTTTTTTTTTCAACATTTTAAACTAACTAAGCCTGCACAGATCAGTAAGATCTGTGCAGGATTCATTAGTTTAAAATGCTTCACTTCTGCGGCAGATTGATGGCGGATTTGCTGTCGGATCTGCTGCAGTATAGGGGTTTGAAGTCCGACAGGTAACAACGTAGGATTTCAAATGACAGTCAAAACTGATGCATAGTATATGCTGGGTTATTTTTAGACTGATGATGACGATACTCATCGTTGACAGTCTGTTTTGAAATGGACTCAAAAACCAACGGTTTGTAAATTTGCCCCTTAAAATCTGGTTGCTATGGGCAACATCTCCACTTGTCCTCCTTAGAAGTTTTGATAAGTCTCCCCCTCTGTATCTTTGGAGATCCTTCTCCTTCCATTATAATATGTATGGGCCTGTGTTACTAACAAAATAAAAATATGTTCACCTTTTAATTACCCTGTGCAGCAGGATAATAAAGAAGGGAAGAAAATTGGCTGTGCTATTCAATAACCACTGGCAATTCATATCACTGTCTAAAAACCACATGTGCACTAAAAATTCCTATAGTGTACATAAAAATTTTGAAGCATTGATAATATACAAGTCAATACAATTCAGTCAAATAGAATATTAAATTAGACATTCAATTACAAATGAGACAAAGAATCAATTGATATAACTATTTAAATATAAGCAGAGCTGTTTTAGATGAACTGTGTCCGTTTGTTTGGATTATGCAGGACAACTTTGCTTATAAATAGTATGTTGCAGCAGGACAGCAATTAGAGGGTTCTTGAGTTGGTTCAGCATATAATATAATATTTGGTCTAGGCAAGTAGGAGTGAGCTCACCCATTGGATGTGCGACCGCAGCATCTGTGGGATATCCTGGTATATTGACCCGTAGTGTTCTGCCGAGGAGATGGAGCAGGCACACTCGTGTGCTGATGCAATGTGCCGATTGTACGCTCATTGGTGTGCAGCTTGGGCTGTGGGTACGGCTCGTGAATAGCCGCAGTTTGGTGTAGCGGGTGCACAGGATCGATAATGTGACCTCGGCTTGTTGTAGGCCGCGTGTCTCTTGGTATGCTGAGCAGTCCGGGCTGGAGTGGTACAAGCCGCTAGGCTGAGAATTGTGTTTGGGTCTGATAGAAAAGGCCTCTTGTATGGATGGGGCACATAGATCAGTAATAGCGGAGATTGGTTCTTATAGAAACGTTTTGCCGGTTCTATAGTTGTCCTCGTGCTGTGATTATGTTGTCTCTGCCGCTAAGATCAACGCGTTTCTGTGTCTTAAACACCTTTGTCAGTCTTTTTATGAGTATAAGTTATTTGCATAATTAAGACCATTTCCAGCTGTGGATTGTATTGCAGCCAAAGACAAGGACTGGAGTTTTTTTTGTTGTTGGAGTGCTCTGTGTTTGCAAGAACTTTAGAAACATTGTTTCTACTCAGGGTGATTGTGGAAATCAGTAACATTAATTCTGCTTTAAACAGTTATAACGCATCTTTCTACTTCAGGGTCCATAGGGGGTCCACAGGGTTGACCTTGGGGTATAGGTTGGGAACCAAATCCGGGCACCACGCAGTTAAAGCTTTTAGCTCCCAGGATGCACTGGGTCCACTCTCCCTATAACCCCACCCCCAAGCCAGAGGCACCTCAGTTTAAGTTGGTGCCCGGCCGGAGTCGGGTCACCGTTAGCGCAGGGGGAGCTGATTAGCAGCCCCTAAGCTTATTTTATTTTTTTAGGGACAAAGTTTTTTCCATGGACTTTGGACTCTTCAGAGCGGCAGCGTCGGACTGTCCATAGGACGTCTAAGCTGCCGCTCCGTCACCCCGCTGGCGCTGAGACGCCAGTACAGATCTGGGGATCTCAGCGGGACCCCAGAGTCTGTACTAGCCGGACTCTGTGGGCGCCCAGGACTGCTGCCGGATCCACGGGGAGCAGGTAAGGTCGCGGATCACCGCTTGCGGTGATCCGCGCATTTCAAATGCAGTCCTGTGCCTCCGGTCTCAGGGGACAGACCGGAGGCGCCGGCAGTGGCGGCGGGCCCCCCATACCCCGTGTGTCCACTAGACCACCAGGGACTTAACGATCGGTGCAGGGAGCCGGCGTCCCGGGGGTTAATAGCCGGCCAGGGGAGGCAGCCTTCCCTGTTACAGCGGCTCCTCCCCTCAGCTCAGCGCGCCTTTCAGTATCCATAGTCTGGCGTCGCTGAGCTGCTTCCTCCGCGGGCCACGCTTCCTCTGAGGTCTCCAGCGGCCATTTTATCTCTGTGGTGCAGCAGAAATCTCTCAGGATGGCAGTGAGTCCAGTCCCCCTGCGTACCTCACCATCAGGTCAGTGTACACAGCACTGTAGCCTTCCCAGACACTGAATCTGGGCAGTTGAATGCAGTGTAATAGTGCAGTATATTATATGACATGTTTATGTATATATGTATATATCTGCATTGTATGTGACTTATGCTAGTGCTGACTGTACTTTATTCTCTCACCTGTCAGTGTATATCTATCCCTTTTCTTTATCTGCCCTAAGACAGCTGTACTTAGGGTGGTTCTGAGACCTCACATTTATATACTTGTTAATATTTGTGTGGTTTGTCACATACTGTTGCGTGCTGCACGTTGCCATATTTTAGATGGAACTGTGTGTTGCATACGCTGAAAATGGGTCCCTGCAGCTAATTTTTGGCATCAGTCAGGACCAGTATAGCGCTGCTTAATATTTCCGCCAAGATTGGTCAGATATGTCTGACCAGGAGATAGAGCGTTATACTGCACCCATTTTTACTATCCTGCAAGTCATGTGCTGCAGGTGTTAGTGCGGAGGATTTGACTCATAAAGGGTTCTGTATGTGGCGTCATCTGGTGCCGGCCTCTTTCACGACCCCCTTGGGCGGTTTGTTTTCTCGGGATCCTCTCAATTGCGGATCGCCGGGCGGGCCCCATTGTTGTACCTCACTTGGGGTTACTTCACCATACTGCCCTTTTCATCTCAGGGTATCTCGCAGCTTCTTGCTCTCTTCCCCTGTGACACAGACTACCGCTCCCTGCAGGGGTTTTTCGCAGTATATGAATTCCCCCTGGTGCCACAATAGTCTGTCATTCCCCTTGCAGGGATTACCACAACAGCCACCCTGGGTGGATGTCGTTTTCTACGAAACGCTAATTGGCGTGGTTGACGCCCTGTGGTTACTTCCCAGTTGGCTCTGCCGTGAACTGGGTACTGTTCGGGGCTCTTTCCCTCTTACACGGGGGGAAGCCTATTTCAGGTATTATTATCCCTGCTTTAGGGCTGGTAGCAGGTCCATTCTGGTTAGAGTGAATGTTGACCTGCACCTGTATCATACACCCTCAGTATTGCGTGCCTTCGGGTTCCCTGTTGCTGACTAGCGGGTGGATCGCATAGCGGGACTCTGGCTGTTGCCAGATAGGAGGTGTTACAACAGTGTTTGGCCTCCTGTCCCAAATTCCCTGAGGGTCATCACGAGCCCCTCCTGGGGGGGATGGGCGTGTTACTCGTCTGATTACAGACGTTACTACGCCTCCCATTCCTGCGTGGTCGGATTCTTCGGATCCGTAGGTGGTAACTCTGCCTGAAATCAGTATACTTGCTTTCAGGAGTTGTTATCCATCCTACCATGGCTATAGCATGGTTGGTTAATACTATTGCATATTGGGTTGATGCATTTGTAACGTTTTTTCCCCTCCAACACGTCGGGGGTTCAAATGTATTTGGTCGCTCACGTAATATATGCTGTTGTCATAGGTGGAAATGCCTATATTGGATACCAGTCTCCTAACTTTCAGAGTTCCGGCTGCGACTGTATCCTCCGTAATACCCTATGGCTGCGCTCTGGGAATGCAGAGGTGCAGATACCATCTTTAGGGTTGATATTGTTTGGTCCTGACCTTGACAAGATTGTAGTAACATTGGCAGTATTACTAACGACAAGTTTACCGCTTTCAGCTATGCCCACTACAAGGCCTCAGACTAAGTCTGTTAAGTCTTTTTTGTCCTCTGGGTCAGCCTAAAGGTCTGTTTCTTCGTAGACTGTCGGCATCTACAAGGGCCGACATATCCAGTACCGAGCAGGCCTGGACTGCCAGCCGATCCTGCTTCTGAACCTACGGATATCTCTTCAGCCTGACGGGACAGGCCTACAACTGGGAGATACCGATTTTCTCAGTTCGCCCGGTATTAGTGTCAAGTTGCCGCGGCTACGTGGGTAGGAGGGTACGCCCTCTTTACAAGGGCCTTACAGATCCAGAAAGCTATGCAGTTGTTGCGGTAAGCGGAGCTAATTAGGCCATCCCCACTATCTCAGTGAGGGACTGGTTGTTCTGCTTTCTTTCTGGTGCGGTGGCTGAATGGTCCTCTTTGGCCTATTCTCTGTCTCAATTCCCTGAACCAGTTCCTAAAGCTACCTGGGCTCAGGAGGAAATCCCTATGCTCCATCATACGATGTTTGGAACCTGGGGACTTTATGGTATCACTGGATATACAGGACGCGTGCCTACGGGTACTTACAGAGACCTTTCCTCAGCATGGGCTGAGGTTTGCTGTATCACAGCAACACTTACAATTTTTCGGGCTCTGCCTGTTGGGACTGTCCTCAGCCCCACAGGGGTTTACCAGCGTTTTGGATTTTCTGACAGTTCTTCTGTTCAGTATATCCCAATGCTCCTGTACCTGGACGGCCTCCTGCTCTTAGCGGGATCACCGGGGTACTTTACGGCCAGGTCAGGATGACTGTGGCTTCTTCAGGGTGCAGACGTTTAATCAACGGGGAAAAAGTCCTCCCTGCATCCCTCTCTGGGTATTCTTCATCTAGGATCCCTGCTGGATTCTCAGAATCTGAGAATTCTTCTGGCGTAAGACGGAATCTCCTCTCTTCCATTAGGAGTACATGGTTGTCTGCGCAGTCGACAGATGTCTTTACACTCTGGGATGCATGGTGGAATGGGCTCAGTTCCATTCCAGGCCTTTCCATAATTGGCTCATCTCCAGATGGAATGAGTTTTTTCTGTCGGATAACTGTTCAAACGATGATGCTCTCTCCGGAGGCAAGTCGGTCCCTGTCCGGGTGGCTATGGCCATCTCGTCCAGGGTTTTCTTTGCTATGGACAGTGTCTGGATCGAATCCTTTTCAGTGCAGTTGGACGTCTGTCGATTCCACCCTGTCAATTAACTTACTCTGGCATAACTCTTGTTTCCCGGTGAACCTGAAAAGGTTCAGTCCGACAGGGTCAGGACAGTGGCTTCCTTTTTAGCAACACTGTTCGTTGGGTGGCAATGACAGGTATGTCACATATTCGGACATAGTCCGAGGGTCTCCTCCCGACCATCTCGGCAGCGTTCATTTCAGGAGCTCTCCATTGGGAAGCGGGAGTCCTCAGCCGTCACGACGTGCATCCCGGGGACTAGTCTCTTCCCCAAGAGAGGTTTCATCTCCTGGTGAGCAGGGGGGGCCCCCCTGAGGTGACCCTCATGGCCTTCTGACTTTATCACACTATGGTGTTACAGTTCAGCTTTGGGGATTCTGAAGCAACCTTCAGCGACTCTTTGTCGGTGAAGTGGTCCTTCCACTTTGTGTACCTGTGTTCTCCGGTCTCCCTTCTTCCTCAAGGTCTTTGGAAGTGTTTTCAATCGAGACGGAGATGCTTTCCTGCTGGTGGCTCCTGATTGCCCCAGATGTCAGGGGTACTTGGATCTTCGGAGTCTCTACATCGATACTCCATCCCTGATGCTTCACTGCCCGGACCTGTTGTCTCAGGGTCTTTGGTTTTGCCTTGGACCTGGGTCGTTTGTCTTTGACTGTGTCCTTACAGTGGTCTTACGGCTTCCCTGGCTTTGTCATCGTTGGAATGATTAGAGCACATGGATCAGCTTTTGCTGGGACCTACCACAAACTGTGGCAGCCATAAATCTTATGGTATTGTACCTGTCGATACAATCCTCCGGTGTCCAGGATTTCCAGATATTCTGGCATTCCTTCCGGCTGGCTTGGGTTTCACACTTGGCCTGGTCTTCCTGACAGTGCGGATCTCTACACTGTCAGTATGGTTAAGATATGGAATTGCTCCACTCTGGTATCCAGTTCATCCTTTGGAGTGTTTTCTTGATTATGCCTCCATTTGTCCTCCCTAGGGACTCCTTGGGAATAAGTAGTGGTTCTTCGTTACCTCCGGGGACAGTCAATGGAACCGCTGGTTGTGATAGCCATTACATGGTCTATTGCTTAGGCTCTCTCTTTCTCTCAGGGTGTTTATATCAACCAGGAGAGTGTCTGAATTGGGAGCGTTCTCATGTGGCTCCCTCTTCTGGAGGGCATCATGTCAGGGTGGGAGTTGCTCTCGCCCTGTGTTGCTTCTTAGTGGTTTTCAGGTTCCATATTGTTCTGGAACTTATGGTACGGCCATTCTGTCCCCAGTCCTCTCGGCTGGTGTGGCCTCATTGACTGTGGTCTGGCCTCTTTGGATTTTTGTGATCCGTTCAGGTTCCTTACGGAAATCGGACTCCTTATTGGTGGTCTGAGATTTCTGGTTTTCACAGGAAAGGATGGCCGGCCTATAACCAAATGTTGGCTGGATGGCCTCGTAGGTCTTCCTCAGGGGCCTACCCATGGGTAGGCCTTCCTGTTGTTGATGCTTGTTTTTTCTCGGGCCATGTGTGCGGCTCGCTGTGGCGCCTCGGCTGTTTTACCTTACTAGGTGGCCACGTGGTCTTCTGTCCACACCTTTTTAAGGTTCTAGGCATTGGTTTCCTTTGCCTCTCAGGATGCTTCCTTTTTGGCGACGGATTCTCCTCTCAGCACAGGAGCGTCCCCACCCTTGGTTGAACTGCTTTGGGACATCCCCAAGGTCAACCCTGTGGACCCCCTATGGACCCTGAAGTAGAAAACAAGAGATATGGTAAGAACTTACCTTTGTTATCTCTGTTTCTACGAAGTCCATAGGGTCCACAGGGCGCCCGCCCTGACGCACCTGGCTTCATATGGGCTGTGTGGCTGGTCACCGGTTTTCCGTCTCCCATTTCGGTGAGTATGGTTATTGAGTGTTCCAGTTTTCTCTCTCTTTTTCTCTCCTCCTCCGGCCTTTGGCTACTTACGAACTGAGGTGCCTCTGGCTTGGGGGTGGGGTTATAGGGAGAGTGGACCCAGTGCATCCTGGGAGCTAAAAGCTTTAACTGCGTGGTGCCCGGATTTGGTTCCCAACCTATACCCCAAGGTCAACCCTGTGGACCCTATGGACTTCGTAGAAACAGAGATAACAAAGGTAAGTTCTTACCATATCTCTTGTTATTTCTATTCATCATTGAATGTGGTCATAACTGTATAACTAAATGCATAAAAAAAACTTTATAAACATTATTAAAGCACTTTTCATAGGACACTGATCTTTAGGCAGAGCTCTTTAGTTGTTGTGGGACCACAAAGATATATATGACACAATAATTCTATGTCCATAGGAAAATCTGGATAATAATTGTAAAGCCTAGTATGATTCTGTATACATTTTCTTTGTTACTAAATGTTTCACTCAATTTATGATGCAATTTATTGCAAACGCTATCAAAGAGAGCCAGTTTATTATAAGCAGGAGAAACCACAAAAAACAAATGAGGACCCTGAAAACAAGGGTATGTGTATATGGGAAACTAAAATCCAAAAGTTAGAGGACTATATCTAAATGTTGTGAATGATATGTAACTAAGCCCTAACTAAATAGTGTTAATAAAAAGCATTATTGTTTTGGGAATTTGTATTAAAAGATGTCACAGGTGAGTGCTTAAGGAATAGAACAATAATGTGGTTAATGTATTGGAAGGATAATGTATACTAACTAAAATGATAAATATACTGTTGACAGTGAAGATATATTTATTTAATTATCTAAAGTTCACTTTATTATTGAGCGAATCAATAGAGAGATCCACAGGTTATGTAAGAAATATACTTGAAAAATGTATTGTTGCCATTAGAGATATATTGGGTCCTATATGCATGGATCGGGGTGTGGACATTGAAGTCCCAAGTAACCCACAAGGAACTGTGGTGTAGGCTGGGGGCTATATGTCAAAATCTACCTCCACCATTTCATTGAGGCACTCAGGTTGTAAGGTACGTAATTTTTGGATCCAATAAGAGGCGAGAAAATCTGTCTTCCCCTCTGGCAGTGTGAGGAACGTGTTCTATGCCTACTACGTGTATACATTTGAAATCTCCACTATGTTCTTCCATACAGTGTCTTGATACCGAATGTTCTATTTTTTTTTTATTAATAACATTCCTTCTGTGTTAAAGTAGTCTGTCCCTCAATGTGCGGGTGGTGCGAACAATGTACTGCGCACCACACTCGAATTGCAGGAGGTAGATTACATACATTGTATTGCAGTTGATGAGAGATTTTGTATGAAAGGTTTCTTGGGCAATAGATGATGTATATTGTGTGACTGTGTGCAATGAGATTACAAGTGATGCATCTATTGGAACCACATTTGAAGCAGCCTGAAATTTCAGTATGCAGCCAAGTTTTCTGGTTTGTTGTATCCAATTTGTTTGGTTTAAAAAAAAAAAAAAAAAGGCACCAAAAAAATTTCCCAGATGTTTTGCCTTTTTGAATATAACCCTCATACCTGGAGTGAGATCTTGTTTTAGTAGTGGATCAGTCATCAATATTTTTCGTTGTTTTGTATAATGGACTTAATTTTGCTCGCTGCTGAATTGTATCTGGTAATGAATTTAATTGATTACTTGTAGTCGTGTTCTGTATGTTCGGAATCTTTGTTTTTGGAAGTGAAATATGAATCTCTGTTGCTTGTGAGAACCTTGTTTTATGCATCTTTCAATAGGGATTCAGGATATGCCTTTTCTTTAAATACATCTAACAATTGTTTTGAATGTTGTTTAAAATCTCTTATATTGGAGCAATTTCTGCGTAGATGACATAACTGTCCCGCAGGTATGTGTCGTAACCACTTTCGATAATGGTTACTTTTAAAATGGATGAAATTGTAAGTATGTTTCTTTTTGAAAAGTACAAGTTGAAATTCCATTGTTCACTATAGAGAGGGTGATATCCAGAAAATTCACGCTATGTGAACTGAGTGTACTGGTGAAAGTCAAATTGAAGGGATTGGAGTTTAGGAATTAGGTGAACTGGTCTACTGACTCCTCATCTCCATCCCATATGAAAAAAAGGTTTCTATGTAGTGCCCATATAAGACCAGGTTTGCTACGAACCCACCCCTCCCAAATGAGTCTCTCTTCAAAGAGATCCATGTAGAGGTTGCCGAAGCTCGGAGCAAACCTGGTCCCCATCGCTGTACCGCATGTTTGTAAATTGTGTTGATTATTGAAAATTAAATAATTATGAGTAAGTATGAATTAATACTATCTATTATGAATGTTTTCAGATTTTTTATGTACGCTGTAGGAATTTTTATTGCACATATGGTTTTTAGACCATGATTAATTTATTATTATTTGAATAAATTGCCAGTGGTTATTGAATAGCGCAGCCAATTTTCTTCCCTTTAACACATTGTCGAAGTATTTGCACATTCTTCAAATTTTGGCAGCAGCTTTTCTATACCAAAGTCCTTTGGGGAGTGCTATTTCTCATACAGCTCTTTTTTTCTCATATTCACTCTTTTAGAATAATAAAGAAGACTCCTTTGTGGGGGCACTATTATATGGAAATATGAAAACTTAACTTAACTTTTTATTAATATATTACATATTGCAAAGCCACTTACAAAACATACTCACAAAAAACATATATATACATGCTTAAAGGAATGACATATCCTAAGTATAATTAAAGGAATGTAATTCTAAGAGAGCGAAAAAAATCTCTATTCCCATAAAAATGTATGGGTGTAGTTCAAAGTCCAGTAACTCCTTTCCCATGATAAATGATGGGTAATAAGAGAATTTCGGCGAGATATCAAAAACAAAAATTAAATGGATATGTTTTATTAATATAATTTACAGGTTTATCCTGAGACAAAACATAATTTCCAAATTCTGTGTAAATAGCAGATCGATTTGAGAATATCCAAATTCATGATAACCGCTCTATACAGGGCAATACTATTAACACAACCCCATCTATGGCATTTCCACTTTTATATACCTTTTCTCGACCTGCATTGAGTTTAAATCAATGTGCTGTATTATACATTGAAATTGTGATTTCTGCAGTTTAAACATTCATAAACACAATGTGGTAATTTTGTATCATCCACCATGGATAAGGTAAGTGAAAAATCGCAGCACCACTAACACCGTGTCGCATTTGCTTTTCTGCCACTTGATTTAACATAGGATGCACAATGAGAGTACAATTGGGTGTTCTAGTGCTGTGCAAGAAAGTAAAGAATGCCTCTGCTGCAGACCGGGAAGTGGCAGGGCACGCTGTTGTGTACAACATAGCAGCGTGTCCCCGACAGGCTACGGTGATGTGAGAGAGCATGGAGAGGATGAATGTACCTGACCACTGACTAGATGTCATCGGGGGATGTGTGATGTGGTTAGAGCTTTCTGACGCCAGTGGGAGATCAGCCGCGCACAGCTCACACTCCATCCTTCCTGTCCTGGACGTACATTTCGCCTGTCAGCTTTCTCAGCAGGGAGCCAGGTGTAGGTGGCTTTGCAATATGTAATATATTAATAAAGGTTAAGTTTTAATATTTCCATATGAGTGCCCCCACAAAGGAGTCTTCTTTAATATCCTGCTGCACAGGGTAATTAAAAGGTGAACGTATTTGAGTATTTCTTACTCCTGGGGTGCACCACTAAATTAATTTATAGTAGGGTCATTTACCCATTAATTGTGTTTATTTTTGTTTTTTCTCATATATCTTATAATTATGTTCCTGTGCGGAATTTCCTTTTTTTTCTATATGAGTAACAAAATAAAAAGTAATAGACTTAAGGTATAAATGATTATTGTAATGACCAAACCATTGAATGTGCCATCACCACCGTTGTTTTGTCTTCCAGAATGGCTCCATTACATGTTTTGTGGAATCCTGTCCAACTACTGCATGCTTGATGCCAATTAAAAAGGAAGGAGACTGCTGTCCAGTGTGCACAGATGCAGCACAGACCACATAACAGTCAGAGTTGTGTGTGTGTGTGTGTGTCATGGCAGCTGACGTCCACAGTAATACCAGGGTTACAGAAAGGCGCATACACTTATACCGATTTTACAGTCGGCGCCTCATCAGTATCATAAGAATATTTTTGTTTTGTTTTTTTTTATCCTCCATATTTTTTTTTTTCATCTAATTAAATATAAGTCTCTTCTAAAGGGAAGTATATAAAACAATGACAGGATATTGAAATTTGTGTCAGCCATATTTTATTGGTTTAAATGCTTCTCAGGTTAGGGAACATACTGGTGCTAATCACATTTATATTCTGTTAATGCCAAATCAGTGCAACCCAGATGTATTAGGTGATTTTAGGAATGAAAACTTCCCACATCATTATAGTTTTTTTTTTTGTTTTGTTTTTTACTTTTTTTTTTTTTTTTTTTAAAGATATCGGTTTATCATGTAGTGACGGCAATTCATTTATTTAAAAGAAAATAATCTTTTTTTTCTTTTTTTGCTTTAAAGAACATACCTTGCTTTAAAGAAAATATAATTTTTTTTGTCTCTGTGAGAGTATCTCCATGTTATAATAACTCAGGCCCAGCTTTTGACAAGAATGTTGAGTATATATTTTTTACTTGTTTTTATATACAAATTGTATACTGTGCCTATCACAAGACAACTTCCATACAAAATTACTGTTTAAGGCACTGCACAGAAGGACTTAACACTTGTGGCTTGACTACTTCCATGTGGCTCAATGTTTTTATCTAGCCCAGCCCCCTCTCCTTTTTTTTTGTTTGTGTTGCTATGTTTTTAATGTGTTTTTTCATTACTACAAGCTCCAAGTTCTTCCCAAAATTTATTGTAGTCAAAATGTTTCCTGTTCATATTATATTAGATAAGAGAGTGCCCACGTCCTCTACACATGGTGGAGGCAGCCATTTTGGACGTTGAACCAGTATTAAATAGGGAGCTGTAGATGAAGTCACTAGGAACTGGCATAAGCATTGGGACATTATTCCTTTGTGAAATTAAAGACTGCATTATTATGAATATTGGCTAAAGCCACTAGATGGCTGCCTCCACTGTTCCTAAAGGGTGGGTACATATTGGGACAGTGAAAGAATCGGGCAAGTGTGCCACTGTTACTGATGCAAGCTTACAGGTTTACTGAAGGACGACAAGTCATACCTCATCAACTTTTATGGTGCTCGCTGTGGACAGTAAAACATAGATCGATCTATTAAACTGTTGCAATATGCAGATTTCGATTGTTTATCATTTTACAATATATCTTCTTGTTACAACTGATTGATACATTGTGTATTTATCAGCTACTGCCATTTAAAGGATTTCTATGTCCAGAACTAAACAAATAGTGTTGGGTGAAGTTTAGTGACTTATTCATTAAAGGCATCGGGGGTACTAGTGGAAACAGGGAAATGGACATAGGTAAGTATGAAATTTTTGTTCAAACTCCACCAACCTCACCCATTAGTAAATAATTGTGTTTACAAGTGGTGTTCTCCTTCAAGTCTCACCATGCAGTCTATGCATTTTGTTCAAGGTTATTTAATAACATTACCATGTTGTCACATTGTCACATATATTGTTACTCACTGCAAATCCCGGCATTTGCTGTGTTATCAAATAAGTGCCATGATTAGGGTGGGGGAGTTGCTTCCAGGTGCTAAGGTCATTTAAAATATCACTTTTTGAGATATATGCCTGTATAATGAGGTTCTTCCCAGTCGCAATGAACAATCCTGAAAATGTTAGCACTTGCTGTTATATTTTCAAAGGGTTGTTAAAGAATTAAGGCCCTCATTCAGAGCCGTACGCTCTGAGCAGAGCGCACGCTCTGCATGAGGGCCGGGCTCCTTTTTCATGGAGCGTCCTCCTGGACGCTCGTATAGCTGTGGGTCACCACCCACAGGCTATACGAGCGTGCATTTTGATGGCCGCGATGGTCGTGACCATCGCGACCATCGAAATTGCGAGCCGGAGCCTGCGGTTGAGGTTTTCAACCGCAAGCTCCGGAGTGATTTTGGCTCTATCAGAGCCAAAATCACTCCCACTGACATCACTAGTGATGTCAGTGGGCCGGCTTCTGACGGGAGGCGTTCCCGTGGGAACGCCCCCGTCAGGGAGGCACGCCCCCGGCACGCCCACCAAAGGGGGCGTGCTGTCAATCAACATTGACAGCACGCCCCCTTTGATCGGACACAACGAGCGAAGGAAAGTCCTTCGCTCGTCGTGTCTGGCGCATGCGCACGACGGAGCTCCCTCCGTCGTGCGCATGCTCAGTGCAGACCATCGACCCACTTGCGAGCGTACAGCCGCTCGCGAGTGGGTCTGAATCAGGCCCTAAGAATCTTCAAAATTATCAGTGTCCGGGACTCCATAGATGGCAACTGTCTATAACGTCCAGGGGCCGTCCCAGACGCTCAATGTCCGTTTTTGTTCCAAGGACTGACCTACTGCTGTTTTAATATTGACACATTTCTGTTTACAAAATGCACTTTACAATATAATGTTTAAAGCCCTGGACTTTCTAATTGAAAATATATCTTAAAGGATTAATAAATAAGGCAAAAATTACATTACAGGGAAGTTACTTAAGCATGCCATGATAGTGGTTGTAGTGCGCCAAGCTCCATCTAGTCCGTATTACCTATGATGTGCTTAGATAGGAAGTTATTATGATTGCATCCATGTGACTCGTTTATGAGCCTGTATTAACGAATGTAACTGAAATGTTTTGCAAAGCCACACTGACCATTGTCATACAGGCCAAGTGTGACAATATGATATGAGCACTCCTAAATGTGTTCTGTTAGGTCTCCTCTTTAGGTAAGGGCTATAAAATTTGCAATGATCCTTAGGTAATTCAATCTCAGATCTTAAGACCTTTTCAGTAATTGTGTTTGGGGGGGGGGGGGGGCTTTGCTACCAAATGTAATTGTGTTGGGGGGGGGGGGGGGCTTTGCTGCCAAATAGGTGTCCTGCAGTGACAAGGATAGACGGTCCTATATTATGTAAGGTCCACATTATGCCCCATCCCCTACTCACAGTAAATGCCGCAGTGGGTGTGTTATTGTCATACAGATGTGTCTAGCTACTTCTTTGTTGATCGCACTACAAACGTGCACACGCATTGTGCCATGCGATTACCCACAGCAGCGTGCGCTATGGTGCGCACTGCGATCGCACCATGCAGTCCTATGGAGGCGCGTATGTGAACGCAGTGTGCGTAACTGCTCCCTGGCGCAATCCTCGTGCCATACGTGGCACGATTTGCTGCGTACACAGCAACGATGTAGCTGGACACATCTATAGTGGTAACCTATAAATAGGGCAGAATGGAAACGGGACTAATGAAGTGGGTGAAGGCGATGTTATTCTACAGGAACATGTTTCATACGTCCTGTTGATAAATCCGTAAAGTTATTCAGGGACCTAGTGGGAGCTAAAGTACCACCCAATCAACTCTCAACTGTCATTTTACAGGCTGTGCTAGAAAAATGACTATTAGAAGGTGGATGGTTACTATGAACAACTTCTCTGCTTTATCTCTGAGATTTGATAAATCCCCCCCCCCCCCCAGGGGTATATTTACTAAAGTGCAGGTTTTTAGAAGTGGAGATGTTGCCCACAGCAACCAATCAGATTCTAGCTATTATCTTCCATACAGTGCTAGATAAGTGTTAAGTAGAATCTGATTGGTTGCTATGGGCAGCATCTCCACTTCTAAAAACCCACAGTTCAGTTAATATACCCCAGTCTTTAAACCCCCTCAGTGTATAACTGGCGGGCATACTGCGCAGATATATCTAGTACCAATGATGTGATCCATTAATGACCTGTTGTCCATGTGTCTGTCGTAAGACATCAGTAAGTTGAGTTGTCATGGTCACTGGGACTGCTATCACACATACCTCAAACGCTGCATCTCACAGCTACAATAATCCTATGTTTGAGCAAACCCATGTAACAGATGGATAATGTTTACATATTTCACAGAACATTGTTATATTCATAATTCCATTTGTGTCCCCGCTTTTGAGGGTAGACTATGATTTGTATCATTGATTACTGACTTCATCACATCCTATGGAGAAACCATTTTATTATTTCCAACATGTAGGTTCTCCTTCAGTCTGTGCACTGACCACCGTACAGCTGAAGTTGTGCATCTGAGTGATGTGGAATCCCTTATTTTTCCTCCTTTTAAAACTGGTCTATTGCATTAATGCTTCTTTTACCCAATCTCTGCTTCCTCCTTGAAATCATTAAAGGGACATGATACAGTATTAATTAAAATGTGCAGTAAGACAGATTTGTGGAATAATTCCAGCAGAGAGGCAGAGCTTAAAACTATATGGTAAAGCATTAGTTATTTAAAAAATATTTTGTAGAGTCTATTTTAAAGCAAGCGTTCTCCTAAGCCTGTGAGAGATGCTTTGTTCAAAAGTTATTGTTTGATCGTAATTTTCTAATCTCTCCGGGAGAAGCCTGATTTAGTTGACAGGTGATGGGGGCGGTGACAGACGAGTTGTCACAAGGGCCTCCTGAGCAGAATTCTGTGAATTGGGCATCTGAAAGGGGGGCAGGCCGAAATAACATGATTAGTGTAGAGCCCGCGATTCCCAGTATTCTCCCCATCCTGCCCACTTCACTAGGATGTGGGAGGGCCGCCTACTATTCAAGAGGCACTGGGGGACTCCTCAAAAAATCGGGAGTCTCCCGCCTATTCTGGCAGAGTAGGTTAGTATGGTTTTCCGTAGTATTTTGGATACTTTGGACTATTTTTTTTTTGCTTTGCTCAGAATATGTCCCAAACAAAAAAATCTAAAATGCATTGTAACAATCAAGCTGTTCAGTATTTGTGAGCTACATGCAAAAGCAGCCAGTATTTACCCTGTATGCAGAAAAATGTATTTCACCCCTGGCATTGCAACATGGTTTGTCCAGGTGCTTTTTTTTGGCTTTGCTCCCAATCCAGTATCATCCCCCTTGAGTACTGTTGCATTGTGGCTGCCATGTGTTACTTCAAAGCAGAGGTGGGGAACCTTTTTTCTGCCGAGGGCCATTTGGATATATATAATATAATTTGCGGGCCCGGTGCAAGCCACGCCCCCTATGTGTGATGTCACACAAGGTGGGGCCACAATCGCCGGTGATTACAGCAATGCTCTGAGCATACTGAGGTTGCTCCGGGGAGCTTTGAGGACAGCGGTGTGACTGTCTGAAGGATCCTAAGGACGCTCCAGGCTGCACTGCTTCATAGATTCTGGCTACAGAGTGCCATTCCAGGCACCCTGCTAGCCAGATGAGGCTAGCATTAAAAAGCTCAGAGGGCTAGACCAAATAATTCTGGAGGCCTTATACGGCCCCCGGGCTTGAGGTTCCCCATCCCTGCTTTACAGGGTTCGAACAGTCTCCCTTCTGTAAATACTGATCCCTATTTTAGACAGACCTTGACAGCAGAGCTGTGGAAAGAGTAACATCACTGCTGTAGATGGCAGCATATGATTTTTTTGTGAGCTGCCCTCTATGGCACTTAAGCCCTTGATGTTCTACCATACCTGTTCAAAGCAAGGATTGGTGTTTACTGAGAGGGGTGGTCTACAACTCCTTAAAACATTTCATGTTAAAAATAAACGTCTAGAAATATCTAGGGAAAATAAACACTAGCAAATACAAGTGCTGACACATTACTGTTACACTTAAACACTACTTGTTAATCTAGTTTATTTTTCTTTTAACTAGTGCGACACACATAGTCAGTCAGGCATTGAAATGGCAGCAATCTATGACTAAACCGCCATAGTGGTTTTGTTCTCGGTTGCGATTGTGCTAGCTTGTAACAGTATACCTGTTGCTTACCCAAAGTGGAGGGAGACCTTTTGCCGGCTGAATATATATTTGTGCCTTATTGTTGTAGCGAATTCCTAGTATATACGTGCTACATTCTCCTGTATAGTGAATCGGCCAACAACATGGCTGCCTCCACTGACTGCAGGCAATGGGTAGACTTTAACTGACCCAAGAGACTGCAGCTGAGCACTGATGGAATGACTCCAGACTTCAATTTTCTTAAATAATAATTTTGTTTCTCTTATGTGCATATTGTCACTGAAAACTATTTTTTCATGTATTTTTTGGTCCAAGAAATAATTTTCTCCCTTTTTTTTTTTTTCAATGTTATTTTATAAAGTACTCTAGACATAAGCCTCGGAACATTATAACTTCATTTACTGCCAAAGTTGTATAGCAGAGGTGAATGTATAAACGAGTGAGTCATTTCCATGTTTTTAGTATTACTATTGTGAATAATGTTCTTTGTCCATTTTGTGGTGGTGTCTCTGTGCATATTTATTGTCTGGTCATGCCGTTAGCAAAAATAACGAGTGCCTTGGTCTGTTTTTTTTTTTTCTATTGTAAACCATGATTTTACCAAAGAAATGTTTGCACTGTGTAACAAATGCTTCTTAAATAAAATAAATAGGCCATATTTCAAAATGTCTGTCTCTTTGTTTTGTACCAGCTCAATATTGAGAATCATTAAAGTAATCTACAGTAATTAAAATATGATCATTTTCAATAGTTCTATATCACTCCTTGGTTGTCCAGATGGGTTGGGTATAAAATACCAGCAGTCTGCATGCCAACTGTCAAAATATCGACTATTGCATGCTGATGCTGGGTTTCCCAACAAGGGTTAGATAAGTATCCTAACCCTCTCCCTTTAACACTAACCCTCCTTTTCTGCACCCTAACCCTCCCTATCCCAGACCCTAACTCTCACCATTAGTGCCTAAACCCAACCCTCTCCCCCTTGGTACCTGAAGCTAACCCTCCCTCCTTCGTGCCTAACCCTAACACCCCCCAGTGGTGCCAAAATCTAACCCCCCCACCCCCGTGGCGCCTAAACTTAAAACACACCCCCGCGGCTAACACCTACCCAGCCCCCCGCTATACTTACAATCGGGATGCGGGTTGTTGAGATTCCTGCACTGGTCTTCTGACTGGAAGTGGGGATTCTGGAGCCAGAATTTCGAGAGCCAGCATCCCAGCTGTAGGTATGCCAACTACATTCTGTCCAGGGTGGCTCTGGGATTTCAAGAGCCGGCTGTAGGTATCCCAACTACATCCTGCTCAGATAGTGAGCCACTAGTTGAAAAAAAAAATGGAACCCTTAATTGTTCTGAATTACTATATTCTTACACGAAGGGTAAATTCCTTTCAGCAGTAAATGAATTATTTGTGTCTGATCAAACAAGGTTCTGTGAGACCTAAATAATTAGCTAAAAATTAAAGCAAAAAAAAAATATACTAAAACCAGTGCTATATGTATTAATAGAATTTGGGAAACTGCTATAAAACACAATACATTTTAAACCTATCCATATACTGACACATTGTTCTCTTTACAACGCAGAAGATATGAAGTAATAAACAGTATAAATTGTAAAAACGAGGATTCCTTCAAACCTGACTATACATCACCTACAATCAGATCTCTAATATTCGGCAATCCGTTCTAGAACTGTTAGGTATCCACTTGGTATGTAAAGTGCAATTGCCTCTATACATACAGAAAGATAGCCCCAGATCATCTTCAGTACTGGAATTCAGGACCAATGCGGGGCCATAAACAGAGTCTCACCGGAAGGCGTTTACTCCTAAAACCTCCAGCGTGGCTTCCTGTCCTTTTAATTAATAGCCATCTAGGGCACCAATGCACATGGTGGATAATACTTGTAGCTGATGGCATATTGTGCATTTAGCATTGGTCACACATTCATCTTGCAATCTGCTTTTTATATGGCAGCTGTGGGGCTACAGAACTCTGTCTGGCCCTAATGTCTCTGAGATCCTATAGTATAGTGCATCATTTTTGGTCTGAACATCACACCTTCTGATCTAATACCAGTAGTTCCATATAATGGCTGTACATTAGACCCCGTTGTGTGGATCTCATGCTGCATCAGACTGCCTGCAAAGAGTCGTGTAGCGAATAAGTGTAAACACTGTGTATAGTTCTGATACCATATCACTAGTGGTGTCCTGTGGCCATTATTTTAGTTTGCAAAACAGTTCGGGGGGGGGAAATTAAATTAAAGATAATCTTCAATAATTTTTTTATATCAAAAGCATTTGTGTTGAGGAGCAAAAATATATATTTAATTAAATTTGATGTAATGCCTTTCCTGAAAGCTAACATGTTAAGTCATTTGTTGTAAAGATGCTAGGGTGCCTTCAGACTAGGAAGGGGATGTACTAAATGTCTAAAGATTTGCAAATGTAAAGACTGCGATAGATCAAACACATGATTATTTTGATCCCATAGAAGCATATGGTCACTGGCTGAAAACGTGGACATATGTATTTGTCGAAGCTGAATAATTGGCTGAGACAAGTTGTTTAAAATTTAATCGCGGTGACGCCATCTTTTGAATGGCCGCAAGACGCCATCTTGAAAATGAGGTTGCAAGACGCCGTTTTGCGAATGGCCGCCTAAGCGCCATTTTAGATAAACTCACATTTTAGTACATGTGGCGATAATACTAATAGCACCATGCATTTGCATCTTTCACCATTTCTCATACACACATTAATACATACAATAGCGCTGTTAACTAGTCGCATATTAGCGAATGCATAGGACTTTGTATGAAACCGCTGTTTTATTAGCTTTATGCGCATGCAACTGCCCCGAGTTAACTAGCGTACTTATATCAAACCCTGGATACCCACACATTACATATTCACACATAAGGTTCAATAAGCTCTAAAGTATATGACTTAAGTTGGTTCAGTTAGTTTAAATGCTGAGAAATAAAGATATTTGATAGCTAAGGTATTATACATGCTAAACAAGTCATGTTTGGAGTTGTACTGATGTGTATCCTTTTTACAGTATTCCGGTGTTATCGGTGGGGAGATCGCATCATGCATTCCTGAGTTATGGATCGCAGAGCCTACAAGCAACAAAATGTATATTTTAGAAACAACTGTTAGGATGATACAGGAGGCGTGAAGAGGAAGACCCCCAGCTGTTAGAGGCAGGGAGAGTCTGTTTGAACCAGCCTGTTAAATGTGCTGTAACAGATACTTCACCCCTGAGAACCAATGATATCAGCAACAGACTTCCCTATTGTCCTGTTTATTCTGGGGGGTATAAATATGAGTGCACGAACGCTGGTTCTGAGTCTTTGTGCTGAATGACGAGGGGTCTCTTGCTGATGCCTATATCTGGGTCCGGAAACGCCTGCGTACGTATACTGTACTTGTGGTCTGTATAATTTCCTTTTGCGCCTAAATTGTGTCTCGATCAATTGCGTGTAACTGAACTTTTACCTGAATATCACTTGTGCTTTGGAACCACAGATTCCACGTCGAAGTCTTTATTTATGGTATGACTGCGTACGCAAATTAGCGTCATCCTTAGAAGGTATAGGCAGGACATTAGAAGGTATAGGAAGGTGTGTATAGAGGTTCTGATCTAGTATCGTTATATTTATTACCAGTTATTTATATAGCTCACACATATTCTGCAGCGCTTTACAGGGAATATTTGGCCATTCGCATCAGTCCCTGCCCCAGTGGAGCTTACAATCTATATTCCCTATCACATGTTCACACTCACACAGACTAGGGGTAATTCTTGTTGGGAGCCAATTAACCTAGCAGTATATTTTTGGAGTGTGGGAGGAAACCGGAGTACCCGGAGGAAACCCACGCAAGCACAGGGAGAATATACAACTCCACACAGTTAGGGCCGTGGTGAAAATCGAACCCACAACCTCATTGCTGTGAGGCAGTAATGCTAACCATTACACCATCTGTGTATTTGGCTGTGTGAGAAATATGACAGTGTAACTATTCCATCACTATTTACTTTGCAGGAGATAATCATGTTTTATATATTCAGGATTGTTTGGTATAGGCAGGACAATATAAGGTATAGGAAGGTGTGTATAGAGGTTCTGATCTAGTATCGTTAGTTGGGGGCTCGTAGTGAAGTCACTTACCTGCTCTCACGGTACATATGGCCATCGATATTTCAGCAAAGGGTGGAATGGCCACATGCAGGGTTTGCCTGCAACCACTTTGTGCTGAAAGAGCGCTATCCGTCTCCGTGTGAATCAAGGAAGCTGACTAGAATCCAGGGACAAGAGAGGAAACAGTTTGTTTTCCTCTATTGATAGAACCTTATGTTTAAAGTGGTGTCACAGTACTGAGTACGCAACTAAGTCGCAGGTTTGCGAATAGCAAAAAAAGACGCACTTTTGTGTATGCAGTTAAAAAGCCATTATATGGTTGTGTGGTTGTCGCATTATTGTGTATGCGACTGGTCGCACAATAGCGTATACGTACTTCCGGTTGTGCTGCCACGTGTTTGAACAAAGCCATTGAGGTTTACATTTTTTTCTATTACCAATACCTGGGTTAACTTGTATTTTTCTGCGCAGGAAAAAAGTGTGTAACAGTAAATACTTGTTGAACAAAGTTAAGGGTATCATGATCCTTAAGGGCTAGGTGCAAGGGTTAGTCTAGCCGCTCGGTAAGCAGCTTTACCGTTCTATACACAGTAGCAGGTGTATATGTTGTCTTTGTTGTAGAGAGGTGCGTGAGAGTAGCCGACATATAAACTCACATAGGTGTGGAAGTTGCCTTACTAAATCTTATCCGGGTGTGGAAGTTGCCTTTTTCAAATCTTATCCAGGTGTGGAAGTTGCCTTACTAAATCTTATCCAGGTGTGTGGGCGCCGTCGACTTAAATCATCCACAGGTAAGTAAAAGTGTCTTGATTGTCTTTCACCGGCTTAAATCTTTATTGAAAAGCGTAGGAGTTGTCTCAGAATGGGAGCCATGCAAACAGTAGAGATGTTAGGCAATGATGGGCTGCTAATGGAGGCGCCGATCGGATCGGCCCGTCGTATCATGCATACCAAGTATAGTACTTATGCAATAAGGTATTGTGATTTATGGTTTAATATGACGAGAAAGAGTGTTAGACCGTTTCCCAGAATTGGTAGTTTTGATAAAAATGTGTTAGACAATGTCCAGGATCACATCAGTTTGATGTGCTCCCGAGAGAAAAAGGTTAAATATTTTGAATGTTTAAAACTGTGGCAGCATGAAGGGGATGCGTGGCTTAACAATGTGCAAACGACGCAAACTAACGTCGTGAGAAAATACATCCGCGACGCTGAATTGCAATACGGGCGAGCCGCAAAATGGCGCGCACAGACGGCAAGGTAGCGTTGTGGAGAGTATTGCCAGCAGTTCATGCTCACCTCCCCCACCTTATGTGGATGGAGGTGCAAGTACAGTTACCAAAAATACCCATAAAAATGTAACAAGCAACTTGTACCCTCTCTTAAGCAATTATAAAGAAAATGTTCATGATGCGGATGATGAGCCTTTTGTAATGTCTGCCATTTCCCATGCTGTGCAGATGATAGATGCTGCATCACCACAATCATGAGTGGTGCCGCCATCTCCATCGGTAACAGCAAGGGAAGTGTTAATGCCCTCTGCACTCGTAGAGGAAGTTGTTCATACCATACGTAGCAGCAGCAGACTAAAGCCCCAGCCAGGTAATCAGGTCAAAGGTATTAGTGCTACTGGTCTGCATCCCATTTGGCCAATAACTGTTCCAAATGGAAATGCAGACGCAAACGGTATAGTGCCCACGAGGGAAGTAGTAATGCATTGTCCTTGGACAAGAGCAGAACTAAATTCCATCATAAATGATTTCCCCGATCCCAAAAAGGAATTAGCCAAATGTCAAAGATTTCTGAGAAATTTGGGTAGTTCACAGGAACTCACTAATAAAGATTGGCATGTGGTGTTAAGGGCCTGTCTGCCACGCAATAACGATGTGACAACATTTATCACAGATTGTTTATTGGACGGTGACGTTCCCTTAACAGACCAAGTAAACCAAGGTAACATTTCCCGCATTGTAACTCAATTGGGTATATATTTTACAGTAGTAGTTAACTGGAACAAAATTTTCACCATTAAGCAGAAAGAGAGTGAGACTGCAGAAGATTATTGCGATCGGACTCTGCAGGCTATCACCCAGTACACTGGGATAGAGGATATTAAAGATAGCACTCACCACAGGGGGATGATAGTTACGGTACTTGTGGATGGTCTGAAAGAGAGTTTAAAAACTCGGGTTCAGACCTCACAGCCTGGCTGGCGGGGACTTACAATAGATACCCTCATAGAAACCGCCATTGAACATAAGAACATCTCCAAAAAGAGAGAAGCCCAGAGCGAGAAACTAATGGCTGTCGGTGTACAAACTCTGGAGGGAATAACGGTAACATCACAGCCAACAGACACACTTGCACACACACTCACTTCTGAACAAGTATGTGCTCTCACTAACCCCACTCAACAACAAACACAACTCTATCCCACTAACCCGATGCAACCACAGGTCCCAGGATATCCACCAACTTCTTATCCCCCACAATACCCTTACCCATATCCACCACCTTTACCCTCTGTGCAAACCTCACAACACCACATGTCTTCACCCGAAACACGAGCCTGTTTTAACTGTAAACAAACAGGACACTTAAGTAGAAACTGTACAGTAAAAGGAGTAGGGATCCCACATCAGGGAAGACCTAGATATCCCCATAAGGGATATGCACAGAGGCCAGCAAATGTTCAGCAGGCACCAACTCCAATTGTAGCCGTAAACTGGATTAATGGCAAATGTAAGCCCTGTAATGGTAAATTTAAAAAGCGGAAGGCAAGCTCCAAAAATTCCCCAGTACCCACTAAAACAGGAGGTAGAATTAGGGGTTTTTCCAATAATTGAGCGTTTATTGCAACAGGGAATTTTAGTTCGTACAGCTAGTGTAGCCAACAGTCCCATCTTTCCAGTGAAGAAGAGTGGTGGGAGGGGTTATAGGCTGGTACAAGACCTTAGAGGTGTTAATAAGGTGGTAGAGAGCCAATTCCCTGTAGTGCCGAATCCAGCTGTCATTTTGATGCAAATCCCACCAAATGCAACCCATTTCACTGTCATTGACCTCTGTTCAGCTTTCTTCTCTGTGCCTCTCCATCCTGACTGTCAGTATCTATTCACATTTACATACAGAGGTTTACAATACACATGGACACGATTACCCCAAGGTTTCATAGACAGCCCCAGTATCTTCTCCCAGGCATTGCACGACTGTTTACAATCTTTTCAACCTGCCAATGGATCTGTTCTAATTCAATATGTGGATGATTTATTGCTATGTTCTGACTCGTTTATGTCATGTTTGAATGATACTAAACTTTTGTTACTTCATCTCTCACAATCAGGACACAAGGTGGCTAAGGACAAACTACAGCCGTGCCAATCCAGAGTAAAATATTTGGGACACTGCCTAACCCAGGGGTTATGACACCTTACAGCAGATAGAATCCAGGCCATACAAAACATGACACTGCCGCAGAATTAACAGCAAATTCGTACCTTCTTGGGAATGTGTGGATACTGTAGAATGTGGATACCAGGTTTTTCTATTTTGGCCTTACCTTTACAGGAATTAGTCTCTTCCTCAAAGCCCGATCGTGTCATACACACAGAGGAATCAGAACAGGCTTTCCTCAATCTTAAGGATAGTCTGACAAGAGCGCCTGCATTGGGAATACCTGATTATGAAAAACCTTTTGATTTGTATTGTACGGAAGCCGATGGTTGTGCTACAGGTGTCCTTACACAAAAACATGGTGATTCCAGTAGGCCCGTAGCATACTACAGTGCCCAATTGGACACGGTAGCAAGATCACTCCCCACCTGTTTGAGAAGTGTAGCAGCTACCGCTTTATTGGTGAGTAAAAGTGAGGACGTAGTATTGGGCCATGATATGATTGTCTACACTCCCCATGCGGTATCTGCTCTGTTGAACTCAGCTCAAACCAGACACGTCTCCTCGGCTAGGTTCACCAAATGGGAACTAGCTCTAATCGCTCATGCAAATATTACTGTTCAACGTTGCAGTACGCTGAATCCAGCAACATAACCTACCATATGTACAACATGATGTACAAAGGGTGGAAGGAGAGGAGTTGCTGGCAGGAGGTGAGTTCGGCAGGCATAATGATATGCACGATTGTATGACATATCTGAATCAGACCTTTACTGCTAGACCTGACATACATGACACACCTTTAGAGAATGTGGATGTAACTTTTTATACTGATGGGAGTTGTCATAGACAAACAGACACAGGTGAATTATGTACAGGTTATGCTGTTGTAAATGACACAGACACCATGGAAGCTAAACCTCTTGGTCCTCCTCACTCAGCCCAGGTGGCAGAGTTAGTAGCACTGACTAGAGCATGTGAACTGGCAGCAGGCAAATCTGCTAACATTTACCCTGACTCGAGGTACGTGTTCGGGGTGGTGCACGATTGTGGGGCTCTATGGCGTCTGAGAAATTTTATGACAGCAGCAGGCACACCAGTTGCACATTCCCGACACATAAAACATCTTTTAGAACCAATCCAACTGCCCAAAGCAGTGGCAGTAATCAAACGCAAAGCCCACACATGTGAGGATGACCCGGTGTCACTGGGCAACAACAGAGCTGATGAAGCTGCAAAATGGGCAGCAGGGTTAAAAATGTTTCCTCCAACTGAAACAATCATGTCATTTCAAACTATTGATATGCTGAAATTAATTGAGATGCAAAATTTGTGTTCAATTCAGGAAAAATCCATTTGGAAGTCCAAGGGGTGTGGGCAAGAGTCCTCTGGGCTCTGGAGGGACGGACATGGTAAGCCAGTAGCCCCCAAGGCATATTACCCCAGCCTGGCTGAGGCAGCACACGGTCTGACTCATCTGGGTAAACAGGGTATGTGCAAGTTGGTGAGGGCATACTGGTGCACGCACCAGGTTTTTCTTCACAAGCAGAGAAGATAGCAATGTCCTGTCTGACCTGTTTGAGAAAGAACATAGGGAAAGCGATCCCGACCGAACCGTCCCACATTCCACTGACTGATGGACCTTTCCAGGTGATACAAATTGATTTCATCCAATTACCACCCTGCAGGAACCTTAAGTATGTATTAGTGTGCACAGACGTATTTTCTAACTGGGTTGAGGCCTACCCAGCGGCCACTAATACTGCTGCGTTTACTGCCAAGAAAATAGTTCAGGAATTTGTATGCAGGTACGGTATCCCTAGAATCATCGAGAGTGAAAGGGGTACCCGTTTCACAGGTGATGTTTTTCAAAATATGTGTAAGCTGATGGGTATTACTAGCCGACTTCACACCCCCCTACCGACCGCAAGCCAGTGCCAAGGTAGAGAGGATGAACGGGACTATTTAAAATAAGCTAAGTAAAATCATGGCAGAGACTGGACTAGGATGGCCAGAAGCTTTACCTTTGGTCCTACATAGCATAAGGACCACTCCTAGACCTCCTCTGAATCTGTCCCCATTTGAAATATTGTTCGGTAGACAACCTCATTTGATTATAAGTCCACAGGAAGATCTAAAGGGTAACAACGAGGTAACTGTGAAGTGTCTTATATCAATGAGTAAGCAGTTAAAGCAACAGCAGCAGAAACTGAAATTGTTGTCTAATGATATGCCTGAAACGAACTGTCATGATGTTGAACCAGGAGAATATGTAATGATAAGAAATTTCTTGCGTTCAGGTTGTTTGACTGATCAGTGGGAAGGTCCGTACCAGGTGTTGCTGACGAGTACTACATCTTTGAAGGTGGCCGAGAGAGATACCTGGGTCCATTCCACTCACTGCAAAAAGGTCAATCAACCGGTGGAGAAACAAGTCGGAGACCAAGCTGATAGCGTGGATCTGTCGCTCGCGAGCTTGTTTCGGGAGGATTAAAAAGGTCGTAGTAAGATACCTGAACTGAGAGAAATTTGAAGGTCTTGTTGTGACAATGGATGGGTCTGCTGTGTTCATTTTCATATTCTCTTTTAGAGTGTTCACCATCCTGGTCAGTCCGGGGATATCCAGTGTCTGTGATGGGGGACCTATTGAGGAAATGGGAGCTGATGGAGTGGAATCAGGAGGAGTGCAATGCCAATCAGGGGAGTGTCTTTCCAATCTTAGTACTGTTATTGTTAAAAGAGCTGTCATTCCGGATACTCGGGGAAGGTGTGGAGGGTTATCGTCTGAAGATTCCTGTATTTGTGAGCTTTGTGGGTCCCCTAGTTGATGAGAACTGTATCCAACGGTGCAACCTAAATATAATCCGTACTGGGGTGGGTATCCTCTAGAGGATTATCATAGCATGGTAGGCAAAGTGTTAAATCAAACTGCTGGGTGTGTTCACATGTGCCCCAGGGGCAGCATAACGTAGGGTTGGTGCCATTTCCACTGAATATCACGGAAATTTTAGAATTACAAAAAGGGAAAACATTGGATGGAAAATTCCTCTCATCCAAACCACCTCATTTCAAACTCTATCAATTCCAAGTAGATAGATCACTTTTGTGTTTAAACATAACCAACCCCAATAAACCCGTGAGTTGGGAAGTGACGGGGAATAATCAGACGATGACCTTCTCACAAAGAGCTGATAATGAGTCCATAAACCATGATCTATTACGCTCCATTAAGTCTGGTGGGAAACATTTTAGGTATCAGTATACATTGAGTTCCACCAAAGAAATTATTGGTAAGGTGCCAAATGGTTATTGTGCTAAAATAATACAGCCAGAAACTTGCATGTATCAGATGGAAGAACCAGAAATAGGATTGTTTGCAAGGGAAATGTGCTTAATGATAATGATGCATACCATTCCTTATGTTCTCCCTGATAATGTATATTTCATCTGTGGAAGAAAAGCGTATAAGTGGCTCTCCCCGAGTTCCGAAGGTTTGTGTTACCTGGGAAGAATAGTCCCAGAAGTTATGACCCTCACACATGTTGAAATGCTGGGTATACATAAAAACACACCGTCACCATATCTTCACACACAATATGAACACAGAGGCAAAAGAAATATGGTACCTGGTGATATACATAAAGCCACTCAGTTAATCAGTGAGACAACTGGCTTTCAAGTTCTGGTCGCATTGGACCCCACCAGGATCGTTCGGGGTACATTAAATTTTAGATATATCCAGGAACTTGCTAAATTAATAGATAATATCACCGAGATGTACGATTACACATTCAGGTATACAGGGAGAAAATTGCAAGCGTACAAGAAAGAACTGGTGCAACACAGGCTAGTGTTGAATTATTTAACTGCTGTTACTGGAGGGTATTGCGTAACATTGGCCACCCAATTTGGAGTAAAATGTTGCACCTATGTCACCAATGATACCAGCAACCCTAAGGAGGTGATAGACCGGAAGATGGATGAAATTCTGCAGCTAAAGTGGGAATTTCGCAAGAACCATAATGCTTCAGTGGCTGAAGTAGGGGAAAAGATAGAAGGAATGGGTGTCATGGCTGAACCCAGTGAAATGGTTCTCAGGTCTAGGGGAATGGGTCCAGGAAGTGATCGCTAGCATAGGCAAATTCTTAATCCTTATACTGATTGTCATCATAATAATTGGCATATGCGTCCGGTGTGTTCCTATTGTGTTGAAGTGTGGAAAATGTAAAAACAGAGTGAAATGAAAGAATGAAACTATGATGGTGGTCAGTAATGACAATATGTATACTGAGGTAAATATAGAACTGCATTACAACCCTGAACCAGGAAATGCAATCGTTTGATGTATTATATTTAGACATGCATAGATGTATTATTGAAATGTTATTCATAGAACACCTCAGATAATGTAAAGTCTCAATTCCCCTTCAAGACTGCTATTATAAGACTGGTGCATTCCCACACCTTTCACATGATCTTCCAAGATCCGCGGTGTGCGTATAATAGTAGTTTTATGTCCCCACCCAGAGACACATTATTGATGGATAAGAACCACCTTGTGCCGTCCCATAACAACACCAAATAATATGTAAATGTAAGCCTAAATTAAATTCTAATAGATTGTGATAACATGTTGTTTGCTATCAAAGGGTGGACTGTCGAAGCTGAATAATTGGCTGAGACAAGTTCAGTTTAAAATTTAATCGCGGCGACGCCATCTTGCGAATGGCCGCAAGACGCCATCTTGAAAATGAGATCCCAAGACGCCATTTTGTGATTGGCCGCCTAAGCGCCATTTTAGATAAACTCACATTTTAGTACATGTGGCGATAATACTAATAGCACCATGCATTTGCATCTTTCACCATTTCTCATACACACATTAATACATACAATAGCGCTGTTAACTAGTCGCATATTAGCGAATGCATAGGACTTTGTATGAAACCGCTGTTTTATTAGCTTTATGCGCATGCAACTGCCCCGAGTTAACTAGCGTACTTATATCAAACCCTGGATACCCACACATTACATATTCACACATAAGGTTCAATAAGCTCTAAAGTATATGACTTAAGTTGGTTCAGTTAGTTTAAATGCTGAGAAATAAAGATATTTGATAACTAAGGTATTATACATGCTAAACAAGTCATGTTTGGAGTTGTACTGATGCGTATCCTTTTTACAGTATTCCGGTGTTATCGGTGGGGAGATCGCATCATGCATTCCTGAGTTATGGATCAGAGAGCTTACAAGCAACAAAATGTACATTTTAGAAACAACTGTTAGGATGATACAGGAGGCGTGAAGAGGAAGACCCCCAGCTGTTAGAGGCAGGGAGAGTCTGTTTGAACCAGCCTGTTAAATGTTCTGTAACAGATGCTTCACCCCATGAGAACCAATGATATCAGCAACAGACTTCCTTATTGTCCTGTTTATTCTGGGGGGGTATAAATATGAGTGCACGAACGCTGGTTCTGAGTCTTCGTGCTAAATGACTAGGGGTCTCTTGCTGATGCCTATCTCTGGGTCCGGAAGCGCCTGCGTATGTATACTGTACTTGTGGTCTGTATAATTTCCTTTTGCGCCTAAATTGTGTCTTGATCAATTGCAAGTAACTGTCTGAACTTTTACATGAATCTCACTTGTCCTTTGGAACCACAGATTCCACGTCTGTGTCTTTATTTATGGTTTGACTGCGTATGCAAATTAGCGTCATCCTTAGAAGGTATAGGCAGGACATTAGAAGGTATAGGAAGGTGTGTATAGAGGTTCTGATCTAGTATCGTTATATTTATTACCAGTTATTTATATAGCTCACACATATTCCGCAGCGCTTTACAGAGAATATTTGGCAATTCACATCAGTCCCTGCCCCAGTGGAGCTTACAATCTATATTCCCTATCACATGTTCACACACACAGACTAGGGGTAATTCTTGTTGGGAGCAAAATTAACCTAGCAGTATATTTTTGGAGTTTGGGAGGAAACCGGAGTACCCGGAGGAAACCCACGCAAGCACAGGGAGAATATACAACTCCACACAGTTAGGGCCGTGGTGAAAATCGAACCCACAACCTCATTGCTGTGAGGCAGTAATGCTAACCATTACACCATCTGTGTATTTGGCTGTGTGAGAAATATGACAGTGTAACTATTCCATCACTATTTACTTTGCAGGAGATAATCATGTTTTATATATTCAGGATTGTTTGTTCCTTAATAAGAAATCTTGGTGGGGTAATGCAGGAAAGCCAAACATATTGATGCCTTTAATTTATTTAGGGTTGTCATGTTTTGTATCTTTTTAAATGCATGTTTTCAAGACTGTTTTATCCGACTTCCTAAAACAGATGGGATGGGACATATTTCATGCTGTGCTAGTAAAATGATGTGGAAATATAAACTTGAGGCGATGAAGGGCTTAGGAAGGCTAGGGTCCACAGAAAATTCTTCAAAGAGATGCATTAGGATTTGAGGGACATAAGATGGACTTAGTGCCTGATTCAGAGGCGCTCGCTCTGAATCGGCAGATTTAAAAAAAAAAAAATTCCGCCTGCAGGCCGCTCGCATAGCTATGGGTGACCACCCACAGCTTGTGTGAGCGGCCTGGCGGTGGTCGTGATTATCGCGACCATCGGGCTTGCAATGAGACCCTGTGGTAGGGTCTCGCCTCCCGCAAGCCCGAGTGGACTTCCTGCTCTAATAGAGCAGAAAGTCCACTACTGACATCACGAGTGATGTCAGTAGGGCCGTCCACAAACGCCAGGCGTTTCTAAGGGAACAGAAACAGACAAATCTCAGGTGCACAACTCCAAATTATTGATAATATATAAATGCAATAAAATTTTGCAATCAATAGAGGTTTTTAGCATAATCATGGCCAAGGTTATGGGCCTACCCACCATATCCAGGTAACCTCTTTAGGGTAGGTCCCTAACATACTAGGGTTCAAATCCAGAGCGCAGGAACCCCCCCAAACTGGCCAGGCTAAGTTGCTTCAGGGCACCGCCATAGTAAGAAGAGTTCAGTGTAAAAGAGATGGTTAAGAGCAGCCACAGCTGTATAAAGAATGAAAATAAAAAAGTGAAATGCATGTATAATAAACAGTGAAGGGTTATAATGTGTTTATATATATATATATATATATATATATATATATAGTGGGTAGGCCCATAACCTTGGCCATGATTATGCTAAAAACCTCTATTGATTGCGAAATGTTATTGCATTTATATATTATCAATAATTTGGAGTTGTGCACCTGAGATTTGTCTATTTCTGTGCCTGCAATTAGTCTCATCAGGTAGCACCTCCCATTATATATATTCAGGTTGTGCAGTCCAGGAATCTTTCCCATATACTCCATTTAATGTGCTTTATTGCACACTTGAGGGAAAGGAGACGCCCCAAGTCTGGAGTTAGCACTCTTCCTTATTGGTTTAAAAGCATGGAGTCTGATATAGTATATGCACACTGGTATTAGGCACAATTCTAGGTAATTCCTACAAGCTATATACTGTAGTGCAACTTTGGTTCGTTTTTGGGGCGTGGGTCCCCCTGGATTGCTTTGGTTGATCTATTTCAGGACACCGCATTATAACACATTATTCTTTATAACACATTTTAACCCTTCACTGTACGCTCGCGATCAGGTCTGAATCAGGCCCTTACTCCCTTAAGTGTATCCAATTAATAAGTGATTCCTGTGGTGGTAAGATGAGCACCATTCCTATATACAAAACACCAGGATCTGGATGACTGATATGTCAACATTTATCATATCGACTTGAAAATGTTGACATGGTTATAATATTGACATTCATGTAGACCCTGATGAAATGTCGACATGTTAGAATGTCAACATAACGTCCCTGGTGGCCCAGAAATAACTTACCTTAAACTGGTGGCTACTGGGCGTTCATGTGCCGTCACTTCTGGGTCAGATCTCCAGTGTTCTGGTAAGTATTCCCTAACCCTGCCTCTAGTGCCTAACCTTTCCCCTCTGCAGCCTAACCCTAACCTCCCTCTAGTGCCTAACCTCCCCCATCTGCAGCCTAATGGAGCATACACACAGTCAGATTTGTCAGATGAACGATTTGAACGATTTTACCAAAGTTTTGAACGATTGAACGATTTTTGACTGCATTAAAATGAATGGAATCGTCCAAGTCTGACTGCAAACCCATTAGATGTCAGATATCGTTATCTGACAAACGGGAACGCGCATCGTTGATCGTCCATCGTTCAGGCATGTCAGATATGAACGATTTTCCTTCAGATATGAACGACTGAACGATTTTTAAATCGTTATCGTTCATATCTGAAGGAAAAATCTGATTGTGTGTATGCACCATAAACCTAACCTCCCTCTAGTGCAGGCCTGGCCAACCTGTGGCTTTCCAGCTGTTGTGAAACTACAAGTCCCATCATTCCCTGCCATAGTTTTAGCATTCCCTAACAGTAAAACTGTGGCAAGGCATGCTGGGATTTGTAGTTTTTCAACAGCTGGAGAGCCACAGGTTGGCTTAACCTCCCTCTAGTGCCTAACTTCTCCCACATGCAGCCTAACCCTAACCTCCCTCTAGTGCCTAACTTCTCCCACATGCAGCCTAACCTCCCTCTAGTGCCTAACCTCTCCCACTTACAGCCTAACCTCTCCACCTGCAGCCTAACCTCCCTCTAGTGCCTAATCTCTCCCACCTGCAGCCTAAACCTAACCTCCCTCTAGTGCCTAATCTCTCCCACCTGCAGCCTAAACCTAACCTCCCTCTAGTGCCTAACTTCTCCCACCTGAAGCCTAAGCCTAACCTCCCTCTAGTTCCTAACCTCTCCCAGCTGCAGCCTAAACCTAACCTCCCTCTAGTGCCTAACCTCTCCCACCTGCAGCCTAGCCCTAATGTCAACATGTTTACAGGAGTATGTGTGTTCCTAGCTTTGGTAAAGTGTATTATGTCTACCGCCTTTTTGAAGATGCCAGAAACTGTATAAACAGACACAGTGCTCCCAGAACCCAAACAGATAAATACTCAGAAACACACAGAGGTGTAACAAGTGCTGTTTACAAGGTCTAGGACATTACATTTTATTAAGTAAATGTTTTGACCTACAGTATTATATTACTCCTTTTTTTAGTAATATTGGATGGTTTTTTTACTTACGATACACTGATTAAACTGCACCCATGCTTTCATTGCGCACCTTTCCAGTCTCATTATTCTACAGTATTATTATAGCAGAGAAGCATAGAGCAGAAAGGACAAAGGGCTTGATTCAGACTTGGGAATAGAGAGATATCTCTCAACTGTGAACCTGAACAAACCATATTGCAATGCAAGGGGTGTAAATACATACATTTTTTTTACATGTGGGGGTAAATACTGGCTACTTTTGCATGTAGCCCACAAATACTGCACGGCTTTACTCTACAATTTAGATGTCAGTGTGGACACACTCCTCCCAAATCTAAATCTCTGCACATTTTAAATCTGCCCCACCTGCAGTGCAGCATGGTTTCACCAAGATGATCAGTTGAGAGAGATATCTCACTCTATTCCCAACTCTGAATCAGGCCCAAAGTCCTTGTGGATAATCAGACTGAGTAAACTAAATTAATCCAGATAATGACAGTAATCTCAGTATAACTCTGGGCTGGTTGCTCTATTGGTAAAATCAAAAAGGTTCTCTAAATGCTGGAGCAATCTGACAATGAGAGATGAGAGACAGTGAAAATATGTATGGAGGAAATGAGAAGATAAAGAAAGTCAAAGGAGACAGATTAGAAAAGAAGACCCCTACTCACAATAATTGAACTATATATATCAAACTTAACAAATCTGTCTCTCAAGGTCAATGATTGCGCAATATATGTACAAATTAATTAAACTAGGTATCAAATGAGCACAAACAAAATATCTGCAATAAACACTGCCTTAGAGTCTATATGGTTTAGGTTGCTCAATAAACATTCATAAAGAACGTTAATCAGCAGTGTGGCGTCATCAATAAATCTCAGGTAAACCACATAGGACCATGTGTTGTGATCAAGCATGTATATCATAGAAAAGTCATAAGGCATGTATTCAGTGTATCCCAGGTCTAAGCATACCATAATCCATCATGTGAATCATATGAGAATCACAGGAAACCATATATTGCTGGTAGAGTGGTAGAGAATGTGTTCAGTATATACAAAGAATAGCCTGTAATGAGGGTCTATTTCTAAATAGAGTGCTTATTAGATGCTGGTAAACCACATAGGACCAGATTTATTCAAATAAAGCAAGTGTTCAGTATATCCCAGGTTTGTGCATACCTTGTTTCATTTGTGTAACAGGAAAATCACAAGCATGTATTCACTATATCCCATGTATGAACATGCCATTATGTTCACAAAAGACTATCTGTAGCAGAGAATGCATGCATTCAGTATTTCCCAGGTTTTAGTCTATAATCAGGCTCTATTATTTAGTGATGCTTAATCAGTACACATCCATTTAACACTTATCATATTATATAGCTTGATAGTGCTTAGCAGATAACATGTTTAGTCTTGTGTCAAAGTAGGGGTATACTGTAGGTAAAAGAGCTGAGCATTTATAAGTCTCTGCCTCTGCTGTTCCCTGTTATACAAAGTAGTGAACTGGGAATGAGGGAGCAGGCACAATGGCTCTCAGAAAATAGATACAAGCACCATCTCCTGTTAGGGTACCTCCATGTCTGCCTTCCCTGAAGTGCAGGATTGCACACCACAGGGACCACCAATGAGTGCTGCTGAAGAAATATCTGTGGATCCAAGACCCAGAGAGATTATGTGAGTAGGTGTTGAGGGACTCCCTGTACACAAAAGTAGCTTTCAGAACACTGGACAGCCATTTCGCTCATAGCTTGATCAGGTTTTCTCAGACTTAAAGGTGTTTTTTTTTTTTTTTTTCTTTTGTATGAAATGTAAGTTGCTTTTTAGGATACAATCCCCACTTGTCCTTGAATTTTAACACTTATAAAAACAACACTATACAAAATTGAAATCCTAACTGAAAGATACATCACGCATTGAAGTGCATGTGGTTCCTTTCAACAGAAAGTTGAGCATAAACATTTGAGAGTAACTTTGTTTCTTCTTTCTTGCTTATGTTGTGCTTTGGAAATACGCTGTACATTTATCTCTAATGCACATGTCAGAATAATTTTTTTGTTCTTTTGCATAATGCAGTGAATACTTGTAAGGAATTTTGTGATCTGTGCATTAGATTCAATTTAGATGTTTGTTGCTGTTCACTGATAGGGCAAATGACAGGAAGAGCATGAAAATGAGCATATGTATTTCCTAAATTTTGTTACCATAGAACAGGGGTTCCCAACCACGGTCCTCAAGGCACACTAACAGTCCAGGTGTTAGGGATATAGATACTTGAGCACAAGTGACTTAATTAGTACCTCAGTTATTTTGATGTAACCATCTGTGCACAATCATGGATATCACTAAAACCAGGACTGTTTGTGTGCCTTGAGGACCGAGGTTGGAAATCACTGCCATAGAATATAGCTGATTTACCTGACCTATGTCTATGTCTTAGAACCTAATATTATCTTAATAGCGTCAACCCATAATAAATAACCCCACCACTTCATCCCAATATTTCAATTTTAAGGGGAGGGGTGTTACAGGCTTCTATTTTATCCATACATAGTAAGAGCACACATACCTATTCAGCAACATGTTGTGCAAAAATCCATAGAAGATTCTATAACACTCACCAAGTCATATAATAGATGGAGTACCTGTCCCAACCTTCAGAATCCAAATAGGTCATTCATCAGGAAAAAGCCACCAAAAACTCCAAAAGCCACTAGAAACATAATTTGGGAGTTTATATACAGGAGTAATTTCCTTAATTGCCAATTGTAGCTTTCACCAATCTGTGCGCACTAACAGAATGGCTCAGAGAACTGCGTCATCGCGCATCCCATCCTACCCATTGTTTACGATAAACTACTGAACCTTTCTGCTGCCCACCAGTTCTCAGAAACAGCCCCAACTACAGATATGTCCACATACACCTATCCTCAAGTGGCCATGAACTTTGCTACTTAGCCTTCTGGGCCACCCTGAACTATCTCTCATTTGAGTCTATGCAATATAGCATGTGTGTATATATAATATTACATCTGTGTATATTGATGACTTGGGGTAATTAGCTGGTAGATGGGTGTCAGTGGTGCAGTGTCTAAGGAGTTTAATCAGGGTCCACACATTTTTTCAAGTATAAATAAAAGAAAAGTGCTTTACTGTCAGCATACTTTAGAAGGAAAATAACAAACACGTAGCCCCCATTTCAGGGCACTGACACTTCTTCGCCCCTGGCTACCTATGGGCAGCTAGTCTGCAAATAAAGTCCAAAGTTTCTCTCTGATTCCTGCAGAGTAGCACTGGGATAATTAGCTTGGCCTCTGGCTTCTCAATTATCAGCTGTTCTGACACAACCTTGGGCCCCTGCAAGCCTTAATCCGGCTCTGCCTGTAGGTCTGAACCCCAGCTTCCCAGCACACACTGGTCTCCAATTGCAGCCCCACCTGGACTGTCTGACTGCTCCAGCCCTCCCTGGGCTCTGTGCAAAGGGCAGCCATTAGGTGAGCTCCCACACTCCCTTTCTACTCTGTGTGGATCTCTCCTGCCCCACACAGAATTTGCTGCTCAGCAGCTTACTATCACAGTATATACAGTCAGGTGCATAAATATTGGGATATTGAAAGAATTTTCATATTTTGGCCTCTATTCACCGCCACAATGGCTTTGAAATTAAACAAACAAGATGTGCTTTAACTGCAGACTTTCAGATTTAATTTGAGGGTAATTACATCCAAATCAGGTGAACGGTGTAGGAATTACAATGGTTTCTATATGTGCCTCCCACTTTTTAAGGGGCCAAAAGTAATGGGACAAACTAAACAATCCTAAATCTAACTTTCACTTTTTAATACTTTGTTACAAATCCTTTGCAGGCAATTACAGCCTGAAGTCTGGAACGCATAGACATCACCAGATGCTGGGTTTCATCCCTGGTGATGCTCTGCCAGGCCTCTACTGCAAATGTCTTCAGTTCCTGCTTGTTCTTGGGGCATTTTCCCTTCAGTTTTGTCTTCATCAAGTGAAATGCATGCTCAATCGGATTCAGGTCAGGGGATTGACTTGGCCATTGCATAACATTCCACTTTTTAGCCTTAAAAAACTCTTTGGTAGCTTTTGCAGTATGCTTCGGGTCATTGTCCATCTGCACTGTGAAGCGCCGTCCAATGAGTTGTGAAGCATTTGACTGGATATGAGCATATAATATTGCCCGAAACACTTCCATATTCATTCTGCTGCTTTTGTCAGCAGTCACATCATCAATAAATACAAGGGAACCAGTTCTATTGGCAGCCATACATGCCCACGCATGACACTACCACCACCATGCTTCACTGATGAGGTGGTATGTTTTGGATCATGAGCAGTTCCTTTCCTTCTCCATACTCTTCTCTTCTCGTCACTCTGGTACAAGTTGATCTTGTCTCATCTGTATTTAGGATGTTGTTCCACTGTAATGTTGAACTGTAATGGCTTTTTTAGATGTTGTTTGGCAAACTCTAATCTGGTCTTCCTGTTTTGTGGCTCACCAATGGTTTACATCTTGTGGTGAACCCTCTATATTCACTCTTGTGAAGTCTTCTCTTGATTGTTGACTTTGACAAATATACACCTACCTCCTGGAGAGTGTTCTTGATTTGGCCAACTGTTGTGAAGGGGTTTTTCTTCACCAGGGAAATAATTCTTCTGTCATCCACCACAGTTGTTTTCCGTGGTCTTCCGGGTCTTTTGGTGTTGCTGAGCTCTCCGGTGCGTTCTTTCTTTTTAAGAATGTTCCAAACAGTTGATTTGGCCACACCTAATGTTTTTGCTATCTCTCTGATGGGTTTGTTTTGATTTTTCAGCCTAATGATGGCTTGCTTCACTGATAGTGCTCTTTGGATCTCATACTGAGAGTCGACAGCAACTGATTCCAAATGCAAATGTCACACCTAGAATCAACTCCAGACCTTTTACCTGCTTAATTGATAATGAAATAATGAGGGATTAGCCCACACCTGTCCATGAAATAGCTTTTGAGTTGATAGTCCCATTACTTTTGGCCCCTTAAAAAGTGGGAGGCACATTAAGAAACCGTTGTAATTCCTACACCGTTCAACTGATTTGGAAGTAATTACCCTCAAATTAAATCTGAAAGTCTGCAGTTAAAACACATCTGGTTTGTTTAATTTCAAAGCCATTGTGGTGGTGAATAGAGTCCAAAATATGAAAATTCTGTCAATGTCCCAATATTTGTGCACCTGACTGTATGTATACACACACACATGTTCACATGTGTCTGGCTGGCTATTACAAGTGTATTAGCTAACTGGCCTGTTTGAATTATTCCAGTGCTGGAGCGAACAACACACCAAGTCTCAGATGCTGCAGGACTGGAACTGGCTCACGGAGTATGTTTTATGTTAATTGATAATGGATAAAACAGAGCTTCCTGTTAGACTCATGTTCTATGACTACTTGGATCGTTTTTGTTTTGTCTGTTCTGCTCTGCCTTTTTGTAATATCCTTTCCTCCAAAATGAGGTGTCATAAATAAAACAATGCTCACTCTGATGCCAATTTAGTAAAATAACAACAATTGTTAGATGTGTCACTGAAAACAATAGCCAATGTAAAGTGAAAATTCTTTTCACAGGAAGATATTTTTTTACGATTGAAAATGTATTATTTTTTTTTCTAAATTTCCTTCTCGATTCGTTGATTTGGCAATAGACTTTTAATATTTCCAGGAACTGTAACGTTAAGAGACTGACACTGAGGATTTTGCTTTTCAATGGAACATGATTTGTAGAGGATTTTACTGTTTTAACGCACTTATTTTTATTTTACAGGGCTTGGGGAAAGGGTGGCTTCTGAAATATCAAATAATTCAACCTTTAAAGCCATCTGTTATTCCAGCAGGTCTGTTATCCCCGGAGGTCTTGTTATTCTGGGAAGTCTACAGTTGATGCATTTGGTGAACACAAGTGCAGTCACAAAGTGGAGGATGGACGCCTGAGCGAGTTTCAAAAATCACTAATGGTGATTTATTTTATAGAAGGATTACTACACTATATACCCTTCTCTTGTATCCCAATTAGGGATGAGCGGGTTCGGTTCCCTGAGAACCGAACCCACCCGAACTTCGGGGATCCGGGGCGATCCGAGCCCAAGCTCGGATCTCCCTGTCTGCCCCGGATCCCTCTCCCGAGGCAAAACCTCGAGATCTGCTGTCGGATCTCGAGGTTTTGCCTCGAGCGGCCATTTTAAAAAAAATGCCTTTGCCTTTAATGGGCAAAGTGCTGATTGGCTGACAGAGCCGTCTGTCACGGCTCTCAGCCAATCAGCATTATGGTGCTCATTTGCATGTAGCACGGACTCGTGAGATCCGTGCTACATGCATCTGTGTGATTGACAGTGCCACAGAGCACAGATGGGTCAGTGAGACCCGTCTGTGCTGCTGTGTATTTCAATGACACAGATGCACGCACGGACCAGGAGATCCGTGCTACTTGCATCTGTGTCATTGAAACAGAGCACTAACGGGTCCGTGAGACCCGTCTGTGCTGCTGTGGTAAAAAAAAAAAAAAAAACCTGTGTAAAAAGAGAAAAAAATGGCGTGCCCCCCCCCAAAAAAGAGCAACCAGCCCCGGGCATTAGTAACCCAGTGCTGGGTGTGCTTAAATACAGGGGACAAATGACGTAGGGGTCCCCTGTACTTAAGCACAACCAGCACCGGGCTAGTCAGAACCAGCGCTGGTTGCCAAAATACGGGGGACAAACGACGTAGGGGTCCCCTGTATTCTGCGCAACCAGCTCTGGGCTCTGATCCGGTCCTGGTTCTGGAAATATAGGGGACAAAAAATGAGTAGGGTTCCCCTGTATGTTCCAGAACCAGCACTGGACTTTTTCTAGCGGGGGGCTGATGCCACAGCCAGGGGAGCCCTTTCACCGGGCCCCCCAGCCGCAGCATCAACCCTGACCGCTAGTCAGCCCAGGCCGGGGATCCCTGGAGAGCTGGGGACCCCCCCAATAAAGGGGTCACCCTCTCCAGGGCACCCCAGGCCCAGGCTGATAGCCCGGGGCTATCCCCGCCACCCCTGGTGGCGGTGGGTGGCGGGTTGATTGTGTGGTGTGGTGTAAATAAAGAATATCAAACATTGTCTTTACAAGTAGAACTGCAAGTCCCAGCTAGCCTGCCCCGTATGCTGGTACTTGGAGAACCACAAGTACCAGCATGCAGGGCATTAAGGGCCCACTAGTACCTGTAGTTCACCTGTAAAAAAAATGTTTAAAAAAACACAGGACACACACACCGTGACAGTATAAGTTTATTAAACATACATACACACACACACATGTACACATACTCACCTATGTAACCTGTAGCATCGGTCCACTTGTCCGGTAAAGTATCCCTAGGGGACCTGTGAAAAAAAACATACTCACCATCTCCTATGCGAGGTTCTGTCCTCTTCGTTCCAAAGTAGGCATCCCCGGACTTGGCAAAAAAAAAAAACGAAAACGCGATCCACGAACTTAGTACCGTTCTATAGAACGGTACTTCCCGAATGAGAGCTTAGCGGCGGGGTATCACCATGGAAACCCCGCTGCTAAGCGTTCATTGGCTGAGAGAGGTCATCTCCCGTCTCTCAGCCAATGAACGGCTCCCTCCATTGTAGTCAATGGTGGGAACCGCAGGGTAAACTTTAATAACCTTGCGGCGCCGCTAAGCTCTCATTCGGGAAGTACCGTTCTATAGAACGGTACTAAGTTCGTGGATCGCGTTTTCGTTTTTTTTTTTTTGCCAAGTCCGGGGATGCCTACTTTGGAACGAAGAGGACAGAACCTCGCATAGGAGATGGTGAGTATGTTTTTTTTCACAGGTCCCCTATGGATACTTTACCGGACAAGTGGACCGATGCTACAGGTTACATAGGTGAGTATGTGTACATGTGTGTGTGTGTGTGTGTATGTATGTTTAATAAACTTATACTGTCACGGTGTGTGTGTCCTGTGTTTTTTTTAAACATTTTTTTACAGGTGAACTACAGGTACTAGTGGGCCCTTAATGCCCTGCATGCTGGTACTTGTGGTTCTCCAAGTACCAGCATGCGGGGCAGGCTAGCTGGGACTTGCAGTTCTACTTGTAAAGACAATGTTTGATATTCTTTATTTACACCACACCACACAATCAACCCGCCACCCACCGCCACCAGGGGTGGCGGGGATAGCCCCGGGCTATCAGCATGGGCCTGGGGAGCCCTGGAGAGGGTGACCCCTTTATTGGGGGGGTCCCCAGCTCTCCAGGGATCCCCGGCCTGGGCTGACTAGCGGTCAGGGCTGATGCTGCGGCTGGGGGGCCCGGTGAAAGGGCTCCCCTGGCTGTGGCATCAGCCCCCCGCTAGAAAAAGTCCAGTGCTGGTTCTGGAACATACAGGGGAACCCTACTCATTTTTTTCCCCTGTATTTCCAGAACCAGGACCGGATCAGAGCCCAGAGCTGGTTGCGCAGAATACGGGGGACCCCTACGTCGTTTGTCCCCCGTATTTTGGCAACCAGCTCTGGTTCTGACTAGCCCGGTGCTGGTTGTGTTTAAGTACAGGGGACCCCTATGTCGTTTGTCCCCTGTATTTAAGCACACCCAGCACTGGGTTACTAATGCCCGGGGCTGGTTGCTCTTTTTTGGGGGGGGTGCACGCCATTTTTTTCTTTTTTTACACAGGTTTTTTTTTTTTTTTTTACCACAGCAGCACAGACGGGTCTCACGGACCTGTCATTGCTCTGTGCCAATCACACAGATGCATGTAGCACGGATCTCCCGGGTTCGTGCTACATGCAAATGGGCACCATAACGCTGATTGGCTTCCTGTCTGCCACTGCAGTGCCACTCCTAGATGGGCCACGTGTTTGTGCCGCCCCCTTGTGTCGCTTAGCATAGTCATCCAGCTTCCTCGGTACAACCTTTTGGCCTAAAAACAATATTGTGAGGTGTTCAGAATAGAGTGGAAATGAGTGGAAATTAATGTTATTGGGGTTATTAATAGCGTAGGAACAAAAAAAGGCCCATTTATGTGATTTTAGCGTTTTTTTTTTATTTTTTAAGAAAAAATCCAGATCCAAAACACAAAACCCAGAACCCAAAACACGGAAGGGTGGTTTTGGCAAAACCAATCCAGATCCAAAACACGAAGAAAGATCCAGATCCAAAACCAAAACACAAAACACGAAAAGTGTCCGGTGCACACCCCTAATCCCAATACGTGATGATTATACAAATCCCGATAAGAGCTGTCATTTTCGGTGTGGGGACTTTCAGGTTCATAAGTCGGGAGTCCTTCTGAGCATGCGTGAGCCGCGGGGGATCCCTCTCAGGGGAAAACTCAAATAAGAAGCCCATAGGCTTCTATTAGGAAACATCACCTATAGATGGTGTTGCCTAATGGGAGTAAGCTTTGCTTTCCAGAGTTTGGTGCATACGGTGATTGTGGATAAACCTTGACTGCATTTTTACTGTTTGTGCCCCATCCTGAATTTTTATATTAAGTGCCACAATGCAGCGGTCATGGCTTTTTCTCACGTCAACTTCCATTCTGTGCTTCATCTGCGACTTTGTACAAGTATAAAATTCCTGTGCAGTTAAAGGCACAGACCAGCTTCTCTAGTACATTTTGAGTAGAGTTTTGCTGTGTCTGCGATACGAATAAGATTGTATGCTACATGGTCTTGTGCCGTATGCATATGGACACTAGGTGTATGAGGACACATCTGTAGGTATAGACAGAGATGCAGAACATAGGGCCTGATTCAGACCCGCTTGTGAGCGCTATGCGCTCACAAGCGGGTCGATGCTGGCCCAGTGCGCATGCGCACGACAGAGCAGCCTCCGACGTGCGCATGCGCGAGACCAGGATAGCGACGGGCAAATCGTCACTCCGGGTCTCGTACCAAAGGGGCCGTGCTGTCGATGTTGAGTGACAGCACGTCCCCTTTAGTGGACGGGCCGGGGGCGTGGCTGCCCAGATGGAGGCGTTCCCATGGGAACGCCTACCGTCTGGGGCCAGCCACACTACCGTCTGGGGCCGGCCCCACTGACAAGTGATGTCAGTGGGAGTGCTTTCGGCTCTGGTAGAGCCGAAAGCACTCTAGGGCTTGCGGCAACAAGACGGTGGTCACCCACAGCTATGCGAGCGGCCAGGAAGCCGCTCTGAAAAACAAGAAAGACGGCCCTGATTCAGAGCGAGCGCTCTGTCAGAGCGTCCGGCTCTGAATCAGGCCCATAGTACTTAACCAAACTATAAATCAGTGAAGGGCATTGCAGCCATGTGGCTGCAAGCATGCCCCCCAACAGTCCTGCCCATTTAGTGCCAGAGGAGCTGGGGGCTATCCAACAGCTGACTGAGTTCCGGGGCCACCCCCAGCTTGCGAGAAAACAAAGTGGCATAAGCATGGGGTGTGGCCAAGGGTACAGATGTGTCCACATACATCTTACCTTGCACTACAAGTCCTGTTAAACATAACGTATGAGCGCCGCGCAACTCTTTAGTGCTGAGCATCTATGTGCGACTTTTTACATTCAAATGCATCTTATTCGCAAAGTGATGAGAGTAGGACACCCGCAAGCAGCTTTTGATTAAAATGATATGCAACATGCCTACATTCTGCAGATTTTGTTTTTCTATTTTTTATGGCATTGGGGCCGATTCAATTCAGCGCGATGCTGAATAGCCCCAGGTGGGAGCTCCCGGGGCTATTCAATTCACCACGCTGTTTAGTTGGACTTGAGGATTTCTTCTAAATCCGAATAAAGTGCCGGCTGCGCTTCTGCTTTCCTGCTTAGCGCAGTGATGACAGCCGCGCGACCGGCACTGTGGTCGGAGAATGCTGGTTCTCGCGACTAAGCACCCAGGTTAGGTTGCAAGAACCGGCATTCTCCACCTTAACCTCTACCCGACTAAGCAAACAGCGCAGTGAATTGAATAGCTCCGGGAGCTCCCTCCTGGAGCTATTCAGCATCGCACTGAATTGAATCGCCCCCATTGAATAGTCTTCTGAGAAATCCATGGTCTCCACATCGGGTTTTAAGTATATATTGTTTTAAAACAATCGAGTGCGCAATTTTATTGCTCTTTTGTATTAATACCATAGAGCGTTATTTAAATGCCACATCCTATATGCTGACAATATGCATCCCTATATGACAATAGTATTCTGTACCTACCTTCTCATGGCTACTGGCAGCAGAATAATGCAGCATGGGCCTGATTCAGAGTTGTACGCTATGCCGATGTTTTCGCAGTTGAGCGGCAATCTGAGCATTCATCATGGTACATTACTGCTCATGGTGGGATTGACCCATTGGAGCGTTTGTGAGACATAACTGGGAGTGGCAGCAAAGAACACAGGCGTCCATTTCAGAGGCATGTCACAGTCTGAGACTGCGATCCTGTGCGCAAGAAATATGGCTCCGGCGTCCAAGTTCTCACGCCCATTCTACGAGACCATGGGCTTACTTAAGACTACGACAATCTAATGATCTGTGACCGATGCTGCATCTTTGTGCGGAGATGCGTCATTTTACGCAGATGCTTGGATTTGCAATGCCGCAGGTGGGCATCTAAATACATCTCCCGGCAGCAGCGGCATTAGCGTATAACTCTGAATTGGGCCTTATGTCACAGCACAGGCCATCTCAAGCTGCATCCATGATCATGACAATGAGTTCAGTATACTCCAGGATCCTCTACAGGAAGGCCGGCTGAACCTACTCAGCATAGCCTGCATTGCAGGGAGGCGCCAGGCTGGAGAGGTGGTCTCCCTACAGCTGTGGCTGAGTCCATTGTTGCTGCTTACGGCTGCGCCTGTCAAACTGTATGACAGGCGGCAGCCTGCTGCAGAGAAGTGCAGCTATTCACACAGTCCTCCTTCTAGTCGGATCCATCCCTTCCTCCCTGCTGCACTGCACCTGACCACTGCTTCGCTAGAAGAAGTTAGAAGGGCCATGGAATAAGGCACTGGGCGGAGCCAGGGTCCACAGACCGCAGGGGTCGGAGAGCCCGTGGTGGTTAGGGCTGAGGTACCTCAGGGCATCTGCGCTGTGTGGCAGGAGGGTGGCAGCCAGGCAACGGGACACCAGAAAAGATGTGGCCAACACCTGGTGGCTCTCCGACTGGCCTCATCACATATGGTTAGTTAGAGGGAGGAGAAGGGTTTGTGCGAGGTCTTTCTTGCAAGGGGGAGAGGGATGCTAACTAAAAGTGCACCCAGTAAGAGAACAGAATGGGGGTATTAAAGCAAGGGTGGAAGGGTGATGAGTGTGCTCAGGAAAGGAGGGGGGGGGTTTGGTGAGTGTGCCCAATATCGAGGACTGTGTACCCAGTAATGGAAGGGTGGGTGGTAAATGTGGCCATTAAGAGTGGTGTTATATGTTTCCAGATTGGGTGGGGCTAAGTGTACCGAGTAAGGGAAGTGTGGCCACTAAGGGAGGGCTTGCTATATGTGCCAGTAAAAGGGGGCGGGTTGTAAAGTGTGCCCAGTAAGGGAGGGAAGGTGATCACAAGAATGGTAAAGTTCTGTCTTGGCACTGTCCTGTCCCCTCTGGTCCCTTTCCTGTCACCTGTCCCAGTTTTGCCTCCTCTGTCCTACCCTGCCCTCTCTGTCCTGTCCCCTCTGTCCTGGTCCTTTCACCTCTGTCCTATCCCTGTCACCCCTGTCCTGGTCCTATCTCCTCTATCATGGCCCTGTCACCTCTTTCTTGTCCCTGTCACCCCTGTCTGCTGTCCCCTCTGTTCTGTCATGGACTGTTCACCCCTGTCCCCTTTTTGCCCTGTCACCTGGCCCCTCTGTCCTGGTCCTGTCACCTCTATCCTGTCCCTGTCACATCTGTCCTGGCCCTGTCTCATCTGTTCTTTCCCCACTGTCCTGGCCCTGTCACCTTTGTCTTGTCCCTGTCACCTCTATCCTGGTCCTGTGGCACGTGCTGTCCCTTTATATAAGAATGGGAAGGTACAAATTCATAGTTTGCAGGTGGGGGGGCGGTCACCAAACTCCCTAACACCAGCCCTGCTATAGCTACCAGATAACAATCCAAAAGAGCATCTTTGGCATGCAGTGGAATAGTAGAGTTACAGCCTATACAACTGCAGCAATTCCATAAAGCTGAGTGTAAATCAAAAGATAGTGTTATCATGTTCTTCTATTTTCTACATGTAATACATTCAGGGGTCCTAGAACTGAGAATGATGGATTTAAATTCATTATATGTCAAGTCAAGATTTTGCCACACAAGTGAGATACGCACTTGCTAAACCACCTATTTGTAAAAGACAACCTGCTTCTATAAGTTACTGACATGATTTTGGTCACTGGTGAGTTTGGCATTAAAAGTACTGGGACATTTCACAAGTAAATAGTTGTTAATTAAAATTGTCTTTATGTAATTGATTTTTCTTTTTGTAAAGAAGTACATGGCTGCCAAATGCACTACATTACCATGCCTTACACAGTACGGTGGTTGGACAGTGTGATTGAACTGATGGACCAAAGCAAGCTATGTGGCCAATGTATGATGCAATGCAGAATGGGTAGCCTCATTGTCATCTTGTATCCCGGGGGTTGGTGATAACCCTCAGGAATGACTGTGTGACTAGGGTGGACACGTGTATTGGGTGCCACTTATGACCATCATATACTGTATATCCCACTTATTTAGGTGTAGGTACAGTATGTGTAAATGTAGGAAAGAGTCAAGTGATAATGTAGAGATGAGTTGTGAAGGGAAAGGTTATGGGGCTCATACATCTGCGATTTATTGCCTCTATTCCCCATTCTGCCAATGCTGGGCTCTGGGAATCTGTGAAATCCAACATGTTGGAAATCTTTGGGGGTATTTTTAGAATGTGCATAGACAATCTGTAACAATTCATGACCCAAAATACACGGGGTGGGATGTACTAAATGAAAAATGCAGAAAAAACCCATTTTTGGGATCTTTACTGCATTTCCTTATGTACTAAGCCCCGCCCACCCTTTTTTCAGTGCGAAGGGTAATGCCAGAAGAACCTGGCATTACCCCATAGAAGCCTATGGGCTTCTTACCTGACCCCACAACCGACACTTCGCCATCGCCCCACCCGTCGCCCAGTGCTGACCCCCACTCACCTGCTGTCCATGGTCACCGGCCCGCCCTCATCCTGTGTCCTCTATCTCCTACTCCTCCTAATCTTCCAGGTGCAGGGAGGAGGAGCCGCCCAGGGCTTCCTGCACATGTGACCAGCAGGAAGCTCCCGGGGCTCGGAGGGGCCGGGGTCACCAGGCATCGGCTGCTTCGCAAAGGGCAGCTCTTATCGCAAGAGCTGTCCTTTGCGATACTAATCGCATATGTTAGTACATATGTGATTAGTAAGGTTGTGGTGACGGGCGGAATGGTCACTGCAACCTTAGTACATCCCACCCACGTTGTGATCTGTAGTTCAATGATACTTGGGAGCCACAGTCATAGACTCGAACATGACTCGTTCACACTACTGGAATATTATTAAAGCCACTCCTGACTTGATAGATAGATATTAAAATATATATATATACATATATATATATTAGGGGTGTGCACCGGCCACTTTTCGTGTTTTGGATCTGGATTGGTTTTGCCAAAACCACCCTTCCGTGTTCTGGGTTTTGTGTTTTGGATCTCTATTTTTTTGAAAAAAAGCATAAAAACAGCTAAAATCACAGAATTTGTGGGTTTTTCTGCTCCTATGCTATTATTAACCTCAATAACCTTAATTTCCACTCATTTCCAGTCTATTCTGAACACCTCACAACAGTGTTTTTATCTCCAAAAGGTTGCACCGAGGTGATTGGATGACTATGCTAAGCGATACGAGTGGGCGGCACAAACACGTGGCCCATCTAGGAGTGACACTGCAGTGGCAGACAGGATGGTAGTTTGAAAAACTAGGCCGCAAACAGTACATAATGCAAAGAAAAAAAAGAGGTGCAAGATGGAATTGTCCTTGGGCCCTCCCACCCACCCTTATGTTGTATAAACATGACATGCACACTTTAACAAAGCAATAATTTCAGCGCCAGGGTCTGCCACACGATTGTGGCTGAAATGATTGGTTCGTTTGGGCCCCCACAAAACAAGCTGGCAATTAATCTGTCCCTGCACAAACTGGCTCTACGGAGGCAAGATGTCATCCTCATCCACCGATTCCTCACCCTCTTCAGTGTTGTGTACATCCTCACAGAGTATTAATTCGTCCCCGCTGGAATCCACCACCACCACAGGTCCCTCTGTACGTTCTGGAGGCTGGTCTCCCTGGAAGAGTTGATAATTAATTTTTATGAACATCATCTTCTCCACATTTTGTGGAAGTAACCTCCTACGCCTTTCGCTGACAAGGTTCCCGGCTGTACTAAACACACTTTCGGAGTACACACAGGAGGGGGAGCAACTCAGGTAAAATAGAGCCAGTTTGTACAGGGGCCTCCAAATTGGCTCTTTTTCCTGCCAGTACAGGTACGGACTGTCTGATATGCCTACTTGGATGCTGTCACCAATGTAATCCTCCACCATTCTGTCAATGGTGACAGTATCATATGCAGTGACAGTAGACATGTCAGAAATTGTTGCCAGGTCCTTCAGTCCGGATCAGCTGTCCAAACTTGGTCCTGCCTGCCCTGCATCACTGCCAGCAGGTTGCTTAGGATACCTAAGTTTTTTCCTGGCAGCCCCAGTTGCGGGAGAAAATGAAGAAGGAGCTGTTGACGTGTCACGTTCCGCTTCAGCTGACAGTGTTTTCACCAGCAGGTGTTTGCACCTCTGCAGGCTTGTGTCGGCCGGAAAGAGAGAGACCACATAGGCTTTAAACCTAGGATCGAGCACGGTGGCCAAAATGTAGTGGTCTGATTTCAACATATTGACCACCCTGGAATCCTGGCAAAGTGAATAAGGGCTTCATCCACAAGTCCCACATGCCGAACGGAATCGCTCCGTCTTAGCTCCTCCTTCACTTTCTCCAGCTGCTTCTGCAAAAGCCTGATGAGGGGAATGACCTGACTCAAGCTGGCAGTGTCTGAACTGACTTCACGTGTGGCAAGTTCGAAGGGCTGGAGAACCTTGCACAACACGGAAATCATTCTCCACTGCGCTTGAGTCAGGTGCATACCCCCTCCTTTGCCTATGTCATAGGTGGATGTATAGGCTTGAATGGCCTTTTTCTGCTCCTCCATCCTCTGAAGCATATAGAGGGCTGAGTTCCACCGCATCACAACCTCTTGCTTCAGGTGATGGCGGGGCAGGTTCAAGAGTGTTTGCTGGTGCTCCAGTCTTCGGCACGCAGTCGCTGAATGGCGAAAGTGGCCAGAAATTTTTCGGGCCACCCAAAGCGCCTGCTGCATGCCCCTGTCACTTTTCAGAAAATTCTGCACCACCAAGTTTACTGTGTGAGCAAAACATGGGATGTGCTGGAATTTGCCCAGATGTAATGCCCGCACAATATTGGTGGCGTTGTCAGATATCACAAATCCCCAGGAGAGTCTAAATAGGGTAAGCCACTGGGCGATGATTTCCCTCAGTTTCTCTAAGAGGTTGTCGGCGGTGTGCCTCTTACTGAAACCGTTAATGCACAGCATAACCTGCGTTGGAACGAGCTGGCGTTTCTGAGATGCTGCTACTGGTGACGCTGCTGTTGTTGCTGCATAAGGTGATACATCTACCCAGTGGGCTGTCACAGTCATATAGTCCTTAGTCTGCCCTGTTCCACTTGTCCATATGTCCGTGGTTAAGTGGACATTGGGTACAACCGAATTTTTCAGGACACTGAGGACACTTTTTCTGACGTTTCTGTACAGTCTCGGTATTGGCTGCCTAGTGAAGTGGAATCTAGATGGGATTTGGAACCGGGGAGACACTACCTCCATCAATTGTCTAAATCCCACTGCACTAATGGCGGATAACGGACGCACGTCTAACACCAACATAGCAGTCAAGGCCTCAGTTATACGGTTTTGCTTCAGCATGACTGCTGTCGTACTTCATCCTCCTCGCTAAGGACTGTTGGAGGGTCAATTGTTTAGTAAAAGTAGTGGTGTTCCTACTTCCTCTCTGGGATGATGAACGACTCCCAGCAGCAACAGCAGCAGTAGGCGAAGCAATGCAGGATCCTTCGGAGGAATCCCGGATAGGAGAGTCAGTCATGCCAGTGACATGGCCTGCAGGACTACTTCCGATCCTGACTAAGGAGGAAATTGACGAGGAGGGAGTTGATGGTGTGGTTTGCAGGCGCTTGGATACAACAGGACAACGGGATTTAGGTATCCCTGGACTGCTTACGGTCTTAGCCAAAGTTTCTGAACTTGACAGTAACTTTTTATGAACGCGTTGCAGGTGCCGTATAAGGGAGGATGTTCCTAGGTGGTTTACGTCCCTACCCCTACTTATTTCACCTTTACATATGGTACATATGGCAAGACAGTTGTTGTCCGGATTTGGATAGAAATATTGCCAGACCAAAGAGGTGGAATGTTTGGTCTTCTGCCCAGGCATGACCGTGATGGGCTTTTTCATCCCACGGACAACAACTGTCTCCCCCGGAGCCTGATTTAAACAAATCACATCACCATCAGAATCCTCCTCGCCAACTTCCTCCTCAACGCCAGCTACACCAGTATCCTCATCCTGTTGTACTTCAACAGTGACATCTTCAATTTGCATATCAGCAAGTGGACTGTCTGTGCTCCTTTCAGCACTTGCAGGGGGCATGCAAGTGGAAAGAGCCACCTCTTCCCATCCAGTGCTGGGAAGGTCAGGCATCGCAACCGCCACCACACTTGGATTCTCCTTGGGGATTTGTGAAATCTTCTTAGAACGCACAGTTCTTCGCTGTGCTTTTACCAGCTTAACTCGTTTGATTTTTTTAGCGGGAGGAGGGCTTCCATCGTCATGTGAAGCTGAACCACTAGTCATGAACATAGGGAAAGACCTTAGCCGTTCCTTGCCACTCCGTGTCGTAAATGTCATATTGGTAAGTTTACGTTTCTCCTCAGATGATTTAAATGTTTTTTTTAAGGTCATTTTCCTTAACTTTATCATTTGGGATTGTATGTGCCCTCTACTATGACATTGGACATCGGCCTTGGCAGACGACGTTGATGGCATGTTATCGTCTATGTCATGACTAGTCGCAGCAGCTTCAGCAATAGGAGGAAGTGGTTCTTGATCTTTCCCTATATTATTTTTATCGGAGAAAGTTTGGTTCTCCATCTATGTTATATTGATATATACGTGCGGCTAAGGTGAGAAAATGGCGCCGACGCGGGTACCTTATATAGAATCCAAAACCCGCTAGACCCGGAAGGCGGGATGATGACGTTTTGCCTCGATTTCAGATCCGAGTCAGGTGGGAAAAGTCGAGCCCGTCTCGGATCGGGGGGTTCGGATTTCAGAAATCCGAACCCGCTCACCATATATATATATATATATATATATATATATATATATAAAATAAATATAATGCCCCACTGGATGTTGAAGTCTAATTGATGTCCTCATTTTTTCCCAAGTACATTATGCACAGTTATAAAGTAAACAGTAATTGTTGAGTACACCGTGAACATAATAAATAACACTGAAGTGGTGGGGGTACATGTCTCCCATGTGTACATCTGGGATGTTTGTACGTGTTTTAACCACATTATTTTCTAACATTCTTATTTATGTTCTATATAATGCTGAGACAGCTGTGCAGCTTTGCCGATCCTTGTTTATTCTTCCTGTAATTACAGATGAAGCGTGACTCGTACATTGTGATAACAATCTGTGGGATGTACTCATGTGACTTTATCTCCCCCACAGGCCTCAATCATGATATTTTTCAAATTAGGGAAACTTTGTCTTATGCAGAGACTCTAGATCTGAGAGTACTTCATCATCATATTCTCTATCTGCAATGTTAGAGTGCAAATACTATTTAGGGACAAAAGCTCCAATGGACTCCATGAAAAAAACATTACAATGGCACAATGTTCTAAATGAAAATATGTAATGAAATAGAACTTTGTTAGCTGGATCTGATTTAAGATTATATGCACAGGTCCAAAGTAAGGGCATGCTTGACGAATTTCGAGGGTTATCCTGGAGTCCTATATGTCATTATACTTCTTATCATTCATTACCATTTTACGTAATGTCTTAAGGTGCATACACACTACACCATATCGCTCAGGGAGTATATCGTCTAGTGTGTCCCCGGCAGGGTGTGCTCAATGTCGTTCATGACATTGAGCACAGCCGCTGAACGATATCATTAACTATATCGTTCAGCACCGGGCTCTCTCCCCATTCCCTGACATGCAGCAACCTGACGACATCGTCAGTTTGGCCTGCATGTCAGCCCGATGAACGATGATGACGAACGACCCGCGGGAACGCGCTTCGTTGTTATCGTTCACCTTTTTGGGCTTAAAAATGGACAATAAAGTGGACGACTGAACGATAACGATATCGTTATCGTTCAGTCGTCCACTTTATCGCCCAGTGTGTATGCACCTTTAGTGGTATATTTACTAAAGTGCGGGTTTCTTAGAAGTGGAGATGTTGCCCATAGCAACCAATCATATTCTAATTAACATTTTTGTAGCACCTTATAGAAGTTAATAGCTAGAACCTGATTGGTTGCTATGGGCAACATCTCCACTTCTATAAACCGCACTTTAGTAAATATACCCCTTAGTCTCCTTTAATTTGTTTCTATTCAATAAAGGCAGAGCTTGTGATGCATCTCGGTCTCCTTGGTAACCTATAGTCAAAACCTTTTAGTGACAGATATGAATCATGTGACTAGAACCTTGATTATGTGACTATTTCTGAAAGGTATAAATATGTTTCCAGTTGCTATGGAAGCATATATTTAATGTCTGTTAATAGGTTTGTCTCCTCCTCCTAATACATCATGCAATATCCCTTTTGTCACTATCATTACTCCCCAATGATTTACTGCATGAGGGTTAATTTCTCCTCTTTAATTGTTTTAGGTATATTAACTTAACTGACAGTGTTATACATATCTGACCATGCCATCCATGGTCACTACTCCACTTGCCTCTGATGAAGTTGACACAGTCAATGAAATGCGTTAGCCTGTTTTTCACAATATCTGGGCTACCTCCACAGAAGTTCCATACAAACACCGCTCTCCTGATTGTTTTCATACTTTCTGGATTTTACATCTCAGCTCTGGTGTATCATCTCCTGGTTAACCCACATAAACGTAGGCATACCTTAAATATGAGCTATAGCCAAAGCCTCACACCCGTTCTCAATTATTGAAGTTGGAACCTTTCTGGACATTACACTAACAGGAATATTTCCACGAGTAATATATAGATCACATTGGAACTTAAATATTTACTATATCTCACAGTTAGTGATCACAGAAGTGCAATTAACATTATACAATATAGGAGACTCAACATAGCCCATTTATATGTTTACATGTTTAATTATTTACTGTGCATGTTAAATTATATGGTTGTTTTCTTTAGTTTTTATATTGTAATAAATATTGTGTTTTCCTCTTATGCAGTGGTTTACAGGTTGAGTCTCCCATATCCAAAATGCTTGGGACCAGGGGAATTTTGGATAATAGAATATTACGTATTTTGGAATATTTGCATATCATACTGAAATATCTTGGGAATGGGACCCCAATATACACACAGAATGCATTTATGTGTTATATACACCTTATACACACAGCCTGCAGGTCATTTTATACAATATTTTCAATAATGTTGTGGCTCAAGCAAAGTTTGTGTACATGCATGAAATAAATTTGTATCATTTACACCTTATACACACAGCCTGAAGGTAATTTTATACAATATTTTTAATAACTTGTGCCTTAGACAAAGTTTGTGTACATTGAACGATCAAAGATCAAAGGTTTCATTATCAGTCATGCCAAAATTATTCCGTATTTCGGAATATTTGAATATGGGAGACTCAACCTGTACCACCTTTTTATAATGGCTTATTTATACAGAAGATCACATATAGGATTTTACCCTAATTCTGTGAGCCCACGGCAACCAGTGATCTTGTTTGCCTGTTTTGTTCTTTCAGCACAGTGCAGGTAACTACATAGAAACATAGAATTTGATGGCAGATAAGAACCTATTGGTCCATCTAGTCTGCCCTTTTTTTAGCCTTTTGGTAACCTCAACCCTATGTGATCCATAGTCCTTTGTAAGGATATTCTTATGCCATTGCTCCAGGGTGTCCGGATCTGCACCATGCAGCCAGGATTGCTGCTGTAGCACCCGCAGAGCCAGGTCGGTGTCGGAGCCCTCTGCAGTGCGCCTGACTTACCATAGGCCACACCCCCTATGTGACATTATTAGGAGGCGGGCCCGCCTCCAAATAATGTCAGCCTGGGGTGAGCCTCACTATATGGGCTTCCCCCATCCCTCTCCCCTCACTGGATGTCACGCACATGCACGCAGCATCCATTCAGAGTCTCCGGGGTCCAGCAAAGCTGCAGCGGTATGGGTGCCCAACCTCCCAATTTGACCGCCCGCGAGTCACTTTGGCCCATGGGTGGAACAGTGGGACAGTACTGTCCTGCTGAAATCGGGCTGTTGGGGAGGGGTGCGCCCTCTATGGGTGGCACCCCTGTGTGACTGCACAGGTCAAACACCCCTAGAGCCGGTCCTGCATGGAGCGCCCTGTGACCACTCTTGTCTCCACCAAGCTGCCTCTTATTCCCGCAATATTGCCTTACCCTATAAGGGGTGCATGAGGACAGACGTGGGTCACTCCTGATTCTCCCATTGAATAGGAAACCCTGGTGCAATAATGGGGGACTGGAGGAGTAGGGCACACAATGGAGATTCATCAATATATGTAGGAACTTTTCTATAAATCCTTGATTTGCTTTTATGTCTGAATACAGAACGTATACACTTAACTGATTAAGAAAGAGACAGCCACAGAAGAATACAACTCGCCAAGTACTTGGTTCATATGAACATTTTAAGGTCACAAATTAAGAACACATGGAAACAAAGTAATGGGTGAACACTGTGAACTACAGAGATCCTGGAATAAGAGCATCACTTTACCAAACAATGGGGTCTGGCGCTGAAAACTAACATTGCTTTTTTTGAATGTTTTTTTGGAGGGGGCGTGGGGGGGTCATCGTGATAACATGCTGATGACCAGCAGCTGGACACACTGTCAGCCATGTACTATTAGTATTAATATTTAATTTATATTTTCTTCCTCAAAAATTATGCAACTTCTTGAGCTTTTAGTGGCACGGGCCAAGCACACACAGCACTATACAGCTCCTGCGCTTCTCACATTAGACCCTTGATCATATTCAGTCCCAGGCCCATGTGGCTCTTAATCTGGTCCTGTATATTTGCAAATGTGTATAACTGATGATCCTGCATTCTGGAGCTGGTTCTGAGTTGGGAGCAAAGCAAAAAAAAATTAAATAAATAAAAACCGTAATTTTGCACCTGGACAAACCTTGTTGCAACGAAAGGGGTGCAAATACATTTGTTTTGCATGCATGTAAATACTGGCTGCTTTTGCATGTAGCCCACAAATGCTGGACAGCTTCATTCTTACACTGCAATTTAGATTTGAGTTTGGACACGACCACCTGATATCTAAATCTCTCTGCACATTTTACATTTCCCCCATCTGTAGTGCAGCATGGTTTGTCCACATACAGTTATATGCTTTTTTTTTTTTTTTTTTTTGTTGCTTTACTCCATAATTGCTGTCATTCTGGCTGTCCCCTGCGGGAATGTGCGCTTGGTCTGGGGTAGGTGGCCAGGGGACTTGCCCACTTTTCCGGGCAGCTGGGAGCACCAACTGATTTTCAAGAGCCACCTTGGGCCTTCCAGGAGAATAGGCAACTATGCTGTACTCCCAACTCAGAATCAGCCCCTTTATGTACAAATGGAATAGACTTTTCCCAGGGGCGTATTTATAATGGGTACAGGGTGTGCGGTGTACATGGGTCCAGGGGAGCCCACACCGCACACCCTGCACCCGTATTATACTATCAGCGCTGTAAAAAAAAAAAACCTGGAAAATGGCTGCCGCTGCCATTTTCTCTGCATTTTACGCCTGCGCAGTATGGAAAACACTGTTAAAATGGCTGCCACGCCATTTTCCCATGATCTGCGCAGGCGTTGTAGATTCTGGGCACAGACTAGTGCCCAGAGTCTGGCACTGCCAGCCGCTGGAGAGAGAGGAGGGGACAGCAGACGGAGACTACACACGGGCCCCCTCCTCTCATGAAATGCCCCTACTTTCTCCTACTCGTTCATAGCGGTGTGCTGGGGGTATTTTCTGAGTGTTTCTTTCTCATTTCAAATACTTCATTCTGCCCAATGAAATATTGTTTCTGCTCTTTTGCAAATGCCTCAATGTTGCACTGTTATCATGTCTGTGGCACCAATACAGAGGATTTTGTACTACCCATCCTGTAGCACCTGGCAAATGAAAGATAATAATGGTGCGTAGATGGAACCTGAGCACTGACTCCAATAGAGAGACACTGTCCGATACTGATGTGGACACAGCGTTGATACCGTCTGCAAGTGGCCGATGGTTTCAGTTGGCTCACACGTCCGAGTCACATTGTGCATGTGTCCCGATGGTAACTGCCGGGGGATGCAGTACGAATTTGAACACAGAGAGAGACCATTTCGTTTGGCGTTACTGAGAGGCTAGCTAGATGTTGGCGAGTCACGGCCAGCCCCTGCATCTTTTTTTGCTGCTGCGCTGGCGGCCATATTCTGATGGACATTCTGAGCATCCATAGGGCTGCTCTAATGTCTGATGGTGTGACTTAATACGTAAAGTGGCGGAATTGAGTGGCAGCCAGTGGGTGTGTCTGTATGGATGCCATTGTCTGCTGCATTAGCATAAAGACACAGAGCCTGATTCATCACGGGTCGCAATTGCAACCGCCTACGCAGATCGGCCGATGGTGCATATTGCACATGTGAATGTACCGCAGTGCGCACGCCAGGATTGCGATAGCACTGCGATCACATACGCAGAATGTGTGATGGGACCTCAGCATTTGAAGTTGGCGACGGGGAAGTGGTAGGAGAAACGCAGACATGCCAGTCTGTTTGAACGCCATTTCCTGGGCGTGCATAAATTAGCCACTGCGATGGCATTAGCAGCTTGAGTACTCACTGCGTGTGACGAGAGGTGCAATTTCTGAGACAGGTCAGACTGCTGTAATTCTGCATGAGGGTCTGATGTTACCGATGTATACACAGGACTTTGAGGTATTACGGATGTGAGAAAGCGGTAGTGGGTATTTCTAAGCTGGCTGAGCAGTTGCAAACATTAGCATATTTTTCGCAGCAGAACTGCGTGAGTAATCGCAACTGCGCTCGCAATCTGTAATGAGTCAGGCCTACATTTGGGGCTCTCAATACCGTCCACCTTTGTATCAGGCCCACAATGAGAACTTGGCAGTGGACAATCATTTGAGGACAGCCCCCCCATGTGAAAAAAAAAACAGCGATCTACATAAACATGAGAGATTATTACCCTGAGGCACAATGGACTGTCAAATATGCAAGATCCCAAATCAGTGATTAAATTACAGGCACGTTCCAGGCTGCCAAATCTTATTCCCAGACATCAGGAGAAGAGCAGGAAATCCCACCGCTGTTGAGGTATTTCCTACAGTTTACCTCAAAGAGTCACCATCCGTTTGAAATTAGAAATTATGCTTGCAAGCAGATAAACACTGAGCCCTCAGATACAGACAATGTAATACTGAGTGCTCCTATTTCTCTACATTATCGGCAGAAAATTGTATTATATTTGTAGTGTCACATGGCCAGACAAGTATAATTACTAGAGATGAGCAAGACACACTGTTACATGGTATATTCATTATCACATTACTTATCGCAGCAATAAAACATTTCTATATTGCCAGAATGTATTAAAATACATATGTCAAGCACATATGTCTGAGGAATTCTTAGGAAATAGCCAATCAGCAGTCAGAAAGAAACCAGCTTTTCCTCACATCGCACAGAGGGTTTGAGGTTGTGTATCGCCAAGATACCCCAAGACGACTAGGGTACATGTACATGTACAAAAGGGAAATAAGGGTAAAAACTTAGAAATACAGAGAAAATCCCTGTACTAACCGCTTCTTATATGTACTAAAGGGATTTCTCTGTCTCCTACCTGCTAACACTAATAGCCGGCTATATTATCGGTACTGCCATAGGCACCTCTGGTGGGGATAATGTGATGTCCTCAACTATGTTCAATCCAATTTACAATAAGCAATTACCTTTCAAATCCTCCACTTTCAGCTCCTCACTTCTTGATAGTATAGCTCACGCAATGTACAAATTGCATAGTTAGGTATATCTCACACATTAATTTACTAATTGCATAATAAGGTGTATCTCACACATTAATTTACTAATTGCATAGTAAGGTATAGCTCACACATTAATGTACAAATTTCATAGTAAGGTATAGCTCACCCATTACATTAATTTATAAATTTCATAGTAAGGTATAGCTCACACATGAATTTACTAATTGCATAGTAAGGTATAGCTCACACATTAATTTGCTAATTGCATAGTAAGGTATAGCTCACACATTAATTTACTAATTGCATAGTAAGGTATAGCTCACATATTAATTTATAAATTGCATAGTAAGGTATAGCTCACACATTAATTTACTAATTGCATAGTAAGGTATAGCTCACATATTAATTTACTAATTGCATAGTAAGGTATAGCTCACACAATGTACAAATTGCATAGTAAGGTATAGCTCACACATTAATGTACAAATTTCATAGTAAGGTATAGCTCACCCAGTACATTAATTTATAAATTTCATAGTAAGGTATAGCTCACACATGAATTTACTAATTGCATAGTAAGGTATAGCTCACATATTAATTTACTAATTACATAGTAAGGTATAGCTCACACAATGTACAAATTGCATAGTAAGGTATAGATCACACAATATATCACACTACATCAGTGGTTCCCAAACTGTGCGCACCCTGGGGTGCCTCAGGACACTTGCAGGGGTGCCTCAGGTTGGTGGTGCAGCACTAAATCAAATTATTTATGGTCAATGTAATGTAAATATGTGGACAAACAGAAGCTCAAACCTGTACTCCACCACATAACTGAGCCTAAGGATGACAGTTAAGTACAATTTACTTCACTTTACTACATTTTTTTCTGACTTTCTCAATAATAAACTTAAACTTAGTGGTGCCATGAAAATAATATTGATACTCTAGGGCACCGTGATTCAAAAAACTTTGGGAACCTCTGCCCTTCAGGAAAAGGTATTTTATGGAGCTGTAACACTTCTTCAGTAGCCCTGTTTGTCTTTAAACCCTGTTAAGACAGCAACAATGTAATATGTTTGTCAACAGTATAAACACATTTTGAGTATTGCCATAGCTAACAGTGTAACTGTTTTTCTTTTTCTATATACATAAGTAACCAGAGAATAAGTAAGGATACATCACCCCGTCCATTTAGTTATAGGTAGCATAGTCTCTCACAAAATATTTTGTACACAAGAAAAGGTATACTCCAATAAAGAGGCGAGTACTTTTTATTTTATTTATTTTTTTCCCACTGAGGAAGGTTGATAGTATTGACCCAACAATCCCTAATGTATCTATATGTGGTACACTTCTAACGGTTTATATTTTCTAAATGGTGTCCCTAATTGAGGCATGTAGCTATAACTAAATACAATTTCAAGTATAATGCTACAATTTCACAGTCTGCAGTTTATACTTGTTATTACACACTTAATTTACACAGAATGTATAATTTCTTCTCCTCACCATGGCTATTCTGTCGGTGGTGCACATATTGTTGGTTGAATCAGGTTCCAATGCCGAGCTTTCACTTGTATCACTGTGCAGCCAGATTACTGGCAGTTTTCTACCCTTAAGCTTATCACCACTGTGGCAATATTTACTCTTCAGTGGCTAATGAGTATATTAGCATGTTCCAGGGCCGTAACAAGTGGTGTGTGAGTGGTGCCACCATGCTGAGCCCTCTAGGTGACACCGTTGCTGCCCCTGCGACTAGCTAGCAGGATGCCTTTGGACTCTCCCGACATGCACATTGCAGCACATGCAGCCTGCTGCAACATGCTGAGGATGCTCTGGGGAGAGCTGTAGTTCCCTGGCCTGGCGGCTCCGACACATCAGCATGACATCATGCGCTCAAGGAGTCTGCCTAGCACAGGACGTAATAGAGCCCTGTTACTGTGCTGGTTTGTTCGGCCTATTTCTTTTGAACTTATTGTATAGCATTTTATGTGCTGGATAATATTTGACAGTAAGTCATCAAGCTGTACAGTATATCAGTATTAGAAAATGTTAGTTATATAATGAAAGTATCCCAAATTTTTACATCTACATACTGTATGCTGACTCTTTAGGGTATATTTACCAAAGGGCAGGTTTTTAGGTGTAGCAACCAATCAGATTCTACTGAACATTTATCTAGCACCTTCTAGAAGATAATAGCTAGAATCTGATTGGTTGCTACGGGCAACATCTCTACTTTTAAAAGCCTGCACGTTCGTAAATTTACTCCTTTGTCTTTACAGTCTGTCAGATTCTTATTACCTGTTCATAGTGTTCATCGGAATATGCTGCGCTATGTAAGCAACTGTTAATAATAATAATAATAGTGTTGCCATGAAGCTCCTGTATTTCATTTATTGAGGTTATACAGCTTTCCTCTCACATACTGCTATTGGAAGCTGCTATTACTTCACATTGGACACTTTCACTTATGGGGGTATATGAAATAGGCTGCAGACTTTAATACATTGGGCAGTCTTCCACTGGACTCGCCCATGCTTGATGTAGTAAGGCATAACCAGGTTAATTTTGTATGTTAAATGACTGCTACTTTAAGACATCTGGCAGTCTCGCATGGGACTTGCCGATACTTGAAGTTCGCAGCCAGAGTCTACTATGCTGCCAGAGAGGAAAGGGCCCACACGGAATCTGCACATGGCCCCCCTCTTCTTTTAAACTGCCCCTGCTACCCAACGAACATATAATCCTCCCAGTCACAATTTGAAATAGCAGCAATATACGCAGTGAGTGACATATAGGGAAAGTGCTTGTCATTTTCTTTAATTAGGTAGGCAGTACATTTTCTTATTTTTTTTATCCTTTGTTGCAAAGTAAATGAAAGACCGTATCATGTTGTATTTGTACATTCACATTTAATTTATATTCTAAAATATATATAAAAGAGGCCGTGGCAGATATCAAAGATATCTGCTGCAATCCCCCATTTTCACTTGCAAAAGTAGCCCCCATAGGTGTCTATGTCGACTGCTCTATTGCGGAATTTACGAAGCATTCCGGAGTTTGGCCCCAATAACTAGCGCCATTTTTAGATAGTGTTAGCAATGTAACCTACATATCGCAGAAATGACTGGTATGGTGATCCATAGGACCCCTATGAATGCCAGCGCACGTGTGGTCAGCTTACAACGCATGTGCAGGTGCGCCATTGGGCCCCAAAGAAAAAGGGATGTGATCGCATTACTGTAGCCCCCTTTTGGAAAGACCTTCTCTCTGTTGTAGATTTTTAATGCATTTCCGCAATCTATCATTTCATATTGCTACGATACGTCGCAATATGACATTTTAATTATAAGGTCTAGAACCCGATGATAATGTCGAAACCGAATAATTGGGTAAGACAGAATCTGTTTGGCAATCAGGAAAACCTGCACGACGCCATCTTGTGAATGGCAGCAAGACTCCATTTTAGAAAAGAAAGCTTACACAAGCGCCATTTTGTCAAAAATACATAGTACACAATCCACAGTGCAAAATTGATAAAAGTAGCAATTTTGCTACTCACAACGCAAAGTTGCTAAAAAGTAACACGAACAGCTTTTTAATAATCTTCCCCAACACATACCGACAGTTTTCAGCACACATAAAAATGACTTCCCAACATGATAAAATCTCACAGCACTATTTTGTTAAAAAAATATTCAGCCTTCCCTCAAACGCATGCAGACAGTGTTTAACACATAAACACTAACTTATTAGCATTTGGAATCCTATACAAAGCCCATCCTGGAGAAAATCCCTATACCATAACACGACACAATATACCGTGGTGCTATGAGCATTTTTACATAAGAATATATGAGCTGTTGCAATTGTAATGTAGCCTAGCTATGGAGCTACACAATTGAGTCCATCCCCACAACCAAAACAAGCAGAATAAAGAGTGGGGCTCCGACTGCACTGCTGGGAGCCTCCACCCTGTATGAGAACTAAATTCACTGTATAAACACATTTTGCAATTGCAGTTTAAAAACATCAGAAAAATGCATGTGTGCTTGTGTGTATATATATATATATATATATATAAATATATATATATGTATGTGTGTTCATGTGGCCCATCATGCATGGACTTACGTGTATAATATCACACACAGACTTATATTTGAAAAGTAGCAAAATTCCCTGCAACTCATACACAATGTTAAACAGAACACAGTCAGCTTTTTAGTGATCCTTCCCAAAATCATACTGGCATGGCCACACACACACACATAGATGCCTTTCCAGCTTAGTGCTGCTCGCTGAGTGCCCCACCGACCCTCAGACGCACAACGCAATTCAGTGCTGTTTCTCCCCGCATACATACATTTAAAAGCAATGGTCCCGTAACGCAAAAAGGATAATTATTACTTGGTTTAGTCGCAATGCTAGCATATAAAGAAATGAATGTTTTCTGTAACTATGGCTTAGTAAATGACAATTGGACCGTGTTTGGTGCCGTACTGATCTACTTTGTTCCCACAGCGTTCCGGTGGCATCGGTGAGAAGATCAGAACATGCGGCTATGAAATATGAATGTTAGAGAGAATAACTTCTTGAAATGTTGTATGCCATAGTTAGATTAGATTTATTATGCAGCGGGAAGGTGAACACAATCAGGCTGTTAGAGGCTGGGTTGTGTCTTTGCACTGACCTATGAATTGTACCGTAACGGAAGAAGTAAGAAGAGGAACCAATGAGAACCTGCCAACGTATTCTATTGTATTGCTTATCCCAGTACGGGTATATATGTGAGTGCTCTGAAACAAGATGCCAGTCTGCGGTGTTCCTGTTATGCTGTTCGACAGAGGTCTCATTATTGATGCCGGTATCTGGTCCCAGAGTGCACGCGTATAGATTGACTGTACCTTATGACCTAATGTTTGTACAATTTATTTTGCGCTCATTGTTAGATCATAGCGTGGTAACATCTGTACTTTTACCTGAATAATAATCTTTAGCGCGTTGGACCGCTATTCAACTGTCTTAGAGTTTTATTAATGGTATAATTAAACACAGCGCTAATTAGCGACATCTTGTGGTTTTTGAAGGTATAGGCAGGTTTTGTCTTAGAGGTTCTAGGCAGGTGAATCTTAGAGGTTTATAGGCAGGAATGTACTAAAGGTTTATTTACGATTCAACAATAAATATGTCCCTTAGTCTTGCTGTTATTAATATTATGTTCATCTCAAAAGAATATGTTGTAACGCTAAATAAATAATATACCTATTTCCTCAAATAAAGAAAACAAAAAAAACAAAAACAAAAATATGTAATGAATGTGACCGCTTTTAAAAATAAAATAAAAATAAAATAAAATAGTAACCACATGTGACTCTGTGGGCCCTTCTTCAGGCAGAGAAGATCTGAACATCCTGTTTATTTTTTCCCCTTTTAGCTAGCCATTAAATGGAAATGTACAAACAAAATTAAAAAAGTCAATAAAGCATAGACCAAATACTTAAACAGACCATTACATAGCTGCCGCTTCAGTCAGGGACAGTGAATGTGGGATGGGTGTGTGGTATTAGTGTGTGTGTGTGTCATGTGTTTGGCTGGGGTAAGTATAAAAAGGCAGCTAAGTGCACATTATAACCACTTTAGAGTAGACATTTATATACATTTAAATGATTTCATATAAATCAGAAAAAAAAACTTTATAATATAATACAGAGAAAATGTGTTATCAGAAAACATCTTTATTGAAGTACCACTCTGAGGCCCTGATTCAGAGGTGGGCGTTGTTGTGGCAAGAGTAAGCACTCAATGTTTTCAGTCTGCGCATGCGTACCTATTGTTACTGAATGGTGATGAAAATTTAGTAGCAGAGGGAGGCAATTTCAGTAGACCTTCCTGGGATGTTACCGGGGGGTGGGGAGTGGGCAAGATGTGGCCTTGTCATGAGTGTGTCTCTGTTGATGGCTGCAACTTGTAGTTGCACTGATTCCAGCAGCCATGTTCAAAGAATCTGTGCCTCCATAGGGTTGGTGCAATGTTCCATGGTGGGATTTATGGTGCGACTTTACACTCAAAAAAGTGATGCGTAAAAAGTTGCAATCGCTTCAGCTTTAGAGATCACCTCTGAGTAGGATGGCAAAAATGAGCCCCTATGCAGGGTATGCATCTTGCTGTGTGACCGCCCACTATCTGCAAGCTTGCTTTCATACCAGTCATCATCAGTGAAATCCTGTACCTGTCCTATACTATATGCAAAAAATTGTATCTGGTCTATAGATCTACAGTAAATCAGTAGACAATGTCTGACAGACACCAGATGTTAGACAGGCAATAGGTCGATAGGGACAAAAGGTTGACACACTAAAGGTAGACATGTAAGAAGATCGACATTGCCAAAAGGTCGACACGTTATTTTTTTGTTTTTTTAGGATTAGGCACTTTCCTGGATGGTTAGGCACTAGAACGGATGGTTAGGATCAGGTACCTACCCCAAAGGTTAGGGTTAGGCACCAGGAGGGAGGCTTAGTGTTAGACACCAAGGGGGGGGGGGGGGTTAGGGTGAAGATTAGGGTTACAAAAAATAAAATAAAATTGTCGACCATATGTATGTCGATCTTTCGACCCATCGACCATTTGTACCGTTGACCTTCTTGCATGTCTACCTTTAGTGTGTCGACCTGTTGACCTATTGCCTTTCTAACATCTGGTGTCTATCTAGACATTGTCTACCTTTTTACTGTAGATCTATCAATCCATAACCCAAAAAAACACACAACAGGGGATTTAACTCTTCCATCTAACTTTGCATATCACACAGTTACAGCGTCATGCCCTCACTGACCTTTATGTGGGCCCCTGTACAATCCAGTTATGCCTCTTCAATTGTGAATGAAATGTGCGCGACGCTGCATTGCCTACTGTATATTTGCGTGCACAAAGTTCCGGAGCGTGCACGGTGCGCAAACAAACAAACATGCTATACTGTGCACATAGGTTTTACCTTCAACTCCGCATCTGCCGCCTCTGTGGTCAATTTATTCAGCAGTTATATACTGTATATATTATATTATTGTTGTCATGGTTATGTATATAAATCACTTGAGAGCTAGATAGATCATATATTATATTATAAGGGTATCTTGGGAAAACAAGCTTATATTCAATAGCATTTGATGATTAGCATAAATGGAATTTCCTGTGTCTTAACCAATACTAAAATTGCACAATGAAGTGCTCCTATCTACTAACAGGAGTCTGTACTTAAAAATTCTACATCTGTATGTCGTGAGAAAAAGTCTGATGGGAAATCAGAGTCACCAGCTGCGCAATGTTCCGTGTAGCTTAGACTGTGATGGAGGCTGCTTGTTAAGGACAATACCAAGTGCGGTTCTGAGCTGGGAAGAGTTTATTATTTTCCTGACATCCGTTTGGAAAATGCATTTGGTCTTATAAGTGCATATTGTTACACAAGGTATACAGTTACTTTTTACTCCTTTGTGGTACATTTCTGCAGCCAGCTGTGATTTCCTTTTGTATTTAATTTGGAACTTAACAATCTGTATAATACTATTTCTTTGTGCAGCCATAGTACACCGCATTAATTCCATGATCACAAGAGGTATTCAAGTTCACTTCCATTATGGGTTTCAGAAAGGGTCCATCTCATTCATGTGTATGGTCATGGAGGACATTACAGGTACATGGAGCATCAGCGAAGATACATTTTGCTGTTACAACTATTGACTTAGTGGGGTGTTTGTCTTTGATGCTTGCTATTTGGAGACATTATCCAGTACATGCATGTATGTCAAGTCCAGGTGGTACCTGGCAAGGTTAATGTGAGGAATTTTGTAGAAACAGGATGAGCTTGAGGTCATGCCCTTTAGCTTTAAAGATGTTGATGTCACACAATAGTGCAGCTCAAAGGTAAACAACAGCAAAGCATGGAGGTGGAGAGTCTTCCAACAAGGGAGTTGGTGGGAACATAACAGCCCAGTGCTCTGCTTTTTCCAAAGAGGAAATTTCATAGTTCCCAGTGTGACAGGGAGGCTGCTTGCCACTTGCACCAGTTTTGCACAATCAGTGGTGCAGCACAACCTGCTAGGGACACAGGGGTGTAGAATCATTTCTTCTGAAAGAGAGGCCTACTTGAAGGTTCATTAACGCAACCTTCCCTGTCTCTGTCTCAGCATCTGCGGGGCAAGGACACATGCACTGTAGATTAAATACTTTGCCGACATAGAGGTAGGGCTATTTTTCAACAGGAACAAGCAGGTACTTAGTTCCTGAACCTCTCATTAACTATGATGTGATGTCCTGAGCCAAAATGTATTTTCCATAAGATACGTTTTATTTTAAAGGCCATTTTCAGTGCCTTCATGTTGTTTTTCGATAGCTCCACCCCCAGTGCATAAAGGGACTGATGAAGAAGACTTGGTTCCATCAGTGAAGTCCTATTCCACGGAATGGGATGAGAGGGAGCACTATTGTGGCAGACAGGACTGTGGAGGTAATCCGGTTCAGAAATGCCTCTGGTCATTTGTCTGGGATTGTTATTTGTGTGATAGGCATCGATGTCTTCTACTCTGGCTAGTTTTCATATTTCTCACAGCTGCATGGCCATTTTGACACCACAAAATCGGTTTGATTTGAAAGACTGTGAAGGGTTGGGCACGTGGACGGATTATGTGTTGAGATAGGTGAAGGCCTATCGAATTGAAACCTTTTGAGGGCTGTGATCGGTGCATTTAGCCAGATGGTTTCAGACTATTTGAATTTTTGCAGTTTTATATCTTTTCTCTTGCCTTCTTTAGGGCTTTTTGCATTACTAAGCAGGTGGAAGTTGCCAAATGGCCAATATTATCATTATTATGCTTTATTTATATGGTCCAAGAACAGAACCTTAGGGAACTCCTACTGTTAATGGAAGTGGGAGGGAAGATGAGTCATGAGAGGAGACAGAGAAGGAACGATCAGAGAGGTAGGAGGACAGCCAGGAGAGGGCAGTGCCACATTGACCAAGAGAGTGAAGGATTTGCAGGAGAGGGTGGTCTACTGTGTGAAGTGCAGCAGAGAGGTCAAGGAGAATGAGCAGAGAGTAGTGGCCCTTGGATTTGGCAGCGAGGAGGTCATTGTTGACTTTCATGAGGGCAGTTTCAGTGGAGTGGAGAGTATGGAAGCCAGACTGAAATGAGTGAAGGAGGGAATGGGAAGAAAGAAAGGTGGTAAGGCGGTTGTAAACAATGCACTCAAGGAGTTTGGAAGCAAAACGGAGGAGAGAGATGGGTCGATAGTTGGAAAGTATGTTAGGATCAATGGTAGGTTTTTTAAGAATGGGGGAGACAAGGGCATGTTTGAATGCAGAAGGGACAGTGCCAGATGATAGGGAGAGATTGAGGTGGTGGGCAAGATGGGAACAGGCAGGAGACCGGTAACAGAGGAAACGTGATGGGATAGGGTCAAGGGTGGAGGTGGAAGGAGGGGAGGAACGGATGAGGGCCATGACTTCCTCTCCAGAAACAGGGGAGAAGGATTTCAGAGTTGGTGAAACAGATGGGGAGGGGTGGTCAAGGAAAGGAGGGGTAGGGGTGTTGAGGGTCTGATGAAATATGATTGAAATTATATGTCCTCACGTATGGAGTAAATTTTAGATGTAAAGTAGGTGGCAAAGTCAAGGGCGGAGGGCAAGGAGGGGGTGGGCAGAGGAGGGAGTTGAAAGTGGCAAAGAGACGCTGGGGGTTTGAGGACTGGGAGGAGATGAGGTTCTTGTAATGTGACTGTTTGGAGAGGGACAGGGCAGCACTGTGTAGCATGAGAGAGTACATTTGAAATGGAGGAAGTCTGCCCTAGAGCGTGATTTCCTCCACTGACGCTCAGCAATTTGTGAATACTTTTGCAGGTATCTGGTGTATTTAGAATGCCAGAGTTTTGGTGTGGATCTGCGAGAATGAGTAGTTGTTGCCGGAGCATCGGAATCAAGAGCAGAAGTAAGGGAGGCATTTTACAGGGAAGTGGCTTGTTCAGGACAGGAGAGAGAAAAGATAGGGGAAAGAAGCGAGTCCAGCAGGGAGGAAAAGCAACAGTGTCAATAGCCTCATGTTACGCTTAGTAATACCTACTGGCCTTATAGGTAGATATGTTCTGATTAGACAGGACAGGCTTTTATTTATGCAAAAGTCCATAAGTCCAAATCCCATTAGGGACCTGATTGGCTGTTGATCTCCCAGAGATTTTTAAAATTTTCACTTGAGTTGCAGTACTCATTTTCCAATACTGTTTCCCTGCTCCTCCCCCCCCTTCTCCCCCTTCTCCCTTTTGTTGCTAATTGCCACAGTATTTAGGGGCTGATTCACAGTTGTATACAAATAACACAGCCTCTGCGTCTTTGTAAGCAGTGGCTGTGCTAAAATATGCAAATGCTGCAGTAGAATTCTCTGATTCGCTTCTGTGTCCAAGGACGCAGCATCGTATCAACTGCGTGAACATCGGACACCTGAGTAACCAATCCAGAAAACAGGACCAACATGCCCCTGTTTTCTAGATCACTGCCCCCAAAAACCAGCAGCATGTCAATCATGCTACAGCTTGTGTGGCACTATGAGCCACATTACAGGAACTGATCTACAGATGCGCATACTCAGATCAGAAAAAAATCGGCAAACTGCAAAAATATCGCTCCAGTGTACAACTATGGATCAGCCGCTTAGTGTCAATGACTATCGGTATCATTTTTTCATTCTGCTGTTGCTCACCTTATTCATCCCAGGCCTGGTTTACTCTGTAGGTGTCCTTGTGATGTGTGATTATGGGTAGGGTGAGGTGCACAATGAATGCTGCTGTGGCTCAGTTTGTGGTTCAGTGTGGGGGTGGTCCATCATCTTCTGATCCATTCTGTCAGCTATACAGGTTGGGAAGTGTATACCACAGTGAAGCTGGCTTGGGCCTGTCCTTAGAGCAGCAGTTTTCATATTTCTAATTGGTAGTTAGGGGTTGTGTGGGTGGGAAACTGCGGTTCCTATAGAGCCTAGCTGTTGGCAGAAAAGCAGCAGCATACAGGGGACACATAGGGTAGCTGTGGAGCACGTCCCCTGTGGTGGAGCAAGTTGTAACTGCCCATGGGAGGGGAGCTAGGTAGTTTCCTTGGTGTAATGCTCAGTAGTATTATGAAGGTTAAAGAGAGGTGAGTTCTCCACAACTGAGGTTGTGTTTGGAGGAAGAGGGGGCATCATTTTGAGAAGCAGTGTTGAGGCCGTAGCTGATTGTCTGATTGGGGGCGCACACACTGTTACATGCTGCTCTGCATAGCAGTGCAGCCGTGAATGGTTGACACGCGCATTCCTGTGTCATCCACACTGTCCCAGGACTGGCTAGGGGCGGTCACTGTCCCTGTATTTTGTACAGTGAACAGTAATTCGCAGGTACAGAGCTTTCTCGCAAGCCCTGTCCCTGCTTGAGAACGATAATACATTCTCGTGATAATTCCTAATTTCGCAATGCGACTTTAGGAGAAATTACCACACTACAATCCGAATTCGAAATGCATATTGTAGTAAATAGGGGCCTTAATGAGATGGAAGATGCCTGCTGTTGCCAGTGGCGAGACCTATGGGCTTTGCAATTGCTGTCTTTTGATAGTCTGTGTGTTTGAATTTAGGACAAGATGATTTTCTAATGTGAAATCATTGTGTGTCTGGGACTGCAGTTAGGCCCTGATTCAGACCCACTCGCAATTGGGCGTACGTACGTTCGGCGTACGTAAAAAAATATTTAAATTCAAGCACTCGCTCGTATTTTCGTACGCAGCTAAAAATCCGCCCCAAATTCAGCCAACCCCTCCTCTAACTAACGAGCGTGCCAAATAGCGAGCGTACATCCCCGAAATGGCTTGAAGGGAACGCACGCACAAGTACAAACCGGAAGTGGGCCTGTTAGATTCCGATTACCTGCTCGTTTTTTCTGCCTACCTCCCTCAATCGTATCATGCCAATCAATGTATCAATTAGCTTAATTGTTTTTTTTTTGTTTTTTTGTTTGAGCAATAAAAAAATAATAAAAAACTGACATTGTATTCTCACATTATTGTCAAAATGGATTACATTTAATCCTGGGCCAAAAGGCACAAACTGGCAAGAACCACATTTTACATGCCCCCCCCAAAAAGGGCTCTTTAAGGAACGTTTCAAATTTAACATAACGATGCAAATTCAACAGGCCAAAAGAAAAAGGTAAAAACCAAAAAAACATGATGACATTATTGTTACAATAGGCCCTAACCAACAAATTGAGCCCAAAATAAACTACCACAAATGTACGTAAATTGATTGTGTAATCATCACATTAGCAGCTATGATTTCCACCTGCGTACGCTTTTGTGCTAACACAAAAAACTACTTTCAAAACACATACCAAGCCGGTTTTCAATCCACCACTAATTGCTGTTCAGACCACCCGCGATTAATCGCAGCAACATCGAGGAGTGCCGGGATGGAGGAGAAGGCCATCGCCAATGTGGTCGAGTAATCCAGACCCTAAGCTGTGCGAGCATTTTGAAGGGAAAGAGGATCATCCAGTGACGTATGAGTTGGTCCGTACACATTTTACGCTCGCATCTGCTAATGTATGTATGCCCCAAAAACGCCTCGCCACGCCTGCGTTTTTCCATCTCCACCCCCGTCAACACCCAAAAACGCTCTGTTCTGTCAATCACATTTGACATGTCACTTCCTGTACGCTATTTGATGAACGAGACCAAAAAAACTCGCAATCTGCCGTACGCACATGCGCAGTGTTACACCGACGCAGGCGCGGTTAGTCAACATCGGAACGCAACGAGCGTACTGCTGTTTGCGAGTGGCTCTGAATGAGGGCCTTAGTCAATGAACTGGCACCTTCCTTCTTTTCCTGCAGGAGAGAGGGAATATGGCAGTCCTTAAACTCTCACACTCTGCTAAAACCAAGCCTGCCTATTGACACGGAATGCTTTACAGCATCAGGGAGCCCAATGTCTTTCCTAAATCTTAAGCTGCATATACACACAATGATTTTGTTACCAACAGTTTTCTGAACGATTTTCTGTCAGATTATCTGTCAGATTTTTTAATGTGTAATGAACGATTTTTTTGAACTACAAACGAATTTTGCATATTCCCTTAATGAAAATCGTTCAGTTTCTCAGTCTGACTGAACTACAAATGTGAACGCTAAAGGATATGAATGATAAAGGATATTGTTATCGATTATCGTTCAAAAAAATCGTTTTGTGTGTATGCACTTTAACAGATTAAAGTTTTAAAATGCAATTAAAACAACATAGTTTACTTCACAGCCATGACAGGAGGCCTAGAAAACTCCATGGCATCACCTACATCACAAAGGCATCCACCAACTAGGGGAGGGAGGAGGGGAGAGAGGGAGGGTAATTTCATATTTGTCAGTGATCTCCGTTATCTAAATCAAAACAGTGGCTGTATCAGCCCTCCCCTGGTGTAGAAGCCTGCGCCTGAATGTGCAAGCACTGAGTTTCCCGCTTTCAGGGTTCCTGCACGCTGTAATACTGCGGGTGATTCATGACACGCCACCATCGGCACCATGAACATTTGTATCAGCCCTGTGGCAGGTGCAGTTTCTTTGTCTGAATATGGCCTCTGTGGCAGTAGCTGTGCGTCTGCGAACCCAGCCGTTTTCACTGAGACCCCCCGCAATACTCCCATAACATACTGTACAAAGCAAAAGTAAGAAATGAACCCTGGCACTGCAGAACATAACAATAGCAGCACCCAGCTGATCACGATTACAGACAAATAACCCCGCTGTCGGGTCGCAAGGTTTTGTATTGAGCGGGCTTAACACTGATTGGCTGAGAGAGCCATCTGTCACGGCTCTCAGCCAATCATCGTTAAGCCCATTGAAAATGCACAAAAAGAAGAAGAAAAATAAGATGGCCCCCGCCGCCTGACACCGCCGGCACCCCCCGCTGCTGACACCACCGGCACCCCTGCACTGCTGCCCTATGTACTGAGGACACCGTCAGCGACCCCCACACTGCTGACACTCCCACACTGAGGACACCACTGTCAGCACACATGCACTGATGACACCGCTGGCACCCCTGCTCATCCGACACCGCCGGCACAATGCATTGAGAACACCCCTGCACTGCAGACACAGTCAGCAAACCCGCACTAAAGACACAGCTGGCACCCCCGCACTGCCGACCTCGCTGGTACCCTTCACTGAGAACACTGCCAGCTCCACAGCACTGCCCTTCCATGTACTGAGGACACCACCAGCAACCCCTGCACTAAAGACACCACTGGCACCATCGCACTGCCGACACAGCCAGCAAACCTGCACTAAAGACACCGCTGGCACCCCCACACTGTCGAGACAGCCAGCAAACCTGCACTAAAGACACCGCTGGCACCCCCGCACTGCGACACAGCCAGCAAACCTGCACTAAAGACACCACTGGCACCCCCGCACTGCTGACACAGCCAGCAAACCTGCACTAAACACACCGCTGGCACCCCTGCACTGCTGACATCACTGGTACCCTTCACTGAGGACACTGCCAGCACCGCAGCACTGCCATTCCATGTACTGAGGACACCGTCAGCAACCCCACTCTGCCAACACTGCTGTCACAGTAAGTGCACTATTGGTGTATCCAACCCACATTGTATAACACACTGTACCCATGTTGGAAATTAGAAGCTGAACTGCCACATGTTAGTGCCGTCCACTGTGTCACTTAGCTTAGTCAGCCAGCTAGCTGGATGCAAACTTTTGGCCTTAACTAGATGAAGCAAATAATATTGTGAGGTGGTCAAAATTGATTGGAAATTACTGGAAATAAATGTTATTGAGGTTAATTATACTGTAGGAACAAAAATAGGCCCATTTTATGTGATTTTAGCTGTTTTTATGATTTTTTAAGAAAAAATCCAGATCCAAAACCAAAACACGAAAACAAAACACGGAGATGAGGTTTTAGCAAAACCAATCCAGATCCAAAACCAAAACACGAGGGTCGGCGCACATCTCTAGCAATTACAGCCCAGTGAAAAGTACCGTACTCTAATAAAATACAGATGAGAGACTTTTTTTTTTTTTTTGTTCATTTCAGGCCATCCCCCAATCACTACCTAGGAATGATCATCACTCTGCCGCCCCAATTCTGGTTCCGCCTGTACCGAATGGAACAGCACCTTTGTGCAAAGATTCTGTGTAATACATGCACCATAGGGCTTTTCAGAATGTCTCACGCATGCGCAGTTGCAATTAATCTCTCAGCTACATGAACGCCAGCATTGCTTGTGGATTGCATGCTCCTCTGAATCAGGCCATTGACCTGCAGTTTTTAAGATAAATAGATGCAGTAACTAGAAGTGCTGGCTCTTTAAAGTTGAGGTCCTTCTAAATATGTCCTTGCATTACATAATTGCGGACTGCTCTGTCTACCGACGGTGAGCTGGTGACGAAGCTCGTGTGTACTTCATCTGCTGTTTCACATCAAATGCTGCCTGAGGGAACATACTCAGCTTGCTATGTGGTTGCCTTGGCTCTGCTGCCAGCATTAGGGGCATCCCTGTAATAATAAAGGCAAAACTCCAGTTAAAATATGAGAAACTTCTGTAAAACACACACATAATTTTTTTTTTTACATTTTGATTTATTTTCTAATTATTTTTATTGCTAATTTTAGCAACGTTTTTTCACATGACCCTCACTATCACCCACCACATCCTCCAATTACTAATCATGTACAGAATATTCAAGGCTTTAACATTTCTCTTTGACATACGTATTACCAGTAATGGTGCATAAACACGGTCAGATGAACGATTTGAACGATTTTACCAAAGATTTGAACGATTTTTGACTGCATTAAAATGAATGGAATCTTCCAAGTCTGACTGCAAACACATCAGATGTCAGATATCGTTATCTGACCATCGGGAACGCGCATCGTTCAAATTGTTCATCTGACAGATATGTCAGATTTTCCTTCAGATATGAACGATTGAACAATTTTTTAAATCGTTATGTTCAGATCTGAAGAAAAATCTGCCCGTGTGTATGCACCATAAGGAAGCAATAAACTAATGAAGTACTCCTAGCACCAATTGCTTACACTAGGTCCAGGTAACAGGAAGTAATGGTGTAGGTGAGGGGGAATAGCAGAGAGAGATGCAGGGCTTGCAACAGAATTTATAAGTACAGTAAGGGGTAAATTTACTAAGAATCGAGATTGGTCGAGATGACAATCTCGGGTGGTTTTTTTAGGCATGTTTTTCATCTCGCAAATTTACTAAAGGCAAACTCAGGTTTGTTTATGAGAGAGTTCATTCATCTCACTCTTAAATCTTGGGCAAGTTTTCAAACTCGAATCTTCTCACCATCGGCCAAACTCGGAAGTACTTTTCACCAAAAAAATACATCACGCAAAGTTACCAAGAATCGAGATTACAATCTCGGGAGAGATGTCTGCAAACTCGCTGCCAAATTGACGTTTTAGACGCTCACCTCCAGATCAGCGAGTTTTGCAGAAACATGCAAAAATCTTTTTTTTTTTTTTTTTTTTCTTGTTATTTTTTTTTTTATTTTGTAGAAAAAATGATGTGAGGTCCCCCTCAAAATACTAACCAGCCCCGGACTTGGCAGCCTGTCCTGTTACCTAAAATTCTGGGGAATAAAATGAATAGGGTTCGTCCGTAAATTAGTTACCAACACCAGGCAGCAGGGACAGGGCTGATTTTAATTATAGGGGAAAAAAAATTGCGTAGGGGTACCCATATATTTAAAACCAGTCCTGGACCCTTTCTAGCGGGGGGCTGATGCCACAGCTAGGGGAGCCTTTTCACCAGGCCCCCCAGCCGTAGCATCAGTCTGACCGCTAGTCAGCCCAGGCCAGGGATCCCTGGGGAGTGGAGTACCCCTCCAATCAAGGGGTAGCGCTCTCCAGGGCACCCCTGGCCTAGGCTGATAGCCCGGGGCTATACCCACCACCCCTGGCGATGAAGTATGTTATGAAGGGAAAGGGAGCGTCTTGTGTCAGGCTGGTGGGCATCTAAATTAGGGATGAGCGGGTTCCGATTTCTGAAATCCAAGCCCCCGCGATCCGAGCCGGGAACCGAGTCTGGCTCGAGTTTTCCAGCCTGACTTGGAACTGAAATCGAGGCAAAACCTCATCATCCCGCCTTCCGGATCTCGCAGGTTTTGGATTCTATAAAAGGTCCCCGCGTCGGCGCCATTTCTCACTCCGGCTGTGGACAGTGAAGAGGGAGGGTGGGAGTTAGGGCTGGCTGAGCTGTGTTGTGTTGTGCTGCTGTTGTTCATAGGGGCTGTGTCTACTCCTCCAAAGTCCATAGGGGTTGGCTGGACTGTGTTGTGCTGCTCTTGTTCATAAGGGTTGGCTGGAGTGTGTTGTGCTGCTGTTGTCCATAGGGGGTGGCTGGGCTGTGTTGTGCAGTGTCTCATAAAGGCTGTAGTCCTAAAGGGGTGCTGTAGTGTTGTCCAGGGGGTGATCTGTCCATCAGGGGTGCTCCACCCAAGTGCAAAAAAAACATTTATTTCTGTGTTTGTGAATTGTGTGCACTGTAACTGCACGTGCATCAACAAAGGAGCAGCGCCAAGCGTGCACCTGTGTCATAAGTAAAGGCCTGGTTGGCTCATCTCTTAAAGGGTGGTGTAACCCTCAAAGTGCACTTCAAAAGAAAAAAAATCTTAATTTCTGTGTTGTGAATTGTGTGCGCTGTAGCCGCACATGCATCAACAAAGGAGCAGCGCCAAGCGTGCGCCTGTGTCATAAGTCTGTTAAAGAGTGGTGTAACCCCAAAGTGCGCTCCACGAAAAATAAACAATTCTTCGTTTTTTCTGTGTTTGTGTGTGAAATGTGTGCGCAGTAACCGCACATTCATCAACAAAGGAGCAGCGCCAAGCATGCGCCTGTGTCATAAGTAAACAAGGGCCAGCTGGTTCGACTGTTAAAGGGTGGTGTAAACCCCAAAGTGCACTCCAAAAAAAATGTAAAATTCTTCTTTTCTGTGTTTGTGTGCGCCTTAGCCACACGTATATATAAATATAACATAAATGGAGGACAAAACTTTGGGCCTGATTCAGAGCCGGACGCTCTGACAGGAGCGCTCACTCTGAATCAGGGCCCTCCTACCTAAAATTGGAGCGGCCTCCTGGCTGCTCGCATAGCTGTGGGTGACCACCCACAGCTTATGCGAGCGGCTAAAAAGATGGTCGCGATGGTCAAGATCATTGCGACGAAACCCTGCGGTAGGGTCTTGCTGCCGCAAGCCCAGGAGCGCTTTTGGCTCTATCAGAGCCAAAAGCACTCACACTGACATCACTAGTGATGTCAGTAGGGTCGGCCCCAGACGGTAGGCGTTTCGTGTGAAACCCATAGTGACGGCTGGCCATCGCTATGCAGGTCTCGCGCATGCGCACGACGGAGCTCCCTCGCGCATGCGTTCCCTCCGTCGTGCGCGGGCACCATTGACCCGCTTGTGAGCGCTCAGCGATCGCGAGCGGGTCTGAATCAGGCCCTTTGTCTGATAAAAATAAAATGGGGAAAGATCAAGAACCACTTCCTCCTAGTGCTGAAGCTGCTGCCACTAGTCATGACATAGACGATAAAATGCCATCAACGTCATCTGCCAAGGTCGATGCCCAATGTCATAGTAGAGGACATATAAAATCCAAAATGACAAAGTTCAGGAAAATGACCTTAAAAAAAACATTTAAATCATCTGAGGAGAAACGTAAACTTGCCAATATGCCATTTACGACACAGAGTGGCAAGGAACGGCTAAGGTCTTTCACTATATTCATGACTAGTGGTTCAGCTTCACATGACGATGGAAGCCCTCCTCCCTCTACAAAAATCAAACGAGTTAAGCTGGCAAAAGCACAGCGAAGAACTGTGCGTTCTAAGAAGATATCACAAATCCCCAAGGAGAGTCCAAGTGTGGTGGCGGTTGCGATGCCTGACCTTCCCAACACTGGATGGGAAGAGGTGGCTCTTTCCACCATTTCTATGTCCTCTGCAAGTGCTGGAAGGAGCACCCACAGTCCACTTGCTGATATGCAAATAGAAGATGTCACTGTTGAAGTACAACAGGATGAGGATACTGGTGTGTGCTGAGGAGATGTGATGTGATGTGATGTGATGTGATGTGGTTTGTTTAAATCAGGCTCCGGGGGAGACAGTTGTTGTCCGTGGGATGAAAAAGCAATCACGGTCATGCCTAGGCAGAAGACCAAACATTCCACCTCTTTGGTCTGGCAATATATCTATCCAAATCCAGTCAACAACTGTCTTGCCATATGTACCATATATAAAGGTGAAATAAGTAAGGGTAGGGGCGTTAACCACCTAGGAACATCCTCCCTTATATGTCACCTGAAGCGGGTTCATAAAATGTTTCTGTCAAGTTCAGAAACTTTGGCTAAGACCGTAAGCAGTCCAGGGACACCTAAATCCCTTTGTCCTGTTGTATCCAAGAGCCTGCAAACCACATCGTCAACTCCCTCCTCATCAATTTCCTCCGTAGTCAGGATCGGAAGTAGTCCTGCAGGCCATGTCACTTGAATGACTGACTCTCCTATCCGGGATTCCTCCGGAGGATTCTGCATTGCTACGCCTACTACTACCGCTGCTGCTGTTGCTGCTGGGAGTCGTTCATCATCCCAGAGAGGAAGTAGGAACACCACTACTTTTACTAAACAATTGACCCTCCAACAGTCCTTAGCGAGGAGGATGAAGTATGACAGCAGTCATCCTGAAGCAAAATGGATAGCTGAGGCCTTGACTGCTATGTTGGTGTTAGATGTTCGTCCGGTATCCGCCATTAATGCAGTGGGATTTAGACAATTGATGGAGGTAGTGTGTCCCCGGTACCAAATCCCATCTAGATTCCACTTCACTAGGCAGGCGATACCGAGACTGTACAGAAACGTCAGAAAAAGTGTCCTCAGTATCCTAAAAAATGCGGTTGTACCCAATGTCCACTTAAACACAGGTGGAGCAGGGCAGACTAAGGACTATATGACTGTGACAGCCCACTGGGTAGATGTATCACCTTACGCAGCAACAACAGCAGCGACGCCAGCTCATTCCAAGGCAGGCTACGCTGTGTATCACTGGTTTCAGTAAGAGGCACACCGCCGACAACCTCTTAGAGAAACTGAGGGAAATCATTGCCCAGTGGCTTTCCCCACTTAGACTCTCCTGGAGATTTGTGATATCTGACAATGCCTCCAATATTGTGTGGGCATTACACCTGGGCAAATTCCAGCATGTCCCATGTTTTGCTCACACAATAAATTTAGTGGTGCAGAATTTTCTGAAAAACAACAGGGGCGTGCAGGAGACGCTTTGGGTGGCCTGGAAAATTTCTGGCCACTTTCGCCATTCAGCGACTGCGTGCCGAAGACTGGTGCACCAGCAAACACTCTTGAACCTGCCCCGCCATCACCTGAAGCAAGAGGTTGTGATGCGGTGGAACTCAGCCCTCTATATGCTTCAGAGGATGGAGGAGCAGAAAAAGGCCATTCAAGCCTATACATCCACCTATGACATAAGCAAAGGAGGGGGTATGCACCTGACTCAAGGGCAGTGGAGAATGATTTCCGTTTTGTGCAAGGTTCTCCAGCCCTTCGAACTTGCCACACGTGAAGTCAGTTCAGGCACTGCCAGCCTGAGTCAGGTCATTTCCCTCATCAGACTTTTGCAGAAGCAGCTGGAGAAAGTGAAGGAGGAGCTAAGACTCCGCTCAGCATGTGGGACTTGTGGATGAAGCCCTTCATTCGTTTTGCAAGGATTCCAGGGTGGTCAATCTGTTGAAATCAGACCACTACATTTTGCTCGATCCTAGGTTTAAAGCCTACATGGTGCCTCTCTTTCCGGCCGACACAAGCCTGCAGAGGTGCAAACACCTGCTGGTGAAAACACTGCCAGCTGTAGCGGAACGTGACACGTCAACACCTCCTTCTTCATTTTCTCCCACAACTGGGGCTGCCAGGAAACAATTTAGGTATCCTAAGCAACCCGCTGGCACTGATGAAGAGCAGGCAGGACCAAGTTTGGACATCTGGTCCAGACTGAAAGACCTGGCAACAATTTCTGACATGTCTACTGTCACTGCATATACTGTCACCATTGACACAATGGTGGAGGATTACATCGGTGACAGCATCCAAGTAGGCATGTCAGACAGTCCATACCTGTACTGGCAGGAAAAAGAGGCAATTTGGAGGCCCCTGTACAAACTGGCTCTATTTTACCTGAGTTTCCCCCCCCTCCTGTGTGTACTACGAAAGAGTGTTTAGTGCAGCCGGGAGCCTTGTCAGCGAAAGGCGTAGGAGGTTGCTTCCACAAAATGTGGAGAAGATGATGTTCATCAAAATGAATTATCAACGCTTCCAGGGAGACTAGCCTCCAGAATATACAGAGGGACCTGTGGTGGTGGATTCCAGCGGGGGACGAATTAATACTTCTTGAGGATGAGGATGTACACAACACTGAAGATGGTGAGGAATCGGTGGATGAGGAGGATGAGGACGACATCTTGCCTCCGTAGAGCCAGTTTGTGCAGGGACAGATTAATTGCCAGCTTGTTTTGTGGGGGCCCAAACGAACCAATCATTTCAGCCACAGTCGTGTGGAAGACCCTGGCGCTGAAATGATTGGTTTGTTAAAGTATGCATGTCCTGTTTATACAATATAAGGGTGGGTGGGAGGGCCCAAGGACAATTCCATCTTGCACCTCTTTTTTTTTCTTTGCATTATGTACAGTTTGGGGCCTAGTTTTTCAAACTGCCATCCTGTCTGCCACTGCAGTGTCACTCCTAGATGGGCCACGTGTTTGTGCCGCCCACTTGTGTCGCTTAGCATAGTCATTCAGGTACCTCGGTGCAACCTTTTGGCCTAAAAATAATATTGTGGTAAGTGTAACTCTGGATGCAGAGTTACTGGCAGATAAATCTGTTTTTGCTTTATGTTTTGTCCTCATATTCCTCCTTTCTCTGTTCACTGATCTCGCTTTTATTTTGTGCTCTCAGTGGCTGTGTGTAATACCACTGCTAAGTCCTGGAGCTGTCTTTCTCCCTCTCACATACTGTAGATGTGCAGATCACCCAGCACCTACTTGTCCAGCTCTGCCTCATCTGTAACCAGCGCTAACTGTCCTCTCTGTAACTGTCACCTCAGGCTGTGCATGTGCCCTAGATGAGCCTGGTGAATTGTGGGGCAGTAGTTCACTATGGCTGCAGTGGCCTGAGTTGCGACTGCAAACCAATGAAGTGGTACCTTACAGTTGCGGGATACCACATACCCCCACATGCGCATTACATCAGCTGGTCAGAAAAAGTGACTACATCACAGAGAGAGCTGGATATGAGCTCTCCTAGCAGGAATTAGCATCATTCTGCTACACTTTAAAGCAGATAATTCCTGGATTATACAGTATATGTTAATGACTGTATATGCATGTTCATGCGATCATTACTACGCCTGGCACTATGCGAGATTGCACTGTCCCAACCCAGTTCTGCCTCTTTAGCTGTAAGTGTAGATGAGGCTGAAATGCATGTAACTATGGATCTCCCAGTCTCAGAGCGTACACGGCGTAGACACACAAGACACGTTAGTTATGCATGTGGTGTGCTCTCAGCACTGCATTTGCTTGACCGTGTTCTTTATCAGGGCCGTAGTTAGGGTAGTGCAGCCGGTGCCATTGCACAGGGCACCACAGGTCAGGGGGCGCTGTTTGGGCCTGTCAAATTTCTGTTTATTATCATTCTTGCTTGTAGCTTCCTCTTATTTTATCCCCAGCATCTCCTGACCTCTCCTATCTCTTCCCTGGCCCTTCCCCATGTAGCAATGGCCCTTTTTTGGGTGCATTATGTCCCTTTGAAAAATGAGGGGGGCGCCAATGCTCTTTCTGGCACAGGGCACCAAAAAGTCTAGTTACGGCTCTGTTCTTTATCATGTTTCATTTAGAACTCTGCGTGAACAAGTAATAATCAATCCAGCTTTGCTGATTTTTACAAATTAAATGTTCTTCAGAAATGATCAATAGGTGTCTCTAAAGGGATTAGTGGGAGCTAAAGTAGTAAATCTATGTTCTGCAAATTAGTCCCAAATTAAGGACACCTCCATGTAAAAGGTTCTGTATTGTTAGTTTATAGGTTGATACGTACTGTTAGCTTTGGCACTGTGTAGAGAAAGTTTAATACTAGACTAGGGAGAGTACTAGCCCTCTAAACATCTTAATGTACTTACAGATGCAAGGCTGAGGGGCCTATTCATCATACCTAAAGTTTCTCAGGAGTTAATTAGGTAGAACTCGCATGGAGTTCTACCTAATTACCGGAGGAATTCATCATTCCTCCTCCACATAACTATCTATTCCGAAAAGCTGTCATTTTTGCGCTGACAGCTTTTCAGGAAATAGTTATCCCTCTCTTCTCTAACTTACCGCAGCTGGAAGCAGTGCTGCACATGCACTGTTACATCTGTAAAACCAGCGCATGTGCAGCACTGCCTACACCTGCGGTAAGTTTGTGTCCCCCCCCTCCGCTCACCTGCCCCCCTCCCGCTCACCTCCCCCTTTCAGCACTTACCTGTCCGCACAGCAGCATCCGGCTCCGTCTGCTATGCTGTCACGTGTTCTCCCAGCAGAGCACAGTACTGTTTAGAAAAAAAAAAAAATATATATATTTTTTTCTAAACTTTATTGTGTTCTGCTGGGAGAACACCATGTCAGCATAGCAGACGGATCCAGAGGAGAGACCAGAGCGCCAGAAGGAGACGCCGGGGGGACCTGTCCAGCTGGAAGCAGGTAAATGTTATACATAATTTTGTTATACATAATTTTTGGAATTTGATGAATACCATCATTTCCATATCCCCATACTAATGTATGGGGAGTGTGGAAATTAGCGCAGGGGGACTTAGCAAGGAGATATCAGTGATATCTCCTGTGCTAAGTGTGTTCATGAATACTAAAATAACGTTAATTAAGGAAAATGTTCTTAAAAACTTTATTTTAGTGTTGATGAATAGGCCCCTAGACCACAGTCAGTTTGACATAGACATCACTGATAATTAATAAATAAGTGCTCACACCCTTTTCCTGTGCTAATAACACAACAGCAATAGAAACATTTATATTCTGAGTGCTATCGATTTAGAATCACATATGTGGGACTGTACATCCTTCTAGCTTTTCCTCCCTTTTAATGATAGTTACTCCAAATAGAAACATCACTTTCTAACACACAGAAATAGGACGGGATGTACTAAAGGGGGAAATGTAGTAAAGCCCCCTAAAATGCAGCTTTCCCTGGATTTATCGCATTCCCCTATAAGTACAAAGCACCGAAGTATGCCGTCTGGATGGGTAACGCCACCTTCAGGTGGCGTTACCCAATAGAAGCCTATGGGCTTCTTTCCGTGACACTCCTACTGAGAGTGATCTAGTTGGGTCCCTCCCATCACCCCCTGTGGCCAGCGTCCTTCTGCGCATGCACAGAAGGACGCCAGAGGTTCTTCTGGGTGTTAAACCCAGAAGTCTCTCTAGCTGGGGGATCGCAAAGGACAGCTCCTATCGGGAGAGCTGTCCTTTGCGATATTCTAGGTACATACCGTGTTAATCAACCGCAGATGTACCCAAAGGGAGGCGGGATGCGATTCTTAGTACAACCCACCCATAAAGTAATATCGGTTGTTATGTACTGTAAAAGCCTATTCTGGAGTTATCTAAGGGCCTGATTCAGAGATGTACGCTAATGCAATCGCAGCTGTCATCCCGTACGCAGCTGCTGCGCAGAAATATGCTAATGCATGCAGCCGACTGGAAGTGTATTGAGATGCTGACCGGTGGTTTCACAGATCCAAGCACAAACACACGGCTCTGGTCGCAGGCACCATATTTTCTGAATACGGAACGCAGATGTAGGCAGATATGCGCCCTGAAAACGGTCATGACATGCCCGCGTTTTTGCCGCCACTCCGTTACCTCCCACAAAATGGCCTCTGTCAATCTCTTGCGAATAAATCCTCACTACAACCGTACTCACATTTCAATGCAATTCAATCACCACGCATGTGCAGTCAGCCGATAATCGCTCAACTGCGTAAATATTGGCATTACGTCCACAGCTGAATCGGGCCCTAAGTCTCTTGTAAAACCTAGAGCAGCTCTCCGAGAGTAACTCTAGTACTAGAGCATGTGTACATATCAGGGCTGTGCCGAGGTGTGACTGAGAGGGTGGTATGGTTGCTGCTCCTGATGGTACCCATTTACAGCATGCAGGGTGCCTTAGGAGGCACCCTGTTACATAGAAGCCTCAGGGCGCCAATATTCCTGATCCCCTTGTGCAATGATGTCATCACGTACACCAGGGGTGTAAGGCGGGTGTTCTGGCACCGGGCGCCATTGCTGCAGCGCTAGTAATACTGTAGGGGCCTCAATCCAATTGGAGAGCTGTCCTATCCTGCGTGTCCCAGATACACAGACTAAATGAAATACATAACAGTTTATAGTCTTGTAATTTTTATTTATGACACTTTGCAATTTTGTATGTCATTTGTCTTTATTATTATTATTATTATTATTATTATTATTATTATTATTATTATTATTTACAATGCCCTGTATCCTGTAATGTTAAATCTAAAATGTAATACGTTTTGTCCTTATTACTCTAATAAATCCATAGACTGTTTATGAAGAGAATTATTGCTTTACTGTGCTAATCCTGTGATAGATTGATGGTATTAATCATTTGAATGCTGTTGTTTTGTTACTGAACAAGGAGCATAGTGGGAGTCAGCAAGTACACTTGTGTGACAGTATTGTGAGGTCGTATTGTGGTGGCAGATAATAGGTGTATATGTGTGAAAGAACAGTTTTGGGGGGGGGGATTCAGCTAATCTGTAAACTGTGTGAAGAGTGGCAAAAATATTTGTAACCCTTTACAGTAAATTTCCACATCACAGACGCAGGACATCATCTAATCATCAATTAGTTATTATAACCATCTTACAAGATAACAAAACACAATTTCCACGTTATGCAAATATAAAACAAAGAAATAAAAAACTGCCTATCTGAGCCTCTAACTAAATAGTAATCAGTGTCCTGAGAGCAAGTGGGTCACCTATAAACATCATCATTTTCATTATCACAGTTTATTTGGAAGACACCATAAATACTGCAGTGCCAAGCAGTCAGAGTTACAAATCATATCTAAAGTACATATGAGGTTAATGAAGGATATGCAGGGGTGGGTAACAGGGTAGAGGGGGCCCTTTTTGTAATAGTTTACAGTATAAAGGGAGTTGGCTAAACTGGTTGAAAATGACTGCAACAAACAACAGTTTATAGCATGAACATTCAGTTTTTACTCAGGTATGGTTTTACAGTATGTGTAGACTCTCAGGTTTGGCAGTAAGGTTGCCCACACACATAGATGAAGAGAGAGACTAAGAGGGGTATTCAATATGAAAGGTTAACTTCCCTGGCGAAGTTAACGTTTCATATCGGGGTTTTTTTCTGCGTAAAGGTATGGTGCGCGCTCCCGCTTATCCCCGTATTCAAAATAAAATTAACGAAAACGGGAAACTTCGAAGTTGGATTTGTGTAAAGTTACGAATTTTTCCTTAAAATAATTGTAAGTCCCCCCTAAAGTTGTAAAAACATGGGGGAACACTATGGGTACCCTCGTTTTAGCCTTTAATTGAAAGTCGGGGATTTAAATAGCCGCAGCACGTGTTTTTTTTCCCGACATTGAAGACGTGATGCAGAAGAGCACTTAGGTTATTTTTTTAGTTTTTTTAAGTGGTCCCATCAAATTTGGGGTACATGAAAATGGGTACTAGCATATTTTGGTGTCCGTAAAGTAATTTTTTTAAAATTCTGCATTTGTGCACCTGCCGCTATAATTCTATTCTAGAAAACACCTGCCGCATACTTGCAGAATAGCCCTGAACCTATTTCCCTATTGTTTAACAATTTTTTCCCATTTTTTTTTTCACCCCAATTTTTTTATTAATTTTTTGGGGTGTCCCTATTTTTTTTTAAAACTTTTTTTGATAGTTCTTTTTTAAATGTCATTTCCAGGGGTGCAGGCTATTTTTTTTAAGCCTGCACCCCTAAACCCCAATTCTGCACTTTTTTTCGACACCTATTCAATGGTGAAAACTTATCCCCGTTTTTTAGCAAAGACTTTTCAAAACTGCGATAAGTCTTTGAAATTGAATACGGTGTAAAACTAAAACCAGTGATATTAACGCAAAAAAGTTAAAAAGTGCGATATTAATGCAAAAAACGATGTTATCGCACCCATATTGAACACCCCTATAAATGTACAGTTGATGTATCATTTCAGCAGGAATCTTGCCTATATATTAGGCTTTTTGAATGCAGTGTGGCTGCTAGAGATGTGATACCACCGTCTCTATAGGAGCCAATGGATGTTGTAGTTTAGGAGGCTGCAATACGCCAAAAAGAGACAAGCCAGCAACAGAAAAGGGAGTTCCTGGTTGCAAATGCACAGTAGAGTTGGAGAGATTTTGAAGAGCCGAGTAGCAGAGCCGAGTGAGGTGCCACAGGTCTGAATAGAGAGACTGGCCAAGCAACAACGCTTACTTGGTACAGAGTGACAAGTACCACTGAATACCCGCAATAGTGTGCTGGGGACCACTGCAGAGCAGTGGCTGAGTGAAGAGAGTCACAGCACTTGGAGCCACAGTTAAGATCAGTGGAGGCTGTGTGTGCCAATTAACCTACCAGTATATTTTTGGAGTGTGGGAGGAAGCCAGAGTACCCAGAGGAAACCCACGCAAGCACAGGGAGAATATACAAACTCCACACAGGTGGGGTTGTGGTGGGAATCGAACCCATGACCTCAGTGCTGTGAGGCAGTAATGCTAACCATTACACTGTCTGTGCTGCCCCAGATACTCGGAACCATTTGAAACTATTGAGAGCTATTGTGAAATATATTGAGATATATTTGAAAGTATATTAACAAACATATTAAAACTACTGTGTAACCCTAATTTATGCAAGAGTCTGAGCTAAAGATCTGAGAGTGCTGGAAGCATGATATATACCTTGTTTTAGCTGCTGCTGAATCAGAGTTTAACAGTATAAAGAGTGGAAGTCATTTTGTGAAAGATTCTTAAGATGATTAAAAACACTTTGGGTATTAGCTTTTGATACTGTGAAGTGTTGAAGATAATTGTGCTATTGAAAGTGGAAGTGTTTATTTTACCTTGTAGTTGTAAATCCTAAACTATTGTTTCTCTGAAATCATTAAAGACCATAATTAGATGCTAATCCTACTACTCAACTTTTGTCTTTTGTGGATTACAAACTCATGCATGTTATAGAACAGTGGCCATCCAGCAAGTACTCCAATGACAGAAATTTGTGCATGCTTTACTGTAAATGACTGGTCAGTTTGAGATGTTTGCTAATTCTGCTGAGTAATAATCTGTTATGCTATTACCCTATATATCTATATTTTTGTAAAGTTTGTTGTGTATTTAGAGCATGGGTGGGCAATAAGCAGCCCTCCAGCTGTTGCTGAATTACACATCCCAGCATGCCTTGCAACAGTTTTAGCATGGCTCAATAACACAACTGTGACAAGGCATGATGAGATATGTAGTTCTACAACAGCTGAGGGGCCGCTTATTGCCCCCCCTAGTTTATAGTATAGCGAAACCATTGAGAAACTGCATTTTCCCGAGACACAGCCAAAGAGGAGCTACATCAGCTAAAATAATTAAGTTATTGCCAGTATCCAAGAGCGCTATTGCCTAAATGTCACTATATTGCAAGCTACTGTGTTATATTTCCTTAATCCCTTTTGTGCTGCAATGTACTGTCATATGCATGATGGCCCTCCCTGGAGTCACGTCCACTTACCCCCATTTAATTAATCTGCCTGATTATTCAGTTTATCAAAGCTGTCATGTTATGTCATGTTACTGTGTACAGCCTGAGGGGGATAAAGCTTGTGGAGTCATTTCCAGAGAAGAAGGAAAACCCAATGGGGCTTCTGTCTCAGCTGTAAGGTACCATCTACACCTAACTTATCTGTCCCCACACATAAGCACATTCTGTCTATTACCATGCAGTAGGACAAGACAATGAGGTCATATAGTACTGATGTCTTCCACATTCACCAGATCTGGATCCAGTAGCCCACCTTTGGGATGTGCAGCCCAGAAATCTGCAGCAACTGTGTAATTTTGTCATATCAACGTGGACACGAATCTCTAACACACACACATACACACACACACACTCCAGGCTTGCCTACCCTCCCAAATACCGGGTGCCGCTCCTGTGACCCCCCAGAAAGGCAGGCAAGCCTCCCAGCTGCCGCCTGACCCCCCCGCCACTCATAGAAATGCCGCAGCGGGGGGAGGCAGTGACGCGATTCGCGTTGAATAGAGTTACCGTGGCCCTGCCCCCTGCTTCACAATGCCAATATTTTCGGCATTTTGAAGAGGGGACGGAGCCACGATGACTCATTCATGCGGCTCCGCCCCCAATGCCGCATCGTTACCCGCCCACGCCACCTGCTGTGCGCAGACATTCAGCTGAATGTCAGCAAGTATGACACACACACCTCTCAAGTATTTCTCATAAACACTTTTGAAAAGTAAAGTATAATTAACATTATTAGCATAATGAATAGTAGACTACAGCAAGATATAATGAAAAACAAAATAGAACAACATATGGTGTAGGTTTGATGCAGAGATAAAGGGCCTGATATAGAGGTACCCGCTATTGCAGCTGTTACTGCGTGTTTATGCTAATGCTGCGGCTAATGGACTTACAAAGATGCCCACCGGCTGTGGCACTAATCCGCCACTGTCCGTATTAAGATGCTCCATCAGTCGCACCATATATTGCACCAGCCTTATGGAGGAGCAAAATTTCATATCTGAACATGGCCGTCAGCGTTGGTCCATTGCAGCAAGTCGCTGACAGCGACACACCCGCATCATGTCCACATCCAGAGCCAGTGCAAAAATGTCTCGGCACCCTAGGCAAAACTTCAGCCTACTGAACCGCCCCCGCCCTCCCCTACCGCCACCAAGACCCACGTTCTAGCCCATCAGGTGAAAGATAGGAGGTGGCGTCTTAAAAGTTCACACCCATCACCTGCATTTAGTACAACAAGAATATTTCTCTCAGAGACATCCTTCATATTGTGATAGACTCTGTGACGCCCCCAGATACCTGCGCCCTATGCAGCTGCCTAATGGTAGAGCCGGCCCTGCCCACATCTGGCTAGCCAACCCTCCCATACCACCCACAAACACTGTCTATCTCTGCGCCCACATTCGTTCTACGGCTTTCAGCATTAACCATGGGAAAGCATGCGCAGTGCAACCCAGATGCATGCAAAGACTTAAAACATCGGACGCTTACGTGCGGCATTGACACAGCATGCACCTCTGGACCAGGCCCAAAGTGTGTAAGAGCCATAAATTCATATGATAGATCCTAAACAGCGTTGGTATTTTCCTTACTACACGTGCCCTTACACATCTTTGCTGCAGTCATGCCAAAAAGCCCCTCTCGGTGCGGCAGGTACTGCGAGACTCTGCTATTGCGGGGCGTCTTTTTTGCCTCATCATTTGCCGAAATCTGAGCTGCACTGCATGGCGCCTCACACAGGCGTGTCGTTAACTTTTCCGGGGCGTATATCATCCTGCAAGTGCGATCCCGTACTTAATAAAAATGGCTCCGGCGCCTCACTTCCTGCGACCATTCTTCATGAGCATAGGGTTACGCAGAAGGCCGATTATTAACTGTGACCAATGCTGCGTGTTTGTACGCAGTTGCTTGGATTGGCAAAACCGCCAGTGGGTGTCTCATTACAAAGCCAGGTGACTACAGCATTTGCATATAATGAAACAGCCGCTTCGTACAAAGTCACGGCGGAGGTATTAGCGTACATCTCTAAATCAGGCCCTGTATTCCCATCTCCTCTACCATACTCAGTCCTCCAACGGTCCAGCTGAAATTGCCATCTTCTCCTCATGCGTTTCAATTATATATACCTATCTACTGTACGTACCTAGCTATTTTTCCAGACACACATAAGTGTGCGCACAGCTCTCTTGTCCCCGTGCGCCTTATTCGCTTTGTGTTCCACTCAAGATATATAAACAGAGCATTCAATATATGACTGGTAAGGAAATTATGTAAAAGTTTATTATTGATAACCAAACATTATTTAACCTCATCTGTACCTGACACATTAGTGAATAGGCTGTAGAATTTTCCACAGTGCATATTATACTCACATTATTGAGAAATACTTAAAAAAAAAAAAAATTAAGTAATTATTTTTGCCTATCCTGCATAATAATGGTTCTTCTGATAATCCCTGTATCCGTTTGAGGAACAAAGCACCCATAGAAGCAATAACGTTACAAAAATGCCCCGAGGCCCTTTGTTCTGCCCTTTGACCGATATAGCCTGTAAAGCATGGCCATTCATGATTCTCACAGCCTCCTTACCACTGTGCTGAGAACAAGGCTGTATATTACTTTCTGTTGACATTTTTTTCATTATAGCTGATTAAAGAGAAAGCAGAGCTCGGAGGTTGTTAGAATCTGCAATTCAGCACTACATGCGGTGCCTGGTGCACAGAAAGCCATGTTGTAGGGGCTCTTTGGCTGACCCTTTTCGCTAACTGTAAAGGTATGTGTGTTCCATAAATAATGGGAGTATGGAAAAAGTTCCAGGGTCACATATCCAAGTTTCCATAAAATGCTGAAACAAAAATATTGCTCATTAAAGTGGAATATCCTGTTGCTTTTATAGAAAAATCTTGCACAGATGTTTGTGTTTTGTTTATGAAATATCTTGTACATAGTGATCTTACTACTAATATAAGGAACCATTTTCAGAAATGTATATATTGTAAACTTAAGCCTGAATGGCTATTAAAATTCAGAACTGAAATGTTTAGATACAGTTTGGAGCGTCGGGGTAAATGACGTTATTTAGTGCTAAGCTGCCTTTCCACTACAGCCCATGAGTAATAAATTATATAATTCACGCAGGGCCTGATTTTGTCTGAGGGGTCTATTTACTAAGCAGTGATAAGAGACAGAGTGAAAAGTGATAAGGTGCCAGCCAATCAGCTCCCAACTGCCATCTCACAGGCAGTGTTTGAAAAATGACAGCTGGGAGCTGATTGGTTGGCACCTTATCACAGACTTATCACTTTTCACTCTGTCTCCTAACACTGCTTAGTAAATAGACCCCTGAGTCTCTTGCAGTGCTGATGTTCAAAGAGTTTAGTTTTTTGCTACTGCGCGTGCATGAAAGTCCCTAAAAATACATATGGCACATGCGTTACATGGTATGTACTGTATACACAGAGGCCAAGTAGCGATTGAGACACTCAGCATCAGAAACTAAGTGGAAATGTGCTGGGTGGCGACTGGGAGGTGGCGATTCAGACGTAAGTAGATGTGCTGTCTTATGGGCGGGTTATGGGAGTATCACTGAACTGGTTGCAAACTCAGGGCCTGATTCAGAGATGACAGAATGGGAAGATTGTGGGCACTGAGTGGGATGTGTGTGCCAAATAACTGCTAAGACCTCCAATGAGCATACAATTCTGTGAATTAGCAGATCCACCATTTTGTAAGTGACAGCAATCTCACTCTGTGAGATTGCTGAATCTGCAGTTAACTACAGGGTGTGATGGCATACCATATCTGTATTGCGCAAGGAACACGTCCATTAAGGCGTCAGCCTTAATGATCGGAATTTCATTGCTTTTTAAGTTAGAGTGGCAGAAATTCAGTAGGTTTTGTAAAAATTCAAATCATGTCTAAGAAGCTTTATGGGACATGTGAAACCATAAGGTTTTTTGTCTATGGAATTTCATTGCTTTTTTTTACATTTATTAACCATATCAATCATGTGTGCCTCAATTATAATACATAATTTACCCCAGTATAGACCTCCTAGCTCACTCATGTACCCCCCAGTATAATTCCTGTATGAGCAGTCATGATGTATATTTTATACAATACATGCACACACTGCCAGGCAGTGAATGTGGGTAGGAAGGGATTGCTAGGCATGCACACACTATGCCGGGTGGTAAATGTGGGTAGGATGCGATTGCTAGGCGTGCACACACTATGCTAGGCGGCAAATGTGGGTAGGATGGGATTGATAGGCATGCACACACTATACCGGGCGGTGAATGTGGGTAGAATGGGATTGCTAGGCGTGCATACACTATGCCGGCCTGTGAATGTGGGTAGGATGGGATTGCTAGGCGTGCACATACTATGCCGGGCGGTGAATGTGGGTAGGATGGGATTGCTAGGCATGCACACACTATGCCGTGTGGTGAATGTGGGTAGGATGGGATTGCTAGGCGTGCACACACTATGCCGGGCGGTGAATGTGGGTAGAATGGGTTCGCTAGGTGTGCACACACTATGCCGGGTGGTAAATGTGGGTAGGATGCGATTGCTAGGCGTGCACACCAGTGGCGTTACTAGGGGGGGTCGGGCAGGGTGCGTGCCCTGGGCGCCATGGGACCGGCGGAGCGGGGGGGCGCCAACGGCCACGGTCCGGCCCGCCCTAGTTAGCCACCAGTGTAGCGCCGACCGCAATGAGTGCGGTCAGCGCTACATGTTTACACAGGACCGGCGCTAGGCTTCCAGCGCCGGTCCTGTGCTTCACACCTGAGCCTGTTCCCTCCCCCTGAGCGCTTGCCCAATAGCACCAGGAGGCGGGCTCAGGCTGTGCATAACACGCATCGCCGCCAATGCTGGCGGCGATGCGTGTGTTAAACAGCGGCCAATGAGAGTCAGATAGACTCTCATTGACTGCTGCAGCACCCACTACAAGAGCCGGACTTCCGTCCGGCTCCTGCAGTGGCTAATGGGACAGACATCATGACGTCATGACGTCTGTCCCATTATGCTGAGCGCGCCAGCCCGGGAGGACTGGCGGGCGGCGGTGAGAGCGGCGTCGCGGACTGGAGGAGCAGCAGCATGGATTCAGGTAAGTATGTTTATATATATATATATTTTTAAAAACCTGTCAGCACTACTGGGGGCACAACGGGGGTGGCTACCACTGGGCGGACCTCTACTGGGGTGGGGGAACAACGGGGGGGTGGCTACTACTGGGGGCACCATTATTAGGAGGACCTCTACTGGGGGGGGCTATTACTGGGGGCACCATTATTAGGAGGACCTCTACTGGGGGGGGCTATTTCTGGGGGCACCATTATTGGGAGGGCCTCTACTGGGGAGGGCTATTACTGGGGGCACCATTATTAGGAGGACCTCTACTGGGGGGGGGGCTATTACAGGGGGCACTTAATCGGGAGGGGGAACCTCAACTGGGGACCACTACTTGGGGGGGGAGCTACTACTGGGGGCATTATAAAAGAGGCCTACTACTAGGGGCACAGCAGTGGAGGGACCACAACTGGGGCAATAACAGGAAGGACCACTACAGGGACCACTGGATGGGGGGGTCACTACTGGGAGCCTGCATCAGGGGGACCACTACTGGGTGCACTGCATGGGAGGGGGGGGACTACTGCTGGGGGCACTATATAAGGTGCTTACTGCTAGGGGCACTACGGGGACCACTACAGGGGGCACTAGATAGGGGGGATCACTACTGGGTGCCTGCATAAGGGGACCACTACTGAGAAACCTGCAAGGGGGGGACTACTGCTGGGGGCACTATATAAAGGGCACTGCATAGGAGGGGACTACTAATGGGGGCACTATATAAAGGGCACTGCATAAGGGGATACCACTACTGGGTGCACTGCATTGTGGGGACTGCTACTGGGGGCACTGCATAAGGGGGAACACTACATGGGGCACTGCATTTGGGGGGACCACTATTGGGGGCACTGAGTAAGGGGAACTAATTGGGGGCTGTATAAGGGGGACCACTACTGGGGATACTGTATAAGGGGCACTACTATGGGCCTGCATAAGAGGGACCACAACTGCATACTGGGGGTACTGTATAAGGGGTACTACTGGGGTTAAGGTGCATATGGATAGGAATGTTCAGCGTGAAAATAAAGGGGTGTGTCAGGTTGACACGCCCCATTTTTAAGTGACCACGGCTATTTTTTTCGCACATCTCGGGATGTTAGGGGAGGGGGGGCTCCCTTTTCAAATTTGCCCTGGGCTCCAAATACCCTAGTTACGCCACTGGTGCACACACTATGCCGGGCAGTGAATATGGGTAGGATGGGATTGCTAGGCGTGCACACACTATACCGGGTGGTGAATGTGGGTAGGAGGGGATTGCTAGGCGTGCACACACTATGCCGGGCGGTGAATGTGGGGAGGATGGGATTGCTAGGCATGCACACACTATGCCGGGCGGTGAATGTGGGTAGGATGGGATTGCTAGGCGTGCACACACTATGCCGGGCGGTGAATGTGGGTAGGATGGGATTGCTAGGCATGCACACACTATGCCGGGCGGTGAATGTGGGTAGGATGGGATTGCTAGGCATGCACACACTATGCCGGGCGGTGAATGTGGGTAGGATGGGTTTGATAGGCATGAACACACTATACCGGGCAGTGAATGTGGGTAGGATGGGATTGCTAGGCGTGCACACACTATGCCGGGCGGTGAATGTGGGCAGGATGGGATTGCTAGGCGTGCACACACTATGCCGGGCGGTGAATGTGGGTAGGATGGGATTGCTAGGCATGCACACACTATGGCGGGCGGTGAATGTGGGTAGGATGGGATTGCTAGGCGTGCACACACTATGCCGGGCGGTGAATGTGGGTAGGATGGAATTGCTAGGCGTGCACACACTATGCCGGGCGGTGAATGTGGGTAGGATGGGATTGCTAGGCGTGCACACACTATGCCGGGCGGTGAATGTGGGTAGGATGGGATTGCTAGGTGTGCACACACTATGCCGGGCGGTGAATGTGGGTAGGATGGGATTGCTAGGTGTGCATACACTATGCCGGGCGGTGAATGTGGGTAGGATGGGATTGCTAGGCGTGCACACACTATGCCGGGCGGTGAATGTGGGTAGGATGGGATTGCTAGGTGTGCACACACTGTCGGGTGGTGAATGTGGGTAGGATGGGATTGCTAATCGTGCACACACTACGCCGGGCAGTGAATATGGGTAGGATGGGATTGCTAGGCGTGCACACACTATGCCGGGTGGTGAATGTGGGTAGGAGGTGATTGCTAGGCGTGCACACACTATGCCGGGCGGTGAATGTGGGTAGGAGGGGATTACTAGGGATTACAGCAATAATCTGTAGGTCAATGTATCCTCAAGGTGTGTCGCAGTCAATTGTTTATATTTACACAGATCCAGTATAACAAGAGCTCCTCCCTTGTCCGCTGGCCGAAATACCAGTCAGTGTTTTTAGATAGCTGCATAAGTGCAGAGTGTTCCTCCTTGGTGAGATTGAATCGTGTGCAAGACATATCATTGATGATGTCATCAACTTCTCTTTGCAACAACCTCATGTACATTTTGATAGAGGGATTTGAGGATAAAGGGTCAAACGATGATCTCGGCTGTAACTTCTGCAGTTTAGGAGGTAGATGGACAGCCTCTATGTTAGTAGGCGGAGGAATCTTAGTGAATAATTCTTTAAGTTTCAGTTGTCTATTTAATGAGAACTGTTCTACTTGCCACATCAGGGGGTCAAATTTGACCGTAGGGACAAAGGATAAACCTTTACTTAAAACTCGTGATTCTATCTGAGTTAAGTGATGGGATGAAAGATTAACTATTAGGTTTTGCGAGGTAACGGAGGTTTCTTTCCCCGGCCTCTTCCTTTTCGTTTGACCTCCCCTTCTAGTATGACGTCTCCACCTCCTCCTCATTGAGGTCTGGTGGCAACCCCTAAAGGGTATTGTTTGATTCTTGCACCTCCACTGCCCCCTGGTCTCTCATATTCACTGTCAGAAATTTTGTATTCATTTGATGAATCAGTGTCAAATTGGCTCATACGGTTTCTCCTAAAGAAAGGTTTCCTGATGTCCCTTTCTTTGGCTGTCCACTGGTACACAGTGTTAAGTTCATAGTCAGTGTCAACTTTCACTCTTTTCTCTTTCTTGAACTTGATAAGATCACGTCTATAATTGTGAACTTGCGTATCCAGTTTGTCTAACCATTTTGTCTCAGTGTCCTGATCCAAGGTGACTTTATGTAAATCATTAAACTTAGATATCTTCTCTTTGACTATATTGACTTCTTTGGTAGAATGCTCAATGATTAGTAGCATCAGGAAAAAAATTTCATTTATTTAAGATGGCGACTCAACGCTTACAAAACGTTGGGTCATGCTTGCCAAAAGTGGGACCATTTTTAATTCTTAGGCCCCTTGGTATCATCTTAGCTTTGAAATAATCACTTAGGGTTAGGCCATGGTAACAATTGTCTATTTCACTTTTTTTAAGTTTGAGAATTTCATGGTAAAGGTCTTCACATGAAGTTGGTTCTAATTGATCCAATAAATCTGTTCTAGATAATATTGCTTCAGCCTCTGATTCCGAGTATGAGAGAATATCACCAATGGGGTAAATTGCATGACTCTATCCACTAGCTACATAATCTATCTTGGGAGAATTACCAAAGTTTGAAGATGAAGTCTGGCTATGCAGTAATGATGTTGGCAGCCTTTACGCTACTATACCCCATGAACAGGGGATGGCAGCCACACGGGACTTTCTTAGAGATGATCCTCTGTATACAGGACCTGACGTTAACCTCATTATTGATCTATTGTGGCTCATCTTAGCAGGAACTTTTTTTTCTATGACAAGCAATTCCACCTACAGGGTGTTGGTTGTGCAATGGGGTCCAGTGTGGCCCCATCTTACGCCATCATCTATGTTTGGTGTTGAAAAAATTCTGTTTTTTGATAATCCTGAGATCGAACAGAAAATAGGGTTTTATGTGAAGTACTTATGATGATTTATTGGTATTTTGGAAGGGTCCTAAACAAGAGTTTATCAATCTTATTGAATTGCATAATATGGGCAGTAGCCCTGCTAAACTATCATATAGCATTAACAATGAGTTTGTCAACTACTTGGATGTAAAGATATCTCTTGCAAATGGCATTATCTCTACCAGTTTATATACCAAAGATACTTATAGAAATAATCTGCTGTGCTCTGACAGTTGTCACCCTAGGCCACTTAACAGGGTCTCCCCTATTCCCAACTACTAAGAATTAAGATAATTAATACAGACGCAGCCCTGACTGAATCCCAGATGAATGAAATGATCCAAAAATTTATCAGTAGAGGCTATGATCCTAAATATCTAGCTAAAGTTAAACAACAGGTATTGAGTTTGGATAGGGATACTGGTTTGAAACAGAATATACCCAAAAAAAGCACAGCAATAATACCTTGGGTTAATAATTATAATCTGTACAGCAGCCATATGTCGAAGCTGGATAATTGGCTGAGACAAGATCAGTTTAAAATTGAATCGCGGCGACGCCATCTTGCGACTGGCCGCAAGATGCCATCTTGGAAATGAGATCGCAAGACACCATTTTGCGAATGGCCGCCCAAGCACCATTTTAGATAAACTCACATTTAAGTACATATGGCGATATTACTAATAGCATCATGTGATTGCATCTTTCACCGTTTCTCATATACACATTAATACGCACAATTGCGCTGTTAACTAGTCGCATATTAGCGAATGCATAAGATCCTATATGAAAATGCTGTTTAGTAGCTAAATGCACATGCATCTGTCCCCAGTTAACTAGCGTTTTTATATTAAACCCCGTATACTCACACATTACATATTCACATATTAGGTTCCATAAGCTTTAAGGTATAAGATTTAAGTTTGTTCATTAAGTATAAATGCTATGAAATAAAGATTGTTTGGTAACTAAGGTTTTATACATGATAAGTAAGCCATGTTTGGTTTTGTACTGATGCATACTCTTTCCACAGTATTCCGGTATTATCGGTGGGGAGATCGCATCATGCATTCTCGACTCATGGACCGCAGAACCTTCAAGCAACAAAATGTATATAATATGAACAACTGTTAGGATGTTGCATGTGGCAGGAATCTAGGGACCCTCAGTTGTTGGAGGCTGGGTTGTGTCTATCTGAATAAGCCTGTTAAATGCTCTGTAACAGATGTATCCCCCTTGGGAACCAATGACATCAGTAACAAACGTCTCTATTGTTTTGTCTATTCCTGGGGGGTATAAATATGTGTGCTCAAACGCTGGGTTGTTAGTCCTCATGCTGAATGCTGATAGACGAGAGGTTTCTTGCTGTTGCCTAACATCTGGTCCGGAAGCGCTGCGTATGTATACGGTACTTGGGTCTGTATAAATCCTTTGCGCCGAATTGTGTCTGGATCAATAGCATGTAACTGACTGTACTTTTACCTGAATAATACTTGTGCTTTGGAACCACAGATTCCAGGTCTTAAGTCTTTATTTACTGTATGACTGCGTACGCAAATTAGCGTCATCCTTAGAGGTTTATAGGTAGGATATTAGAAGGTATAGGCAGGGGTATATAGAGGTTCTGATCCAGTATCGTTACATATCAATAAAGTATCTAAAAAATCCAAACTGATCCTGAGCTTAAATTGCAAGATACACGAATTATGTCCTGTTATAAAAGAGGACGGAGTATTCGTGATATATTAGTAAAGACCAACATATCATCTCTTGATCCCAAGGCAGATAGAGTTGGTGTTAGCAAATTAGGCTGTATTAGATGCACTTGCACTACCTGTAGATATCTTATCCCAGGGGATAGTTTTCACCACCCTCTCTCATGACATAAATATTTAATTCGCCATAAACTTACATGTAATTTTATCCTTCATTGTTTATCAGACAATATGCTCATGTGGCCTATCAGATATAGGTAAAACTGAAAGGTTATTTAAGGAATGGATGGCAGCTCATAGAAGTGCCATAAGGTCAGCCATCAACGATGGTTGTAGCGAACAGACTGTGGCGAGACACTTTGCCAATGCCCGCCACCCTTTATCAGCCCTTAAATATAGGATGATAGACCACATCCCTCCGTCTATCAGGGGGGTGATAGGTCTCGTAAGTTGATGCAGTGTGAGGCCCGATGGATACATCGATTGGGCACGATGGCACCAAGAGGCCTCAATGAACAGCTGGGCCTGGGAGCATTTATCTAATTCATAGTTTTAGTATCTCTACAATTTGGATTTTTAACATCTTTGATTATTCCACCTAAGTAGTACACATCGCTTGAGACAGTTTGCATATTCTGAGTAGCCATATAATACGTAGCATTCATATGTGACATTTGTTTTCTGACCTTTCTAGGTGTTTGCCTCTTTGCACCCATTATGTGTGTATAATAGTAGCCCGATCTGTTTATGTTTTGATTCTATCTTATTGTAGCTACTGTGCACAAATATGTGGCATTTGTTGTTTGATCTTTCTAGATGTTTGACCCTTTGTATTTATTATGTGTGCATATTAGCTCTATCCGCTTATGTTCTATTCTATCTCATTGTAGCTATTTTACGCTAGTATTAGCATTGGATGTTTACATGTTTCTATGGTAATGGTACCTAGTAATGTTTGCGATGTGACGCAATGACGTCGCTATTTTGCGCCGTCATGCGGGTGTGTGGTCCCGCTCCGGTGAGGCAGTTTGTTCACTTGGTGATCATATTAAAGGTAATAAGACATTTGTATTATGTCTGTATGTCCTGATGAAAATGCCAGTATTATAGGCGTTGAAACATTGATACTATAGCCACATCTGCAGTGTGTTTATTCACATGGAGTGCCGCATCTATGAGGGATATGTGAGTTTGAACGTGTGCAGGCAACCAGCTAAGTAACCTTCATTTAAGGAGTGCAGGACTATATGCTATATATATATATATATATATATATGTATATATATATATACATATATATATATATATATGTATATATATATATACATATATATATATATATATATATATATATACATATATATATATATATATTATATATATATATATATATATATATATATATATAGTCAGGTCCATAAATATTGGGACATTGACAGAATTTTCATATTCTGTCCTCTATTCACCACCACAATGGCTTTGAAATTAAACAAACAAGATGTGCTTTAACTGCAGACTTTCAGATTTAATTTGAGGGCAATTACATCCAAATCAGGTGAACGGTGTAGGAATTACAACGGTTTCTATATGTGCCTCCCACTTTTTAAGGGGCCAAAAGTAATGGGACAAACTAAACAATCCTAAATCTAACTTTCACTTTTTAATACTTTGTTGCAAATCCTTTGCAGGCAATTACAGCCTGAAGTTTGGAACGCATAGACATCACCAGATGCTGGGTTTCATCCCTGGTGATGCTCTGCCAGGCCTCTACTGCAAATGTCTTCAGTTCCTGCTTGTTCTTGGGGCATTTTCCCTTCAGTTTTGTCTTCATCAAGTGAAATGCATGCTCAATCGGATTCAGGTCAGGGGATTGACTTGGCCATTGCATAACATTCCACTTTGTAGCCTTAAAAAACTCTTTGGTTGCTTTTGCAGTATGCTTCGGGTCATTGTCCATCTGCACTGTGAAGCGCCGTCCAATGAGTTCTGAAGCATTTGCCTGAATATGAGCATATAATATTGCCCGAAACACTTCAGAATTCATTCTGCTGCTTTTGTCAGCAGTCACATCATCAATAAATACAAGGGAACCAGTTCCATTGGCAGCCATACATGCCCATGCCATGACACTACCACCACCATGCTTCACTGATGAGGTGGTATGTTTTGGATCATGAGCAGTTCCTTTCCTTCTCCATACTCTTCTCTTCCCATCACTCTGGCAGAAGTTGATCTTTGTCTCATCTATCCATAGGATGTTGTTCCAGAACTGTAATGGCTTTTTTAGATGTTGTTTGGCAAACTCTAATCTGGTCTTCCTGTTTTTGTGGCTCACCAATGGTTTGCATCTTGTGGTGAACCCTCTATATTCACTCTTGTGAAGTCTTCTCTTAATTGTTGACTTTGACACATATACATCTACCTCCTGGAGAGTGTTCTTGATTTGGCCAACTGTTGTGAAGGGGTTTTTCTTCACCAGGGAAATAATTATTTTGTCATCCACACAGTTGTTTTCTGTGGTGTTCCGGGTCTTTTGGTGTTGCTGAGCTCTCCGGTGCGTTCTTTCTTTTTAAGAATGTTAAAAAAAGTTGATTTGGCCACACCTAATGTTTTTGCTATCTCTCTGATGGGTTTGTTTTGATTTTTCAGCCTAATGATGGCTTGCTTCACTGATAGTGACAGCTCTTTGGATCTCATATTGAGAGTTGACAGCAACTGATTCCAAATGCAAATGTCACACCTAGAATCAACTCCAGACCTTTTACCTGCTTAATTGATAATGAAATAATGAGGGAATAGTTCACACCTGTCCATGTAATAGCTTTTGAGTTGATAGTCCCATTACTTTTGGCCCCTTAAAAAGTGGGAGGCACATATTGAAACTGTTGTAATGCCTATATCGTTCACCTGATTTGGATGTAATTACCCTCAAATTAAATCTGAAAGTCTGCAGTTAAAGCACATCTTGTTTGTTTCATTTCAAAGCCATTGTGGTGGTGAATAGAGGCCAAAATCTGAAAATTCTGTCAATGTCCCAATATTTATGGACCTGACTGTATATCTATATATATATATATCCCAGGGGCTCTGCACTCACCATAATAACTATCAATAATAAAGAGACATAGCATATAATATAACATTAGCGAGCACAACATATGAAACCAATAAATATATGTTAAAACTCATATATCTTTTAAAAGCATGGTGAGTACCCCTCTTTTTTGCTCTATTTATTTGGTGGAGTTTTTTGGACTCCATCTTTATGGTGGACATTCCAGCAGTTGTCTTTGGAATTTGTTTGATGTGAGTGCTACCTTTTCTACTATATATATATATATGCCATAAATAGGGAGCATGAAATATAAAAGGAGCATAAAGATCATTAGAAACCTCTAAAACCCAATAAAATTTAAGAGAGCATGTAGACAAGATATGTGCCTGGAATATTTAAAAAAAACAATTCCAATTCAAAATCCTTATTAAGACCATCTGGGACCAATGTTTTTAATTTGTAGATCCACTCCATCTCATTTTGGGCCAATCTGGTTTCTTTGTTTCTGGTTTTCCAGTCGTTTTTGACACATTCTATACCCATAAAATTTGAGCTAAAATTTGTGGAGCAAGAATGGTGGTTCCTAAAGTGATCAGATAATGAATGTGTTTCCAGGACCTTTCTTTTATTACATTCTCGTCTTTAGGGCTCTGGATGTGCGTCCGATATAGAATAACCCACAAGCACATTCTATAAGATAAATAATATTTGGAGTGTGGCATGTGATGAAGTCGTTAATGAGGTATTCTTTTCTTTTCACCGTGAATTTAGTAAATTTTCTCTCTTTTTGGGTTATGGTTTTACACATATTGTAGGTACCACAACGATGGAACCCTTTAGTCCTTATTGGGCTAGTATGTTCACCTCCTAAAGGCACATCTCACAAGTTTTTGTTTAAGATTATCTGCCCTTCTGTATATAAAACTGGGCTTGTCTGGTAAAACTTTTGATAAAATGGGGTATTTACTTAAAAGATGCCAATGTCGTTTTAAAATCCTTTCTATATCCAATTGATGTGACCCAAACTTGGTTATGATAGTCCTTTCTTTCTTCTCTTGATTTCTTTCTTTGGGTCTAAGGAGAGTGTTTCTTTGCAGTTTCAATATTTCCTTCTTTGTTTTATCCAATTGTTCCTTTTTATATCATCTGGAGAAGAAGTTTTGTTCCATCTCATCCATCTGTTTCACGCATATATATTCTTTAGTGCAATTTCTTCTTTACCCTTACAAATTGACTTTTTGGAACTCTGTGAAGCCAATGGTTCAGATGTTCACTTTTCCAGCGTATAAAACTGTTGATGTCGGTTGGCTTGTGATAACATTTTGTTTGAAGGGTTCCTTCTTTCAAATATATTGTTATGTCCAGAAAGTTAATCACCTCTTTGCTAATAGTAAAAGTCAATTGTATATTCAGTGAGTTATTATTGAGATAATTGCAAAAGTTATTTAAGTCATCCAATGAGCCTTTTCAAAAGAACAGTATATTGTCTTTATATCTATTCTATGATACCAGGTCTTGCCCCCAGGATGGATATACAGTCCTCCTCACACTTGGCTAGGAAGAGATTTGCTTAACTGGGGGTAAACCTGGTACCCATGGCTGTTCCGATGCACTGTAAATAATAATCCCCATTAAAATAAAAATAGTTATTGTAAAGAATAAAATTAATGCTTTCTTTGATTAAATCTTTTTTCTTTTCTTCAAGTTCAGTTTGGTCTAAAAACCAACTGGTTGCTAAGAGACCTTTATCGCGTACTATTATGGTGTATAATGATATTACGTCTGCCGACACCATATACATATTGTTATCCCATACTATCTTCTGTAATTTCAGTAAAATATCTGTCGTGCTTTTGAGATGGGATGGTGTTTTTTTGACAATAGGTTGTAAGTGCTAGTCGACATATGTTGATAGATTACTTGTGAGATTGTCAGTGCCTGCAATGATGGGATGTCCACGTGGATTTTGTTTATTCTTGTGGATTTTCGGTAAGACGTATATGGTAGAGGTGAGGGGATCTTTGATATGCAAGAATTCTTTCTCCTCTTTTGAAATGGATCCTTTATTATGATGTTCTTCAATTCATTTAGAAAAATTGTTTTTGATCCTAGGGATCAGATCATTTGTCAATTTTTGGTAGTAGGGGTTATGAAGTTGTCGATATATTTCTGCCTTGTACTATGTCCGATTCATAATTATGATGCTGCCTCCTTTGTCGGATGGTTTAATGACAATATTCTTATCACCACATACTGTAGATGCTCAATCGCCTTCCTTTCCTTCTTACTAATGTTTCACTTCCTCACATGATTCTTTGTCAATTCTTCAATATCATCTAATACCAGCTTTGTAAAACTCTCGATGTAATGTCCTTTTATGTGGGTGGGATAAAAGGTAGATTTCATTTTAAATTGTTGAGCTTCTGTTAATGTTTGAGTTTTTTGGGATAGAACATTTTTTTTAAAGTAATTTTTCTGACAAATTTTTGTACATCTATGAAGGATTGAAATTAATTCATACCGCAGGTAGGAGCAAATTTCAGGCCTCTCTGCAATGCTCTCTTCTCATCTTCTGTAAGCGTTCTGTTGCTTAAGTTAAAATTCCTGCAGGGTTCATCCTTCATAATATCCTTACTTTTATTGGTGTTATTCTTGCTCCTTTGTTTTTTTTGCTCGCCCTCTTTTGCCTCTTTTCATTTTCTATTGTGTTTTGCTCTCCAATTTTACCTTCTCCCTCTGTTGCCTAAAAAAGCTTTTGATGTAGTGGCATCTTCTTCCAAAGGATTAAATCTGTTGGATCAGCGTAGTCTCTGATCTTCTCTCTGCTGATAAGGTCTTCTATTAGGGTATCTTGAGCTCCTCCATTCCGTATTGTTATATTGCTTCTGAAAAGCCTGACGTCTGTGGCGTTGTCTTTAGTAGATGTTATCTTGTGGATATCTGCTCAACTCTTTTCTATATTTGTACTCCTTATGGTTATAGGTATACTTCCTTATTATTGATGAATCTTGTGTGTCATCTAACTGTCTTTTGTCTTTTCTTTCATTTTTCTTTGATGTTTTTCTGTTTACTTTATTTTTCTTTGACTACCTATTTTAAGGAAATCAAAATCACGTTGAAATTCCTTCCACTTTTTCTTTATAATTTTTCTTAAAATTTTCCAGCTCCATGCATTCTTCAGATTCCTCAAATGGGCGGATATGTGCTTGCAGAATATCTATCCGTTCTTTTAATGTTTTTAGAGTTTGTCTCCTATTTTTAAAATGAGTTCAATAAGTTGGAATGAGAATTAATCTAAAATCTTTTTCCATTCCTTGGTGAATTCCTCCATTGCTTCTCCAAACTAAGGTAGTTTCTTGATATGGAGTCCTTTGGGGATGATCTGTTCAGCCTTGTACTTTTCCAAGGCCGCAATCTCCCACCAAAGTTTATTTTCCCTTATTAAGCATTTAATGAGAGCCGACATGGCTGTCTGGATATTGTCATCTGTGATGACATCATCATTAAAATTAAAAGCTTTTTTAAACAGTGTTCTCTCTTTCTGCAATGTGGGAAAACATATTGCTGCTCTGAGCCACACCTTTAAGGGAAAAGTCATAAATAAAGGCAACAAATTGGTGGGTTCTAAGGGCAAACAGGATCTGCTGCCTACAGTCACTATTAGGGGCACCCTTAACCCCAAAATGTTAATTATTTATTTATTACCAGTTATTTATATAGCACAACATTTACAGAGTACAGCGCTTTACAGAGAATATTTGGCTATTCACATCCATCCCTGCCCCTGTAGAGCTTACAATCTATATTCCCTATAACATGCTCATGCACATACACACTAGGGGTAATTTTTTTGGGAGCCAATTAACCTGCCAGTATACTTTTGGGGAGTGGGAGGAAACTGGAGCACCTGGAGGAAACCCCCGCAAGCACAGGGAGAATATACAAACCCCACACAGTTAGGGCCGTAGTGGGTATCAAACACATGAACTCAGTGCTGTGAGGCAGTAATGCTAACCATTACACCATCTGTGCTGCCCTAAATAGAGAAAACAGTGTATACTGACTCGGGTGCTGAACACAAAGTACACTCCACTAGGAGAGTAAAAGCAGAACTGAATTTATTGAATACACACATATAAAAAAATCACTAAAAGTATAACAACATACTTAGTCTGTGATGGTGAGTGTTACCTTAGGTAAAAGCAACAGCAGGGACCACCTGCTGAACACTCACAAGCGTGGCATATAGTCCAGGGCTTATATATGCTCATGAACAAAGTGCACTAGGGTAAAGCACACCAAACAGTACAAACAATAGAACTTAACTATATATATATATATATATATATATATATATATATTATGTTGCAGCTCAATTCAAACTGCGTAGAGCCACAGGGCTTATAATATGCACATGAATTTCTTAACTGATGGACACAACACAGCCTATATACAGCAGAGTACAGTATTCAGCAGTGTGCACCCCCTATACACATTGACTAAGTAGCACAGCCACTTGTGACTTGTGAATCTGGACACAGCCTATACAGCAGACTACAGCACAGCATACAGAAGCGTACACCCCTTTACACATTGACTAAGTAGCACAGCCACTTGTGACATGACTTGTGAGTCTGGACACAGCCTATACAGCAGAGTACAGCACAGCATACAGCAGTGTGCACCCCCTATACACATTGACTAAGTAGCACAGCCACTTGTGACTTGTGAGTCTGGACACAGCCTATACATCAGAGTACAGCACAGCATATAGAACCTTGCACCCCCATATGCACTCAAAAAGCAGCACAGCCACTTGTGAGTCTGGACACAGCATCACAGCCTATACAGCATACACCAGCGTGCCTGGAGAGCCGGCAGCGCATGTGTGGACACCTTCTTACTGTATTTTTTGCAAAGAATATAGTGGAAAGTTTGTGATGGGGATTCACATGGACAGAGCTTTATCGTAAGCTCTGTCCCTGCATGCAATTTTTGATACATCCTTGTGATGTATTCAAATATCGCATTGCAATATTGGGTGAAGTTATCACAGCCAATCCGAATCTAAGATGCGGATTGTGATAAATATGCCCCTAAATGATGAAAGGTGTGATAACAGAATCACTTGTCCCTGTATTTCTGTAACAAACTTTTGAATTTTGCCCTTTTCTTTATTTATTTAATACCAGTTATTTATATAGTGCACACATTCCGCAGCGCTTTACAGAGAATATTTGGCCATTCACATAAGTCCCTGACCCAGTGGAGCTTACAGTCTATATTCCCTATCACATGTACACACACATACACACTAGCATTAATTTGTGTTGGGAGCCAATTAACCTACCAGTATATTTTTGTAGTGTGGGAGGAAACCGGAGTACCCGGAGGAAACCAACGCAAATACAGGGCAAATATACAAAGTCCACACAGTTAGGGCCATAGTGGGAATTGAACCCATGACCTCAGCGCTGTGAGGCGGTAATGCTAACCATTACACCATCTGTGCTGCCCTTAAAACTGATTTAGAAAATATACATATCTTTCTTCTCTTAAAACATTGTTTCTAAACTATATGTATTTAGTCTGTTGTAAGTCGAATATACTATGTTTAGCTTTGCAAAATGTCATGTAACGTCAGCCTCTATATATCCCAACATACCAATGACTTAAACTCAAAGAAATTCTAAAATCTCAGATGTCTGACACTTGTTTTACTTTGATCTTTCATCATCACTGTGATCTCATAACCTGATGATTTTACCCCATTCACAAACAATTTGTCTCTCTTTGATGTTGGCTTTCATGGTCAGAAGAGATGACAGTAATTATGCCATGCTGTCTGGTCTTTCATTTGCTTTTGTAAAACTTAAATGTTCTGTGTTTGTACAATCAAAACAATGTAGGTTTTGTTTACAGCCTTGCGCTAATTCAGTGGTTCCCAAACTGTGCGGCGCGGCACCCTGGGGTGCCTCGGGACACTGGCAGGGGTGCCTCAGATTGCTGGTCCAGCACCACATCAAATTCTTTATGGTCAATGTAATGTAAATATGGACAAACAGAAGCGCAGACCTGTCCACCACCACATAACTGACCCTAAGGATGACAGGTCAGCACAATTTACTTCACTTTACTACTTCACTACATTTTCTCAAAAACAAACTTTTGGCAATGGGGTGCCGTGAAACCAATACTGAGGCACTAGGGTGCCGTAATTCAAAAAAGTTTGGGAACCACTGAGCTAATCTATAGCACTGCAGGAAATTCTAATATCACTGTCCCAGTAAGAAATCACAGACATTCTCTATAAAGTGATACTTTTTGTAATCCGTTGAAATCACTTCATTAGTTTTTCACTGCACACAAGTCATCAGTGTTTTTTTTTTTTTGTATAAACTAACCATTATTTCTTCTTCATTGACTATTTCAGTGTGAATTTGACACAATAATAGTAATAATGATTATCCAAAAACCCAATAGTTCCTATAATTAGGAGAACTTCTCAGATATCCACCATCTGAGTACCGCTTGCAAGAATGTATCCTTATAGACTTTAGTAAACATTACTCTCAGGGCCGGATTAAGGTTTGTGGAGGCTGCTACCAAAATAAGTGGCAATAAACTATGCTGGTGGTGATGTTATAATTTATATATACTACAAGCACCACAAGTGTGATTAACACGGGGTGTAGTCATAATCTCGGATGTCGTGATGCCGACATTCAGAATGCTGATGCCGGAAGCCCAACACCGGGCAGGCACTAGGGGTGGAGAGTTTGCTTTAGGCAGTCTGGCATATTTGTCTACCCTCCCAATTCAGGCACAAGCCTCCCGAAAATCAGGTGCTGCTTCGGGCCCCCTTGGAAAGGCAGGCAAGCCTCCCGACCCCTCCGGCCCCCCCTTCCCCCGCAGTTACAAAAGAAAGCGGGGGAGGCCGGTAATCTCGGCATTGTGTAGCGCGATCGTGTGGCCACACCCCCTCTCCATCCACAAATGCCGGGTAATATGTCACTCTGTGGCCCCCTATGCCGTCCACGCCCCCCTGCTATGCCGATCTGTATGCTGCCTCCCGGAAGGGGCAGCCAGAATGTCGGCAAGTATGCAGTGGGGAGGGAGGGTTAAAATACTTACCAACAAATGTCGGTATCCTAAATCTGTCGGGATGCCAGCATTGGGATTCTGACCACCGGCATCCTGTACCCAACCCCTTTAACACACTGTAGTGCTCCCAGTTTACATTATGCCATCGAGAAACCAAAGTTCACATGGTGATATAGCTGCCCTGTTGTTAATCTCTCACCTGCCACATATAACTCATTATAATATGTTACTGATACTGTGCAGCATAATATATTCAGAGCTATGAGGTAATATGCTCTCAGAGAGGCCAATGCAGAATTCAGTGCAAGTCTACCATAATTGCTCCTCTACTGCGTGCATAAAGCTAAATTCAGATATTCGCCACCCGCCGGTATGCAGCACTGTATACTTATCTGTGACCGAACTGCCCTATCCCATACTTGCCGACATTCAGCTCCCTACTTCCGGGAGGGAGCTGAATGTCTGCGTACAGCGGGGAGCGTGGCTGAGTAGTGACGAGGGTTTGGGGGCAGAGAAAATATTGGCATTGTGAAGCAGGGAACGGGGCCATGATGACACGATTCAGAGCGAATCGCGTCACTGCCTCCCCCCCTATGAGGTAGCGGGGGGTGCAGGCGGCAGCCGGGAGGCTTGACTGCATTTCTGGAGGGTGTGGAGTGGCACCCGATATTCGGGAGGCTCCTGACCAAATCGGGAGGGTAGACAACCCTGCTCTATCCGTGTGCTTGGGTTGAAAACTAGTCATCCCCCATTAGTTCGTATTTGCACCACCCGTATATTATATGCAAACTATGCATCTGAAAACAGGTGTAATAATGCGCGATTACAGCTCTTGCTAAACTTTGTGGGCCTAAATCAGATCTAGCAGCAAATAAATGATAAAAGAGGGCACAAAAAAAAAAGCAATTTGCACCTTGGCAAAACCATGTTGCACTTAGTAGATTTAAAATGTCCAGAGAGATTTAATGTTTGGAATGGGTGTGTCCTAGCGTAATTCTAAATTCCTGTATAAAATGGCACCATCAATGGTGACCCCTAGTTTTGAACACTGTTCTTGAGATTTGTGGAGTAATGAGGAACCTGGAAAAATCTGGGAACTGTTAATAGATTATGGTTAGGTGAGTGGTCAGCTCTGAAAGGTACTTATAGGTATGTCTAATATACTATATATAAAAATGTACTAATATATATACATGGGCATAGTATATAGAAAAGAAACAAAATATTAAGTAGAGAACTTTGGGCCTGATTCAGAGCCACTCGTAAGTGGCAGCTCGTTCGCTCCGAGCAATGTTTGCCCAACTGCGGATGCGTACGGATCGTTATACGCATGCGCGAACAAGTCAGTGCGGTCGAAATTCATGTGCTCGCAAAATAGCGAATGCCTGCTAATTTGAGTGACAGAATGAGGCGTATGTGGGTGGTAACAGGGGAAGGTGCTTGAAAACGGGGAGTGGAAATCCGATCGCAGGCATGCTTAAAGGTCAAAACGGGCGTTTTAAGGGAGTGCATAATAAATCCAGCAGTGTCATTGACCACGTCACTTGTTTTTTTTTAACTCAGAACTGCTCGCAAAATAGTGGTTGAAAAAACCAACCACAAGAATAGCGAGCAGTTCATACACAGGTCGATGTACTCGATTAATCTAATAAATAGCGGACATGACGTATGGTGCGAGCGGCCAGGGGGCGTATTTTTCAAATTTACGTTCGCGTGTTTTGCTCGCTCGTTCAGACTTAGAGGCGTGAACAGACCGCAAAGTGCGAACGGTTCATTTGAATAGCCACCCCTTTTTAGAAAACGAACGACCACAAATAGCGAGCGGCTCTGAATGAGGGCCTTTGTCATTGTTTGTGTTAGTAGTAATTATAACCATTTCATGTGCTGTTTCTGAGCATGAAAAGTTTGCATATTTAAATGCAGCGCACACTTAAATATATTGGATAAATTAGTAATATAACATCTGCAATGCAAGAAAAAGGTGAAGTATAGATATGAGTTCCAGTATAAACGACTTTCATTACTGGTGATGAACACAAGTTTTCTTATTTACAGTATGAGCCCATCGTAATTTCAGTATCAATATGTGTCTATGAAGATTGTTGATGTAGCAGATCAATGGGTGCCTCTTTGTGGAGTTATTAATTTGCTAATTATTAATAAAAACATACTTTGCAGAAGAGCACTAGCTGCAATAATGAATTCCAGAGCTAAGTTTCCTGTTGAAGGTGTATTCTGCTATTTCTTTGAGTTTACTGCCACCTAATGGGCATATGCGGGAACGGATGTTTGTTTGAGTACCAGCATCACTCAGCTGTTTCCTTACAGAGAAATTTATGTAGGACAAAGTTCATCTTCTCAATCAGTAGATGGTTTATAGATGTTGAAAAAGTAATATTTTGTATTCGTATTTGTTTTGGCTTGTTTGTAGCTATTTGTAAATTAATAAGTGTTCTTCCAAACTTAGATTTAAGTGCATCTACAAAATATAGACATAACATATGAAACACAATTTACCACCAATATATATATAACATATGGAACACACCTCATTTACTTGCACTCGAAAAAAGACACCTTGTGGTAATGTTGAGTGGAACAGAATTAGTGTGTAAATAGCAAGTGTTTAATGTGCCCCCAAAAACTCTGCGCTGCTTGCAGAGCTGGTTATATTGAAATAGCAGCGCTGCGTGGTATGCAGGGTTGGACTGGCCCACAGGGGTACAGGGGAATCCCCCGGTGGGCCCCACTGCCTGAGGGCCCACCCCCTCCTTTAGGGATCAGGTTCAAGACTGTGAACTTGAACTATGCATTATACATACAGTATGTTGCATTATAGTGCACAGTACTATGGTGTATTTTCTACAATGCATTGCTACTATTAATCTGGTACATTATCATGCATGCACCAGCAGTATTTACTATATGTACATTTTTAAGGGGCCCAGTCCATGCACTCTCTATTGGTTAGCCACACCTCTTTTTAGGCTGGCCACACCCCTAAGTATGGGCCCCTATCGCTGCATTCCCCCGGTGGGCCCTTCATGCCCCAGTCCGACACTGGTGGTATGTGGGAGCTTTATAAATAAAACATAATAAGTAACAGGTTCCATCATTTAATACATACTTGCCGACATTCAGCACCCTCCTTCCGGGAGGGAGCTAAATGCCTGCATGCACCGGGGGGCGTGGCTGGGTTATGACACCGTTGTGGGGGCAGGGCCAGGGGCGTGACAGCATGAACGTGTCATCGTGGCCCTGCCCCCTCTTCACAATCCTTATAATAAAGGTATTGTGAAGCAGGGGGCGAATCGCGTCATCGGCCCGTCCCGCTGCAGGGGTTTCTGGTAGTAGTCCGGGGGGGCAGGAGGCTTGCCTGCCTTTCCGGGGGGTCGGGAGCGGCAACCGATATTCGGGAGGCTCCCGACCAACTCGAGAGGGTAGGCAAGCCTGATTTAATAGCATGTTCTATAACCTGATACTTTCTTTCCTGCTAATAAGCTTCCCTTCTATACTTTGGGCCTAATCTTTCTTATAACACAGATGTTTGGGATTCGAAGGACATGCTCAGGTGGGAGATTATATCTTAGAGAAAGGTCTGAGGACCGCTGAAATCCCATTAAGTAATTTAATATGACTTGTTCCTTACCTTTCCCTTTGTATTATGGGCCCCATTAAGAGCGAACGTAAATACCAGAGTCATTTTTCATGTAGTATCACTGTGATACAAATGAAAATGCCACTAGTATTTATCAATACTTACCCCTCCGGCGAGGTCCAGTGAAGTTCTCCTCGTCTGCGAGGTCCTCCCCTCGGCTGCTGGTAGTCTAACAATACCAGCGACTGGCTTCTGTGTAATGCGCATGCGTGACGGTCCGTCTGTGCATGTGCTTTACACAGGGACCGGCAGTGCCTGGAAGGCTTCGCTGAAGCCGGTAGGGTAGCACTGGGTCCCCATTGCCTTCAATTGGGTCAGCATCGCTCTTGCCATCTAAAGATGAGATAGCGATGCTGTCAGGGCCGGCTCTAGGGTTGTTCGACCAGTGTGGTTGCACAGGGGCGCCACCTGTAGAGGGCGCACCCCTCCCCAGCATCCCGGCATCCATTCACTGACGGGAGAGGGCTGGGGGACGCCCAGCCAGTGACTGAGTGCTGGGCTTTACCCCCAGCCTGACATTATTTGGAGGCGTGCATAGGGGGCGTGGCCTATTGTAATTAGACCATGCCCACAAATTTCATTGCATGCAGCTACGCCGCCCGCGTTGTAAGGGCGTATTATTAAGGACCGGCACAGGGTGCTCCAGCCCCTGGAGCCAGCCCTGGATGCTGTGACAAACAAAGGTAATCTTAGATTATTACTGTTTGTTGAATAAGGAAAGGATTATGTAACACTTTTAGCGAGTGCTAAAGGGGTAATGCTTCGCTATTAAATGGGGCCCTATGTTATGTACTGTCGTTTCTTAACCAAAGCACAATAGAAGTCAGTCTCAGACCGATGTACTACTGTATGGGCTAAACTGATAAATGCGTTTAATTTAAATTTATGAAATCATACCTCTCAATTAATAAAAAGGATTACCAATTAATAGTAACTGATAAATATAAGCATCTATTAATTGTGGGTTGAAGGTTTCAGCTGTCATGTATCCAGTGATTTTAAAAAGAAAGTAGACTGTGCTCCTCTAAAAGAATCTTGGGCTGAGTCTGAGGCTTCTATTAGGCTTTGTTTTATTGTCCTGCAATAACTGCACAGTGTGGCAAACATCTGCAGAACAGACTACTTTCATGCTTTTACCAGGAATGAATTAGGAAAGATGGAGCAGGTAGGGGTGCAATTAATTTCTGATGCTACAATACATTCTGCACATCTGATAAAGAAATATCAGTGTGGGCATAACATTTGTGCTGTGGAAACATTATTGAGGATGGTTATTATTATTACTAACTTTTATTTATAGGATGCCACAAGGTGTCAGCAGCGCCCTACAATGAAAACAAAATGACATACCTATTTCAAAAATTCAAAGGAAAACCAAGATACAAATAAGCGGACAATGGTCGGAGTAGCAGGGCAGGATGGAGAGACTCACTAAGGCTTGACAAGGAGCACAGCAATCAATGAGTCAGTACCCTCAGGACCAGGAGGGAAGGAGATGTCTCATGGATACCAGAGTTTGCACTCTGTAATAGTTACAAATACTGGATTGGCACAAAGGTTTAATTGTAAGATACAAATACACTGCAACAGAAGGTGAGACTTCATCCAAATACCTCAGCAAGTGCAGGCTAGCTCCAAACAGCAGATGCACACTGAGGTCTCAGGCAGTTAGCAGGTTAGATACAATCCAAGTTCTGGTAACAGGCATCTAATAATAAAGGAGGAGACTGAGGCAGCTCAGATACAATCCAAGTTCTGGTAACCGGCATCTAATAATAAAGGAGGAGACTGAGGCAGCTCAGATACAATCCAAGTTCTGGTAACCGGCATCTAATAATAAAGGAGGAGACTGAGGCAGCTCAGATACAATCCAAGTTCTGGTAACAGGCATCTAATAATAAAGGAGGACTGAGGCAGCTCAGATACAATCCAAGTTCTGGTAACCGGCATCTAATATTAAAGGAGAAGACTAGGGCAGCTCAGATACAATCCAAGTTCTGGTAACCGGCATCTAATAATAAAGGAGAAGACTAGGGCAGCTCAGATACAATCCAAGTTCTGGTAACCGGCATCTAATAATAAAGGAGAAGACTGAGGCAGCTCAGATACAATCCAAGTTCTGGTAACAGGCATCTAATAATAAAGGAGAAGACTGAGGCAGCTCAGATACAATCCAAATTCTGGTAACAGGCATCTAATAATAAAGGAGGAGACTGAGGCAGCTCAGATACAATCCACGTTCTGGTAACAGGCATCTAATAATAAAGGAGAAAACTGAGGCAGCTCAGATACAATCCAAGTTCTGGTAACAGGCATCTAATAATAAAGGAGGAGACTGCGGCAGCTCAGATACAATCCAAGTTCTGGTAACAGGCATCTAATAATAAAGGAGAAGACTGAGGCAGCTCAGATCAGGGTTGTCTTAACAGCAGTGTGGGCCCTGGGCAAAGCAATGTACTGGGGCCCCTACCCACCCATTCACGGGAAAAAAATTTAAATGGTCAATAAAATTAAACCCTCCTGTATGCCCATCAGACCTCCCACAAATGCAGAGAGACTCTCTGACTGGTCTGAAGCCAGCGGATGAAGGGAAACTGGGACTGAGGTGAGTAATCGTCACTGGGGGGGGGAGGGGATGGGGTGGGGGAGGTTAGATCAGAATACAGTGCACAAGCCGCTGGCTCATAAAAATATCACAAATTTACCAACTGGATGCAGCTGCAGAGGGGCGGGTTGGTGGGCCCCTACAAGCTTCGGGCCCTTGGGCAACTGCCCTACAAGCCCAATGGAAGAGATGGCCCTGGCTCAGATACAATCCAAGTTCTGGTAACAGGCATCTAATAATAAAGGAGGAGACTGAGGCATGTCAGATACAATCCAAGGTCCAGTAAAAGGTATCCAAATACAGTATGATGGGCAAATATAGAGGCAGGTCAGGTACACTCCAAGGTCTGGTAATGGGTGTCCAAGTTTTATCACTGCTGACAGGCACAGGAATTAGGAATGAAACATTACTGAACAATTACTGTTAGAGGAGGCACAGTGAAGTACTGTCACACCAGTCTGATCTGACCCCAGTGTGCAGGTGCCCAAATTTCCGGTTTTTGTGTTTCAGCAGCTGGAAACAATGGTGCCTCTGCCCTGGTGCCCGACCTCCAGACATGAGAGCCACTAAAAAATGACAGTGTATGAGTCAGGTACAGCAACCTGCTCGCGGAGAGCAGACCGCTGATTTTGACACTATGCCCCCTATTCCTAGGTGATTTCTTGGCTTGCTTGGATTATTCTTAAAAATTCATGGTCCAAAGGGGATACATAAACATGTTAAAGAGGCTCCAATGAATTCCCTTCATTCTATAACCTTTGCATTTGATCAAAAGTTAAAACATTTCCTGTTTGGAATTCAGAATTTGTTCAGCAATGTATTCCTCATAGCCAAACACCAACTGGTGGGATTTCAAGAGTAGTTGGGGTAGCCTTTTTTTCATGAAAGATGGGATGGACTCTTCTCATTGAATAAGGCAATTTCAATTTCACAATAACTGCAGATGGAGCTTGAGTGATAGAGAAAGGCCCAATTAACTTATCAGCCAACTTTGGAGAGGCCTAAGACGATATCAAATTCTTTGCCACACCTTGTCCTCCACTGAGAACTGTGGATCTGGTGCACATTTGCTTTTTATAATTAACTTGATCATTAGTCAAATTATTGCTAATCGTTTTCCAGGTCTCCTTTGAAGTAAAAATGAGCAGCTCAGTTTTGCTGAAAACCGAACACACCCTAACTTCGGGGCTGTGAGTTGAACCGAGTCCTGGTTCGGATCACTTTGGAGTTCTGAGTACAACTGAGTCCCGACTCAGATCTTCTAGCCAAGTTTATAACTCTGATCTAAAACACAAATCTTGTCTACAGTATTTTGGATTACAATTAAGTCCCTCCCTCGTGATTTCAGGTGCTGTGAGCTAAGTTAATTGGAAATGACTGGAAAAGATTGTAACTAATGTTAATACTATAGGAACAAAAACAGGTCCAAGTTACATGATTTCAGCTGTTTTTATACATTTTTAAAGAAATCCAAAACCAAAACACTTGAGGGTGGTCTTGCCAAACAAAAATATTTTAGGGTTCTTTTACCAAAACACGCTCGTCCGCACACATCTCTACTTTACAGTACAATGCAATTCTTGGACTAATGGAAGCCTTTCAGAAATGTCAGACATAGGAAAACTTGAGGGTGATATCTGTAAGGGATGTAGTCAGAATCCCAACCGCCAGATGGTCACAATAGTGACAGCGGCATCCCGGCAGTCACAATCCCGACAGATTCTGACCGTCAGTATTAGGGTTAGGTTTAGGAGTAGGGTTAGGCTGCTGGACAGAACGGTTAGGGTTAGGCTGCAGAAGGGGTGGTTTTGGGTTAGGGTAAAAGTTAAGAAGATTTGGGTTAAAATACTTACCAAAATCCATGGGGATGCCGCTGTCAGTATTGTGATTTTTAGTGTTCTGAAAGTCGGCATCCTGTACCCAACCCATCTGTAAATTATAAAAAATAGACTAAACAACAAAGAAGAACGCTGAGCAACAGTGCAAACTCTAACGATAGGTAACTTGACCAATTATCTAATTTCTCATTACTAGATGTGTGTAAGAACTGTTCCAGAGATTGATTTAACCTTGCTCTGTTTTGTTTGTGGATGATAGCCGTATGAAAACTTGCTCTGTTTGTCCATTTGTTTCTGAATGATAGCCGGATATAGAGCCTCACAAAAGGCTTTCTTGAAACTGGTCATCCATGAAGTCACAATGTTCTTGATAAAGAAGTGTGCTGTCTGTGACTCTGTGACCAATTTGGTCAGTGGTATAAAATAGGCCATTTTAGAAAAGCGGTCAATGCATCCTAATACTTGAATAAGTTTGAGGATAGATAAGCACCCTGTTTGATAGGTAATTTTGTTAGGTAAGTTAAGGCTTAAAAGCTGGGGGGGTGCGGTTAGATATTGGTCAGTTAAGGAGTATAAGCCTATGGTAGGATTTAGGGGAGGGCTTAGAGGTCCCATATAAATAGCCTGATGAGGGGAGCCATCTTCCTCTTTCCAGTTTATTCAACCAGGCTGACTAAATGTCACATACATTGAAATGTTACCTGTCTGTCTTTATATTGTTTCATTCCCATTTCACTTCATCAATTTCCTTTCCTTTCACCCTCTCTGTCTCAATTTATTTTCTCCTTTCCTGACTTCCTTGTTTTCTGATCCCCCCCTTTCATTTCAACAATCGGCCCCCCCTTTTCCTCCTCCCTCTCCTGCTAGTGCCATCATCAACTCCCTGCCAGTGCCAACATGCCCCGGCCCTGCTGTTCAGCCCCCTCCCCACCGCTGCTGTATATAGGCTGCCAGGCCTCTCACCTCCACTTCCACCCTGGATGCCGCACCTGCTCGTAACCCTGCTCCCTGCTTCCGGCTCCTGAGTCCTGTGCACCCAGCGGTTTCCCCTGCCATCATGGCCGCCTGGCTCTCCGGTGGTGCTGCGAGCAGCCCAGGCAGCCCCCGCTCCTCGGCTCACCTTAGACAGTGTGTGGCCGGCCCGCACCATATACCGGTGGCTAGCCCCACCCACAAAGTGTGGCGGCCATTTTACGTCATAGTCAGGCGCCACAGCTGCATTTCACCCGCCCACATGACTCCACAGCTGCTTATCCCCAAACCCCCCTTCTCCCCTGCCCCCACCAGCACATGCTACCGACCCCCTCTGGCCACAGCATCCCCTACTCCACCTGCTGCGGAGGGACTTTCTGTTACACTGGAGTCATCAGAAATTTTTTCAAGCCCTCAGGTCACAGTTTCATAGCTTTCCAGGCCCGTTGTCGAGGTCCCGCAGACGGATGGTGCAGTGCTGACATCGAGTCAAGTCGTGGTGGGCGCACCGCACAACGAGGGACTGTTGGTGAACACACAGGTGACAGTGGCTGGTCCTTCAGAATCAGGATCCGGTGAGCATGATGTTACCCAAGCACGCAACGTGTATCCCCCATCCACTGATGATTCCAGCAATTTTTCCTGTTCATCTGATAGGCCACGCAAGCTCATGCATTACTTAGCGCACAAAATTAAGGTGAAGAGGGGAAGCCCTAGGAGGTCTAACACAGTGTCTGCAACTAAGGTGCTGGAAGCAGCATTAGATATGGTTCACTGCGCGAATATGGCTATCCTTAATGGTTTAAGATCTAAAGTTAGAGAGTGGATCAGGAAGGGAAAATAAATGGTGGATATGTTTGCGATTTTGGCTGACAAGAATAGGGCTTTGGTTCAGGCGAAGTCAGCTGGGGTAGTTGCGTAGGAGGCCCGTCATTCCTACCAGAATTCGGTGGTGGGTATGTGCATTTTTTGCGGTGTGCTACCTTGAGTCCAGGCCTGGAGAGTATATAAATGTGCTAAAATACAAGCATATGGTACACTGCATGCACTCGTCAGCTAAAGGTAACGCTTGGCGTCAATGTGACAGGACATTTAGGACACAGCAGGAGAGGTAGGCAGTGTTTCAATTAGGTTTCAAGGACGTTGAGGTTTGGCTTTCAGTCGATCGACTGCTTAGCACGTCAGCGGATTCCTCGGCTGGTTGGAGGCAGCCCTTTCTTGCCCACCCGGATCTGTGGGCATCAGTTGCAGGTAGTGCTAAGCGTGTAATAATGCGCAGTGTCATAAGGGGCAGGTTATGGATACAGGTATATCTGCATGCTCTGCGGGAGCGGTCATCCGGCCAACGAGTGCGGGTGTGTCCGCGTTGCAGGGGCAGGTCGAGGAGAATAATGAAGTGAGCAGCGCTGATGTGTTCAGTAAAGCACAGTTGCTGATTAATTTGGGGTTTTTGAGGAGTTGGTTGGGTTGTTATCCACTTGGGGAGGAAGCAGCCTTTTTTTGTGGCAAGGTTTTGGCGTGGTTTGGCATTTACCTTTGACGGAAGCCAGGTTGGGACGCATGTGCAGCCCCCTTTTTGCTTCCCCCCTTTCGGAAAGTTTATGTGCACCACCTTTATGGCGGCGCCGTAGAGGGAACCAAGTAAATTTGTGTTGATACAGCATCTCTCTTACCCAGATAGAAGGGTGGGGCTCCCACGTATTATATCCGTCAGATTGTCACGTCGTTTGCCAATCTGTCAAACACGCCCTAGAGATAGTACAAGATTTCAGGGGGAGGGCTCTACTAGCTAAGGCAGATATTGAATCCGCTTTCCGGCTGCTGCCCATTCTCCCTGAGTCCTTTAGATATGTGGGATTTAAAATAGCAGGGATCTATTACATAGACAGTTGTCTGCCGATGGGCTGTTTCATTTAATGTACTTTTTTTTAGGCTTTTTAGTTACTTTTCCAGTGGTGCGTCCAGGCGGGTATAGGACATACTGGTGTGTCCCAATACCAGGATGATTTTCTGTTAGGGGGGCGAGTAGATGCCTGGTTTGCGAGGATTTACTTTTTTCCTTGCAGTCATTGTTCATCGTTATGAGAGCCCCAGAGGTTCATGACAAGAAGGAGTGTCTACTTATGCGCATATCTTACTTGGGTGTAGAAATCGATACCTTGATAGGGTTATGCCACTTGCCTATGGAGAAGGCGTGGCATTTTGGGGGAGTTGTTAGAAGTATTCGTTTGGCAAAGAAGGTTTAGCTAATGCAGTTGCAATCGTTTTTTGGGTCCCCTCAGTTTCATGTTTAGAGTCATACCTAGGGGTTGAGTTTTCAGTAGATGGCTAGGGAGAGGCACAGCGTGGGTTAGGAAGCCTCATCACCTCATTCTGCATCTCTTTGGAGCTGAGTGAGGTTCTGCATGTTTGGTTAGTTGTTTATACGTGAACAGGGGTGCCGAGAGGGGGGGGAGCGGCCCCCTCAGAAAGCCTGGGCCCAGGCTTTCTGAGGGGCACAGCAGGGGCCCGGGTCCTTTGCCCCCCACGCCCTCAGCGTGTGCTGAGCTGCAGTGGGAGACTACTTGTGGCTGCTGAGCAGCAGCCACAGCAGTCTCCTATGTCTGTGGGGGGGAGTGCTCACACTGATCATGCCCCCCCTAGCTTTGTGCTGGGCTGAGGGGCTCACAGCGCCCCCCTCCCCAGCGCGCAGCACCGATTTGCGGCGCTGCAAATGAGTTTGTTTGTTTTTTGCTCAAGGGGGTGTGGCCACGCCACCCGTGATTAGGTCACACCCCCATCTTTACCTGGGCCTGGCAAGGCTCTCTACGCCCCTGTGTGCGATTTCAATGGTGTACAGATATGGCTTCCGGCACCTGTCGCCAATTCTAACTTCAACTGTTTACAGATGTGCCGGTTCCTTAAGTTTTGGTGCATTTTATAAGGGAGTGGTGCACGGAGCCCGGGCTGGATACTTGTGCAGTTCAGGGCCTAACCAAGAACATCCTTCTTTCAGAGATTGTTCCCAATGGTAGGGAAGGTGGAGCTGTAGGAGAGCAAGATTTGCAATAAGCGAATTCCTTTTTGAATAACAACTTTTGGATAACTTGGATAACTTAACTCACAGTGGTTGTTGAGGCATTTTACACTGCTAGATGGGTAAGGAATATTGAGTTTAGGGCACGACAGGTTTCGGGCAGTGCAAATGGGATGGCGGATGTCTAAAATCGTTTTCAGTGGGACAGGTTCATTTTCTCACACCTCCCGCTAGTTTGCATGGTTTAACCTTCCCCTTACATGCCCAGCGGTTCATCGGACCGGCATCAAGGGCCTCAAACTGAAGTCATTGGCACCTAGTACATTAAAGACCTACACGGTGGTTTGGTACAGTGGGCAGGATCTTAGCTTCTAAGAGTGGGTGAGGTAGGACGGTTGAGGATTGTATTGCAGAGTTTGTCTGGAGCTGCCATGAAGGGGGTCATTCCAGTTGAGACAGCAGCTACCTGATCACCATATAAATGACAGGCAATTCGGCACAAATGGAATATGACAAATATAAGACAGTAGTTTGCAGTACGGTAGTAAATAAGTAATGGTAACTATTTCTAATAACTAAATGGGTTGCGTTTACTTAACTGCTGCAGAGCTTCTTGGCTATAGCTAGAGAAAAAAATAGTTTTTCAATTACTTCAATTCATTATTCTCTAAACACACATTAACCTTCTCAATAACACAAATACAGTATGAAGAAATAGCAATGGAGATTATTACTCAGCAGACTAGCAAAACCCCAGACGGATCAGTCATTTAAGTGAACATGAAGTTATTTTGTTGGAATACTCTCTTGCTAGGTGGCCACTGTCCTATAATATGCATGTATTAGTAATCCACAATTGACAAAGGTAATAGAATTAGCATCTAATGCTGGCCTTTCTTTATACCAGAGAACAATAGCTTAGCTTTCCAGTGATAAAGCACAATAAATACAGTTCCACTTTTAGTACCACAGTTATCTTCAGCACTCAATAATATAAGTAGCTCAGTCCTAAGTGCACTTTTAGTCAGCTCTTGTATCAATCTTGCTCACAAAATGGCTTCCTCTCTCTTTATATTAAGAGTTCACTAGTGCAATGGTAGCTCACTCAGCACAGATATTATACTGTCAGTGCATTTATATCTCTATATTCAATTGTCTTTCAGCAGGGATGTCTCACTTAATCAGTTTAATACACACAGCCTCGAAGGATCTCTACTGCAGCTCCCAGCGCTGCCTCTGGCTCTCCAGATACACTGCTGGGGCATCTACTGTGATCCCTAGCACTTTGTCAATGGGTTTCTAGTGGCACCTGGCAACATCTTAGCATCATCACTTGCCCAGTATAGGCTCACAGATCTGCGGCACCTTACCCCACTCTCCAGCTCTACTCCTTGGCATCTCTCTGTCTGCACTGCTCATGTGCAACCAGTGAATCACTTTCATTTTGCCAGCTTGTCTCTTTTCTTTTGTGGCTCCAACATGTGGCAGCCTCTCACATTACAATGTTCATTGGGGCTAGTGGTATCACATATGTGCCTTAGAAAGCAATAGCAGACTGTGTTTGTGGTGTAGTATGCACCAGCACAATCTCATAAATTGCAAGTGCAGACAGATTAATTCATGCGTTGACAGACCGCTCTTTGGGCTTTATTCAGAGATGGACGTATTGCCGGTATTTATGCAGATTGAACGATTGTTTGCCATTGCGCATACATGTAAGCTGCACTGTGCATGTGCAGCACTTGAATTGCGAATATGCTCACACATAGGATTCACTCGCAAGGTGAGTGACAGGTAGTCAGCGTTTGGGGGGAGGTAACACTGTTAAACACTGTTTTCAGGGCATGCATAAAAGAACCACTGCGTTCTTGCTTGCAGAAGGAGAGCCCTCTGCTTGTCTGGAGACCCACTGTGTCTGTGACAGCTTAGACTTACTCAGAAGGCTAGTGTACAAAGATATAAAATTGATATCCCCCATAATTGCACTAGAAAGCTGCTAAATAATTGTATTTATCTCCCTGGTGTTATCCTCAACAAAAGCATTAAAGGAACAAAATATTTGGAGAATACCACTCTGTGCTCTCGTTAAAATATGGTGATTACTTATCTTAGATATGTGGTGTCCCGATTTTTTGGACCTGGATTCCCTTCACAATTGGTGCTTTGTATAATGGATGGAAAATGTGTAATCCAGTAATGATGAGCATGTAGAGATATAAAACATAAAGCAATCTAGTGCAGACGTTTCAACAACAGATATCTTAATATATATGTTCCGCTCAGGTAAACATTGTTCCAGTATCAGAAAGTGGATATGTAGGGGTATACAACGTGAAACAATCATAATATATATGGGACAATGTATACCACTCAGGTATACATTGTCCCAATATCCGGAGTGGATTGTAATCAAAAGTCACGTTTAAAACAAGAAAATAATTTTCCACAGCAAGGAATATTTTAATAAAATGTGTCCAGATAATAAAATCCAAAGACTTCAAAAGAACATAGCAATTTTCACAGCTGGTACATCCAAAAAAAAGGGTGAAGGTGGTAATTAGTGTGTATCACTCTATTTGCGTAAATTCTAAAAAATACACATTTTATGTAACATGCGTATATCTTTACAAATTAGCGATATGAAAATTCTGGATTTTTCATGGTTACAATTAATGCCTGAATTTTTGCCATACAATGAGCTCATCTCTACAGTAACCACTATGGGCCCGGTTCTGAATAAGATGCAAATTAAACATGAATGCATCTAGCAATCTTTTGCAAACTGCACATGTGGTGCACCATGCATATGCATGCACGCGCGCATTGAGGTAACCTCCACAAGTGGCTGGTTCTTACTGTCAGTGCAATTGTCAATTCTGGATGTCAACTGGGTGGCTAGCTTGTGTACGCACACAGGTGATGCATTTTGCCGCATGGCACGCCTCCATATAATGTCAGGCTGGGGGTAAGCCCAGCACTCCGTCACTAGCTGGGCTTCCCCCAGCCCTCTCCCAACACTGAATGGATGCCACACGAATGCACGCAGCATCCATTCAGCTGCTCCGGGCTCCGGCCCCGCCACACAGCTGCGGCAGTGGGGGTCCCCAACCACCCAATTTGACCACCCGCGGGCCACTTTGGCCCACGGGTGGGACAGTACTGTCCTTATGAAATCAGGATGTTGGGGAGGGGTGTGTCCTCTATGGGGTGGCACCCCTGTTCGACCGTACTGGTAGAACACCCCAAGAGCAGGCCCTGGGTATTATGGTAGTGTTGTGGTTGTGTAGCCAGACTTCCTATCAGTTATGAGGATCTTTTGCACCCAGCATGGGCATATGCACACGCAGGGGGGGTTTCTGAGTACCCAGAAACCCTCCCTGCTCACCGATCAGTTACTGTAGTGCAGACCGCAGTGAGTGCAGTCCTCACTACACAGTCACAAACATGCCGGCGACCTGTAGTACACTCATCCTACGTGGCAGCGGTGTGTTTGTTTTAGCAGTCAATGAGAGTCAGACAGACTATCATTGGCTTCTGCGCCCACTGCCAGAGCAGACATGGAGCTCACTCGTGAGCTCTGCCTTCCGGCTCCCGCAGTGGGTGATGTCTAGATGTCACTACCATATTGCAGAGCAGTCCGGGAAGACGGAGGAACGGACAGCGGCATGCGCAGGGATTCAGGTGTTTTTTTTTTGTGTCTTTGTACTATATATGTAAGGGGCACTGCATAGCGGTGGGGGGACTACTACTGGGGGCAAAGCATAGGGGGGGACTACTACTGGGGGCACTGCATATGGGGGACTACTACTGGGGGCACTGTATAAGGGGCACTGCATAGGGGGGGCCACTAATGGGGGGCACTGTATAAGGGGCACTACTGAGGGCACTGCATAGGGGGACCACTACTGGGGGCACTACATAGGGGGGATCACTACTGGGGGCACTGTATAAGGGGCATTGCATAGGGGTGGGGGCACTACTACTGGGGGCACTGCATAGTGAGGACCACTACTGGGGACACTGCATAGGGGGACTACTACTGGGGACACGGTATAAGGGGCACTACTGAGGGTACTGTATAAGGGGCACTGAATTATGGGCACTACTAGGGGCACTGTATGAGGCACTACTAGGGACACTAATTGGGGGAATCATGCTGGCTGTATTTATTTGCCTGCTGCATTCATGTTTTTAGCAATAGAGGTGTGTGGTTCAGTCAGCGTGTGTCTACCCCATCATAGGCTGAGTGGTATATTTTACTGTAGTGGTCCTGTATAAGCTGTTTATATATATATATATATATATATATATATATAAGAAGGAAAATAGGGGTGCACTCACCAGTCTTCAAAAATAGCTTCTTTATTACATATCAAAAAAATCCATCCCAGCATCAACGTTTTGGTCCTGTGCATGGACCTTTGTTAAGATACAATCACAAGTGATATATATATTTTTGTGGCTGGATGTTTTTTCATTGGTTCGGTAACCAAGGATTTGGAAACCCCCCTTTCAAAATCCTGCATTTGCCACTGATGGGGTAGGTGTAACCGCCAATACCAATGATGATGGTTGAGGCTGCAAATCAAAAAACAGCGAGCGATTAGACTTTATGCCTGAAGCCGCGGGGATACTGACATCTGACTGCTTCGGGCGCCCACACAAATGCCGCCGTATGTTTGTATATTTAAATTTTGGAAATGATAGTCTATGAATGGATCTGGCACAAAGCTGGTCAATTGAGTCTGCTGTGTTGTGTGGTTTAAAAACATGGCTAAGAAATCATTCTAAAGCAAGCGGCAAGTATTACACATGGGTCATTTTAAAATACTGTACTATTAAATCATTTATTCAGTGGTTGTAGTTCTTTGATGTATTCCAGCAGGTGGCACTGCTTGCTCACATGAAGTGGTCCCCACCATTCTCAATACGTACTTTAGGGTTAAACGGCTATATGTTTAATGCAAATCCTGAAGGCTTCCATTAAATATGATGTGTAGATGCTTATACATGCCAGGAGAGAGCGAATGCACATTTATTTGAATGGAAGTGATCTCTACTTTAATGGTATAATTAATTGTAGTGCAAGATGCTGAGACTTCTGTTTCATATTAAGCTGATGCCATTATATTATCCTTTAATATCAGATATGTCACTATGATTTTTAGAAAATATTCTAGCACCAAAGGTTTAAATGTTAAAAGCTAATTATGTTCAATGTTATCTTGGCTAAGTCAAGGAGCTATTTACAACAAACGGGATGTTTTATCGAATAGAATATGAGTTAATTAGAGATGAGCAGAATTTTCAAAACTGTCCCTTGGAATGTTCACATCAATCAACGTTTTGAACCAGAATTTCACATGTTGCTTTGGTGGAACTTGACCTTGTTGTTCAGCATGGGAATTCCTCTCTCATTTTCATTGCACTTTGATTATTATACCATAAATACACCATAGAGCAGAATTTTATGCAGGCACCATATTTATTAGTCCCCCCACTGAGAGATGTATCAAGTCTTCTAAAGAGCGACGAAGTGGACCAGAGTTGCCTATATCAACCAATCAGCTTCTACCTATCATTTTATATAATGCACTTGATAAATGCTAGCTACAAGCTAATTGGTTGCTATGGGCAGCTTCTGCACTTTTTTACATCTCCCCAGTATGAGGTTGATGCAGTGGTGCTTCCTTTTTGTGGCGCACGAATCTTGCCTGAAATCGCTATGTGCATGCGCTGACGTTGAACAATACAGAGTCATATCTAGTTCAGTCACATTGCACACTAATAGCTGAGTCAGAACTGGTGCACGTGATGCAAAGTAGGCAAAGTTCAGACAGGGCGTGTCACGTAAATGTGGATTATTGGAGGTGCATCTTTTGCAGCTAGTATGGGCAGGTGCACATGCTCACTAATGATGATGACCTGTAGCAAACCAGACACCTTGCGGTCAAACAAATGAGTGGCGGTAAGTCCCGTGAGTATGTGTGCGCAAATCCCACTCTTATGGTATCCCTGAACTCACTGATTTTTATTTGCAGACCTATTGCGCACAAACTTCCCTGAAATGGGGAGAAGTCGGTGTCTCCACACTGTTACAATGGCCCATAATGCCATTCACAGCTAATTGAGTCAACCCCATAGACTATAGATGCTGTTCACAGAGAGCAAAAGCTTTGGCTTTCCAATAATAAGGTACAATAAACACCGTTCCACTTGCAATACATTATATCCCAATTATCTTCAGTACTGCACAGTAGCATTAACTTAGATCCAATGTGCTCTTTAACTCGGCTCAGTATACACACAAAATGGCTGCTGCTCTTTACACTGACGAACTCAGGCACCATTTCTCTAGTAGCTCAAACAAGAAGAATATCACACTGTTTACTCAGCAGGTGATTCAGTAGTGGATGGAATTGCAAAGCTGCACACAAATAGTTTTGTAATTTCATCCTTGCAATTATGTTAATGCAACAGGAGGACCATACATGCCTACCGTCCCGGTTTTCGTGGGAGGCTCACAATTTTTCGGGTAACCCCCACACCCCCGGAAGGGTAGGCACTTCTCCCGCATTCTGCCCACTTCCTAGTGAAGTGGGCAGAATGAGGAGAATTTCCACGGCGATCGTGGGTTCCCATGTAGTGGGCGGGCTTAATGGCGCGATTCTCCATGAATCACGTCATTTAGCCCCACCCCCTATTTAAATTTAAGCCTATCCCAGCAATTTGCCACAAAGGGGATGGGGATTAATGACTTAACCCTTCAGGCCCTGCCCCAGTCACAGCCCACCTGCTTGTCCTCCCCAGGCTTCTCCCAGGGAGGACAAGCAAAAGGTAGGCAAGTATGCATGCATTACTTATCCAAGCTGTGTCCAAGGACGAAGCATCTGATAAATCTGTGATCACATCGGCCAGCTGAGTGAACCATGGGGTCATGCGAGTTGGCTACTGCAGACACAACAAAGAGGCCAGGAAATCTCTGTCAGCTGACAGAGATCCTGGCCTCTTTCTTCACCCCCAACGGCAGTGACATACTGTACCACCATTTCGGGAAACGGAGGCTGTCTTCTCCCCCTCCCGCCCACAAAAGGCATCAGGCTGTCAATCACTGACAGTCAGCTGCCGCTCTGTGTGCGAACACACAGGACCCGTGCTGCACATGCGCAGTAAGGGTCCAGCGTCTGTGCTGATTCCCTGCCATCGGGAATCTGTGTTCATAGCATGCACATAGATAACGTCAGTCTCTTGCACAAGTTAGGATTACACAGTATTTGAAATATAGCAGATCTTAGTGTGTCTCAACAATTTTCAATATATGTCGATAATACTCAGTATCTCTCATACACTCTCACAAAAGCTCTGTAACAGTTCTCAGTAGCTTCTAAACAATTCTCAGTAGTGCTGCAGCTCAGTAGGGACATCTCCCTTTTACAGCTCTTTTACTCACTCATAGCCTCTACACATCTGAACTGTGGCTGCCAGTGTTGACACACTGTCTGCAGCTCTCAGTCTCGGCTAGCACTTCTGCAGTGGTCATTCAGTGCACCATCAGCTGGTATTCAGCGGGTTCTATCACCTCCCCACTTTAGAGATAACGCTTTGCCCAGTCTCTTGTCTCTCACAGCAGACCTGTGGCAGCTCAACCTGCTCTGCACTCTGCTCCTCGGCATCTCCTGGACTCAACTGCACATGTGCCATCACAAACACACTGTCCTGTTGCTGATTTGTCTCAGTTGTGGCACATAACGGCGTCACCTGGTGGCAAGCTCCTATAGTGCAACATCCATTGGCTTCTGTCAGAGCTAGAGATTTCACATATACCTTTGGTAAGATTTGGACAAACTGACTGTGGTAAAAAGTTCATCTACTACTAAATGGTTTGAACTAACATCTCACTTGTGTCACTAACAATTGGCTCACTGACTGTACTGAATTAGATTGATGACAAAATGGCCAGAAATCTGACAAAATGCAGTTTTGGTGAGTATGTTATATAATTGGTTTGCTATTTGTCATTATCATTAGGGCACACTTTGGGCACACTTTCAGACCTGCAGGAAAAGCACACCCAATGCCCATGTTCATGGAGATGAGCAATTCTTTGCTACTGTGCATGCGCAAAAGTTACAAAAAGTGTAAGCCTAAAGATGCTTTTGTGTATGGGACCGATGATATCAGACACAGAGAGACCAAATGATGAGGGGTGTTCCTGGGTGGTGACTGGGAGGTGACCCGAAGTGAACGGCAAAAAAATATGCGGCTGTGACGGAGAAACTGCACCATTCCATAGGGCAGGTGCAAGTGATGATGGTGCACCGATGGTGGCTTGTCAAGAACCACTGGTGGTGTTACAGCTTGCTTGGGCACTGAAAGTGGGCCTCTCAGGACTGGCACATTCATGCGCAGCTAGTACACAAGGGAAAGGCTGACACTAGCATTTGTATATTATTGCTCCTGCGACTCCAGCAACAGACATTAGAGCGATCGCAGCAGCGTCCACCTCTTAAACAGGCCCTTACTGAACATTTACTTAGTGCCAATCATACAACTGGAGACCGGTGTATTTACACTTCTGTCTGACGCTGCATGATCTGTAGTTCCATGGACATGCCCTCACTGACCTTAGCCTACAAGTTACAGCCCTTATGTCTCCTAAGTCGCCAGTGGAGATCCAATTGAAATGTGAATGAATGTACTTGTGTGCACTCGGATCTGGAATGGCCGCAGTGCGAGGACACCCAAGACGCAGGACCCATTCTGCGAGTGTGTAGAATGGGTCTTGCTAGCTTGCTCGCAGACTGGCAGCAGGCTGTCAATGTTTGACAGTCTGCTGCCATTTGTGGGCGGGGAGGGGGCGGCGATGCCCTCAGTTTTCCAAAATGGAGGCGTGTCACCGCCGTTGCTGAGGAGAGAAGAAGCCAGGATCTACCTCTAAACTGCGGCGGCCGGCTGTGGTGACCCATGTCGATGTCACCCAGATTATCCAATACTGCTTTGTCCAGCTCAGATAAGTAATGCACTGGAGGCCTGATGCCTCCTACTGCATTACCATGTCTGCAAGGGTCGCAATTGCAAAGCTGCCTGCATGCATACATCATATCTTTAGCCTGCGTGTATACATCATATCTATAGCCTGCGTGTATACATCATATATCTATAGCCTGCATGCATACATCTTATCTATAGCCTGCTGCATACATCATATCTATAGCCTGCGTGCATACATCATATCTATAGCCTGCGTGTATACAGCATATATGTATAGCCTGCGTGCATACATCATATCTATAGCCTGCGTGTATACATCATATCTATAGCCTGCTGCATACATCATATCTATAGCCTGCGTGCATACATCATATCTATAGCCTGCGTGCATACATCATATCTATAGCCTGCGTGCATACATTATATATCTATAGCCTGCATGCAGCTCTGCAATTACGATCCTTGCTGAATCAGGCTCACAGTCTGCAAACAGGCAAACTCTGCACTCTGCATCAGGTCCTTTGTGCGCTATGACACTGACTGAAATATTATAATAAATTTACTTTCAGAAACACCTGCAACTGAACCATACATGCCTACTCTCCCAGGAATCGCTGGAGGCTCCCAATTTTTTGGGTAACCTCCCGCACACCCGGAAGAGTAGGCATATGTCCCACATCCTGCCCACTTCCTAGTGAAGTGGGCAGGATGGGGAGATTTTACCTGGAATTTTTGGGTCCGTAGGAAAGGGGCGGGGCTAAATGGTGCAAATCGCTTCATTTAGCCCTGCCCCCTCCTCACTGACCCGTGAATCACGGGGGTTTTCTGTAAAGGGGCGGGGTCTAATGCCATCTATCATCTGGCCCCACCCCCAGAAGAGGAGAGCAGCAGGTCCCCTCCTGCTGCTCCCGGAAAGCTGCCCAGGAATGTCGGCAAGTATGAACTGCACAGGTAAACAGACATATTACATACTCATAGAGTGACGATGCATTTTATTTATTTTTGTACAGTGTGAAAATACAAATTTTTCGTTAATTCCCCATGCGTCACATTTGTCCAGGGCACTCTGCTTTTTGCTGTTCAAATTCATGAAAGATGTGTATTTATTTTCTCAGAAGTCAAGTGGAGTCCAATATGCTTAATTTTTTGACTTGTGTATCATTTATTTCTTTATACGTGTAGTAAAATATGATGTCCATCATTTGTTTCCTGAAATAGATAAGCACTGTAAGTTACATGATAACAGCATCTTTAATAGGTGTCTACAGCGGAGCACAGTAAATAGGATATGTAGGGGTACAGCGGAGCACAGTAAATAGGATATGTAGGGGTACAGCGGAGCACAGTAAATAGGATATGTAGGGTACAGCGGAGCACAGTGTTTGCAGTGAAACAACTGTCTGCTTGTAGTGGATATAGGGGTCTATTTATTAAGCAGTGCTAGGAGACAGAGTGAAAAGTGATAAGGTACCAGCCAATCAGCTCCTAACTGCCATCTCACAGGCTGTGTTTGAAAAATGACAATTGGGAGCTGATTGGCTGGTACCTTATCACTTTTCACTCTGTCTCCTAACACTGCTTAGTAAATAGGTCCCAAAATGACTATGGGGTCTATCAGAGTTGAATGCAAGTTAGTTTTGTGGATATACCATGCTCATGAGTTGACTGTATGCAAATAAGGGCGGTGCACAATCATACGCGCTACTCAGTTCTGCATTAGCCCTACAGTAGTACATAGCTGGACAGTGATATTACTACCTAATAACATTGCATGTAAAAGGATATAGAACAAAATACAAAGACGAGATAAGTTCATATGAACACACATCTGTCACCTTCCCCTCTAACCCCTTCGCTGTGGTGGACAAGCAGCCCCTCGGCAGAGAGGGGCTGCATTACAACAAGAAAACGTTTGCCCCAGTGGTCACAAGGACCGGTGCGGACTCCTGGCAGTTGCTGGACCAGATTGTGAAGTTGCACCAGCGTGTGCATGTGCCCTGGCGTCGCTTTTGTTTAAAAAAAAAAAAAAAGAAAAATGCTGGGGAGGCAACTTAAGTCCCACTATTTCCCAAGTCCCAGCACCTAGAAAGATAAGGGCACGCTCGCTTGAAAGAGAGAATGTTTTCCATATTTGTGGTTACCCGGTCAGCTATTTTCTGGCGATCAACTGTGATCACATGCAATGTCACACAGCAGTATGGAGAAAAAGTAATTTCCATAGATGGAGGAAGGGCACATTGTGCTATATCACCCCCATACTGGTCCACACACATGCGGGCACCCTGTCTTGGGTAATCTCTAGTTTATAAAATGGTATTTATTTGTGGTGTATAAAAGACAGAATGAAAATCAGGTTTTCTTTTGATTCCCTTTCTAGAGATTTGAATAAAAAAACACTTGTTTGGCCATTTGGGTTAAAAAAAAAAAAGTGACATGTTAGAATGTGTAAAATACTACTGATAATTTAAAAAAAATACAAAGTCTTGTGGAAAAAAAACAAGGTACAGTGTAATTTGTGTGGATACTGCATTAAAAAAAATCTGTGATTTTGATGTTGGAATGTGACAAGCACAAAAGTGAAAAAATGACTTCAGCACAAGGGTGAGAAAACCCTCAGCAGTGAAGGGGTTAAAGGATTAAATGGGAATATGGCCTTTAGATCGACGGTAAAAAGGTCGACAAGCAGTAGTATGACACCAGATGATCGACAGTCTATAAGTCGACCGGAACAAAAGGTCAGCACAAAAGGTCAACATGGATGTAGTTTGAACGGTACAAAGTGGCGATAGGGTCAAAACAGCTACATGGAAATGGTCGACACATTTTTTTCCTAACCCTAATCTTTACCCTTGCCCTAACCGTGCCTTCTAGTGCTAACAATCTCTCCAAGTGCCTAATCGTAACCCTCAGGTAAGTGCCTAACCCTACCCGTAGACCATTTGGTACCTGTCGACCTTTTGCAACTGTTGACTCTCATATCAACCTTTTGTGTGTCGACATTTTGCATCTCTTGACCTATTGACTGTCGATCATCTAGTCGACCTATTGACTGTCTACCTTTTTACTGTCAATCTCTCATCTTCCAAACATAAAATCATCCTCTTTATGATAACAGGATCCTACTATTCTATAGTCTGTCTTCATTTGTAAGTAATGAGTATAACAGTGATTCTTTGTGAGTGTGAGTGACCATCCTTACCAATTGCTTGAGTTTAGCATGTCTCCACGGAATTTGCAGAAGACTCGCTCCTTACCAGTTCAAGTAGTTTAAAGTCTCACATGATTATTACCTCTCCTTTTAATGCTATTTTACGTGATATCATCCATTATGTCCCTGTCGAATTCCGCTTCCTGTCCATCAGAGGTTGGGTACGGGAGGATCCCGGTGGTCAGAATCCAGACGCTGGTATCCCAACAGGGTTAGGACACCAATATCTTCCGGCAAGTATCCTAAACCTACCCCTAAACTTAACCCTTCCTTCTCGCTGCCTAAACTTAACCCCACCCCCCTCGTAGACTTAACCTAACTTAACCCCTAGTGACTAACCCTAACCTTCCCCTAATGCCTAACCCTCCCCCTAACCGCACTACTTACCGTTGGGATTCTGGCGTCGGGATCCCAACTGCTGGGATTTAAGCTGCACCCCGTCCATAAGATATGTACAGTAGATCACACCAGTACAAAAAAAAAATTTTCTTTAATTTCCAGGGTTGCATAAAGTAGCTTAATTTTTTCTTCCAATATTTTAAAATAAAGTAACTTATTTGTGTGATTTCCCTTATTCTTCTCATTCTGTCCATCCAAATCAGTCTAGCTATATCCCAGCCATGATTTTCATTGCTGGATGATTCTGTAATAGTCACATAATCTAGATCATCTCTTGTTATCACATTAGGTTTCTGGAATGATTGTGTTAGTGCTTCCCCTGTTTTCTCTCATATTCTTCATTCTTTTATGTTTTTTATTTTATTGCCTGAACTGTCTTCTGCTGAATATGCACCTACAGTACTTCTGCAAGTATATGCTTGTATCTGCAGGTACACACGTGGATTAGCATGTCAGACTAGATGCAGTAATGTGCCTGATGTGATTCTGTGAACAAATTCAAAATGACACATCATTTGGTAGGATAGGATATTGTAATGAGCATTGAGGGGAGTGCGTTCTATAGGTGGTTCTGGTTCATTGGCTGTCCGGAGAGCTTTAGAAGACATGCATAATAACTTCATTTCGCACATCTTTTGAGGTGGCCGGGGTTACACATTTTATAGCATGACTGACCTTGTGCATTTGTTCCAGAGGAATTGACGGAAATGACACAGATATTCTGTGACATTTTAAACCATCCATTTTCAAGTCTTCTCCTCTGTGAGAATCAGCAGATTCCGTAAAGAGAGATTTCCTGTAATAGAAAATGGACAGAAGGGTAAGCGGTGACTGTCAGCAGATGATTGCTGGGTACATGCTGAAGTCATGGGGAGAAACAGTAGAAAGCAACACAATGAAACACTTTGGGGGGGATTCAATCCTCTGCGATATCCGCAGAGATGAGATGGTCAGAACACCAGCACCTTTTGGTCACCAACATCAGCAATTCTCTCTTGCAAGCCATATACTGTAGGTGCATAGGACAATTAGTGATGTGGGGCTACCATAAATCTCTGGCATGTGCCTAGCCACACATTGTGGCAGCACATAGATGAGAATTGAATTCTCGCCTATGCAGGGGCATCTTTAGAGAGGAGGGGGCCCGGGTGCATCCCACGTCACAGGTCCCATCCTCTCACTGCGGCAGCTGGCAGCTGCAGAATCAATAGAATCTGGGCACTAGAGTGTACCCGGAGTCTACTGCGCATGTGCAGATCGCCAGGGAAATGGCGCTGCCGCTAATTTCCTGCCAATTTCATCACTGCGCATGCGCAAAACGCCGGAAAAATGGCCGTGGCGGCCATTTTCCGGCGTTTGAGCAGCGCTGGGAGACCCGATGCGGGACCTGTTATAGATACGCCCCTGCCCCTATGAATGATATGAAGGTTCAGACGACAATGAGTAAAGCATAAAATAAAACACCTATCCGAATAGAGCAGTTACACATCAGCCATCTTGGATTCAAAACGAGGCTGGCTCTTCCCTGAGAGCCAGCTGAGATGCGAGGAGTAGACAACAGCAGTGATCGGAGCAACCTTGTGCGTGGAGCTGAATAGGTATTACCTGACTGTAACAGGCCGTTCCTCACATAGGGCCTGATTCAGGGTTGTACTGTATGGCACAGCCTCAGCAAAGCGGGCGTGTAATACAGTACAACTCATATGCAAATGCAGCAGGAGGCGTCTGGTGTAAATAGACGCCTCCTGACTGAATCGCAGATCCGCATGCTGCAATGTAAAGCTGGCTACACACTAAACGGATATATCTGCAGATGACGGTCGTTCATACACACTGAACAGCCATCACCTGTGTTCTGTTTGTTGGAGGTGGGTGGGTCCCACTGGCCGGGGGCGAGTCGCGCCCCCTTCCCGCGGCTGCAGCTGCAACTGTATGGACTGTACACACAGCACGGTACCCCAATATATCTGCAGATATATGGGGCATCAAGTAGGATAAGAGAAGCCAGGCGCTAGTGAGTTTGAGAACCTTTACAATCTATAAGCGACTGATTGAGGTAGTCAGCCTCGTAATGAAATTGAGATAAAAAACAAAGGACAGTCGCAAAGATTGAAGGTTGCACTAAATATACTCAAGCCAACAGGGCAAATTAATAACATTTATTAATAATAAAAATTAAAATATTACAAAAGACCACAAATGTGATCTAGACAATTAAACCACAGAATAATATGGTTAATTAACCCATACAAATATACATGTACCTACATATAAACATTTAAAAGGTCCTCATCAAAGAGTAGGGCTCAAAAGTATAAATTCTCTCCAAAGGGAATAATGAATATTAGGGGTGAGCGGGTTCGGATTTCTGAAATCCGAACCCCCCCGAGCCCCCCCGATCCGAGTCAGATCCGAGTCAGGCTTGACTTTTCCCGCCTGACTCGGATCTGAAATCGAGGCAAAACGTCATCATCCCGCCTTCCGGGTCTCGCGGGTTTTGGATCCTATATAAGGTACCTGCGTCGGCGCCATTTTCTCACTCGGCTGTGGACAGTGAAGAGGGAGGGTGGGAGTTAGGGCTGGCTGGGCAGTGTAGTGTAGTGTAGTGCAGAGTAGTGTTGTGCTGTGCTGTGCTGCTGTTGTCCACTACTGCAAAGTCCATAGGGGCTGGCTGTGTTGTGCTGTGCTGCTGTTGTTAATAGGGGCTGTGTCCACTACTTCAAAGTCCATAGGGGCTGGCTGGACTGTGTTGTGCAGTCAGTTCTCCATAGGGGCTGTGTCCACTCCAAAGTCCTGTGCAGTGTCCCAGTCCTAAAGGGGTGCTGTAGTGTTGTCCAGGGGGTGCTCTGTCCATCAGGGGTGCTCCCCCCAAGTGCTAAAAAAAATTATTTTTTCTGTGTTTGTGAATTGTGTGCGCAGTAGCCGCACGTGCATCAACAAAGTAGTGCCAAGCGTGCGCCTGTGTCATAAGTAAAGGGCCGGCTGGCTTGACCGTTAAAGGGTGCTGTAACCCCCAAAGTACACTCCAAACCAAAAAACAAAATATTTTTTCTGTGTTTGTGAATTGTGTGCGCAGTAGCCGCACGTGCATCAACAAAGTAGTGCCAAGCGTGCGCCTGTGTCATAAGTAAAGGGCCGGCTGGCTTGACCATTAATGGGTGCTGTAACCCCCAAAGTACACTCCAAACCAAATAACAAAATATTTTTTCTGTGTTTGTGAATTGTATGCGCAGTAGCCGCACGTGCATCAACAAAGTAGTGCCAAGCGTGCGTCTGTGTCATAAGTAAAGGGCCGGCTGGCTTGACCGTTAAAGGGTGCTGTAACCCCCAAAGTACACTCCAGTCCAAACCAAAAAACTAAATATTTTTTCTGTGTTTGTGAATTGTGTGCGCAGTAGCCGCACGTGCATCAACAAAGTAGTGCCAAGCGTGCGCCTGTGTCATAAGTAAAGGGCCGGCTGGCTTGACCGTTAAAGGGTGCTGTAACCCCCAAAGTACACTCCAGTCCAAACCAAAAAAAAAAAATATTTTCTGTGTTTGTGAATTGTGTGCACTGTGGCTGCACGTGCATCAACAAAGGAGCAGCACCAAGCGTGCGCCTGTGTCCCATAAATAAAGAGCCGGCTGGCTCATTTCTTAAAGGGTGGTGTAACCCCCAAAGTGCACTACTCTCCAGCAAAAATAAAGAAATATTTTCTGTGTTTGTGTGCGCTTTAGCCGCACGTATATATCAATATAACATAAATGGAGGACCAAACTTTCTCCGATATAAATAAAATAGGGAAAGATCAAGAACCACTTCCTCCTAGTGCTGTTGCTGCTGCTGGGAGTTGTTCATCATCCCAGGGAGGAAGTAGGAACACCACCACTTTTACTAAACAATTGACCCTCCAACAGTCCCTAGCGATGAGGATGAAGTACGACAGCAGTCATCCTGAAGCAAAACGTATAACTGAGGCCTTGACTGCTATGTTGGTGTTAGACGTGGGTCCGGTATCCGCCATTAGTGCAGTGGGATTTAGACAATTGATGGAGGTAGTGTGTCCCCGGTTCCAAATCCCGTCTAGATTCCACCTGCATCCTCAAAGCAGCAGCGACAAGCGTGCGTCTGTCTGTTAAAGGGTGGTGTAACCCTCAAAATGTGCTCCACAAACAATAGAAATATTCTTCTTTTTTTTTTCTGTCTTTGTGAAATGTGTGGGCTGTAGCCGCACCTGCATCCTTAAAGCAGCAGCGACAAGCGTGCATCTGTCTGTTAAAGGGTGGTGTAACCCTCAAAGTGCGCTCCACAAACAATAAAAATATTCTTCTTTTTTTTTCTGTCTTTGTGAATTGTGTGGGCTGTAGCCGCACTTGCATCCTCAAAGCAGCAGTGACAAGCGTGCGTCTGTCTGTTAAAGGGTGGTGTAACCCTCAAAGTGCTCCAAAAAATAAAACATATTTTTTTAATGTGTTTGTGACTTGTGTGCGATGTAGCCGCACGTGCAGCAACACAGTAGCAGCGCCAAGCGTGCGCCTGTGTCATAAGTCAAGGTCCGGTTTGGACATCTGGTCCGGACTGAAGGACGTGTCAACAATTTCTGACAAGTCTACTGTCACTGCATATGATACTGTCCTCAAAGCAGCAGCGACAAGCGTGCATCTGTCTGTTAAAGGGTGGTGTAACCCTCAAAGTGCGCTCCACAAACGATAAAAAAATTCTTTTTTTTTCTGTCTTTGTGAAATGTGTGGGCTGTAGCCGCACCTGCATCCTTAAAGCAGCAGCGACAAGTGTGCGTCTGTCTGTTAAAGGGTGGTGTAACCCTCAAAGTGTGCTCCACAAACAATTAAAAAATTCTTATTTTTTTTTCTGTCTTTGTGAAATGTGTGGGCTGTAGCCGCACCTGCATCCTTAAAGCAGCAGCGACAAGCGTGCGTCTGTCTGTTAAAGGATTACATCAGTGACAGCATCCAAGTAGGCATGTCAGACAGTCCGTACCTGTACTGGCAGGAAAAAGAAGCAATTTGGAAGTCCCTGTACAAACTGGCTCTATTTTACCTGAGTTGCCCCCCCTCCAGTGTGTACTCCGAAAGAGTGTTTAGTGCAGCCGGGAACCTTGTCAGCAAAAGGCGTAGGAGGTTGCTTCCACAAAATGTGGAGAAGATGATGTTCATAAAATGAATTATCAACTCTTCCAGGGAGACCAGCCTCCAGAACGTACAGAGCGACCTGTGGTTGTGGATTCCAGCGGGGACGAATTAATACTCTGTGAGGATGAGGATGTACACAACACTGAAGAGGGTGAGGAATCGGAGGATGAGGACGACATCTTGCCTCCGTAGAGCCAGTTTGTGCAGGGACAGATTAATTGCCAGCTTGTTTTGTGGGGGCCCAAACGAACCAATCATTTCAGCCACAGTCATCTGACAGACCCTGGCGCTGAAATGTTTGGTTTGTTAAAGTGTGCATGTCCTGTTTATACAACATAAGGGTGGGTGGAAGGACAATTCCATCTTGCACCTCTTTTTTTTCTTTGCATTAGGTACTGTTTGGGGCCTAGTTTTTCAAACTGCCATCCTGTCTGCCACTGCAGTGTCACTCCTAGATGGGCCACGTGTTTGTGCCGCCCACTCGTGTCGCTTAGCATAGTCATCCAGCTACCTCGGTGCAACCTTTTGGACATAAAAACACTATTGTGAGGTGTGAGGTGTTCAGAATAGACTGGAAATGAGTGGAAATTAAGGTTATTGAGGTTAATAATAGCATAGGAGCAGAAAAACACACAAATTCTGTGATTTTAGCTGTTTTTCTGCTTTTTAAAAAAAAATACAGATCCAAAACACAAAACCCAGAACCCAAAACATGGAAGGGTGGTTTTGGCAAAACCAATCCAGATCCAAAACACGAAGAAAGATCCAGATCCAAAACCAAAACACAAAAAACGAAAAGTGGCCGGTGCACACCCCTAATGAATACACAATTTGTGTTGGAATAAATTAAGCAAAGTGGACGAATAATCCTTGTGGAAACAAAGTAACCTTGGACTCTAGTCCTTTGTAGCATTGAATAAAGTAGAGATGAGGTACCTATACCCGTATGATGTTGCGCTCCACCCGGCCTCTTTAAAACATAAGTTTCCCACAAGTGAGATCCAGAAACTCCAAGGGACAGATTCCAATGTTACCGGTCTTGTACTCCAGAAGCCGCCGGGTGTCTGGGCGCTGACAGGGTCCAGGTATCCCACCGACACGGCACTGTGTACCTCCGTCTAGAGGGGAGTCACAGCGATCGGCACCTGGATGTTTCTTTGCGGCAGTTGGCTAGAAGCCGCCGGGTGTATGGGCGCTGACAGGGTCCAGATATGTCACCGACATGGCACTTATACTGGGATCTGATTACCATCTGTACACCTTGACAAAGACGCCTTGTAACGTTGAAACGCGTAGGTGATTCCCCGGTCCTTGATTGCAAAAGCAGGTTACATTACTCTCTTTCTTTGAGCACCAAGGAGCCAGACGCCGGTCGCCTCTTCTCTCCAGCTTCCAGCTACCTGCCGTAAAAGACATCCGGGTGCCGATCGATGTGATTCCCATCTGGACGGTGGTACATAGCGCAGTGAGATATCTGGACCCTGTCAGCGCCCATACACCCGGTGGCTTCTAGCCACCTGCCGCAAAGAAACATCCAGGTGCCGATTGCTGTGACTCCCCTCTAGACTGAGGTACACAACGCCTAGACAGCCGCCGGCTTCTGGAATACAAGACCGGTAACATTGGGATCTGTCCCTTGGAGTTTGTGGATCTCACTTGTGGGAAACTTATGTTTTAAAGAGGCAAATACCCTGACGGCAGCTTTTTCTGTTTCACTGATTACAGTTTTACTAAATCGCTCCCCGCTGGCTGGGTGGAGCACAACATCATACGGGTATAGGTACCTCATCTCTACTTTATTCACTGCTACAAAGGACTAGAGTCCAAGGTTACTTTGTTTCCACAAGGATTATTCGTCCACTTTGCTCAATTTATTCCAACACAAATTGTATATTCATTATTCCCTTTGGAGAGACTTTATACTTTTGAGCCCTACTCTTTGATGAGGACCTTTTAAATGTTTATATGCAGGTACATGTATATTTGTATGGGTTAATTAACCTTATTATTATATGGTTTAATTGTCTAGATCACATTTGTGGTCTTTTGTAATATTAATAAATGTTATTAATTTGATCTGTTGGCTTGAGTATATTTAGTGCAACCTTCAATCTTTGCGACTGTCCTTTGTGATATATGGGGCATCGGCTGTGCAGCACAGCCGACGTGTCGTCATTCACAGACATATCGCTGGTACACACTGGCCAACGGGCACCCGATATATTGGCCAATCAATTGATCAGCCAATATATCTGCCAGTGTATACCCAGCTGTAGAGGCAGCATTGGATCTTCTGCGAGACCATCAGCAGTCTGAGTAACCCTGAGGTTACTCAGCTTGCACCTCGCAGCTCTGTAGCTGAGGCCAGAAAGTCTGTTAGAAAATGTAGACTCTGCATGGCCACACCTACAAAACGGGGATGACCTCTGTTTTGCAGATCAGTTCCAGTCTCCGACGCCACCCCCCAAATGCTACAGCATTTCAGTAATGCTGCGACTTGGAGGAACTGCGAGCGATCTCGCAGAGGGAGACCTGCACATGCTCAGTACAGATCCTGCACATGCTCAGTACAGATCCTGCACATTCTCAGTACAGATCCGGCACATGCTCAGTACAGATCCTGCACATGCTCATCTCTCTCAAAATCATAGTAGTATGGAAACTATTGGGTTTGCATACTACTCTGAACCAGGCCAACAGAATATTCTGCAGGCTATACTGAGCTGGGCTAAATGTCAACAATCTGACTACATCCCAGGCTGGGGGTGTGGAATGTAATGTCGATGTTTATTACTATGTCAACACAATAATGTTGACATGTTCAGAATATAGAAATGTAACATGTTGACTCTCACAATATTGACACTGGCAATATGTTGACCTGTTTTCTCGAGATTATGAATGTCGACAGTCAGAATGTTGACACTTATATTTTAGCCTGACCCTAATCCACATTCTAACTGCAGCTTAATCTTAATTGCAGCCTAACCTAAACCCTAATTGCAGAGTAACCCAAACCCTAATTACAGCCTAATCCTAACCCAAATGTATTGTGTTGACATTTTGAATGTCAACATTTTGACTACATCCTGTCCTGAAACACAGAAAGGTCTATTTCTATGGGATATCATTTGCACCAGGTACAGATGGCTGCAAGTACACCTTGATGATTATGGCAGCTATGAAATACAGTGTACAGATAGGTAAGATCCTTCTGATGATGAGCATAAACTTGAAACGCAGTAAGGACTGCAGATCATCATCTAAGGGACTTTGGGACCTGTGGACCAGTAACCTTGGACTAGGAGACACCGTTTGGCTAAATCCGGATAACCATCGGTGCACACTCAACGCCTTTAACATCTGAGTTCTGGTATGCAGGCCTATTTTTACCCCATGACACTGGCTTTGTTGTGCCATTTTTCATTGTGTTTGATATATACCAGTTATATGCCTTTTGGGTTTATATGTGGGCCATCCATGGTCCTTATGAGAAAATGAAACTGCTTTGTTATTTAAGACAATATTATGCCATATTTTGTCTTTCACTTATTCCCACATGTTTGAAAATTCGGTGGAGAATCTACTCTATAAGAGAAGTATAATTTTTATTATTCAAGTTTGAATTTACCTCCGTTGGGAGGATACACAAAGTTTTTTTATATACAGTGTACATATAGGGTCGGTCTGACTACATATGGGCGAATACACACATGTTTTGGTGCATTCAACACTGTGTCAGGCCCTTAATATACAGTACATGTGGTCAGTAATGAATAAATTAGTAATAATAAGTGGAAAACACAGCAAACACTTCTTACCATCTGCTAACTAAAAACCAGAATATTGCCGCCCAGGAAGCAAACAAAATGGCAACTAAGATAACAGACGCTATGGACGCTCGTGGAAGACTTCCAGAATCTAGGGGGAGAGAGTTGTCATTAAGTATTGGGCTAATAGGATGCTATGCAGTATCACTTGTAAAATAGAAAGCAATCACAAAAAACACATTCTGCAACCATTTTGCATACTTCTAACATAACTCAGGAGCTTCCTAATCCTACCAAGAAGTATTTTATGAATTAGTTTTAGTTTTTATCATACAGTAATAACAGTTGACTTCAAGCAACATTTTCCAGTGGCTCTAATGTGTTACTATTTCAGGCATAATAGTAGCTGTAATACATTTTGTCTAAAAAAACAAGTTGAAGTACAATTATCTTAATAGTCATTTATTGGAGATTGAAAGGAACATTTAACCCATGACCCTGGAATACAAAACAAGTTTACTCTTAAGCAGTATACGGTATTTTGTGGAATATACAGTATATTTTTGTGGGAAAAAAAAGTAATATTAACCAAGCGAACAATAAATTTGTCTGTATTTTAACTGTATTAGTAAAATTATACAGCACATATATATATATATATTAGGGGTGAGCGGGTTCGGATTTCTGAAATCCGAACCCCCCCGAGCCCCCCCGATCCGAGTCCGATCCGAATCAGGCTCGACTTTTCCCGCCTGACTCGGATCTGAAATCGAGGCAAAACGTCATCATCCCGCCTTCCGAGTCTCGCGGGTTTTGGATCCTATATAAGGTACCCACGTCGGCGCCATTTTCTCACTCGGCTGTGGACAGTGAAGAGGGAGGGTGGGAGTTAGGGCTGTGTAGTGTAGTGTAGTGTAGTGCTGCTGTTGTCCACTACTTCAAAGTCCATAGGGGCTGGCTGTGTTGTGCTGTGCTGCTGTTGTTAATAGGGGCTGTGTCCACTACTTCAAAGTCCATAGGGGCTGGCTGGACTGTGTTGTGCAGTCAGTTCTCCATAGGGGCTGTGTCCACTCCAAAGTCCTGTGCAGTGTCCCAGTCCTAAAGGAGTGCTGCAGTGTTGTCCAGGGGGTGCTCTGTCCATCAGGGGTGCTCCCCCCAAGTGCCAAAAAAATAATATATTTTCTGTGTTTGTGAATTGTGTGCGCAGTAGCCGCACGTGCATCAACAAAGTAGTGCCAAGCGTGCGCCTGTGTCATAAGTAAAGGGCCGGCTGGCTTGACCGTTAAGGGTGCTGTAACCCCCGAAAGTACACTCCAGTCCAAACCAAAAAAAAAATTATTTTCTGTGTTTGTGAATTGTGTGCGCAGTAGCCGCACGTGCATCAACAAAGTAGTGCCAAGCGTGCGCCTGTGTCATAAGTAAAGGGCCGGCTGGCTTGACCGTTAAGGGTGCTGTAACCCCCGAAAGTACACTCCAGTCCAAACCAAAAAAAAAATTATTTTCTGTGTTTGTGAATTGTGTGCACTGTGGCTGCACGTGCATCAACAAAGGAGCAGCGCCAAGCGTGCGCCTGTGTCCCATAAGTAAAGAGCCGGCTGGCTCATTTCTTAAAGGGTGGTGTAACCCACAAAGTGCACTACTCTCCAGCAAAAATAAAATAATATTTTCTGTGTTTGTGTGCGCTTTAGCCGCACGTATATATATCAATATAACATAAATGGAGGACCAAACTTTCTCCGATAAAAATAAAATAGGGAAAGATCAAGAACCACTTCCTCCTAGTGCTGTTGCTGCTGCTGGGAGTTGTTCATCATCCCAGAGAGGAAGTAGGAACATCACTACTTTTACTAAACAATTGACCCTCCAACAGTCCCTAGCGATGAGGATGAAGTACGACAGCAGTCATCCTGAAGCAAAACGTATAACTGAGGCCTTGACTGCTATGTTGGTGTTAGACGTGCGTCCGGTATCCGACATTAGTGCAGTGGGATTTAGACAATTGATGGAGGTAGTGTGTCCTCGGTTCCAAATCCCGTCTAGATTCCACCTGCATCCTCAAAGCAGCAGCGACAAGCGTGCGTCTGTCTGTTAAAGGGTGGTGACACCCTCAAAGTGTGCTACACAAACAATTAAAATATTGTTCTTTTTTTTTCTGTCTTTGTGAATTGTGTGGGCTGTAGCCGCACCTGCATCCTTAAAGCAGCAGCGACAAGCGTGCGTCTGTCTGTTAAAGGGTGGTGACACCCTCAAAGTGTGCTACACAAACAATTAAAATATTGTTCTTTTTTTTTCTGTCTTTGTGAATTGTGTGGGCTGTAGCCGCACCTGCATCCTTAAAGCAGCAGCGACAAGCGTGCGTCTGTCTGTTAAAGGGTGGTGTAACTCTCAAAGTGCTCCAAAAAATAAAAAACTATTTTTTTAATGTGTTTGTGACTTGTGTGCGATGTAGCCGCACCTGCATCCTTAAAGCAGCAGCGACAAGCGTGCATCTGTCTGTTAAAGGGTGGTGACACCCTCAAAGTGTGCTACACAAACAATAAAAATATTCTTCTTTTTTCTGTCTATGTGAATTGTGTGGGCTGTAGCCGCACCTGCATCCTTAAAGCAGCAGCGACAAGCGTGCGTCTGTCTGTTAAAGGGTGGTGACACCCTCAAAGTGTTCTACACAAACAATTAAAATATTGTTCTTTTTTTTTCGGTCTTTGTGAAATGTGTGGGCTGTAGCCGCACCTGCATCCTTAAAGCAGCAGCGACAAGCGTGCGTCTGTCTGTTAAAGGGTGGTGTAACTCTCAAAGTGTTCCAAAAAATAAAAAACTATTTTTTTAATGTGTTTGTGACTTGTGTGCGATGTAGCCACACTTGCATCCTCAAAGCAGCAGCGACAAGCGTGCGTCTGTCTGTTAAAGGGTGGTGACACCCTCAAAGTGTGCTACACAAACAATTAAAATATTGTTCTTTTTTTTTCTGTCTATGTGAATTGTGTGGGCTGTAGCCGCACCTGCATCCTTAAAGCAGCAGCGACAAGCGTGCGTCTGTCTGTTAAAGGGTGGTGACACCTCAAAGTGTTCTACACAAACAATTAAAATATTGTTCTTTTTTTTTTGGTCTTTGTGAAATGTGTGGGCTGTAGCCGCACCTGCATCCTTAAAGCAGCAGCGACAAGCGTGCGTCTGTCTGTTAAAGGGTGGTGACACCTCAAAGTGTTCTACACAAAGAAATTAAAATATTCTTCTTCTTTTTTCTGTCTTTGTGAATTGTGTGGGCTGTAGCCGCACTTGCATCCTCAAAGCAGCAGCGACAAGCGTGCGTCTGTCTGTTAAAGGGTGGTGTAACCCTCAAAGTGTGCTCCACAAACAATAAAAATATTCTTTTTTTTTTCTGTCTTTGTGAATTGTGTGGGCTGTAGCCGCACTTGAATCCTCAAAGCAGCAGCGACAAGCGTGCGTCTGTCTGTTAAAGGATTACATCGGTGACAGCATCCAAGTAGGCATGTCAGACAGTCCGTACCTGTACTGGCAGGAAAAAGAAGCAATTTGGAGGTCCCTGTACAAACTGGCTCTATTTTACCTGAGTTGCCCCCCCTCCAGTGTGTAGTCCGAAAGAGTGTTTAGTGCAGCCGGGAACCTTGTCAGCGAAAGGCGTAGGAGGTTGCTTCCACAAAATGTGGAGAAGATGATGTTCATAAAATGAATTATCAACTCTTCCAGGGAGACCAGCCTCCAGAACGTACAGAGGGACCTGTGGTTCCAGCAGGGACGAATTAATACTCTGTGAGGATGAGGATGTACACACTGAAGAGGGTGAGGAATCGGTGGATGAGGAGGATGAGGATGACATCTTGCCTCCGTAGAGCCAGTTTGTGCAGGGACAGATAAATTGCCAGCTTGTTTTGTGGGGGCCCAAACGAACCAATCATTTCAGCCACAGTTGTGTGGCAGACCCTGGCGCTGAAATGATTGGTTTGTTAAAGTGTGCATGTCCTGTTTATACAACATAAGGGTGGGTGGGAGGGCCCAAGGACAATTCCATCTTGCACCTCTTTTTTTTCTTTGCATTATGTACAGTTTGGGGCCTAGTTTTTCAATGCCATCCTGTCTGCCACTGCAGTTTCACGCCTAGATGGGTCACGTGTTTGTGCCGCCCACTTGTGTCGCTTAGCATAGTCATCCAGCTACCTCGGTGCAACCTTTTGGACATAAAAACACTATTGTGAGGTGTGAGGTATTCAGAATAGACTGGAAATGAGTGGAAATTAAGGTTATTGAGGTTAATAATAGCATAGGAGCAGAAAAACCTACAAATTCTGTGATTTTAGCTGTTTTTATGCTTTTTTTCAAAAAAATACAGATCCAAAACACAAAACCCAGAACCCAAAACACGCAAGGGTGGTTTTGGCAAAACCAATCCAGATCCAAAACACGAAGAAAGATCCAGATCCAAAACCAAAACACAAAACACGAAAAGTGGCCGGTGCACACCCCTAATATATATATATATATATATATATATAAAATGTAGAAAACCGCACAACACCTAGAGTTCTGATAGCAGGTGCAAGGCCAAAGAAATGTCAATATAGCAAACCGTCCACTTGTAGATCTGCCAGGGGCTCAACCAGAGACTAGGTCAGTACTCAATTAGTATCATAGATTTAATCCAAGAAAATCCAATAAAATGGCTTTATAGCGACACTATAGTGAACAGCAGACACATCTTGTTCAGCATATCATACATTACAGCAGGTACGAGCATCCACACATCAAGGCTCCTTCCTCCACTGTCAAATCCCTACAGCCGTTTCAGTGTCAACCATCATCAGGGGATATCAGAGAAAAAGTATACAGTGTAACATATAAATACCTGTTCCCATAAGCAAAGAAATACGTCTCACCTGTGCAAACAATCACGTCATTCCCGCCAGCAAAGCCGCGTGCAGCCGCGATGAACACCATCGCCTGTCAGTGGTTGAGCCCCTGGTGGATCTACAAGTGGACGGTTTGCTATATATATACAGTCAGGTGCATAAATATTGGGACATTGACAGAATTTTCATATTTTGGCCTCTATTCACCACCACAATGGCTTTGAAATGAAACAAACAAGATGTGCTTTAACTGCAGACTTTCAGATTTAATTTGAGGGTAATTACATCCAAATCGGATGAACGGTGTAGGAATTACAACAGTTTCAATATGTGCCCCCACTTTTTAAGGGGCCAAAAGTAATGGGACTATCAACTCAAAAGCTATTTCATGGACAGGTGTGGGCTATTCCCTCATTATTTCATTATCAATTAAGCAGGTAAAAGGTCTGGAGTTGATTCTAGGTGTGACATTTGCATTTGGAATCAGTTGCTGTCAACTCTCAATATGAGATCCAAAGAGCTGTCACTATCAGTGAAGCAAGCCATCATTAGGCTGAAAAATCAAAACAAACCCATCAGAGAGATGGCAATAACATTAGGTGTGGCCAAATCAACTGTTTGGAACATTCTTAAAAAGAAGGCGGCTCAGCAACACCAAAAGACCCGGAAGACCACGGAAAACAACTGTGGTGGATGACAGAAGAATTATTTCCCTGGTGAAGAAAAACCCCTTTGCAACAGTTGGCCAAATCAAAAACACTCTCCAGGAGGTAGGTGTATATGTGTCAAAGTCAACAATCAAGAGAAGACTTCACAAGAGTGAATATAGAGGGTTCACCACAAGATGTAAACCATTGGTGAGCCACAAAAACAGGAAGACCAGATTAGAGTTTGCCAAACAACATCTAAAAAAGCCATTACAGTTCTGGAACAACATCCTATGGACAGATGAGACAAAGATCAACTCTTACCAGAGTGATGGGAAGAGAAGAGTATGGAGAAAGAAAGGAACTACTCATGATCCAAAACATACCACCTCATCAGTGAAGCATGGTGATGGTAGTGTCATGGCGTGGGCATGTATGGCTGCCAATGGAACTGGTTCCCTAGTATTTATTGATGATGTGACTGCTGACAAAAGCAGCAGAATGAATTCTGAAGTGTTTCGGGCAATATTATATGCTCATATTCAGTCAAATGCTTCGGAACTCATTGGACGGCACTTCACAGTGCAGATGGACAATGACCCGAAGCATACTGCAAAAGCAACCAAAGAGTTTTTTAAGGCTAAAAAGTGGAATGTTATGCAATGGCCAAGTCAATCCCCTGACCTGAATCCGATTGAGCATGCATTTCACTTGATGAAGACAAAACTGAAGGAAAAATGCCCCAAGAACAAGCAGGAACTGAAGACATTTGCAGTAGAGGCCTGTCAGAGCATCACCAGGGATGAAACCCAGCGTCTGGTGATGTCTATGCATCCAGACTTCAGGCTATAATTGCCTGCAAAGGATTTGCAACAAAGTATTAAAAAGTGAAAGTTAGATTTAGGATTGTTTAGTTTGTCCCATTACCTTTGGCCTCTTAAAAAGTGGGAGGCACATATAGAAACCGTTGTAATTCCTACACCATTCACCTGATTTGGATGTAATTACCCTCAAATTAAATCTGAAAGTCTGCAGTTAAAGCACATCTTGTTCGTTTCATTTCAAAGCCATTGTGGTGGTGAATAGAGGCCAAAATATGAAAATTCAGTCAATGTCCCAATATTTATGCACCTGACTGTATGTATATATATATTGTATATAAATGCTGCAAAGTAAGAATGCTTTCAAAAATAGGTGTGTTAATAGTTAATTTTTATCAATTAACAAAAAGCAAAGAAGGAAAGTGATTGAACAGAAGGTAAATCTAAATCAAAACAATATTTGGTGTGACCACCCTTTGCCTTCAAAACAGCATCAATTCTTCTAGGTACACTTGCACACAGTTTTTGAAGGAACCAAGCTGGGAGGTTGTTCAAACATCTTGGAGAACTAACCATAGATCTTCTGTGGATGTGGGCTTGCTCAAATCCTTCTCTCTCTTCATGTAATCCCAGATAGACTCGATGATGTTAAGATCAGGGCTCTGTGGGGGCCATATCATCACTTCCAGGACTCTTTGTTCTTCTTTATGCTGGAGATGGTTCTTAATGACTTTGGCTGCATGTTTGGGGTCATTGTCCTGCTGCAGAATACATTTGGAGCCAATCAGATGCCTCCCTGAGGGTATTGCAAGATGGAGTACCTACCTGTATTTCTCAGCATTGAGGACACCATTAATCCTGACCAAATCCTCAACTCCATTTGCTGAAATCCAGCCCCAAACTTGCAAGGAACTTCCACCATACTTTACTGTTTCCTGCAGACACTCATTATTGTACCGCTTGCCAGCTCTTTGGTGAACAAACTGCCATCTGTTACAGCCAAATATTTAAAATTTTGACTCATCGGTCCAGAGCACCTGCTGTCATTATTCTGCACCCCATTCCTATTTTGTACATAGTTCAGTTGCTTCACCTTTTTTCCATGTCAAAGGTATGGCTTTTTGGTCACAATTGTTCCATGAAGACCACTTCTGGTCAGACTTCTCCAAAAAAGTAAATGGATGCACCTGAGTCCCACTGGTTTCTGCTAGTTCTGAGCTGATGTCACTGCTGGACATCTTCTGATTTCAAAGGGAAGTAAGCATGATGTGTCTTTCATCTGATGCACTAAGTTTTCTTGGCCGACCACTGTGTCTACGGTCCTCAACATTGTCCATTTCTTTGTGCATCTTTAAAAGAGCTTGAACAGCACATCTTGAAACTGCAGCCTGCTTTGAAAACTTTGCCCGAGAGACCTTGCTGCTGCAGTAAACTATCTTGTGTCTTGTTGCTGTGCTCAGTCTTGCCACGGTCTATGACCTATGATATGAAACTGTCTTCCAAAGCCTCACCTTTGGAGCAGAGTTTGGCTGTTTCTTACCCAGTTTTAAGCCTCATACACAGATTTTCTGTTTCAGTTAATGACTGTGGGCTCGATTCAGACCCACTCACTAGATGCATACGCTCACTCCCAGTATATGCAATTTCGGCTAAGTGACAGCAAGGCAGGCGATCACACGACAAGGAATAAGCATGCCCACTATGTCTTGGCATGCGATCACCCTGTGTATGCAGACGCCCACCAGCTTGTCTTAAGAAGCCCACTAGCACACGTCATCTCCAGTGAGTGTATGCAACCATCGGTACATCAGGTACCATCGGAAGCGAATGCAGCACTTGAAGTTGACTGTACCCTACCATAAGCACTGCGAGCACTTCAGTGTAAAATTCAATTAGGTGATGTGTACTATGACGCTGCCTGTTAATTATGCATGCCTCTGAAAAGACGTTAAGATGCTCAGGCACACCTGTGTTTGCACCTCCACTCCCCTGTTTCTAGTGGCCTGCCCGTTACTACCCACAAATGGCATGCGCACATTGCCAAACAATTCTACCTACGAGCGAACGCTTACTAGTAATGAATCGGGCCCCGTGAAAATGATGATCATTGTCACCTGTTTGATATGATAGGATTATATTCAGGGTGTGTGATTATCCAAACAAATCCCTGACTCTGCAAGTGTACCTAGAAGAATTGATGCTGTTTTGAAGGCAAAGGGTTGTCACACCAAATATTGATTTGATTTAGATTTCTCTACTGGTTATTCACTTTGAATTTTGTTAATTGACAAAAATAAACTATTAACAGGAGGACCAGCAGTATTTCACAGCCTAAGGAAAGGATCATCTTTCAAGAGTTAAAGGAGGAGAGGTAAGTATAATGTGGTAAAAATGTATGTATTTGTATAGATAGCTAGATAAAGAAGGAAACATGGACGAAAGGGACAGGGCTAGGCTGCAGCAGCAGTATAAGGCAAAAATATGCCCATAAAGGTGGAAAAACATGCCCATGTAAGGTAAAAAACCTTACCCACCAGACACACCTATGACATCACAATTGGATGACATTAGTAAGGGTCATAGTTAAATGCAAACTCTTGTCTGTATAGGGGAACTTTCTGCTCAGAAGACATCAATCTCCCACAGGAGCAGCAGGAGGACCAGCAGTACCTCACAGCCAAAGGAAAGGAACATCTTGCTAGAGTTAAAGGAGGAGAGGTAAGTATAATATGGTATGTATGTATTTGTATAGATAGCTAGATAAAGAAGGATACATGGACCAAAGGCACAGGGCTAGGCAGCAGCAGTATAAGGGGAAAATATGCCCATAAAGGGGGAAAAACATGCCCATATAAGGAGAAAAACATGCCCATATAAGGTAAAACCTCACCCACCAGCCACACCGATGACATCACAATTGGATGACATTAGTAAAGGTCATAATTAAATGCTAACTCTTGTCTATATAGGGGAACTTTCTGGCCAGAAGACATCAATCTCCCACAGGAGCAGCAGCAGGACCAGCAGTACCTCACAGCCTAAGGAAAGGAACATCTTGCAAGAGTTAAATTAGGAAGGGTAAATATAATATGGTATGTATGTAAGTATTTGTATAGATAGCTAGATACAGAAAGATACATGGACCAAAAGGACAGGGCTAGGCTGCAGCTGCAGCTCTAGGACAAGAGGGAAAGGCCTGTTTTTCCCTTATATGGGTATGTTTTTCCACTTATCTGGACATGTTTTTCCCATATATGGGCATTTTTTTTGCTTGTATGTACATATTTTCTCCTTATATGGGAATGTTTTGCCCTTTTTATGGGCATTGCCATATAAGGGGAAAACCTCACCCACCAGCCACAACTATAACATCTCAATTGGACGACATTACTAAGATTCATAGTTTAATGCAAACTCTTGTCTATATAGGGGAACTTTCTGGCCAGAAGACATCAATTTTCCACAGGAGCAGCAGGAAGACCAGCAGTACCTAAAAGCCTATGGAACGAAACTGCTTGCAAGAGTTAAAGGAGGAATGGTAAGTATATTATGGTATGTATGTAATTGTATAGACAGCTAGATAAAGGAAGATACAGGGATCAGTGGGACAGGGCTGTTTTCTCATTATATGGCCATGTTTTTCTCCTTATACCGGCAATTTATTCCCTTATATGGGCATGTTTTTTCCTTTAATGGTCATGCCCATATAAGGTAAAATCCTCATCCACCAGCCACAACTATGACATCACAATTGGATGACATTAGTAAGGGTCATAGTTAAATGCAAATTCTTGCCTATATAGGGGAACTTTGTGGCCATAAGACATCAATCTCCCACAGGAGCAGCAGGAGGACCAGCAGTACCTCACAGCCAAAAGAAAGGAACATCTTGCTAGAGTTAAAGGAGTAGAAGTAAGTATAATATGGCATGTGTTTGTAAAGATAGCTAGATAAAGAAAGATACATGGACCAAAGGAACAGGGCTAGGCTGCAGCATCAGTATAAGGGGAAAATATGCCCTTAAAGGGGTAAAAATATGCCCATAAAGGGGGAAAAACATGCCCATATCAGGATAAAAAAATGCCGATCTAAGGAAAAAACCTCACCCACCAGCCACACCTATGACATCACAATTGGATGACATTAGTAAGGGTCATAGTTAAATTTAAACTCTTGCCTATATAGGGGAACTTTCTGGACACAAGACATCAATCTCCCACAGGAGCAGCAGGAGGACCAGCAGTACCTCACAGCCTAAGGAAAGGAACATCTTGCAAGAGTTAAAGGAGGAGAGGTAAGTATAATATGGTATGTATGTATTTGTATAGATAGTTAGAAATAGAAAGATACATGGACAAGAGGGACAGTGATTTAGATTTCTCTACTGGTTATTCACTTTGAATTTTGTTAATTGACAAAAATAAACTATTAACAGGAGGACCAGCAGTACCTCACAGCCTAAGGAAAGGATCATTTTTCAAGAGTTAAAGGAGGAGAGGTAAGTATAATGTGGTAAAAATGTATGTATTTGTATAGATAGCTAGATAAAGAAGGAAACATGGACGAAAGGGACAGGGCTAGGCTGCAGCAGCAGTATAAGGCGAAAATATGCCCATAGAGGGGGAAAAACATGCCCATGTAAGGTAAAAAACCTTACCCACCAGACACACCTATGACATCACAATTGGATGACATTAGTAAGGGTCATAGTTAAATGCAAACTCTTGTCTGTATAGGGGAACTTTCTGCTCAGAAGACATCAATCTCCCACAGGAGCAGCAGGAGGACCAGCAGTACCTCACAGCCAAAGGAAAGGAACATCTTGCTAGAGTTAAAGGAGGAGAGGTAAGTATAATATGGTATGTATGTATTTGTATAGATAGCTAGATAAAGAAGGATACATGGACCAAAGGCACAGGGCTAGGCAGCAGCAGTATAAGGGGAAAATATGCCCATAAAGGGGGAAAAACATGCCCATATAAGGAGAAAAACATGCCCATATAAGGTAAAACCTCACCCACCAGCCACACCGATGACATCACAATTGGATGACATTAGTAAAGGTCATAATTAAATGCTAACTCTTGTCTATATAGGGGAACTTTCTGGCCAGAAGACATCAATCTCCCACAGGAGCAGCAGCAGGAGCAGCAGTACCTCACAGCCTAAGGAAAGGAACATCTTGCAAGAGTTAAATTAGGAAGGGTAAATATAATATGGTATGTATGTAAGTATTTGTATAGATAGCTAGATACAGAAAGATACAAGGACAAGAGGGAAATGCCTGTTTTTCCCTTATATGGGTATGTTTTTCCCCTTATCTGGACATGTTTTTCCCATATATGGGCATTTTTTTTGCTTGTATGTACATATTTTCTCCTTATATGGGAATGTTTTGCCCTTTTTATGGGCATTGCCATATAAGGGGAAAACCTCACCCACCAGCCACAACTAAAACATCTCAATTGGATGACATTACTAAGATTCATAGTTTAATGCAAACTCTTGTCTATATAGGGGAACTTTCTGGCCAGAAGACATCAATTTTCCACAGGAGCAGCAGGAAGACCAGCAGTACCTAAAAACCTATGGAACGAAACCGTTTGCAAGAGTTAAAGGAGGAATGGTAAGTATATTATGGTATGTATGTATTTGTATAGACAGCTAGATACAGGAAGATACAGGGATCAGTGGGACAGGGCTGTTTTCTCATTATATGGCCATGTTTTTCTCCTTATACCTACAATTTATTCCCTTATATGGGCATGTTTTTTCCTTTAATGGTCATGCCCATATAAGGTAAAATCCTCATCCACCAGCCACAACTATGACATCACAATTGGATGACATTAGTAAGGGTCATAGTTAAATGCAAATTCTTGCCTATATAGGGGAACTCTGTGGCCATAAGACATCAATCTCCCACAGGAGCAGCAGGAGGACCAGCAGTACCTCACAGCCAAAAGAAAGGAACATCTTGCTAGAGTTAAAGGAGTAGAAGTAAGTATAATATGGCATGTGTTTGTAAAGATAGCTAGATAAAGAAAGATACATGGACCAAAGGAACAGGGCTAGGCTGCAGCATCGGTATAAGGGGAAAATATGCCCTTAAAGGGGTAAAAATATGCCCATAAAGGGGGAAAAACATGCCCATATCAGGATAAAAAAATGCCGATCTAAGGAAAAAACCTCACCCACCAGCCACACCTATGACATCACAATTGGATGACATTAGTAAGGGTCATAGTTAAATTTAAACTCTTGCCTATATAGGGGAAGTTTCTGGCCACAAGACATCAATCTCCCACAGGAGCAGCAGGAGGACCAGCAGTACCTCACAGCCTAAGGAAGGGAACATCTTGCAAGAGTTAAAGGAGGAGAGGTAAGTATAATATGGTATGTATGTATTTGTATAGATAGCTAGAAATAGAAAGATACATGGACAAGAGGGACAGTGCTGTTTTTCCCTTATATGGGTATGTTTTTCCCATTATATAGACATGTTTTTCCCATATATTTGCATTTTTTCCACTTATATGGGCATGTTTTCCCCTTTTATGGGCATTCCCATATAAGTGAAAAACTTCACCTACCAGGCACACCTATGAAATCGCAGTTGTATGACATTAATAAGGGTCATAGTTAAATTTAAACTCTTGTCTATATAGGGAAACTTTTAAGCCAGAAGACATCAATCTCCCACAGGAGCAGCAGGAGAACCAGCAGTACCTCAAAGCCTATGGAAAGGATCATCTTTCAAGAGTTAAAGGAGGAGAGGTAAGTATAATGTGGAACAATGTATGTATTTATATAGATAGCTAGATAAAGAAGGAAACATGGACGAAAGGGACAGGGCTAGGCTGCAGCAGCAGTATAAGGAGAAAATATGCCCATAAAGGGGGAAAAACATGCCCATGTAAGGTAAAATACCTTACCCACCAGACACACCTATGACATCACAATTGGATGACATTAGTAAGGGTCATAGTTAAATGCAAACTCTTATCTGTATAGGGGAACTTTCTGCTCAGAAGACATCAATCTCCCACAGGAGCAGCAGGAGGACAGCAGTACCTCACAGCCAAAGGAAAGGAACATCTTGCTAGAGTTAAAGGAGGAGAGGTAAGTATAATATGGTATGTATGTATTTGTATAGATAGCTAGATAAAGAAGGATACATGGACCAAAGGGACAGGGCTAGGCTGCAGCAGTATAAGGGGAAAATATGCCCACAAAGAGGGAAAAACATGCCCATATAAGGAGAAAAACATGCCCATATAAGATAAAACCTCACCCACCAGCCACACCTATGACATCACAGTTGGAAGACATTACTAAGGATCATATTTAAATTCAAACTCTTATCTATATAGGGGAACTTTCTAGCCAAAAGACATCAATCTCCCACAGGAGCAGCAGGAGGACCAGCAGTAACTCACAGCCTAAGGAAAGGAACATCTTGCAAGAGTTAAATTAGGACAGGTAAATATAATATGGTATGTATGTATTTGTATAGACAGCTAGATACAGAAAGATACACGGACCAGTGGGACAGGGCTGTTTTCTCATTATATGGCCATGTTTTTCTCCTTATGAGGATATTTTCCCTTATATGGGCATGTTTTTCCCTTTAATGGTCATGCCCATATAAGGGAAAAACCTCACCCACCAGCCACACCTATGACCTCACAATTGGATGACATTACTAAGAGTCATAGTATATTGCAAATTCTTGTCTATATAGGGGAACTTTCTGGCCACATGACACTAATCTCCCACAGGAGCAGCAGGAGGACCAGCAGTACCTCAAAGCCTAAGTAAAAGAACATATTGCAAGAGTTAAAGGAGGAGAGGTACGTATAATATCCTATGTATGTATGTATGCATTTGTATAAATAGATAGAAACAGAAAGATACATGGACTAAAAGGTCAGGACTAGGCGGCAGCAGTGGTATAAGGGGAAAACATGCCCTCAAAAGGGAAAAACATGCCCATATAAGGAGAAAAACATGTCCATATAAGGTAAAAACCTAACCCACCAGCCACACTTATGACATCACAATTGGATGACATTAGTAAGTTTCATAGTTAAATTTGAACTTTTGCCTATATAGGGTAACTTTCTGGCCACAAGACATCAATCTCCCACAGGAGCAGCAGGAGGACCAGCAGTACCTCACAGCCAAAGGAAAGGAACATCTTGCAAGAGTTAAAGGAGAAGAAGAGGTAAGGATAATCTTGAATGTATGTAAGTATTAATATAGATAGCTAGATACAGAAAGATTCATGGACTATACGGACAGGGCTGTTTTTCCCTTATATGGGTATGTTTTTTCCCATATATGGACATGTTTTTCCCATATATCTGCATTTTTTCCCTCAGATGGGCATGTTTTCTCCTTTTATGGGCATTCCCATATAAGGGGAAAACCTCACCCTCCAGCCACAACTATGACATCACAATTGGATGACATTAGCAAGGGTCATAGTTAAATGCAAACTCTTATTGATATAGGGGAACATTCTAGCCAGAAGACAACAATCTCCAACAGGAGCAGCAGGAGGACCAGCAGTACCTCACAGCCTAAGGAAAAGAACATCTTGCAAGAGTTAAAGGAGGAGAGGTAAGTATAATATGGCATGTATGTATTTATATAGATAGCTAGATAAAGAAAGATACATGGACCAGAGGAACAGGGCTGTTTTACTGTTATATGGGCATGTTTTTCCCCTTGATAAGGGCCTGTTTTCTCTTTATATTGGCATATTTTTCCCTTACATGGGCATGTTTTCCCCTTTTATGGGCATACCCATATAAGGGGAGAACCTCACCCACCAGACACACCTATGACATCATAATTGGATGACATTAGTAAGTGTCATAGTTAAATTTTAACTTTTGCCTTATAGTGGAACTTTCTGGCCACAAGACAACAATCTCCCACAGGAGCAGCAGGAGGACCAGCAGTACCTCACAGCCAAAGGAAAGCAACATCTAGCTAGAGTTAAAGGAGGAGAGGTATGTATAATATGGTATGTATGTATTTATATAGATAGCTAGATAAAGAAGGATACATGGACCAAAGGGACAGGGCTAGGCTACAGCAGCAGTATAAGGGGAAAATATGCAAATAAAGGGGGTCAAACATGCCCATATAAGGAGAAAAACATGCCCATATAAGGTAAAACCATCCACCAGCCACACCAATGACATCACAATTGGATGACATTAGTAAAGGTCATAGTTAAATTTCAACTCTTGCCTGTATAGGGGAACTTTCTGGCCACAAGACATCAATCTCCCACAGGAGCAGCAGGAGGACCAGCAGTACTTCACAGCCAAAGGAAAGGAACATCTTGCAAAAGTTAAAGGAGAAGAAGAGGTAAGGATAATATTGAATCTATGTATGTATTTATATATATAGCTAGATAAAGAAAGATATATGAACCAAAAGGACAGGACTAGGCTACAGCAGCAGTATAATGGGAAAACATGCCTATATAAAGGGAAAAACATGCCCATATAAGGAGAAAAACATGTCCATATAAGGTAAAAACCTCACCCACCAGCCACACTTATGACATCACAATTGGATGACATTAGTAAGTGTCATAGTTAAATTTGAATTTTTGCCTATATAGGGGAACTTTCTGGCCACAAGACATCAATCTCCCACAGGAGCAGCAGGAGGACCAGCAGTACCTCACTGCCACAGGAAAGGAACATCTTGCAAGAGTTAAAGGAGTAGAGGTATGTATAATATTGAATGTAAGTATGTATTTGTATAGATAGCTAGATCCAGAAAGATATATTGACCAGAGGGATAGGGCTGTTTTTCCCTTATATAGGTATGTTTTTCCCCTTACATGGGTATGTTGTTCCCTTATATGGGCATGTATTCCCCTTTAATGGGCATGCACAAATAAGGGGAAAACCTCACCCACCAGCCACACCTATGACATCACAATTGGATGACATTAATAAGGATCATATTTAAAAGCAAACTCTTATCTATATTTGGGAACTTTCTAGCCAAAAGACATCAATTTCCCAGAAGAGCAACAGGAGGACCAGCAGTACCTCACAGCCTAAGGAAAGGAACATCTTGCAAGAGTTAAATTAGGAAGGGTAAATATAATATGGTATGTATATAAGTATTTGTATAGATAGCTAGATACAGAAAGATACATGGACCAGAGGGAAAGGCCTGTTTTTCTCTTATATGGGTATGTTTTTCCCCTTATGTGGACATGTTTTTCCCATATATGGGCATTGTTTTTGCCTGTATGTACATGTTTTCTCCTTATATGGGCATGTTTTTTCCTCATATGGGCATGTTTTGCCCTTTTTATGGGCATTGCCATATAAGGGGAAAACCTCACCCACCAGCCACAACTATAACATCTCAATTGGATGACTTTACTAAGATTCATAGTTTAATGCAAACTCTTGTCTATATAGGGGAACTTTCAGGCCAGAAGACATCAATCTCCCACAGGAGCAGCAGGAAGACCAGCAGTACCTGAAAGCCTATGGAACGAAACCGCTTGCAAGAGTTAAAGGAGGAATGGTAAGTATATTATGGTATGTATGTATTTGTATAGACAGCTAGATACAGGAAGATACAGGGATCAGTGGGACAGGGCTGTTTTCTCATTATATGGCCATGTTTTTCTCCTTATACGGACATGTTTTTCTCCTTTTACCTTATATGGGCATGACCATTAAAGGAAAAAACATGCCCATATAAGGTAAAATCCTCATCCACCAGCCACAACTATGACATCACAATTGGATGACATTAGTAAGGGTCATAGTTAAATGCAAATTCTTGCCTATATAGGGGAACTTTGTGGCCATAAGACATCAATCTCCCACAGGAGCAGCAGGAGGACCAGCAGTACCTCACAGCCAAAAGAAAGGAACATCTTGCTAGAGTTAAAGGAGTAGAGGTGAGTATAATATGACATGTATTTGTAAAGATAGCTAGATGAAGAAAGATACATGGACCAAAGGAACAGGGCTAGGCTGCAGCAGCAGTATAAGGGGAAAATATGCCCTTAAATGGGTAAAAATATGCCCGTAAAGGGGGAAAAACATGCCCATATAAGGAGAAATACATTTGCATATAAGGTAGAAACCTCACCCACCAGCCACACCTATGACATCACAATTGGATGACATTAGTAAGGGTCATAGTTAAATTTGAATTTTTGCCAATGTAGGGGAACTTTCCGGCCACAAGACATCAATCTCCCACAGGAGCAGCAGGAGGACCAGCAGTACCTCACTGCCAAAGGAAAGGAACATCTTGCAAGAGTTAAAGGAGTAGAGGTATGTATAATATTGAATGTAAGTATGTATTTGTATAGATAGCTAGATCCAGAAAGATATATTGACCAGAGGGATAGGGCTGTTTTTCCCTTATATAGGTATGTTTTTCCCCTTACATGGGTATGTTGTTCCCTTATATGGGCATGTATTCCCCTTTAATGGGCATGCACAAATAAGGGGAAAACCTCACCCACCAGCCACACCTATGACATCACAATTGGATGACATTAATAAGGATCATATTTAAAAGCAAACTCTTATCTATATTTGGGAACTTTCTAGCCAAAAGACATCAATTTCCCAGAAGAGCAACAGGAGGACCAGCAGTACCTCACAGCCTAAGGAAAGGAACATCTTGCAAGAGTTAAATTAGGAAGGGTAAATATAATATGGTATGTATATAAGTATTTGTATAGATAGCTAGATACAGAAAGATACATGGACCAGAGGGAAAGGCCTGTTTTTCTCTTATATGGGTATGTTTTTCCCCTTATGTGGACATGTTTTTCCCATATATGGGCATTGTTTTTGCCTGTATGTACATGTTTTCTCCTTATATGGGCATGTTTTTCCTCATATGGGCATGTTTTGCCCTTTTTATGGGCATTGCCATATAAGGGGAAAACCTCACCCACCAGCCACAACTATAACATCTCAATTGGATGACTTTACTAAGATTCATAGTTTAATGCAAACTCTTGTCTATATAGGGGAACTTTCTGGCCAGAAGACATCAATCTCCCACAGGAGCAGCAGGAAGACCAGCAGTACCTGAAAGCCTATGGAACGAAACCGCTTGCAAGAGTTAAAGGAGGAATGGTAAGTATATTATGGTATGTATGTATTTGTATAGACAGCTAGATACAGGAAGATACAGGGATCAGTGGGACAGGGCTGTTTTCTCATTATATGGCCATGTTTTTCTCCTTATACGGACATGTTTTTCTCCTTTTACCTTATATGGGCATGACCATTAAAGGAAAAAAACATGCCCATATAAGGTAAAATCCTCATCCACCAGCCACAACTATGACATCACAATTGGATGACATTAGTAAGGGTCATAGTTAAATGCAAATTCTTGCCTATATAGGGGAACTTTGTGGCCATAAGACATCAATCTCCCACAGGAGCAGCAGGAGGACCAGCAGTACCTCACAGCCAAAAGAAAGGAACATCTTGCTAGAGTTAAAGGAGTAGAGGTGAGTATAATATGACATGTATTTGTAAAGATAGCTAGATGAAGAAAGATACATGGACCAAAGGAACAGGGCTAGGCTGCAGCATCGGTATAAGGGGAAAATATGCCCTTAAAGGGGTAAAAATATGCCCATAAAGGGGGAAAAACATGCCCATATAAGGAGAAATACATTTCCATATAAGGTAGAAACCTCACCCACCAGCCACATCTATGACATCACAATTGGATGACATTAGTAAGGGTCATAGTTAAATTTGAATTTTTGCCTATGTAGGGGAACTTTCCGGCCACAAGACATCAATCTCCCACAGGAGCAGCAAGAGGATCAGCAGTACCTCACAGTCAAAGGAAAGCAACATCTATCTAGAGTTAAAGGAGGAGATGTAAGTATAATATGGTATGTATGTATTTGTATAGATAGCTAGATAAAGAAGGATACATGGACCAATGGGACAGGGCTGGGCTACAGCAGCAGTATAAGGGGAAAATATGCCCATAAAGGGGGAAAAACATGCCCATATAAGGAGAAAAACATGCCCATATAAGGTAAAACCTCAACCACCAGCCACACCGATGACATCACAATTGGATGACATTAGTAAGGGTCATAATTAAATGCTAACTCTTGTCTATATAGAGGAACTTTCTGGCCAAAAGACATCAATCTCCCACAGGAGCAGCAGGAGGACCAGCAGTACCTCACAGCCTAAGGAAAGGAACATCTTGCAAGAGTTAAAGGAGGAGAGGTAAGTATAATATGGTGTGTATGCATTTGTATAAATAGATAGAAACAGAATGATACATGGACTAAAAGGTCAGAACTAGGCTGCAGCAGCGGTATAAGGGGAAAACATGCCCACAAAAAGGGAAAAACATGCCCATATAAGGAGAAAAACATGTCCATATAAGGTAAAAACCTCACCCACCAGCCACACTTATGACATCACAATTGGATGACATTAGTAAGTTTCATAGTTAAATTTGAACTTTTGCCTATATAGGGTAACTTTCTGGCCACAAGACATCAATCTCCCACAGGAGCAGCAGGAGGACCAGCAGTACCTCACAGCCAAAGGAAAGGAACATCTTGCAAGAGTTAAAGGAGAAGAAGAGGTAAGGATAATCTTGAATGTATGTAAGTATTAATATAGATAGCTAGATACAGAAAGATTCATGGACTATACGGACAGGGCTGTTTTTCCCTTATATGGGTATGTTTTTTCCCATATATGGACATGTTTTTCCCATATATCTGCATTTTTTCCCTCAGATGGGCATGTTTTCTCCTTTTATGGGCATTCCCATATAAGGGGAAAACCTCACCCTCCAGCCACAACTATGACATCACAATTGGATGACATTAGCAAGGGTCATAGTTAAATGCAAACTCTTATTGATATAGGGGAACATTCTAGCCAGAAGACAACAATCTCCAACAGGAGCAGCAGGAGGACCAGCAGTACCTCACAGCCTAAGGAAAAGAACATCTTGCAAGAGTTAAAGGAGGAGAGGTAAGTATAATATGGCATGTATGTATTTATATAGATAGCTAGATAAAGAAAGATACATGGACCAGAGGAACAGGGCTGTTTTACTGTTATATGGGCATGTTTTTCCCCTTGATAAGGGCCTGTTTTCTCTTTATATTGGCATATTTTTCCCTTACATGGGCATGTTTTCCCCTTTTATGGGCATACCCATATAAGGGGAGAACCTCACCCACCAGACACACCTATGACATCATAATTGGATGACATTAGTAAGTGTCATAGTTAAATTTTAACTTTTGCCTTATAGTGGAACTTTCTGGCCACAAGACAACAATCTCCCACAGGAGCAGCAGGAGGACCAGCAGTACCTCACAGCCAAAGGAAAGCAACATCTAGCTAGAGTTAAAGGAGGAGAGGTATGTATAATATGGTATGTATGTATTTATATAGATAGCTAGATAAAGAAGGATACATGGACCAAAGGGACAGGGCTAGGCTACAGCAGCAGTATAAGGGGAAAATATGCCGATAAAGGGGGTCAAACATGCCCATATAAGGAGAAAAACATGCCCATATAAGGTAAAACCATCCACCAGCCACACCAATGACATCACAATTGGATGACATTAGTAAAGGTTATAGTTAAATTTCAACTCTTGCCTGTATAGGGGAACTTTCTGGCCACAAGACATCAATCTCCCACAGGAGCAGCAGGAGGACCAGCAGTACTTCACAGCCAAAGGAAAGGAACATCTTGCAAAAGTTAAAGGAGAAGAAGAGGTAAGGATAATATTGAATCTATGTATGTATTTATATATATAGCTAGATAAAGAAAGATATATGAACCAAAAGGACAGGACTAGGCTACAGCAGCAGTATAATGGGAAAACATGCCTATATAAAGGGAAAAACATGCCCATATAAGGAGAAAAACATGTCCATATAAGGTAAAAACCTCACCCACCAGCCACACTTATGACATCACAATTGGATGACATTAGTAAGTGTCATAGTTAAATTTGAATTTTTGCCTATATAGGGGAACTTTCTGGCCACAAGACATCAATCTCCCACAGGAGCAGCAGGAGGACCAGCAGTACCTCACTGCCAAAGGAAAGGAACATCTTGCAAGAGTTAAAGGAGTAGAGGTATGTATAATATTGAATGTAAGTATGTATTTGTATAGATAGCTAGATCCAGAAAGATATATTGACCAGAGGGATAGGGCTGTTTTTCCCTTATATAGGTATGTTTTTCCCCTTACATGGGTATGTTGTTCCCTTATATGGGCATGTATTCCCCTTTAATGGGCATGCACAAATAAGGGGAAAACCTCACCCACCAGCCACACCTATGACATCACAATTGGATGACATTAATAAGGATCATATTTAAAAGCAAACTCTTATCTATATTTGGGAACTTTCTAGCCAAAAGACATCAATTTCCCAGAAGAGCAACAGGAGGACCAGCAGTACCTCACAGCCTAAGGAAAGGAACATCTTGCAAGAGTTAAATTAGGAAGGGTAAATATAATATGGTATGTATATAAGTATTTGTATAGATAGCTAGATACAGAAAGATACATGGACCAGAGGGAAAGGCCTGTTTTTCTCTTATATGGGTATGTTTTTCCCCTTATGTGGACATGTTTTTCCCATATATGGGCATTGTTTTTGCCTGTATGTACATGTTTTCTCCTTATATGGGCATGTTTTTTCCTCATATGGGCATGTTTTGCCCTTTTTATGGGCATTGCCATATAAGGGGAAAACCTCACCCACCAGCCACAACTATAACATCTCAATTGGATGACTTTACTAAGATTCATAGTTTAATGCAAACTCTTGTCTATATAGGGGAACTTTCAGGCCAGAAGACATCAATATCCCACAGGAGCAGCAGGAAGACCAGCAGTACCTGAAAGCCTATGGAACGAAACCGCTTGCAAGAGTTAAAGGAGGAATGGTAAGTATATTATGGTATGTATGTATTTGTATAGACAGCTAGATACAGGAAGATACAGGGATCAGTGGGACAGGGCTGTTTTCTCATTATATGGCCATGTTTTTCTCCTTATACGGACATGTTTTTCTCCTTTTACCTTATATGGGCATGACCATTAAAGGAAAAAACATGCCCATATAAGGTAAAATCCTCATCCACCAGCCACAACTATGACATCACAATTGGATGACATTAGTAAGGGTCATAGTTAAATGCAAATTCTTGCCTATATAGGGGAACTTTGTTGCCATAAGACATCAATCTCCCACAGGAGCAGCAGGAGGACCAGCAGTACCTCACAGCCAAAAGAAAGGAACATCTTGCTAGAGTTAAAGGAGTAGAGGTGAGTATAATATGACATGTATTTGTAAAGATAGCTAGATGAAGAAAGATACATGGACCAAAGGAACAGGGCTAGGCTGCAGCATCGGTATAAGGGGAAAATATGCCCTTAAATGGGTAAAAATATGCCCGTAAAGGGGGAAAAACATGCCCATATAAGGAGAAATACATTTCCATATAAGGTAGAAACCTCACCCACCAGCCACACCTATGACATCACAATTGGATGACATTAGTAAGGGTCATAGTTAAATTTGAATTTTTGCCAATGTAGGGGAACTTTCCGGCCACAAGACATCAATCTCCCACAGGAGCAGCAGGAGGACCAGCAGTACCTCACTGCCAAAGGAAAGGAACATCTTGCAAGAGTTAAAGGAGTAGAGGTATGTATAATATTGAATGTAAGTATGTATTTGTATAGATAGCTAGATCCAGAAAGATATATTGACCAGAGGGATAGGGCTGTTTTTCCCTTATATAGGTATGTTTTTCCCCTTACATGGGTATGTTGTTCCCTTATATGGGCATGTATTCCCCTTTAATGGGCATGCACAAATAAGGGGAAAACCTCACCCACCAGCCACACCTATGACATCACAATTGGATGACATTAATAAGGATCATATTTAAAAGCAAACTCTTATCTATATTTGGGAACTTTCTAGCCAAAAGACATCAATTTCCCAGAAGAGCAACAGGAGGACCAGCAGTACCTCACAGCCTAAGGAAAGGAACATCTTGCAAGAGTTAAATTAGGAAGGGTAAATATAATATGGTATGTATATAAGTATTTGTATAGATAGCTAGATACAGAAAGATACATGGACCAGAGGGAAAGGCCTGTTTTTCTCTTATATGGGTATGTTTTTCCCCTTATGTGGACATGTTTTTCCCATATATGGGCATTGTTTTTGCCTGTATGTACATGTTTTCTCCTTATATGGGCATGTTTTTCCTCATATGGGCATGTTTTGCCCTTTTTATGGGCATTGCCATATAAGGGGAAAACCTCACCCACCAGCCACAACTATAACATCTCAATTGGATGACTTTACTAAGATTCATAGTTTAATGCAAACTCTTGTCTATATAGGGGAACTTTCTGGCCAGAAGACATCAATCTCCCACAGGAGCAGCAGGAAGACCAGCAGTACCTGAAAGCCTATGGAACGAAACCGCTTGCAAGAGTTAAAGGAGGAATGGTAAGTATATTATGGTATGTATGTATTTGTATAGACAGCTAGATACAGGAAGATACAGGGATCAGTGGGACAGGGCTGTTTTCTCATTATATGGCCATGTTTTTCTCCTTATACGGACATGTTTTTCTCCTTTTACCTTATATGGGCATGACCATTAAAGGAAAAAAACATGCCCATATAAGGTAAAATCCTCATCCACCAGCCACAACTATGACATCACAATTGGATGACATTAGTAAGGGTCATAGTTAAATGCAAATTCTTGCCTATATAGGGGAACTTTGTGGCCATAAGACATCAATCTCCCACAGGAGCAGCAGGAGGACCAGCAGTACCTCACAGCCAAAAGAAAGGAACATCTTGCTAGAGTTAAAGGAGTAGAGGTGAGTATAATATGACATGTATTTGTAAAGATAGCTAGATGAAGAAAGATACATGGACCAAAGGAACAGGGCTAGGCTGCAGCATCGGTATAAGGGGAAAATATGCCCTTAAAGGGGTAAAAATATGCCCATAAAGGGGGAAAAACATGCCCATATAAGGAGAAATACATTTCCATATAAGGTAGAAACCTCACCCACCAGCCACATCTATGACATCACAATTGGATGACATTAGTAAGGGTCATAGTTAAATTTGAATTTTTGCCTATGTAGGGGAACTTTCCGGCCACAAGACATCAATCTCCCACAGGAGCAGCAAGAGGATCAGCAGTACCTCACAGTCAAAGGAAAGCAACATCTATCTAGAGTTAAAGGAGGAGATGTAAGTATAATATGGTATGTATGTATTTGTATAGATAGCTAGATAAAGAAGGATACATGGACCAATGGGACAGGGCTGGGCTACAGCAGCAGTATAAGGGGAAAATATGCCCATAAAGGGGGAAAAACATGCCCATATAAGGAGAAAAACATGCCCATATAAGGTAAAACCTCAACCACCAGCCACACCGATGACATCACAATTGGATGACATTAGTAAGGGTCATAATTAAATGCTAACTCTTGTCTATATAGGGGAACTTTCTGGCCAAAAGACATCAATCTCCCACAGGAGCAGCAGGAGGACCAGCAGTACCTCACAGCCTAAGGAAAGGAACATCTTGCAAGAGTTAAAGGAGGAGAGGTAAGTATAATATGGTGTGTATGCATTTGTATAAATAGATAGAAACAGAATGATACATGGACTAAAAGGTCAGAACTAGGCTGCATCAGCGGTATAAGGGGAAAACATGCCCACAAAAAGGGAAAAACATGCCCATATAAGGAGAAAAACATGTCCATATAAGGTAAAAACCTCACCCACCAGCCACACTTATGACATCACAATTGGATGACATTAGTAAGTTTCATAGTTAAATTTGAACTTTTGCCTATATAGGGTAACTTTCTGGCCACAAGACATCAATCTCCCACAGGAGCAGCAGGAGGACCAGCAGTACCTCACAGCCAAAGGAAAGGAACATCTTGCAAGAGTTAAAGGAGAAGAAGAGGTAAGGATAATCTTGAATGTATGTATGTATTAATATAGATAGGTAGATACAGAAAGATTCATGGACTAAACGGACAGGGCTGTTTTTCCCTTATATGGGTATGTTTTTCCCCTTATATGGACATGTTTTTCCCATATATCTGCATTTTTTCCCTCAGATGGGCATGTTTTCTCCTTTTATGGGCATTCCCATATAAGGGGAAAACCTCACCCACCAGCCACAACTATGACATCACAATTGGATGACATTAGTAAGGGACATAGTTAAATGCAAACTCTTATTGATATAGGGGAACATTCTAGCCAGAAGACAACAATCTCCAACAGGAGCAGCAGGAGGACCAGCAGTACCTCACAGCCTAAGGAAAGGAACATCTTGCAAGAGTTAAAGGAGGAGAGGTAAGTATAATATGGCATGTATGTATTTATATAGATAGCTAGATAAAGAAAGATACATGGACCAGAGGAACAGGGCTGTTTTACTGTTATATAGGCATGTTTTTCCCCTTTATAAGGGCCTGTTTTCTCTTTATATTGGCATATTTTTCCCTTACATGGGCATGTTTTCCCCTTTTATGGGCATACCCATATAAGGGGAGTACCTCACCCACCAGACACACCTATGACATCATAATTGGATTACATTAGTAAGTGTCATAGTTAATTTTTTTTCACTTTTGCCTTATAGGGGAACTTTCTGGCCACAAGACAACAATCTCCCACAGGAGCAGCAGGAGGACCAGCAGTACCTCACAGCCAAAGGAAAGCTACATCTAGCTAGAGTTAAAGGAGGAGAGGTATGTATAATATGGTATGTATGTATTTATATAGATAGCTAGATAAAGAAGGATACATGGACCAAAGGGACAGGGCTAGGCTACAGCAGCAGTATAAGGGGAAAATATGCCGATAAAGGGGGAAAAACATGCCCATATAAGGAGAAAAACATGCCCATGTAAGGTAAAACCACCCACCAGCCACACCAATGACATCACAATTGGATGACATTAGTAAGGGTCATAGTTAAATGCAAACTCTTATCTGTATAGGGGAACTTTCTGCTCAGAAGACATCAATCTCCCACAGGAGCAGCAGGAGGACAGCAGTACCTCACAGCCAAAGGAAAGGAACATCTTGCTAGAGTTAAAGGAGGAGAGGTAAATATAATATGGTATGTATGTATTTGTATAGATAGCTAGATAAAGAAAGATACACGGACCAGTGGGACAGGGCTGTTTTCTCATTATATGGCCATGTTTTTCTCCTTATGAGGATATTTTCCCTTATATGGGCATGTTTTTCCCTTTAATGGTCATGCCCATATAAGGGAAAAACCTCACCCACCAGCCACACCTATGACATCACAATTGGATGACATTACTAAGAGTCATAGTATAATGCAAATTGTCTATATAGGGGAACTTTCTGGCCACATGACACTAATCTCCCACAGGAGCAGCAGGAGGACCAGCAGTACCTCAAAGCCTAAGTAAAAGAACATATTGCAAGAGTTAAAGGAGGAGAGGTACGTATAATATCCTATGTATGTATGTATGCATTTGTATAAATAGATAGAAACAGAAAGATACATGGACTAAAAGGTCAGGACTAGGCGGCAGCAGTGGTATAAGGGGAAAACATGCCCTCAAAAGGGAAAAACATGCCCATATAAGGAGAAAAACATGTCCATATAAGGTAAAAACCTAACCCACCAGCCACACTTATGACATCACAATTGGATGACATTAGTAAGTTTCATAGTTAAATTTGAACTTTTGCCTATATAGGGTAACTTTCTGGCCACAAGACATCAATCTCCCACAGGAGCAGCAGGAGGACCAGCAGTACCTCACAGCCAAAGGAAAGGAACATCTTGCAAGAGTTAAAGGAGAAGAAGAGGTAAGGATAATCTTGAATGATTGTAAGTATTAATATAGATAGCTAGATACAGAAAGATTCATGGACTATACGGACAGGGCTGTTTTTCCCTTATATGGGTATGTTTTTTCCCATATATGGACATGTTTTTCCCATATATCTGCATTTTTTCCCTCAGATGGGCATGTTTTCTCCTTTTATGGGCATTCCCATATAAGGGGAAAACCTCACCCTCCAGCCACAACTATGACATCACAATTGGATGACATTAGCAAGGGTCATAGTTAAATGCAAACTCTTATTGATATAGGGGAACATTCTAGCCAGAAGACAACAATCTCCAACAGGAGCAGCAGGAGGACCAGCAGTACCTCACAGCCTAAGGAAAAGAACATCTTGCAAGAGTTAAAGGAGGAGAGGTAAGTATAATATGGCATGTATGTATTTATATAGATAGCTAGATAAAGAAAGATACATGGACCAGAGGAACAGGGCTGTTTTACTGTTATATGGGCATGTTTTTCCCCTTGATAAGGGCCTGTTTTCTCTTTATATTGGCATATTTTTCCCTTACATGGGCATGTTTTCCCCTTTTATGGGCATACCCATATAAGGGGAGAACCTCACCCACCAGACACACCTATGACATCATAATTGGATGACATTAGTAAGTGTCATAGTTAAATTTTAACTTTTGCCTTATAGTGGAACTTTCTGGCCACAAGACAACAATCTCCCACAGGAGCAGCAGGAGGACCAGCAGTACCTCACAGCCAAAGGAAAGCAACATCTAGCTAGAGTTAAAGGAGGAGAGGTATGTATAATATGGTATGTATGTATTTATATAGATAGCTAGATAAAGAAGGATACATGGACCAAAGGGACAGGGCTAGGCTACAGCAGCAGTATAAGGGGAAAATATGCCGATAAAGGGGGTCAAACATGCCCATATAAGGAGAAAAACATGCCCATATAAGGTAAAACCATGCCTATATAGGGTAACTTTCTGGCCACAAGACATCAATCTCCCACAGGAGCAGCAGGAGGACCAGCAGTACCTCACAGCCAAAGGAAAGGAACATCTTGCAAGAGTTAAAGGAGAAGAAGAGGTAAGGATAATCTTGAATGTATGTAAGTATTAATATAGATAGCTAGATACAGAAAGATTCATGGACTATACGGACAGGGCTGTTTTTCCCTTATATGGGTATGTTTTTTCCCATATATGGACATGTTTTTCCCATATATCTGCATTTTTTCCCTCAGATGGGCATGTTTTCTCCTTTTATGGGCATTCCCATATAAGGGGAAAACCTCACCCTCCAGCCACAACTATGACATCACAATTGGATGACATTAGCAAGGGTCATAGTTAAATGCAAACTCTTATTGATATAGGGGAACATTCTAGCCAGAAGACAACAATCTCCAACAGGAGCAGCAGGAGGACCAGCAGTACCTCACAGCCTAAGGAAAAGAACATCTTGCAAGAGTTAAAGGAGGAGAGGTAAGTATAATATGGCATGTATGTATTTATATAGATAGCTAGATAAAGAAAGATACATGGACCAGAGGAACAGGGCTGTTTTACTGTTATATGGGCATGTTTTTCCCCTTGATAAGGGCCTGTTTTCTCTTTATATTGGCATATTTTTCCCTTACATGGGCATGTTTTCCCCTTTTATGGGCATACCCATATAAGGGGAGAACCTCACCCACCAGACACACCTATGACATCATAATTGGATGACATTAGTAAGTGTCATAGTTAAATTTTAACTTTTGCCTTATAGTGGAACTTTCTGGCCACAAGACAACAATCTCCCACAGGAGCAGCAGGAGGACCAGCAGTACCTCACAGCCAAAGGAAAGCAACATCTAGCTAGAGTTAAAGGAGGAGAGGTATGTATAATATGGTATGTATGTATTTATATAGATAGCTAGATAAAGAAGGATACATGGACCAAAGGGACAGGGCTAGGCTACAGCAGCAGTATAAGGGGAAAATATGCCGATAAAGGGGGTCAAACATGCCCATATAAGGAGAAAAACATGCCCATATAAGGTAAAACCATCCACCAGCCACACCAATGACATCACAATTGGATGACATTAGTAAAGGTCATAGTTAAATTTCAACTCTTGCCTGTATAGGGGAACTTTCTGGCCACAAGACATCAATCTCCCACAGGAGCAGCAGGAGGACCAGCAGTACTTCACAGCCAAAGGAAAGGAACATCTTGCAAAAGTTAAAGGAGAAGAAGAGGTAAGGATAATATTGAATCTATGTATGTATTTATATATATAGCTAGATAAAGAAAGATATATGAACCAAAAGGACAGGACTAGGCTACAGCAGCAGTATAATGGGAAAACATGCCCATATAAAGGGAAAAACATGCCCATATAAGGAGAAAAACATGTCCATATAAGGTAAAAACCTCACCCACCAGCCACACCTATGACATCACAATTGGATGACATTAGTAAGTGTCATAGTTAAATTTGAATTTTTGCCTATATAGGGGAACTTTCTGGCCACAAGACATCAATCTCCCACAGGAGCAGCAGGAGGACCAGCAGTACCTCACTGCCAAAGGAAAGGAACATCTTGCAAGAGTTAAAGGAGTAGAGGTATGTATAATATTGAATGTAAGTATGTATTTGTATAGATAGCTAGATCCAGAAAGATATATTGACCAGAGGGATAGGGCTGTTTTTCCCTTATATAGGTATGTTTTTCCCCTTACATGGGTATGTTGTTCCCTTATATGGGCATGTATTCCCCTTTAATGGGCATGCACAAATAAGGGGAAAACCTCACCCACCAGCCACACCTATGACATCACAATTGGATGACATTAATAAGGATCATATTTAAAAGCAAACTCTTATCTATATTTGGGAACTTTCTAGCCAAAAGACATCAATTTCCCAGAAGAGCAACAGGAGGACCAGCAGTACCTCACAGCCTAAGGAAAGGAACATCTTGCAAGAGTTAAATTAGGAAGGGTAAATATAATATGGTATGTATATAAGTATTTGTATAGATAGCTAGATACAGAAAGATACATGGACCAGAGGGAAAGGCCTGTTTTTCTCTTATATGGGTATGTTTTTCCCCTTATGTGGACATGTTTTTCCCATATATGGGCATTGTTTTTGCCTGTATGTACATGTTTTCTCCTTATATGGGCATGTTTTTTCCTCATATGGGCATGTTTTGCCCTTTTTATGGGCATTGCCATATAAGGGGAAAACCTCACCCACCAGCCACAACTATAACATCTCAATTGGATGACTTTACTAAGATTCATAGTTTAATGCAAACTCTTGTCTATATAGGGGAACTTTCTGACCAGAAGACATCAATCTCCCACAGGAGCAGCAGGAAGACCAGCAGTACCTGAAAGCCTATGGAACGAAACCGCTTGCAAGAGTTAAAGGAGGAATGGTAAGTATATTATGGTATGTATGTATTTGTATAGACAGCTAGATACAGGAAGATACAGGGATCAGTGGGACAGGGCTGTTTTCTCATTATATGGCCATGTTTTTCTCCTTATACGGACATGTTTTTCTCCTTTTACCTTATATGGGCATGACCATTAAAGGAAAAAACATGCCCATATAAGGTAAAATCCTCATCCACCAGCCACAACTATGACATCACAATTGGATGACATTAGTAAGGGTCATAGTTAAATGCAAATTCTTGCCTATATAGGGGAACTTTGTGGCCATAAGACATCAATCTCCCACAGGAGCAGCAGGAGGACCAGCAGTACCTCACAGCCAAAAGAAAGGAACATCTTGCTAGAGTTAAAGGAGTAGAGGTGAGTATAATATGACATGTATTTGTAAAGATAGCTAGATGAAGAAAGATACATGGACCAAAGGAACAGGGCTAGGCTGCAGCATCGGTATAAGGGGAAAATATGCCCTTAAAGGGGTAAAAATATGCCCATAAAGGGGGAAAAACATGCCCATATAAGGAGAAATACATTTCCATATAAGGTAGAAACCTCACCCACCAGCCACACCTATGACATCATAATTGGATGACATTAGTAAGGGTCATAGTTAAATTTGAATTTTTGCCTATGTAGGGGAACTTTCCGGCCACAAGACATCAATCTCCCACAGGAGCAGCAAGAGGATCAGCAGTACCTCACAGTCAAAGGAAAGCAACATCTATCTAGAGTTAAAGGAGGAGATGTAAGTATAATATGGTATGTATGTATTTGTATAGATAGCTAGATAAAGAAGGATACATGGACCAATGGGACAGGGCTGGGCTACAGCAGCAGTATAAGGGGAAAATATGCCCATAAAGGGGGAAAAACATGCCCATATAAGGAGAAAAACATGCCCATATAAGGTAAAACCTCAACCACCAGCCACACCGATGACATCACAATTGGATGACATTAGTAAGGGTCATAATTAAATGCTAACTCTTGTCTATATAGGGGAACTTTCTGGCCAAAAGACATCAATCTCCCACAGGAGCAGCAGGAGGACCAGCAGTACCTCACAGCCTAAGGAAAGGAACATCTTGCAAGAGTTAAAGGAGGAGAGGTAAGTATAATATGGTGTGTATGCATTTGTATAAATAGATAGAAACAGAATGATACATGGACTAAAAGGTCAGAACTAGGCTGCAGCAGCGGTATAAGGGGAAAACATGCCCACAAAAAGGGAAAAACATGCCCATATAAGGAGAAAAACATGTCCATATAAGGTAAAAACCTCACCCACCAGCCACACTTATGACATCACAATTGGATGACATTAGTAAGTTTCATAGTTAAATTTGAACTTTTGCCTATATAGGGTAACTTTCTGGCCACAAGACATCAATCTCCCACAGGAGCAGCAGGAGGACCAGCAGTACCTCACAGCCAAAGGAAAGGAACATCTTGCAAGAGTTAAAGGAGAAGAAGAGGTAAGGATAATCTTGAATGTATGTATGTATTAATATAGATAGGTAGATACAGAAAGATTCATGGACTAAACGGACAGGGCTGTTTTTCCCTTATATGGGTATGTTTTTCCCCTTATATGGACATGTTTTTCCCATATATCTGCATTTTTTCCCTCAGATGGGCATGTTTTCTCCTTTTATGGGCATTCCCATATAAGGGGAAAACCTCACCCACCAGCCACAACTATGACATCACAATTGGATGACATTAGTAAGGGACATAGTTAAATGCAAACTCTTATTGATATAGGGGAACATTCTAGCCAGAAGACAACAATCTCCAACAGGAGCAGCAGGAGGACCAGCAGTACCTCACAGCCTAAGGAAAGGAACATCTTGCAAGAGTTAAAGGAGGAGAGGTAAGTATAATATGGCATGTATGTATTTATATAGATAGCTAGATAAAGAAAGATACATGGACCAGAGGAACAGGGCTGTTTTACTGTTATATAGGCATGTTTTTCCCCTTTATAAGGGCCTGTTTTCTCTTTATATTGGCATATTTTTCCCTTACATGGGCATGTTTTCCCCTTTTATGGGCATACCCATATAAGGGGAGTACCTCACCCACCAGACACACCTATGACATCATAATTGGATTACATTAGTAAGTGTCATAGTTAATTTTTTTTCACTTTTGCCTTATAGGGGAACTTTCTGGCCACAAGACAACAATCTCCCACAGGAGCAGCAGGAGGACCAGCAGTACCTCACAGCCAAAGGAAAGCTACATCTAGCTAGAGTTAAAGGAGGAGAGGTATGTATAATATGGTATGTATGTATTTATATAGATAGCTAGATAAAGAAGGATACATGGACCAAAGGGACAGGGCTAGGCTACAGCAGCAGTATAAGGGGAAAATATGCCGATAAAGGGGGAAAAACATGCCCATATAAGGAGAAAAACATGCCCATGTAAGGTAAAACCACCCACCAGCCACACCAATGACATCACAATTGGATGACATTAGTAAGGGTCATAGTTAAATGCAAACTCTTATCTGTATAGGGGAACTTTCTGCTCAGAAGACATCAATCTCCCACAGGAGCAGCAGGAGGACAGCAGTACCTCACAGCCAAAGGAAAGGAACATCTTGCTAGAGTTAAAGGAGGAGAGGTAAATATAATATGGTATGTATGTATTTGTATAGATAGCTAGATAAAGAAAGATACACGGACCAGTGGGACAGGGCTGTTTTCTCATTATATGGCCATGTTTTTCTCCTTATGAGGATATTTTCCCTTATATGGGCATGTTTTTCCCTTTAATGGTCATGCCCATATAAGGGAAAAACCTCACCCACCAGCCACACCTATGACATCACAATTGGATGACATTACTAAGAGTCATAGTATAATGCAAATTGTCTATATAGGGGAACTTTCTGGCCACATGACACTAATCTCCCACAGGAGCAGCAGGAGGACCAGCAGTACCTCAAAGCCTAAGTAAAAGAACATATTGCAAGAGTTAAAGGAGGAGAGGTACGTATAATATCCTATGTATGTATGTATGCATTTGTATAAATAGATAGAAACAGAAAGATACATGGACTAAAAGGTCAGGACTAGGCGGCAGCAGTGGTATAAGGGGAAAACATGCCCTCAAAAGGGAAAAACATGCCCATATAAGGAGAAAAACATGTCCATATAAGGTAAAAACCTAACCCACCAGCCACACTTATGACATCACAATTGGATGACATTAGTAAGTTTCATAGTTAAATTTGAACTTTTGCCTATATAGGGTAACTTTCTGGCCACAAGACATCAATCTCCCACAGGAGCAGCAGGAGGACCAGCAGTACCTCACAGCCAAAGGAAAGGAACATCTTGCAAGAGTTAAAGGAGAAGAAGAGGTAAGGATAATCTTGAATGATTGTAAGTATTAATATAGATAGCTAGATACAGAAAGATTCATGGACTATACGGACAGGGCTGTTTTTCCCTTATATGGGTATGTTTTTTCCCATATATGGACATGTTTTTCCCATATATCTGCATTTTTTCCCTCAGATGGGCATGTTTTCTCCTTTTATGGGCATTCCCATATAAGGGGAAAACCTCACCCTCCAGCCACAACTATGACATCACAATTGGATGACATTAGCAAGGGTCATAGTTAAATGCAAACTCTTATTGATATAGGGGAACATTCTAGCCAGAAGACAACAATCTCCAACAGGAGCAGCAGGAGGACCAGCAGTACCTCACAGCCTAAGGAAAAGAACATCTTGCAAGAGTTAAAGGAGGAGAGGTAAGTATAATATGGCATGTATGTATTTATATAGATAGCTAGATAAAGAAAGATACATGGACCAGAGGAACAGGGCTGTTTTACTGTTATATGGGCATGTTTTTCCCCTTGATAAGGGCCTGTTTTCTCTTTATATTGGCATATTTTTCCCTTACATGGGCATGTTTTCCCCTTTTATGGGCATACCCATATAAGGGGAGAACCTCACCCACCAGACACACCTATGACATCATAATTGGATGACATTAGTAAGTGTCATAGTTAAATTTTAACTTTTGCCTTATAGTGGAACTTTCTGGCCACAAGACAACAATCTCCCACAGGAGCAGCAGGAGGACCAGCAGTACCTCACAGCCAAAGGAAAGCAACATCTAGCTAGAGTTAAAGGAGGAGAGGTATGTATAATATGGTATGTATGTATTTATATAGATAGCTAGATAAAGAAGGATACATGGACCAAAGGGACAGGGCTAGGCTACAGCAGCAGTATAAGGGGAAAATATGCCGATAAAGGGGGTCAAACATGCCCATATAAGGAGAAAAACATGCCCATATAAGGTAAAACCATGCCTATATAGGGTAACTTTCTGGCCACAAGACATCAATCTCCCACAGGAGCAGCAGGAGGACCAGCAGTACCTCACAGCCAAAGGAAAGGAACATCTTGCAAGAGTTAAAGGAGAAGAAGAGGTAAGGATAATCTTGAATGTATGTAAGTATTAATATAGATAGCTAGATACAGAAAGATTCATGGACTATACGGACAGGGCTGTTTTTCCCTTATATGGGTATGTTTTTTCCCATATATGGACATGTTTTTCCCATATATCTGCATTTTTTCCCTCAGATGGGCATGTTTTCTCCTTTTATGGGCATTCCCATATAAGGGGAAAACCTCACCCTCCAGCCACAACTATGACATCACAATTGGATGACATTAGCAAGGGTCATAGTTAAATGCAAACTCTTATTGATATAGGGGAACATTCTAGCCAGAAGACAACAATCTCCAACAGGAGCAGCAGGAGGACCAGCAGTACCTCACAGCCTAAGGAAAAGAACATCTTGCAAGAGTTAAAGGAGGAGAGGTAAGTATAATATGGCATGTATGTATTTATATAGATAGCTAGATAAAGAAAGATACATGGACCAGAGGAACAGGGCTGTTTTACTGTTATATGGGCATGTTTTTCCCCTTGATAAGGGCCTGTTTTCTCTTTATATTGGCATATTTTTCCCTTACATGGGCATGTTTTCCCCTTTTATGGGCATACCCATATAAGGGGAGAACCTCACCCACCAGACACACCTATGACATCATAATTGGATGACATTAGTAAGTGTCATAGTTAAATTTTAACTTTTGCCTTATAGTGGAACTTTCTGGCCACAAGACAACAATCTCCCACAGGAGCAGCAGGAGGACCAGCAGTACCTCACAGCCAAAGGAAAGCAACATCTAGCTAGAGTTAAAGGAGGAGAGGTATGTATAATATGGTATGTATGTATTTATATAGATAGCTAGATAAAGAAGGATACATGGACCAAAGGGACAGGGCTAGGCTACAGCAGCAGTATAAGGGGAAAATATGCCGATAAAGGGGGTCAAACATGCCCATATAAGGAGAAAAACATGCCCATATAAGGTAAAACCATCCACCAGCCACACCAATGACATCACAATTGGATGACATTAGTAAAGGTCATAGTTAAATTTCAACTCTTGCCTGTATAGGGGAACTTTCTGGCCACAAGACATCAATCTCCCACAGGAGCAGCAGGAGGACCAGCAGTACTTCACAGCCAAAGGAAAGGAACATCTTGCAAAAGTTAAAGGAGAAGAAGAGGTAAGGATAATATTGAATCTATGTATGTATTTATATATATAGCTAGATAAAGAAAGATATATGAACCAAAAGGACAGGACTAGGCTACAGCAGCAGTATAATGGGAAAACATGCCCATATAAAGGGAAAAACATGCCCATATAAGGAGAAAAACATGTCCATATAAGGTAAAAACCTCACCCACCAGCCACACCTATGACATCACAATTGGATGACATTAGTAAGTGTCATAGTTAAATTTGAATTTTTGCCTATATAGGGGAACTTTCTGGCCACAAGACATCAATCTCCCACAGGAGCAGCAGGAGGACCAGCAGTACCTCACTGCCAAAGGAAAGGAACATCTTGCAAGAGTTAAAGGAGTAGAGGTATGTATAATATTGAATGTAAGTATGTATTTGTATAGATAGCTAGATCCAGAAAGATATATTGACCAGAGGGATAGGGCTGTTTTTCCCTTATATAGGTATGTTTTTCCCCTTACATGGGTATGTTGTTCCCTTATATGGGCATGTATTCCCCTTTAATGGGCATGCACAAATAAGGGGAAAACCTCACCCACCAGCCACACCTATGACATCACAATTGGATGACATTAATAAGGATCATATTTAAAAGCAAACTCTTATCTATATTTGGGAACTTTCTAGCCAAAAGACATCAATTTCCCAGAAGAGCAACAGGAGGACCAGCAGTACCTCACAGCCTAAGGAAAGGAACATCTTGCAAGAGTTAAATTAGGAAGGGTAAATATAATATGGTATGTATATAAGTATTTGTATAGATAGCTAGATACAGAAAGATACATGGACCAGAGGGAAAGGCCTGTTTTTCTCTTATATGGGTATGTTTTTCCCCTTATGTGGACATGTTTTTCCCATATATGGGCATTGTTTTTGCCTGTATGTACATGTTTTCTCCTTATATGGGCATGTTTTTTCCTCATATGGGCATGTTTTGCCCTTTTTATGGGCATTGCCATATAAGGGGAAAACCTCACCCACCAGCCACAACTATAACATCTCAATTGGATGACTTTACTAAGATTCATAGTTTAATGCAAACTCTTGTCTATATAGGGGAACTTTCTGACCAGAAGACATCAATCTCCCACAGGAGCAGCAGGAAGACCAGCAGTACCTGAAAGCCTATGGAACGAAACCGCTTGCAAGAGTTAAAGGAGGAATGGTAAGTATATTATGGTATGTATGTATTTGTATAGACAGCTAGATACAGGAAGATACAGGGATCAGTGGGACAGGGCTGTTTTCTCATTATATGGCCATGTTTTTCTCCTTATACGGACATGTTTTTCTCCTTTTACCTTATATGGGCATGACCATTAAAGGAAAAAACATGCCCATATAAGGTAAAATCCTCATCCACCAGCCACAACTATGACATCACAATTGGATGACATTAGTAAGGGTCATAGTTAAATGCAAATTCTTGCCTATATAGGGGAACTTTGTGGCCATAAGACATCAATCTCCCACAGGAGCAGCAGGAGGACCAGCAGTACCTCACAGCCAAAAGAAAGGAACATCTTGCTAGAGTTAAAGGAGTAGAGGTGAGTATAATATGACATGTATTTGTAAAGATAGCTAGATGAAGAAAGATACATGGACCAAAGGAACAGGGCTAGGCTGCAGCATCGGTATAAGGGGAAAATATGCCCTTAAAGGGGTAAAAATATGCCCATAAAGGGGGAAAAACATGCCCATATAAGGAGAAATACATTTCCATATAAGGTAGAAACCTCACCCACCAGCCACACCTATGACATCACAATTGGATGACATTAGTAAGGGTCATAGTTAAATTTGAATTTTTGCCTATGTAGGGGAACTTTCCGGCCACAAGACATCAATCTCCCACAGGAGCAGCAGGAGGACCAGCAGTACCTCACTGCCAAAGGAAAGGAACATCTTGCAAGAGTTAAAGGAGTAGAGGTATGTATAATATTGAATGTAAGTATGTATTTGTATAGATAGCTAGATCCAGAAAGATATATTGACCAGAGGGATAGGGCTGTTTTTCCCTTATATAGGTATGTTTTTCCCCTTACATGGGTATGTTGTTCCCTTATATGGGCATGTATTCCCCTTTAATGGGCATGCACAAATAAGGGGAAAACCTCACCCACCAGCCACACCTATGACATCACAATTGGATGACATTAATAAGGATCATATTTAAAAGCAAACTCTTATCTATATTTGGGAACTTTCTAGCCAAAAGACATCAATTTCCCAGAAGAGCAACAGGAGGACCAGCAGTACCTCACAGCCTAAGGAAAGGAACATCTTGCAAGAGTTAAATTAGGAAGGGTAAATATAATATGGTATGTATATAAGTATTTGTATAGATAGCTAGATACAGAAAGATACATGGACCAGAGGGAAAGGCCTGTTTTTCTCTTATATGGGTATGTTTTTCCCCTTATGTGGACATGTTTTTCCCATATATGGGCATTGTTTTTGCCTGTATGTACATGTTTTCTCCTTATATGGGCATGTTTTTTCCTCATATGGGCATGTTTTGCCCTTTTTATGGGCATTGCCATATAAGGGGAAAACCTCACCCACCAGCCACAACTATAACATCTCAATTGGATGACTTTACTAAGATTCATAGTTTAATGCAAACTCTTGTCTATATAGGGGAACTTTCTGGCCAGAAGACATAAATCTCCCACAGGAGCAGCAGGAAGACCAGCAGTACCTGAAAGCCTATGGAACGAAACCGCTTGCAAGAGTTAAAGGAGGAATGGTAAGTATATTATGGTATGTATGTATTTGTATAGACAGCTAGATACAGGAAGATACAGGGATCAGTGGGACAGGGCTGTTTTCTCATTATATGGCCATGTTTTTCTCCTTATACGGACATGTTTTTCTCCTTTTACCTTATATGGGCATGACCATTAAAAGAAAAAAACATGCCCATATAAGGTAAAATCCTCATCCACCAGCCACAACTATGACATCACAATTGGATGACATTAGTAAGGGTCATAGTTAAATGCAAATTCTTGCCTATATAGGGGAACTTTGTGGCCATAAGACATCAATCTCCCACAGGAGCAGCAGGAGGACCAGCAGTACCTCACAGCCAAAAGAAAGGAACATCTTGCTAGAGTTAAAGGAGTAGAGGTGAGTATAATATGACATGTATTTGTAAAGATAGCTAGATGAAGAAAGATACATGGACCAAAGGAACAGGGCTAGGCTGCAGCATCGGTATAAGGGGAAAATATGCCCTTAAAGGGGTAAAAATATGCCAATAAAGGGGGAAAAACATGCCCATATAAGGAGAAATACATTTCCATATAAGGTAGAAACCTCACCCACCAGCCACATCTATGACATCACAATTGGATGACATTAGTAAGGGTCATAGTTAAATTTGAATTTTTGCCTATGTAGGGGAACTTTCCGGCCACAAGACATCAATCTCCCACAGGAGCAGCAAGAGGACCAGCAGTACCTCACAGTCAAAGGAAAGCAACATCTATCTAGAGTTAAAGGAGGAGATGTAAGTATAATATGGTATGTATGTATTTGTATAGATAGCTAGATAAAGAAGGATACATGGACCAATGGGACAGGGCTGGGCTACAGCAGCAGTATAAGGGGAAAATATGCCCATAAAGGGGGAAAAACATGCCCATATAAGGAGAAAAACATGCCCATATAAGGTAAAACCTCAACCACCAGCCACACCGATGACATCACAATTGGATGACATTAGTAAGGGTCATAATTAAATGCTAACTCTTGTCTATATAGGGGAACTTTCTGGCCAAAAGACATCAATCTCCCACAGGAGCAGCAGGAGGACCAGCAGTACCTCACAGCCTAAGGAAAGGAACATCTTGCAAGAGTTAAAGGAGGAGAGGTAAGTATAATATGGTGTGTATGCATTTGTATAAATAGATAGAAACAGAATGATACATGGACTAAAAGGTCAGAACTAGGCTGCAGCAGCGGTATAAGGGGAAAACATGCCCACAAAAAGGGAAAAACATGCCCATATAAGGAGAAAAACATGTCCATATAAGGTAAAAACCTCACCCACCAGCCACACTTATGACATCACAATTGGATGACATTAGTAAGTTTCATAGTTAAATTTGAACTTTTGCCTATATAGGGTAACTTTCTGGCCACAAGACATCAATCTCCCACAGGAGCAGCAGGAGGACCAGCAGTACCTCACAGCCAAAGGAAAGGAACATCTTGCAAGAGTTAAAGGAGAAGAAGAGGTAAGGATAATCTTGAATGTATGTATGTATTAATATAGATAGGTAGATACAGAAAGATTCATGGACTAAACGGACAGGGCTGTTTTTCCCTTATATGGGTATGTTTTTCCCCTTATATGGACATGTTTTTCCCATATATCTGCATTTTTTCCCTCAGATGGGCATGTTTTCTCCTTTTATGGGCATTCCCATATAAGGGGAAAACCTCACCCACCAGCCACAACTATGACATCACAATTGGATGACATTAGTAAGGGACATAGTTAAATGCAAACTCTTATTGATATAGGGGAACATTCTAGCCAGAAGACAACAATCTCCAACAGGAGCAGCAGGAGGACCAGCAGTACCTCACAGCCTAAGGAAAGGAACATCTTGCAAGAGTTAAAGGAGGAGAGGTAAGTATAATATGGCATGTATGTATTTATATAGATAGCTAGATAAAGAAAGATACATGGACCAGAGGAACAGGGCTGTTTTACTGTTATATAGGCATGTTTTTCCCCTTTATAAGGGCCTGTTTTCTCTTTATATTGGCATATTTTTCCCTTACATGGGCATGTTTTCCCCTTTTATGGGCATACCCATATAAGGGGAGTACCTCACCCACCAGACACACCTATGACATCATAATTGGATTACATTAGTAAGTGTCATAGTTAATTTTTTTTCACTTTTGCCTTATAGGGGAACTTTCTGGCCACAAGACAACAATCTCCCACAGGAGCAGCAGGAGGACCAGCAGTACCTCACAGCCAAAGGAAAGCTACATCTAGCTAGAGTTAAAGGAGGAGAGGTATGTATAATATGGTATGTATGTATTTATATAGATAGCTAGATAAAGAAGGATACATGGACCAAAGGGACAGGGCTAGGCTACAGCAGCAGTATAAGGGGAAAATATGCCGATAAAGGGGGAAAAACATGCCCATATAAGGCGAAAAACATGCCCATGTAAGGTAAAACCACCCACCAGCCACACCAATGACATCACAATTGGATGACATTAGTAAAGGTCATAGTTAAATTTCAACTCTTGCCTGTATAGGGGAACTTTCTGGCCACAAGACATCAATCTCCCACAGGAGCAGCAGGTGGACCAGCAGTACCTCACAGCCAAAGGAAAGGAACATCTTGCAAAAGTTAAAGGAGGAGAGGTAAGTATAATATTGAATCTATGTATGTATTTTATATATATAGCTAGATAAAGAAAGATACATGGACCAAAAGGACAGGACTAGGCTACAGCAGCAGTATAATGGGAAAACATGCCCATATAAAGGGAAAAACATGCCCATATAAGGAGAAATACATGTCCATATAAGGTAAAAACCTCACCCACCAGCCACACTTATGACATCACAATTGGATGACATTAGTAAGTGTCATAGTTAAATTTGAATTTTTGCCTATATAGGGGAACTTTCTGGCCACAAGACATCAATCTCCCACAGGAGCAGCAGGAGGACCAGCAGTACCTCACTGCCAAAGGAAAGGAACATCTTGCAAGAGTTAAAGGAGTAGAGGTATGTATAATATTGAATGTAAGAATGTATTTGTATAGATAGCTAGATACAGAAAGATACATGGACCAGAGGGAAAGGCCTGTTTTTCTCTTATATGGGTATGTTTTTCCCCTTATGTGGACATGTTTTTCCCATATATGGGCATTGTTTTTGCCTGTATGTACATGTTTTCTCCTTATATGGGCATGTTTTCTCCTTATATGGGAATGTTTTATGGGCATTGCCATATAAGGGGAAAACCTCACCCACCAGCCACAACTATAACATCTAAATTGGATGACATTACTAAGATTCATAGTTTAATGCAAACTCTTGTCTATATAGGGGAACTTTCTGGCCAGAAGACATCAATCTCCCACAGGAGCAGCAGGAAGACCAGCAGTACCTGAAAGCCTATGGAACGAAACCGCTTGCAAGAGTTAAAGGAGGAATGGTAAGTATATTATGGTATGTATGTATTTGTATAGACACCTAGATACAGGAAGATACAGGGATCAGTGGGACAGGGCTGTTTTCTCATTATATGGCCATGTTTTTCTCCTTATACGGACAATTTATTCCCTTATATGGGCATGTTTTGTCCTTTAATGGTCATGCCCATATAAGGTAAAATCCTCATCCACCAGCCACAACTATGACATCACAATGGATGACATTAGTAAGGATCATAGTTAAATGCAAATTCTTGCCTATATAGGGGAACTTTGTGGCCATAAGACATCAATCTCCCACAGGAGCAGCAGGAGGACCAGCAGTACCTCACAGCCAAAAGAAAGGAACATCTTGCTAGAGTTAAAGGAGTAGAGGTAAGTATAATATGGCATGTATTTGTAAAGATAGCTAGATAAAGAAAGATACATGGACCAAAGGAACAGGGCTAGGCTACAGCATCGGTATAAGGGGAAAATATGCCCTTAAAGGGGTAAAAATATGCCCATAAAGGGGGAAAAACATGCCCATTTAAGGATAGAAACATGCCGATCTAAGGAAAAAACCTCACCCACCAGCCACACCTATGACATCACAATTGGGTGACATTAGTAAGGGTCATAGTTAAATTTAAACTCTTGCCTATATAGGGGAACTTTCTGGCCACAAGACATCAATCTCCCACAGGAGCAGCAGGAGGACCAGCAGTACCTCACAGCCAAAGGAAAGGAACATCTTGCAAGAGTTAAAGGAGCAGAGGTAAGTATAATATGGTATGTATGTATTTGTGTAGATAGCTAGATAAAGAAAGATACATGGACCAGAGGGACAGGGCTGTTTTCTCATCATATGGGCATGTTTGTCTCCTTATATGAGCATATTTTTCCCTTATATGGGCATGTTTTCCGCTTTTATGGGCATACCCTTATAAGGGGAAAACCTCACCCACCAGACAAACCTAAGACATTAGTAAGGGTCATAGTTTAATGCAAACTCTTGTCTATATAGGGAAACTTTCTAGCCAGAAGAAATCAATCTCCCATAGGAGCAGCAGGAGGACCAGCAGTACCGCAAAACCTAAGTAAAGGAACATATTGCAAGAGTTAAAGGAGGAGAGTTAAGTATAATATCCTATGTATGTATGTATTTGTATAGATAGCTAGAAACAGAAAGATACATGGACCAAAAGGACAGGGCTAGGCTGCAGCTGCAGTATAAGGGGAAAACATGCCCATATAAAGGGAAAAACATGCCCATATAAGGAGAAAAACATGTCCATATAAGGTAGAAACCTCACCCACCAGCCACACCTATGACATCACAATTGGATGACATTAGTAAGTGTCACAGTTAAATTAGAATTTTTGCCAATGTAGGGGAACTTTCCGGCCATAAGACATCAATCTCCCACAGGAGCAGCAGGAGGACCAGCAGTACCTCTCAGTCAAAGGAAAGCAACATCTATCTAGAGTTAAAGGAGGAGATGTAAGTATAATATGGTATGTATGTATTTGTATAGATAGCTAGATAAAGAAGGATACATGGACCAATGGGACAGGGCTGGGCTACAGCAGCAGTATAAGGGGAAAATATGCCTATAAAGGGGGAAAAACATGCCCATATAAGGAGAAAAACATGCCCATATAAGGTAAAATCTCAACCACCAGCCACACCGATGACATCACAATTGGATGACATTAGTAAGGGTCATAATTAAATGCTAACTCTTGTCTATATAGGGGAACTTTCTGGCCAAAAGACTTCAATCTCCCACAGGAGCAGCAGGAGGACCAGCAGTACCTCACAGCCTAAGGAAAGGAACATCTTGCTAGAGTTAAAGGAGTAGAAGTATAATATGGCATGTATTTGTAAAGATAGCTAGATAAAGAAAGATACATGGACCAAAGGAACAGGGCTAGGCTGCAGCATCGGTATAAGGGGAAAATATGCCCTTAAAGGGGTAAAAATATGCCCATAAAGGGGGAAAATCATGCCCATATAAGGATAAAAAAATGCAGATCTAAGGAAAAAAACCTCACCCACCAGCCACACCTATGACATTACAATTGGATGACATTAGTAAGGGTCATAGTTAAATTTAAACTCTTGCCTATATAGGGGAACTTTCTGGCCACAAGACATCAATCTCCCACTGGAGCAGCAGGAGGACCAGCAGTACCTCACAGCCTAAGGAAAGGAACATCTTGCAAGAGTTAAATTAGGAAGGGTAAATATAACATGCCAATATAAGGGGAAAAACATGGCCAAAAGTTAAAGGAGGAGAGGTAAGTATAATATGGTGTGTATGTATTTGTATAGATAGCTAGAAATATAAAGATACATGGACCAGAGGGACAGTGCAGTTTTTCCCTTATATGGGTATGTTTTTCCCCTTATATGGACATGTTTTTCCCATATATTTGCATTTTTTCCACTTATATGGGCATGTTTACCCTTTTATGGGCATTCCCATATAAGGGGAGAACCTCACCTACCAGGCACACCTATGAAATCACAGTTGTATGACAGTAGTAAGGGTCATAGTTAAATTTAAACTCTTGTCTATATAGGGAAACTTTTAAGCCAGAAGACATCAATCTCCCACAGTAGCAGCAGGAGGACCAGCAGTACCTCACAGCCTAAGGAAAGGAACATCTTGCCAGAGTTAAAGGAGGAGAGGTAAGTATAATATTGTATGTATGTATGTATGTATTTGTATAGATAGCTAGCTACAGAAAGATACATGGACCAGTGGGACAGGGCTATTTTCTCCTTATACGGGCATGTTTTCCCCTTTAATAGGCATGCCCATTAAAGGGGAAAATCTCACCCACCAGCTACACCTATGACATCACAATTGGATGACATTACTAAGGATCATATGTAAAAGCAAACTCTTGTCTGTATAGGGGAACTTTCTGGTCAGAAGACATCAATCTCCCACAGAAGCAGCAGGAGGACCAGCAGTACCTGAAAGCCTATGGAAAGGATCATCTTGTAAGAGTTAAAGGAGGAAAGGTAAGTATAATGTGGTAAAAATGTATGTATTTGTATAGATAGCTAGATAAAGAAGCATACATGGACGAAAGGGACAGGGCTAGGCTGCAGCAGCAGCATAAGGAGAAAATATGCCCATAAAGGGGGAAAAACATGACTATGTAAGGTAAAAAACCTTTCCCACCAGACACACCTATGACATCACGATTGGATGACATTAGTAAAGGTCATAGTTAAATTTCAACTCTTGCCTATATAGGGGAACTTTCTGGCCACAAGACCTCAATCTCCCACAGGAGCAGCAGGAGGACCAGCAGTACCTCACAGCCAAAGGAAAAGAACATCTTGCAAAAGTTAAAAGAGGAGAGGTAAGTATAATATTGAATGTATGTATGTATTTATATATATAGCTAGATAAAGAAAATGCATGGACCAAAAGGACAGTTCTAGGCTACAGCAGCAGTATAATGGGAAAACATGCCCATATAAAGGGAAAAACATGTCCATATAAGGAGAAAAACCACACCCACCAGCCACACTTATAACATCACAATTGGATGACATTAGTAAGTGTCATAGTTAAATTTGAATTTTTGCCTATATAGGGGAACTTTCTGGCCACAAGACATCAATCTCCCACAGGAGCAGCAGGAGGACCAGCAGTACCTCACTGCCAAAGGAAAGGAACATCTTGCAAGAGTTAAAGGAGTAGAGGTATGTATAATATTGAATGTATGTATGTATTGGTATAGATAGCTAGATCCAGAAAGATATATTGACCAGAGGGATAGGGCTGTTTTTCCCTTATATGGGCATGTTTTTCCCTTTAATGGGCATGCACAAATAAGGGGAAAACCTCACCCACCAGCCACACCTATGACATCACAATTGGATGACATTAATAAGGATCATATTTAAATGCAAACTCTTATCTATATTGGGGAACTTTCAAGCCAAATGACATCAATTTCCCAGAAGAGCAACAGGAGGACCTGTATTTGTATTTGTATAGATAGCTAGATACAGAAAGATACAAGGACCAGAGGGAATGGCCTGTTTTTCTCTTATATGGGTATGTTTTTCCCCTTATCTGGACATGTTTTTCCCATATATGGGCATTTTTTTTGCTTGTATGTACATGTTTTCTCCTTATATGGGAATGTTTTGCCCTTTTTATGGGCATTGCCATATAAGGGGAAAACCTCACCCACCAGCCACAACTATAACATCTCAATTGGATGACATTACTAAGATTCATAGTTTAATGCAAACTCTTGTCTATATAGGGGAACTTTCTGGCCAGAAGAAATCAATCTCCCACAGGAGCAGCAGGAAGACCAGCAGTACCTGAAAGCCTATGGAACGAAACCGCTTGCAAGAGTTAAAGGAGGAATGGTAAGTATATTATGGTATGTATGTATTTGTATAGACAGCTAGATACAGGAAGATACAGGGATCAGTGGGACAGGGCTGTTTTCTCATTATATGGCCATGTTTTTCTCCTTATACGGACAATTTATTCTCTTTTATGGGCATGTTTTCTCCTTTAATGGTCATGCCCATATAAGGTAAATTCCTCATCCACCAGCCACAACTATGACATCACAATTGGATGACATTAGTAAGGGTCATAGTTAAATGCAAATTCTTGCCTATATAGGGGAACTTTGTGGCCATAAGACATCAATCTCCCACAGGAGCAGCAGGAGGACCAGCACTACCTCACAGCCAAAAGAAAGGAACATCTTGCTAGAGTTAAAGGAGTAGAAGTAAGTATAATATGGCATGTATTTGTAAAGATAGCTAGATAAAGAAAGATACATGGACCAAAGGAACAGGGCTAGGCTGCAGCATCGGTATAAGGGGAAAATATGCCCTTAAATGGGTAAAAATATGCCCATAAAGGGGGAAAAACATGCCCATATAAGGATAAAAAAATGCAGATCCAAGGAAAAAAACCTCACCCACCAGCCACACCTATGACATCACAATTGGATGACATTAGTAAGGGTCATAGTTAAATTTAAACTCTTGCCTATATAGAGGAACTTTCTGGCCACAAGACATCAATCTCCCACAAGAGCAGCAGGAGGACCAGCAGTACCTCGCAGCCTAAGGAAAGGAACATCTTGCAAGAGTTAAATTAGGAAGGGTAAATATAACATGCCAATATAAGGGGAAAAACATGGCCATATAAGGTGAAAAAGTTCCCATATAAGGTGAAAAACATGCCCATATATGGGTACCCCCAAAAAGCCCTGCTAAAGGTATTTGGGGTTTTTAAACGGTCTTTACAACTGCTTAATGCATCTTTAACAAAGTGGTGAAGAATAGCATTTCACTTTTTTTTTTTAAATAACTAGTCCCATCAAATGTGAAAATCCACCTGCCGCAACCAATCGCATTCTAAAAAACACCTGCAGCATCATTGGGAAACCCCCCTGGAGTTTATTTCGCTAGTTTAGTAGTTTGTCCCCAAAATTTTTTTCACCTCATAACAAAACCACTTTTTTCGGGTGTCCTATTGAACTTTTAAACATTTTTTGACATAGATTACTTTTAGGGGACATTCCAAGGGGTACAGGGTACTTTTTTTTAAGTCTGCACCCCAAAACCCCAATTCTGCTCTTTTCTTCGCCACCTATTCTGTGGTGAAAAGTTATCCCTGGTTTTTTGACAAAGACTTTTTGCACCTACAGAAAGTCTTTGAAATTGAATATGGGGAAAAGTGAAAATGGTGAAAATAACGTCATCGGCATTAAATTATCGCCGATATGCCGTTTTTGCAGCCTAATTGAATATGGCCCTTAGTATGCATTGTGCAAGTGAAACTATAGATGCGTACACATGGGATGATTTTTTGAACGCTTGGTCATTAACGATATTGTTATCGTTCAGTCGTTCAAAAAATCGTTCATTTTCTGGGCCAGAACTACAAGTGCTCCCGTTTGTAGTTGGTAGTTGCTGTTCATCGCCCATGTTCAGGGATGAGGGAGGGAGGGCGGGAACCCGGCACTGAACGTAATCGATCTTGATTTCGTTCAGTGTTTGTGCTCAGTGTTATTAACGACACTGAGCACACCCTGCCGGGGACACACAGGACGATTTTGTTCATGGAGCAAATCGTCCTGTGTGTACGCACCTTAACACAGCATGTTTGCTGAGAGCTAATTACACCACTCAGGTGTTAATCATCAAGGTGTGCTTGGGAAATTCATTATTCCTACCTGCTGCTATTCATGACAGTATACACACTGGTGTGCTGTTACCCAGGAGCATAATTATTTGCATGCTGTTGCACCGCTGAGGTTATGCCACATTCTGCTCAATAGAGATCCAGTATTTATGAGACTAGTGGGGTCCTAGTCACATCAGTGCCACATTTGGCAGGTCGCAAGCCAGCTCTGCTGGCCCCCTCATTATTACACATCTCAATATCTGGAGACCAGCAAGAGTGTATGCCGGAGGTATCAGGGGATACAATCGCATAGGAGCGCCATCTGGTAGGCCGCAAGCCAACTCCATTTGCCCCTTTAATATACCACAGTGGTTGGATACCGGCGGTGAGTGACTGTATTGGAGCACGCGGCATGTCGCCAGCCGGCTCCATCAATCATTTTGCTTACATATTTATTAGCAAAGACTGCTTTCTGGGTTTTCTCTTACATTGCTCTAGACTGAACTTAACAATCATTGAGCTAATTATGAATAGATTTTTTTATTTATTTGCACTCAGATTGTTATACACACTGGTTGATGTAATTCTTATGTACACTGTATGTTTTACAAATAAGTTTTTGTACAGGATGCTTATGATTATAGGTTGATTAATAAAATATTTTATATATTTTTTAATAAAGTATTTTACTTATGTATCTGTGATTTATTTACACCACTATAGCGCTGCTTATATTTTCCTTGTCTTTTTAATATTGTGTTGGCTACCCACTTGCAGCTGCTTTCAGTGGTGTACAGAGATATCACTACCTCCCAGTACCTAGTTTAATACTGTGCTGTACTTAACTTGCTGCGGCTGCCGGCTCCTCCAAAAGTCTGCCCTCTGTCTTCTGTTGCAGGAGCCTGAGTGGTGCTGGGGACCCGGAGCCTTCCCAGCGTCATTAGGCAGAGTGACTGTAGAATCGGATGGCTAGGAGGGAGCAGACACAAGGGGTGAGGGTGCAGGGAAGGGGACACCTGGGTGATTATGGGGGAGGCAATGCGCTGCGGGGAGGGAGATGGTACAGGGAGAGAGGATGTGCTGCGGGGAGGAAGCAGGCACCTGGGGAACCCATAGCCGGTACTGGGGGACAGGATGAGCTGCAGAGAGGGAGCCGATACAGGGTGAGAAGATGTGCTGCGGGGAGGGAGCAGGCAATTGGGGACCCTGCAGCCGGTACTGTGGGGCAGGATGCAGTGCAGGGAGAGAGTTACGCCCTTATTGTGAGAAGGCAGTAAAGGCGCTACTTGGGTGGTGTATCAGGAACACAATGAATTGTTTCTTATCTGATCAGTAGAGTGTGATGAACCCAGGGCCGATGCTAGCCTTCTAGGCACCATAGGCAAAACTTCTGCATGCCACCCCCCCGTACTCATTTAGCCACTCAGGTGAAAATGACTTGGCACAGGTGGAGTGGCGGATGAGTTTTGTGTTAAAAAAATATATTTATTATGTGTAGGGGTGAGCGGGTTTGGATTTCTGAAATCCGAGCCCCCCCGATCCGAGGCCATAGGGACTGGCTGGACTGTGTTGTGCAGTCAGTTGTCCATAGGGGCTGTGTCCACTCCAAAGTCCTGTGCAGTGTCCCAGTCCTAAAGGGGTGCTGTAGTGTTGTCCAGGGGGTGCTCTGTCCATCAGGGGTGCTCCCCCCAAGTGCAATTTATTTTTTTTTTTCTGTGTTTGTGAATTGTGTGCACTGTGGCTGCACATGCATCAATGAAGGAGCAGAGCCAAGCGTGCGCCTGTGTCCCATAAGTAAAAGGCCGACTGGCTTGTCCGTTATAGGGTGCTGTAACCCCCAAAGGGCACTCCAAGCAAAATAAAAAAATATATTTTTTTGTGTTTGTGAATTGTGTGCGCAGTAGCCGCACGTGCATCAACAAAGTAGTGCCAAGCGTGCGCCTGTGTCCCATAAATAAAGGGCCAGCTGGATTGACCGCTAAAGGGTGCTGTAACCCCCAAAGGGCACTCCAAACAAAATAAAAATATATATTTTTTTGTGTTTGTGAATTGTGTGCGCAGTAGCCGCAAATGCATCAACAAAGTAGTGCCAAGCGTGCGCCTGTGTCCCATAAGTAAAAGGCCGGCTGGCTAGTCCATTAAAGGGTGCTGTAACTCCCAAAGGGCACTCCAAACAAAATAAAAAAAAATATTTTTTTGTGTTTGTGAATTGTGTGCGCAGTAGCCGCACGTGCATCAACAAAGTAGTGCCAAGCGTGCGCCTGTGTCCCATAAATAAAGGGCCAGCTGGATTGAATGCTAAAAGGTGCTGTAACCCCCAAAGGGCACTCCAAACAAAATAAAAAAAAAAATTCTGTGTTTGTGAATTGTGTGCACTGTGGATTCACGTGCATCCACGAAGGAGCAGCGCCAAGTGTGCGCCTGTGTCCCATAAGTAAAAGGCCGGCTGGCTAGTCCATTAAAGGGTGCTGTAACTCCCAAAGGGCACTCCAAACAAAATAAAAAAATATATTTTTTTGTGTTTGTGAATTGTGTGCGCAGTAGCCGCACGTGCATCAACAAAGTAGTGCCAAGCGTGCGCCTGTGTCCCATAAATAAAGGGCCAGCTGGATTGAATGCTAAAAGGTGCTGTAACCCCCAAAGGACACTCCAAACAAAATAAAAATAAAAATTCTGTGTTTGTGAATTGTGTGCAGTGTGGCTGCACGTGCATCAACAAAGGAGCAGCGCCAAGCATGCGCCTGTGTCCCATAAGTAAAAGGCCGGCTGGCTTGTCCATTAAAGGGTGCTGTGACCCCCAAAGGGCACTCCAAACAAAATAAAAAAATATTTTCTGTGTTTTTGAATTGTGTGGGCTGTTGCTGCACGTGCATCAACAAAGGAGCAGTGCCAAGCGTGCGCCTGTGTCCCATAAGTAAAGGGCCAGCTGGCTCATTTCTTAGAGGGTGCACCCACAAAGTGCACTAGTCTCCAACAAAAATAAAGAATAATTTTCTGTGTTTGTGTGTGCCTTAGCCGCACGTATATATCAATATAACATAAATGGAGGACCAAACTTTCTCAGATAAAAATAAAATAGGGAAAGATCAAGAACCACTTCCTCCTAGTGCTGAAGCTGCTGCCACTAGTCATGACATAAACGATAACATGCCATCAACGTCGTCTGCCAAGGCCGATGCCCAATGTCATAGTAGAGGGCACATACAATCCCAAATGACAAAGTTCAGGAAAATGACCTTGAAAAAAACATTTAAATCATCTGAAGAGAAACGTAAACATGCCAATATGCCATTTACGACACGGAGTGGCAAGGAACGGCTAAGGTCTTTCCCTATGTTCATGACTAGTTAAGCTGGCAAACGAGTTAAGCTGGCAAAAGCACAGCGGAGAACTGTGCGTTCTAAGAAGATATCACAAATCCCCAAGGAGAGTCCAAGTGTGGTGGCGGTTGCGATGCCTGACCTTCCCAGCACTGGACGGGAAGAGGTGGCTCTTTCCACCATTTGCATGCCCCCTGCAAGTGCTGAAAGGAGCACCCACAGTCCACTTGCTGATATGCAAATTGAAGATGTCACGGTTGAAGTACAACAGGATGAGGATACTGGTGTAGCTGGCACTGAGGAGGAAGTTGGCGAGGAGGATTCTGATGGTGATGTGGTTTGTTTAAATCAGGCTCCGGGGGAGATAGTTGTTGTCCGTGGGATGAAAAAGCCCATCACGGTCATGCCTGGGCAGGAGACCAAACATTCCACCTCTTTGGTCTGGCAATATTTCTATCCAATTCCGGACAACAACTGTCTTGCCATATGTACCATATGTAAAGGTGAAATAAGTAGGGGTAGGGACGTTAACCACCTAGGAACATCTTCCCTTATACGGCACCTGCAGCGCATTCATAAAAAGTTACTGTCAAGATCAGAAACTTTGGCTAAGACCGTAAGCAGTCCAGGGACACCTTAATCCCTTTTTCCTGTTTTATCCAAGGAATCGGTGGATGAGGAGGATGAGGACGACATCTTGCCTCCATAGAGCCAGTTTGTGCAGGGACACATTAATTGCCAGCTTGTTTTGTGGGGGCCCAAACGAACCAATCATTTCAGCCACAGTCATGTGGCATACCCTGGCGCTGAAATTATTGGTTTGTTAAAGTGTGGCACACATTGAAACTGTTGTAATTCCTACACCGTTCACCCGATTTGGATGTAATTACCCTCAAATTAAATCTGAAAGTCTGCAGTTAAAGCAGATCTTGTTTGTTTCATTTCAAAACCACTGTGGTGGTTAATAGAGGCCAAAATCTGAAAATTCTGTCAATGTCCCAATATTTATGGAACTGACTGTATATATATATACACACAGTATCAGGGGTGTAACTAGAACTTTTTGGGGCTCATAGTATCATTTTTAAGGCCCCCCCCTAACTTAGGTCTTACACAATGCCCACAGTAGTAGTTCCCCTAAAACACTAAATGCCCACTTGTAATGGTGCCTCTTATGCGATGCTCACTGTAATGGTGCCCCTTACACAGTGCCCCGAGCAGTAATAATTCCCCTAAAAGTAATGCCCCTTGTAGTAGTGCCCCCAGTTGTAATGCCTCCTGCAGTTCCCCCAGTAGTAAAGGCCCCTGTAGTGCCCCCAATAGTAAGGCCCATGTAGTGTCCCCAGTAGTGCGGCCCTGTAATGCCCTCTGTAGTGCCCCAAGTAGTTCGGCCCCTGTAATGCCACCAGTAATGTGGCCCCTGTAATGCCTCCTGCAGTGCCCCCAATAGTAAGGCCCTGTAATGCCCCCTGTAGTGCCCCCAGTAATGTGGCCCCTGTAGTGCCCCCAGTAATGTGGCCCCAGTAATACAGCCCCTGTAATGCCCCATATAATGCGGCCCCTGTAATGCCCCCAGTAGTGCGGCCCTGTAATGCCCCCTGTAGTGACCCCCAATAGTGCGGCCCCTGTAGTGCATCCCCTGTAGTGCCCCCAATAGTGCAGCCCCTGTAATGCCCCCAGTACTGCGTCCCCTGTAGTGTCCCCAATAGTGGTCATGACGTCACTCCCATAGTGCACTGCGGGACCCGGAAGACGGAGCTCAGGAGTGAACTCCGTCTTCCGGCTGGCGCCAGGGGGGTGGGGGTTGGTAAGGAGCCGGCTGTCGCCAGGGGGGGAGGTAGAGAAGGAGCCGGGGGAGGCAATCGGAGGGCCGGCCGCCCTCTAGTGGCCGGCGCCCCTAGGAAGCTGCCTAAGCTTGCCTAGTGGAAGATCCGGCCCTGCTTATAAGACCTATCACCGCAAATTCAAAGTTGCTCCCGTGTGTAGTCGGGGTGGGTCGCTAGTATAGGATATATAGGATTTGCTTTTATATTGATCTATTCTCCCACTAATCTAAATGCAGATATGACATTGATTCTGGTCTTGATATATGAGAAAATATCTGCCTGAACATGAGATTTCTTGTTTATCATACAGAATACTGCAACACAAACACACTATTCATATTTATTGGCAATTTCCCTTTTAATACATACTATAGCTCGTCGAGAGAGTCAATTATTACACAGAATTGATTGCTCTGGAGATTTCCATCTGCTGCTATGAGCTGTACATTCTATCTCATTGATATACTTAGTTCCCATCTCATTGATGTTACAAAACTTTGATTTTGTCATTCCATTTCTAGTTGGCCAAAGGCTATCTCTTTCATTGATCAGCATAAAACAGATAATATATGTGGTGCAAAGATAATGCATTTAATTATCTTCTAACATTCCAGTTCTAGTCACCCTATCTTTTAATTTAACTGTGGGTGGGGGAATTGACTGTATGTGTCATTTATTAACAAGAAAATTAACTCCTATTGAATTGCTAGAAATATTTTTTTAGTAATATGAAAAGAACATTTGACTGAACTAATGAATAACCTAATGAATTTGTTTTTGCTCAAGTGTCACCTACTATTAACCTCTGTGTTTCAGTCCCTTGATAAAAGTATATATAAGCTAAGCTACTTTATGTGGGATGTCGACATTGTTTAAATGTTGATATTGAACATGTCGTCGTGTTCACAATGTCGACATCTCTAATGTCAACATGTGAAATGTAAACTTTCTGCATTGACTGGAGAGGAGGGCTAGGGTTAGGCTGCGGGAGGAGTAGGGTTAGGCACTAGGGGAAGGTTTAGGGTGTGAGAGGGGAGGTTAGGGTTAGGCACTAGGTAGAGAGTTAGGGTTAGGCTGCGAGAGGGGAGGTTAGGGTTAGGCTGCAGGAGGGGAGGTTAGGGTTAGGCACTAGGGGGAGAGATAGGGTTAGGCTGTAGGAGGGGAGGTTAGGGTTAGGCACTAGGGGGAGAGTTAGGGTTAGGCTGCGGGAGGGGAGGTTAGGGTTAGGCTGTGAGAGGGGAGGCTAGGGTTAGGCACTAGGGGGAGGTTAGGGTTAGGCTGCGGGAGGGGAGGCTAGGGTTAGGCACTAGGTGGAGAGTTAGGGTTAGGCTGCGAGAGGGGAGGTTAGGGTTAGGCTGCAGGAGGGGAGGTTAGGATTAGGCACTAGGGGGAGAGATAGGGTTAGGCTGCAGGAGGGGAGGTTAGGGTTAGGCACTAGGGGGAGAGTTAGGGTTAGGCTGCGGGAGGGGAGGTTAGGGTTAGGCACTAGGGGGAGGGCTAGGGTTAGGCTGCGGGAGGGGAGGTTAGGGTGAGGCACTAGGGGGAGGGCTAGGGTTAGGCTATGAGAGGAGTAGGCTTAGTCACTATGAGGAGGGAAGGCTGCGGAATCGGAGGTTAGGCACTAGGGCAGAGGGTAACCTGCGAGAGGGGAGGTTAGGTTTAGGCACTAGAGGGAGGGTAGGCTGCAGAAGGGGAGGTTAGGGTTAGACACTAGAGGGAGGGCTAGGGCTAGGCTGCAGGAGGGGAGGTTAGGGTGAGGCACTAGGGGGAGGGCTAGGGTTAGGCACTAGGGCAGGGATGAGAAATAAGCTGCCCTCCAGCTGTTGCTGAACTACAAATCCCAACATGCCTTGCAACAGTTTTAGCATGGCCAAATAGCAAAACTGTGGCAGGGCATGCTGGGAAGTGTAGTTTTACAACATCTACATTACAACAGGGTTAGGCACTAGGAGGAGGGTTAAGGTTAGGCACTGGGAGGGGAGGCTAAGGTTAGGCACTAGGAAGGGAGGTTATAGTTAGGCACTATGGGGAGGTTAGGGTTAGGCTGCAGGAGGGGAGGTTAGGGTTAGGCACTAGGGGGAGGAATAGGGCTAGGCTGCGAGAGGTGAGGTTAGGCTGTGGGGGGGAGGTTAGGGTTAGGCACTAGGAGGAGGGTTAAGGTTAGGCACTGGGAAGGGAGGTTATAGTTAGGCACTATGGGGAGGGTTAGGCTATGAAAGAAGTAGGCTTAGGCATTAGCTAGGGGGAGGGCTAAGGTTAAGCTGCGGGAGAGGTTAGAGTTAGGCACTTGGGGGAGGACTAGGATTAGGGTTAGCCATATTGACCTCTGGAATTCTGCAGAAACCGCCAGTTTTCATCATGATGTCATTGCCGGATCCAGAAGACACCGCTGGAGCTGCTGTATCGGCCATACCATGTAAGTTACAGGGGCGTTTTGTTGATATTTTATCATGTCAATATTTTATCAATGTCGATATAATGAAGTTCAGTGTGGCATTGACATGCTGCATGTTGGCCTTACAACTATGGTGATATTATCATGTCAAGGTAACTGCCCTTTACACTATAAAGGGACACAAGGTTAAAAACTCCCTAGGAAGTACCCACTCTTAACTAGGGGTGTGCATCGGCCACTTTTCGTGCTTTGGTTTTGGATGTGGATATTTCTTTGTGTTTTGGATCTGGATTGGTTTTGCCAAAACCACCCTTCCGTGTTTTGGGTTCTGGGTTTTGTGTTTTGGATCTGTATTTTTTGGGAAAAAAGCATAAAAACAGCTAAAATCACAGAATTTGTGGGTTTTTCTGCTCCTATGCTATTATTAACCTCAATAACCTTCATTTCCACTAATTTCCAGTCTATTCTGAACACCTCACAACTCACAATAGTGTTTTTATGTACAATAGGTTGCACCGAGGTAGCTGGATGACTATGCTAAGCGACACGAGTTGGCGGCACAAACACGTGGCCCATCTAGGAGTGACACTGCAGTGGCAGACAGGATGGCAGTTTGAAAAACTAGGCCCCAAACAGTACATAATGCAAAGAAAAAAAGAGGTGCAAGATGGAATTGTCCTTGGGCCTTCCCACCCACCCTTATGTTGTATAAACAGGACATGCACACTTTAACAAACCAATCATTTCAGCGCCAGGATCTGTCACACGACTGTGGCTGAAATTATTGGTTCGATTGGGCCCCACAAAACAAGTTGGCAATTAATCTGTCCCTGCACAAACTGGCTCTACGGAGGCAAGATGTCGTCCTCATCCTCCTCATCCACTGATTCCTCACCCTCTTCAGTGTTGTGTACATCCTAATACTCACAGAGTATTAATTCTTCCCTGCTGGAATCCACCACCACAGGTCCCTCTGTACATTCTGGAGGCTGGTCTCCCTGGAAGAGTTGATAATTCATTTTTATGAACATCATCTTCTCCACATTTTGTGGAAGCAACCTCCTACGCCTTTCGCTGACAAGGTTCCCGGCTGCACTAATCACTCTTTCGGAGTACACACTGGAGGGGGGGCAACTCAGGTAAAATAGATCCAGTTTGTACAGGGGCCTCCAAATTGCCTCTTTTTCCTGCCAGTACAGGTATGGACTGTCTGACATCCCTACTTGGATGCTGTCACCAATGTAATCCTCAACCATTCTGTCAGTGGTGACAGTATCATATGCAGTGACAGTAGACATGTCAGAAATTGTTGCCTTCAGTCCGGACCAGATGTCCAAACTTGGTCCTGCCTGCCCTGAATCACCGCCAGTGGGTTGCTTAGGATAGCTAAGTTTTTTCCTGGCAGCCCCAGTTGCGGGAGAAAATGAAGAAGGAGCTGTTGACATGTCACGTTCCGCTTCAGCTGACAGTGTTTTCACCAGCAGGTCTTTGCACCTCTGCAGGCTTGTGTCGGCCGGAAAGAGAGAGACCACATAGGCTTTAAACCTAGGATCGAGCACGGTGGCCAAAATGTAGTGATCTGATTTCAACAGATTGACCACCCTGGAATCCTGGCAAAGCGAATGAAGGGCTTCATCCACAAGTCCCACATACAGAGCGGAATCGCTCCGTCTTAGCTCCTCCTTCACTTTCTCCAGCTGCTTCTGCAAAAGCCTGATGGCGGGAATGACCTGACTCAAGCTGGCAGTGTCTGAACTGACTTCACGTGTGGCAAGTTCGAAGGGCTGGAGAACCTTGCACAACATGGAAATCATTCTCCACTGTGCTTGAGTCAGGTGCATACCCCCTCCTTTGCCTATGGCATAGGTGGATGTATAGGCTTGAATAGCCTTTTGCTGCACCTCCATCCTCTGAAGCATATAGAGGGGTGAGTTCCACCGCGTCACAACCTCTTGCATCAGGTGATGGCAGGGCAGGTTCAAGAGTGTTTGCTGGCGCTCCAGTCTTCGGCAAGCAGTCGCTGAATGGCGAAAGTGGCCAGAAATTTTTCGGGCCACCCAAAGTGTCTCCTGCACGCCCCTATCGCTTTTCAGAAAATTCTGCACCACCAAATTTGTGTGAGCAAACATGGGATGTGCTGGAATTTGCCCAGATGTAATGCCCGCACAATATTGGTGGCATTGTCAGATATCACAAATCCCCAGGAGAGTCTAAGTGGGGTAAGCCACTGGGCGATGATTTCCCTCAGTTTCTCTAAGAGGTTGTCGGCAGTGTGCCTCTTACTGAAACCAGTGATACACAGCGTAGCCTGCCTTGGAACGAGCTGGCATTTCTGAGATGCTGCTACTGGTGACACTGCTGTTGTTGCTGCATAAGGTGATACATCTACCCAGTGGGCTGTCAGAGTCATATAGTCCTTAGTCTGCCCTGTTCCACTTGTCCACATGTCCGTGGTTAAGTGGACATTGGGTACAACCACATTTTTCAGGACACTGATGACACTTTTTCTGACATTTCTGTGCAGTCTCGGTATCGCCTGCCTAGTGAAGTGGAATCTAGACGGGATTTGGAACTGGGGACACACTACCTCCATCAATTGTCTAAATTCCACTGCACTAATGGCGGACACCGGACGCACGTCTAACACCAACATAGCAGTCAAGGCCTCAGTTATACGTTTTGCTTCAGGATGACTGCTGTATTACTTCATCCTCCTCGCTAAGGACTGCTGGAGGGTCAATTGTTTAGTAAAAGTAGTGGTGTTCCTACTTCCTCTCTGGGATGATGAACGACTCCCAGCTGCAACAGCAGCAGTGGCAGCAGTAGGCGTAGCAATGCAGGATCCTCTGGAGGAATTCTGGATAGGAGAGTCAGTCATGCCAGTGACATGGCCTGCAGGACTACTTCCGATCCTGACTAAGGAGGAAATTGACGAGGAGGGAGTTGACGGTGTGGATTGCAGGTGCTTGGATACAATAGGACAAAGGGATTTAGGTGTCCCTGGACTGCTTATGGTCTTAGCCAAAGTTTCTGAACTTGACAGTAACTTTTTATGAACGCGCTGCAGGTGACTTATAAGGGAGGATGTTCCTAGGTGGTTAACGTCCCTACTCCTACTTATTTCACCTTTACATATGGTACATATGGCAAGACAGTTGTTGTCCGGATTTGGATAGAAATATTGCCAGACCAAAGAGGTGGAATGTTTGGTCTTCTGTCCAGGCATGACCATGATGGGCTTTTTCTTCCCACGGACAACAACTGTCTCCCCCAGAGCCTGATTTAAACAAACCACATCTTCTTAGAACGCACAGTTCTTCGCTGTGCTTTTGCCAGCATAACTCGTTTGATTTTTTTAGCGGGAGGAGGGCTTCCATCGTCTTGTGAAGCCGAACCACTAGTCATGAACATAGGGAAAGACCTTAGCCGTTCCTTGCCACTCCGTGTCGTAAATGGCATATTGGCAAGTTTACATTTCTCCTCAGATGATTTAAATGTTGTTTTTAAGGTCATTTTCCTGAACTTTGTCATTTGGGATTGTATATGCCCTCTACTATGACACTGGGCATCGGCCTTGGCAGACGACGTTGATGGCATGTTATCGTCTATGTCATGACTAGTGGCAGCAGCTTCAGCACTAGGGGGAAGTGGTTCTTGATCTTTCCCTATTTTATTTTTATCGGAGAAAGTTTGGTCCTCCATTTATGTTATATTGATATATACGTGCGGCTAAGGTGCACACAAACACAGAAAATAATTTTGTTATTATTGTTGGGGACTAGTGCACTTTGTGGGTTACACCACCCTTTAAGAAATGAGCCAGCCGGCTCTTTACTTATGGGACACAGGCGCACGCTTGGCGATGCTCCTGTGTTGATGCACGTGCAGCTACAGTGCACACAATTCACAAAGACAGAAAAAAAAGAAGAATTTTTTATTTTTTGTGGAGCGCACTTTGAGGGTTACACCACCCTTTAACAGACAGATGCACGCTTGGCGCTGCTGCTTTGAGGATGCACGTACAGTGCAGACAATTCACAAACACAGAAGAAAATGTTTTATTTTTGTTGGAGCGCACTTTGGGGGTTACACCACCCTTTAAAAGACTTGGGACACAGGCGCACGCTTGGCGCTGTTCCATTGTTGATGCATGGGCAGCCACAGTGCACACAATTCACAAACACAGAAAATTATTTTTTAACAGACTAGCCAGCTGGCCCTTTACTTATGACACAGGCGCACGCTTGGCGCTACTTTGTTGATGCACGTTCGGCTACTGTGCACACAATTCACAAACTTAAAAAAATATTTTTTTTAATTTTTTTTGGAGTGCACTTTTGGGGGTTACACCACCCTTTTACGGTCAAGCCAGCTGGCCCTTTACATATGACACATGCGCACGCTTGGCGCTACTTTGTTGATAACCGTGCGGCCACAGTGCATACAATTCACAAACACAGAAAATAATTTTTTTATTTGTTTGGAGTGCACTTTGGGGGTTACACCACCCTTTAACAGACGAGCCAGCTGGCCCTTTACTTATGACACAGGCGCATGCTTGGCGCTACTTTGTTGATGCACATGCGGCTACTGTGCACACAATTCACAAACACAAAAACATATATATTTTTATTTTTTTTGGAGTGCACTTTTGGGGTTACACCACCCTTTAACAGATGAGCCAGCTGGCCATTTACGTATGACACAGGCGCACGCTTGGCGCTACTTTGTTGATAACCATGCGGCCACAGTGCACACAATTCACAAACACAGAAAATAATTTTTTATTTTGTTTGGAGTGTACTTTGGGGGTTACAGCACCCTTTAACGGTCAAGACAGCCGGCCCTTTACTTATGACACAGGCGCACGCTTTATTCTACTTTGTTGATGCACGTTCAGCTACTGTGCACACAATTCACAAAGACAGAAAAAAAAGAAGAATTGTTTATTTTTTGTGGAGTGCACTTTGGGGGTTACACCACCCTTTAACATACAGACGCACGCTTAGCGCTGCTGCTTTGAGGATGCAGGTGCAGCCACTGCGCATACATTTCACACACAAACACAGAAAAAAAGATTATTTTATTTTTGCTGGAGTGCACTTTGGGGGTTACACCAGCATTTAACAGACAGACGCATGCTTGACGCTGCTGCTTTGAGGATGCACATATTTTTTGGAGTCCACTTTGGGGGTTACAGTACCCTTTAACGGATGAGCCAGCCGGCCCTTTACTTATGACACAGGCGCACGCTTGGTGCTACTTTGTTGATGCACGTGCGGCTACTGCGCACACAATTCACAAACACAGAAAAAAAAAAATATTATTTGGAGTGCACTTTAGGGGTTACAGCACCCTTTAACGGACGAGCCAGCCGGACCTTTACTTATGACACAGGCGCACACTTGGCACTACTTTGTTGATGCACGTGCGGCTACTGCGCCCACAATTCACAAACACAGAAAAAATATATATTTTTTGCACTTTGGGGGAGCACCCCTGATGGACAGAGCACTGCCTGGACAACACTACAGCACCCCTTTAGGACTGGGACACTGCACAGGACTTTGGAGTGGACAACTGACTGCACAACACAGTCCAGCCAGCCCCTATGGACTTTGGAGGAGTGGACACTGCCCCTATGGACAACAGCAGCACAGCACAGCACTACACTACACTACACTACACTACACTACACAGCCCAGCCAGCCCTAACTCCCACCCTCCCTCTTCACTGTCCACAGCCGAGTGAGAAAATGGCGCCGATGCGGGTACCTTATATCGAATCCAAAACCCGCGAGACCCGGAAGGCGGGATGATGACGTTTTGCCTCGATTTCAGTTCCGAGGCAGGCGGGAAAAGTCGAGCCTGACTCGGATCGGCCTCGGATCGGGTGGGTTCGGGGGGGTTCGGATTTCAGAAATCCAAACCCGCTCACCCCTACTATTAACTGTCCATTAAGTGGTGCAGCCTTATGTCAGTGACTCCACCCAAGCTTTACAAATTAGGTCTTGTTTAGGCTCACTTGGAGAAGCCCAATGACAACCTCTAAGTACTAATGGTGTTCCCTTAGTGCAGAGCTGGGGAACCTTTTTTTTGCAGAGGGCCATTTTGATATATATATATTTATAAAACAATATTCGTGGGCCCAGTGCAGGCCATGCCCCCTCCGTGTGATGTCACACAGGGGTGGGGCACAATCACCGGTGATTACAGCATTGCCCGGAGCATCCTGAGGATGCTCCGGGAAGCTGTAAGTGCAGCGGTGTTACCGTCTCAAGCGTCCTAACGACACTCCAGGCGACACTACTGCATAGATTCTGGCTGCAGGATGCCAATCTAGGCACCCTGCTAGCCTGATGAAGCTAGCAGAAAAAAGCTCAGAGGGCCAGACCAAATGATTCCGCGGGCCTTATACGTAAAGGTATGTTGGCATAAGCAATACAATTATACTAGGGGTGTGCACCGGACACTTTTCGTGTTTTGTGTTTTGGTTTTGGATCTGGATCTTTCTTCGTGTTTTGGATCTGGATTGGTTTTGCCAAAACCACCCTTCCGTGTTTTGGGTTCTGGGTTTTGTGTTTTAAAATCACATAAATGGGCCTTTTTTTGTTCCTACGCTATTAATAACCCCAATAACATTAATTTCCACTCATTTCCACTCTATTCTGAACACCTCACACCTCACAATATTGTTTTTAGGCCAAAAGGTTGTACCGAGGAAGCTGGATGACTATGCTAAGCGACACAAGGGGGCGGCACAAACACGTGGCCCATCTAGGAGTGGCACTGCAGTGGCAGACAGGAAGCCAATCAGCGTTATGGTGCCCATTTGCATGTAGCACGAACCCGGGAGATCCGTGCTACATGCATCTGTGTGATTGGCACAGAGCAATGACAGGTCCGTGAGACCCGTCTGTGCTGCTGTGGTAAAAAAAAAAAAAAAAACCTGTGTAAAAAAAGAAAAAAATGGCGTGCACCCCCCCAAAAAAGAGCAACCAGCCCCGGGCATTAGTAACCCAGTGCTGGGTGTGCTTAAATACAGGGGACAAACGACGTAGGGGTCCCCTCTACTTAAGCACAACCAGCACCGGGCTAGTCAGAACCAGCGCTGGTTGCCAAAATACGGGGGACAAACGACGTAGGGGTCCCCTGTATTCTGCGCAACCAGCTCTGGGCTCTGATCCGGTCCTGGTTCTGGAAATATAGGGGACAAAAAATGAGTAGGGTTCCCCTGTATGTTCCAGAACCAGCACTGGACTTTTTCTAGCGGGGGGCTGATGCCACAGCCAGGGGAGCCCTTTCACCGGGCCCCCCAGCCGCAGCATCAACCCTGACCGCTAGTCAGCCCAGGCCGGGGATCCCTGGAGAGCTGGGGACCCCCCCAATAAAGGGGTCACCCTCTCCAGGGCACCCCAGGCCCAGGCTGATAGCCCGGGGCTATCCCCGCCACCCCTGGTGGCGGTGGGTGGCGGGTTGATTGTGTGGTGTGGTGTAAATAAAGAATATCAAACATTGTCTTTACAAGTAGAACTGCAAGTCCCAGCTAGCCTGCCCCGCATGCTGGTACTTGGAGAACCACAAGTACCAGCATGCAGGGCATTAAGGGCCCACTAGTACCTGTAGTTCACCTGTAAAAAAAATGTTTAAAAAAACACAGGACACACACACCGTGACAGTATAAGTTTATTAAACATACATACACACACACACATGTACACATACTCACCTATGTAACCTGTAGCATCGGTCCACTTGTCCGGTAAAGTATCCCTAGGGGACCTGTGAAAAAAAACATACTCACCATCTCCTATGCGAGGTTCTGTCCTCTTCGTTCCAAAGTAGGCATCCCCGGACTTGGCAAAAAAAAAAAACGAAAACGCGATCCACGAACCGAATGAGAGCTTAGCGGCGGGGTATCACCATGGAAACCCCGCTGCTAAGCGTTCATTGGCTGAGAGAGGTCATCTCCCGTCTCTCAGCCAATGAACGGCTCCCTCCATTGTAGTCAATGGTGGGAACCGCAGGGTAAACTTTAATAACCTTGCGGCTCCCAGCATTGACTACAATGGAGGGAGCCGTTCATTGGCTGAGAGAGACGGGAGATGGCCTCTCTCAGCCAATGAACGCATAGCAGCGGGGTTTCCATGGTGATACCCCGCCGCTAAGCTCTCATTCGGGAAGTACCGTTCTATAGAACGGTACTAAGTTCGTGGATCGCGTTTTCGTTTTTTTTTTTTTGCCAAGTCCGGGGATGCCTACTTTGGAACGAAGAGGACAGAACCTCGCATAGGAGATGGTGAGTATGTTTTTTTTCACAGGTCCCCTATGGATACTTTACCGGACAAGTGGACCGATGCTACAGGGTTACATAGGTGAGTATGTGTACATGTGTGTGTGTGTGTGTGTGTATGTATGTTTAATAAACTTATACTGTCACGGTGTGTGTGTCCTGTGTTTTTTTTAAACATTTTTTTACAGGTGAACTACAGGTACTAGTGGGCCCTTAATGCCCTGCATGCTGGTACTTGTGGTTCTCCAAGTACCAGCATGCGGGGCAGGCTTGCTGGGACTTGCAGTTCTACTTGTAAAGACAATGTTTGATATTCTTTATTTACACCACACCACACAATCAACCCGCCACCCACCGCCACCAGGGGTGGCGGGGATAGCCCCGGGCTATCAGCATGGGCCTGGGGAGCCCTGGAGAGGGTGACCCCTTTATTGGGGGGTCCCCAGCTCTCCAGGGATCCCCGGCCTGGGCTGACTAGCGGTCAGGGCTGATGCTGCGGCTGGGGGGCCCGGTGAAAGGGCTCCCCTGGCTGTGGCATCAGCCCCCCGCTAGAAAAAGTCCAGTGCTGGTTCTGGAACATACAGGGGAACCCTACTCATTTTTTTCCCCTGTATTTCCAGAACCAGGACCGGATCAGAGCCCAGAGCTGGTTGCGCAGAATACGGGGGACCCCTACGTCGTTTGTCCCCCGTATTTTGGCAACCAGCTCTGGTTCTGACTAGCCCGGTGCTGGTTGTGTTTAAGTACAGGGGACCCCTATGTCGTTTGTCCCCTGTATTTAAGCACACCCAGCACTGGGTCACTAATGCCCGGGGCTGGTTGCTCTTTTTGGGGGGGGGGCACGCCATTTTTTTCTCTTTTTACACAGGTTTTTTTTTTTTTTTTTTACCACAGCAGCACAGACGGGTCTCACGGACCCGTTAGTGCTCTGTGTCAATGACACAGATGCAAGTAGCACGGATCTCCTGGTCCGTGCGTGCATCTGTGTCATTGAAATACACAGCAGCACAGACGGGTCTCACTGACCCATCTGTGCTCTGTGTCACTGTCAATCACACAGATGCATGTAGCACGGATCTCACGAGTCCGTGCTACATGCAAATGAGCACCATAATGCTGATTGGCTGAGAGCCGTGACAGACGGCTCTGTCAGCCAATCAGCACTTTGCCCATTAAAGGCAAAGGCATTTTTTTTAAAATGGCCGCTCGAGGCAAAACCTCGAGATCCGACAGCAGATCTCGAGGTTTTGCCTCGGGAGAGGGATCCGGGGCAGACAGGGAGATCCGAGCTTGGGCTCGGATCGCCCCGGATCCCCGAAGTTCGGGTGGGTTCGGTTCTCAGGGAACCGAACCCGCTCATCCCTAAATTATACATAAACTATCTTTATAATTACACCTATTCTGTGTTCTTCACTGATCCTTGTATCTGATTACTATGCATTGCACATCCGGTAAGTAAACACCATCACATGTACTAAACGTGTATTTTATAAGTATAAGTATATGTATTCAAGCAGGCAAACATATACCAGAAGATGCCCAATTTTATACATATCATTTTTGTGACCTTTTAATTAAAAAATTTATTCTCACCATATAGGAAATAGAACGATGCATAAGTGGGAGATGTTTTTTTTAAATCCCCTGAGATAAGTTCTAAAAGTTTAGTGCAAGTCCTTAGGAAAGTAAATGTTTAACTTAGAGATGTGCGCCGACCCCCATGTTTTGGTTTTAGCTTTGGATCTGGATTCATCTACATGTTTTGGATTTGCAAAACCACCCGCATGTGTTTTGGATCTGTAATTAAAAAAAAAAAAAAAACAGCTAAAAAGACGTCATTGTGACCTGATGCAATCCAAAGCCCAAGTTCTGTTTTTAAATCTGAGTTCCAAACCGCAGGACGATCCAAACTGGGACTCAGTTCGACTCATTTCCCATAAGTCAGTGGTTCCCAAAGTGTGTGCCGCGGCGCCCTGGGGTGCCGCAGAGCTGTCACCAGGGAGCCGTGGCTGTTGGGGGGTAAGCAGGTGTCAGTTTATTTCCCCCCAGTGCATCGCATATGGAGCCGGAGCAGGGGCGGGAGGTGGAGGTTAGGCGCCGTCACTGGAATTACGGAGGGAAGCTGCTGTCTTTTTTTTTAGTGCCTTGCGATTGGAGCCGGAGCGGGTGTGGGGCGGGACAGTGTGGAGGGTGGTGGTTAGATTTGATCACACATGAGCCTGCAGTGAGCTGGGCTGGGCTGCTTGTGTTGATGCTGCAGCTGGAGGATCTGAGGAGCTGAAGGACCGTCCGTGGCGCTGGATCGCTGTAGGACAGGTAAGTAAAGTTGGCTCCTGTGGAAAGAATAGGAGGGAGGGGGGCGGATATGACCTGCACTGGTATAAGTACTGTCTGTATACAGTAGGGAGAGGGTCCACATAGGGAACTATAGGGGGGTGGGGATGGTTGCAATGAAACACAGGGAGACACATGGAGGGGGCTGCACAGGGAGACACATGGAGGGGGCTGCACAGGGAAACACATGGAGGGGGTTCCAAAGGGAGACACATGGAGGGGGCTTCACAGGGAGACACATGGAGGGGGCTGCACAGGGAGACACATGTAAAGGGGGTGCAATCAGAGACACATGGAGGGGGCTTTAAAAGGGAGACGCATGGAGAAGGGGGCTGCAATGAGAGTCACATGGAGTAGGGGGCTTCAATGAGTCATATGCAATGAGAGTCACATGGAGTAGGGGGCTGCAATGAGAGTCACATGTAAGAGGACTCATTTTGTTGCATATTGTTTTTATTTTGTTCTTATTCCTGTCAATGAGTGCTGTAAATTGTTTGTTGAAAGAATTATAATTGAAAAAATATATATATATCAATACAAGTATATAAATACTAGGGGTGAGCGGGTTCGGATTTCTGAAATCCGAACCCCCCCGAGCCCCCCCGATCCGAGTCCGATCCGAGTCAGGCTCGACTTTTCCCGCCTGACTCGGATCTGAAATCGAGGCAAAACGTCATCATCCCGCCTTCCGAGTCTCGCGGGTTTTGGATCCTATATAAGGTACCCGCGTCGGCGTCATTTTCTCACTCGGCTGTGGACAGTGAAGAGGGAGGGTGGGAGTTAGGGCTGGCTGGGCTGTGTAGTGTAGTGTAGTGTAGTGCTGCTGTTGTCCACTACTTCAAAGTCCATAGGGGCTGGCTGTGTTGTGCTGTGCTGCTGTTGTTAATAGGGGCTGTGTCCACTACTTCAAAGTCCATAGGGGCTGGCTGGACTGTGTTGTGCAGTCAGTTCTCCATAGGGGCTGTGTCCACTCCAAAGTCCTGTGCAGTGTCCCAGTCCTAAAGGGGTGCTGTAGTGTTGTCCAGGGGGCGCTCTGTCCATCAGGGGTGCTCCCCCCAAGTGCTAAAAAAATAATATATTTTCTGTGTTTGTGAATTGTGTGCGCAGTAGCCGCACATGCATCAACAAAGTAGTGCCAAGCGTGCGCCTGTGTCATAAGTAAAGGGCCGGCTGGCTTGACCGTTAAAGGGTGCTGTAACCCCCAAAGTACACTCCAGTCCAAACCAAAAAAAAAATTATTTTCTGTGTTTGTGAATTGTGTGCACAGTAGCCGCACGTGCATCAACAAAGTAGTGCCAAGCGTGCGCCTGTGTCATAAGTAAAGGTCCGGCTGGCTTGACCGTTAAAGGGTGCTGTAACCCCCAAAGTACACTCTAGTCCAAACCAAAAAAATATATATTTTCTGTGTTTGTGAATTGTGTGCGCAGTAGCCGCACGTGCATCAACAAAGTAGTGCCAAGCGTGCGCCTGTGTCATAAGTAAAGGGCCGGCTGGCTTGACCGTTAAAGGGTGCTGTAACCCACAAAGTACACTCCAGTCCAAACTAAAAAAAAAAATGTTTTCTGTGTTTGTGAATTGTGTGCGCAGTAGCCGCACGTGCATCAACAAAGTAGTGCCAAGCGTGCACCTGTGTCATAAGTAAAGGGCCGGCTGGCTTGACCGTTAAAGGGTGCTGTAACCCCCAAAGTACACTCCAGTCCAAACAAAAAAAAAAATTATTTTCTGTGTTTGTGAATTGTGTGCGCAGTAGCCGCACGTGCATCAACAAAGTAGTGCCAAGCGTGCGCCTGTGTCATAAGTAAAGGGCCAGCTGGCTTGACCGTTAAAGGGTGCTGTAACCCCCAAAGTACACTCCAGTCCAAACCAAAAAAAAATTATTTTCTGTGTTTGTGAATTGTGTGCGCAGTAGCCGCACGTGCATCAACAAAGTAGTGCCAAGCGTGCGCCTGTGTCATAAGTAAAGGGCCGGCTGGCTTGACCGTTAAAGGGTGCTGTAACCCCCAAAGTACACTCTAGTCCAAACTAAAAAAAAATTTTTTTTCTGTGTTTGTGAATTGTGTGCGCAGTAGCCGCACGTGCATCAACAAAGTAGTGCCAAGCGTGCGCCTGTGTCATAAGTAAAGGGCCGGCTGGCTTGACCGTTAAAGGGTACTGTAACCCCCAAAGTACACTCCAGTCCAAACAAAAAAAAAATTATTTTCTGTGTTTGTGAATTGTGTGCGCAGTAGCCGCACGTGCATCAACAAAGTAGTGCCAAGCGTGCGCCTGTGTCATAAGTAAAGGGCCGGCTGGCTTGACCGTTAAAGGGTGCTGTAACCCCCAAAGTACACTCCAAACCAAAAAAATATATATTTTCTGTGTTTGTGAATTGTGTGCGCAGTAGCCGCACGTGCATCAACAAAGTAGTGCCAAGCGTGCGCCTGTGTCATAAGTAAAGGGCCGGCTGGCTTGACCGTTAAAGGGTGCTGTAACCCCCAAAGTACACTCCAAACAAAAAAAAAAATTCTTTTCTGTGTTTGTGAATTGTGTGCGCAGTAGCCGCACGTGCATCAACAAAGTAGTGCCAAGCGTGCGCCTGTGTCATAAGTAAAGGGCCGGCTGGCTCATTTCTTAAAGGCTGGTGTAACCCACAAAGTGCACTACTCTCCAGCAAAAATAATAAAATATTTTCTGTTTAGCTGCACGTATATATCAAATCGATATAACATAAATGGAGGACCAAACTTTCTCCGATAAAAATAAAATAGAGAAAGATCAAGAACCACTTCCTCCTATTGCTGAAGTTGCTGCCACTAGTCATGATATAGACGATAACATGCCATCAACGTCGTCTGCCAAGGCCGATGCCCAATGTCATAATAGAGGGCACATACAATCCCAAATGACAAAGTTCAGGAAAATTACCTTGAAAAAAACATTTAAATCACCTGAAGAGAAACGTAAACTTGCCAGTATGCCATTTACGACACGGAGTGGCAAGGAACGACTAAGGTCGATCCCTAGTATGTTCATGACTAGTGGTTCAGCTTCACATGACGATGGAAGCCCTCCTCCCACTAAAAAAATCAAAAGAGTTAAGCTGGCAAAAGCACAGCGAAGAACTGTGCTTTCTAAGAAGATATCACAAATCCCCAAGGAGAGTCTAAGTGTGGTGGTGGTTGCGATGCCTGACCTTCCCAGCACTGGACGGGAAGAGGTGGCTCTTTCCACCATTTGCACGCCCCCTGCAAGTGCTGAAAGGAGCACCCACAGTCCACTTGCTGATATGCAAATTGAAGATGTCACTGTTGAAGTACAACAGGATGAGGATACTGGTGTAGCTTGCGCTGAGGAGGAAGTTGGCGAGGAGGATTCTGATGGTGATGTGGTTTGTTTAAATCAGGCTCTGAGGGAGACAGTTGTTGTCCGTGGGATGAAAAAGCCCATCATGATCATGCCTGGGAAGAAGACCAAACATTCCACCTCTTTGGTCTGGCAATATTTCTATCCAAATCCGGACAACAACTGTCTTGCCATATGTACCATATGTAAAGGTGAAATAAGTAGGGGTAGGGACGTAAACCACCTAGGAACATCCTCCCTTATACGGCATCTGCAACGCGTTCATAAAAAGTTACTGTCAAGTTCAGAAACTTTGGCTAAGACCGTAAGCAGTCCAGGGACACCTAAATCCCGTTGTCCTGATGTATCCAAGCGCCTGCAAACCACACCGTCAACTCCCTCCTCATCAATTTCCTCCTTAGTCAGGATTGGAAGTAGTCCTGCAGGCCATGTCACTGGCATGACTGACTCTCCTATCCGGGATTCCTCCAGAGGATCCTGCATTGCTACGCCTACTGCTGCCAATGCTGCTGTTGCTGCTGCTGGGAGTCGTTCATCATCCCAGAGAGGAAGTAGGAACACCGCTACTTTTAATAAACAATTGACCCTCCAACAGTCCTTAGCGAGGAGGATGAAGTACGACAGCAAAACGTATAACTGAGGCCTTGACTGCTATGTTGGTGTTAGACGTGCGTCCGGTATCCGCCATTAGTGCAGTGGGATTTAGACAATTGATGGAGGTAGTGTGTCCCCGGTTCCAAATCCCATCTAGATTCCACTTCACTAGGCAGGCGATACCGAGACTGTACAGAAACGTCAGAAAAAGTTTCCTCAGTGTCCTGAAAAATGCCGTTGTACCCAATGTCCACTTAACCACATACATGTGGACAAGTGGAACAGGGCAGACTAAGGACTATATGACTCTGACAGCCCACTGGGTAGATGTATCACCTTACGAAGCAACAGCAGCAGCGTCACCAGTAGCAGCATCTCAGAAACGCCAGCTCGTTCCAAGGCAGGCTACGCTGTGTATCACTGGTTTCAGTAAGAGGCACACCTCCGACAACCTCTTAGAGAAACTAAGGGAAATCATCGCCCAGTGGCTTACCCCACTTAGACTCTCCTGGGGATTTGTGATATCTGACAACGCCACCAATATTGTGCGGGCATTACATCTGGGCAAATTCCAGCACGTCCCATGTTTTGCTCACACAATAAACTTGGTGGTGTAGAATTTTCTGAAAAGCGACAGGGGCATGCAGGAGACGCTTTGGGTGGCCCAAAAAATTTCTGGCCACTTTCGCCATTCAGCGCTGCGTGCCGAAGACTGGAGCGCCAGCAAACACTCTTGAACCTGCCCCGCCATCACCTGAAGCAAGAGGTTGTGACGCGGTGGAACTCAACCCTCTATATGCTTCAGAGGATGGAGGAGCAGCAAAAGGCCATACAAGCCTATACATCCACCTATGACATAGGCAAAGGAGGGGGTATGCACCTGACTCAAGCGCAGTGGAGAATGATTTCCGTGTTGTGCAAGGTTCTCCAGCCCTTCGAACTTGCCACACGTGAAGTCAGTTCAGACACTGCCAGCTTGAGTCAGGTCATTCCCCTCATCAGGCTTTTGCAGAAGCAGCTGGAGAAAGTGAAGGAGGAGCTAAGACGGAGCGATTCCGCTCGGCATGTGGGACTTGTGGATGAAGCCCTTCATTTGCTTTGCCAGGATTCCAGGGTGGTCAATCTGTTTAAATCAGACCACTAAATTTTGCCCACCGTGCTCGATCCTAGGTTTAAAGCCTATGTGGTGTCTCTCTTTCCGGCCGACACAAGCCTGCAGAGGTGCAAAGACCTGCTGGTGAACACACTGTCAGCTGAAGCGCAACGTGACACGTCAACAGCTCCTTCTTCATTTTCTCCCACAACTGGGGCTGCCAGGAAAAAACGTAGCTATCCTAAGCAACCCACTGGCGGTGATGCAGGGCAGGCAGGACCAAGTTTGGACATCTGGTCCGGACTGAAGGACCTGGCAACAATTTCTGACATGTCTACTGTCACTACATATGATACTGTCACCATTGACAGAATGGTGGAGGATTACATCGGTGACAGCATCCAAGTAGGCATGTCAGACAGTCCATACCTGTACTGGCAGGAAAAAGAGGCAATTTGGAGGCCCCTGTACAAACTGGCTCTATTTTACCTGAGTTGCCCCCCCTCCAGTGTGTACTCCGAAAGAGTGTTTAGTGCAGCCGGGAACCTTGTCAGCGAAAGGCGTAGGAGGTTGCTCCCACAAAATGTGGAGAAGATGATGTTCATCAAAATTAATTATCAACTCTTCCAGGGAGACCAGCCTCCAGAGGGACCTGTGGTGGTGGATTCCAGTGGGGACGAGTTAATACTCTGTGAGGATGAGAATGTACACAACACTGAAGAGGGTGAGGAATCAGTGGATGAGGAGGATGAGGACGACATCTTGCCTCCGTAGAGCCAGTTTGTGCGGTGACAGATTAATTGCCAGCTTGTTTTGTGGGGGCCCAAACGAACCAATCATTTCAGCCACAGTTGTGTGGCAGACCCTGGCGCTGAAATGATTGGTTTGTTAAAGTGTGCATGTCTGTTTATACAACATAAGGGTGGGTGGGAGGGCCCAAGGACAATTCCATCTTGCACCTCTTTTTTTTCTTTGCATTATGTACAGTTTGGGGCCTAGTTTTTCAAACTGCCATCCTGTCTGCCACTGCAGTATCACTCCTAGATGGGTAACGTGTTTGTGCCGCCCACTCGTGTCGCTTAGCATAGTCATCCAGCTACCTCGGTGCAACCTTTTGGACATAAAAACACTATTGTGAGGTGTGAGGTGTTCAGAATAGACTGGAAATTAGTGGAAATTAAGGTTATTGAGGTTAGTAATAGCATAGGAGCAGAAAAACCAACACATTCTGTGATTTTAGCTGTTTTTATGCTTTTTAAAAAAAAAATACAGATCCAAAACAAAAAACCCAGAACCCAAAACACGGAAGGGTGGTTTTGGCAAAACCAATCCAGATCCAAAACACGAAGAAAGATCCAGATCCAAAACCAAAACACAAAACATGAAAAGTGGCCGGTGCACACCCCTAATAAATACCCGTGCGCTATCATCTCAAGCTGTCCTTATGTTTTTATAAACACCGTATAATAGTCCAGCACAAATGATCCTCCACTGTGTGTTGAGATTCACAGGATCTAGATAATCTATAAAATACAGGAGAAAAGGGGGCGCTCTATCGTGCATGATTCAGTTTAATTTAAATATAGGGTAAAACATACATCTCCAGGTAACGAGATAAATATACTCGTACCAAATCACAAAACTCCGTGGGCTGGATGCCACATGATATTAATACTGCACCACACCGGCTCTACTCCGTCTCGACCACTGGGTCTCCCAGGTCTCCACACCACACTGTAAGCCCGCTCACAAGCCGCGATCGGTGAACCACCAGAGCCCCACGCCACCAAGGAGGAATCCGAGGGTGTGCAAACAATGCGTCAGTCAGGCCCCGTCTAACGCGTTTCGTATAATACTTTGTCAGAGGGCTGGCCTGACTGACGCTCTGAAAAACTATAATGTGGTCAGCAGCCAATCACTGCTGGACTCACCATAATCATTTACATACAGTAGATAAACAAAGACCTCGTCCCTGCATTTCTGGATCTCCGTCTGATATCTCTGTCCTCTGTACCCAGATATTTTTGCCCATTTATTACTCAATATAGTAGCCAGGAGAAAGTTATTAAAAATATGTTTTGAAAGAGTTGGCATATATTGAAACTAGATCCTATTTTGTCCCACACCTCTCTGAACAACCTAATATAGTGTATAGGAGAGCCAAAAATATTAAATCATGTATATCTAAAAGTCTACTTGAACCCATTGTATCTAAAGAGCAGGTTAAGCGTACTGTTTGTGATGTCAAAGGTTTTTTTTTTTACCTGTGGAGGGTGTAAAATGTGTAGCTATGAGGAAAGAAATGTGAAAAAATTCAAAGGAACTAATAATAAGAAAGATTGTTATTAATAACTACATTAACTGTAACTCAATGTATATTGTGTATATGATTACATGTCCATGTAAACTCACATACATTGGTAAAACCAAGAGATTATTAAAACCTTGAACTGAAAAAGTTTGGGAACCATTACCCTAACTGATTCCGAACTCTGTCTTGGTTCAGCTCGGAACCCCTAAATTCAGTTGTTGTCGGTTCTCTGACAACCGGACCCGCACATCTTTAGTTTAAATCCAAGTCACTTATATATTAATGAAACAATATCTTCTTATGTTCCACAGTGTTAAGAAGCTTTTTTTTTACTTTCCTTCTATAAAAGGGTTTATCACTTAGAGTCTTGATTATTAGGTTATTTCTCAACAGTTCAATAAAACTTAACTCCAGCTAATGGTGTGGATGATGCTATAGATATATAAGCTTACTGTATGGAGTTAAATGGTATTACCACTGCCAAATATATTTCCTCTAGTGACAAGTAATATATAAATTTCTGCTTCTCGAATATTCCATTAGAGTTACTGATAAGAAATTTCCACCAAATAATTGTATCGACTAAATATGCTCCCTCAAGTCCTCACTAATGCTGAAGGTCAATAAATGTATAGATCTTGCCGGTTGTTTGAGTCTAGTATAAGATCCCTGCTTTATCCATAAGCATTACAGCATTTTCCTATAGTAGAGCTACAATAAGGGGTAAATTTACTGAACAGAGAGTTTTTAGAAGTGGACATGTTGCCCATAGCAAGTAGCAACCAATCAGATTCTAGCTATTATCTTCTAAACGATGTTTGGTAAATGTTAAATAGAATCTGAATGTCTAGTTATATAACCTATTGGGGTCGTGGTCACAATAGGTTTCAAATGGAATGTGAAAGTGACTGTTAGGCCACACAGAGACTCCTTAATCAGGATGCTGGGTTAATTGATAACAGCACGGTAACAACGGTAGCAGAGGGCTTATCAGCGCTATTTAGGTGTCTCACCTCATGAGCCCTGCACAGTAGTGGTAGAGAGAGTAGACAATGGCGACATGATGAATGACGACACAAAATATACCACACCCATTTTATATGAGCATACAATATTTGCAATAATAATAGGGCTAATTATATATCAGGGTCCATGTTAATGGTGTTGATATTTGCACAAGTCATCAAGGTCAGTGCCTTATCTTAGTCATTTTAATTCTATGTATTACTGTATTTTTGTTAGATCTGTTGAATAAATGTTGCAACCATTTTCCATGTAGGTTTCTTTTCTGTGTACAACATACTAATAGATAAATCACAGAGATAGGCTTCAATGGCTTTTACTTCTCTTTGATTAATTAGTCTTATAAAGCTGCTGCCAGTACTCGTGATTTGAATGTTTTATTCATTATTACTATTTGTGGCATTGTTTGTTTGGAGCTAGGTCTCCTTTTATGTTTCATCCTTGTCAACAGTTCTACATTTGTTAAAATAAATGAGTCCTGAGCCAGCATTTTGGATTTGATTTGTCACTAGCTTTTCCACGCAATTCACAATAGCAATGACACACATTATTAGCACTCACAAACTCTTTAAAGCAATTTTACTGACAATTGCGAAAACTACAGACAAGTGGTTGAAGCTATTGTTAAATAATTACAAATACTGTTTATGCAGGGCTGGCCTCAGGTCTACTAGCACCCTGTGCAAGAAATCTTGTAGCGCCCTCTCCCCAATCCAACTACGTGTATACGTAATTAACGTTTTTATTAACAAAAAAAGTGCTCATTTTAATTAAACAAATTAGTTTACAGAAGTGAAATATAGAAATACCAAGGAGTCAAGCCCACCCAACACAAAAAAGAACATACTTATTGGCCCCCACAGGGAAAAAAACATCTACACATTGTCCCCGATAGGAAAAGAACCCCACACACATTGGTCCCTACAAGGGAAAACAACACACACACACACACACACGCACACACACACACGCACACACACACACACACACTTTGGGCCCCACAGGGGAAAAAAACACAAATTGGCACACACAGGAGAGAAAACACACAAAATGGCACACACAGGGCAAAAATAAAGCTCATTGATTAAATGATTTCCCCCATAGGAACAAATAAATAAAACTCACATTGATTTACTGCCTCCACAGCCAGAAAAAAATGAAACAAATATTGATTTATTTTCATTTCCCCTCTTTCTCTTTCCCCCAAGGACCATTCAGCAGACTGAGTGACCTCACCTGCTGGGTTGTCACAGACAACTGTAAGGTTAATTGTAGGAGACCAGTAAGTGTTTCCAGTCACTCCAGAAAGTCCAGACCAGTGAGTGCCTCCCTCCAGAGAGTCCTGACCGGACCAGTGTATCGGAACTTCATTCCGCTCCCTCCCTCACTCGGTCCCTCTGCTCCCAGCACCTCATCACTGTCCTCAGCCCCTCATCAGCACTCAGCACCTCATCACCATGTCACCTCAGCACTGTTCTCAGCCCCTCAACACTCATTACCATCCTCGGCCCCTCAACATTTCATCACCTCAGCCCCTCATCACCATCCTCAACCCCTCATCACCTCAACCCTCCGAACCTCATCACTTCAGCCTCTCAGCACTGTCCTGAGCCCCTCAACACTGCAGCTGTGCAGCCTGCCTTAGTGTCTCACTCACTGTGCTCAGACAGCAGGGCCGGCCGGCCCATGACGCCAGGTACGCAGCTGCGTACGGCACCAAGCTATAAGGGCGTCATCTTCTGAGTCCTGAGTCCAGCCGCTGTGCTGTCCCCCACAGCCGCTGTCAGTGTGACAGTCAGTCACACTGAATTATCATATGCCACTGCGCAGCCAGCGCCGCAGGTGCTGCCTCAACACCTTACACAATGATGACAGTCCGAGGCTGGGCATCACCAGAGGGGGAGGAGTGTGCATTCTCTCTTCTCCCATCTCCTCAGCTTCTCCCCCTAGTGCAGGGATGGGAACCTCAGGCCCGGGGGCCTTTTAAGGCCCCCGGAATCATTTGGTCTGGTCCACGGAGCTTTTTTCTGCTAGCCTCATCTGGCTAGCAGGGCGCCTAGAATGGAACCCTGCAGCCAGAATCTATGCAGCAGTGCTACAGCTTCAGACGGTCACAGCGCTGCCCTTACAGCTCCCTGGAGCATCCTCAGGATGATCCGGGCATTGCTGTGATCACCGGCGATTGTGACCCCGCCCCTGGGTGACATCACAAGGAGGGGACGTGGCCTGCACTGGGCCTGCGAATAATGTTATATATATCAAAATGGCCCTCGGCAGAAAAAAGGTTCCCCACCCCTGCCCTAGTGTGACCGCTTACAAGAGTGTGCCTGCCCGGCTGGTGGAGGAGAAGGGGCCTAGCTCTCCCTTCTCCTCAGCTCCTCCCCTTCCATATTCCAACCCCAGCTGCCTCTCTGAGACTGTGCTTGGATGACGGGGATCTCGTGACCATCCCTGGTGTTATGCCCAAGGAGGAACCATCCACACGCTGCAGTTCTTGGCACAGGTAAGAACATTTAAAAACCCTGTATTTGTCATGTACTGGCTGTCACCCTTTCTTTGTCGTCTCCCTGTCACCCATTGGTCACTCTCTCCCTGTCACCCAGTGCTGTCAGCCTCTACCTCTCTGTCACTTAGTGCTGTCAACCTCTCGCTGTCACCCTCTCCGTCATCACCTTTTTCCTGTCACCCAGTGCTGTCACCCTCTCCCTGTCATCACCCACTCTGTTACTTAGTGCTGTCAACCTCTCGCTGTCACCCCTTCTCTCATTACCTTTTCCCAGTCACCTAGTGCTTTCACACTCTCCCTATCGTCAACCTTTACCTGTCACCCAGTGCTGTCACTCTCTCCGTCACCCAGTGCTCTCAACCTCTCCCTGTTGTCACCCTCTCCCTGTCACTTAATGCTGTCAACCTCTCCCTGTCACCCAGTGTTGTCACCCTCTTCGTCATCACATTTTCCCTGTCACCTAGTGCTTTAACACTCTCCCCATCGTCACCCTCTACCTGTCACCCGGTGCTGTCATTCTCTCCCTGTCACCCTCTCTCTGTCGTCGCCCACTCCCTGTCATCTAGTGCTGTCACCCTCTCCCTGAATACATATCTTAGGGTATAATTGTAGCTCATCAACCAGGGTGGTACTGCTGCATAGAGGCCCTATAACACTGTGTGTGTTTTTTTTCTTGCAAATCCGCTGTGTTCTATTACTTTTATGTGGGTGCTCATGTGTGTGTTTTTTTTCTCATGTGAGGGTCTATGTGTGTTTTATTTTCTGCAAAGCGCTATGCGTTTTATTTTCACATGGGGTTAATGTGGTGGGTTTTTTTTCATGCAAAGCCTATGTGCATTATTATTTTCATGTGGGGGCCTATGTGTTTGTTTTTTTCATGTTGTGGCCTGTGTATGTGTTTTTTATTTATCATGTGGAGCCCCACACAGTGGGGGTTAATGTGTATGTTTTTTTTTCCCGTTGGGTCCATTGTATATTATTACTAAGGATTTTGTATGGTTTTAATCAGGAGTAGGTCCATGTGGGGTGACACCACTAGTCTATATACGCTTACCAAAAGATTTAGGCTTGAGTCGGCCCTGTCAGACAGGGACGATGAGTGGCAACATGACCTATGATGTCACGCTGCCACAATGCCATCTGTATGGTCATGCCTAGCCCATGCCATGTCTGAGTCACTAGGAAGAACCCAGCACTGCCCTGGCTAGACTACAAGGATGTGGTGTGGAAAGCCTGGGTCCTAGATGCAGCTGCCGCACTGCACCTACTATGCAGTGGTGCCCCTCTGTAGGTGCTCAGCTGGAACGGGTCTCAAGATGGCCCTGACTGTAAGGAGCTCATAATATCACCAGGGGTGCCGAGAGGGGGGGGGGAGCGGGTACTGATTACACGGGCCCAGGACGCAGCACGAAAGTAGCCTTTATTTATTCCCAATTTTTTTTTTTCAGCAATATTCACTAACCCTTGGAAGGTGGCCAGCGGTAGTCGGGAGGGTGGGGTGTGATGGATGTGAGGGGGCTATCAGTTACCGCACATACAGTGTGTCACCCGATTGCAGTCACTGCAGCCGCCGCGGAGCTAATTGTCTTGCGAGATGATGACATCATCATCTCGCAAGGCTCTCTCTTCACCAGGCACCAAGCTCCGGACGTGGACTGGGAGGGACTACAGAAAGGCAGTCTGGGTGACAGTGGGCGTAGCCAGATACAGTCAGTAAGAATAATGGAGTGTGGAACTGTGTATGACTCACTGAGGGAAGAGCTGAGCGCACCCTTAACTGTGAGTCTATGTGAATGACATGGCTTGTCTTTGACACTGTGGTTCTGCTGCCTGCTGCTGAAAGCTGTAAATATATCATTTCTATATAATGAATTTATAAATATAAAGCACTCATCACCATTAATATATATATTTATATACATGTATGTGTATAAATATGTATATTTGTGTATGTATATATATATATTAGGTATGAGCGGTTCGGATTCTGTGGAATCCGAATGGCGCCGAACAGCAGGGATCCGAGTCCAGCCTGACTCGGATCCCACTGCGAGGCCGAACGTCATCCTCCCGATGTCAGATTCTTGCGAGAGTTCGACTCTACATAAGGCGCCGTGATCGGGATTTGGCGCCATTTCTCTCCCAGGCATTGCACGCTGCGCACTGCTCTGCTGAAAGTGGCTGTGTGCAGAGACTCACAAGTGGCTGTGCTGGCAAAGTGACTGTGTAAGGGGGCACACTGCACGCTGATGTATGCTGCACTACACTCAGCTGAATAAGGGCCCCATTCACAAATGACAAATAACCCCTTTAGCGCTCGCTAAAGGGGTTATGCTGCTTTTCTGTATTTAGTAAACAGCGGTAATCTTAGATTACCGCTGTTTGTACAGCATCGCTCTCGCCATCTTTTAGATGGCAAGAGCGACGCAGGCACCATTGCCGGCAATGGAGACCCGGCAGTGCTTTTCCGGCTTCAGCGAAGCCTTCCAGGTACTGCCGCGCCGGGTCTCCCAGTCATGCACATGCGCAGATGGACCTTCGCGCATGTTTATGACACTGAAGCCCCCTTGCTGGCAGCGTTAGGCTGCCAGCCACCCAGCTGAAGACCTCGCCGAGGACAAGGATTATGCTGCATTTCGCGGGACCTCGTTACTAAATACCAGTGGAATTTTCATTTGTCTCACAGTGATACTAAACGAAAATTGTCGCTAGCATTTCCCTTCGTTTGTAAATGGGGCCCTAAGTGGCTGTGTCCAGAGACTCACAAGTGGCTGTGTTGGTAAAGTGACTGTGTACAGGGGGCACACTGCACGCTGATGTATGCTGCGCTATACTCTGCTGATTAGGTGCTGCGTACAGAGACTCACAAGTGGCTGTGCTGGTAAAGTGACTGTGTATAGGGGGCACACTGTACGCTGATGTATGCTGCGCTATACTCTGCTGATTAAAGTGGCTGTGTCCAGAGACTCACAAGTGGCTGTACTGATAAAGTAACTGTGTATTGGGGCACACTGCACACTGATTTATTCTGCGCTGATTAAAGTGTCCAGACTCACAAGTAGCTATGTGTAAAAAAAAGAAAAATTTAAAAAAGTGAAAAAAAACTTTCAAGAAAGTTAAAAGTTTAAAAAGTGAAAAAAAAAAATATATATTTTTTGGTGCTGTACCCCACTGCGTATACAAGTACTGTGACTGTTGGCCGTAGACCGCTGTGTATACAAGCACTGTGACTCCTTCGGCTGTAGCCCACTGTGTATACAAGTACTGTTACTCTCCAGGCTGTAGCCCACTGTGTATACAAGCACTGTGACTCCTTGGGCTGTAGCCCTCTGTGTATACACACAACGTAACTCCTTGGGCCTTAGCCCACTCTCTATACAAGCACTGTGACTCTTTGGGCCATAGCCCTCTGTATATACAAGCACCGTAACTCCTTGGGCCTTAGCCCTCTGTGTATACAAGCAACGTAACTCCTTGAGCCTTAGCCCACTGTGTATACAAGCACAGTGACTCTTTGGGCCATAGCCCTTTGTGTATACAAGCACCATAAATCCTTGGTCCTTAGCCGTCTGTGTATAGAAGCACCGTGACTCCTTGGGCTTTAGCCCTCTGTGTGTCCATAACACACAAGTACTGTGACTCAGTAGTGAGTGGCAATGTTTCATAGATGTGCTTTAAACTGCAGTGTTTGTGCCGCTGCTCTGTCGCTTAGTAACCAGCCAGCTCACTGCAGGCTTTGGCCAATAATGGTGAAAACAATATTGTGAGCTGTGAGGTGTTCTAAATTGACTGTAAATAACTGGAAATTAATGTTATTGATACTATATATATTGATACTAATACTATAGTAACAAAAAAAGTCCAAATTATGTGATTTTAGTTTTTATTTTGTACTTTTTTGAAAAAAAATCCAAATCCATAACCAGTCACGGCGGTTTGGCAAATAAAATTCAAAGCCGGACAAAACCTGGGTGCTCTCCCGGAAATCATTCAGACTCCAATAGTACAATACTTCCAACATAGGGCAGTACTCCCCGGAATTGAAAAAAGTTCACACAGACACCAACTGTATCATCAACATTTCAGATGTATTATCACATATATCATCAGGACAATAGATGTTATAATACATCTGAAACGTTGATGATACAGTTGGTATCTGTCTGAACTTTTTTAAAATCCGGGGAGATATCTTCTGATTGATCGTGCAGTACAGCCAACCAGAAGATTTTGCATGCGACTGCGGGAGTGTGCAAATCGAGCATACACATTGCACAATATACCCGATTTGTCAGTCTGACTTGGCCAAATCGGAACGTTATTGTGCAGAGGTGTACCCAGCGTAATAGTGAATACTTTTGGCCCAGCTGCTGGGAGCTATGACATGCGAGACACGCCCCCAAAGAGGTACAGCAATGTCCCCAATATGCTGTGGCCACACCCCCTCCAGGGGGGCCCCGGGAGGTTGCTGTACCGGGGCCCAGGATTTCTCTTGGCAGCCCTGAATATCACAGCCCTGGTATAGAGCATGTATTGCTGTGTAGTGCCAGTAGAGTGTCATGTTGTACTGTTGGTCATTATAAAACTAACAAAAATGTGTTAAGTGTTTATTGTGTGTTTTCTTTTCATTTAAAAATAATTTTAAAATAATTTGTACCTGTCCTTATGCATGAATGTACAGTCCAGTCCTTTTAAATTTTGTAACCAGAAAAAAAATAGACAGGTTACCTACTTTGGGACCCTTAGGATCTACCACTAACAGCAGCAATTTTCACTATTCTAATAATACGCATGTACAGTACTAAATAGTCATTAACAACTATATATGTGGTGTCATTGATATCTACCTGTGTCCAGAACTAGTTATAAGATGAATAATTCTGCCAAGATAAAGGTGCCGATACTGCGTACTGCGGAGTTACCAAGGAAACACCGGGGTCTTACTGGACATAAACTGGCTGCAAATCTCAACCACTGGAGAGAGCTGAGGAGAACTCGGAACACGGAGTATGATGTCATGGTTGGTCTGCAATGCCCAAATTGCTGAGCACACCTGACATTGCATGCTTTAGGGTTCAGTACTGCAAAGTTCACAATCGTGTGTTTCTTAGGCATGGTTTGAGTGCAGCCCAAGCCTTAGAAGGCAAGGTCAATTATTATCGATACTTAATGGTATTGAGTAATCATGTTCACCCCAGGTTGCAGCATTCCTTTCCTGTAGGGAGGTCTTTCAGGATGACAGTTCTGCAATCCATGGCGCATGAGTGGTTATTCATATGGTTTTGATGAACTTGACACTGTTGTAATGAATATGTCCCACTTTGCTCAGTCACCAGCTCTGAACCCAGTTGAGCATTGATGGGATAATTTGGACAGAAACCTAAAGGCCCCCATACATCTACCAGCTGTTTCACTGATTCCCCGATCGGACCCGGAACCGCTGGTCTGCCGCTCAGAAATGGTGATCTATGATTGGCGATCCGTCAGGGAATGGGTGAAATTCTTTATGTTAACAATCCTAAAAAAAATTGCTGGTCCTGATCATATTTTTAGATTTCACCAATGTCCCGACCCTGGTGTCTGGGGATCGGGGAATTACCCCAATACATCGCAGTTGTATGGGGGCCTTAAAACAGCATTTTCCACCATTCTCAGCCAGGTGCTAGACAGACTGAACGTTCTCTAGAAACTGGTAGACTCATTGCTAAGCACATACTGGACATACATGGGCTCTTCTAGCACAGCGGTGTCAAACTCGGACCATCCAGCTGCAGTGGAACTACACATATCAGCATGCCGAATCTAGCACAATAACCAAATTAGAATTATGCACAAATATTGTTAATGCATTGTATCTAATCTATTATTAGTATTATACATTTTTTCATGTATTAACTCTAAGGACACAAATAAGCTGGATAAGAATTGTCCACTAAACACTAATCATTCATCACCACAATGCACATTTTTGGATGACGCTCAAGAAACAGATGTGGCATTTTGCAAATGATTTTCTATAAACAGGTCTTAATTAAAATCTTAAGATGGAATGGTTGGCACTTTGAGAGGCAGTATTTCTTGGACACCATGCAGTATTCAAAATAAGATATTTTATTTTATGAGCTCTTTGACATTTATTCTTGGCACAATCCTCTATGATTAACTAGAGACTACAGAAGCTACTTAAGTGCTTGCGTTTAATGGAGAGTAGAGCGGCACAAGATCCCATTGCAAGTAAATATTGAAGAGTCAGAATGTATTACCTTCACAGGTCCTTTTATCTTCTGCAAGTTTGTAAGGATCTGTGCATAAGCACTGATAGCTGCCTAATGTATTCTTACATGTAGCCGAGGAATGACATGGGGGATTCAGTTGTTCCAAACATTCATTGATATCTAAAGAAAACAAAAATATTTTAAATATAATTGTATATTGTAAAATCATTTTTAAAGTTAAGGCATGGTACTGTAAGACAACTCAAATTCTCCTTTCTTAGATTATTCAGAAGAATATGCTGGCTATCAGTAGCTGTCAGGATAAATAGTTCTAAGTTTTTAATGTAGCCACATAACTGTGTCATATTCCGCTTGCTATTAAGTAGAGATGTGCGCCGACCCCCATGTTTTGGTTTTGGATCTGGATTCATCTTCGTGTTCTGGTTTTGGATCTGGATTCATCTTCGTGTTTTGGTTTTGAATCTCTATTATTATTAAAAAAAAAAAATGAAATAAAATAGCTAAAATGACGTCATTGTGACCTGTTAGGATGCAATCCAAAACCCAAGTTTGGTTTTTAAATCCGAATTTTGAACCACGGAAGATCCAAACTGGGACTTGGTTCAACTCGGTACCCCAAAGTGATTCTGAATTTGGACTCTGTTCATCTTGGAACCCCTCATTTCGGTTGTTGCCCAGACTCGCACATCTCTACTATTAAGACCTGAACAGCAATCAAATCTACTCTATTACACCAGTGGTTTTCAAACCCGGTGCTCAGGACCCCACGCCGTTGATGTTTTTCAGGTCACCTAGCAGGTGCACAGGTGTATTCATTACTCACTAACACATTGAAAAAGATCCACAGGTGAAGCTAATTATTTTACATGTGATTCTGTGGGGAGACCTGGAAAACATGAACTGTTTGGGGTCCTGAGGACCGAGTTTGAGAACCTGTGCATTAGACCCATGTCACTTTGCAGAATTGGACTCATTTGAAATGAACGAATCGTTTTTCACATAAATAAAATAGAAACAGTAATAAAAGGAAAAAATTGTATCAGTAAACAGGGCTTACAATGGTTTTCCTGGAGAAACCATATAATACATATCAATCTCTAAATGGTATAAAATAAAGCCCATCGTTGTGATATGTCTTTAATGATTAGGCAGTGTAAGCCAAGAAAGCACTTGGACGTCCATTTTTCATTGACTCGCTTCACTAAAATCGTTACTGCTTAGCTCCTTTTTGTCATACATTAATGTTTCATGCACTTAAACCCTCATAGACAAATGCTCTGTAATATAGTGAAAACGGGTGTAGTAGGTATTACCGCCGGCCGCATGTCTGTGTGTCTTACTTGCCTACATTTCCATGTGTGTCTTACTGGCTAAGCTTTTCGTGTGATACGCTGACAACTTGCAGAAGTGAATACTACATTTATAGTAATTAAGTCTTACTGTATATAATTCTGCTCTTCAGGTGCCAAAGCACCCGCAGCTTCCTGTGATAGAGGCTGCTCCAACGCAGCCCACTAAACCATACCACCTTTGCTAAAAGAGAAATGAGGCTCATCCTACATAAGGTATCCCTGCCAGGATATTACATCCTTTCCAGGCAGTTTTAAACAGTTGCATTTACGCATATAATGCAATACTCCAAAATACCTAAACAGATACAGTGGGAATTGCAGTCAGAGAGAGTTACAGAAATGAGGCTCAACCAAATTGTCCTGGAGATTCATCATCAGTTGAAGTTCTTGCACTTCTTGCAGTGGGGACACTGTCAGGATTGCCTACTGCAAACAAAAGAGGCCCAGAATATCCAAGCTGTGTTAATTAAACTGCAATGTCACAAGTAGCAGCTAATGTCGCAGGTTGTGGCTAACATTTCAAATCCACAGTTGCAGTGGTAAATATGTTCCTATCCCTTACCCTAATTCTAACCTAAACCCTAACCCTGAACTACATGTTAGCTGTTGACACTTCAACAATGTAGAAATCGTACCCGTCGACACTGTACTGTTGAAATTATTGACATTGTGACCATCGACATGCTCATCGCTGAAATGTAATCACCACGGGAAGGAATGCCGCCCCAAATGTATATCGGCATGGTTTCCACCTCCATCTTCATTTCATGCCCACGGTGAACCACCTGGCAGGCTGATATCTCTGAAGAATGGTAAAGTCAAGCCCTTTACTGTGAAGTAGAATAAACCAACTACTGTGACGCTATGGTCACTGATCTGCTTCTCTTTTTTTTTGTCACAGCAAAGATCCCTCACCAGCCGCATTACTGTCACCATACACTACAACTCCCTAAACCTAAACCAAAACTCGGAACAAGTTCCCAAGAAAAGGGAAAGGGCGCCGTCTGGCAGGTAGACACCCCCTGACCAATATAAATAGACATCCCAATAATGGAGCAAATCATGCTAAATAAAAACACCCTCATTGCACACCAAAAACTGGGCAACAGCAGCATTAACCTTACGCCCGACTTTATCATTCATTGCACTGGAAACAGTATGTGTTTAGATTATTAATATAACATTCAATCTCTTTTTTTCATTCAATGTGCAATGTTTTTATATGTTTTTAGAGTTGAACTGCAGTTAATTTTTTCATATGTTCAATAAAATAATATATTTATAATTTTCACAGACTATGTTTTATATATAGTGATTCGCACAGACACCTTATTTATTTGTATCCTGGTGATTGACGTCGGCAGAACCGGCCGATGTGGGACTCCGGAGAGGTAAGTATGCTAATTATATGGGTGTGTGGTTTGCAGTGTGGGGCCTCTGGACACCGCACACCATGCATCCATTATACTGTAGATATGCTAATGCATACTTGCCAACTCTCCCTGATGGTCAGGGAGACTCCCTGAAATAGTAGCAATCTCCCTGTCTCCCTGAAGAGTCTAGCAACCTCCCTGATTATTGCACCTTACCTCCATTATGTAGCTGTTTATATATATATATATATATATATAATATATATATAGAGAGCACAGAATCTACGGCACTCAATCGGGTTTCACAACGATAATAACGATGAGACCATATTAATCTTCAACGTTTCGGAGTTTAATCCGTCATCAGGAAGAATATGAGAAATACAAAAACAACACTTACCTATATACATGTTTACAAAGACTGAACCCACCACCAATCGCGCGCCATGCTCGGGCGCCGGGCAGGACCATCCTCCGACCATCGACGTCACTCCCGGAAGTGACCATCCGGGGTCCGGCCCCCACCAGCGTCCGTAACCATGGCAACCAGCGACACACCACTATGTGTCTAATACAACAGAAATATACAGAGGACAGTCGGATGGTGAATAGTATAATGATAACATCATTAAGAGAGAGTAATGTATCATCTCAAAACTTAAGAACAATATTTAAATTGATGTCATAGTATTACTACCTCTTAGCATAGTTGTAGGAAATAACAATATTTACATATTCAATAAAGAGCATTCCACTGGCGTTAGCAAAAAAGTAGTATACCACTATTAGTGCTAATATAGACATGCCCCCATATCTGTAAGAAAAGACCTATAAACACATCTATCTAGAGTGTATATAGAAACTACATACATCTAATTCCTTTTAATAATTAAATCCACAAGCTGCATATAAAATCCCCCACAACTGTAAACGGGAGATAATAAATTGATGCAACACAGTTTCTACAGGAAAGCACTATATGTTAAATATTCATTGAGACCCCGTGGATATACAGTATCAAGTCTGTGGATCCACTGGGTCTCTAATTGAAGCAGTCTCTTGCCTCTGTCTCCCCCTCGTATGTCCTCCGGCACATGATCAATAATCACATATTTCAAAGTAGATAGACTATGTTTAGCTAACAAGAAGTGTCTTGCCACTGGCTGGTCTATATCTTTTTTATTGCCATTATTAAGTGCTGCCCGGATGGCCGACGGTGGAGGGCCATCCTTTCTTTAAAAGAGCGAATCGTTTTACCCACGTAGCATAAGCCACATGGGCACTTGATCAGATAGACCACGTAGCTACTTGAGCATGTTAAGGGATAACGGATTGTAAACTTAACACCCGTATGAGGATGAAAAAAGACTTTAGTCTGAAGCATATAACTGCACGTAGTGCAGCCCAGACACTTGTAACACCCCCCTGTTTTTTTACGAGTATTGGAGGGTAATCTATTAGAAATGTCTGTTCTAACAATCATATCCCTCAGATTTTTGCCACGTCTATAGCACAACATAATCCTAGAGTGTTTAAGTTTTTTTAGGTCTTTGTCCTGTTGTATTACAGGCCATAATGATCTAACTGATTGTTTAATCAGTTTGTCTGCTGTGTTAAATTCATGAACCCAATGTAACCGTTCTGGAGGACTATTACTATCTTGAACCGCACAGTTCAAGAGAGTAGCCCGTGGGATTAAATCAACTTTCCTTTTTGCTTCACACAAGGTTTTATCTGAATAGCCCCTCTCTTTAAATTTGGCCATCATTTCCAATAAGGATGAATTTTTCATTCAGCGTACGTGTTGCGCGATGGGTTAGAACGTCGCACCCTCGTATGCGAATGCGTATATGTTTCAGATTGAGAGAAAGCTATTCTTTTCCTCTGATATAGCAAATTCTATTTTTTTCTACAGTAGATACATAGATGACATCTTGTTATTTTGGAGGGGATCTAGAAGCAAGTTTGAAGATCATATAAAATATATTAACTCACTTGATTGTCCGATCAAATTTACATATCAGATGAGTTCACAACAAATTCATTTTTTAGATGTTAATATCTATATACAAGATAATTACATCCAGACCTCCATATATTCCAAGGAGACTGATAGAAATTAAACAATCAGTTAGATCATCATGGCCTGTAATACAACAGGACAAAGACCTAAAAAAAACTTAAACACGCTAGGATTATGTCGTGCTATAGACGTGGCAAAAATCTGAGGGATATGATTGTTAGAACAGACATTTCTAATAGATTACCCTCCAATACTCGTAAAAAAACAGGGGGGTGTTACAAGTGTCTGGGCTGCACTACGTGCAGTTATATGCTTCAGACTAAAGTCTTTTTTCATCCTCATACGGGTGTTAAGTTTACAATCCGTTATCCCTTAACATGCTCAAGTAGCTACGTGGTCTATCTGATCAAGTGCCCATGTGGCTTATGCTACGTGGGTAAAACGATTCGCTCTTTTAAAGAAAGGATGGCCCTCCACCGTCGGCCATCCGGGCAGCACTTAATAATGGCAATAAAAAAGATATAGACCAGCCAGTGGCAAGACACTTCTTGTTAGCTAAACATAGTCTATCTACTTTGAAATATGTGATTATTGATCATGTGCCGGAGGACATACGAGGGGGAGACAGAGGCAAGAGACTGCTTCAATTAGAGACCCAGTGGATCCACAGACTTGATACTGTATCTCCACGGGGTCTCAATGAATATTTAACATATAGTGCTTTCCTGTAGAAACTGTGTTGCATCAATTTATTATCTCCCATTTACAGTTGTGGGGGATTTTATATGCAGCTTGTGGATTTAATTATTAAAAGGAATTAGATGTATGTAGTTTCTATATACACTCTAGATAGATGTGTTTATAGGTCTTTTCTTACAGATATGGGGGCATGTCTATATTAGCACTAATAGTGGTATACTACTTTTTTGCTAACGCCAGTGGAATGCTCTTTATTGAATATGTAAATATTGTTATTTCCTACAACTATGCTAAGAGGTAGTAATACTATGACATCAATTTAAATATTGTTCTTAAGTTTTGAGATGATACATTACTCTCTCTTAATGATGTTATCATTATACTATTCACCATCCGACTGTCCTCTGTATATTTCTGTTGTATTAGACACATAGTGGTGTGTCGCTGGTTGCCATGCTTACGGACGCTGGTGGGGGCCGGACCCCGGATGGTCACTTCCGGGAGTGACGTCGATGGTCGGAGGATGGTCTGCCCGGCGCCCGAGCATGGCGCGCGATCGGTGGTGGGTTCAGTCTTTGTAAACATGTATATAGGTAAGTGTTGTTTTTGTATTTCTCATATTCTTCCTGATGACGGATTAAACTCCGAAACGTTGAAAATTAATATTGTCTCATCGTTATTATCGTTGTGAAACCCGATTGAGTGCCGCAGATTCTGTGCTCTACATACCTTCTCATTGCTGTGCACCACGGTATTTGCCTTTGATTAGGAGTGCCATTCTGTTGGACTATATATATATATATATATATATATATATATATATATAAAAAAAGAAAGAGCATTGACTCCCCCCTCTTTTTTCAAAGGGACATTATGCACCCAAAAAAGGGCCATGGCTTCATGGGAAAGGGCCAGGGAAGAGATAGGAGAGGCCAGGAGATGCTGGGGATGAAATAAGAGGAAGCAACAAGCAAGAATGATAATAAACAGAAGTTGACAGGCCCAAACAGCACCCCCTGACCTGTGGTACCCTGTGCGATGGCACCGGCCGCACTACCCTAGCTACGGCTCTGTATATCCATTCAAATGGGATAATTAGTATCATTTCTCTGCATTGGATATAAGGCACAATGATCCCTATGGCTACATGCATTATCTGAAAAGTATCAGTGTGTTTTCATCAGCTAATAGACCTTACTGACAGCTTTGGGGCTCATTTACATTTGGATGTCAGTCAGGTTTATGACACGCCTATCAGATGTAGCAGTACATGCCCACTTTTCCGCCGTGCTCACAGATGTTGTTTCCACAATCTCCCTGAAATTCTTTTTCAAAAGTAGGCAGGTATGTGCTAATGCCGGAAACCACAAGGTGCATCACAACACACGCCCCAGAAGACAAACCAAATGTGTCCCTCAGCATTGAAAAAACCCAATCATATTGGTATTTAGTCAAAAGGTCCACCATCCATACACAGAAAGAACCCTCTTCTAGATAAGCAGATGACAAGTACTGCTGTAAGCTACCAAGGAAGACCAATAATCCTCAACTAATCAAGCAGTGTGTGATCACTATATTAGGCCACAAAATGATGCAAAAAATAAAATTCTAAGTTACACAACTGGGCCTCAGGAACAGATGGAACACTAGCTCAGCCTACCGGAACTTGCATAAGCAAGAACCCTTGGTGGCAAAAAGGAAGCTATGGCCAGGGCCCAAGATACCACTACTCTAGAGCTGCCAACAACATATAGACCCCATATGTTGTAATGTATGGAAAATAAGAATTACAATAACATGCAGCAAGAGCACAGCATCATTGACAGAACTATCTGAGAGAGAATTTTAAATGAGAATAGGGCAGATATATTGAACCTTTGAGAGAGATAGATTGGAGAAGCTGCCCATAGTAACCAATCAGCTTTTAGCTATCATTTATCTAACACAGTTTACAAAAAGACAGTTAGGGGTAAATTTACTAAAGTGAGAGATTTTAAAAGTGGAGATGTTGCCCATAGCAACCAATCAGATTCTAGCTATTATCTTCTAGAAGGTGCTAGATTAATGTTCAGTAGAATCTGATTGGTTGCTATGGGCAACATCTCCACTTCTAAAAACTCTCACTTTAGTAAATATACCCCTTAGACGCTGATTAGTTGGTATGGGCAACTTCTCCAAGTTATATATTTGAAGGTTTGCTACATTGCCCCCATAATCTGGCCACCAATCATAGTTGGTTACAGATCTGGACCATAAGTACCAGGACACATACAGTCAGGCCAAGCTAAGTAAACCAAATACAGTGGTACATAACAAAGTACATTCTATATTATAATAGACAGAATCTGATTGGTTGCTATGGGCAGCAACTCCAATTGTCTGGTTTAAAAGCTTTAGTTATCTACCCCATGGTCCTCCTTCTAACAGCTGTGTTATGTTCTGCACCTACTGCTTATGTGTTATCTAATCAACTGAACTGGTTATTAAACTTCTAGGGGCTGGGGGCCCTTTTACCCTTAAAACACAGAAAAGCCTGTTAAATGAAAAAAAGAGGACTGGAGTATCCTACCACTCCACCATAAGCAGTATTACACATAATTGTACAGCAGAATACCAAAAGGTTACATGTAAGAGGCTGTGCTGCTTAGTCATTGTGCATAGGGGGTGCATGCTGCTGTATGCTGTGCTGTACTCTGCTGTATTGGCTGTGCTGTGTCCAGACTCCATCAGGAAGACATTCACATTCATATATAAGCCCTGTGACTCCACTCCACACTGTTTAAATAGGGCTGTGCCCACGACATAAAAAAATTAAATAATTGTATTGTTTTGTGCGCTTTGTTTTGCTCATAAAAGCTCTGTAGCGCCAGTCCACGCAGGAATACAACTGCGCCATAAGAAAAAAAAAATTGTATTGTTTGTACTCTTTGTTTTGCTCACATATATAAGCCCTGTCCATGCAGGAATTCAGCTGTCATAAAAAAAAAAAATTTTGTTTGTACTGTTTTGTGCGCTTGGTTTTGCTCACATGCATATATAAGCCCTGTGGCTCTAATCCACACAGGAATAGAGCTGCGACATCAAAAACATAAATTAAATAATTATATTGTTTGTACTGTTTGGTGCGCTTTGTTCACGTGCATATGTAAGTCCTGTGACTCCACACAGTGTGAGCCATTTGCCATATTTGAAGTTGAACTGCCACATGTTTGTGCCACCCACTGCTGTCGCTTAGCTTACTCAGCCAGCTAGCTCGGTGCAACCTTTTGGCCTGAACAGGATGAAAACAATATTGTGAGTTTTCATATAGACAAAATTGATTGGAAATGAGTGGAAATTATTGAGGTGAATAATACTCTTGGAACAAAAAAAGGATTTTATCTTTTTTTGTACATTTTTGGGAAAAAAACAAAACCAGTCACTGTGTTTTGCAAAACCAAAATCAGATGACAAATTAGAACCAAAACCAGCAAAAATGGTCTGGCGCACATCTCTAATTTTTACACTTTAGTTGTGAAATAGTATCATATGTAAACATACATTAAAGTTCACAGGGTTTATTTAGTAAATGGCAGCTTTCAACGACACCGATTATGTGCAATTTTCCGCACAGAAATTATATTTCTTGGTTTTACCATTAGTAGTATTGCTCTTTCAAATTCTAGGCCTGATTTTAAATCAGACGCAAGTTGGTTTGTGGATGCATCTTGCGGATTTCAACATACTGCGCAAGTGCTGTAGAAAAACTGGTGACTACATATCTGTCGAATCAGGCTAGGGACGTGCAGTCAGGGTAGGCAGGGGAGGTAGAGCCTACCCTGTCATACTCCTAAGATTTGATATAAAAATGATTAGAATAATACAAAGAAGATATTTATAACTTATAAACATCTTCTTTGCTTATTGTAATCATTTTTATAGTTAACACTCACCAGCTTTGTGGAGCTCCCTGGGACTGCAGGGAGATGAGAGATGAGGCAGCAACAGCTCAGCCTCGCCTCTGCATAGTTAGACACTGCTTGCAGAGCTGGGGGTGGGGCCACACCATGGGCAGTAAGCTGCAAAGATAGAAAGCTAATAGAGGCGTGCCTCTGAGTATGGGGGGCGTACCTTGAGCACTGATGGACACCTTGGATGTGTCATGTGACCAGGAAGTGCACTGCAGTGTTTTGAGATCAAAGCTCACTCAGTAGCAGCAAGAGAAGACACAGTGATGCAGGTAGTAGAATCAATGACACTGAAACTTAGTATAGTGAGGGGAGAGTTACAGTGTCTAGGGGGTGAGACAGGCTTCTAGCACCAGAGGCGTCACTAGTGTTGGTGTCACCCGGTGCTGTAACAAATGGTGACACCTCCACCAAAAAAAAAATTAAAAATCAGGACCAAGGTGTGCAGCTCCACGCTCTCTCTCCTTACCAGTCCAACAGTCCGATACGCACATTGCAGTGCTCATCCCAGAATGCTGGGCATACCCGGGGGGACGTGGTGATGCCAGTCTACCCCCACTTCTGTGTCCCCAGCCAGCCAATCCCCAATTCTGTGTCCCCAGACAGCCAGCCAATCCATCTTCAAAGTCTCCAGCCAGCCAGCCAACCCCCCCTTCAAAGTCCCCAGCCAGCCTTCCACCACTTCTGTGTCCCCAGACTGCCTGCCCCCACATCTCTGTCCCCAGCCATCCAGCCAATCCCCACTTCTGTGTCCCCATCCATCCAGCCAATCCCCCCTTCTGTGTCCCCATCCATCCAGCCAATCCCCACTTGTGTCCCCAGCCAACCAATCCCCACTTCTGTGTCCCCAGGCAGACTTCCCCCACTTGTGTCCCCAGCCAGCCTTCCCACACTTGTGTCCCCAGCCAGCCCTCCCCCACTTGTGTCACCAGCCAGCCTTCCCCCACTTGTGTCCCCAGCCAGCCTTCCCCCACTTGTGTTCCCAGCCATCATTCCCCCCACTTGTGTCCCCAGCCAGCCTTCCCCCACTTCTGTGTTCCCAGCCAGCCTTCCCCCTCTTCTGTTTCCCAGCCAGCCAAACCCCACTTCTGTGGCCCCAGCCAGCCCCCCCTTCTGTGTTCCCAGCTATCCTTCCCCCACTTGTGTTGCCAGCAACCTTCCCCTACTTATATGTCCCCAGCCAGCCTTCCTCCACTTATATGTCCCCAGCCAGCCTTCCCCCACTTATATGTCCCCAGCCAGCATTCCCCCCTTCTGTGTCCTCTGCCAGCCAGCCTTGTGTCCCCAGCTATCCTTCCCCCGCTTGTGTTCCCAGCAGCCTTCCTCACTTCTATGTCCCCAGCCAGCCTCCCCCCACTTGTGTCCCCAGCCAGCTTCCCCTCCCCCCTTCTGTGTCCTCTGCCAGCCAGCCTTGTGTCCCCAGACAGCCACCTTGCTTCATTGACTTACCTTCTTCTTGACTGCTCCTCTCTTTGAGCCTTCCAGCAGCGGCGGCATTGGGGGGAGTAGTGGACGGGAAATGGGCTCCTGAGCTCCTCTCCTTCAGCAGTGGTGGCACAGTGTGACATGATGTCACGCGCTGTCTTTAAAAAAAAGGAAAAACTTTTCAGCATGACCGCCATGTAAAAGTAGGTGGGAAGTGGGCGGGCAGCGGGTGGATCCCCTGCCTGGGACCCGTCACCTTTCATGGCCAATGGTGTGCTCCACCCCTCTCGGCGGCCCTGTGGGCATCTCTTTGATGGCGTGGGAGGCTGCAGTCAGCTGTGTGATGGCTGGGGGAGTGTGTGGCTTTTTGGTGTCACCCCCTTGGAGGGTGATACCCGATGCGGCCCGCACCCCCCGCGTGACGCCACTGTCTAGCACTCAGGACCTCATTCAGAGTCGATCGTTGCGGCCGCACGGTCGTACACCACCGATGTTTGCTAAACTGCGCATGCGTAAAATTCGCAATGCGCGTGCGCAAACTAGCTAATACGATCAGAAATTTCTCTCTCCTTCAACTTGGCCAGGTCGTTAGTTTGAGTGACAGGATGAGGCGTTTGTGGGTGGTAACAGGGGAAGGTGCTTGTGAACGGGGGAGTGGAGATCCGAACGCAGGCGTGCCTGACTATGCAAACGGTGTTTTATGGGAGTGCATAATTAACTAAGTAGTGTCATGGCACATGTGACATGGGAGGTTTTAACACTGACTTGATCGTAGTGCTTAAGAGAGGGTATGGTCAACCCTAAGCTCTACGACCAGCTCCGATGGTTTCCGATGGTCTCGATTAATCCTTATATGCCTGGAGATGACGTGTAATGGGAACGAGAAGGGGGCATATTTTTAGTCTTATGGCCGCATCCTCCCCTCGCTCGTCCAGCTAACGGTCACATCTTAACGACGCAACTTGCGAGCTCTTCATTTGCATATCCGGCCCCTTTTACCTTACGACCGTGCGGCCGCAACGACCGACTCTGAATGAGGTCCTCAGTTCCATCTCCACCAAACAGGTGAAACGGCCGTCTTTCCGCAGCATAGGAGGTCCGGTCAGTGCATGGACTAGACCCCCGCACGGTGACCCTGATACGTATGTACACTTGCTGTCTGGCCGCCGTGTCAGTTCAGCTTATTACACTCTGCATGAATGGAGATACAGCACTCTGATCTCTTATAGTATAATTTGGAGACCTGTCTGCCCTAGGGCTCATGCTTTCTTGCAGGCATCTGATTACACAGGCTCATTTATGATCTGACTATTGTGGTAGCACAGTGGATGTACTGCTGTATACTGCCCAGTTTTTAGTTGGGGTAGATTTGATGTTATTTCACATGGTTATTTTTTCATTGCACACATGAGGACATGGTTTATGTCCAGCTTTCTTTCCCCCGTCATTAAGGGGAATAGATTTGAATAACCTATTTGGCTCTTTTTTACTATCACTGTGTGATGATTTTGAGACACACTTGTATCCATTGTAAATATAGCAAAACACACTTTGTACAACTATATTACTTGGCAACAATGAATGCTATCTATTAAACGTTCCAGGGGAATACAGATTAGTACAATCACTATATGAGGACTTGATTAGCGCCCGGTCTCTGCCCCGGTGACTTAGGGGAACGGACACTAGTAATACATTTTGCTTTCTTTGTTATTACCATTCTGTGTGTTGTGACCATGTGATGACTTATTCAATGTACATCCATATTTCATGTTAATAATACAAATTATGCTATGTATTGTTTGGTTAAAATGTATGGTGTCTGCTAAGTGCTCTAGGGGAATATAAATTAGCACCATCCCTACCAAAACATATGGGATTTGCATACCCATGTACAATCACATGAATACTATATAAATGCCGTTTACATTTGATATGATTATCCCCAGGCACTATTAGACTGACATTACTTATACCTGCATTTCGATTATCTGTTTATTTGGCTATATGAATATGATATACATACTTTAGAAGGTAAAATAACCAATTTATTCATTAATTAAAGTATACTTTTTTTGGAATTTATGTCCATTGTTTAATCAAAGCGGACTTCTCATACTGAGTTATACCCTTAACTATATTACACCAAGACCCCCAATCTCCTGTTTATATAGTCCTACAACCATACCTTACTGAATATACCCAATCTAGTCTGATCTTGGAAGCTATACAGTATTGGGCCTGTTTAGTACTTGACTGGGAGACCACCAGGGAATATTGGGTGTTGTAGGTAATATTTAGGAGCAGAACGGGACAGTGGACCTCATTCAGAGGCGGTCGTTAGATGCAAGCGGTCGCTCTGCGTGAGGGCGGCCGCTTGTATCTTGTAGTGCCGCCTCTTGGTCAATCGCTAAGCTGTGGGTTACCACCCATAGCTCTAGCGACCGACCAGGGTGATGGTCGCAATGGTCAAGACCATCGCAACCATCGGGGCTTGCGACGAGACCCTAAGGTTGGGTCTCGGCAAGCGCAAGCCCCAGGGAGCTTCCTGCTCTGATTGAGCAGGAAGCTCCCCACTGACATTACTGATGATGTCTGTGCGGCCGCCCACAAAATGGTAGGCGTTCCTTAAGGAACGCCTCCATTTTGGAAACCACCCCCCGGCCCGCCTACAAAACGGGGCGAGCTGTCGATCAACATTGACAGCCTCCCCTTTTGTAGCGAGCTCCGGAGCGAGAGAGTTTCTCTCTCGCTCGGGGTCTTGCGCACACGTAGTGTGGCCGCTGCACGTGCGTAGGGCTACCCATCGACCCGGTTGCGAGCACATCGGTGCTTGCGACTGGGTCTGAATGACCCCCTAAGTGTATAGTAGCAGGGACATAAGTGATTACAATTGATTTGGTTTATGTTGATTTTAGGATCACCACGGGTACAAAACCTGCTGAATGATATGAATACATAATCTAGAATTTATAGGAGCATGATTACCCAGAATTATTTGAATATTTATTTCGCCGTATCCATTTATTCTATTAAAATGAGGAGATCCGCAGATTTTTAATAATTACTAATAAAGGTTATTAAATTTGATTTAAGAGTGCCCCAACAACTAGCCCTTCTTGGCTCTTTGTTTTTTATACGGGCATGGACAAAGATCACAAGTGCGGACTGATTGATTAGACCAGTCTTTCCATGAAATGGGTGTTTCTTAGCAGCGACCATGTGGTCGTACAAAACTGTTCCGGCTAGTGGAAGTGTCATGGGCGTGTAAGCAGACTTCAGTACCAAGCAGACAGAACTTTTGCACCCAGCATGGACTGGGTGTATGTAAAGATACTAATGATGATGGTTGAGACTGTGGACCTTATTCAGAAACCTCGATGTTTGGCCAGTGCGCATGTGAGCGAGGGAGCCGGCTCCCTCGTGCGCATGCATGAGACCCGCTACAACCGACAGCGCTGGTCGTAGCGGGTCTCTTTCCAAAGGGGGCGAGCTGTCGATGTTGATTGACAGCTCGCCCCGTTTGGAAGGCGGGCCGGGGGGGGTGGCAGCCCAAATGGAGGCGTTTGGGGGAGGCCCCACTGACATCACTAGTGATGTCAGTGGAGAGCTTCCGGCTCGGACAGAGCCACAAGCTCTCCGGGGCTTATGACAAGTGAGACCCTACCCTAGGGTCTCGTCGTAAGCCTCGATGGTCGCGATGGTCTCTGACCATCGCGACCATCTCCCGAGCGGTCGTTAGAGCTGTGGGTGTAAACAGCTCTAACGACCGCAACAGAGGCGGGCGGTCAGGATGCAAGTGGCCACCCAGTTTCTGAGCGACCGCTTGCAGTAGGAAATCACTGGAGGATGTAGGTAGTAGTGGATACAGGTAACACTAGGAAGTATCGGTAGAGACCAATGTAGAGCACAGGTAACACGGGAGAGAATTAGAGATGAGTGGGTTTGGATCTCAGAGATCCGAACCCACCAAAATTTCGGGGATCCGGGGCGATCCGAGCGAAGCTCAGATCTCCCTGCCTGCTCTGGATCCCTCACCCGAACCAAAACCTTGCGACCCCGCTGTCGGATCGCGAGGTTTTGTATTGAGCATGCTTAACGCTGATTGGCTGAGAGAGCCATCTGAGGCAATCAGCGTTAAGCCCAATGAAAATACACACAGAAGAAAAAGAAGATGCGCCCACCATCCCCTGCCGCCTAACACCGCCGGCACCCCCCCGCTGCCGGCACCCCCACTGGCAGCATCCCCCGCCGCCGACACCACTGCTGCCCCATGTACTGAGGACACAGTCAGCGACCCCCACACTGCCTACACCACCAGTGCCCCTGCACTGCTGACACAGTCAGTACACATGCACTGAGGACACCGCTGGCACTCCCGCTCTGCCAACACTGCCGGCACCCTGCATTGAGAACACCCCTGCACTGCCAACACAGTCAGCAAACCAGCACTGAGGACACCTCTGGCACCCTCGCTCTGCCAACACCGCCGGCACCCTGCATTGAAAACACCCCTGCACTGCCGACACAGTCAGCAAACCTGCACTGAGGACACTGCTGGCTTCCCCGCTCTGCCGACGCAGCCGGTACCCTTCACTGAGAACACTGCCAGCACCGCAGCACTGCCATTCCATGTACTGAGGACACCACCAGCAACCCCCGCACTGCCGACACAGCCAGCAAACCTGCACTAAAGACACCGCTGGCACCCCCGCACTGCCAACACAGCCAGCAAACCTGCACTAAAGACACCGCTGGCACCCCCGCAGTGCCGAAATCACCGGTACCCTTCACTGCGGACACTGCCATTCCATGTACTGAGGACACTGTCAGCAACCCCGCTCTGCTGACTCTGCTGTCACAGTAAGTGCACTATTGGTGTATCCAACCCACACTGTATAACGCACTGTACCCGTGTTGGAAATTAGAAGCTGAACTGCCAAATGTTTGTGCCGCCCACTGTGTCACTTAGCTTAGTCAGCCAGCTAGCTGGATACAACCTTGTTGCCTTAACTAGATGAAGCAAATAATATATTGAGGTGGTCAAAATTGATTGGAAATTACTGGAAACAAATGTTATTGAGGTTAATTATACTGTAGGAACAAAAACAGGCCCATTTTATGTGATTTTAGCTGTTTTTATGATTTTTAAAGAAAAAATCCAGAACCAAAACACAAAAACAAAACACGGAGGTGAGGTTTTGGGAAAACCAATCCAGATCCAAAACCAGGGGGGATCCCGATCCAAAACCAAAACACGAGGGTTAGCGCACATCTCTAGAGGGAATATTACTGAAGAATGTCACGTAGGGAAATGTTACTGAAAGTATCACGAAGAGGATACACTGGAGGAGAACACGCAGAAGATTCACTGGAGTAAAATGCTAAAGGCAAAACTCGGATGACATAGTGAGTACACACACTGGTGATCCAGACGTACAGTAGGGGAGGCACTGAAGTAGAATACTTGAAATTAGTACACGGATGCAGAGACGGATTTAGGCCCTCATTCAGAGCCGCTCGTTAACAGCAGTACGCTCGTTGCGTTCTGATGTTGAGAAACCGCGCATGCGTCGGTGTAACACTGCGCATGTGCGTACGGCATATTGCGAGCTTTTTTTGTCTCATTCATCAAATTGCGAACAGGAAGTGACATGTCAAATGTGATTGACAGAACAGGCCGTTTTTGGGCGTTGACGGGGGTGGAGATGGAAAAACGCAGGCGTGGCGAGGCGTTTTTGGGGCGTACATACATTATCTGATGCGAACGTCAAATGTGTTCGTACCAAGTCATACGTCACTGGATGATCCTTTTTCTGTTCAAACTGCTCGCACAGCTTGGGGTCTGGATTACTCGACCACATTGGCGATGGCCTTGTCCTCCGTCCCGGGCCTCCACGATGTTTCATCGATTAATCACGGCTTGTCAGAAAAACAATCAATTTTGAATTGAAAACCAGCTTGTAATGTGTTTTGAAACAAGTTTTTTTGGTTAGCACAAAACCGTACGCAGGTGGAAATCATAGCTGCTAATTTCAGGATTACACAATCAATTAGCGTACATTTGTAGGTATGTTTTTTTTTGTTTGAATTTTGTTTTTGTGCTATTGTAACAATAATGTCATCATGTTTGTGTGTATTTTACCATTTTGCTTTGGTCAGGAGAATTTGCATCCTTATGTAATTTTTAAAGTGTTACTTAAAGAGCCCTTTTTTTAAAACATTTTTTTTTTTTTTTGGGAGGTAGTTTTTGCCTTGTGGGCCAGGATTAACTTTAAACTAGGGATGTGCAGGCTCGGTTCTACTCGGTTCCGTTCGGTTCTTTTTACCGAATCTTATTGGCTATCCAAAACTCGTGACAGCTGAAACCCAATAAGATCCGGTAAAAAGAACCGAACGGAACCGAGTAGAACCGAGCCTGCACATCCCTACTTTAAACCATTTATAAAATAATGTCAGAATACAATGTAGAACATTTGTAAAAAATTTATTTGAATATAAAAACATTTTCCGGACCATTTTTGGACAAAACTTTTTGGGCAGTGTTTTTCAAAAAACAAATTATAATTGGGCCAAACATAAAAGGTATGGAAACTTAAAACAAAAAATTAAAAACAATTCACAAGAAAGGAGAGGGAAGTTTTGGCCCAAAAGGAATATGGGGCAAGCACAGAAGGAGTGTGGGAAAAGTAGCCAGTGCTGTCAATGTTTTTTCCCCCGTTTGGCTGGGGGAGGGTGGGCGCCAGACCGGGTCCGGGATGTCATCGGGCTGGCCTGTCCAGAGGCAGATGTTGTGGCCTCTGGACTAGGCACAGGGCTAGGCACATTTGGAGGATTGGCTGATGTTGTGCCAGAGGTGGAGGATCCTGATGTCACGGCAGGAAGGGAGGGCGGCTCCACCATGTGCTGGCGAACGAGCTGCTCCAGGGCATTGGCGATGCGGATGTTGGCCCTGGTATTTTCCGCCAGGGCCTGACCAATGGTCACGTTGGCCGCAGCATTTTGCTCCAGGGCCTCAGCCACCCGTAGCCGACTGGCGTCCATCCTCTGCAGAATCTCCGTATGGAAATCCGATTTATAATTGAGTTCTGTGAGGAGTGCCACTGCCTGCGAGGGGGATTGCCCTGGACTGGCTTCTGCAGGGTCCTCAGCCGGATGTACTGGTTCCTCCCCTGCAGAGCCAGCAGAAATTCTGCGGCCAAGGCTCCCCTCTGGAGCAGACTCATCCGCCTGTGTCTCTGTGAGAAAAATGAGAAAAGAGTCACATTAGAATCTACATATTGGTACAATAACATTTCAGAGTTGGTTACATCACAATATTTACCTGGGACAACATGAGGAGCCGCAAAGTCTGGCATGTCCGTATCCATGTTGGACACGCCAAACACCTCCACAGCCTGCACACACCCCTGTGCCAGCTCTTCCAAATCATTCAACTCCAATGACACAGGGGTGGGACCCCCACCTGTCCCCCTTGCATGCCTAGCCGTGTCCGCCATTTTTTGTTTCAGGCGATATTTGAAGTCTTGCCATCTGTGGGTGAAAAAGTAACCATTATTCCTGCATTTTGTTTTTTTTTGGTTTTAGGGGGGTCAAGTTTTTACTTACCGCCGTTTGACATCCCGGGCTAGACGGACATAATCACCCACCCTATTGACAGCACTGGCTATCTCCTCCCACATTCTCCACTTCTGGCTTGCACCCATATTCCTGTCTGCCTGTGGCAGGATGTCCACACACTTCTGAACCAAAACCTCCATCTACTTTCTTGTGAATTGTGGCTGCCTTTTCTTTTTCCCTGCTTTGCCCGGAATACTGGGCCCAGCAGCCTCTTTCGTGTCATCCTCCTCACCTATTTGTTTAAACGTTGAGAAATTTAAGCTTGCAAACTTTCACTATATTATGTTTCAAAATAATCCTTGTTTGGAAATGCCTGAAAAACTTACCGGCCGACTCTTGGCCATTGTTTCCCTGGTCTGTAGCCATTTCTTACATCCAAACAAGAAATACACCAGAACGTTTTTTTTGGGTTGTGACGTATTTATACATGCGTCCTTATTTTTCGTCCGCATCATTGATTGTGCATTCCTATGATCCCTCCTTAATTTGCGCAGGAAAATAAACACTATTTATGGCTTTGGGCATCTCGAGTGGAGGTGGCGGGTGTTGGTTGTTGGAGGTTATGTTGGTCGGAGTGGATTGTTGGCGGGAATTGTATTTGGCGGTGTTTGGCGTTTTTTTCTGTGTGTCTTTTGGGAGTTTTTATTTCCGTTCGCTTTTTTTGGTGTGGTTGTTTTATTTGTCGTGTCATTTTTTGGTAAGTTTTTGGCCGTCTTCCTTTAGTTCACTTTGTGTATCCTTCTTTTTGATACATTTTGGTCGCTAATTTTTTACCAATTATCCTTTGGTAGGTTTCTTTTGGCTCTGCCCCAACAACCTTTTTATCCGGTGACTTATATATCCTCTATTGGTAAGTTTGTTTTTTCACTTGTTTATTAAATGTTCATGTTTTGTTTAACGCAACTTTGTTTGACCTTACAGTTTTAACCTTTGGTTTTGTGATTCCTAAATGTATGAACTAATTAGCGCATTTTTATCTGGTTCTTTTCTGTATTGTAATTGCGAACTAATTAGTGCATTTTTATCTGGTTCTTTTCTGTATTGTAATTGCGAACTAATTAGCGCATTTTTATCTGGTTCTTTTCTGTATTGTAATTGCGAACTAATTAGCGCTTTTTTGGCTGGTTATTTTCTGTAGTTAAATTGGTTGTGATTTACCGTTAGAATTTTTTTTTTAATTTGGGTCCCAAATTGAGGTAGTCTGCGCACTGTCATTTTGCTCTTTGCCGAAATGTGTGTTTATCCCCTTTTATGTTTTGTATTGTACCCAATTTAGATTCCTAAATGGCCACCCTAAATTTTTGCATTGTTTGTTTGTTTTTAATTTTAGGCTTGGAAAATCATGACAATACCCCGGCATGTAAGCATCATTGGATTGTATCGTAAAGATAAGTAAATTTTCAATTTTTGGGGGGCAAAAAAACCTTACATTCAATTCTTGCCATTTCAGGTTGATCTTGGTCGGATTGTTGTGGCCATGCTCCCGGAAGCCGACCAACCTCAATCTCGTCCCAGGCGTAGGCATCGTAGGCATGCAAGGCCCCAGATATATCGAATACATGTCACCCTTTTTGGAATGCCCGATGATGAGGTGTTAAGACGCTACCGTCTTCCGCCCCAAATCATCATAGACACTCCTCATTAATAGAGAGTGATCTTGAGCGGCAAATTGACAGTCCTACAGCAATACCACCACTTATGCAATTTATGGCGGTGTTACATTTCTGTGCCTCAGGATCATTTCAAACAACGGTGGGAATAGTTGCGGGAATCTCCCAATCCTCCTTTTGCAGGATCCTGAGGGCAGTGATGGAGGCCCTTTTCAAGCACCTCCATCATTTTATTTACATGCCTTTGGATATGGGTGCCCTTAGTGTGGCCAAGGCCAATTTTTACCAAATAGCTGGCTTCCCACACATCATAGGGGTTGTGGATGGTACTCGCATACCACTTCAGCCTCCAGCATGGCTGGAGGCCATTTTTCGCAACCGCAAACACTATCCCTCCCTGAATGTAATGGTGGTATGTGATGCCTCCCTCCAGATCCTGTCCCTGAATGCAAAATTACCCGAAAGTGCACATGACTCATTCGTCATCCGGCAATCAGGGATGTGGCAAAAATTAAACAACCTACAAGCTGGTGATGCGTGGCTTCTGGGTAAGTGGAGACCTTTAGTACATAACAATGTTAAGCTTGATACACAGTGATCCTGATGTTGTCACTTCTTTTTCACAGGAGACAATGGCTACCCTTGCACGCCCTGGCTGCTCACTCCTTATTTGGCTCCCACACCAGGGCCACAAAGTAATTTTAATTCCGCACTTACAGCCACCAGGCAAGTGGTGGAGCACTGTATCGGCCTTTTAAAAGGCCGATTCAGATGCCTCCACCGCTCTGGTGGCGAGCTCATGTATTTGCCGGATATGGTTTCGAAACTTGTGGTCCTGTGTGGGATATTTCACAACATCGCCATAAGGAGTGGTGTCCCTAGGCAGTGCAATCACGGTGCATACGCAGTCTACCGATAATCGCTCAGCCCATAATTATTAACTATTCAATTTTAAATCAGGTTGCACAACATAAAAACAACATAAATCAATCTATAGTACTACTATAGATTGATTTAGGTCATTTTAGTAGTGCTATAGATTGATGTAGGTCATTTTAGTAGTACTATAGATTGATTTATGTCGTTTTTATGTTGTGCAATCTGATTTAAAATTGAATAGTTATTAATTATGGGCTGAGAGATTACAGAGTAATTTCAGAATAAGGCCGGCTACGCACTTGCACGATATCGGCCCGATTTGGCCAAATCGGAACAACAAATCAGAAATATCGTGCAGTGTGTTTGCTCAAATTGTGCACTCCCGCGGTCGCATACAATATCGTGTCATTGGCTGTGCTGCACTGCTAATCACACGATATCACTTACGGCACCATACATATTAATGAAGGACAGAACAAGTGATCGTTCCGTCGTTCATTAAATCATGTAGTGTGTACCTGCAATCATGCGATGCCCAGGGTGAAGACAAATCGCCCTGAACATCGGCACGATTGCTGGTTGCTCAGTTGTGTACCCACCCTAACACAGTACCCTACCTGGCTGGCTGCTGTCCTCTGCGTGCTGCTGATGGGCGGTTGCAAGCCTGGCAGTGGCGCTGTGCAGAGGCTGATGTGCATGCTGGAGCAAGCCGGAGACCAGGGGCAACGCAGCATTTTCCTGGGTGGGTTTCTATATAATATATATATATATATATATATATATATATATATACTGTGTGTATATGTGATACCCTGTAAAGACCCCCATATATGTGGACATTTGTATGTTGCCCTGAGCTGGAGAATGTTCTGGAACTGAAGTGTGGAGGTGCACTAGGACCCAGGAAATCTGGAAGAGTGTGCTTCACTAGTGAGCTCAGACTAAAAACTGTAACAAAAAGGGGAGGAGAGAGAAGGACCCTGAAACTGGCTGAGAAAGCACATCTGGTGTGTGAGGGGACTGAGAAGTAGGCTGTGAGGAGTGCAGCACCTGGGATTGTTTGCAGGGCTGTGACCAGAAGCCAAGCCAGGAAAGTGAAGAAGCTGCACTGCCAGGTCAGAGGACGCAGTGGGCAGCAAGTAGCCAGCAATATGAAGTAAGAGACTCCCAGTGAGACAAATGAAGAAGAAGCAGGTGCAGTGATCGCAGGCACAGTGATATCCTAAAGTGTACTGTGGCTCCCATTATCTATTATGAAAGACTCAGTAAGGCACAGTGAGTAACAACCCTTACAGCACTATAAACTGAACTTTATCCAAGATTTATTTTCCCTCCCTTTTCTACCAAGGGATATTTACCTTAAGAAAGCAAAGCAACCAGCTACCAGTCTATAGTAACCAGTGGTGTGCATTGTATGTGACTTGGGATTCATGCTGTTTAATGAACTGGTCACAATAACAGCCTGCATAGTACACAGTTAACCTAAATGAAATTCTTTACCTCTGTTAACTCAATCCAAGAACAGAACTGTGATATATACATTCTGTTAGCAGACAATCAAGAGAACAGGGTGTTACTCCCTTTGCATACAGTTATGAAGAAGAGAACAGTTATACATATATATATTCTACCATCCGGAAGTCATTGAAAGCAACGTGACCATTAGTCTGGATACATTTAAGATATTATCTCAGTGCCACCACCTTGTGGATAATAGTAATACATTGACATTCCCAGTAAAAAGTGTGGAGAGAACTCTTTTGCTTTCTGCCTGTAGCCATTAAGACTTTGGTGCAATAGGTGTTATTTGAGCGAGACTACATTAAGGGAAAACTATCTGTTGCAGAACTTCCTGTTATTTCCTAATGGTAATGCCAGATTGTTAGATTATTTGTGAGATATTAGAGCGTTTATCATCATTGTATTGTTCTTTGTAATATTGCTATAACTTATTATGAAAGGTTAAACTATACTGTGCGTGAAACTGAGTTTACTGTTAACAAAGTCATATTGCTAAACTGTGCATATTGAATTAACATTACAGTGATCTACCATTCAGGCAAAATAAAACATTTTGTCACTTTCCACACGTGTAGTGACTTGTCAGAGGTTTTTGGGGGGTTCCCATCTCTCTGCCTAACCACTACAGAATCCAAGAGCAGCAGCAGGTCAAAGACTATTTGAAAGGCCGGGATTGACGACTTCTGCAGGGAAACAGGTACGACTCACCTACCAACACCCCACCACTAGTGACTTATTACAACTTGGCGTCTACGAACAGGATCGAAGCAGATTTTGCAGGATGTCAGAACCCCAGCCTTCTGTAGCAGCTCCAAATGAAGGAGGAGATCCCAACCAAGGAATTTTGCCCATAGTGAACGCTTCCCCAATCACGATGCCATACTATTTCGGGGCCCCATGGCTACCAACATATTCTGGAGATACACACACACCGGGCACGAGTACCTTTAGAGAATTCAAAGACAAGCTGCAGTCGATGTTTCGACTATACCCACTTAATGACGCGCAGAAGGTAGAAATTCTGATTGGACAGCTAAAAGGTCCGGCATTACGAGAAGTTAAGGCGTGGAAGGATGACCAGTGGAAGACGGTCAAAAACATTTTCAAGAGATTAGTAGACATCTTTGATTCGCGGACTATTTCAGAACTGAAAGGCCGTCTTTATGCCAGGAAACAGCAACCCCATGAGTCACTGAGGGAGTTTGCTCTAGGTTTGCAAGAGGCGCTGCAGGCAATCCAAACCCTAGATCCGCAAGAAGTACAACAAGAAGACGAAACCCTTATTAACTTGTTTATCGAGGGGGCACGAGGAGAGGCAATACGCAAGTAACTAAGGATGTGGAAATATGATCACCCAAGGTGTTCATTCTCTGAGTTCAAAGAAACAATGCTAAAGATTCTTGGACTTAATCAAATCATTGACACGGAGTACAGTACATCTGCGGAGCAGTTAGAAAATAGAAACTTTGGAGGTGTCAATCAGCACATGAGCCTGGAACCTCTGGTACCTAAGGGAACAGTCACACAGCAGACACAGGGACAGTCTGCTCATGATCCAATCAGGGCCATTAATAACAAAATAACAGAATTGGCACAGAACCTATCCGAGATGGGACGGGAGTTAAGGGAACTTCGACAGGAACAGACGGAGACCAAATGCAAGGAATGGCGTCAGGATCATAGTAGGAGGAACCGGCCACGCTGGGACATCCCACGGGAGTCAGGTCGACATCCGACAGACCAGTTCGACTCTCAAGGAGGCCTATATGTCGGCGCTGCAAACAAGGTGGGCATGTGGAACGAAATTGTTCAAATGGAGGTTTAAACAACGAAATCCCAAGGCGAGGGACCAACCCTCGGGAAGTGCTACGTCAATAGGTCCATTGTCGCAGGAGTGGTGGCCTCGATATGTTGGCGAGTGCCCCCATCTGAGGATCCGGGTCAACGGTGTTGAGTTGTCAGCTCTCTTGGATACCGGCTCACAGGTGACCACAATACAGCTGACCGAGTTTTTAAAACACTGGGATAAACAAGAGATCATGACCCCACCAACGACCTGGTTACAACTATTGGCCAGTAATGAGCAGCAGATTACATATAGCGGCTATTGGGAGGCTGATTTGAAGATTGGCAAAGCAGATCTCACAAGACAAGGGTGCCTGGTTACCACAGTGCAGAATGATCATCTACCTCCGGAGATCCTCGGCATGAATGTCTTAAAGAATTGTCCTGACGAATTGGTAGAGGCTTTTAGGATGGAAATGCGGATAGCAGCCCCTAAGGAATGAAGAACTCTACAGCAAATGGTGCGGCTGCTTGAGGGGCAAAAGAAATTTACAAATTCAAGGGGAGAAGTGGGTAAAGCCAGGATTGCTGATCGCCAGTCTATACTCTTGCAACCCAATTCGGAACACGTAGTTTGGTGCAAAGACAGAATTGGACCCGGTGGGCGGGACTACAAGGCTATAATTGAATCTTGTGACTCTGATGGACGACATCCATTCGCGGTGGCTAGAACCCTGGCGAGAGTGGAGCAGGGGAAGGTACCAGTCCGCGTATTGAATCCACATAACTACCCAATCAGACTTTTCAGACATTGCCCGGTGGCGAAGATTATTCAAATTGACTTCCAAGATGTGTTCGGAGAAAGTGTGCCGGCAGCTCAACAAAGAACAGTAACTAGACAGCTGACGGTTATGAACGGCGAGGCTCTGTGGTGGAATGAGATAGAGATTGGAGACTCAGACACCCCTGAGGAGAAACACCAAGGAGCGCTCCTGGTAGTGTGGAAGAATGCTGAGGCATTCAGTCAACATCCATCCGACTTCGGGAAAGCTGAAGGTGTCCATCACCACATCCCCACTGGGAGTAACCCCCCAATTAAGGTAAGACACAGACCTCTACCACCGGCCATGTACCAACCTGTGAGGAATATGATCAGTGAGATGAAGGAAGCTGGTGTAATTCGTGAGAGCCACAGCCCATGGGCGGCACCGCTGGTGATTGTCAGGAAAAAGGATGGCAGCCTCTGGTTTTGCGTTGATTACAGGAAGCTGAATGCAGTTTCACATAAAGATGCCTACCCGCTACCTAGGATTGAGGAGTCGTTAACGGCACTGAAGACAGCTACCTACTTTTCCACTCTGGATCTAACAAGCGGGTACTGGCAAATCCCGATGGCCCTGGAGGATCGGGAGAAGACGGCCTTCACTACCCCGATGGGACTCTTTGAATTTGACCGGATGCCGTTTGGACTCTGCAATGCACCAGCCACCTTCCAAAGGGTCATGGAGCACTGCCTTGGCCAACACAACTTTGAAATGGTTCTCCTGTACTTGGACGATGTCATCATTTATTCCAGAAGCTATGAAGAGCACTTGAAACACCTAGATGAGGTATTTGTACAACTGACCAAGTGCGGCTTGAAGTTAAAACCATCAAAATGTCATCTGTTAAAGCCCAGGGTACAGTACCTAGGACACATCATCAGTGCTGAAGGGGTAAAGCCGGATCCAGAAAAAATTCAGGTAGTGCGAGACTGGCCCGTACCTAGAACAGTAAAAGAGGTCCGAAGCTTCTTAGGTTTCGTTGGCTACTACAGATGATTCATTGAGAACTTTGCAAGAGTGGCAGCACCACTGCATGAGCTCCTGCGAGACAAGTCAGGTCAAGAGAGACGGAGCACTTCCTTGGTTGCATGGGCTGAGGAACAACAAATCTCCTTCAAGCAACTGAAGTCCTCGCTGATAGAGGCTCCCCTTCTGGCTTACCCAGATTATGAGAAGCCTTTCCAAGTCTACACAGATGCCAGTCACCATGGTCTGGGAGCTGTATTGTCACAAGTACAAGATGGACACGAGAGAGTGATAGCTTATGCCAGCCGGGGCCTGCGAAAGACCGAAAGAAATAATGAGAATTACAGCACCTTTAAACTTGAACTCCTTGCTCTCGTCTGGGCCATCACAGAGAAATTTAAGAATTATCTGGCTGTCACACCATTTGTAATTGTCACTGACAACAATCCCCTGGCACATCTCTCTACCGCTCGCCTGGGAGCACTTGAACAGAGGTGGATGTCTCGTCTGGCCAATTTCAATTATACTGTTACCTACAGAAGTGGGAAGTTGAATGGAAATGCCGATGCCTTATCCCGCCTACCCACTGTGGATGTCTCGGAAGAAGAGAGAGATTGGGCCGAAGATATTGAGACTCCCTTATTCAAGACGCTGAGGAGCAAACAAAGTGTTGTCACCTCTGACCCTGTGTCTGCCACTGCCAACCCAAAATCTAATAGTCCTCAGCCTGACACATCTGAATCTGATTGGGAACAAGTGCAGAGGGAGAGCCCGGTGCTGCAGGAGTTGATGGATTTAATCCAACATGAACGCTGGCTGACTAAGCTGCAGAGGGTGGATGCCAATCCAGAGTTTGTCAAACTGTTAAGACACAGAGACCGTATTAAACTCAAACAGGGACTCATGGTCCGAATAAGCCTTGATCCAGCAACTCACCAAAATGTAACCCAAATAGATGTACCGAGACAACAGGCCAGCTTCCTTCTTACTGCTTATCACAACAAATCTGGACACTTCGGAACCCAAAAGATGGAAGCCGTATTACGGAAAAGATTCTTCTGGATAGGGATGAGGACTGACATTGAGGAATGGTGTCGAGACTGTATAGCCTGCAGCCTTAAAAGGAATCCTGAAACCAGCCAAAGAGACCCACTACATCCAATAAAGAGTCATTGTCCATTGGAGATTGTTGCCTTGGATCATGTCAAACTTGAGCCCAGCCCAAGTGGATTCCAATACGCACTGACCATCACTGACCACTACAGCAAATTCCTAGTAGTTGTCCCAGTACGTGATCTGACAGCCAGGACTACAGCGGAGGTCTTTCTTAGGAACTTTGTCCGCCCTTATGGGGGTACCCTGATCGGATCTTGACAGATCAAGGACCCGCATTCGAGTCACAGCTGTTTCATGAACTTTGCTCTTTGTATGGATGCAAGAAGATGAGGACGACCGCCTATCATCCTCAATGCAATGGCTTGTGTGAGAGAGCAAACCAGACTATGATTGGAATGCTAAGAAGTCTTTCAGCCGAGAAGCGCTCTCAGTGGCCTACCCTCCTGCCTGACCTTGTGTATCTGTATAATAACACAGAACACTGTTCCACAGGATTCACGCCCTTCTACCTCATGTTCAGACGGCATGGCAAGCTGCCCAAGGATCTGGAGTTGGCTCCCGAGCTAATGGATCCTGTTACCACACAGACTAATTGGGTTCGTGAACATCAGCACCGAATAGTGACTGCCCGAGAGATAGTTGAGAAGAGGATGGAGACTGTGCATCAACGTCAGGAGAGGAATTACAATTCAGATGCCAGAGCGCTGCCCTTACAAATGGGAGACAAAGTCTGGAAGAAGAAAAACCACAGATCAAGCAAGTTGGATGCCATGTGGGAGGATGTCCCTTATACCATTGTTGGTGTCCCCGTTGATGGCCAGTACGCCTACCTAATCCAGAGGAAGAAAGATGGCCAACTCAGCACAGTACCACATGACCAGTTAAAGTTATGCACTGCTGAAGCTTCCTTGATACAGCAGGAGGACTCCCCTATGGCAGAGAGATGGGGATCTTCTGGGGACATCCCTCTTAATGACCCCATAGAGTTGCTCACATTCATGTGCGGCCCGGTTCCATTGAATACAGTAGGGGGTACAGCCCCAGAACCTTTAACAGTAAGGTCTATGGAAGGCGAAGCTGACCCCCTTCCTGCCCTTGATCAGTTAGAGAGTCATGTACCTGACCTAGAAGTCAGAAGGTCAGAACGAAGCACCAAAGGTATAATGCCTGTAAGATACCGAATGTGAACTATTGTAACCTGTACGTATAATTGCCCTATGACAAAGTTAGATTGTTCAGGACTTTTGAGTAGATACAAAGTTGCGTGAGGACACGCATAGTTCTAGCGGGGGAGTGTGTGATACCCTGTAAAGACCCCCATATATGTGGACATTTGTATGTTGCCCTGAGCTGGAGAATGTTCTGGAACTGAAGTGAGGAGGTGCACTAGGACCCAGGAAATCTGGAAGAGTGTGCTTCACTAGTGAGCTCAGACTAAAAACTGTAACAAAAAGGGGAGGAGAGAGAAGGACCCTGAAACTGGCTGAGAAAGCACATGTCTGGTGTGTGAGGGGACTGAGAAGTAGGCTGTGAGGAGTGCAGCACCTGGGATTGTTTGCAGGGCTGTGACCAGAAGCCAAGCCAGGAAAGTGAAGAAGCTGCACTGCCAGGTCAGAGGACGCAGTGGGCAGCAAGTAGCCAGCAATATGAAGTAAGAGACTCCCAGTGAGACAAATGAAGAAGGAGCAGGTGCAGTGATCGCAGGCACAGTGATATCCTAAAGTGTACTGTGGCTCCCATTATCTATTATGAAAGACTCAGTAAGGCACAGTGAGTAACAACCCTTACAGCACTATAAACTGAACTTTATCCAAGATTTATTTTCCCTCCCTTTTCTACCAAGGGATATTTACCTTAAGAAAGCAAAGCAACCAGCTACCAGTCTATAGTAACCAGTGGTGTGCATTGTATGTGACTTGGGATTCATGCTGTTTAATGAACTGGTCACAATAACAGCCTGCATAGTACACAGTTAACCTAAATGAAATTCTTTACCTCTGTTAACTCAATCCAAGAACAGAACTGTGATATATACATTCTGTTAGCAGACAATCAAGAGAACAGGGTGTTACTCCCTTTGCATACAGTTATGAAGAAGAGAACAGTTATACATATATATATTCTACCATCCGGAAGTCATTGAAAGCAACGTGACCATTAGTCTGGATACATTTAAGATATTATCTCAGTGCCACCACCTTGTGGATAATAGTAATACATTGACATTCCCAGTAAAAAGTGTGGAGAGAACTCTTTTGCTTTCTGCCTGTAGCCATTAAGACTTTGGTGCAATAGGTGTTATTTGAGCGAGACTACATTAAGGGAAAACTATCTGTTGCAGAACTTCCTGTTATTTCCTAATGGTATTGCCAGATTGTTAGATTATTTGTGAGATATTAGAGCGTTTATCGTCATTGTGTTGTTCTTTGTAATATTGCTATTACTTATTATGAAAGGTTAAACTATACTGTGCAAGAAACTGAGTTTACTGTTAACAAAGTCATATTGCTAAACTGTGTATATTGAATTAACATTACAGTGATCTACCATTCAGGCAAAATAAAACATTTTGTCACTGTCCACACGTGTAGTGACTTGTCAGGGGTTTTTGGGGGGTTCCCATCTCTCTGCCTAACCACTACAGAATCCAAGAGCAGCAGCAGGTCAAAGACTATTTGAAAGGCCGGGATTGACGACGTCTGCAGGGAAACAGGTACGACTCACCTACCAACACCCCACCACTAGTGACTTATTACATATATATATATATATATATATATATATATATATATATATATATATATATATATATATATATATATATTAGGGGTGTGCACCGGCCACTTTTCGTGTTTTCTGTTTTGGTTTTTAATCTGGATCTTTCTTCGTGTTTTGGATCTGGATTGGTTTTGTCAAAACCACCCTTCCGTGTTTTGGGTTCTGGGTTTTGTGTTTTGGATCTGTATTTTTTTTTTAAAAAAGCATAAAAACAGCTAAAATCACAGAATTTGTGGGTTTTTCTGCTCCTCTGCTATTATTAACCTCAATAACCTTAATTTCCACTCATTTCCAGTCTATTCTGAACACCTCACACCTCACAAAAGTTTTTTTATGTCCAAAATCTTGCACCGAGGTAGCTGGATGACTGCTAAGCGATACGAGTGGGCGGCACAAACACGTGGCCCATCTAGGAGTGACACTGCAGTGGCAGACAGGATGGCAGTTTGAAAAACTAGGCCCCAAACAGTGCATAATGCAAAGAAAAAAAGAGGTGCAAGATGGAATTGTCCTTGGGCCCTCCCACCCACCCTTATGTTGTATAAACAGGACATGCACACTTTAACAAACCAATCATTTCAGCGCCAGGGTCTGCCACAAGACTGTGCCTGAAATGATTGGTTCGTTTGGGCCCCTACAAAACAAGCTGGCAATTAATCTGTCCCTGCACAAACTGGCTCTACGGAGGCAAGATGTCGTCCTCATCCTCCTCATCCACCGATTCGTCACCCTCTTCAGTGTTGTGTACATCCTCATCCTCACAGACTATTAACTCGACCCCGCTGAAATCCACCACCACAGGTCCCTCTGTACGTTCTGGAGGCTGGTCTCCCTGGAAGAGTTGATAATTCATTTTTATGAACATCATCTTCTCCACATTTTGTGGAAGCAACCTCCTACGCCTTTCGCTGACAAGGTTCCCAACTGCACTAAACACTCTTTCGGAGTACACACTGGAGGGGGGCAACTCAGCCTCCAAATTGCCTCTTTTTCCTGCCAGTACAGGTATGGACTGTCTGACATGCTTACTTGGATGCTGTCACCGATGTAATCCTCCACCATTCTGTCAATGGTGACAGTATCATATGCAGTGACAGTAGACATATCAGAAATTGTTGCCAGGTCCTTCAGTCCAGACCAGATGTCCAAACTTGGTTCTGCCTGCCCTGCATCACTGCCAGCGGGTTGCTTAGGATACCTACGTTTTTTTCTGGCAGCCCCAGTTGCGGGAGAAAATGAAGAAGGAGCTGTTGACGTGTCACGTTCCGCTTCAGCTGACAGTGTTTTCACCAGCAGGTCTTTGCACCTCTGCAGGGTTGTGTCGGCCAGAAAGAGAGACACCACATAGGCTTTAAACCTAGGATCGAGCACGGTGGGCAAAATGTAGTGGTCTGATTTCACCAGATTGACCACCCTGGTATCCTGGCAAAGCGAATGAAGGGCTTCATCCACAAGTCCCACATGCCGAGCGGAATCGCTCTGTCTTAGCTCCTCCTTCACTTTCTCCAGCTGCTTCTGCAAAAGCCTGATGAGGGGAATGACCTGACTCAAGCTGGCAGTGTCTGAACTGACTTCACGTGTGGCAAGTTCGAAGGGCTGGAGAACCTTGCACAACACGGAAATCATTCACCACTGTGCTTGAGTCAGGTGCATACCCCCTCCTTTGCCTATGTCATAGGTGGATGTATAGGCTTGAATGGCCTTTTGCTGCTCCTCCATCCTCTGAAGCATATAGAGGGTTGAGTTCCACTGCGTCACAAGCTCTTGCTTTAGGTGATGGCGGGGCAGGTTCAAGAGTGTTTGCTGGCGCTCCAGTCTTCGGCACGCAGTCGCTGAATGGCGAAAGTGGCCAGAAATTTTTTGGGCCACCCAAAGCGTCTCCTGCACGCCCCTGTCGCTTTTCAGAAAATTCTGCACCCCCAAGTTTATTGTGTGAGCAAAACATGGGACGTTCTGGAATTTGCCCAGATGTAATGCCTGCACAATATTGGTGGCGTTGTCAGATATCACAAATCCCCAGGAGAGTCTAAGTGGGGTAAGCCACTGGGCGATGATTTCCCTCAGTTTCTCTAAGAGGTTGTCAGCGGTGTGCCTCTTACTGAAACCGGTGATACACAGCGTAGCCTGCCTTGGAACGAGCTGGTGTTTCTGAGATGCTGCTACTGGTGACGCTGCTGTTGTTGCTGCGTAAGGTGATACATCTACCCAGTGGGCTGTCACAGTCATATAGTCCTTAGTCTGCCCTGTTCCACTTGTCCACATGTCCATGGTTAAGTGGACATTGGGTACAACCGCATTTTCAGGACACTGAGGACACTTTTTCTGACGTTTCTGTACAGTCTCGGTATCGCCTGCCTAGTGAAGTGGAATCTTGACGGGATTTGGAACCGGGGACACTCTACCTCTATCAATTGTCTAAATCTCACTGCACTAATGGTGGATACCGGACACACGTCTAACACCAACATAGCAGTCAAGTCCTCAGTTATAAGTTTTGCTTCAGGATAACTGCTGTCGTACTTCATCCTCCTTGCTAAGGACTGTTGGAGGGTCAATTGTTTAGTAAAAGTAGTGGTGTTCCTACTTCCTCTCTGGGATGATGAACAACTCCCAGCAGCAGCAACAGCAGCAGCGGCAGCAGGAGGCGTAGCAATGCAGGATCCTCCGGAGGAATCCCGGATAGGAGAGTCAGTCATGCCAGTGACATGGCCTGCAGGACTACTTCCGATCCTGACTAAGGAGGAAATTGACGAGGAGGGAGTTGACAGTGTGGTTTGCAGGCGCTTGGATACAACAGGACAACGGGATTTAGGTGTCCCTGGACTGCTTACGGTCTTAGCCAAAGTTTCTGAACTTGACAGTAACTTTTTATGAACGTGCTGCATGTGCCGTATAAGGGAGGATGTTCCTAGGTGGTTAACGTCCCTACCCCTACTTATTTCACCTTTACATATGGTACATATGGCAAGACAGATGTTGTTCGGATTTGGATAGAAATATTGCCAGACCAAAGAGGTGGAATGTTTGGTCTTCTGCCCAGGCATGACCGTGATGGGCTTTTTCATCCCACTGACAACAACTGTCTCCCCTGGAGCCTGATTTAAACAAACCACATCACTATCAGAATCCTCCTCGCCAACTTCCTCCTCAGCGCCAGCTACACCAGTATCCTCATCCTGTTGTACTTCAACAGTGACATCTTCAATTTGCATATCAGCAAGTGGACTGTGGGTGCTCCTTTCAGCATTTGCAGGGGGCGTGCAAATGGTGGAAAGAGACACCTCTTCCCGTCCAGTGTTGGGAAGTTCAGGCATCGCAACTGCCACCACACTTGGACTCTCCTTGGGGATTTGTGATATCTTCTTAGAATGCACAGTTCTTCGCTGTGCTTTTGCCAGCATAACTCATTTGATTTTTTTAGTGGGAGGAGGGCTTCCATCGTCATGTGAAGCTGAACCACTAGTCATGAACATAGGGAAAGACCTTAGCCGTTCCTTGCCACTCCGTGTCGTAAATGGCATATTGGCAAGTTTACGTTTCTCTTCAGATGATTTAAATGTTTTTTTGAAGGTCATTTTCCTGAACTTTGTCATTTGGGATTGTATGTGCCCTCTACTATGACATTATTTTGATTGGAGTGCACTTTGGGGGTTACACCACCCTTTAACAGACAGACGCACTCTTGGCGCTGCTCCTTTGTTGATGCATGTGCAGCCACAGTGCACACAATTCACAAACACAGAAAATATTTTTATATTTTGTTTGGAGTGCACTTTGGGGGTTACAGCACCCTCTAATGGTCAAGCCAGCTTGCCCTTTACCTATGACACAGGCGCACGCTTGGCGCTACTTTGTTGATGCACGTGCGGCTACTGCGCACACAATTCACAAACACAAAAAAATGTTTTTTCATTTTTATTGGAGTGCACTTTGGGGGTTACAGCACCCTTAAACAGACAAGCCAGCCGGCCCTTTACATATGGGACACAGGCGCACGCTTAGCACTACTTTGTTGATGCACATGTGGCTACTGCGCACACAATTCACAAACACAGAAAAAATATTTTTTTTTTGCACTTGGGGGGAGCACCCCTGATGGACAGAGCACCCCCTGGACATCACTACAGCACACTTTTAGGACTGGGACACTGCACAGGACTTTGGAGTGGACACAGCCCCTATGGACAACTGACTGCACAACACAGTCCAGCCAGCCCCTATGGACTTTGGAGGAGTGGACACAGCCCCTATGGACAACAGCAGCACAGCACAGCACAACACAGCCAGCCCATATGGACTTTGGAGGAGTGGACACAGCCCTATGGACAACAGCAGCACAGCACAACACAGCCAGCCCCTATGGACTTTGGAGGAGTGGACACAGCCATATGGACAACAGCAGCACAGCACAACACAACCAGCCCATATGGATTTGGAGGAGTGGACACAGCCCCTATGGACAACAGCAGCACAGCACAGCACAACACAGCCAGCCCCTATGGACTTTGGAGGAGTGGACACAGCCCCTATGGACAACAGCAGCACAGCACAACACTACACTACACAGCCCAGCCAGCCCTAACTCCCACCCTCCCTCTTCACTGTCCACAGCCGAGTGAGAAAATGGCGCAGACGCGGGTACCTTATATAGAATCCAAAACCCGCGAGACCCGGAAGGCGGGATGATGATGTTTTGCCTCGATTTCAGATCTGAGTCAGGCGGGAAAAGTCGAGCCTGACTCGGATCGGCCTCGGCTCGGGGGGGTTCGGATTTCAGAAATCCGAACCCGCTCACCCGTAATATATTATATATATATATATATATATATTTACACACACACATATATATATATATATATACATAATATATAACATACACATAAGCAGTCTACATACACACATATACAAATTAACACATACATACACAACACATACATATACACTAAAATATACACAGTATACACACACTAACACATATACACAATAACATACATAGACACTAACACATGAATACATACATACACATACACACACTAAAAGAGTACACATACATAAATGACTTACACTCAACAATGCAGGTTGCTAATGGGGCAGACACTAGACAGTCCAGACACACTTCATTAGGCCCCTCCCCCTCACAACCTAATGCCACGATTTGGGGGCAGAGCTTGTATTGGCTCCGCCCATATTGTGCCAGTACAGACCGGCATAACTGTGTGGTCCGAACTCTGGAGCTAGCTGAAGCTGGGCAGCGGACCAGGTGACCCTCCTCCCCCCTGCTATGCACAGTCACTCTGTGACGGTGCAGGCAGCGAGGATGCCCTGAAAAGTAGGCAGGACCGTGTGACGTCATGACGTTATGTGGTACTCGTGCTGTGATCCTCTGGGAGCATTTTGACAGGTCAGATTTCTTGGGCCAAAAGAGCCTGTCCACAGGTCCCTTGGATCCTGCCCGGCCCTAGGCGAGCGTCTAGGTTGCCTGGTGGGAAATCCGGCCCTGCACGGATGATGTACTGAGTACACACACTGGAGTAAGACACTGGTGATTATCACTGAAGAGTAACACTGGTGATTCAACGGCCTATTCACACTAAAATAATGGTTTTAAGGACATTTTCCTTAATTACCGTTATTTTAGTATTCATTAACACACTTAACACAGTAGATATCACTGATATCTCCTGGTTAAGTCCGCCTGCGTTCATTTCCACACTCTCCATACATTAGTATGGGGATGTAGAAATTATGCTATTCACAAAATTCCGAAAATTAGGTATTTTGGGAATTTCATGGTGTTACTATACGCCACTCTCAGTTGGCGTATAGTGTGCTACACTCACCTGCTTTCAACTGCGCAGGCCGTACTCACCTTGCTCCGTCACTCCCTCGTTCCTCCTCCGGCTCAGGCTGTTCTCCAAGCAGAACACAGTAAAGTAAAAAAAAATAAAAAAATAAAAAAAATTATATACATATACATATATATATATATATATATATATATATATATATATATATATATATTTTTTTTTTAATAGATACTGATGGAGAGGAGGAATGATGAATACCTCCTGTAATTAGGTAGTACTCCATGCGAGTTCTAAACCTAAATTACCTCCATCAGTTTTTCAATTTTGATGAATAGGCCCCTCACACTGAAGAGTACCACTGATGATTGTAGAGAAGATTATCACTGAAGAGTACACTGGTGAGTTGCACTGGTAATTATCACTGAAGAATAACACTGGTGATTAACACTGTGGAATCTCACTGAGGGGTCTATTCATTATCGAAGGCCATATGGCCTCCGATGATGAAGATTAGAACTCGCTGCGAGGGATACTTTAGTATCCAACTCGCAACGAGGGAAGCCTGACACCGGAGCAAATCATTATTGCTTCGTTGAGGGGACAACTGCTCCAAAAAGCAGTTGTCCCCGTGGAAAGTATCGCAGCTACTCCTGTAGCTGCGTTACTTACCTGCTCCCCATCCCGGCAACGCACGCATGCGCACAGCCCCCGGGGAGCTGGTAAGGAGGCGGCGGAGGGATCGGCCCGGGTCCCTCTTTGCATCCCCGGAACTCCTTCCCGTAGGAACGAGCGGGGATCCGAGAACAAGCGCAGTCTGAAGATGGCGCTTGTTCTCGGCAGCAAAGTCCGAAACTTTCAGTTTTCGGAGTTTGCTGAATACTGAGGGGAATAGCAATAAAGATTTATCACTGGATATCGGCACACAGGAATAGCACTGAAGTATATCACTGGAGATCAGCACTCAGGAATAGCACTGAAGTTTATCACTGGAGATCAGCACACAAGAATAGTACTGAAGTACAGTACATCACTGGAGATCAGCAGGCAGATTAGTGCTGAAGTAGATCACTGGAGATAGTCACTGGAAGCATTCAGCGTGGAGCCTGGAACGATGCTAGTAACAGCAGCTTCTAGTCAGGGGCGGGCTGGACCGGGGGGCAGGGTGCCATCTGCCCCCAGGCAGGTACTATTTCGGTCCTGGGGGGCCGCCATGTGCCTGCAGCCGAGCACTGCATGAATGCCTGGTGGCTGAAGACAGGCAGAGGCAGGGATGTATTGGGCCTCTGGGACACTTCCCACTGGGCCGGACCCCCTCTACTGTTAAATGTCACATGACTGCCGGCAGCCACTGCCACTCAGTGGCAGGCGCCACGGCCACACTCAGGTGCTATTCTCTGAGCTGTGCCCCCAGGCTCAGCCAATTAGTGACAGCAAGGCAGTTTGCGATGCGTGGAGTCAGTGTGCAGCACACATTCACACACACTGGCCGTGCAGGCTGTATGAGCTGAGGGGCCGGCCCTGCATCTTTATGACAGTCTGTGTACAGTCAGGCTGTGTCCCAGTGTCCCAGTGGCCCAATACACCCCTGCCTCTGCCTGCAGCATTTGTGTTGTGCCCTGTGCTCCCTCTTAAGAGCCTTCACTGCGAAATACCTATAATCAATCTGCATACCATGTATCCCAGCATCCAGCTCTGTTCTTCTTTTCTCATCAACCTGCTACTACTGGCCGTAACATTTAAACCAGGGATGGGGAACCTCAGGCCCGGGGGCCGTAGAAGGCCCTCGGAATCATTTGGTCTGGCCCTCTGAGCTTTTTCTGCTAGCTTCATCAGCCTAGCAGGGTGCCTAGAATGGCACCCTGCAGCCAGAATCTTTGCAGCAGTGCCGCCTGGAGCGTACGTAGGACGCTTCAGATGGTCACACCGCTGCCCTTACAGCTTTGCTATAATCACCAGCGATTGTGGCCCCGCCCACTGTGACATCACACAGGGTGTGTGGCCTGCACAGGGCCTGCGAATAATGTTATCAGAATGGCCCTCGGCAGAAAAAAGTTTCCCCACCCCTGAATAAAACAGAGGCACTCTCAAGGACTGTGAGTACTACGTCTTGTAGGACAATTGCATTTTTCCTCCTCTGCTTAATTTGCTTTTGAGGTCCATTATTACAGTTTTACTATTTCCAACATTACACCCTCTATTAGATTATATACTTATATACTAATATATATGTAGAAATTGGACACATATTTGATATTAGTTCCAAATGGAAAAATTGTATTGAGTTATGGGCTTGATTTAGAAATGGACGCATTTCACATCGCTGCACCATCTTTAGATGCAGCAGAGATGTGAAAATATGGTAAGCAGTAGGTGTCATCGGTTCATGCGATGGTTGCAGCATCAGCCATCAGTGAAAGCCAAAGGCTACCCAGAATGGCCATCTTACCTGCGTAGCTGAGACCAGGAAATCTGCGTCTTCCGACGCAGAGCCTGGCCTCATCACTTCCAGAAAATGGGAGTGAAACGCCCCTGTTTCCTGGAACGCAGGATGGTGACACCCCTCCCAGCCCCGAAATGGCCACAGCTTGTCAATCAGATTGCGACTTGGAGACACTGCGAGCGAACTCATAGATGGTGGTCTGCACATGCGCAGTACACAACAAGCAGTTCCAACGGGTTTGCATACATCTCTGAGTGAGGCCCTGTATTGTATTATGTTACTATCCATCATTTACTGTTTTTATGAATATTAAATAAGATGCAAAATATCAGTTGTCTGACTCACATATAGTTATTACATTTATTATTATTTTTACATTTATTATTACTTTGGAAAATTATTTTGGGCTTCTATTAGTGCAGACTAGTCATTTTTTTTGTGTTTCGTTTTCTATACTTGAAAACCATACAGCTTTCATTAGGCAGCAATTGATATTGTGCCTCTTATTTGATGGTGAGCACCATTAGGTCTTCTTAGTTCCTATGGCACATTTCAGTACTGTGGGGGGAGGCATAGTTGCATTGATGTTACACCTCTGCTTCATTGGGCATTGGCTTTAAGGAGGTGGGAGGGCCCTGTCTGTTTTATTTGTACTGGGCCCCACAATTGTTGATGGCAGCCCTGGGGCAGGCAACAGAGGCATGTGAGGAGGAGCGTCTGCGACACTGACCCGTTCCCTCTGACATTTACTGAGCGCTGCAGCCCGTGACCGTAACATAAGAAGGGTGATAAAGGACTGGATTTTGCTCGGTTGTGAGGGAAGGAGGGTAAAGGAGGACAGAAGGTTCCAGGCTGTGAGGGAAAGAGGATGAAATGGCCAGAGTATGAGGGAAGGAGCAGGGTGATGGAGGAGAGGATGTGGCTGCGGTGCGAGGGAAGGAGCAGGGTGATGGAGGAGAGGATGTGGCTGGGGTGTGAGGGAAGGAGCAGGGTAATGGAGGAGAAGATGTGGCTGCGGTGTGAGGGAAGGAGCAGGGTGATGGAGGAGAGGATGTGTCTGGGGTGCGAGGGAAGGAGCAGGGTGATGGAGGAGAGGATGTGGCTGCAGTGTGAGGGAAGGAGCAGGATGATGGAGGAGAGGATGTGGCTGCGGTGCGAGGGAAGGAGCAGGGTGATGGAGGAGAGGATGTGGCTGAGGTGCGAGGGAAGGACCAGGGTGATGGAGGAGAGGATGTGGCTGCAGTGCGAGGGAAGGAGCAGGGTGATGGAGGAGAGGATGTGGCTGCGGTGTGAGGGAAGGAGCAGGGTGCAGGAGGAGAGGATGTGTCTGGGGTGCGAGGGAAGGAGCAGGGTGATGGAGGAGAGGATGTGGCTGCGGTGCGAGGGAAGGAGCAGGGTGATGGAGGAGAGGATGTGGCTGCGGTGCGAGGGAAGGACCAGGGTAATGGAGGAAAGGATGTGGCTGCGGTGCGAAGGAAGGAGCAGGGTGATGGAGGAGAGGATGTGGCTGCGGTGTGAGGGAAGGAGCAGGGTGATGGAGGAAAGGATGTGGCTGCGGTGTGAGGGAAGGAGCAGGGTGATGGAGGAAAGGATGTGGCTGCGGTGCGAGGGAAGGAGCAGGGTGCAGGAGGAGAGGATGTGTCTGGGGTGCGAGGGAAGGAGCAGGGTGATGGAGGAGAGGATGTGGCTGCGGTGCGAGGGAAGGAGCAGGGTGATGGAGGAGAGGATGTGGCTGCGGTGCGAGGGAAGGACCAGGGTAATGGAGGAAAGGATGTGGCTGCGGTGCGAAGGAAGGAGCAGGGTGATGGAGGAGAGGATGTGGCTGCGGTGTGAGGGAAGGAGCAGGGTGATGGAGGAAAGGATGTGGCTGCGGTGTGAGGGAAGGAGCAGGGTGATGGAGGAAAGGATGTGGCTGCGGTGCGAGGGAAGGAGCAGGGTGATGGAGGAGAGGATGTGGCTGCGGTGCGAGGGAAGGACCAGGGTAATGGTGGAAAGGATGTGGCTGCGGTGTGAGGGAAGGAGCAGGGTGATGGAGGAGAGGATGTGGCTGCGGTGTGAGGGAAGGAGCATGGTGATGGTCATTTCCATCCCAATCCACCACTGGGCGGAGGATGCTGTGGGGCCACTCCATTTGTGTTACATACATAATTGGAGCAACTGATCACCATCTTCTGGCTGTCTCTCCCAGCCGCAGCATGTACATGATGATTCCACCCGGCCATGCAGATAGTCTGCTGATTGGCGGAAGGCTCTATTCATCCACCAGTTACAGTACAGTGGTGGGGATTTCCACCAATCAACTACCAATCAGAATGCAGGAGGCTGCAAAGACAAAATTGCGACGGAGAAGGCTGCGGGTAGGGTGAGTGCCTTGTTTGGGTCACCTCACAGGTTAGAAACTAGCAAAGTAAATTGTATTGTACTGTGTGTGTGTGTGTGTGTGTGTGTGTGTGTGTGTGTATATATAATATATATATATATATATATATACACACACACATACACACATATACAGTATATATATATTTACAGGTGTGTATACAATATGTATATATATACATATATATATACTGTTAGTGTGTGTATATTAAATATATATATTATATACATAGTCTATAATATATATTCATTCAAAGAAATTGGCCTTTGTCAGGTGTTGTTCGTAAATAAGTTATGGCTGCTCCACTATAATTTTCTGTCACTTTTTCTTTTGGGAGAAAACCTGGGGCCACTCACTGGGATTTGTCCCCCAGCCTGAAAGTTGCCAGCCAGCCACTGCTTCTAGGTGTAGACAAGAGTTCAGCAGGCAACTTCTTGCTTCCTGGAGTCCTGCTATATACCCTAAGGTAGCTGTCCATTAGAGGAGAGAGTCAGCTGAGAACTGACAAGGCTACCATTGTATAAGAGACTGATCAGGTGATACAGACGACCACCGCTGCAGGAACTCCAATATGGAGGATCGCGTGGAAGTCACCTGAACTCCGGGGAGAATACTCAGCATGTCACCCACCGCCGCATCTGACATCTGACCGCTCTTGCTAGTCAGGGGAAGCCGGCACTGCGGTAAGTAACAGCTGATCCCAGGCTCAATCCCGACTGCAGGTAGAAAAACACTGGACCGGATGTCATTCCACATGCAGAGGCATGGACGTATACTCGGGTGGATTCTCTCTTTAGCATAAGCTAGTAAGAAGGCTGCGACAGCTGTAAGGAAACGTGACCGCAGATGGTTCCCACTCAGAATCAGGCCCTTTGTGGGCAAAAGCACCTATAATTGGCAGCAGTTTAGTAAATGAACCTCCATATTTCACATAAAATAGCATATTTTTGAAAATCACAATTTAATACTGCCATCCCAATTTTATATATTGGTAAGTTCCACTGAAGCCAACAAATAGACAGGTTTTTAAGACTTGGTTCTCATAGGTGACTTACTGTAGCAGATATCACAAGGTATATGAGCCAGGGGTGTAAGTAAGTTCATACCAGGCACCCAGAGACCAGATAGAAGTTGCATAAATTACATCCAACTATGCACCAAGTCTTCATTCATCTTCAGTTATCATTTCAATACTATGCAATTAATATTTAGCTTTTTAAAATAATTCTCAGAGAATAGCTAATACATACCTCCCAACCTTCCCATTTTCAACAGGACAGTCCCACTTTTCTGGGGCTGTCCCACCCGCGGGCCGCAGTGTACCATGGGCGGTTGGGGTACTCTCTGGCTCCACTACTCTGTGCTGGGAGTGGCTAGGGGCAGCAAGGCAACTGGTGGAGTGCTGGGCTCGCCCTCAGCATGATGAAAAACGGACATGTGACACGCAGTCACGTCTCCAAAACGTCATCCACCAGAAGTGTGGCTTCTCGGCTATTAGGCCATGCCCCCTTTCAAGCGTGCACGCCTGAGGCGTGTGCAAACCGTCCCGATTCGGGAATCAAAAAATGTTGGGAGATATGGCAGCTATCACCTATGCCAACTTTCACTGCCAACACTAAAAAATAAATTAATAGTTTTAAACTAAAGTATTTTATTTTCATGAATATTCAGAAATGTTTAAATGTATCACTTATGGCTGCACTGGCATAGCGATGCTGCATTACAAAACGATTAGGGCAAATACACAGTCGAGTCATATTATTATGACCACCAGCTAATAGCCAGAGTAACTACCGTGTGCAGCACGGACAGCAGTTAGACGGGCTGGGAGTGACCCAATAAGGTACTGGTAGGTTGGCACAGGTATCTGGAGCCATGCTGACTGCAGTGCATCCCACAGCTGCTGGAGGGTGCGTGGTGGAGTATCCATAGAGCGAACACAATGATCGAGGTGGTCCTACAGATGCTCAATTGGGTTAAAGTCCGGGGAATTAGGGGGCCAGGGAAGTAATTGGAAGTCTTGGTCGTGCTGGTCCAACCACTGTCGGACATTTCTGGCCATGTGACATGTCGCATTGTCTTGCTGGAAGATCCCATCCGCCTCAGGGAAGACAATTAGCATGTATGGATGTACATGCTCTGCAAGGATGGATTCATAACCAAATCGGCAGAGGGTGCCTTCCACATGGATGAGTGGGCCCAGAGAATACCAAGAAAACATTCCCTGGACCATAAAGCTGCCACCACCAGCTTGTGTTCTTCCAGCAATGGTTGCAGGGTGTTTGTTCTCCAATATTTCTTGCCTGACACGCCAACGTCCATCCGTTCGATGAAGCAGAAACCGTGACTGATCGGAGAAGACAACCCTTCGCCAATCAGCGGAGGTCCAATTCCGATACAGGCGTGAAAGTTGAAGCCTTTTCTGCCGATGCACCTTCGTTAGCATAGGTGCAGTGACCAGCCATTTGCTTCTGAGCCCCGTGTGCAGCAGGCTTCACTGAACTGTTATTTTAGATACACGTCTGGTGGCCCCCAGGTTCATTCTGATGGTCAGCTCCTCCACTATAGTGTGTCACTCAGCCCTCACGCACCTTCGTAGCCGACGTTCACCTCTCACATCAATGGCACGTGGTGCTCCGCAGTTTTAACATCGGTTATTTGCAATAGTGGCATTTATCCAGTCACGATACACCTTCACCACAGCAGCAGGCGAACAGTTCACAAACAGCGTTGTTTCAGAAATACTGCCACCCTTGGCCCGAAAGCCAATAATCATCCTTTTTTGCGACTCCGATAAATCGCCCCTTTTACCCATGATAGCAACTAGTGATATGTGAGCAGACGGTCTATCGCATACCTTATATACCCACCAAGACAGCGCAAGGCACGTGACGTACTTCATGGGCTACGCGCTGGCGACGTCAAATGTAGGAGGTGGTCCTAATGATGTGATTCCACTGTGTATTTACTCAGTGAAATAATGAAAGTAGCGCTGTGCCCAGGTCACCCTCTGCATTTTCAGTTTTTATATGGTAGAAAAACTAGCAGTAAAGAAGCTGTCTAGAGAACTCATCACATAATTGAAATTGAAGGAAGCTGTCAGGGTGGCAGAACAGGCCATAAAAAGCCCTGCAAAAATCAATACAGCCAAACTTCTTTTAACCTTTTCATTGCCGTAGGATTTTTAATGGCATTGCAGATAGTCATGGGATAAATGCAACCTTTGAAAATGTTGGTGCTTTTCCTTTGTAATGTAGTTACAAAATAATATTATTATGCCTATAAAGGTGATGCCACTGTACTTTGCGCCTGATTCTGAATCGGATGCATCTTTGGGCGCTTTTCCGTATGGCCCCGGCAGCCTGTGTATCTCATTTATGCTAATGTGAGAATGTGTGACTGCTGGGATGATGGAGATGTGCACACAGACGTGGCTGCATCATTTGTCACAGCCTCATCCGTGTCTTTATGATAATGCTGTGACCAATGATCTTCCTACTGAGACAACACTGACTGCAGCGCTAATCCATCTCGGTGCATCTTTAGTTGCACGGTCTAAGGGCCTGATTCCCGCTCGTTCGCTCTGAGTGATCTTCGCACAACTGCGCATGAGTATGGGTAGTAATGCGCATACCAGTCATTGCGGTCGGAAATCGTGCGTTCGCAAAACAGCGAGGGGCTGCTAATTTGATTGACAGAATGTACCGTTTGTGGGTGGTAACAGGGGGAAGGTGCTTGAAAACGGGGGAGTGGAGATCCGAACGCAGGCATGCCTAACGGTCAAAAGGGCGTTTAATGGGAGTGCATAATTAGTAAAGGAGCGTCATCGATCACGTCACTTGGTTGTCTTTTAGCCTGAACTGCTCGCAGTGATAGCCGGAAGAGAATCCTACCACAAGCACTGCGAGTTCAGATGCCTTTCGATGTACCCGATTAATCTAATAAATACTGGAGATGACGTGTGATGCGAACGGCAAAGGGGCGTCTTTACAAAATAGTGAGCACATTTTTCGTTCGCTCGCTCAGACATAGAGGCGTCATCAAACCGCAAAGAGCGAGCGCTCAATTTAAATAGCCGTCCCCTTTATTGGAACGACCGTCCGCAAATAGCATCCGGCTCTGAATCAGGCCCTAAGTTTGCACCAGCCCGGTGGCAGGAGCAAATTCTCCATCTGACCCTGGCGTCCTGTGTCTGTGCTACTGAGTATTTAGACGCAGTCACTGTATTCGATATGCCTGCATATACCTAACCACCCTCTGTTATCTCACTTGAATGCCGACTAAAATCTGTGTCGGTGCTAATGATGCAGTTTGCACTGATAGTGTAATGTCAGTGCTAGTGAGGCAGCGTGCGCTGGTAGTGTAATGTCAGTGCTAGTGATGCAGTGTGTGCTGATAGTGTAATGTCAGTGCTAGTGAGGCAGTGTGTGCTGGTAGTGTAATGTCAGTGCTAGTGATGCAGTGTGTGCTGGTAGCAGGGGCGTTGAGAGGGGGTGGGGGGGAGTGGGTACAAATTACCCGGGCCCGGGCTTGCTGGAGGGGCCCGAGTCCGGTACCGCTCCCCCCCCCTATTTCATCACAGCAGCCCAGCACACTCTTCTTTGTGCTGGGCTGCACTGGGAGACTGCTCCCGGCTGCTATGAAGCAGCCACAGCAGTCTCCTATACCTGTGTGGGGAGCGATCAAGCTGATTGCGCCCCCCACTGGTTATGCACCGGGCTGAGGGGGCTTAGAGCGCCCCCTCGCCAGCGTGCTGCAAAACTTTTTTTTTCTCGAAGGGTGAATGGCCACGCCTCCTGTGATCAGGCCACGCCCCTTTTACACAGGCCTGCCACGGCTCTCGGCGGGCCTGGCTGGTAGTGTAATATCAGTGCTGTTGATGCAGTGTGTGCTGGTAGTGTAATGTCAGTGCTGGTGATGCAGCGTGTGCTGGTAGTGTAATGTCAGTGCTGGTGATGCAGTGTGTGCTGGTAGTGTAATGTCAGTGCTGGTGATGCAGCGTGTGCTGGTAGTGTAATGTCAGTGCTGGTGATGCAGCGTGTGCTGGTAGTATAATGTCAGTGCTGGTGATGCAGCGTGTGCTGGTAGTGTAATGTCAGTGCTGGTGATGCAGCGTGTGCTGGTAGTGTAATGTCAGTGCTGGTGATGCAGCGTGTGCTGGTAGTGTAATGTCAGTGCTGGTGATGCAGCGTGTGCTGGTAGTGTAATGTCAGTGCTGGTGATGCAGTGTGTGCTGGTAGTGTAATGTCAGTGCTGGTGATGCAGCGTGTGCTGGTAGTGTAATGTCTATGCTAGTGATGCAGCGTGTGCTGGTAGTGTAATGTCAGTGCTAGTGATGCAGCGTGTGCTAGTAGTGTAATGTCTATGCTAGTGAGGCAGTGTCTGCTGGTAGTGTAATGTCAGTACTGGTGATGCAGTGTGTGCTGGTAGTGTAATGTCAGTGCTAGTGATGCAGTGTGTGCTGGTAGTGTAATGTCATTACTGTTGATGCAGTGTGTGCTGGTAGTGTAATGTCAGTGCTGGTGATGCAGCGTGTGCTGATAGTGTAATGTCAGTGCTAGTGAAGCAGTGTGTGCTGGTAGTGTAATATCAGTGCTAGTGATGCAGTGTGTGCTGGTGATGCAGTGTGTGCTGGTAGTGTAATGTCAGTGCTGGTGATGCACTGTGTGCTGGTAGTGTAATGTTAGTGCTAGTGATGCAGTGTGTGCTGGTAGTGTAATGTCAGTGCTAGTGATGCAGTGTGTGCTGGTAGTGTAACGTCTATGCCATACTTGCCTACTTTTGAAAAAGCATTTCAGGGAGATGTGACAGCAGCTCCTATAAGCATGGTGGTAAAGTGGGCGTGTACTGCTACATCTGAGAGGCGTGTCATAAAATTGGTTTACATCCTAATATAAATGAGCCCCAAAGCAGTTAGTAAAGATCTATTTGTTAATGAAAACACACTGATACTTTTCAGAAAATGCATGTTTCCATAGGGATCATTGAGCCTTATAACTAATGCAGGGAAATGATACTAATGATCCCATTTCAATGTAAATATCTCTGTTTATTTTTATATATAACATATTCATAATGGGGGTAAGTTAGAATCAGGGAGATTACTAGGCTCTTCAGGGAGACAGGGAGATTGCTACTGTTTCAGGGAGTCTCCCTGACAATGAGGGAGAGTTGGCAAGTATGGTCAATGCTGGTGAGGCAGTGTGTGCTGGTAGTGTAATGTCAGTGATAGTGATGCAGCGTGTGCTGGTAGTGTAATGTCAGTGCTAGTGATGCAGCGTGTGCTGGTAGTGTAATGTCAGTGCTAGTGACGCAGCGTGCGCTGGTAGTGTGATGTCAGTGCTGGTGATGCAGTGTGTGCTGGTAGTGTAATGTCAGTGATAGTGATGCAGCGTGTGCTGGTAGTGTAATGTCAGTGCTAGTGATGCAGCGTGCGCTGGTAGTGTAATGTCAGTGCTAGTGACGCAGCGTGCGCTGGTAGTGTAATGTCAGTGCTAGTGAGGCAGCGTGTGCTGGTAGTGTAATGTCAGTGCTAGTGATGCAGCGTGTGCTGGTAGTGTAATGCCAGTGCTAGTGATGCAGCGTGTGCTGGTAGTGTAATGTCAGTGCTAGTGAGGCAGCGTGTGCTGGTAGTGTAATGTCAGTGCTAGTGATGCAGCGTGTGCTGGTAGTGTAATGTCAGTGCTAGTGATGCAGTGTGTGCTGGTAGTGTAATGTCAGTGCTGGTGATGCAGTGTGTGCTGGTAGTGTAATGTCAGTGCTAGTGAGGCAGTGTGTGCTGGTAGTGTAATGTCAGTGCTAGTGATGGAGCGTGTGCTGGTAGTGTAATGTCAGTGCTAGTGACGCAGCGTGCGCTGGTAGTGTGATGTCAGTGCTGGTGATGCAGTGTGTGCTGGTAGTGTAATGTCAGTGATAGTGATGCAGCGTGTGCTGGTAGTGTAATGTCAGTGCTAGTGATGCAGCGTGCGCTGGTAGTGTAATGTCAGTGCTAGTGACGCAGCGTGCGCTGGTAGTGTAATGTCAGTGCTAGTGAGGCAGCGTGTGCTGGTAGTGTAATGTCAGTGCTAGTGATGCAGCGTGTGCTGGTAGTGTAATGCCAGTGCTAGTGATGCAGCGTGTGCTGGTAGTGTAATGTCAGTGCTAGTGAGGCAGCGTGTGCTGGTAGTGTAATGTCAGTGCTAGTGATGCAGCGTGTGCTGGTAGTGTAATGTCAGTGCTAGTGATGCAGTGTGTGCTGGTAGTGTAATGTCAGTGCTGGTGATGCAGTGTGTGCTGGTAGTGTAATGTCAGTGCTAGTGAGGCAGTGTGTGCTGGTAGTGTAATGTCAGTGCTAGTGATGGAGCGTGTGCTGGTAGTGTAATGTCAGTGCTAGTGATGCACTGTGTGCTGGTAGTGTAATGTCAGTGCTAGTGATGCATTGTGTGCTGATAGTGTAATGTCAGTGCTAGTGATGCAGTGTGTGCTGGTAGTGTAATGTTAGTGCTAGTGATGCAGTGTGTGCTGGTAGTGTAATGTCAGTGCTAGTGATGCAGTGTGTGCTGGTAGTGTAATGTCAGTGCTAGTGATGCAGCGTGTGCTGGTAGTGTAATGTTAGTGCTAGTGATGCAGTGTGTGCTGGTAGTGTAATGTTAGTGCTGGTGATGCAGTGTGTGCTGATAGTGTAATGTCAGTGCTGGTGATGCAGTGTGTGCTGGTAGTGTAATGTCAGTGCTGGTGATGCAGTGTGTGCTGGTAGTGTAATGTTAGTGCTGGTGATGCAGTGTGTGCTGATAGTGTAATGTCAGTGCTGGTGATGCAGCGTGTACTGGTAGTGTAATGTCAGTGCTAGTGATGCAGCGTGTGCTGGTAGTGTAATGTCAGTGCTAGTGATGCAGTGTGTGCTGGTAGTGTAATGTCAGTGCTGGTTATGCAGAGTGTGCTGGTAGTGTAATGTCAGTGCTGGTGATGCAGCGTGTGCTGGTAGTGTAATGTCAGTGCTGGTGATGCAGTGTGTGCTGGTAGTGTAATGTTAGTGCTGGTGATGCAGTGTGTGCTGGTAGTGTAATGTCAGTACTGGTGATGCAGTGTGTGCTGGTAGTGTAATGTCAGTGCTGGTGATGCAGTGTGTGCTGGTAGTGTAATGTCAGTGCTAGTGATGCAGCGTGTGCTGGTAGTGTAATGTTAGTGCTAGTGTTGGTAGTGCCTGTCGATAGTATAATGTCAGTGATTCTGTAGTGTTTGTGGTGGTGATTACCTCATAAACAGGGACACACTATTGTTGCCAATGTCTGGTAGCAGAAATAGAGTGAACACCCTTGTTGCCTTGTTCCCTAGCAGCATCTTATGCACCTGAGTCTTTATGTGGCCAGCTCATCATGTACTACAACTGCTGGGACCATGGGTATAACATGTCAGGATTCAGGTCATTCAGTGACTTTGCTGTGGATGCATTCAGGGTGGTGTGATGGTAGATTCAGCAACTGATAGCGTTGGGGTTAGTGTATAAATTACACAGTAGATCATCAACTGATAACATTACACAGTATCCACCTTATTAATTACACTAGTATACTTTATTAATGCAAATATCTGATCAGCCAGTCATAAGGCAGCAACTCAATGCATAAAAGCATTTAGAATAGTTAAGAGGTTCAGTTGTTGCTCAGACCAAATACCAGAATGGGTAAGAAATGTGACCGAAGTTACTTTGTGCCAGTGTGGTAAAATATTAAGAATGTAGTGTACATTGGTCACTAAAGCTGTTCCTGTATTGTATATACAGTAAGTCCCCTAGAATGTTCTCTGTGTTATTCTCCTTTTATGTTCATTTTTAATGTTTAAAAATAGAATTTGTCAGCAGTTAAGACTTACTTGGCCCATCTAGTCTGCCCTAAACACATGTACACGTACACACTAGGGTTACGTTTTTTGTTGGGAGCCAGTTGACCTACCAGTATATTTTTGGAGTTTGTAAGGAAATCTACGCAAGTACGTGGAGAATATACAAACTCCACACAGGGCTGTGGTGGAAATGGAACCCATGACCTCAGAGCAGTGAAGCAGTAATGCTAATCATTACACCATGTTTGTAATTTCTGTAATATTTAAAGCTTTGAATATAAGGAGGAAAATTGACAATAATGTAAGGGGCATGAATCAGGAACAAAAATATAGTGTATTGGATTGTTTGTGGGAAGGGGGCCCCAACTGGTATCTTGGATAGGGCCCCATGAGGTCTCAATCCAGCTCTGACTATTTATAGTATGTTAGCTACCTAACAACTATTTATCCTTGAGCTTTATTTTGGTATTTATCCACCGTAAATGGTGAAAGCCCAATTAGCCAGTAACCAGCTGGCCCAAATTAAACACACACTTCCAAAAATACAGAGGTTGGACTGCGCTCTAAGTGTAAGATGTATTTATAAAATAATAATGGTATAATATGACTGAGAATGAATTATTAGATAAGAGCTTCTCTCAATAAAAATATAAGTATTTAATAAAAAACATATATGACACTAACAACACACATGACATAATACAATTACATACAGTAGATGTATTATTTCTATATTAAACAGTAAATACTAGCTTGTACTGTTACCACATGTGGTTGTGATGTTTCATACATGATTTGTATTTCTGTAGGTCCAAGTAAGCTAATATATATATCTATATCTATATATATATATATATATATATATATATATATATATTAGGGGTGAGCGGGTTCGGATTTCTGAAATCCGAACCCCCCGAGCCCCCCCGATCCGAGGCCGATCCGAGTCAGGCTCGACTTTTCCCGCCTGACTCGGATCTGAAATCGAGGCAAAACGTCATCATCCCGCCTTCCGGGTCTCGCGGGTTTTGGATCCTATATAAGGTACCCGCATCGGCGCCATTTTCTCACTCGGCTGTGGACAGTGAAGAGGGAGGGTGGGAGTTAGGGCTGGTTGGGCTGTGTAGTGTAGTGTAGTGCAGAGTAGTGTTGTGCTGTGCTGCGCTGTGCTGCTGTTGTCCATAGGAGCTGTGTCCACTACTTCAAAGTCCATAGGGGCTGGCTGTGTTGTGTTGTGCTGTGCTGCTGTTGTTAATAGGGGCTGTGTCCACTACTTCAAAGTCCATAGGGGCTGCCTGGACTGTGTTGTGCAGTCAGTTGTCCATAGGGGCTGTGTCCACTCCAAAGTCCTGTGCAGTGTCCCAGTCCTAAAGGGGTGCTGTAGTGTTGTCCAGGAGGTGCTCTGTCTGTCAGGGGTGCTCCACCCAAGTGCTAAAAAAAAATTATTTTTTCTGTGTTTGTGAATTGTGTGCGCAGTAGCCGCACGTGCATCAACAAAGTAGTGCCAAGCGTGCGCCTGTGTCATAAGTAAAGGGCCGGCTGGCTTGACCGTTAAAGGGTGATGTAACCCCCAAAGTACACTCCAAACCAAATAAAAAAATATTTTCTGTGTTTGTGAATTGTGTGCGCAGTAGCCGCACGTGCATAAACAAAGTAGTGCCAAGCGTGCGCCTGTGTCATAAGTAAAGGGCCGGCTGGCTTGACCGTTAAGGGGTGCTGTAACCCCCAAAGTACACTCCAAACCAAATAAAAAATTTTTTTCTGTGTTTGTGAATTGTGTGCGCAGTAGCCGCACGTGCATCAACAAAGTAGTGCCGAGCATGCGCCTGTGTCATAAGTAAAGGGCCGGCTGGCTTGACCGTTAAAGAGTGCTGTAACCCCCAAAGTACACTCCAAACCAAATAAAAAAATATTTTCTGTGTTTGTGAATTGTGTGCGCAGTAGCCGCACGTGCATAAACAAAGTAGTGCCAAGCGTGCGCCTGTGTCATAAGTAAAGGGCCGGCTGGCTTGACCGTTAAAGGGTGCTGTAACCCCCAAAGTACACTCCAAACCAAATAAAAAAATATTTTCTGTGTTTGTGAATTGTGTGCGCAGTAGCCGCACGTGCATCAACAAAGTAGTGCCAAGCATGCGCCTGTGTCATAAGTAAAGGGCCGGCTGGCTTGACCGTTAAAGGGTGCTGTAACCCCCAAAGTACACTCCAAACCAAATAAAAAAATATTTTCTGTGTTTGTGAATTGTGTGCTGTGCGCAGTAGCCGCACGTGCTTCAACAAAAAAGTGCCAAGCGTGCGCCTGTGTCATAAGTAAAGGGCCGGCTGGCTTGACCGTTAAAGGGTGCTGTAACCCCCAAAGTACACTCCAGTCCAAACCTAATAAAAAAATATTTTCTGTGTTTGTGAATTGTGTGCGCAGTAGCCGCACGTGCATCAACAAAGTAGTGCCAAGCATGTGCCTGTGTCATAAGTAAAGGGCCGGCTGGCTTGACCGTTAAAGGGTGCTGTAACCCCCAAAGTACACTCCAAACCAAATAAAAAAATATTTTCTGTGTTTGTGAATTGTGTGCTGTGCGCAGTAGCCGCACGTGCTTCAACAAAAAAGTGCCAAGCGTGCGCCTGTGTCATAAGTAAAGGGCCGGCTGGCTTGACCGTTAAAGGGTGCTGTAACCCCCAAAGTACACTCCAGTCCAAACCAAATAAATAAATATTTTCTGTGTTTGTGAATTGTGTGCGCAGTAGCCGCACGTGCATCAACAAAGTAGTGCCAAGCGTGCGCCTGTGTCATAAGTAAAGGGCCGGCTGGCTTGACCGTTAAGGGGTGCTGTAACCCCCAAAGTACACTCCAAACCAAATAAAAATTTTTTTTCTGTGTTTCTGATTTGTGTGCGCAGTAGCCGCACGTGCATCAACAAAGTAGTGCCGAGCATGCGCCTGTGTCATAAGTAAAGGGCCGGCTGGCTTGACCGTTAAAGAGTGCTGTAACCCCCAAAGTACACTCCAAACCAAATAAAAAAATATTTTCTGTGTTTGTGAATTGTGTGCGCAGTAGCCGCACGTGCATCAACAAAGTAGTGCCAAGCATGCGCCTGTGTCATAAGTAAAGGGCCGGCTGGCTTGACCGTTAAAGGGTGCTGTAACCCCCAAAGTACACTCCAAACCAAATAAAAAAATATTTTCTGTGTTTGTGAATTGTGTGCTGTGCGCAGTAGCCGCACGTGCTTCAACAAAAAAGTGCCAAGCGTGCGCCTGTGTCATAAGTAAAGGGCCGGCTGGCTTGACCGTTAAAGGGTGCTGTAACCCCCAAAGTACACTCCAGTCCAAACCAAATAAATAAATATTTTCTGTGTTTGTGAATTGTGTGCGCAGTAGCCGCACGTGCATCAACAAAGTAGTGCCAAGCATGCGCCTGTGTCATAAGTAATGGGCCAGCTGGCTTGACCGTTAAAGGGTGCTGTAACCCCCAAAGTACACTCCAAACCTAATAAAAAAATATTTTCTGTGTTTGTGAATTGTGTGCACTGTGGCTGCACGTGCATCAACAAAGGGGCAGCGCCAAGCGTGCGCCTGTGTCCCATAAGTAAAGAGCCGGCTGGCTCATTTCTTAAAGGGTGGTGTAACCCACAAAGTGCACTACTCTCCAGCAAAAATAAAAAATATTTTCTGTGTTTGTGTGCGCATTAGCCACAAGTATATATCAATATAACATAAATGGAGGACCAAACTTTCTCCGATAAAAATAAAATAGGGAAAGATCAAGAACCACTTCCTCCTAGTGCTGTTGCTGCTGCTGGGAGTTGTTCATCATCCCAGAGAGGAAGAAGGAACACCACTACTTTTACTAAACAATTGCGCTCCACAAACAATAATAATATTCTTCTTTTTTTTTCTGTCTTTGTGAAATGTGTGGGCTGTAGCCGCACCTGCATCCTTAAAGCAGCAGCGACAAGCGTGCGTCTGTCTGTTAAAGGGTGGTGTAACCCTCAAAGTGCTCCAAAAAATAAAAAACTATTTTTTTAATGTGTTTGTGACTTGTGTGCGATGTAGCCGCACGTGCATCAACATAGTAGCAGCGCCAAGCGTGCGCCTGTGTCATAAGTCAAGGGCTGGTTTGGACATCTGGTCCGGACTGAAGGACGTGCCAACAATTTCTGACAAGTCTACTGTCACTGCATATGATACTGTCCTCAAAGCAGCAGCGACAAGCGTGCGTCTGTCTGTTAAAGGGTGGTGACACCCTCAAAGTGTGCTCCACAAACAATAAAAATATTCTTCTTTTTTTTCTGTCTTTGTGAATTGTGTGGGCTGTAGCCGCACTTGCATCCTCAAAGCAGCAGCGACAAGCGTGCGTCTGTCTGTTAAAGGATTACATCGGTGACAGCATCCAAGTAGGCATGTCAGACAGTCCGTACCTGTACTGGCAGGAAAAAGAAGCAATTTGGAGGTCCCTGTACAAACTGGCTCTATTTTACCTGAGTTGCCCCCCCTCCAGTGTGTACTCCAAAAGAGTGTTTAGTGCAGCCGGGAACCTTGTCAGCGAAAGGCGTAGAAGGTTGCTTCCACAAAATGTGGAGAAGATGAAGTTCATAAAATGAATTATCAACTCTTCCAGGGAGACCAGCCTCCAGAACGTACAGAGGGACCTGTGGTTGTGGATTCCAGCGGGGACGAATTAATACTCTGTGAGGATGAGGATGTACACTACACTGAAGAGGGTGAGGGATCGGTGGATGAGGAGGATGAGGACGACATCTTGCCTCTGTAGAGCCAGTTTGTGCAGGGACAGATTATTTGCCAGCTTGTTTTGTGGGGGCCCAAACGAACCAATCATTTCAGCCACAGTCGTGTGGCAGACCCTGGCGCTGAAATGTTTGGTTTGTTAAAGTGTGCATGTCCTGTTTATACAACATAAGGGTGGGTGGGAGGGCCCAAGGACAATTCCATCTTGCACCTCTTTTTTTCTTTGAATTATGTACTGTTTGGGGCTTAGTTTTTCAAACTGCCATCCTGTCTGCCACTGCAGTGTCACTCCTAGATGGACCACGTGTTTGTGCCACCCACTCGTATCTCTTAGCATAGTCATCCAGCTACCTCGGTGCAACCTTTTGGATATAAAAACACTATTGTGAGGTGTTCAGAATAGACTGGAAATTTGTGGAAATTAAGGTTATTGAGGTTGATAATAGCAGAGGAGCAGAAAAACACACAAATTCTGTGATTTTAGCTGTTTTTATGCTTTTTTAAAAAAAAATACAGATCCAAAACACAAAACCCAGAATCCAAAACACGGAAGGGTGGTTTTGGCAAAACCAATCCAGATCCAAAACACGAAGAAAGATCCAGATCCAAAAGCAAAACACGAAAAGTGGCCGGTGCACACCCCTAATATACATATATATATATATATATATATATATATATATAATGTTGTAGGATAAAGAGAGCAGTCACCAGTCTTAACATAAAAGCATTTGGGTACCATCGACCCGCTTGCAAGAGTCCTGCGCTCGCGAGCGGGTCTGAATGAGACCCTGAGTCCATTAACCCCCAGCTAAATACTGAAAGTCAACTGTCCCAGTTTTCTTGTTGGTTATAAAAAATATGCAAGAAACTGCTCTCTTAGTTTATTTTTAATTCAAATCTCACAGATCAACGTTAGGCTGTATAGTGTAGTGCATTATAGTAAATGGTACCTGTACATAATGGTGGTTTGTTAGTCCATTGACTTCCTTGACAGGCTAATTCTTCATGTCCTACTAAGCGATAGCCAGAGTGACAAAAATAAATGATCACTGTGTCTGAACAATACACAAAGTCACCATTTTCTGTCTTCACTGGAAGACCACAAGATGTTCCTGCAATAAAGATATTTGCTGGTTAAATCCTTCTTGATGTTTATCTTTGTTTTATGGCTCTAATCAAAAATTTGTCTTGGTGAAAAATGAGAAGGCATTTATATATTTCGAAGTAACATTAGAAATTCAGGACAGTTACTCGGAAGACCAATGATCAGGTCAAATCCCCTTCTCTCATCGTTTTAACCATGACAACTCTTTTGTATTGTCATATCCCCGGCCACTTGTTACATCCATTTTATCTCTGTAATAAAAGTTACGCTTCACAACTTTCAGAACAGAATGGCTGAACGTATATATTAAGGGATGTGTCTGTTACTTCTTATCATTACCGTTAAGATCACTGCCTCATTTTCCACCAAACTAGAGACAATAGAACGAGAGAGAGAGAGAGTGACTCCTATGGATTTTTTCTGTTTATGTATTGATGCGAGTTGCCTAATCTAAGCCTAAACATCAGATTTGTGTGTAATCTTAAAGGAAAGGAGAAAATTGTATCATGAAAACTGTGTCCCTAATAGAGGAAATCCCCTTTATATGTGATATCTTACTGGAATATTACTAAAACATTCAAGATATAGCTTCACTCACAGGATAAATCGCAAAAACAGCAATATTAATGGTAAACCAGTATAGTCGGCCTTAAATCCAATTCTCAACAGGTGCAAAAGGATCAGTAACTGGCCTATTGAGTTCTGTATACTAACATTAGAGACTGGTGGTGCACCCCTGGAGTACAATACATATTATTAAACACACACAAAAAAAAGGAATACTCTCATGTGGTGACACTCTTAGAAATAATAGTATATATGTTATAAAATGTAACTTTCAATATAGAGAACATATAAAAGTAAAACTGTTAACAGCCACATGAACAGTGTATCACATACATAAACGGAATCGGTATCAGATGCCGGCGCTTGGGATCCCAGCTATTAGAATCCCGACACCGGCATCATGAAAGGGCTGGGCATACCGACACCAGTTGGTCAGTATGCTAACCCTCCCCCCTCCCTGCCCTAACCATCCCTCTTTGGTGCCTAACCCTAACCTCCCCGTTCCAGGTGCCTAACCCTAACCCACCCCCTTAGTGCCTAACCCAAACCCTTCCCCTAGTGCCTATCCCTAAAGCTAAACCCCCCTAACCCCCCCCAATACACCCCTCTTTCCACTGTGGGGGCTTTTTCGAAAAAGTGGAAAGAGGGGCAAAATGCGTCAGTGGATACCCTATTTTTTGCATTCTTCAGCACTCAGATGAGCACCGCCAAAGTACCTATTGATTAATCCTGGTACGGAGCAAGTTACATTTTGGTATATCAACCATCTGAATGACCATGTACGCTTATGATTATTGACGGGAGAGGCTTACTTCTATCTGAGACAAGCTTCGGGGCATCAATGTAAGTGAGCCATCAGGCTGCTTAGCACTATCCATTGAGAGACAAGCTACCATTACATCCGCTGTGCTGCCTCTACCCTAAGCAGCGTACAGAACACTTGTATTAATGGTCTTCCAGGAAACCTAAGTGTATTTACACATCAGCAGGACTGAGGACCTCATTCAGAGTCGGTCGTTGCGGCGGCTCGGTCGTACGCCACCATTGTTCGCTAAACTGCGCATGCGTAAATTTCACAATGCACGTGCGCAAACTAGCTATTACAATCAGAAATTGCTCTCTCCTTGAACACAGCCAGGTCGTTAGTTTGAGTGACAGGATGAGGAGTTTGTGGGTGGTAACAGGGTAAGGTGCGGTGCTTGTGAACGGGGGAGTGGAGATCCGAACGCAGGCGTGCCTGTCTATGCAAACGGCGTTTTATGGGAGTGCATAATTAACTAAGTAGTGTCATGGCACATGTGACATGGGAGGTTTTGACACTGACTTGATCGTAGTGCTTAAGAGAGGGTATGGTCAACCTTAAGCTCTACGACCAGCTCCGATGGTCTCGATTAATCCTTATATGCCCGGAGATGACGTGTATTGCGAACGAGAAGGGGGCGTGTTTTCAGTCTTATGGCCGCATCCTCCAATCGCTCGTCCAGCTAACTATCCCTTCTTAACGACGCAACTTGCGAGCGCTTCATTTGCATATCCGGACCCTTTTCCCTTACGACCGACTCTGAATGAGGTCCTGAGTCTGTTTCCTTAAGGAGAACTTATTACTATTACACGGCATTGGCAGTAATTCAGTACAGACTTAGTGTTCAGTCCGGCAGCCCTGTACGGACTCAAAGGACATCATCCTGTATTTGGAAAAAGGAATACTTGCTTAAATAATTGATACTTAGTGACTATTGAGATATATGCAAAGTGGTGTACTTAATCTACCTCTAAGAGGAATTCCCATACTGGCAAAATAAGAGTATACAAGCTAATCACAAGCGGGCCTGCAATACATGTTTTTATGTGTGGTGCTCAATATGCTATTGTAGTTTTATATGCATTATTAAGGTTTTATATTTGAGATATGTTGTTTATATATGTATGATTATTAGTAATTTGGTCACTTATATGCAATAGATGCTTCTAATGTTTTATGAATAAAACTGTACATTTACCCATACAAGATCGAGTCTAGTTGTTATCATTCTGTCATTTCAGATTATTAATAAGCAAAAAGCGCAAAGTCCATTTTTTCTTGTTTGTTTCTCCGTTAAAGATAATATGGGGCATTTCCACCCCTATAGAGACTTTTCAGCTGCCAATATTGAATTGAGATTGAACTCTATAAATTAAATCTTTGGAAAAGACGATCTATATTAGCGCTGTAGCCAATTTTCTCTTATATAGATAATCTTTACATTACATCAAGAACATGAATAGTGACCAGCCATATGTGTGTACCACAATGTGAATGTATTAGATACTGTAAGTTGCAGTGAGAGAATGAATCATGCCAACAGGTACTGAGCTTCTGCTATGTTCCGTGTGCCACTAGGCAGTGACTTATACCCCTTTTACACTGACTTAAAAATCCCGGGTTGATGCATGTAAATGTGCATCAACCCAAAATTTTTGTCAGTGTAAATGGATCAACCTGGGTCCGGTTGGCTTGCAGGGTTGAGCACGGGTTATTCCCGTGTCACCCTGCAGTGTAAATGACGTGACCCAGGTTACGATGACCCGGGTCACGCCGCATGCTAGCTGATTGGCTGGCTTCAGCGGTGCTTGGAGATGACAGTATCTCCAAGCATCCACTGCAATGCCGGGTCTGGTGTGAATGGTGCCAACTCTGGCATAACCCGGGTTGGCACCGCAGTGGGAAAGGGTCTGTCCCGGGTCTGATACGGGTTGGAAGCATGTTCCAAACCCCCGGTCAGACCCGGGACTTTTGGTATAAAAGGAGTATTAGGGATGAGAGCACTCCCTGCACCTCATTCACTGCCTTGTTACACACGGGGATAGCAGAAGTTCAGCATTGTTGGTGCTGATTCCCAACAAATTTTAAACTTTAAATTTGCAAAGTCCATGCACAATATTAGTAGGGAACAAATCGTAAAACAATTACCACGTTCTAATTTCTCTTTCCAAGCTTGGAGGTTTATGCCAGGGATATCATGACAAGATTCATAGCCATCTGGATAGCTTCCCATGAGAAAGACATCAGGCGGTACATGCGTTAGGCCAGTATTATCACAAATCACACGTGAAAGAGAATGTTTTTTAAGCTCCATTCTCTGGTCCTTGGTGAAAACATTTGGATTTTCATACCAAAACCTAAAAATATTTAAAAGAAATGACTATACTGAAATACTGTTCTATACACAATGGCAGATCACATTCTCCAGTGAGATTTATTCCAGAGAGGCTCATTTTTCTTGTACAAATAAAGTTCATTTGTTATGATAGTAACTTTACCAAATGCTATTTTAAATGTATAAATCTTTTTGAATGCAAATTATAAGCTGTATTAACTGATTGTAGCTATATTCATAACAATATACTGTATTTATTTGATGCTTGAAAACCTTATATAATTATTTTAGAGGAAGGTTGATGCATGACAATCAAAATGTTCATAAAGTATAAAAACAAATAGTGAATAATCTCCTAAGAAAGGAAATATGGATAATAAAGGTCAGTAAGGATTAGGGGTGAGCGGGTTCGGATTTCTGAAATCCGAACCCCCCCGAGCCCCCCCGATCCGAGTCCGATCCGAGTCAGGCTCGACTTTTCCCGCCTGACTCGGATCTGACATCGAGGCAAAACGTCATCATCCCGCCTTCCGAGTCTCGCGGGTTTTGGATCCTATATAAGGTACCCGCGTCGGCGCCATTTTCTCACTCGGCTGTGGACAGTGAAGAGGGAGGGTGGGAGTTAGTGCTGTGTAGTGTAGTGTAGTGTAGTGCTGCTGTTGTCCACTACTTCAAAGTCCATAGGGGCTGGCTGTGTTGTGCTGTGCTGCTGTTGTTAATAGGGGCTGTGTCCACTACTTCAAAGTCCATAGGGGCTGGCTGGACTGTGTTGTGCAGTCAGTTCTCCATAGGGGCTGTGTCCACTCCAAAGTCCTGTGCAGTGTCCCAGTCCTAAAGGGGTGCTGTAGTGTTGTCCAGGGGGTGCTCTGTCCATCAGGGGTGCTCCCCCCAAGTGCTAAAAAAATAATATATTTTCTGTGTTTGTGAATTGTGTGCGCAGTAGCCGCACGTGCATCAACAAAGTAGTGCCAAGCGTGCGCCTGTGTCATAAGTAAAGGGCCGGCTGGCTTGACCGTTAAGGGTGCTGTAACCCCCGAAAGTACACTCCAGTCCAAACCAAAAAAAAAATTATTTTCTGTGTTTGTGAATTGTGTGCGCAGTAGCCGCACGTGCATCAACAAAGTAGTGCCAAGCGTGCGCCTGTGTCATAAGTAAAGGGCCGGCTGGCTTGACCGTTAAGGGTGCTGTAACCCCCGAAAGTACACTCCAGTCCAAACCAAAAAAAAAATTATTTTCTGTGTTTGTGAATTGTGTGCGCAGTAGCCGCACGTGCATCAACAAAGTAGTGCCAAGCGTGCGCCTGTGTCATAAGTAAAGGGCCGGCTGGCTTGACCGTTAAGGGTGCTGTAACCCCCGAAAGTACACTCCAGTCCAAACCTAAAAAAAAATTATTTTCTGTGTTTGTGAATTGTGTGCGCAGTAGCCGCATGTGCATCAACAAAGTAGTGCCAAGAGTGCCCCTGTGTCATAAGTAAAGGGCCGGCTGGCTTGACCGTTAAAGGGTGCTGTAACCCCCGAAAGTACACTCCAGTCCAAACCAAAAAAAAATTATTTTCTGTGTTTGTGAATTGTGTGCGCAGTAGCCGCACGTGCATCAACAAAGTAGTGCCAAGCGTGCGCCTGTGTCATAAGTAAAGGGCCGGCTGGCTTGACCGTTAAAGGGTGCTGTAACCCCTGAAAGTACACTCCAGTCCAAACCAAAAAAAAATTATTTTCTGTGTTTGTGAATTGTGTGCGCAGTAGCCGCACGTGCATCAACAAAGTAGTGTCAAGCGTTCGCCTGTGTCATAAGTAAAGGGCCGGCTGGCTTGACCGTTAAGGGTGCTGTAACCCCCGAAAGTACACTCCAGTCCAAACCAAAAAAAAAATTATTTTCTGTGTTTGTGAATTGTGTGCGCAGTAGCCGCACGTGCATCAACAAAGTAGTGCCAAGCGTGCGCCTGTGTCATAAGTAAAGGGCCGGCTGGCTTGACCGTTAAGGGTGCTGTAACCCCCGAACGTACACTCCAGTCCAAACCAAAAAAAAAATTATTTTCTGTGTTTGTGAATTGTGTGCGCAGTAGCCGCACGTGCATCAACAAAGTAGTGCCAAGCGTGCGCCTGTGTCATAAGTAAAGGGCCGGCTGGCTTGACCGTTAAGGGTGCTGTAACCCCCGAAAGTACACTCCAGTCCAAACCTAAAAAAAAATTATTTTCTGTGTTTGTGAATTGTGTGCGCAGTAGCCGCACGTGCATCAACAAAGTAGTGCCAAGCGTGCGCCTGTGTCATAAGTAAAGGGCCGGCTGGCTTGACCGTTAAAGGGTGCTGTAACCCCCGAAAGTACACTCCAGTCCAAACCAAAAAAAAATTATTTTCTGTGTTTGTGAATTGTGTGCGCAGTAGCCGCACGTGCATCAACAAAGTAGTGCCAAGCGTGCGCCTGTGTCATAAGTAAAGGGCCGGCTGGCTTGACCGTTAAGGGTGCTGTAACCCCCGAAAGTACACTCCAGTCCAAACCAAAAAAAAAATTATTTTCTGTGTTTGTGAATTGTGTGCGCAGTAGCCGCACGTGCATCAACAAAGTAGTGCCAAACGTGCGCCTGTGTCATAAGTAAAGGGCCGGCTGGCTTGACCGTTAAAGGGTGCTGTAAACCCCAAAGTACACTCCAGTCCAAACCAAAAAAAAAAATATTTTCTGTGTTTGTGAATTGTGTGCGCAGTAGCCGCATGTGCATCAACAAAGTAGTGCCAAGCGTGCGCCTGTGTCATAAGTAAAGGGCCAGCTGGCTTGACCGTTAAAGGGTGCTGTAACCCCCAAAGTACACTCCAGTCCAAACCAAAAAAAAAATTATTTTCTGTGTTTGTGAATTGTGTGCGCAGTAGCCACACGTGCATCAACAAAGTAGTGCCAAGCGTGCGCCTGTGTCATAAGTAAAGGGCCGGCTGGCTTGACCGTTAAAGGGTGCTGTAACCCACAAAGTACACTCCAGTCCGAACCAAAAAAAAAATTATTTTCTGTGTTTAGCCGCACGTATATATCAAATCGATATAACATAAATGGAGGACCAAACTTTCTCCGATAAAAATAAAATAGAGAAAGATCAAGAACCACTTCCTCCTAGTGCTGAAGCTGCTGCCACTAGTCATGACATAGACGATAACATGCCATCAACGTCGTCTGCCAAGGCCGATGCCCAATGTCATAGTAGAGGGCACATACAATCCCAAATGGCAAAGTTCAGGAAAATGACCTTGAAAAAGACATTTAAATCAGCTGAAGAGAAACGTAAACTTGCCAATATGCCATTTACGACACGGAGTGGCAAGGAACGGCTAAGGTCGATCCCTAGTATGTTCATGACTAGTGGTTCAGCTTCACATGACGATGGAAGCACTCCTCCCACTAAAAAAATCAAAAGAGTTAAGCTGGCAAAAGCACAGCGAAGAACTGTGCTTTCTAAGAAGATATCACAAATCCCCAAAGAGAGTCCAAGTGTGGTGGTGGTTGCGATGCCTGACCTTCCCAGCACTGGACGGGAAGAGGTGGCTCTTTCCACCATTTGCACGCCCCCTGCAAGTGCTGAAAGGAGCACCCACAGTCCACTTGCTGATATGCAAATTGAAGATGTCACTGTTGAAGTACAACAGGATGAGGATACTGGTGTAGCTGGCGCTGAGGAGGAAGTTGGCGAGGAGGATTCTGATGGTGATGTGGTTTGTTTAAATCAGGCTCCGGGGGAGACAGTTGTTGTCCGTGGGATGAAAAAGCCCATCACGGTCATGCCTGGGCAGAAGACCAAACATTCCACCTCTTTGGTCTGGCAATATTTCTATCCTAATCCGGACAACAACTGTCTTGCCATATGTACCATATGTAAAGGTGAAATAAGTAGGGGTAGGGACGTCAACCACCTAGGAACATCCTCCCTTATACGGCACCTGCAGCGCGTTCATAAAAAGTTACTGTCAAGTTCAGAAACTTTGGCTCAGACCGTAAGCAGTCCAGGGACACCTAAATCCCGTTGTCCTGTTGTATCCAAGCGCCTGCAAACCACACCGTCAACTCCCTCCTCGTCAATTTCCTCCTTAGTCAGGATCGGAAGTAGTCCTGCAGGCCATATCACTGGCATGACTGACTCTCCTATCCGGGATTCCTCCGGAGGATCCTGCATTGCTACGCCTACTGCTGCCGCTGCTGCTGTTGCTGCTGCTGCTGGGAGTCGTTCATCATCCCAGAGAGGAAGTAGGAACACCACTACTTTAACTAAACAATTGACCCTCCAACAGTCCTTAGCGAGGAGGATGAAGTACGACAGCAGTCATCCTGAAGCAAAACGTATAACTGAGGCCTTGACTGCTATGTTGGTGTTAGACGTGCGTCCGGTATCCGCCATTAGTGCAGTGGGATTTAGACAATTGATGGAGGTAGTGTGTCCCCGGTTCCAAATCCCGTCTAGATTCCACTTCACTAGGCAGGCGATACCGAGACTGTACAGAAACGTCAGAAAAAGTGTCCTCAGTGTCCTGAAAAATGCCGTTGTACACAATGTCCACTTAACCACGGACATGTGGACAAGTGGAACAGGGCAGACTAAGGACTATATGACTGTGACAGCCCACTGGGTAGATGTATCACCTTACGCAGCAACAGCAGCAGCGTCACCAGTAGCAGCATCTCAGAAACGCCAGCTCGTTACAAGGCAGGCTACGCTGTGTATCACCGGTTTCAGTAAGAGGCACACCGCCGACAACCTCTTAGAGAAACTGAGGGAAATCATCGCCCAGTGGCTTACCCCACTTAGACTCTCCTGGGGATTTGTGATATCTGACAACGCCACCAATATTGTGCGGGCATTACATCTGGGCAAATTCCAGCACGTCCCATGTTTTGCTCACACAATAAACTTGGTGGTGCAGAATTTTCTGAAAAGCGACAGGGGCGTGCAGGAGACGCTTTGGGTGGCCCGAAAAATTTCTGGCCACTTTCGCCATTCAGCGACTGCGTGCCGAAGACTGGAGCGCCAGCAAACACTCTTGAACCTGCCCCGCCATCACCTGAAGCAAGAGGTTGTGACGCGGTGGAACTCAACCCTCTATATGCTTCAGAGGATGGAGGAGCAGCAAAAGGCCATACAAGCCTATACATCCACCTATGACATAGGCAAAGGAGGGGGTATGCACCTGACTCAAGCGCAGTGGAGAATGATTTCCGTGTTGTGCAAGGTTCTTCAGCCCTTCGAACTTGCCACACGTGAAGTCAGTTCAGACACTGCCAGCTTGAGTCAGGTCATTCCCCTCATCAGGCTTTTGCAGAAGCAGCTGGAGAAAGTGAAGGAGGAGCTAAGACGGAGCGATTCCGCTCGGCATGTGGGACTTGTGGATGAAGCCCTTCATTCGCTTTGCCAGGATTCCAGGGTGGTCAATCTGTTGAAATCAGACCACTACATTTTGGCCACCGTGCTCGATCCTAGGTTTAAAGCCTATGTGGTGTCTCTCTTTCCGGCCGACACAAGCCTGCAGAGGTGCAAAGACCTGCTGGTGAACACACTGTCAGCTGAAGCGGAACGTGACACGTCAACGGCTCCTTCTTCATTTTCTCCCGCAACTGGGGCTGCCAGGAAAAAACTTAGGTATCCTAAGCAACCCGCTGGCGGTGATGCAGGGCAGGCAGGACCAAGTTTGGACATCTGGTCCGGACTGAAGGACCTGGCAACAATTTCTGACATGTCTACTGTCACTGCATATGATACTGTCACCATTGACAGAATGGTGGAGGATTACATCGGTGACAGCATCCAAGTAGGCATGTCAGACAGTCCATACCTGTACTGGCAGGAAAAAGAGGCAATTTGGAGGCCCCTGTACAAACTGGCTCTATTTTACCTGAGTTGCCCCCCCTCCAGTGTGTACTCCGAAAGAGTGTTTAGTGCAGCCGGGAACCTTGTCAGCGAAAGGCGTAGGAGGTTGCTTCCACAGAATGTGGAGAAGATGATGTTCATCAAAATGAATTATCAGCTCTTCCAGGGAGACCAGCCTCCAGAAGGTACAGAGGGACCTGTGGTGGTGGATTCAAGTGGGGACGAGTTAATACTTTGTGAGGATGAGGATGTACACACTGAAGAGGGTGAGGAATCGGTGGATGAGGAGGATGAGGATGACATCTTGCCTCCGTAGAGCCAGTTTGTGCAGGGACACATTAATTGCCAGCTTGTTTTGTGGGGGCCCAAACGAACCAATCATTTCAGCCACAGTTGTGTGGCAGACCCTGGCGCTGAAATGATTGATTTGTTAAAGTGTGCATGTCCTGTTTATACAACATAAGGGTGGGTGGGAGGGCCCAAGGACAATTCCATCTTGCACCTCTTTTTTTCTTTGCATTATGTACAGTTTGGGGCCTAGTTTTTCTAACTGCCATCCTGCCTGCCACTGCAGTGTCACTCCTAGATGGGTCACGTGTTTGTGCCGCCCACTCGTGTCGCTTAGCATAGTCATCCAGCTACCTCGGTGCAACCTTTTGGACATAAAAACACTATTGTGAGGTGTGAGGTGTTCAGAATAGACTGGAAATGAGTGGAAATTAAGGTTATTGAGGTTAATAATAGCATAGGAGCAGAAAAACCTACAAATTCTGTGATTTTAGCTGTTTTTATGCTTTTTTTCAAAAAAATACAGATCCAAAACACAAAACCCAGAACCCAAAACACGGAAGGGTGGTTTTGGCAAAACCAATCCAGATCCAAAACACGAAGAAAGATCCAGATCCAAAACCAAAACACAAAACACGAAAAGTGGCCGGTGCACACCCCTACTGTGTATGTGATTGATAGCCCATAGCCTGCCAGCACCATTACTGTGTATGTGATAGTCCATAGCCTGCCAGCACCATTACTGTGTATGTGATAACTAGGGGTGAGCGGGTTCGGATTTCTGAAATCCGAACCCCCCCGAGCCCCCCCGATCCGAGTCCGACCCGAATCAGGCTCGACTTTTCCCGCCTGACTCGGATCTGAAATCGAGGCAAAACGTCATCATCCCGCCTTCCGAGTCTCGCGGGTTTTGGATCCTATATAAGGTACCCACGTCGGCGCCATTTTCTCACTCGGCTGTGGACAGTGAAGAGGGAGGGTGGGAGTTAGGGCTGTGTAGTGTAGTGTAGTGCTGCTGTTGTCCACTACTTCAAAGTCCATAGGGGCTGGCTGTGTTGTGCTGTGCTGCTGTTGTTAATAGGGGCTGTGTCCACTACTTCAAAGTCCATAGGGGCTGGCTGGACTGTGTTGTGCAGTCAGTTCTCCATAGGGGCTGTGTCCACTCCAAAGTCCTGTGCAGTGTCCCAGTCCTAAAGAGGTGCTGTAGTGTTGTCCAGGGGGTGCTCTGTCCATCAGGGGTGCTCCACCCAAGTGCTAAAAAAATAATATATTTTCTGTGTTTGTGAATTGTGTGCGCAGTAGCCGCACGTGCATCAACAAAGTAGTGCCAAGCGTGCGCCTGTGTCATAAGTAAAGGGCCGGCTGGCTTGACCGTTAAAGGGTGCTGTAACCCCCGAAAGTACACTCCAGTCCAAACCAAAAAAAAATTATTTTCTGTGTTTGTGAATTGTGTGCGCAGTAGCCGCACGTGCATCAACAAAGTAGTGCCAAGCGTGCGCCTGTGTCATAAGTAAAGGGCCGGCTGGCTTGACCGTTAAGGGTGCTGTAACCCCCGAAAGTACACTCCAGTCCAAACCAAAAAAAAAATTATTTTCTGTGTTTGTGAATTGTGTGCGCAGTAGCCGCACGTGCATCAACAAAGTAGTGCCAAGCGTGCGCCTGTGTCATAAGTAAAGGGCCGGCTGGCTTGACCGTTAAGGGTGCTGTAACCCCCGAAAGTACACTCCAGTCCAAACCAAAAAAAAAATTATTTTCTGTGTTTGTGAATTGTGTGCGCAGTAGCCGCACGTGCATCAACAAAGTAGTGCCAAGCGTGCGCCTGTGTCATAAGTAAAGGGCCGGCTGGCTTGACCGTTAAGGGTGCTGTAACCCCCGAAAGTACACTCCAGTCCAAACCAAAAAAAAAATTATTTTCTGTGTTTGTGAATTGTGTGCGCAGTAGCCGCACGTGCATCAACAAAGTAGTGCCAAACGTGCGCCTGTGTCATAAGTAAAGGGCCGGCTGGCTTGACCGTTAAAGGGTGCTGTAACCCCCAAAGTACACTCCAGTCCAAACCAAAAAAAAAATTATTTTCTGTGTTTGTGAATTGTGTGCGCAGTAGCCGCATGTGCATCAACAAAGTAGTGCCAAGCGTGCGCCTGTGTCATAAGTAAAGGGCCAGCTGGCTTGACCGTTAAAGGGTGCTGTAACCCCCAAAGTACACTCCAGTCCAAACCAAAAAAAAAATTATTTTCTGTGTTTGTGAATTGTGTGCGCAGTAGCCACACGTGCATCAACAAAGTAGTGCCAAGCGTGCGCCTGTGTCATAAGTAAAGGGCCGGCTGGCTTGACCGTTAAAGGGTGCTGTAACCCCCAAAGTACACTCCAGTCCAAACCGAAAAAAAATTATTTTCTGTGTTTGTGAATTGTGTGCGCAGTAGCCGCACGTGCATCAACAAAGTAGTGCCAAGTGTGCGCCTGTGTCATAAGTAAAGGGCCGGCTGGCTTGACCGTTAAAGGGTGCTGTAACCCCCGAAAGTACACTCCAGTCCAAACCAAAAAAAAAATTATTTTCTGTGTTTGTGAATTGTGTGCGCAGTAGCCGCACGTGCATCAACAAAGTAGTGCCAAGCGTGCGCCTGTGTCATAAGTAAAGGGCCGGCTGGCTTGACCGTTAAAGGGTTCTGTAAAACCCAAAGTACACTCCAAACCCAAAAAATATATATTTTCTGTGTTTGTGACTTGTGTGCACTGTGGCTGCACGTGCATCAACAAAGGAGCAGCGCCAAGCGTGCGCCTGTGTCCCATAAGTAAAGAGCCGGCTGGCTCATTTCTTAAAGGGTGGTGTAACCCACAAAGTGCACTACTCTCCAGCAAAAATAAAAAAATATTTTCTGTGTTTGTGTGCGCTTTAGCCGCACGTATATATATCAATATAACATAAATGGAGGACCAAACTTTCTCTGATAAAAATAAAATAGGGAAAGATCAAGAACCACTTCCTACTAGTGCTGTTGCTGCTGCTGGGAGTTGTTCATCATCCCAGAGAGGAAGTAGGAACATCACTACTTTTACTAAACAATTGACCCTCCAACAGTCCCTAGCGATGAGGATGAAGTACGACAGCAGTCATCCTGAAGCAAAACGTATAACTGAGGCCTTGACTGCTATGTTGGTGTTAGACGTGCGTCCGGTATCCGACATTAGTGCAGTGGGATTTAGACAATTGATGGAGGTAGTGTGTCCTCGGTTCCAAATCCCGTCTAGATTCCACCTGCATCCTCAAAGCAGCAGCGACAAGCGTGCGTCTGTCTGTTAAAGGGTGGTGACACCCTCAAAGTGTGCTACACAAACAATTAAAATATTGTTCTTTTTTTTCTGTCTTTGTGAAATGTGTGGGCTGTAGCCGCACCTGCATCCTTAAAGCAGCAGCGACAAGCGTGCGTCTGTCTGTTAAAGGGTGGTGACACCCTCAAAGTGTTCTACACAAACAATTAAAATATTGTTCTTTTTTTTCGGTCTTTGTGAAATGTGTGGGCTGTAGCCGCACCTGCATCCTTAAAGCAGCAGCGACAAGCGTGCGTCTGTCTGTTAAAGGGTGGTGTAACTCTCAAAGTGCTCCAAAAAATAAAAAACTATTTTTTTTATGTGTTTGTGACTTGTGTGCGATGTAGCCGCACTTGCATCCTCAAAGCAGCAGCGACAAGCGTGCGTCTGTCTGTTAAAGGGTGGTGACACCCTCAAAGTGTGCTACACAAACAATAAAAATATTCTTCTTTTTTCTGTCTTTGTGAATTGTGTGGGCTGTAGCCGCACCTGCATCCTTAAAGCAGCAGCGACAAGCATGCGTCTGTCTGTTAAAGGGTGGTGACACCCTCAAAGTGTGCTACACAAACAATTAAAATATTGTTCTTTTTTTTCTGTCTTTGTGAATTGTGTGGGCTGTAGCCGCACTTGCATCCTCAAAGCAGCAGCGACAAGCGTGCGTCTGTCTGTTAAAGGGTGTTGTAACTCTCAAAGTGCTCCAAAAAAATCAAAAAAATTTTTTTAATGTGTTTGTGACTTGTGTGCGATGTAGCCACACTTGCATCCTCAAAGCAGCAGCGACAAGCGTGCGTCTGTCTGTTAAAGGGTGGTGACACCCTCAAAGTGTGCTACACAAACAATTAAAATATTGTTATTTTTTCTGTCTTTGTGAATTGTGTGGGCTGTAGCCGCACCTGCATCCTTAAAGCAGCAGCGACAAGCGTGCGTCTGTCTGTTAAAGGGTGGTGACACCCTCAAAGTGTTCTACACAAACAATTAAAATATTGTTCTTTTTTTTCGGTCTTTGTGAAATGTGTGGGCTGTAGCCGCACCTGCATCCTTAAAGCAGCAGCGACAAGCGTGCGTCTGTCTGTTAAAGGGTGGTGACACCCTCAAAGTGTGCTACACAAACAATAAAAATATTCTTCTTTTTTCTGTCTTTGTGAATTGTGTGGGCTGTAGCCGCACCTGCATCCTTAAAGCAGCAGCGACAAGCGTGCGTCTGTCTGTTAAAGGGTGGTGACACCCTCAAAGTGTGCTACACAAACAATTAAAATATTGTTCTTTTTTTTTCGGTCTTTGTGAAATGTGTGGGCTGTAGCCGCACCTGCATCCTTAAAGCAGCAGCGACAAGCGTGCGTCTGTCTGTTAAAGGGTGGTGACACCCTCAAAGTGTGCTACACAAAGAATAAAAATATTCTTCTTCTTTTTTCTGTCTTTGTGAATTGTGTGGGCTGTAGCCGCACTTGCATCCTCAAAGCAGCAGCGACAAGCGTGCGTCTGTCTGTTAGAGGGTGGTGTAACCCTCAAAGTGTGCTCCACAAACAATAAAAATATTCTTTTTTTTTTTCTGTTTTTGTGAATTGTGTGGGCTGTAGCCGCACTTGAATCCTCAAAGCAGCAGCGACAAGCGTGCGTCTGTCTGTTAAAGGATTACATCGGTGACAGCATCCAAGTAGGCATGTCAGACAGTCCGTACCTGTACTGGCAGGAAAAAGAAGCAATTTGGAGGTCCCTGTACAAACTGGCTCTATTTTACCTGAGTTGCCCCCCCTCCAGTGTGTACTCCGAAAGAGTGTTTAGTGCAGCCGGGAACCTTGTTAGCGAAAGGCGTAGGAGGTTGCTTCCACAAAATGTGGAGAAGATGATGTTCATAAAATGAATGATCAACTCTTCCAGGGAGACCAGCCTCCAGAACGTACAGAGGGACCTGTGGTTCCAGCAGGGACGAATTAATACTCTGTGAGGATGAGGATGTACATAACACTGAAGAGGGTGAGGAATCTGTGGATGAGGAGGATGAGGACGACTTCTTGCCTCCGTAGAGCCAGTTTGTGCAGGGACAGATTAATTGCCAGCTTGTTTTGTGGGGGCCCAAACGAACCAATCATTTCAGCCACAGTTGGGTGGCAGACCCTGGCGCTGAAATGATTGGTTTGTTAAAGTGTGCATGTCCTGTTTATACAACATAAGGGTGGGTGGGAGGGCCCAAGGACAATTCCATCTTGCACCTCTTTTTTTTCTTTGCATTATGTACAGTTTGGGGCCTAGTTTTTCAATGCCATCCTGTCTGCCACTGCAGTTTCACGCCTAGATGGGTCACGTGTTTGTGCCGCCCACTCGTGTCGCTTAGCATAGTCATCCAGCTACCTCGGTGCAACCTTTTGGACATAAAAACACTATTGTGAGGTGTGAGGTATTCAGAATAGACTGGAAATGAGTGGAAATTAAGGTTATTGAGGTTAATAATAGCATAGGAGCATAAAAACCTACAAATTCTGTGATTTTAGCTGTTTTTATGCTTTTTTTCAAAAAAATACAGATCCAAAACACAAAACCCAGAACCCAAAACACGGAAGGGTGGTTTTGGCAAAACCAATCCAGATCCAAAACACGAAGAAAGATCCAGATCCAAAACCAAAACACAAAACACGAAAAGTGGCCGGTGCACACCCCTAGTAAGGATGCAGAAAAAAGTGGTCCCATTACAAAAAGTATTTTTTTTTGTCTTTTGTTACAATTTGGGTTATTTTGTGGGACTGCCATGGGTAGGATCCAGTCCAAATGTCGACGTGCAGGATGCGGGCCCTTAGAATGCCGGTGCCGGAATCCCGACACTTGTCAGAATCCCGGCGCTGGCATCCCGATGGTAAGTGCTGGGGTTACGGGTAGGGTTAGGGTAAGGCACTAAGAGAGGAGGGTTAGGTTTAGGGTTTGCGAAGGGGGAGGCAGGGCCAGATTATAGGAGGGGTGGTCACCCAGGTGCCCTCAAATCTTGGGGGCCCCCGCACTGCTTCAAATTTTGGCTTGAACCTGGCCACTCGGGGCTCTCCCTGGCTGGCCCCTGGCAGCGTCACTCACAGGTTCACAGCACACTCACTGTGTGTCTAATGACATGAAGTGCCCGCCCCATCAGAAAGCTGATGCTGCAGCTGCAACAGGTACTGAGGGCCTGATTCAGCAAGGAACGCAGTTGCTTATACACACGCAAATGGCTGATTGTTGCATTCTGTGGATGTCTATGCATCGCAGTACGCAAACTAGCTATTGTGATCGGGACTGCAATCGCAGAGGCAACACAGACCCATGGTGGAATGATTGACAGGAAGTGCCATTTGTGGGTGGTGATGGGGGGGTAGTTGGGTGAACGCAGGCATGCCAGTGCATTGTGACGGCGTTGCAGGGGTGTGCATAAATTATCCACTGCGATACCATACGCAGCCTGAAGCCTCATAGCGTGCGCTGAAGTAAGCAATTCTTGAGTGAGGTCTGACCTGCCTTAACTGTGCAGATGGCTCCGATGTTACTCGATGTTACTGATTATTTTGTTATATTGCCCAAGTATACGGATGTGTGTAAGGGGAAGTGGGCTTCTTTATGTCAGGCTGCGATCACAATGCTAATGCAAACATTTACATATCACCGCTGATATTAGCAACTGTGTTGCATGCGTATAAGCAGAATAGCGATTCTTGCTGAATCATGCTCTTTGTGCATGCTCTCTCGGTCTCTACCCCTCTCTCTCTCTGTCTCTCCCTAACTCCCTTTCTCTCTCTCCTTCCTCCCTCTCTCCCTCTATCTCACTCGTTCTCCCTCTGAGCCTGATTCAGACCCGCTCGCGAGCACTGAGCGCTCGCAAGCGGGTCGATGGTGCCCAAGTGCGCATGCGCACGACAGAGGTGGCTCAGTCGTGCGCATGCGTGAGACCCGAATAACGACAGCCAAGCCTTCGTTATGGGTCTCGCACCAAAGGGGGCGTGCTGTAGATGGTGATTGACAGCACGCCCCCTTTGGTGGGTGTGCCGGGTGCGTGGCTGCCCAGATGGAGGCGTTCCCATGGGAACGCCTACCGTCTGGGGCCGGCCCCTCTGACATCACTAGTGATGTCAGTGGGAGTGCATTTTGGCTCTGATAGAGCCAAAAGCACTCCAGGGCTTGCGACAGCGAGACCCTACCGCAGGGTCTCGTCGCAAGCCCGATGGTCATGATGGTCTTGACCATCGTGACCATCATTTTGGCCGCTCGCTTTAGCTGTGGGTGGTCACCCACAGCTATGCGAGAGGCCAGGAGGCCGCTCCAAAAAGGAGCAGGGACGGCCCTGATTCAGAGCGAGCGCTCTGTCAGAGCGTCCGGCTCTGAATCAGGGCCTCTGTGTACTAACCAACATGTGCTAACCAACAAGTGTATGTACTTGCCGATGGAGGGACCCCCGCCAGGTGATAGATCAGCTGGGTACACATCGTTAAGTGTGTACCCAGCTTAAGGGGCATAGTAGATGCTGCATGAGGCCATGGAAATGTAGTATATGGGGCCCCCACAATTTAGTTGCCCCGGAGCCCCCACAAGCCTTAATCCGTCCCTGGTGGGAGTTTAGGGTTAGGCAGTGGGAAGGGAGGGTTAAGGGTAGGGAGAGGGGGGAGGTTACAATACTGACCGACAAGTGTCGGTATCCTAACCCTGTTGGGATGTCGGCATCTGGATTCTGACCGCCGGGATCCCAAGCGCCAGCATCCCATACCCAACCCCCATGGGTACACATGTTGGTTAGCACATCAAGATAGCTCAAATGTTTGAAGTTGTGTGCTCCATGCTAAGGGCTCTATTTATTAACATTATTTTTACTAAAATAAAGTGAAAAATGATGTTTTCACACCCTTTTCACATTATTTTAGTTTCACCTACAGTTACTATAAGGCAATTGGAGTAGAATTCGTAAAATTCTACTCCAACCCCTAAGTATACTTATTTTTAGTAATCGGATCGCATTTCCCATAATTGTAATGGGAAATATGATCTGGCCAAAGTTACTAAAAATAAATTGTAAAAAAATATCGGGGAAAGTCCTGTGATAATAACGCCAACTGGAGGTGGCTTTATCCAGGGTCTCTCCCGGTTACTGGGCTCCTACTCTGCTCTAAAAGGCGGAGCAGAGCCCAGAGCCGGCCCCAGTAATCAGCTGTGTGGTCTAAACAGGCCGCAAGCTGATCACTGCACAAAAAAAAAAAACATTAGTAAAAAAAAAAAAAATTCACTTACCTTACTCAATGGACCGGTGGTCGGGGCTCCGGTGATGACTCCCCTCCAGTCAGCTGGTCTAATATGCTGCACTGCGGCCCGGTCATCAGCTGACCGGGTCATGGTGCAGGCTGGGAGATCAGCTGACCGGAGGACATGGAAGACATCACCGGAGGCCGGATCATGCAGGTTAGTGTAATTAAGGGAGAGGGGGGGTCGCGGGTGTCCGCGATCGCGAGGGTGGGGCTAAATGACGGGGGCAGGGCTTAGCGCCTGGGGGGTAGCAGCGACGGACGGTCGGCGCATGCGCAGGGCACTAGTTTCAGTATTTTTTTGCGAAAATACCGTGACTAGTATGCGGAGGGGATTCCCAGGGACAGAGCTTTCTCGCAAGTTCTGTCCCTGCAAGGGATTTGTAGTAAATCCCTGTGATATCACACTACAATCTGCATTACTAATGCGGATTGTAGTAAATAGAGCCCTAAGAGAGTAGTTATACGAATCAGGACTCTGACTGCTGAAAGTGGGCTAGGAAACAGTAATGCACTTGTGAATGTGCCAAAATGATTTTGTTTTAGTAGAAATAGATTTGTAATGAATGATGGAGATTACACATATAAGGAATTCATTCCTTGTTTAGTGAATGTCCCCAGAGTATGTTTTGGATGCACACAACAATTACAATTTAACCAACTGTTTAGGCGGCAGTCATTTGGGGCTTGCAAATAGTTTAATATGGTGTCTTATGCACCATGTATGTGTAGATTAAATGGGGAAGCACGTTTATGTTCTCACGTAAATCTAAGTAATTATAATCGTAAAACATACAAATGAGAAATCTGTAATACCGTAGGTTCTGATGCCTTATTCACAAGTCTTGTTTACAACAATGAGTCACAAACAAGCAATGAAAAAAGAGTGAAATCTCTGAAGTAGAACAATTACTTAAAAATATAGGACCTGGTTCAGCAGCGATCCAAACTGCGATTACGCACGCAATCGGCCGATTGTTGCGTTCTGTGTATGCATCGCAGTGCACGAACACTCCACTGCGATCGGGACTGCGATCACAGTGACTACGCAGATCCAACGCAGAGTGATTGACAGGAAGTACCATTTGGAGGTGGTGGTCGGCGAAACGCAGGCATGCAGTGCATTTGAACGCTGTTACAGGAGTGTGCATAAATTAGGCACTGCGATGCCATACGTAGCTTGGGCTTTCACTGCGTGACATAGTAACATAGGACCTGATTCATCAAGGATCGCAGCTACGATTATGCACGCGATAGGCCGACTGTTGCGTTCAAATAGCCACTGCAACCAGGACTGCGATCACAGTGACTACGCAGACCCATTGCAGAGTGATTGACAGGAAGTGCTGTCTGTATGTGGTGACAGGGGGGTGGGTGGTCGGTGAAATGCAGGCGTACCAGTGCATTTGAACGCCTTTGCAGAGGCGTGCATAAATTATCCACTGGGATGCCAAATGCAGCTTGAGTACTCATAGCCTGCGACGAGGTTAGCAATTCCTGAATAAGGTCAGACTTTGTGCAAGTGTGCGTGAGGCTGCGATTGTACTCGATGTTACCGATGGTTTTGCAGACTTGCTAAGTATTATGGATGTAAGGTAAAGCTGGCGTCCTTATGTTAGGCTGTGCATGGTATTGCGATTGCAATCATTAGCATATCTTCGCAGTGAGACTGTGTGCGTAATCGCTATTGCTATCGCAGTTGTGATCCTTAATGAATAATGTCCATAGTCAGCACTTTTTTATTTCTTATTTTTATTTCTATACGCTTCATACTATATTTGATTCTTAGCTTTTTTCAGATAAGGGTAGGCGAAAGCTTACTAGGCTTTAGAATAGTTAAGAATCCTAGGTTTTTGCTGATTGGTTAGCATGACAGCCTTGTTGCTGGGCAGTTTAGTTTAATCAGGGTGTCACCTGGTTTGAAGTTGGCCGATGCTTTGCTCAGGGGAGTTTTTTAGCTAGTGGAGTATATTAAGGGTGTTCTGGGTAAAGACAGCCTCTTCTATCACAAGCATGCTTAATTATTCGCTGTTGGGAGGCTATTCCACCTACTGACATTTTAATAGGTAATACTTCCTCACATTTTACCTAAACCTGCTGACCTCCAATTTTAGTGCATATTCTCTTTTTCTAAAACGTATTTTCCTGTGTATGATGCTTTCCTCCTGTGCTTTGTAAAAAGCCTCAATTTATGAAATGTCTCCATCCAAGAACGGCAATCCTTGGACCCCAATAACTTTGATTTTCACTCCTGAGCATCAACCAGCCCTTCCCTGTATCCCTGGTGCCAGGGAGTATACACTGTGTACTGTGAGTGAGGGTGAGTGTGAGTGGGGGTGAGTGAGTGAATGTTTAACAAAATAATAAAACATTTGGTATATCTGACTTGTTTTTTTTAAATATGTTTTCCACAGTGGGGGTACAGGTGCCAGCAGCCTGCTGGCACCTGTAATTCTACAAGTGCTGCAGGACGGGCACGCTGGTACCTGCAGTTCCACTGTAAAAAACAATATTAACCCTTTACTGCTACCATTACCCCTGCATTTGCTGCCACCGGGGATGCAGGGAAGAGCCAGGGCTGGTTGATGCTTGGGAGAAGGGAATCCCATTTTTTTTTATTGGGGGGGGTCCCAAATTTCTGAGAATTGCTAACCCCTTGGGCTGACCAGTTTGGGTCTGGCTTGATGCTTTGCAGGAAGACCCCACGTTGTGTGACTTCCTGCTGTGGCATTACCACCCCTGCTGGTTCAGCTACGTGCTGGTTAATGGAAAATAGGGGAACCCCATGCCGGTTTTGCTCCCAATTTCCCATGACCAGACCATGCTTAAAGGTCTTGGGCTAGTTATGGATTTAGGGGGAAAACCCACAACATTGTTTTTATTTTTAACTATTACAAAGCTTTTAACTGTAACATTCACAGATAAGAAAGATCTGAGCAGTGTTTCTTCCAAAATCGCCTGCCTCAGGAAAAACGTCATCATCCCGCCTTCCGAGTCTCGCGGGTTTTGGATCCTATATAAGGTACCCGCGTCGGCGCCATTTTCTCACTCGGCTGTGGACAGTGAAGAGGGAGGGTGGGAGTTAGGGCTGTGTAGTGTAGTGTAGTGTAGTGCTGCTGTTGTCCACTACTTCAAAGTCCATAGGGGCTGGCTGTGTTGTGCTGTGCTGCTGTTGTTAATAGGGGCTGTGTCCACTACTTCAAAGTCCATAGGGGCTAGCTGGACTGTGTTGTGCAGTCAGTTCTCCATAGGGGCTGTGTCCACTCCAAAGTCCTGTGCAGTGTCCCAGTCCTAAAGGGGTGCTGTAGTGTTGTCCAGGGGGTGCTCTGTCCATCAGGGGTGCTCCCCCCAAGTGCTAAAAAAATAATATATTTTCTGTGTTTGTGAATTGTGTGCGCAGTAGCCGCACGTGCATAAACAAAGTAGTGCCAAGCGTGCGCCTGTGTCATAAGTAAAGGGCCGGCTGGCTTGACCGTTAAAGGGTGCTGTAACCCCCAAAGTACACTCCAGTCCAAACCAAAAAAAAATTATTTTCTGTGTTTGTGAATTGTGTGCGCAGTAGCCGCACGTGCATCAACAAAGTAGTGCCAAGCGTGCGCCTGTGTCATAAGTAAAGGGCCGGCTGGCTTGACCGTTAAAGGGTGCTGTAACCCCCGAAAGTACACTCCAATCCAAACCAAAAAAAAATTATTTTCTGTGTTTGTGAATTGTGTGAGCAGTAGCCGCACGTGCATCAACAAAGTAGTGCCAAGCGTGCGCCTGTGTCATAAGTAAAGGGCCGGCTGGCTTGACCGTTAAGGGTGCTGTAACCCCCGAAAGTACACTCCAGTCCAAACCAAAAAAAAAATGATTTTCTGTGTTTGTGAATTGTGTGCGCAGTAGCCGCACGTGCATCAACAAAGTAGTGCCAAGCGTGCGCCTGTGTCATAAGTAAAGGGCCGGCTGGCTTGACCGTTAAGGGTGCTGTAACCCCCGAAAGTACACTCCAATCCAAACCAAAAAAAAATTATTTTCTGTGTTTGTGAATTGTGTGAGCAGTAGCCGCACGTGCATCAACAAAGTAGTGCCAAGCGTGCGCCTGTGTTATAAGTAAAGGGCCGGCTGGCTTGACCGTTAAGGGTGCTGTAACCCCCGAAAGTACACTCCAGTCCAAACCAAAAAAAAAAAGATTTTCTGTGTTTGTGAATTGTGTGCGCAGTAGCCGCACGTGCATCAACAAAGTAGTGCCAAGCGTGCGCCTGTGTCATAAGTAAAGGGCCGGCTGGCTTGACCGTTAAAGGGTGCTGTAACCCCCGAAAGTACACTCCAGTCCTAACCAAAAAAAAATTATTTTCTGTGTTTGTGAATTGTGTGCGCAGTAGCCGCACGTGCATCAACAAAGTAGTGCCAAGCGTGCGCCTGTGTCATAAGTAAAGGGCCGGCTGGCTTGACCGTTAAAGGGTGCTGTAACCCCCAAAGTACACTCCAGTCCAAACAAAAAAAAAAATTATTTTCTGTGTTTGTGAATTGTGTGCGCAGTAGCCGCACGTGCATCAACAAAGTAGTGCCAAGCATGCGCCTGTGTCATAAGTAAAGGGCCGGCTGGCTTGACCGTTAAAGGGTTCTGTAACCCCCAAAGTACACTCCAAAACAAAAAAATATATATTTTCTGTGTTTGTGACTTGTGTGCACTGTGGCTGCACGTGCATCAACAAAGGAGCAGCGCCAAGCGTGCGCCTGTGTCCCATAAGTAAAGAGCCGGCTGGCTCATTTCTTAAAGGGTGGTGTAACCCACAAAGTGCACTACTCTCCAGCAAAAATAAAAAAATATTTTCTGTGTTTGTGTGCGCTTTAGCCGCACGTATATATCAATATAACATAAATGGAGGACCAAACTTTCTCTGATAAAAATAAAATAGGGAAAGATCAAGAACCACTTCCTCCTAGTGCTGTTGCTGCTGCTGGGAGTTGTTCATCATCCCAGAGAGGAAGTAGGAACATCACTACTTTTACTAAACAATTGACCCTCCAACAGTCCCTAGCGATGAGGATGAAGTACGACAGCAGTCATCCTGAAGCAAAACGTATAATTGAGGCCTTGACTGCTATGTTGGTGTTAGACGTGCGTCCGGTATCCGCCACTAGTGCAGTGGGATTTAGACAATTGATGGAGGTAGTGTGTCCTCGGTTCCAAATCCCGTCTAGATTCCACCAGCATCCTCAAAGCAGCAGCGACAAGCGTGCGTCTGTCTGTTAAAGGGTGGTGACACCCTCAAAGTGTGCTACACAAACAATTAAAATATTGTTCTTTTTTTTTCTGTCTTTGTGAAATGTGTGGGCTGTAGCCGCACCTGCATCCTTAAAGCAGCAGCGACAAGCGTGCGTCTGTCTGTTAAAGGGTGGTGACACCCTCAAAGTGTGCTACACAAACAATTAAAATATTGTTCTTTTTTTTCTGTCTTTGTGAATTGTGTGGGCTGTAGCCGCACTTGCATCCTCAAAGCAGCAGCGACAAGCGTGCGTCTGTCTGTTAAAGGGTGTTGTAACTCTCAAAGTGCTCCAAAAAATAAAATAAAAATTTTAATGTGTTTGTGACTTGTGTGCGATGTAGCCGCACTTGCATCCTCAAAGCAGCAGCGACAAGCGTGCATCTGTCTGTTAAAGGGTGGTGACACCCTCAAAGTGTGCTACACAAACAATAAAAATATTCTTCTTCTTTTTTCTGTCTTTGTGAATTGTGTGGGCTGTAGCCGCACCTGCATCCTTAAAGCAGCAGCGACAAGCGTGCGTCTGTCTGTTAAAGGGTGGTGACACCCTCAAAGTGTGCTACACAAACAATTAAAATATTGTTCTTTTTTTTTTGGTCTATGTGAAATGTGTGGGCTGTAGTCGCACCTGCATCCTTAAAGCAGCAGCGACAAGCGTGCGTCTGTCTGTTAAAGGGTGGTGACACCCTCAAAGTGTGCTACACAAACAATAAAAATATTCTTCTTTTTTCTGTCTTTGTGAATTGTGTGGGCTGTAGCCGCACCTGCATCCTTAAAGCAGCAGCGACAAGCGTGCGTCTGTCTGTTAAAGGGTGGTGACACCCTCAAAGTGTGCTACACAAACAATTAAAATATTGATCTTTTTTTTTCGGTCTTTGTGAAATGTGTGGGCTGTAGCCGCACCTGCATCCTTAAAGCAGCAGCGACAAGCGTGCGTCTGTCTGTTAAAGGGTGGTGACACCCTCAAAGTGTGCTACACAAACAATAAAAATATTCTTCTTCTTTTTGCATCCTCAAAGCAGCAGCGACAAGCGTGCGTCTGTCTGTTAAAGGGTGGTGTAACCCTCAAAGTGCGCTCCACAAACAATAAAAATATTCTTTTTTTTTTTCTGTCTTTGTGAATTGTGTGGGCTGTAGCCGCACTTGCATCCTCAAAGCAGCAGCGACAAGCGTGTGTCTGTCTGTTAAAGGATTACATCGGTGACAGCATCCAAGTAGGCATGTCAGACAGTCCGTACCTGTACTGGCAGGAAAAAGAAGCAATTTGGAGGTCCCTGTACAAACTGGCTCTATTTTACCTGAGTTGCCCCCCCTCCAGTGTGTACTCCAAAAGAGTGTTTAGTGCAGCCGGGAACCTTGTCAGCGAAAGGCGTAGGAGGTTGCTTCCACAAAATGTGGAGAAGATGATGTTCATAAAATGAATTATCAACTCTTCCAGGGAGACCAACCTCCAGAACGTACAGAGGGACCTGTGGTTCCAGCAGGGACGAATTAATACTCTGTGAGGATGAGGATGTACACACTGAAGAGGGTGAGGAATCGGTGGATGAGGAGGATGAGGATGACATCTTGCCTCCGTAGAGCCAGTTTGTGCAGGGACAGATTATTTGCCAGCTTGTTTTGTGGGGGCCCAAACGAACCAATCATTTCAGCCACAGTTGTGTGGCAGACCCTGGCGCTGAAATGATTGGTTTGTTAAAGTGTGCATGTCCTGTTTATACAACATAAGGGTGGGTGGGAGGGCCCAAGGACAATTCCATCTTGCACCTCTTTTTTTTCTTTGCATTATGTACAGTTTGGGGCCTAGTTTTTCAAACTGCCATCCTGTCTGCCACTGCAGTTTCACGCCTAGATGGGTCACGTGTTTGTGCCGCCCACTCGTGTCGCTTAGCATAGTCATCCAGCTACCTCGGTGCAACCTTTTGGACATAAAAACACTATTGTGAGGTGTGAGGTGTTCAGAATAGACTGGAAATTAGTGGAAATTAAGGTTATTGAGGTTAATAATAGCATAGGAGCAGAAAAACCTACAAATTCTGTGATTTTAGCTGTTTTTATGCTTTTTTTCAAAAAAATACAGATCCAAAACACAAGACCCAGAACCCAAAACACGGAAGGGTGGTTTTGGCAAAACCAATCCAGATCCAAAACACGAAGAAAGATCCAGATCCAAAACCAAAACCAAAACACAAAACACGAAAAGTGGCCGGTGCACACCCCTATACTGTAGTGGTCTATGTAAAAGGGATGTTTGGTTTTGGTCGGGTTTCGGTTTTATATTTGTTTTTATAGTTTGACTTCAGTAAATTTGTGAGTTGCAAAAATGAATGAAAATCACTTACTAAAACTAAATTTTCCAAAATTGGCTTTCAGTAAACATACCCCTTTGTGCATTCTTAAATCTGACTACAGTGGTCTTATCTAAACATTATTACAGCCTACTAGTACACAGCTAACCACCAGGGGCATTTCTAGAGAGGAGGGGGCCCGTGTGAAGTCTTCAACACAGGCCCGCTCCTCTCTGTCCGGCGGCCGGCAGCACACTGAGCTGTGTGCGGCCAGCGCCGGAGTTATAGACTATGGGCACTAGAGTGCGCCCAGAGTCTATAGCATATGTGCAGGTCACCGGGAAAATGGCCGCGGTGGCCATTTTCCCTGTACTGCGCATGCGCAAACGAAAGGAAAATGGCCGCGGTGGCCATTTTCCAGTCATTTTTACAGCACCGGACCCCCGCGCCGAAGTGGGACTCCGGAGAGGTAAGTAATACTATGGGTGTAGGGTGTGCGGTGCGGCGCTCCCCTGGACCCAAGGGCCCGTGTGCCCCGCACACCCTGCACCCATTGTAGATACACCCCTGCTAACCACCCAAGGACCTACATGAGTTAAAGTGGGAGGACTTTCAACCCAGAGAACTGTACTAGTAGTTATTTTATCAATGGTATCTTGCTCCAACACGCCTCCAATAAATATTTCCGAACATCCCTGAGTAGATGACTCCAGACAGGCATGATGTCCCATGTGTGGTGGCACTGATTCAACACTGCAAACTTTTAGTCTGAGGTCCAAAACCTCAGAGCTGGCGCTAAGCAATTTGATGCCCTAAGAAAAATTTTGTCTGGTGGCGGAGCTAGCATGTGGGAGGCCCAGGTACAACAATATCCTTTGCTCCCCCAATCTCTTTCCCAACATACACAAATGCATACCTCCCAACATTGTGGAGGATGGTGTATGGCAGGATTGGCCAGATTTTTGGAGTCGGTGATCTACTCTGAAAGCTAAAAAGCTTTCGTGCTCTACCATGTTTGCACACTTGCACGTGCCCGAAAAAGGGTGTGTGGCCTCACTGCAAAGGATGTAGGGACTGTTTGCCTGAAATCACACATTGGCTCCCAGCAGTAATACATACATTGCCCCCACAGGGAAAAAAAATCAAACACATTGACCAGTCAGGCTGCCATGGGAAACAGTCTATGTGGGATTGTGGCAGCCAGAGAGCCCAGTGAAGCTGAGCGAGCCATTGGGGGCCAGGAGGCCTGTGTCTGGTCCTTGCAGGAGGCAAGGGGGGACTACAAACTCTCAGACTGTGTGACAGGAAGGCAGTGAAGCTGCAGGTTGAGGAAGCCAGGGCCTAAATCTGTAGGATACAGAGAAGGCCACCCAGACTGTATTTGTGTAGCTGTGGCAGTCAAGCCAAGCCAGGCTGGAGCCGGCGATAGACCTGCAAGAAGCAGGCAGAGACTTTGTTGGGAGACTAGCTGCACCACATTAGAGATGGCTCAAGAAGTGATTTAGATGCCCTAAACAGGGACTAGGTTGTTTATTATTTATTTATTATTTTCTGTTCCTTAGTGTTGTACCTGTTTTTCCTTACTTTAAGTAAAGCACCATCTCATTTATTTTACTTGAAAGCTGTGTGTGGACCCTCATTAAGCACCTAAACACTGCACCAATCCACCCTCTGCCGAGCTAATTACCCCAAGATATCAAAATAAATATATATATATATATATATATATATATATGCACACATACAAATACAGTATAAATATAGAATTTACCAGGAACAGGCAAGGCAGGACAGGCAGACTCGGCTGTGCTGTGCTGGCAGGCAAGGTTTCTCGTCCCTGTTTTTTTTTTCACACCAGGGACGGTCATAAAACATCAGATCCCTGGCAACAACTGCGGGCACTGGCTGTACTGCTGCTAATTTTGCTGGACCAGTGCCCATTTTATGGCTGCCTGCTGTATGCTAGCGTGGTAACCAGAGCTATCATCCAGGTACCCCAAACCTCTGCCGGCCCTAGGCTTGGAATGCCCCTAGGCATTTGCCTAGTTTGCTTTTGCCTAGGGCTGGCTTTGCAAAACCTCATTGCTGAAATGACAAGTATTCGTATGCCCTCCTGCTCTCTTACTCCTTGCTTCTCTGCACATTCACTGTATGACTTTGTTACTACCTCTGTTATTTTGTCATAATGTTTCTTTTTGACTATCCTTGTGATGTGCTCCCTCCCTCCATACTGTACCTTAAAAAACCTAATAACATATCTATTAAAAAACAAAAAAAATTCACACTAGTTTTAATTGTCTGACCATTTCTATTTGGTATGTAGTTATTGGGAAATCACAAAATATTTACATTCCATAATTAGATTAGGATACTCAATTGTTTCTTGTTCCAGAGCTCCACCTTTATACCAGCCAGTGGCGTAACTAAGGGGGGTCGGGCAGGGTGCGTGCCCTGGGCGCCATGAGACCGGCGGCGCGGGGGGGGGCACCGCCGGCCACGGTCCGGCCCGCCCTAGTTAGCCACAAGTGTAGCGCCGACCGCAGTGATTGCGGTCAGTGCTACACATTTACACAGGACCGGCGCTAGGCTTCCCTGCGCCGGTCCTGTGCTGCACACCTGAGCCCGTTCCCTCCCCCTGTGCACTTGCCCAATAGCGCCAGGAGGCGGGCACAGGCTGTGCATAACACACGCATCGCCGCCAGCGCTGGCGGCGATGCGTGTGTTAAACAGCAGCCAATGAGAGTCAGATAGACTCTCATTGACTGTAGCAGCACCCACTGCAAGAGCCGGACTTCCGTCCGGCTCCTGCAGTGGGTAATGGGACTGACGTTATGACATCATGATGTCTGTCCCATAATGCTGAGCGTGCCAGCCCGGGAGGACTGGCGGGCGGCGGCAGGAGCGGCGTCGCGGACTGGAGCAGCAGCAGCAGCAGCATGGATTCAGGTAAGTATGTTTTTATATATATATACATATTTTTTTTTTTAACCTATCTGCAGAACGGGGGAGGAGGGTGGCTACTACTGGGAGGACCTCTTCTGGGGGTGGGAGCACCATTATTGGGAGGACCTCTACTGGGGGGGGGCTACTACTGGGGGCACTTAATCGGGAGGGGGAACCTCTACTGGGTACTACTACTTGGGGGGAACTACCACTGGGGGCATTATAAGAGGGGCCTACTAGTACAGGCACTGCACTCTGGGGACCACTACTGGGGGCAATAATAGGAAGGGCCACTACAGGGGGCACTGGATAGGGGGGATCACTACTGGGTGCCTGCATAAGGGGACCACTACTGGGAAAACTGCATGGGGGGGACTACTGCTGGGGGCACTATATAAAGGGCACTGCATGGGGGGGACTACTACTGGGGGCACCATATAAAGGGCACTGCATAAGGGGATACTGCTACTGGGCACACTGCATTGTGGGGATTGCTACTGGGGGCACTGCATAAGGGGGAACACTACATGGGGCACTGCATTTGGGGGGACCACCACTGGGGATACTGTATAAGCGGCACTACTATGGGCCTGCATAAGAGGACCACAACTCCATACTGGGGGTACTGTATAGGGGGTACTGTATAAGGGGTACTACTGGGGTTATGGTGCATATGGATAGGAATGTTCAGTGTGAAAATAATGGGGTGTGTCATGTTGACACGCCCCATTTTTAAGTGACCACGCCCATTTTTTTTGCAGCGTGCACATCGGGGGGGGGGGGGGCTCCCTTTTCAAATTTACCCTGGGCTCCAAATACCCTAGTTACACCACTGATACCAGCCATTAATATGTTACATTTCTGTCTTGAAAGCTTCCCTGTTTGGAAGGGGAGAAGTCTGCCTTCATGACTAACCAGAGGAGTAATGCATAGCAGTCCTTTTCTTTTGGCCCAGTTGATTCTAGTTGTGATTAGGTGGCTCAGTGCAGCTACACAAACCAGCTAGGACAAATGACGAAAGAGTCTGTTTACGATAGCAACAACCCAACAACAGCCGGGGGATCCATAGTGGTGACCAGTTAACACTTACAGTTGGCATAACATCATGAGGAGTGGTCAGTAGTTAGCGGTTAAAGTAAGAGGATCCCAGGACAAATATTTAAAATTATCAATACCAACAGAGTAACAATGTTCTTGAGGTTTCGGCATTCTTGGTGTTTGCAATGTAGACTATGCATGCACCCATTTAGCAGCGTTTACTTTACAATTTCATATGTATTTATGTCCTTTTGGAGATATGACCTCTACAGCACAGTGCTATACAAAAGATTTCTCACATATGCTATATATAGCAGAATAAGGCTGGGTACACACGTAAAGATTTTCTGTCCAACCATCCAACTAGTTGATTGGTTGGAATGAAAATCTGGTAACGTATGGGAGTAAATGATGATCAGCAATTTGCTCCTAAATGCCAGAACACAGATGAAAATGGTTGGTCAGACAAGTTTGTTAAATGTTTGATCTAAACAATTTGTTCAAACAACAGTTTTTGTCCATTTTCCGGCGTTTAGGAGCAACTTGCTGATTGTCATTTGCTTTCATACCTTTCTAACTCAGAAGTTCCCAAACACGGTCCTCAAGGCACCCCAACAGTTCAGGTTTCAGAGATTTCCATGGTTTAGCACAGGTGGTTAAATCAAATTGACTGAGCTACTACTTATATCACTTGTGGTCAAGCATGTATATCCTTAAACCTTGAGTGTAAGGGGTATATTTACTAAAGTAAGAGTTTTTAGAAGTGGAGATGTTGCCCATAGTAACCAATCAGATTCTACTTAACATTTATCTAGCACCTTCTAGAACAGTGGTCAGGGAATAGGGGTAAATTACCCCACATGGGGTAAAAATTTAATTCCTGTAGGTAATGGACGGACAGCCGGGCATATAGAATGATTCATATGCATGCCCGGCTGTGCCACAGGGAAGCTCTAAGCCGGACGCCCGCTGAGATGCTATCACCAGCGGGCGCCCGCTCCTTCCCTGCAGCGCCGCGTTAGCTGGAGGCTGGAGTTCTCTTCTATATATACCTGATGAGCTATACACCCTAAATGTCGCTATTTAGCGTTATAAATCGTACAAAAAATAATTACTTTCCAGACTTTGATTGTGGTTCCAAAGCACAAAAAGATATTATTCACCAAAAAGCAGATAGTTACACGCTGTGATCTAAATACAATTAGCGCAAACAAATTATACAATCACTAGGTACAGTCGAATACATATGCATGTGCTCTGGATCCAGATTTCCGGCATCAAAGGTGAAGCCTCCGTCAATAGCAAGAAAATGATGATTAACTACCAGAAATAGAGCGCTTGCATATATAACCTTACAGAGATAGGCAATACAATAGAACAAGTTGGCATAATCCCATTGGTTCTTCTTCCTGGTTCTTCTGTTACGATACAGTTCATAGGTCAGTTTGTATTGTAATAGTTCAGCCTCCAACAGTTCTTTGTGTCTGTTTTCCCGCCGAAGAACAAGTCTAAACTGGCTACATTACCGAGTACATTTCAATGCCTATCTCTCTATGATCCATAATTTGCAGACGCATGTTGGGATATCCTCGCCGATGAAACCAGGAATCCTCAAATAAACAGTGGTCCAGAATGTCACCAAACACGGTCTGCTTATTATGTACTAAATCTGAGATCTTAAATACAGTTGCTTTATTACATAATTAATAATGAATAAAACCTTGAATATTAACCTTAATGCTAGGGAACCTTCCTATGTAAGTGTGCAATGATTAGGTGTAAGGATATTAAGAAAAGACGCTAGTTAGCATTGTGCGTCTATGTGTTTGTGGAGTACACCGTGGTACGTGTTTTGTAGGATTGCTCATATTATATGTTTTAGTAAATGTATGTATTTATATTATGAGGACTTTTAATAGTGTTCTATTGCATGGGAACTGATATTTTGTGAGATTCGCTAAAATGGCGTTGGGCGGCCATTCGCAAATTGGAGTCTTGTTGCCATTTGCAAAATGGCGTTGTGCGGATTTTAATTTTAACAGATTGTCTCAGCCAATTATCCAGCTTCGACAGTCCACCCTTTGATAGCCAACAACATGCTATCACACTCTGATTTTACAAATTTAATTTAGGCTTACACTATGACATATTATTTAATGTTATGTTATGGGATGGCACAAGGTGGTTCTTAGACCATCAATAATGTGTCTCTGGGAGGGACATAAAACTACCTTTATACGCACTCCGCGGATCTTGGGAGATCATAGGAAAGATGTGGGGATGTACCTAACCTATAAAGGAAGTCTTGAAGGGGATAGGGACTTACATTATTTAGGATATTTAAAATAACATTTAATAAAACATTTCATGCATGGCTAAAAATTATACATAATATGATGGTACACTCTAGTTCAGGGTTGTAATGCAGTCCTTCATTTACCTTAGTATTCATATTGTTACTACTAACCACCATCATAATTTAATTCTTTTGATTTACCTTATCTTTACATTTTCCATATTTCAACACAGTAGGAACACATTTGACACATAAGCCAATTACTATGATGACAACCAATATGAGGATCAGGAGTTTACCTATGCTAGCAACTATTTCATGGACCCACTCTCCTAGACCGGAGAACCATTTCACTGGGTTCAACCAAGAAACCCATTCCTCTACTTCAGCCACTGAAGCATTATGGTTCTTCCGAAATTCCCATTTTAACTGCAGAATTTCGTCCATCTTCCTGTCTATCACCTCCTTGGGGTCACTAGTATTATTCGTGATTTACATGCAACACTTTATACCAAATTGGGTGGCTAAGGTCACACAGTACCCTCCAGTGATAGCTGTTAAATAATTTAATACTAACCTGTGTTGCACCAGTTCTTTCTTGTAGGCCTGTAACTCCTTACCTGTATACCTAAACATGTCAGCATACATCTCGGGGATATTATCTATTAATTTAGCAAGATCTTGAATATATCTGAAATTTAGTGTACCCCGAGCGATCCTGGTGGGATCCAATTTGACTAAAACTTGAAAGCCAGTTGTTTCACTAATCAATTGTGTGGCTTTATGTGCATCACCAGGTATCATATTTCTTTTGTCTCTATGTTCATACTGTGTGTGAAGATATGGTGATGGTGTGTTTTTATGAATACCAAGCATTTCACCATGCATAAGGGTCATAACCTCTGGGAGTACTCTTCCCAGATAACACAAACCTTCGGAACTCGGAGAGAGCCACTTATATGCTTTCCTTCCACATATAAAATATACATCATTGGGGAGAACATAAGGAATAGAATGCATTACGATCATCCATCACGTTTCCCTAACAAATTATCCTATATCAGGTTCTCCCATCTGGCTAATACACGTTTCTGGTTGTATAACCCTGGCACAGTACCCTTCTGGTACTCTGCCAACCATTTCTTTGGTGTCATTTAATGTGTACCAATACCAGAAGTGTCTCCCATTTAACCTAATTGTGCGCAATAGTTAAAAATGTATAGGCTCATAATCAGCTCTTAGTGAGAAGGTCATCATCTGATTATTCCCAGTCACCTCCCAACTTCCTGGTTTATTGGAGTTGGCGATGTTCAAACATAAAAGTGATTTATCTACTTGGTACTGGTGGAGTTTAAAATGAAGTGGCTTGGTGTTAAGAAATTTTCCATCCAGCATCTTCCCTTGTTGTAATTCTAAAACCTCAGAGACATTTAATGGAAACGGCACTAACCCTACATTATGCTGTCCCTGAGGCACATGAGACCACACCCAACAGTCAGTCTGGTTTAAAACTTTGCCCACCATAGTTTGATAATCCTCTAAAGGATACCCAGCCCAATACTGGTTCTACTTAGGTTGGCACTGCTGTATGCAATTCTCATCAACTAAGGACCCACAAAACTCACAAATACAATAATCCTCTGATGATAGACCTTCACACGGTCTCCGAGTTTCCAGAATAGCAGATCTCTTAACAATAACTGTACTGGGTTTGGTCAAATACCGCCCTTGCGACTGTATTGCTCATTCTTCCAACTCCACTCCATCGATATCACCATCAGCTCCCCTTTCCATCCTCTGTCCTCCATCACAGAAACCAGAGCTCCCGAAACAACCCAGGATAATGAGAACTCTGGGAGAAAACACAAAGAACCACAGCAGACCACTCCATTGCTGAAAACAATGATCTACAAATTTATTTTAGCTCAGGTATCTCACTGTAACCTTTAACCCTCCAGGAACAGACTCTCAATTGACAGGTCTACATTATCTGCCTTGATTCAGCCTTGTCTCTTCACCGGTTGGTTGACCTTCTTACAGTGAGTGAAATGGACCCAGGTATCTCTCTCTGCCACTTTCAAGGAAGTTGTACTTGTCAGCAACACCTGATATGGACCTTCCCACCGATCTGTCAAACAACCAGAACGCAAGGAATTTCTGATCATAACAAATTCTCCAGGTTCAACATCATGACAGTTTATTTCAGGCAAATCATGTGACAACAATTTCAGTTTCTACTGTTGCTGCTTTAACGGTTTACTCATTGTTATAAGATACCTTACAGTAACCTCGTTGTTACTTTTCAAATCTTTCTGCGGACTTATAATCAAATGAATTTGTCTACCAAACAGTATTTCAAAAGGGGACAGATTGAGAGGGGGTCTAGGAGTTGTCCTGATACTGTGGGGGACAAGTGGTAGTGCTTCTGGCCACCCCAGTCCAGTTTCTGCCATTATCTTACTTAATTTATTTTTAATAGTACCGTTCATCCTCTCCACCTTGGCACTGGATTGTGGTCGGTAGGAGGTGTGAAGTCTACTATTAATACCCATTAACTTACACATGTTTTGGAAGACATCACCTGTGAAATGAGTACCCCTATCACTTTCGATAATTCTAGGGATACCGTATCTGCATACAAACTCCTGAACAATTTCTTAGCAGTGACCAAAGCAGTATTACTGGCAGCTGGGTATGCCTCAACCCAATTAGAAAACACATCAGTGCACACTAATACATACTTGAGATTCCTGCAGGGTGGTAATTGGATGAAATCAATTTGTATTACCTGAAAAGGTCCATCGGTCGGAGCAATGTGGGATGGCTCGGTAGGGATTGTTTTCCAAATGTTTTTCCTCAAGCATGTCAAACAGGACACTGCTCTCTTCTCCGCTTGGGAAGAAAAACCCGGTGCACACCAGTATTCTCTCACCAACTTGCACATAACTTGCTATCCCAGGTGAGTCAGACCATGCGCTGCCTCAGCCAGGCTTGGGTAGTACGCCTTGGGAGCCACTGGCTTACCTTGTCCATCTCTCCAAGAGTTTCAGAGGACTCTTGCCCACATCCCTTGGACCTCCAGACTGCCTTTTCCTGAATGGAACACAAATTTTGCATCTCAAGTAATTTCTGCATATCAATCATTTGAAACATCATTTGGTTAATTGGCAGGTTCACTTTTAAACCTGCTGCCCATTTGGCAGCTTTGTCTGCCCTGTTATTGCCCAGTGACACCGGGTCGTCTTCACATGTATGGGCTTTACACTTAATTACGGCCACTGCCTTAGGCATTTGGATCACTGTCAGTAGTCCTTTTATATGTCTGGAATGTGCGACTGGTGTGCCTGCTGCTGTCATAAAATTTCTCAGACGCCATAGAGCACCAAAATCATGTACTACTCCGAAGGCGTACCTAGAGTCAGTGTAGATATTAGCAGATTTGTCTTTTGCTAATTCACACGCTCTTCTTAGTGCCACCAGCTCCGCCACTTGGGCCGAGTGAGGTGGACCAAGAGGTTCGGCTTCTATGATGTCTTCGTCATTTACAACAGCATAACCTGTACATAACTCTCCAGTGTCAGTCAGTCTATGACAACTCCCTTCCATGGAAAATGTCACATCTACATTTTCTAAAGGTGTATCCCATATGTCAGGTCTTGCAGTAAAGGTCTGATTCAGATACTCCATACAATCATGTGCATCAACATACCTGCAGAACTCACTTTCCGCCAGCGAATCACCTCTCTCCACCCTTTGTGCATCCTGGGGCACATATGGTAAATACGTTGCTGGATTTAATGTACTGCACCGCTTAATGGTGATGTTTGCAAGTGCTATTAGGGCTAGTTCCCATTTTGTGAACCTAGCTGAGGACACATGTCTGGTTTGGGCAGAATTTAGCAAAGCAGATACAGCATGGGGTGTATAGATAATCATATCATGGCCTAATACTACATCCTCACTCTTACTGACCAATAGAGCAGTTGCTGCTACACTTCTTAAACATGTTGGGAGTGATCTTGCCACAGTGTCCAATTGTGCACTGTAGTATGCTACGGGCCTACTGGCATCACCATGTTTTTGTGTGAGGACACCTGCTGCACAACCATTAGCTTCCGTACAGTACAAATCAAAAGGTTTTTCATAATTAGGTATTCCTAATGCAGGTGCTCTTGTCAGACTATCCTTAAGGTTAAGGAAAGCCTGCTCTGTTTCCTCTTTGTGTACGACATGATCAGGCTTTGAGGAAGAGACTGAGGGCCTGATTCAGACCCGGTCGCAAGTGCTGAGCGCTCGCCACCGGGTCGATGGTGGCCCAGAGCACATGCGCACGATGGAGCCGGCTCCGTTGTGCGCATGCGCGAGACCCAGATAGCGACAGGCAATCCGTCGCTCCGGGTCTCGTACCAAAGGTAGCGTGCTGTCGATGTTGAGTGATAGCATGCCCCCTTTGGTGGGCAGGCCGGGGGAGTGGCTGCACAAATGGAGGCATTCCCATGTGAACGCCTCCGTTTGGGGCCGGCCCCACTGACATCACGAGTGATGTCAGTGGGAGAGATTTCGGCTCTGTTAGAGCCAAAATCTCTCTGGGGCTTGCGGCAAAGAGACCCTACCACATGGGACTCGTCACAAGCCCGATGGTCATGATGGTCTTGACCATCGTGACCATCTTCCTGGCCGCTCGCTATAGCTGTGGGCCGCTCGCTATAGCTGCCAGGAGGCCATTCTAAAAAAAAAAAAGACCGGCCCTGATTCAGAGTGAGCAAGTCAGGGCCTAAGTCCTGTAATGGCAAGGCCAAAATAGAAAAACCTGGGATTCACATTCTGCAGTATCCATACATTCCCAAGAAGTGGTCTGTATGGCCAGGATTCTGTCAGTGGTTAGATGTCGTAACCCCTGGCTTAGGTAATGTCCCAAGTATTTAACCCTGGGCTGGCATGGCTGTAGTTTGTCCTTAGCAACCCTGTGTCCTGTTTGCGAGAGATGAAGCAATAGAAGTTTAGTATCATTTAAACATGACATAAACAAATCAGAACACAACAATAAATCGTCCACATATTAATTTAGAACAGATCCATTGGCAAGTTGAAAAGATTGTAAACAGGCATGTAAGGCCTGGGAGAAGATACTGGGGCTGTATATGAGGCCCTAGGGCAATCGTGTCCATGTGTATTGTACCCCCTGTATGTAAATGCAAATAGGTACTGACAGTCAGGATGAAGAGGGACAGAGAAGAAAGCAGAACAGAGGTCAATGACAGTCAAATGGGTTGCATTTGGTGGGATCTGCATGAGGATGACAGCTGGATACGGCACTACGGGGAATTGGCTTTCTAGTACCTTATTAACCCCTCTAAGGTCTTGTACCAGCCTATAACCCCTCCCACCACTCTTTTTCACAAGAAAGATGGGACTGTTGGCTACACTTGCTTTATGGACTAAAATTCCCTGTTGTAATAACCGCTCAATTATGGGATAAACCCCTATCTCTACCTCCTGTTTTAATGGGTACTGGAGAATTTTTGGAGCTTGCCTACCGCTTTTTAGATTTACCATTACGGGAGCTGCGTTTGCCATCAATCCAGTGTCCTGTCCATCTTTGGTCCAGAGAGACCCCGGTATCTGAGATAAAATTTGTTCTACTTGAGATGGATTTTTATCTGAAACAGTAGAGTGAAACATTAACCTTTGGGGAGTGTCCAGTATATCCCTCACCTCGTACGCAACTCTCTCTGGGATATCTAGAAATATACCATCAGTGGTACAATAAATGACACATCCCATTTTACATAACAAATCCCTTCCCAGTAGGTTAGTAGGGGCCGCTGCAGCCAGGAGAAAGGAGTGCCTGGTATGCAATGGACCGATAGTAACCTCTGCAGATTTGGTTAAAGGATAATGTTGCACTTTACCCGTTACACCCATTGCTGGTACTGTTTCGCTGGTCACCTGTAAATTAGATGGAGATTTTATCACTGATCTGGTTGCCCCTGTATCTACAAGAAAAGAATGTTTAGTACCAGCTACATCGATTAACATTACAGGCTCTTCTCTAACAGCCCCAGTTAACCTGACTGACTGTAGACTACAGGTGTGACCTGACCCCTAGAGCTGACTATCTGCTTCCAGCAAAGTATTCACTGCTGCGACGTGAGCAGGTGATGGCTGGAATTGTCCTGTCTGTTGTGGGTGCCCCTTCTGTAGGTATGTCGGTGTTCCCTGGTTTGGTGTTTCCCATTTCTTAGCCTTACAGAACTTACTTATATGGCCTTCCAGGTTACACCTAAAACACCTTTGTAATTGACGTGTTGTGAAAGGTTGTTGTTGTTGTGTGGGTTTGGGAATAAGGAATGATTGTGGTTGTGTATAGGGATAAGGGTTTGGAGGTTGTATGGGATGAGTGTATAGTGGCTAGGTGTGATAAGAGTGCTGCGGTGTTAGTTTCCAAGCTCTGGAAGGAATGCAAATAACAGCCATTAGTTTCTCACTCTGCATTTCTCTCTTCCTCAAAATGTTTTTATCATGTTCAATTGTAGATTCCCTGAGTGTGTCCACTGTAACTTCCCTCCACCTAGGAAGTGAGGTCTGAACTCTGGCTTTTAGAGTGTCCTTAAGACCATCCATAAGCACTGTGATTGTCATTTCCCTGTGATGGGTATTGTCTTTTATGTCCTCTATACCTGTGTATTGGGTAATAGTCTGCAGCGCTCTAGTAAAATAATCTGCTACAGACTCACTCTCTTTCTGCTTAATCGTGAAGATTTTACTCCAATTAACAATTAATGGGAAAAATACAGCCAATTGGGTAACAATGTGGGTTATATTGTCCTGATTACCTTCATCAGTTATGGGACTATTTCCATCCAATACACAGGCCGTGATAAACTTTTTCACGTCGGTATTGTGTGGAAGACATGCCCGTAATTCCACTCACCAATCTTTATTGGTTGGCTCATGAGCATTACCTAAATCCTTTACAAATCTTTGGCACTTTGCTAGTTCTTTCCTAGGGTCAGGGAAATCTGTCATTATGGAACGTAGTTCTGCTCTCGTCTATGGACAATGCATCGCTACATCTCTTGTGGCTACTACACCATGCACGTCCGGATTCCCATTGGGAACAGTTATTGTCTAGATGGGATGGATGCCTGCCATAATGCTACCTTTGGCCTGGTTACCTAGTTGAGGGTTCAGCCTACTGCTACTATGTATGGTATTAGTAGTCTCCGCTACTGTTAAAGCGGGGGTTAATACTTCCTGCACTGGTGGGGCTACCTCCATTTCTGGTACTATCGGGGCAGCTACCTGTGCTTGGTGTGGTGGTACATTTAACATTTGTGCAACATGGGAGAGAGCGGACATCACAACAGGTTCATCATCTACATCATAAACATGTTCCATATAGTTACTTAGAAGAGGGTACAAATTACTTGTTACATTTTTATGAGTTTTTAGATCGACTGTACCTACACCCCCATCCGCATTGGGCGGTGGTGGTGCGCGTGCACTACTGACATTACCTTCCGCAACGCTACCTTGCTGTGCGTGCGCGCTACTTTGCAGTGCGCATGCAACGCTATTTGCATGCGCATTCCCTTGCGTTGTGCATGAGATGCTAGTTTGCATCGCGTGCACATCTCTGAGCCACATATCCCCCTCGTGCTGCCACAACTTCAAACAATCATTAAACTTTACTCTTTTCTTCAGAGACTTCACTAAATATATACTGTCTCAGAGATTGTTCAGAACCTCCGAATCGAAGCTACCAATCTTAGGAAAAGGTGTTCTACATTTCTTGGTCATTTTGACCCATATGTCGCAATATGCTGTAGCGTACGCATCATACTTTTTAAACATAACATACCTGGCCGATCCTAACGGCCCTTCCATTGCAGCGTATCATCGACCATTACTAGAGATGGCTTTTCACCCATCTCGGAAAATGTTTAGCAATTTCTAGAGAATTTCGACTGGTGAACGATTTTCAGAGAGTATCGTTCACTAACTCCCTCCCGTTATACCCAGCTGACCCACCTGGCATTACAGTCGGCCTGCACAATGAGGAGCAGACTAACCACCTATTGTAAATTATTCTACTAAACCAAGCTTCAGCCGCTCACTCCTTCCCGCTATACCCACTTCACCTCTATGTTATGATCCGTGTGTATACACGAGGAGTAAAGTAACCGCCTAGCAAATTATTTTACTTGTGGTAAATTTAACCCAAGCTTCACCACTAGCTTCCTACTTTGAGTTTACTCCCACTGGTAGCAACTAGAAGTTGCAATAACCCCTACCCTTGCCAGCAGTTTCACTCCCACGACACCCACTTCACAATCACAATTTATATAATTATGCAGTCCGATCACATTGCCCAAGCAACCTAACTGATCAATGGACTTTGCGATTAATGGATGCCGGACCAAGAAACCCCTTAGTTTCTCGATAACCTAAACCACAATGTACCTGCTTTGAACACTGGCCCAGTAGTTTGTGCTGCCCCATTGGGCACCTACCGAGTTTATACCGAGGTTTAATAGACAGTAACCTCAACTTTGCAATCACACGTTTCACTTATACACTCCTTTTCTGTACAGAAAATAAAAACCTTTTTCCCTTAATAGAGGGCAGTATAATTCAGAGGTTTTAACAAGCAATCAAGCTATACATACAATGACCGTTGAACACGTGGCAGCAATACAGGAAATATGCGTACGCTATTGTGCGAGTTCCCATTTTAACACTAACCTTTATCAACGAAGGTAAACAAACTTTTTCTTTCCTTGTCCCTGGATTCTAATCAGCGCGCCTTGAATCCACACAATAACAGATAGCGGTCTCTCAGCATCACGTGGTAGCAGGTTTTCGAAGGCACAATGCATTCTTTCCTGCGTATGGTGCCTCCACCCTATGCTGAGAGATCGATAACAGTGTGTGACCGTGTAAATTAGCAGCATGATCTCACTCTACGAGCCCCCAACTATGAATACCTGATGATCTATACACCCTAAATGTCGCTATTTAGCGTTATAAGTCGCACAAGAAATAATTACTTTCCAGACTTTGATTGTGGTTCCAAAGTATAAAAAGATATTATTCACCAAAAAGCAGATAGTTACACGCTGTGATCTAAATACAATTAGCGCAAACAAACTATACAATCACTAGGTACAGTCGAATACATACGCATGCGCTCTGGATCCAGATTTTTGGCATCAAAGGTGAAACCTCCGTAAATAGCAAGAAAATGATGACTAACTACCAGAAATAAAGCGCTTGCATATTTACCCTTACAGAGATAGGCAATACAATAGAACAAGTTGGCATAAACCCATTGGTTCTTCTTCCTGGTTCTTCTGTTACGATACAGTTCTTAGGCCAGTTTGTATTGTAATAGTTCAACCTCCAACAGTTCTTTGTGTCCGTTTTCCCGCCGAAGAACAAGTCTAAACTGGCTACATTACAGAGTACATTTCAATGCCTATCTCTCTATGATCCATAATTTGCAGACACATGTTGCGATTTCCTCGCCGATGGAACCGGGAATCTGCAACTAAACAGTGGTTCAGAATGGCACCAAACACGGTCTGCTTATCATGTACTAAACCTGATATCTTAAATACAGTCACTTTATTACATAATTAATAATGAATAAAACCTTGAATATTAACCTTAATGCTAGGGAACCTTCCTATGTAAGTGTGCAATGTGTAAGTGTAAGGATATTAAGAAAAGACGCTAGTTAGCATTGTGCGTCTACGTGTTTGTGGAGTAAACCGTGGTACGTGTTTTCCAGGATTGTTCATATTATATGTTTTAGTAAATGTATGTATTTATATAATGAGGACTTTTAATAGTGTTCTATTGCGTGGGAATCGCACAACGCTAAATAATAAAATCGCCGTATGTACTAATATTGTGTGAGATTCGCTAAAATGGTGTTGGGCAGCCATTTGAAAAATGGCGTCTTGTTGCCTTTCGCAAAATGGCGTTGTGCAGATTTTAATTTGAACAGATTCTGTCTCAGCCAATTATCCGGCTTCTACACTTCTGAACTCCAGCTTCTGGCTCTCTCCATGCGCATTATGGGCCTGATTCAGAGCCGCTCATAAGCGGCCGCTCGTTCGCTCCGAGCGATGTTCGCACAACTGCGCATGCGTATGGGTTGTAATACGCATGCGCGAACCATTCATTGCGGTCGGAAATTGTGTGCTCGCAAAATAGCAAATGCCTGCTAATTTGAGTGACAGAATGAGGCGTTTGTGGGTGGTAACAGGGGAAGGTGCTTGAAAACGGGGAGTGGTGATCCGAACGCAGGCGTGCCAAAAGGTCAAAACGGGTGTTTTAAGGGTGTGCATAATTAACAAAGCAGCGTCATCGACCACGTCTCTTGGTTGTTTCTTAGCCTGAACTGTTCGCATGATTGCGGTAGGAAAATCCAACCACAAGCACTGCGGGCGTCTTTACAAAATAGTGAGCGCATATTTCGTTCGCTCGCTCAGACATAGAGGCGTCAACAGACTGCAAAGAGCGAGCGCTCAATTTAAATAGCCGGCCCCTTTTTCTGAACGAGCGAGCGCAAATAGCGTCCGGCTCTGAATCAGGCCCTATGTTCCCATAATTCCGAGGAGCAGCCGGGCGGACAGGATGGTAAGTGTGTTTTTTTTTTTTTTTGTACAAGCGGCACTACAGGGGCACTATATGGGGGCACTACTACAGGGGCATAACTATGGGGGCACTACTACAGGGGCATTATATGGGGGCACTACTATATGATTTCCTTCCTTTCAAATCAAAGTGGTAACGTCGGCGTATCTAAATATATTTTGGGGTAAAAGGTAAACAAGTTCCCTGATCCCTGTTCTAGAAGATAATAGCTAGAATCTGATTGGCTGCTATGGGCAACATCTCCACTTCTAAAAACTCTCACTTTAGTAAATTTACCCCTTAGAGTGCTTTGAGGACCGAGTTTGGAAACCTATGGAATAACCACATCTCTATGACACAAATTTATCTTCTTTTTCCTAGCATCTAACAGTCCTCCCCGAATCCTAAATCATGAAATACTGTTTCCTAGCACGCCTTTTCTCTACAGTTGATGACAATCTTTTTGTAGATGATACTATATTCAGCATTTGGACCAAAGTGCATGATGATGATTTTTTTGTCCTGGAACTGTATTTACCAGACATTTTACATTTGACAAAGCTTCCTACCTTCTTTGAGAACCAGACTGATTTTCCATTTCTTGTATTTTTTTTATTCTTCTTAATTTGCATCTGACAAAAAATAACCCAAATATGTATGTTATATTGGACACAGGGGGTGATTCAGCTTAGGACGCATTAGGTACCACAGCTAATAACATGGTAGCACCTGTGATAGCTATAATATACTTGCATTACTGATCTGATCTGCGTCCTAGGATGCAGCATAGGATCATCTGCAATCCCATTGGCTGGCTAAGTGACTCATGAGGTCACGCACGCCGAATGTTGCAGATGCTCAAAAGAGGTCAGACATGTTTTGGGAAACGGAGGCCATCACCGCCCCTCCCCGTCCTGTATGCAGCCGGACTGCGTCCGGGATCAGACACTTTCTGTAATGCACATATTCCCAATAATTTGGAATCTGGTCCATGGATTGTAAACTACACTGGGTCAGGGACTGATGTGACTGACTGATATATATCCTGTAGTGCACTGCAGAATATGTGTGTGTGCTATGTAAATAACTGTTCATAAAAATGTACCTATTGCTATAACCTGTTATATGAATAGTTTTTGTGTAGTGTGTTTTGTCTTTATATGAAACTTCAACAATTGATGATGTTCTGCCTCCAGTACTGTGTCACCATATGTATGTATTACGTTGAGAATGGATTCATCACTGTTCACAATACACATCATGGCAGAAAGTGAAAGGGTTGCAAAGATATTTTCATTAAACTCTCATTTACTTCATTTTTCCCATGAAAACTCATATTAGGAAATAGTTGTGCCAAGCACACTGAAATGTTTAACATTTGAATAATATTTTTAGCATGTGCCTTGAGCATGTTAATGTTTTAGTTTTGCAAACTGTTAGAAGTGCAGCCTTTTTATGCAGCATTTCTGCCATTTTTGTCCCAAGATATAGGCTGACTTGTGATAGATTCATCAATGTGTCCCAATTCAGTCATTTTAACTCTGCAGGGATATATCAGTTAATCATAAGCATACAGTCGCGTTGTGGAGAATGCTTTGTGATCCTTCAGTGAAATGGTGCAGTGGTTCATATTTCACCTAGTTTACTAATGCTGATTTTGCAGCTCTATTGTAGATCTAAAATAAATAGGGACCATTTACACACTGCAGGGTTAATTCAAAACAGCTGGGCTGTGATACGTGCCATGCCCCAGGTGACCACTAGTAGGAAGCATGGAAATATCTTCTTGATTAAAAAGCTCCACCTATCTGTTCATCTTTAGACAAAATTACTGCCCCTCTTTCCACCATAGACTTGTGATGTTAATTGCCTGAAGAAACACAAAGAAGATCCCTAAATCCAGCAAATAACAGACATCTTCACAGGGAATCAGTATGATTTATCGCTGGCCATGGGGATGCAATCGGGAAGCCGGCTGACATTATACCAGCAGCCGGCTTCCAGACTGTCATATCCTGGCGAGGGTGAAATGACCGGCGTCTAGATGTAGGCACCGCTCAATTCACCGACGCCGGGCGCCGAGAGCGGACAGCCGCTGGGGGGGAGAGGAGGGTTAGGTTTAGGGCTCCCGTGGGGGACTTAGGGTTAGGCACTCCCCTGGGAGGTTAGGGTTAGGGAAGGGCGGGGAGGGTTAGGGTTTGGGCACCCTGGGGGGAGGTTAGGGTTAGGCACCCCCCGGGGGACTTAGGTTTAGGCAGCGGGGAAGGGGGGGGTTAGGTTTAGGCACTTAGAGGGGGGATTAGGGTTAGGCACTTGGGGGGGAGGATCGGGATTTCAAATGCTGTCGGGCTGCCGCTGCCAGGATCTGTTCCTATGTCGGCCTGACGCTGCCGGGATTCGAACTGCCGGCCATGTGGCCAGCGGTATTACATACAGATTCCCGGCCATATGGTTCTAATCCCGGCAACGGCAGCCCAACAGAGAATGAAATCCCGATCGTCCTTAGGGTAAGTATAACTAACCTAATTCCTCCCTAACCCTAACCCTCCTTTAGGGATGCCTAACCTTAACCCCCTCTTCCCTGCAGCCTAACTCTAAGTCTCCCAGGAGGATGCCTAACCCTAACCCCCCCCTTCCCCTAGCTGAACCATAACCTCCCGGGGGGTGCCTAACCCTTAGTCCCCCGGGAGCCCCTAACCTAACCCACCCCCCTGCAGCTGTCCGCTCCCGGCGGCCGTCTTAGCTTCGATCGGTAAGCCGGGTGTCAGGCTCCTGACGTAGGTCTAATGACAGGCGTCAAGATTTCAACGCTTGCCATTTGTACCTTGCCGGCTTCCCGACTGCTTCCCCTTCACAGACCTTAGGGATTTTCCCTACCTACCAATGATGCAGCAATAGATAGCCAACACTGAGTATCACTGTTGACTGTAAGGGCCTGAATAAAGTTTGTGGGAGCCCCATAACAACTAACTTGTGGGGGCTCCTACCAATTATATTGTCAAAATTAAATACTGACAAAGATATTAAGCATCACAGTAACCACCATACAGTACACACGGCATCCCAGTGGCCACCATACAGTGCACACAGCATCCCAGTGACCTCCATATAGTGCACACAGCATTCCAATGCCCACTATACAGTACAGACAGCATCCCAGTGACTCCATACAGTACACAAAACATCCAAGTGACTGTCATACAGTACACTAATACTACAGAAGTTACAACTCACAGTGGTAATAAAAACTGATTTTTTTGTAGTTAATATTTCATGACCTGATATAAAACGGTTCTTTATACCTTACTGAAAAAGATTAAGACAAACGTGGTGGTAAATGCATGCACTGTATACATGAGTAAATACAATACCTTTCAACATCATGTCCCTTACTATCTCCCTAGTTTTCACCCCTTGCTACTTTTTAGAGAAAACTACTTTGTAGAGAGAATAATATAAATATGTTTGAACTTTGAATGTAACACTATGGGCTAGACACTTCTAGCAACCAATCAGATTCTAGCTATCATTCTCTAGAATGTACTGGTTGCTATTGGTAACACCTGCACTCTGCCTCATTAGACATGTTAGTAATACATATATGATATCTGTGTACCTGTCTCCATCTCGCAATGCTTTCATTTGCTTTCCAATTAAACATGCAAACAAAGGTCCAATTCTAGCACCAGGAAGAAAGTCTTCTGCGAGACCACCAAGCCAAACATCAATGTTGTCAGGATGCCCATATAACTCAATCATTTTCTTTGTTATATTATGATTAGAGAAAGCGCTTTGAATATCCGAGGGGGAGCTCAATCTTTGTAATCCACAGTATTCTCTCCAGTCATTGTACCCTGGTAATAAAAAAATAGAAAAGAGAGTGCTGTTAAATGCTTGATTTAATAAAAGGTACGCTAGCATGGAGACAGTCAATGTTTACTATAGCAGCAGGGCCACATATGTTTTTGAGACTGGAGAGAACCAAAGAAAAACTCATCCACCCTCTCCCGAGTCACAGTCTACAATAGACAAAAAACCCAGGATCTAACCCTTTCATGTAAAAGCAGTGTTCACCAAATCCTGGATGTCAGGATATGGCCTGGTTATCGGCTGCTATTCACCTCCGTGCCGGCATCCTTGGGCTTAGGTGTTTAGTCGCTGGGAGTGGAAGTGAGTGGTGTCTGAGTACTCTCCCCGAGGTCTGCTAGGGCTTTTGTGTGTGCGTCCTGGTTTCCGGGGTACCAGGCATGGGCGCAGCCATGTCGGTCCATATCACCTGACTAGTCTCTACCAATGGTAGTCCTGTGGTCACTCAGCTGATCTTCTGGTCCACTGACCAGCTACCCAGGGGTATTTAAGTCTGCTTCCAGGAACAGAAACTGCTGTTCAACTTTGCTGTTCCAGTGATTGTTATGCTCTCTGTTGTTTCCCACAAAGTATCTACAGTGTATTGTTTCAGCCCTCACACCGACCACCAGTGTTACTTGTATTAGCTCCCATGCTAGTTCCCAGCTCTCACAGAACTCCAGTTTTTCTTGTAAATCCCTGTGTTGTCTTTTAGTGTGCTGCTCGGCTCTCTAACTGCCTTCCTGTGGTGTCAGCTTTCATACTAATTACTAGTAAGCTCTCAGGTGGATCTCTAGTAATTCCCAGTACATGCCTGTATCCACATTTGTTTTTCTCTGTGCAAGTCAGCACCTGGATCTCCTGTGCTCAAGTATTCAGTTAATTTGTCGATCTCCCGTGTTCAAGTATTCAGTTCATTTGCTGATCTCCTGTATTCAAGTATTCAGTTTATACACTGGTCTCCTGTGTGCAAGTGTTCAGTTCTAACTGATCATTTGTAGCAATTTAGTTTTTACACTGGCCTCTAGTGTTATTACATTCTTATGGTTTCCAGTGCTAATTCATTCTAATATAGTTTTAGTCTTCCTGCCACTCCCAGATACCTGTACAGAGGGCCGCGACCTGCTCACTTGGTGCAGCGAAACCCATATCCCAACTAGAGGGGTCACTGGTGTAGACTACAAAGTGAGTTAGACTCTGCGCCTCTGGGCAGGTCTAGCCAAACCAGGGTTTGGCCGCAATAGGGAGACCTAGCACTGTCACTCACTTGCTCATTCCCTAGCTACCCTAACCCCCTGGCTTTTTCCCATATGGTTCCTGACACTGGAGCTCTATCAAAGGTTTTGAATATTGGTGCAATGGGAATGTTTGATTGGTTAGCTACAGTGAAGCACTTTGTCCAGCCAGGTACTATTGACTGGGAAATTTATCCTACAGGCTTTCCAAGTTCCTCCAACAAGAATTCATGAAGGATAAAAACACTGGAGTAAAGTCTGAGGGTTATACTTTGGCAATGGTCTGTCGCCTGGGGATATTAGTACGGAAGGGAAGAAAGACAGTATAGAAAAAAAATTCCCAGAACAGGCATCAATACTAATAACATTTTTAATTTGAACATTACGAACATTCTTTTTTTTTTTTTTTTTACTGTTTTTTAAACATGTATTATTTGTCATTTAACTTACTGGGGATCTTTGTACCTTGTGAAATAATGAAAAACAGAACAAAATGTCAGTCTTAACAATAATAATAACATATTGAAAATGACTTGGGAATGATATGCAAAGAGGAATGCTGTCATGCTGTTTCTTCCAGTAGTGTATAATGTGCTGACCTGAAATAACTCATGGCAGCTCTTTAGAATATGACAGAAGTTCTGACAACTGCAACAAACTAATCACTGGCCTGTAAAATGCCCTTTGCTGGACAAAAGAGAAAACTAACCCGGTAAGCCATGATCCCGGCCACGCTGCAAATTAAGAGATGCCAAATCCATGGAACTATTATTGGAGAGCACAAGCAGTTTTTCAGTTAACTCTTCATTCATCATTTCTTTTTGTGTTTGTAGCTTTGCAGATTTTCCGAGCAGACCTCTTATTAAGGGATCAAGACCACCTGAAACCATAACAAACAATAATATTCATGTACACTAAAACGTTGTTAGTATTTTAAGATTTGGTGAAATGCACTAAAAGATAAAAGGTTATAAAGTGAATAGTGTTTGATGTCTTTTACATTTCATGGGCAGAATGAAAACCTTTAAGATAACATATTATATATACACAGGCAACTGAGTTCATCAAAAGAGGTCATAAACGTGATGGTAATTGAAAGCATAATTAGGCAAAATAAATCTATAAAACACATTGGAGAAGCTGCACTGTTTGCTATCCTGTGTTGAGAATCTCCCACCCTGCCACTTTTATGTACATTGGTGTGGTTTCTGTGCTGGAGATCCATCCCTAGGCTTAGACCGGACTCCAGGGTGGGAGCACTGGGAGAGGGAGGACCACGGCACATGTCCCCTGGGCTCCCGGCTTATTCCTGCTATGGGTCACATAAAGCAGAAGTTGGAGCAATGGATGAGGTCAGGGTGCCTCCATTGTCTCCAGTATTTCCACCCCTGCATGTGAGATATTATAACGTGGTAGACAACATAGTGATGAAAACAACAAGCCCGAAATGCTTTCCTATCGAGTGTACCAGCATGTATTTCTAGGGGATGTAATCGGCATCCCAGCGTGTGGGATGCTGACAGTCTGAATACCGGCTCCGAAATCCAAACTGGTCAGGATCCCGGCACCAGTATCCCAACTGCTGGCATCCGAAGGTAAGTATCGGAGTGTTAGGGGGAGGTTAGGGTTAGGTAGAGGGGTTAAGGTTAGGCATTAGGGAGATGGTTAGGCACCAGGGAGGGAGTGTTAGGATTAGGATGCGGGGAGGCGGAGGTTAGGGTTAGGCACTGGGGAGGGAGTGTTAGGATTAGGGTGCTGAGAAGGGGAGTTAGGTTTAGGCACTGGGGGGGAGATTTAGGTTAGGGTTGGGGTTAGAAAAATACTCACCGCTGTTCTCTATGGGTGTCAGGATTCTGGCAGTTGGGATGCCGCTGTTGGTATTCTGACCAGCAGCAACCTGACAGCCGGGATTTCATACCCAACCTATTTCTAGAATCCCAGCCACCGAGCATAGCAGTGCCCTGTCAGTTACGTCACACACACATGAAAAAATTACAATAAGCCAAATCACCCAAAATGAAGAGGGAACAGCCCCTAAGGGTACAAAATTGTAACAGCAATTTTCTTATGGTGAGTGGTATCTGTTACAGAGAAATTACCACTGAGAGTAGATGCAATAATAGCAATAACTGGAGTATATGGGAAAGATTCCTGGACTGCTCACTCTGAATATATATAATGGGAGGTGCTACCTGATGAGACTAATTGCAGGCACAGAAACAGAAGCCCTCAGTCTGGATTAGCACCCCTTCCTTATTGGTTCAAAAGCATGGAGTCTGGTAATGTATATGCACATTGGTATTAGGCACAATTCTAGGTAAGTTCTACAAGTTATTAACTGTAGTGCAAAATTGGTTCATTTTTGGGGCGTGGGTCCCCCTGGATTACTTTGGTTGATCTGTTTTAGGGCACCGCATTGCAACACATTTTTCTTTATAACACATTCTTAACCCTTCACTGTTTGTTTATTATACATGTACTTCACTTTTTTATTTTCATTCTTTATATGCAGCTGCAGCTGCTCTTAACTATCTAATTTACACTGCACTTTTCTTACTATGGCAGTGCCCTGGGGCAGCTTGGCTTGGCCAGTTTGGGGATGTCCTGCGCTCTGGATTTGAACCGTAGTATGTTAGGGATCTACCCTAAAGAGGTTACCTGGATATGGTGGGTAGGCCCACCCATAACCTTGGCCATGATTATGCTAAAAACCTCTATTGATTGCAAAATGTTATTGCATTTATATATTATCAATAATAGCAATAACTGTATGTGGCCAAGATACAGTTCTGTAGTTAAGTAAAGAGTTCTTGTACACAAAGATGGACCTGGACAGAACAAACCTGGTGAAACTTAAACTGCATATATGGAGATAACTACAATAGAATACAATACAATGCAACTTTATTGTCATTAACAAGACAGAACGAACTGTCAGACAAAATGATGATGTAAAACATCCTGGCACTATAAATTAACAGATGGCAAAAAAACATAAGAATTTCTCCTCCTTATATACAAACTCAGATGGATGCAGTATTACAATTTAGCATATGTAAAAAAAAACTGTTATGCAAACGTTTTGTACGTGTCATTAAAGTTCTAAACCTTTTGTTCTAAATATTGTAAGCCGTTGCTGCTCCTTTTTAAATAAAAATCTAGGGCTCAGAAAGTGAACGGTGATAAGGTACGAGCCAATCAGCTCCTAACTGCCATGTCACAGGCTGTGTTTGAAAAATGTCAGTTAGGAGCTCATTGGCTGGTACCTTATCACAGTTCACTCTATCTCCTAACACAGCTTAGTAAATAGACCCTTATTTTAGATTACATAAAATCTGGGTTCCCAAAACCTTGAAGGACTTCACCACTTTGATGGTCATGCCATCTAACAATACTGATAAGTTAGGCAAAGTATTGCCCCTTCTGAAAAATCAATCACCGACTCTTTTGTTTTAGTGACAGTTAAGATTACTCTATTGTGCCAACCTCACTATCTCATTCCTATAAACCCCTCATCCTCACTGCTAATTAACCCAACGACTGTAATATTGTCTGCAAAGTTTACAACCTTGAGAGTTTGTGAAGACAATTCGGGTGAACAATTTATACAGTATAATGGCGCTGCAAATGCGCAGTAATTGTACTGGTGGCCATCTTGGTAAGGGAATGAAGCATCATCCCCGCAGGAGCCATATTGGAGGCTGCACAGTAGCGATCTCCACTACTAACAAGCCTTAAGCTGGCCACACACTAGAACAACTTGCATCCAACCATCCAACTAGTTGATTGGTTGGAATGAAAACCTGGTAAGGGATAAAAGCAAATGACAATCAGCAATTTGCACACAAACGCAGGAAAATGGACTAAAAACTGTTGTTTGAACAAATTGTTTTGATCAAACATTTAACAAACTTGTCTGACCGACCATTTTCATCTGTTTTCTGGCATTTAGGAGCAAATTGCTGATCATCATTTACTCCCATTCCTTACCAGATTTTAATTCCAACCAATCAACAAGTTGGCTGGTTGGATGAAAGTTGGTCTAGTGTGTGGCCAGCTTTAATGGCAGGTGTGGCCTCTTCCTCTTACTCTTGTTACAGCAATATGTTGCTCAGCCTTGATGCTAATGAGATTTTCGACATGGTCTCCTGGCTGTACATGCAGGGATTTTATGGTCTCCTGGCTGTACATCCATTGTCAGGGATTTTATTTCATTGATCTTATCAGTTTCCTCTGTACTAACCCTTCCACCTCATTAAGGGTTAATAGCCTTCTTAGTGACCCTGTGTACATGTCCTGAGGCACACAGCAGGGGTGTCCACTTTCCCCATTATTGTTCAACTTTGTACTTGATCTAATTTCATTTTATGATATTCTTAGATACAGTATTAGTAGCCCTAGTGATTGTTATTTCATTTTGGTCCCCTGTCTAATAGTCACAGACTTACTGTTGTCTAAATGTGACAATAATACTTCTTTTTTGTGTCCCTTATCTTTCATGGTTTTGTGACACTTGTTTTGATGAAAAAAAAAATAGTTTTTTTGAAAAAAGTTACAAAATAAAATTGTGAAAAACTGGTATAAAATGAGAAAAAATAATCAAAATATAAATATTATTACTGACATATGAGACCTACAGATGTGTCCTTACACATAGCCTCAATACACCATGCGGCGCAAGTGAGGCGCCAGGTCTCGTGCGACTTGTATAATTGTGTGTGATTGAATAGTGTATATGAAGCACAAATGGAACTTGGCATGGAAAAAAGCCGAGGCCACTACATCGTAGCACTTCCTACACAGATTCACACTCACACACACACAGATATTGTCACATATCAAATTAATCAGTGCAGTCTTGTGAAGCAGTTTGTTGCATCTGATTGCAACCAAGATGCATTTTTCCATAAAAAGAGATGCAAAAAAGTCACTCTGTGTAAACTGAGACACACAGGACCTGGGGCGGGATGCACTAATCCTTACCGCTGGACATCGCCATTGCACAGATCGCATATGCACTAACATATGCGATCTGTACAGCAAAGGACAGCTCTTCGGATAAGAGCTGTCCTTTGCAATCTCTCCTGCACAGTGGACTTCCGGGTTTATGACCCGGGAGTCCATCTGCACATGCGTAGTGACGGGACGGCCGCGGGGCATGCTGGGAGGGATCCGATCGGATCCCTCATACCAGCGCAATGCGGTAGAAGCCCATAGGCTTCTATTGGGTAATGCCAGCAATAGCTGGCGTTACCCTCCGCATCGCAGCCCGGCAGCCAGGAGATTGCTGCATACGGAAAATCCGGTAAACAGTGGTTTTACCACATTTTCCGATCGGTGCATCCCACCCCTGGTGTGCTGAGAAGGGCTTAGAAGAGCTGTTTGGTGCGACTTCAGCAATAGTGGACACATCTTATTTGTATAACACATTGAGGGGTCTATTTATCAAGCAGTGAAAAGTGTGGAGAAATGGACCAGTGGAGAAGTTGTCCATAGCAACCAATCAGCTCCCACCTATTATTTTATAGACTGTACTTGATAAATGCTACTTGAAAGCTGATTGGTTGCTATGGGCAACTTCTCCACTGGTTCAGTCCTCCACACTTTTCACTGCTTGATAAACAGACCCCTTAAAATCTGAATAAAGGTAAAAATCAGGGCCATAATCAGGGTGGTGTGTGGTGTGCAGCCGCAGGGGTTGCAGGATGTGGGTGGGGCGCCAGCTCCGGGTTGGGTTCTGTTTCGTTTTTTTTGAGAAGTGCTGGCCAAAGTTCAGGGTTGTCTGCACCTGCTATTTACATTTGTTAGTGGCTGGTGTGGTCTGTTCCTACGGACCAGCCACTGTTATGTTGTCGGTCTGGAGTCATTGTTAATGAGAACCAGATGCCACCAGCTCTCTGACTGGCACAGCTCAGAGTGAAATGGAGCAGAGCAGTCATATCCAGGGCCACGGTTTACTGCTAGCTGCATCTGGCTGTCGGCTCTCCATTAGGGCTGTTACAGACAGAGCCACAGTGCAGCGCATTTAATCAGGGGCAGGAGCAGCAGACGGAGGTAGCCTGAGGCTTACAGAGCAGGGGACTGTCAGACAGGTGGTCAGTGGTTCCTTTCCCTATAGACCCCAGGGGCCGTGCGGCATGCACTGTAGCAACAGGAGACATGGCACCTCCTACCCCCCATCTCACGTAGGATGACCCGCTTCCTGAACACTGCACCCTGTGGCAGCTACACAGAGAAGATCAGCAACAGGTAAGTGGGAGGTATAGTTGAGGGAAGGAATATTAAGAATAACAAAATAAACTTTGATCATTGTGTGTTATTATGGGGTGAAAGAATTCTTGCTACTAGAGTAGTTAATTATAATGAAATGGTTAATTTGTTGAGACTGAGGGAGATAATAATTAGCAGGTGAATGCATATGAAGGAATTAATTTATATGGGTGCTAGTTTATAACGAGTATAAGGGAGTACATTTTTGTAAAGGTGATGATAACTATGATGATGGTGCAGTAGTTATTGCTTTTTTATGGGGGTTAATTCATGATGAGAAAATATTTTATGGCCGTCACAAAATGCTCTATTTTCTGACAGTCACTGCGATGCTCTCTGTATTGTTTGATCGTCACTGTGATGCTCTCTGTATTGTTTGATGGTCACTGTGATGCTCTCTGCATTGTCTGAAAGTCACTGTGATGCTCTCTGTATTTTCTGGCAGTCACTGCGATGCTCTATGTTTTATCTGACGATTACTGCAACGCTCTCAGAATTATCTGTGATGCTCTCCATTTCATACAGCAGTCAGTGGGATGGGGGGGGGGTGGTGTCACTGCTGCTGTCACTCGCCCAATGCACTAAAAATAACAGTACACTGTACTTTAGGAGGGATTTGAATCATTTCACTATAATTGATTCCAAATGCTCAAGCATAGCCTGCTTTGGCTGCACCTTTAACTCGGGGCTTACTGGGTCATATATGTGCACAAAACTGTGTGAGCAAACAAGCAAATATATTGCTCAGTGTGATGTCACCAAAGAGACTCAATCACTGAAAAATAAAAGGAACAGCAATAAATAAGCAGGTGTGCAGATAAATTGTCAGGGTGCAAATGATCCCAAGCGTCTTTTTTTTAATAGGCTCACTGACAGGAAGACTAATGTGCATAGGGACAAGACCCTTTGATGATTGAAAGCCTAGCTAAAATATCCTATGTTCTAATGATCTCCTGAAATGTTTCTGCATATGTGCATATAAGAGGTGTGCATTTGCTGTTATGTACAGAGGTACTGTATGCTTGTCCCTTGTACAAACAGCGGCTTGGTCACAATCTGCATTCACTATAGTAAAATTGTTTGCACACCATGAGTCATAAGGCCAGAGCACTTGCATTTAATTAACAAATAACAATAAACCTAAAAATGATTGGGGCAGATGTACTTAGCGAGCTGTGCTAACACTAAAAAATAAACTCCAAAAAACTTTTTAGCACACTCTCACCAGTGTATCTATCACACTGTGGGCCTGATTCAGACCCGCTCGCGAGCGCACAGCGCTTGCAAGCGGGTCGATGGTCCCCCACTGCGCATGCGCACGCTGGAGTCGGCACCGGCATGCGCATGCGCGAGACCCGGCCAGAGACGGGCGCTCTGTCGCTATGGATCTCGCACCAAAGCGGGGTAGCTGTCGATTTGATTGACAGCTTGCCCCATTTTGGAGGCGGGCAGGGGGGTGGCTGGCCAAACGGAGGCGTTCCCGAAGGAACGCCTGTCATTTGGGGGCGGTCCCACTGACATCATGAGTGATGTCAGTGGTGAGTTTCCGAAAGCTCACTGGGGCTTGCAGGAACAAGACCCTACCACAAGGGTCTCGTCGCAAGCCCCGATGGTCGCGATGGTCGTGACCATCGCAACCATCACCTGGCCGCTCGCTAAAGCTGTGGGTGGTCAAACACAGCTTAGCGAGCGGCCAGGAGGCCGTCTTTAAATAAAAACAGGGAGACCCTGATTCAGAGCGAGAGCTCTCAAAGAGCGTCCGGCTCTGAATCAGGCCCTTTGTCTGTCCCTTGTGTAGTGTACCCAAAGAGGTTGCAGGAAGTGTGTGTTTACGATTCTGAGCTGGGGTCCCAATAACCAAAAATAATCATGAATTACAACAAGGAGAATTTTAACAAAATTAATTTTGCAACATTCCGAGAATATTAAGCCAAAATGAATCTGAGTAACAGTACTTCTAGGGCTTTATGCAACACTATTGCTGGTCAGTTAATAAAAAACAACTCTTATATGAAACCCCCTTTTTGTGTTGGTTGGTTGCCTTACTTTTTTGGCCTAGCATCCCACCCATTAAGCATTTCTAATGCAGGAACAGCAGATTTCCTACAAATTTTTCTTGTATTTCAGAGGCACAAATTTAAGTCCCTTGTTAAAATTGTTAGTTTAGGTTCCCATGTTCCATTCTTCCCGGCATGGATTCAGCAAGGAGTTAGAAAGGGTAGCAGTTGAGAAGCTGACGTACGTAATTCCGACTGCCGGCTTCCTGACTGTCTAATCCCGGCAGGGGTCTAATGACAGGCGTCGAAATCCCGATTAGACCTATGCCGGGAGCCCGACACCCGGCTTGCGACCGGGCGCCAGGCACGGACAGCCGTGTGGTTGGGGAAGGGTTAGGTTTAGGGCTCCTGAGGGGGACTTGGGTTAGGCTAGGGGAAGGGGGGGTTAGGTTTAGGCACTTAGAGGGAGGATTAGGGTTAGGAACTTGGGGGGGAGGTTAGGCACCCCTAAGGGAGGGTTAGGGTTAGGGTAAGGGGGTAGAATAGGGTTAGCAAATACTTACCTTGGACGATCAGGATTTTCATCCCTGCCGGGCAGCCGGCTGTGTGCTGACATTCAAAATCTCCATTCTGAATGTCCAAATGTCAACAGCATAATCTTGACATGGTCTCTGTTGGAATATGTGTGTACTATTGGCGATGGTATGGCAGAGTATTGGTACAGACCCTGAAGTCAGTGAACAGCTCAGTATTTAACCAGTGAAGTGGTTTATTCATCAGTAATCTGGAAATTCAGCATGGATCGGAGCTTGAGCAGAGCATACAGACCACCAGCCACTGACTGTATGTTGGTAGCTGTGAAGGATACTATAGTGGTATCAGCATTGTGGGTCAAGCTGTAAATGACAAGTCTAATGAAGCTAAGTGGAATACGTATGTGTTCCACTGTGATTCTCTAACACAGTGAAAAGATGGCGCCACGCATGTGCAGAAGTACATAAGGTCGCCATCTTGGTTAAGGTTTGAAACCTCCCTAAAGGAACCAATATTGAGACTTACTGCAACAGACTGAATGTCAACATGTTCAGTATGGCTACATTTAACATGTTGACATTGCCAGAGTGTCAACACTGTGAATGGTGATAGTCACAATGCCAAAAATAGTATTTTAAACTAAGATTAAGTCTAAACCTAAACCTAACCCTTGCTACAGCCTAATCCTAATCTAACTCTAAACCTAATTGCAGCCTAACTCTAAAATAATGTGTCAACATTCTGGCTGTCAACATTCACAAATGTCAACCATATGTCAGTGATGACATTGTGAAGGTCTACATGTTTAATGTCAACATTCTGGGCATGTTGACATCCTGGATGTCGATATACAGACAATTATGGTATCAATTTTCTGGTTGTTATGGAACCAGCTTGAGATAACGTGTATTTTGTGCCATAGAAGATAAAATATTATTCTGCTAGGAGAAGATTAGCAAATGGTAGATTGTAGCCACAGAGTGATACATATTGGCAATGTTTAATTGCTATTTTGGGACCTAATGTGTGGCAAGAAAATATTCCCCACACTATTACACCACCAATCTGAACTATTGATACAAGGTAAGATGGATCCATGGATTCCTTGTTGTTTACGCCACCTTTTGACCCCATCAACTGCATATACTAACAGGAATAAGGATCCATCAGACCAGGGGACGATTTTTCATTCATCAACTGTCTAGATGGGTTGGGTATGGGATGCCGGCAGTTGGGATCCTGGCGGTCAGGATCCTGATGCCGGCATCCCGACTGGGTTAAGATATCGACACATGTCGGTTTGTATCCTAACCCTTCCCCTCTCCCTACCCTTAACCCTCCCTCCCAGGTGCCTAACCCAAACCTCCCCCCTGGTGCCTAAACCTATCCTCCCCCTCCCTGCACCCTAAACCTAACCTTCCCCCTAGTGCCTAATCCTCCCCCTAGTGCCTAACCCTCCCCCTAACCCTGCTACTTACCTTCGGGATGTCGGCGGTTGGGATGCCGCCACTGGGATTCTGACAGATGTCGGGATTTCAGCACCAGCATTCTGAAAGCCGGAATCGCCTCGGTCGGTATTATGACAGCATCCCGTCTATATTGGGCAAGCTCGTGCAAGTTTCTTCTTCTTAGTTGACAGAAATGGAACCTGGTTTGGTCTTCAGCTGCTGTAGCCCATCTTTTTAAGGTTCGATGTGCTATGTGTTCAGAGATGCTATTCTGCATGTCACTGCTGTAACACTTTGTTATATTAATTACTGTTGCTACTATTTTAAAATATATCTTTTCCAGATGAGTAGCAGCTTTAAGTGACACCCATACTGTACATAGGCCCAGATTTAAAAGAGTGATATTCTTGTTATCATTACCAATGTTAAATGAATCCACAACCAATCAGCTCCTAACTCTCAGAGTTTGAAAAATGACAGTTAGGAGCTGATTGGTTGGAGCACCATTTAAGATTAGTAACAAGTGATAATAAGAATATCACTTGTTGATAAATCTGGGCCATAGTTAAAAGAGATAGGGAGAAATAACAATGGTAATATTTCTGAACGTCCCAAACATTTAAATGATAACTTGTATGTTTGCAATAATAAGTCATCATTAATACAAATAATCACTTTTCGCAATGTAAAGTAATATTAGGCTTCAAATTGTGCATAACAAAAAACAAGTACTGTACACTATGTTGTAAAAATGAAATACAGGAAAGATTGATTTGATGACCTTCTTATTACCTTCTTTAATTATTCTCCAGGGCCGGAAAAAAACTTCATGTAGTAGTAGATTTGGATATTGCAGGTCTTCTCTATACTGAGAGTCTAGTCTGTGTACAACAGGGGGGATAGTGGCGTGACCAAAGCGAAATGCTGCCGTTGAAAATACATTTGAAATGGAGGGATTGGTGTATTCATCATATCCTTGGTATGTGCCGATATATTGTTGAAAAGCTGACGAGCCCAAAATTTTTGGAATGTAGTCTCGAATAGTGATGATCTTTAAAGAAAACAAAAATAACATAAAAAAACAACACACTAATAACAAAATTGCTGATGTCAAATACAATGCATGTATGTATTGAATGAAGAGTAGAAGCTTACCATTTGCTAAATTAACATATTTACATAATTACATTAGATCTAAAAAAGAAAATTCCTGTGTACCCTCAAACAGAGACCCTCAAAGAGAAACAATACATTTATTACATAAAATATAGGGGTCTTACTCTCTTTTTTACACCCCACTTACACTCAGGTCACCAGCGGCTCACTGCAGGGGTTATGGTATGTAATGTCGACCTTTAGAAGGTCAACATTGTGCATGTAGACATAGTGATTTAAAGTGTTAGAGCCTAAACCTACCCTAGCCTAATCCCTAACCTGAACTCTAGCTGCAGTCTAACCCTAACCTTAGACCTAAATTTAACCCTAACCGCAGCCTAACCCAAACATTAACCCTAAACCTAGCCCTAACCTTAAACCTAACCATAGCCTAACCCTAACCTTGACCCTACACCTAACCCTAACCGCAGCCTAACCTTAAGCCTACACCTAAACCTAACCGGAGCCTAACCTTAACCCTACACCTAAACCTAACCGGAGCCTAACCTTAAACCTAACCCAAACTGCAGCCTAACTGTAACTTTAACCCTAATCCTCGCTGCAGCCTAACCCTAACCGTAAACCCAACATGTACATTACATTATGTCTGTCCATATCTACAATCTGAATGTCGACAGAATACTACCTACCCTCTGCAGGAGGTTAGGTGCACGGGTGGTGCCGCATGAGACAAGGGTGTTACATCACCTTATGGGAGGAACAGTCCTAACCGCATACCTTCAGTACTTTTTAGTGAAGATGCTCTTTTATTAGGGATGTACGCCGGACCATTTTTGACGGATTTGGTTCTAATTCGTCGTCTGGCTTTTGATTTGGATTTGCCAAACTGCGGTGACTGGCTTTGGATTTGGATTTCTTTACAAAAATTAACAAAAAAAAGCTAAAATCACATAAATTGGGCTTTTTTTTTTCTTCCTAGAGTATTATTAACCTCAATAACCTTAATTTCCAGTCATTTACAGTCAATTTAGAACACCTCACAGTATAAATTATAGTTTTCACCATTATTGGCCAAAGGTTGCAGTGAGCAGACAGCTTACTAAGCGACAAAGCAGCGGCACAACGACACAGACACCACAGTATAAAGCACATCTATGACACATTGCCACACAGCAGTGGCAGAAATGAAAAGTAGTGCACCCACCCAGTGGGGTACGGCCAGCAGAATCACAGTACTTGTTTACAAAGTGGGCTACGACCCTAGGAGTCACATTGCACAATCTTATTCACATTACACCACACATAGGGCCTGATTCAGAGCCGGACGCTATTTGCGGCCTCTCGTTCAGAAAAAGGGGCTGGCTATTTAAATTAAGCGCTCGCTCTTTGCGGTCTGTTTACGCCTCTATGTCTGAACGAGCGAACGAAACATGCGCTCACTATTTTGGAAAAAACGCCCCCTGGCCGCTCGCATCATACGTCATCTCTGCTATTTATTTGATTAATCGAGTACATCGAAAGGCATATGAACTGCTCGCAGTGCTTATGGTAGCTTATTCCTACCACAATCATGCGAGCAGTTCAGGCTAAAAGACAACCAAGTGACGTGGTCAATGACGCTGCTTTGTTAATTATGCACACCCTTAAAACACCCGTTTTGACCGTTTGGCACGCCTGCATTCGGATCTCCACGCCCCGTTTTCAAACACCTTCCCCTGTTACCACCCACAAACGCCTCATTCTATCACTCAAATTAGCAAGCAATCGCTATTTTGCGAGCACACGATTTTCGACCGCAATGACTGGCTCGCGCATGCTTACTAAAACCCATACGCATGCGCAGATGTGCGAACATCGCTCGGAGCGAACGAGCGGCCACTTACGAGTGGCTCTGAATCAGGCCCATAGTGCCCCATATTCACATTACACCATAAAGTAGTGTCTCTTATTTATGTTACGACATACAGTAGTGCCCCTTTTACACAATGCCCACAGTAGTGACCCTTTTACACAATGCCCACAGTAGTAGTGCCCCTTATACAATGCCCCCAGCAGTGGTGTCCCTTACACAATGCCCCCAGTAGTGGTGCCCCCTATGCAGTCCCCTTAGTAGTAGGGCCCCCTATGCAGTGCCCCCAGTAGTAGTATGCCCCCCATAGCAGGCCCCCAGTAGTAGTGCCCCCATTAGCATGCCCCCCCAGTAGCAGTGCCCCCATTAGTATGCCCCCCAGTAGTGTGCCCCCCAGTAGTGTGCCCCCCAGTAGCAGTGCCCCCCAGTAGCATGCATCCAGTAGTATGCCCCCCACTAGTAGTGCCCCCATTAGCATACCCCCCAGTAGCAGTACACCTATTAGCATGCCCCCCAGTAGCAGTGCCCCCATTAGCATGCACCCCAGTAGTATTCCCCCCAGTAGCAATGCCCCCATTAGCATGCCCCCCAGTAGTATGCCCCCTAGTAGTGCCCCCATTAGCATGCCCCCCATAGTATGCCCCCCAGTAGCAGTGCCCCCCCATAGTAGTGCCTCCATTAGCATGCTCCCCAGTAGCACTGCCCCCATTAGCATGCCCCCTAGTAGAGCCCCCTTAAAAACACACACATAATAATAAAAAAAAAAAAACTTACCTGAATCCCCGCTCCTGCCGCCGTCCGTCCCGCTCTGCCGTTATATCACGCGCGGAGAAAGACGGAGCTCATGAGTGAGCTCCAGCTGGCTCCCTCCGTGTAGCAGCCAATGAGAGTCTGTGTGACTCTCATTGGCTGCTGTAACAAACACACAGCTGCCGCTGGCGGCTGTGCGTTTGATCTGTGTAGAGCATGCCGCTTTCACAGCGTTCTGCCCTACACTAGAGGAGCCCTGACGTCAGATTCTCTCGCGAGAATCCGACATCAGGAGGCCGCCGTTCGGTCCCGAAAGGGTATCCGAGTCAGGCAGGGAACACCTGAACAGGTTTCAGGTGGACTTGGATCCCCTATGTTCGGAGTGATTCGGATTCCATAGAATCCGAACCGCTCATCTCTACCTTTTATACAGGGAAGCACATTAAACTGCGGACCAACTTAGTAGGAATGCAAAGTATTACATTTTTTGACTCCAGGAACTGGGCATATGGGAGTGTCACTTACTGAAATTGTCCCTGTCCTGTATATGTGGACTGTTAGCACATGGTTGTAAAATCTTTTCCTCCAAAGAAAATATTTAATTCTTAAATGTCCCATGATGGTGCAGGGTCAATGTAAAAAAACCTTTAAAAATAGAATAGTGAAACCTATTCTCAAAATTACCTGGACTCACCCTAACTCTCATTATAATGTAAGAGATTAATAAGTCTTGTATTCAAGGCTTTCAAGGTAAGCACCAGGGGCTAACTTAAATCTGGACATACTTTTAATTTTCTTAAATGTAAGTTATGAATTTCCATACTGTGCATGCATGTCTATAATGAGTACACATACATTCTTGTGTAGTTTATTTGGTGCTTACTTGATTTGAATCGCCTTATACATGGAGACAGGGGACTGGGTAGGCAAGTGTAGGCCATTTATAGTTAGTACATGTTCATGTTATTTGCTTCCCAATTAGATGTAGATGAACAAATATGATTTTCAGGAGCTGAAGCTCTTGCAGGTGCTGGTGGAGCGATACTCAATGAAGAAGATGATGGCTATCAGCAGCAGCACTCTCAAGTGGCTTCTGATTGACCTCTTCATTTATTTATTAGCATTGGGGCTAAGCCATCTATTTGCATTAGTTAATTTCTGTTTCCATTTGGACTACTGCAGGCAAGTAGGTTCCTATTTGATTTTTAAAGCTATAAACATCAAATGTTTTTATTTTCTTAATTATAATTTAATTTGTATTAAAAAAAAATAATTTACAATTATATTTGATTGCATTTTACATTAAAAATGTGATTTTCACATTTATTTAAACTTAGGACAATATTATCCCTGGTGCATATGACAGTTAATGACATAATTATATTGCGTGCAAATACAGTAAAGAAATGTAAATGAAGCATTTACTATAAACATTGTCAAGCTATTGTGGGGCAGAAGTACAAACATATTGCACTTGAGATGTGTCTGATTTAGAGATGTGCACAGACCCCCGTGTTTTGATTTTGGTTCTAAATCATCATCGTGTTTTGGTTTTAGCAAAACAACCCTCAAGTGTTTTGGTTCAGTTTTGGTTTTAGACATCTTTAAAAATGTATAAAAACAGATAAAATCATGTAACTTGGCCCTATTTTTGTTCTTATAGTATTGTTAACATCAATAGCATTCTTTTCCAGTCAATTTTGAGTAATTGTGGCACCTGAATTTATGAGGGTAGGACTTACATACAATCCAAAACACGTGAGATACAATTTTTAGATTCAAGTTCTGAACTTGGCGAGAAGACCCAAGTCGGACTCGGTTCTATTCGAAACTCCAAAGTGTTGGTTCAACTTGGATCCCTAAAGTTCGTGTGTGTTCAGTTTTCAGCAAAATTGAACCGCTCATCTCAAGTCTGATTCAAAATATACATGTAAACACACTTTTCTTAAATGCGTCTTTTCCTAGAAACTTTCTGAGCACAAATCTGTCTACTTATAAATGAGACCCTCTATGTATACAAGCTACAGGACTGGGAACCTAAATCTTGGTTCCTGATCCTTACACTGTAAATAAGCCTGTCTCTGGAGTGAGGGGTACCAGTAATTGGGGAATCCAGTGAGTGGGGGCATCCAGTGAGCCACCTTTGCAACTACCATATTAAACAAGACAATTGCCCTGTTCCTGTAGTTCAGGTGTTTTCCTGTTTACTTTCCCTGCCCCCAGACATTGTACTATCCAACATTTCCTGGTTTATCCTTCCTTGTTCATTTAGAGCATTTATTTGCATTACCAGTCATTCCACCCCCATTTTATCATAATTTATTACTTTCCTTTGGTTAAACCCTATTCCAAACCCTCTAATTTCTAACCATTGCCATTCTCCTGTATCCTGTTCCCTATGTAATCTACTCCTAATAGTTGTGCATTTCAGATATAAATCCCCTTTTTATTCTCTCTATTTCTTCCTACACCTTTCTCTGTCCATTTCTCATTACATGTTTTAGACATGTCTTCAACTATGGAACTCTTCCTGTCCAATGTACAATATAGTCTCCCTGCCTCGTTCCCTGCTTCCTCATCATTTACATCCATATGTATCTCTAAATCCCTTCGCCACTCAATGCATGGTAATAACCAAACTGTTTCCTTCTCGCAGGGATACAGAGCAGAGCTTTTAGTTTTGCTTCAAACAGCAATAACGTCGCTAGTAAGCAATCTTTACTGCTTCTTGTCAAAGCGCTAGATTTGTGATGTTACTTATTAGGACATGTACTGTAAAAACTTGCCACGCTTACACTTTTTTAGCTCTCTATTAGCCTAGATGACCCTATCTAAAGTACTCCCTCTCTGTCTACCTTCTACAGCTGGAATTTGAAGACACAAACATTGGTTCATAATAGAATTCCTGACCTTTATTTATTGCCTAACAACCATGTTACGATCTAACATTTCCATGTTCTTGGTGTAATTAGCACTGCTAACATTTTTTTTTTCCTTGGCACAGGATTTCTGCAAAACCAGCTATTGCTTTTAATTTAATATCCAGTCCCCTTATCTATTTTATTTTTGTAGACAAATATCTAATGTGTGTACCTTTGCTCTTTTGCACTGCTTGAATCAATAGAACTGTGTGCAGCTGGTTAATCAGATTTGCACCCCTTGAAATAGCAACAGCATAAAGCAAGTCATTGTATGTGATTTTCTTTCTTCTTCTTAACAACAGCTAAACGGTATTGTCTCTATTCTCGCAGAGAGCAAGGATTGAATCAAAAGGAATTAGACGTGATAAGTAATTTATTACTGTATAGTAACAAAGCAATGCAATATTACAATTATCCTCTAATTTTCTAAACCCTTAAAGATCAAAAGCGATATTAAAAGCATGGAATAAAGAATATTTCCTATTATTAGTAGCCCAGATATATGTTATGTTTAGGCTTTAGAGTGGGTTTAGTAAACCTAACAATAGTTAGTTTCATAGTATACAGTAACAGAGGGCTTCCATGAGCTTATGCCTATATTATGTGCTTAACTTATATACAGGGACATTATTTTATAGTTGGTGCAAGGTGTGTCATTTCTATTGGGCCCCAGAGGGTTAGGGGATAGGGGACACTGCATGGAATACAGGAAGGGACAGTTGGCAAACTACTTGCCACAAAATTAGTGTGTCAAAGCAGTGTATAATGTAGAGATGAGCGGTTCAGTTTTGACTCGGTTCTTTTCGCCAAACTAGCACAAGTTCGAATTTATCTTATTGGCTATGCGACAACCGAATAGCCAATAAGATGCAGTTTTTGAGATGAGAACAGAACAGTAAAACCGAACCACTCATCTGTAGTGTACTAGATAGTAGCGAGTAGTTTGAAGACTGTCCCTTTCTACCAGCCTGCAGCCCCCGCAGTGAATCACATGCAGCAGAATGGCTGTTCAAAGCACAAGGGGATGAAGAAAGATCAGGATCGAGGAGTCTGCCAAACACTGTATGGTATATTGGACTTTATTCAGAGTCAGTCTGAAACTCTATTTGCAAATTTTTGGCACTGCATGTGCCAATTTTTCGCAATCCACATCTTTTTTTCAGTCTTGAGACTGCGTGCGACTATGATGCTGAGACCAGGGGGTAAATTTACTAAAGTGAAAGTTTTTAGAATTGAGTTTTAAAAGTGATGTTGCCCATAGCAACCAATCAGATTCTAGCTATTATCTTCTAGAAAGTGCTAGTTAAATGTTAAGTAGAATCTGATTGGTTGCTGTGGGCAACATCACTTTTAAAACTCACTTCTAAAAACTCTCACTTTAGTAAATTTACCCCCAGGGCTGGAGTGGACATGCAGTCACAGGAAGTGGGCATGCAGTTTCAGGCAAAGGACAGTAAGAGCATGGTGTGGGCATGCATTTGCAGTATGCAACTAAAAAGTCAGCTAAAACTCTTATTTGCAGCCTGTTGAAGGGGTCTATGTTGCGTGTGCCCTGACCCTGATGTAAGTGTAAAGTTGATAATGATGACTGCAAGCGATTGGTCGCAAATGGTGGAAACACACACATGCAAAACTCTTAAATAATTTTCAATGTTTAAAAATGGGTTTATGCTGCACTAAACAATTATTTTAAGCAAAAAAAATGCTTCGGACTTAACTGAGGATACAGAAGCCTGCACATATATTGTAGAGCCATGGCCAAAAGTTTTGAGAATGACACAAGTATTGGTTTTCACAAAGTTTGCTGCTTCAGTGTTTTTATACCTTTTGGTCAGATGTTACTATGGTATACTGAAGTAAAATTACAAGCATTTCATAAGTGTCACAGGTTTTTACTGACAATTACATTAAGTTTATGCAAAGAGTCAATATTTGCAGTGTTGACCCTTCTTTTTCAAGACCTCTGCAATTCGCCCTGGCATGCTGTCAATCAACTTCTGGGCCACATACTGACTGATGGCCACCCATTCTTGCCTAATCAATGCTTGGAGTTTGTCAGAATTTGTGAGTTTTTGTTTGTCCACTCCCCTCTTGAGTATTGACCACAAGTTCTCAATGGGATTAAGGTCTGGGGAGTTTCCTGGCCATTGTGATGTTTTGTTCCCAGAGCCACTCAGTTATCACTTTTGCCTTATGGCAAGGTGCTCCATCATGCTGGAAAAGGCATTGTTAGTCACCAAACTGTTCTTGGATGGTTGGGAGAAGTTGCTTTTGGAGGATGTTTTGGTACCATTCTTTATTCATGGCTGTGTTCTTAGGCAAAATTGTGAGTGATCTCACTCCTTTGGCTGAGAAGCAACCTCACACATGAATGGTCTCAGGATGCTTTACTGCTGGATACAGGAATGATGGTAGCGCTCACCTTTCCTTATCCGGACAAGCATTTTTCCAGATGCCCCAAACAACCTGAAAGGGGATTCATCAGAGACAATGTGTAAGGGGGGGCATAATGTGTAATGGGGTGTGGGCTTTGTACTTTTGCACTGTGTGGCATAATGTGTAATGGGGGAATTTGTACTGTGTGGTCATAATGTGTAAGGGGCACTATTACTGTGTAATGTAAATTGTATAAGACACACTATTATGCACTGTAATGTGTACTGTGAATAAGGGGCACTACTGTGTTGGGTACTGTAAAAAAGTGGTACTATAGTGTGGCCATGCCCTTTCTTTACAAGACCACGCCTCTTTTTTTGTCACCTACAGTGCACACTGTCTCTGTTTACAATATTGGGGGGGGCACCAATTCTTTTTCTGGCACAGGGCACCAAAATGTCTAGTTACAGCATTGATTGGGAGCCCCTTCAGATGTTGCTATGGGGTATACAATGTTCTGTTTTGCAGAGTGATAGTGATACAATCTCTGGGTCTGATTCATTACGGACCGCAACTGCGATTGCAATAGCGATTACGCAGGCAGTCTCACTGCGATAATATGCTAATCCATTGTGATCGCTATGCCATCGCAGCACAATATAAGGACATCCACCTTACCTTACACACATCCCTAATCCTTAACAAGACTGCGAAACCATCGGTACCATCGCAGCCTCACGTACACTTGCACAAGCTTTGACCTTGCTAAATGAAAATGCTAATTTCATCGCACGCTGTGAGTACTGCATAGGGCATCACAGTGGATAATTTATGCACACCCAAGCAACGGTGTTCAAACACACTGGCACACCTGTGTTTTGCCAACCAACCCCCGTCACCTTCCCCAAACGGCCACTTCCTGTCAATCACTCTGCGATGGGTCTGTGTAGTCACTGCAATCACAGTCCCAAGCGCAGTGGCTGGTTTGCGCACACACACTGTGAGATATACACATGCGCAGAACGTAACAATTGGCCGATTGCGTGCGTAATCGCAGCTGCGATCCTTGCTGAAACATTCTCTCTGTGTTCTGCTTTTTCTTTTCCACTCAGCAAAATTCCATTATCCACAAAGTAAATGCTCCCTTTTGAGTTTTCTCATCCTTAAGGTTATATTGTGTAAGTAACATTAGCATTAGCAGAAACGACTGTTTTATCTAATGGTTATTATTATGTCTTATTTGTAAGCAAATATATTAGCTTGAAGCTTTCTTCATCATGTCCTTAAGGGTCCATAATATTCCTTTTTATATAATATTCTTTTAAATGGCAAAACTCTGCATATGGACATGGTTGTATATTGCAACACACCAACTATTTTGCTCAGTTAGCATCTGCGCATGCATGAGGGGATTGCAAAAGGTACATTTGTGGAGGTTTTTACCCTCACTTCTGAACCTAATGGTGGGATGAGTTGAAGAGGCATTTGTTGGATGCTATTTTGCAATATATTACATTGTGTCTGGCCTTTTTTGTAAGTTGGTTTGGTCAGTGATATTTGTGATACTTAAGTAAGCAGGATCGTCGCACACAGAAAATATTACAATATCTAGCAACCTTCACCACAATAATGTTTTATACAATTTATTTAACTGGAAACTTGACTGGGTAGACTTGTTTTGCTTTGTAATATTACACTTATGCGGTTGGTTGTATTATCCCTATAATGAAACACTTCTATAGCAAAACAAACTTCTTATACTTACAACCAATTTAAAGCATTACTCAATAACGGATCATAGTGTCATCAATATTTTACATAGAAAAAGGCAGTTAATATATTAACTTTAACCTTGGGGCCCCATAAAGTGAGATAAATCAGTTCAGTATGATGGAGCTCGGTGGTGCACTCGCCAGAAAGTATTTCCTCCTTCTGGACTCTTTATCAGAGTTATGGAGCCTGCGATTTATATATGTTATACAGCACATACTGTGTTTGTTAAACTGTGCTGAAGTAAGGACTAAAGTGTCTTCGTTTTGCATAGAAATAGTTGCAACACACTGATGTGATCTCAGTTGTTACTTTGTAAACATCCCAGCATTAGCAACAAAGTTTCATTAGTACTGTGCTCCAGGAAGTCTCTGAGAATATTATTACTGGAAAGTTTGATGGCTCAAAATATGTTAATAAGGTTCTGGCGCTGTTCCTTGGTCAGGGCTGAACACTATACCCTCTCTGTACTGACTGACTGGGTACTTTCATTACACTGCCCGGTCCTGGCTCCTCCTATAAGGCGGAGTTATTAGCTCTGTGCGATCAGCTGACTGACTCTCTATAGTCTTTTCTGGCACTCTCAGAGGAACTGTCTGTTACATTATGGCAGTAACTCCTCACTCTGTGGTATTAACAACACTGTTATGGGAAGCGGCAAATAGTTGGGACTATGCTTTGTTCAGCTAAAGGGTTATACTGTCTCTGGCGTTGTCCCTCTCTAATATGGACTTGGGCTGTGTGTGGATAGTAATGCAGGGCTACCGACCTGTACCATACACTAACGCTGGCTCCAGCTGATAACTGAGGGCTGACAAGATGTCCTCTTTATCTGTAGCCATTGCTCTCCCCAACTGATTGGAAACCTTCTTCTGCAGCCCACCGAGTGCCTGTCAAGGGAGAAGCCCTCCAGTCATTGGGAAATACCACTGGGAATCATGTGAAACAAACACAACGTGCAGCTTTGCCATCACTGGCAGTTACTTCACCACAGCGCAGCCACCAACTGCCATTTTTCTCTAGTTCAAATCCTTGAGCCAGCCACAGTACTCACTGGTCCCCTAACGTCCACCACCACTGAAGGGCAGTGCAAAAAGTCCCTGAACCTTAATGAAACCAGTTAAATCATGCACTATATTAGACAATGGCAGGAGTCACACTAATACTTTACATTTTCATAAGGGCACATCAGCGTGGGTAGGAATACAGGGTATTGGTGGGGTGCCACATAATTACTCGTCTGAAGTAGTGTTCCTGCAAACCAGGTAGGGTCATAAAAGAGACAAGGCGCAAGGTGAATTTTTGCAGTGGCACATTCGTGCTGTCAATTGGCGGTGAGGTGGTGCTACATAGTCTGATAAGGTTCATGGATGTGCATCTGTTTAGGCCTGATGGTGTGAATTTGATGGCTTAGGGGTTGTTTTTGTTTGTGGAAGCTTTGTTCAAAAGTATTTTGGTGTTGGATTATTTTAGTTTATTTGTGTTACCAGTGCCGCTACGGCTCTCTGCCTGATTGGCTCTCAGTCGCTATCCTAGCTACCTGGACTCTGGCTGCTATGTGCAGTTACTCACCTGTTGGTAGTTTCGTTACCTGACCTCAGCCTGATGGACCAATCACAGCAGACCTCTCCCTACACTAGGGATTCAAGTCAGTTCCTACCTGCCGGTGCTATTATACGTTTTGTTCCTAGTGGATGTTCATGTGGTAGCTGCATGCTGTGTAGTTCCTCACTGCCTAACATTTGTTCCTGTGTCCAGTATCCTGCCGTTGTATACCTTTGCTCCCGGTCTACTGTGTCCTGCTGGATTCTGCCCTGTTCCTCTGCCCATCCTAACTCTGTGCCTGTGTCTTGCTAAGACCCTCCAGCTTACCTTCTGTGTCTCCTCCGGTTTGTCTAGTTCCAGCGTGTACATGCATTCACTTGTCAGTTCAACAATATCAAGTACTGGTTCTGTTACAAACACCCACCTGCATCCTGAGTAGCTGGCCTGCCACAATCCAATCGATTTTCAGCTTTGCAGGTTTCACAGTATTCCCACCTGCATCCTGAATAGCTGGCCTGCCACAATCAAGGCCATATCCAACATTTCTGCTTTGACATTGTCCCAGCCTGCATCTTGTAAAGCTGGCCTGCTATATTCCAGATCTGCATCCTAGCTAAATTTGTGCATATCACCTGTGCCAGTTGATTACTTCCAGCAGCAGTCTCCAGCACACTCCTGCATCAGCTATTAACCCCTACCTTGCCTGCTGCCATTACTCCAGGTAAACTTTCTGTGTGCTAACTGGATACATCCATAACAATTTGATGGCAGGCAGAGGCTTGCGTTGCCTTGCTTTGGTGGAAAACAATGTAGTTTTGTTAACTTTTATATATTTTAGATGAATGCATTCTCCTTATTTAATTATAGGCTAATTGGTCCCTACAGGGTGATGTCACAACCCATCTGGGCGTGTTTTTTTCAGGGATGTTGAGAACCAACAAGTGCTATCTTCTATTATCACCATCCTGAGATGGTGATCACAGAGCAAGTATTGCGATGATACATGAATCACCCATAGTGAACCCCCATGTCAGAGCATCTTTAGGTGGGTGTCAGGCTGATTTCCCCAAAAACGACAGGACTTTCCGACAATTTCTTTTTTGCCGGGTCCCATTTTCGCCAATTTGGAATTGAATACCGGGATACGCGGGGACGCGTGCAATAAGTTTTTGACCTGAAAACCTCCGATGATGCCAAAAAGTCCGGCAACAGACTTTTCTCTTCAAATTGAATACGGCCCAAAGCTTGTTATATGGATGCATTGGCCATTGAGTCTTACCACTGGCAGAGGCTTTCTCTGCTATCACTGGCAGTAACCCTTTAATGTACAGTATAAGGCAAAGTGAAATAAAATTTAATTAACAAAGACTTCCATTTTCACTACCAGTGGTGTTTTCCGCACTTCGATAAATATTGCCATTACAGACAGAAAATGCAGAGTAATTACATGTTATATTGTTTTGTTTTCTAATCAATGTACTTTATGTAGAGTATGCCAAACTATAGTACTGTACTTATTCCCTTTGTGCAGTCACCTTCATTCTTATTTTTACAATGTAACTTTTTTAAGTGGTGCATTTAGCACATTGTTCTTTTAATTTAATTTGTTTTGGGAGAAGCTTGTTTTAGTTATTCTAGAAACAATTGTGTACAGGGTTAAAGGGACATTGTAGCTAAAATGTAAGATTACCCAACATATACTTATATATTTTATTTTGCTACAGAATATTTTATTCAAAATGATAATCCTTATTACAGTGAATCACACATACCAAGACATGTACTGGTTTTACATTTGTATTATTGGAATTCAAGTGCTGTAAATTACTGTAAAAATACAGTTAATCTACAATAAATTATTCTCAATAGGCTATACCAGTAAAAGCAGCCATCCTCTCTTTGGAATTATGGAGAGAGCATAAAATATTCAATCAAATGGCATAATACTGTGCCTAAGATATAATAGATCAGCCTAATACCTTTAAAAGCTAAATTTACCATTATCAAGCACCTCTTCCATCTATTATCATTCTGAATAGAAACTTCTAGACTACAATAAATTAGAGATAAGCGGTTTGGTTTGGACTCGGATCTTCCCGCCAAGTTCGGATCTCAGTACGAGGCAAAACGTCATCTTTCATGGACATCTGTGCCGAGATCTCTGTGAAAGATGACTTTTTGCCTCTTTCTGAGATCCAAAAATGGGATCACAGCCAAAACCGAACCGCTCATCTGTACAATAGGTACAGAAAGTGCACTACTGTATATGCCAACCTGATGTAAAGCGCCAACAATTTTCCGAGTCTCCTGGTATGTTGTCTCAGAGCTCCAGTGAGGATTGAGTTTTTTCAAAGTTTTTGCTAAACGGTTGTGCTCTCTCAACCACAATGTATGGATTGCCGCTAACGATATGACTTCATTGGACCTGCTTTCACCTGCAAAGAAACATTCGATTCTTCCATCAGAGCCAGCAGTAGGATCTTGCACGCAGGGTGATGGCGTTTCATCAACAAATGGCATGTAATGTCTTCCATGATCGGAATGTAGAACATTTACTCGCAGCAGGCCTTCCTCATTTGAATGATTTCTCAGTTTATTTTCTACAGCTGCTGTACTGCCATAAACTGTAGATGCGTCAAGAAATGATGTTAAACCATTCACTTGTTCTCTTGGCATTGTAGTCGATGGGATTCCAAACAGTGCGCTCTGATCTCCAGTGCCGCAGGCTGCTGAAGAGCGATAAAATGGTATACATCCATTCTGGGATAAAGAGTCATTGCGTGATATCTGCATTGAGAAATGAATTAAATATTAAAGTTTTATGCACACTTGGATCCTGAAATATATATACATTATAACCATTTTTCCCTTTCATTTTTTTTTTTTTTATAGTGAGCTCCCTAACTACTCTAAAGTACCCAAACTGGGAACTAAAGTGTTAAAAGCTTGATCCATTAAATAGCAGCATTGTAAATCTGACATTCAGTGCAACTCATGCATTCATGCTCCTTCCCCCCCATCTGTGTCAAACCTGTTTGTCTGCCCCTCCCTTTTAGAATGTAAGCTCTTACGAGCAGGGCCCTCTACCCTCTTGTGCTTCCCTCTACTTTAGTTTCATCTACTTCTTACTCACCACTAGGGCATCTAACACTTGGTTGCTTATGCTCTGTTGCTAATCTGGGTGTTATGGTCGCTAATGTAGCAATATATATTATCCATGTCCTGGTCCTGTATTGTATTGATCTGTAAGTCGCTTGTCTACAATTTGTTTATGTACATTGTAAGGCGCTGCAGAACACTTGTGGCGCCATATAAATAAAGGATAATAATAATAACTCTGGAAAATGAAAACAATGAATTTCTAATTACATGCACACTCATTTCAGAATGAATACTTTATCTTACAGGGAACAGGGGGGCTAATTCAACAGTGCACGCAAGCGCAGGACCCATTCTGCGAGTGTGAAGAATGGGTCCTGCTAACACGCACGCTAGCCCTTGAATGCCTCTGCTTGATTGACAGGCAGAGGCATTTAAGGGGCAGTGAGTGGGCGGCCGGCGGTCCCAGAAACGGGGTGTGTAGGTCCCATTTTCTGGGAGTGGCCAGCCAAGAGACTGCATGGATGTACACAGTCTGCTGGGCTCACAAGCAGTCCAGTCTGAGTAAGCGTAATAAAAAAAAATACAGAATAAAGACTGCAGAATAAGTCGAATTATGAGTGATTGTGATCTATAGTGATTGTGATCGGAGGTCGATGGTTGCGATGGTAATCCCAGCACTGCGACCTCTGTCACAAATGCAGCAGCGGGTGTCCTACATCTCCTGTTGCATTTGCATGATTGCAAGGGTCGCATTGCAAAGCTGCATTGCTGAATCAGGCCCTGAGCTTGCGGGATCTTTGTACCATCATCTTTTAGTCGGTTCTCCTCAGGCCCTGTTATAGATCACAATCACTAAAAATTTTATTTAATTTTTTTTACTATTTATTTATTAATTATACTTTTGTATTTCAAGTTGTTTCCCATAGAAATATATGCTGGCTTGCTCATGTGCCTCACACTGCTAGACTATTATGAGTATTATTGAGTATTATGATACTTTGGGACATACGCATTGCTTTTCTTTCCAGATGTCTTCTGGGAGGGGTCAGTAGTGGTGCTTCCATCATTGTTTGTCAGCATTCTAAAGTGATTTTGGGGGGTAGCAATTATGTGGCTGCATGTGTGTGAGCGGACCCCAAAGTAGAACACTGATACTATAGGTACGTGACATAAGTATTCACATCTGGGAAATTAGGACCTGATTCAGACCTGCTCACTAGATGCGTGCGCTCGCACGATGCGTTCGCTCGCATGATGCGCATGCAAATTTGAGAAGGCAGGTGATCGCACAGCAAGGCATTAGTACGCCCACTATGTCTTGGCGTGCGATCGCTTTGTGTATGCAGACGCCCACCAGCCTGTCTTAAGACTCCCACTTGCACACGTCATCTCTAGGAAGTGGAGAGTGATGCAGCACACGCTTAGTAGGGAAGAGTGAGGGCCTATGGTTGGGATGGAAGTGTATTGCTGGGCTCAGCAAGAGGCATGGACATATCATGTTATCTCACAGTAGATAGTATATCAATTTATTTTGGTAACTAGACTTTTTCCTCTATTCCATATAAAAGGGGATTCCACATTTGGACAGCACTCTCTATTTTGTGCTCCCTTCCATGTAGCAAATTGATACCTCACCCAGAAAGCTACCTTTGTGAGACAGACTGCATAGTGAGGGCAAAATCTACAGCTCGGGGTAAGAAGACTATGGGCCTGAATCAGAGATAGACGCAAATGCTATCGCAACTGTGATTACATATGCATCGCAGCTGCGAAAATATGCTAATGGTTCCAAAGCTCACCCGAGCATAAGGATGCCCACTGCTGCCTTCTAACATGCGTACGACGTTGCTTACCTGTGCAAATATCGGTAACATTGACGCACATCGATCGCCCATCTTGCCCTTGCGGAAGTCTGACCTGCTGCAGCCTTGGCAGCTCTCCTGACACACAAAGCAGCATAGGAGATTGCACTGGCTAATTTATGCACGCCCATGTAACAGCATTCAAACTGTCAGGCACGCCTGCGTTTTTCTGACCACCACCCGTTACCATCCCCAAACGCTACCTGTCACTCACTTTGCAAGTGGATCCTCTGTGCGTCCGTAATCGTAATGTGACTTATACGCATGTGCACTGGCAAACAATTGCTTCATCTGCATCCATAATTGCCATTGAGTTCCTCTCTGTATCAGGCCTTATGTCCGGACTCTTTTATTTATTATAACAGGACAGAAGCATTCACGCATTCGGTACGATTTACCGCCGGCTGCACTGTTCAAATCCCGGCAGCGGCAGCCCGACAGAGGAGGATATCCAGATTGTCCTAAAAGTAAGTATAACTAACCTAATTCCCCCCCCTAACCCTCCTTTAGGGTGCCTGACCCTAACCTCCCCCCCCCCGTGCCTAAACCTAAGTCCGCGAGGGGGTGCCTAACCCTAACCTCCCCCCGGGGGTGCCTAATACTAACCCCCCCTAGCCTAACCCTAGCCTCCCGAAAAGGGTGCATAATCCTAAATCCCCCCCGGGAGCCCTAAACCTAACCCTCCCTCCACCGCGGCTGTCCGCACCCGGCATCCCTTCGATCGGGATGCTGGGCGCCGGTCTCCCGCCGTCGGTAAAATGACAGGCATCTAGATTTAGACACCTGTCTTTTAACCTTCGCCGGGATTTAGTAGTCTGGAAGCCGACGGTCGGCATTGCGTCCGCCGGCTTCCCGTACGTATACAGCATCACATGTGTTGCATGGGGGACATGCCACAATGTGATATGGTTGTCCAAATGTTATTTTATCTTTGCTTTTATAGCCTTTTGATATTTAAGTTTACATTGTCGTTTGCTATTTTTTGTGCCTTCTAAAAATATATAATTTGGTAAATAACTAAACATTGTTTAGCTATGATCTCTAAAATGTTTGATATTTTGTTAATTTTTCAATTCAGGCATCACAAAGCACCCCTGTGTGCTAATGACATATGTTACCTTAGTCATGTACTTTAATATGAAGCAATCTCTCCTAACTTTCTGTTATTTTCATTTACAAAGGATGTTAAAAAAAATGATTAGCCAGTGAAAGCATAATAATGTACAACGTTTGCCATGACATTTAATACAAGTAGTTTACATTATGAAATAAAAGAGAAAAGAACAACTTCAAAGTGGGTGGGTGTATTACAGAGCATTTAATAGCCTGAAGGTACATAAAACTCAGTAATGATTACAAAAACATCTCCAAAGACCCTTTATTCACTGATCTCTTTAACGCAGCTAAGTACCTAATCCCTGGGATGTTGAAGAAAAACTATCCCACCATCTGTTCAAGATAACAATCCTGACATAGAAAGAGAGTCCTATCACGTCGAACATCTGATCATTTAATAACTATGGATTTGTTCCCCACTGAAAGACGTTAAAAAAATGACACAAATATTTTAAAAAATGCATATAAGGCCATAATTTAGAGTTGGTAGCAATTTTCTAGCCTATCGTATCTGTATACTTATGGCTGCAAAATTGTGGCCTAATGTGTGTATTTTACATTGCACCTCTATTATTCAAAACTGTATGTTTGCATCCAATTATTATTACTACCACTTACAGAAGTAATGAATTTTGTATTCCTAACCCATAAGCATCTGTGGCTTCGACATGCTCTGTGGACAACATCTAATGGGTAAGTTGACACTTTTGCTTGATGTCCCATATAAGAAACAAACCTTGTGACCTTGAGCCCTAGTTAATCTCTACCATTTACATTCCACTTAGAAACTAGCTACTGTGGAAGGGAATAGCCTACCAGCTCTCCGTTACAAAATGGGAAGAGGCTGTAGGAGCTTTAAAGGATGAGGAATGGATTTATCGATTAGGTCAAGCTTGATTAGTTACTCTCTTGGCTAAATTTTAGAAAATACAACTCTTCAAACTGCATAAAGTTAATATTACCCCTGTAAGGCTAGGCACACTTTGTATAGAAGCTGATACAACCTGACCGACATGTTCTATGAAGGGGTGGCAGTCGGGAAGCCGACGGATGTAATCCCGACCGCCGGCTTCCCAACTGCCCAATCCCAGCAAGGGTTTAAAGGCAGGCATCGAAATCCCGACGCCTGTCATTGGACATACGCCGGGAGACTGACGCCCGGCATCCTGATCGAAGCGCGCGGGGGGGGGGTTAGGTTTAGGGTTCCCGGGGGGGGGGGCTTAGAGTTAGGCACCCCCTGGGAGGTTAGGGTTAGGCTAGGGGAAGGGGGGGTCAGGTTTAGGCACCCCTGGGGGAGAGGTTAGGGTTAGGCAGCCCCAAGGGAGGGTTAGGGTTAGGGGAGGGAATTAGGTTAGTCAATACTTACCTTAGGGATGATCAGGATTTTCACCCATGTCGGGCAGCCGCTGTCAGGATTCCAACCACCGGCCATGCGTCCGGCGGTAAATCATACCAATTCCCAGCGAAGGGAGTTGCATTTTGGATTTAACTATGGGATTTTCATGCGTTTCAAAAATGTTGGTGTGAGGTATTTGCTTATTTATGTAGCACCATTATTTCTATTTTTATGCAGTCTCCTAGAATATTTATCTTCAAGTTAACATTGCCCAGATGGTTAGATAAAGCATTTAGACAATATGTAATTAATTATACTACATTGGTCAAAGTTTTCTTTGCTACTACCTGGATGACTTTCCTAAGCCTGCAGTTCTGAGAATGGACTAATTTAGTGAGTTTATTGAATGAGGCTGTTGATCATGAGCATTTAATTTATGTCAACAGAAATGCTTGTTCTAAATGTACAGTTGTTTAGGCTATATACAGTAGACAAAATAATTTATCGCAGTAGGCGCTGCCATCCCAAGATGGCCAACCAGAGCATGGGGGTGGGGAAAGCATAATACTCAGCCCATATGCTGTGGTTGACCCTTATGATGCGAGCACGTCATTAGGTATGTAACAGATGGCTACACACCGGAAGGTGATTAAAGAAGCGGAAGCTTTGGAATCACCCATTTCTAAAACAGAAGGCACGCAAATAGCGTACCATAGCTGTTACATATGGCTGGGCGAATAACTAATGGGTGGTATCAGCTAGGAATGTGGCCATGTATATTCTCTGGAGTAGGGCTGAACTCCGGTCTATAATTTCAGACTTTCCAAACCCTAGAAAAGATTTGACGAAATGCCAGAAATGTATTAATGACCATGGGAATGCTCTTGAGCCTACCAATAAAGATTGGCATATATTGCTGAGGGCTTGTCTTCCTCAAGTTTATTAAAGATCCCAATTAAAAGAAGACATTGCCTTGACCAATTAAATTATTCCAATTAATCACTGCCTTTGCAGTAATTAGAGACTGGCATAAAATATTTACAATAAGACAAAATAAGCATGAGGGGACATTGAGTATATCATCAGTTCTTTAGATGTAGTCTCTAGTACTGTATATAGGAATTATGGACATTGGGATTAATACACATCACAGGGAAGTACCTGTGGCCTTATTGATGGATGGACTTAAAGAAGCCCTTAAAGTCCAGACATCTCACCCTATCTGGAGAGGAATCACTACGAAGTCTTTTAAATAATCTGCAGTTAATCACAACCAAAATATTAGTAAGAGAAAAAAAGCAACAGAGTGCAATATGTATGGCAGTAAGTATCCAAGCGCTACAGCCGAAGTGATCACATTTTCAGTCACGTAACACACGCCATAGCGCATACACTCATACTGTAGGTTATGCTATGCATGTAGAAAGCGGGACACAGAGCCAGACATTGCACAAGGGAGATACAGTGACACACATGCATATACTCATAGTCGGGATGATCAGAGGGTTATATAATCTCAATATAATGGGGATTCACAAAACTTCGACAAGTTTTTGGTGTGCGTGACCGCCATATGGACAGGCCGGATTGGGGGAGGTTTGATCAATGAGGATTATGCCACACCTGTAAGATACTACCCATCGGCAAATGCAGGGGGGGGTCCTGTTGCCTTGAAACCCTCCTCCCTATTCCACACCATGATGAGCAAAATAAATAGTATATTTTACTAAAGTTGCATGTTTTAAAGCTCCCTCAGTGTCGCAAATGAAATAATTAGCACCAACTGTTAATCTTTTAAAATGTGCCAGCCAGTAATGAATATACTTGTGCACCAGCTACAGTAGGAGGTCTGGAAAACATGCACTGTTAAGAGTGCACTGATATTGACAATCTATAGGGTCAATTATTAATACTCTACAATAACACACTATCCAGTACATACTGTAAGGAGACCAATCTGAACTTGCTCAAATGATCTGGAATGGAGCCCACATCTGAAATAAAAAAATCAGCTCAGACAGGATGGCCCTACATCCGCATATACATGGCACGCTGTGCTTGCTGGTCCTGTATACTGTATGTCAGAATTATTACCTACAGCATACTTTGTATAACGTATATTATAGCTGGTTAAGTGCTGACTATACCCTCTTCATGGACTGTCCATACATGCTTTAAAATCAATCATTTGGAAATCCCTCTCTAGAAATCCTTTGTTTGCCACTGACATTCAGTACAGTAGGTCTGATAAGGAGTCAAATGTGGAAATTAACATAGCAAGGAGTAAATAAACTTTTCTAGTAGATGAGGGGGCAGACAAAATCTGTATTATCATCTCCCTTTAATTTCTCTCTTACAGATGTGTCCTCTTCCATATTTGCCACTTTGACGGCAAATGTGCGCATACATTATGCGATGCGACTTGCTGAGCATGCGTGTGCCATGGTACGCCTATGGATCATGGGTGCGAATGCAGTGCGCATAACTGGTTGCGGGTGCGAGATTTGTGCAATACATGCTGCGATTTGCCGCACAAAAATATAAGAGGACACATCTGTACTAGGGAAACTATTTCGTCTGTGGGGGATACAGGCTAGGAGAATCTTTACCCTGTGACTGCATTGGCAGAAATTGCCATTGGACCACTGCAGACTAAACACTCTATTAGCCTTATAGTAGCAGCAGCAGCTCCTATTAACCTTCTTGGTCGAGATTTGTTGAGCAAATTGAAATGCATTATAATGTACTCACAAAGGAGTGTTGTTAGATATTCCAGAATATAATGCCTAGGAAGTGCAGGATGTATTGATGATCCTACAAAGACTAATAGTACATCTCTCTGTTATACACTAGACTCAGTTCCATCCAGGGTAGAACAAATGCTATCTCAAATATCTGGTTCCGTAATGACTAAGGATGGACAAGAGACGGGATATATGGAAAATAAAGCTCCTGTAGTGGTCCAATTAAATGAAGGAAGGCAAGCACCAAATTACCACAAAATCTGTAAACAAAAATAGAACTTGGGGTTTTTCAAAGGCTGTTACAACAAGGTATTTAATATGTACAGTCAGTACAGCCAATAGTCCCATTTTTCCTTTCAACAAGAGTGGGGGAGGAGTGGGGAAGGGGGCTATAAACTAGTGCAGGATTCAAGAGGATTAACAAAGTAGTTGAGAGCCAATTCCCCATAGTACCCAATCCAGCTTTCATTTTGATCCCTCCTTCTACCAATTTCACTGTAGTTTCCCTTTTTGCTTTTATCTATTGGGGGTACACTATACTTAAACATGGTTACCTCAGGGGTTCATAGATAGGCTGAAAAGACTGCAAACAGTCATGTACTATCTGCAGTTCTGTTCTGATACAGTATGTTGATGATTTATTGTGTGTTCAGACTCGTTTGAATCTTCCTTGTAATTCCATCTTTCAGAAACAGGTCACAAGGTTGCTGAGGACAGCTGTGCCAGATGAAAGTTAAATACTTAGGACACTGTCTAACCCACAACACCTGACACCCAACAGAGTACAGGCAATACTAGACATGACCCTGCCACAAAACCATCAGCAAGTGCAAAAATTGCTGGGGATGTGTGTGTATTGTAGGACCTTGATCCCAGATTTCTCTTTTCTGGCACTTCCATTGTGGGATCTTGTGTCCTCTACCAAACCTGATCAAGTGCAAAACACTGAGGAGATTGAATAGGCTTTTCCAACATTGAAAATGTACACCATCTCCTGCTTTGGGAATGACAGACTATGGAAAGACTTTTGATATTTTCTGTATGGAAAGTGCTGGTTGTGTGGCAGGAGCCAACACACAATGACATGGTGATGGTGCCAGAGCTTAAGCCTGATACCGTAGTTTGTTCCCTTCCCACCTGTTTATGGACAATAGTAGCAGCTGCCCTTCTAGTAGAGAAGAGCTAGGATGTAGTATTGGATCATGATTTGATGCTCCACATCTCCCGTAGTGTGTGCATGTTTAAATTTGGCTAAAACAAGGCCTGTCTCATCTGCTAGATACACCAAGCGTGAACTTGCCCTTATGGCAACAGCAAATCACTATCAAAAGATGTTACATGCTTAATCCTGTAAATTTCCTACCGTATGTGCCTCATAAGGCGCAAAGTGTTGAGGGTAAGGACAGAAATTTAGAAGAAATTAATTGTGAAATTTGTGCAGATACACATAACTGTATGGAGTATCTAAATCAGACTTTCCTGGCAAGACCTAACATCAGCGACATTCCTGTAGCTGACGCAGACTTAAATTGAAGGGATGTGGACAGGATGCTATAGGTTAATGGAATGAAAGAATGGGTAGGCGAGTAGCTCTGAAAGCATACTTTCTGAGCTTAGTAGAAGCAGTGCACGGGTTGATGCATCTGGGTAAAGAATTATAGATTAGTCAACGCCAACTGTCTGAGAAAGAACACAGAGAAGGCTATACCAACCAAACAGTCACACATCCCTCACACAAATGGCCCTTTCCAGGTAATTCAGATTGATTTCATACAGTTACCTCCTTGCAGGAATTTAAAGTACATGTTGGTATGCACTGGTTTGTTATCTAACTGGGCAGAGGCCTATCCAACTGCAACTACAATTGTGTTTACTGCTAAGAAAATTGTGCAGGAATTTGTGTGTAGGGTTGGTACAGTGGGCCTGATTCAGACCCGCTCGCGAGCGCTGAGCGCTCGCGAGCGGATCGATGTTGCCCAAGTGTGTATGCGCACGACGGAGGCGGCTCCGTTGTGCGCATGCACGAGATCCGAATAACGACGGCCAAGCCGTCGTTATGGGTCTCGCAGCAAAGGGGGCGTGCTGTCGATGGTGATTGACAACACGCCCCCTTTGGTGGGCGTGCCGGGGCGTGGCTGCCCAGACGGAGGCATTCCCATGGGAATGCCTACCGTCTGGGGCCGGCCCCACTGACATCACTAGTGATGTCAGTGGGAGTGCTTTTGGCTCTGACAGAGCCAAAAGCACTCCAGAGCTTGCGGCAGCGAGACCCTACCGCAAGGGTCTCGTCGCAAGCCCGATGGTCGCGATGGTCTTGACCATCGCGACCATCATTTTGGCAGCTCTCTATAGCTGTGGGTGGTCACCCACAGCTATGCGAGCGGCCAAGATACCACTCCAAAAAGTAGGAGGGACGGCCCTGATTCAGAGCGAGCGCTCTGTCAGAGCGTCCGGCTCTGAATAAGGGCCTGTATCCCCAAAGTTATTGAGAATGAACAGGGTACCCATTTCTCAGGGGATGTTTTTCATGTCATATGTAAACTTATGGGTATTAATAGTACATTACACAAGCCCGGAGGAAAGTAGAGTACAATCAAGAATTAGTTGTGTAAAGTGATGACTGAGACTGGGTTAGTGTGGCCAGAAACATTGCCACTACTACTGCACAGAATCAGAGCCACTCCTAGACCACTTTTTGGTCAACAACCGCACTTCATGTTACAGTACTGTATATCCCCAGGATGATTTAAGTGTGCACCAGAAAGGTTTAAAACTGCTGTCTTCAGATATGCAAGATACTAACTTTCATGATATTGAACCTAGATAATATGTAATGACTCAAAACTTTTTGTGCTCAGGTTGCCTGGTAGACCATTGGGAAGGGCCATATCGTGTTGATGACAAGCACCACATCATTGGAGGTAGCAGAGAGACACACTTGGATAGATGGTCACTTTTGAGCCTGATTTGAGAGACTTGAATTGCATTGAGAGTAGCCTGAGCTGAACACAAATTGATTCTATTACGCTACAATGGAGAATCCATTTTTTTATTTTTCGTTTCTTACAGTACCCCATATTTTGTGGTGATGCCAAGGCTAAGGAGCTTGGTTCTGGGGATGGGATTGAAGATGTGGAGATATTGTATAATTGGTAGTTCACTCAGTTTGTCCCCACACTCAACTCAGTGGTCAATAAATGATCTGTCTACCCTGGAGTACAGAGGTAATGTGAGGGATTATTGTCTATTGTTCTGCATTTGTAAATAGTGTGGCCCCGTCGGTGCCATCCAGTGGTGTTAGACTAACAGTAAACTTGATTTCGACAGACACCAACTAGTTCTCTATCATGCTTTAGTGGGAAGGGTTTTAAATCAGAGTGATACTGGGTATGGTCTCTTGTACCTCAAGGATAAGACAATGTATGATTAGTCCCCATTCCTTTAAAATTTCTTGGAAGTACTTGATTAATGGGAGGAAAGGCCAACAGATGGAAAGTATAATGATACTAAATCCCCTAGTTTGAAACATTCTCAATACTCAGTAAATAGGTCCAGTAGCGGTTTTTGCCTAGGGGATGCAAGGCTGCAGACCCCCCAGTAATATTCACCACCTCAGTGTAGTCAGTGCAGTCCATGACTGCACTGGCTACACTGTTTGACTGACAGTGGCTTCCTATTGGAAGCGCTACCTATCAGTCACATATACTGTACAAGCAGTCTCAGGGGGAGTCCGGTTTGCTATTAGCAAGCCCTAACCGGCTCCTAGGGGTTTTTAGATGCCGGTAGCATGCGCATGTACGGCTCCCCACCGCTAGTGAGCATGCGCCGGTCCCGGCACCTGACAGATTGATTGTGCAGGCGCCGAGACCCAGCCAGGATGGGAGCAGTGGTTGAGTAATTGCACCCTCCCTCCCTCTCGTTTTCAGTGGCGACAGCCCTCCTCATCTAAGAGGGTAGGAGCCAATGCTGGATAGGTCTTTGATATGTATACATTTCACCAACACCTAGAAACCTGGGTATTGGAAATTAGTGTGGCTCAATCAGCTAATGGTCTACTCCAGGAGAGCTGATGGGAAACCAATTAATAAGAAAGGGTTACAGTAATCTAATTAAAGGTATTTATAATTTCCAGAGAATGGGATAAGTAAGGCTTACTGTCTAGTGACTATCCAGGCAAACATTTGTTCTGAGCATATGGGGACACTGGGTAGATTTACTAGAACTTTAATGAAAAAATTACTGAGTCATGATTTTGGGGGATTCTTAGGGTAATGGTAGCAAAACTATTCTTTACTTATTATGTAATATAATAAGGCTACTCTGTAGCCTATATTCTCCCCGAGAATGTGTATTATATCTGCGAGTGTAAAGCCTATAAATGGTCATCATCCCCATAATCATGGCTTTATCCCATGAAAAGATGCTCAGTATTCATAGATCTACCCCACCTCCATAGGTACACACAGGGCTATATTTCAGGCAGAATGACCCGGAACACCATTCCTGAAGCTCTTTTGGAAAATGACATCAACAGGAATGACATTCCTGAAACTGCTGTTAGCACTGGGATTCGGGTGGCACTGGCAGTAATGTGGATTGGCACCAACCTCAAGCTGGTTGCAGCCGTGGACCTGCAGCCATCCAGTGACAGTCATGAAGAGACAGCTGTGGTGACCGTTGCATTTCAAATATGGTGCCAGCCGTGAATCAATCACAGCTTGTGGACCGGCAGCCTATCAGTAGCATCTTCTAATAGCACCCACTCCACCAGCCCAACCTTTGACAATTGTTACACACCAATTGATGCCCCACCCCCACTATAGTTCCACCCACATGGCCCACAGCTCCGCCCATCTCTGTTTCTCACAAAGGTTCCTGAACCTATTTTTCTACAAAAATATCACATGTATACACATAGTACAAACATATTTAAAAGAAGCATGGTACCTGGTGAGAAACCCCCAGCTACCAATTTAATATCAATATCTACAGGGTTTCAATTTCATCTAGCATTGGACGTAACCAGGATTTCCTGGGGAGCCCTGAATTTTAATTATATATTAGCTCTGGCAGATTAATTGATAACATAACCAATATGTACAGTATGATGACACATACTGGTAAACGTGTAAGGAGCTACAGGCCTATATAAAGGAATTAGTATAAAGTAACATGGTTCTGAACTATTTAACAGCTGTGACTGGAGGATACTGTGTAACTTTAGCAACAGTTCAATGTCAAGTGTTACACTTAAATCAATAACAATACAGATGACTCCAAGTAAATTATTGACCATCAAATGGATGTGATAATACAGGTAAAATGTGAGTTTTGTAGAGCTCATAATGTTTATATTTCTGCAGTGGGAGAAAAGGTAGTAGGGTGTGGGTCTCATTTTAAAATTCTGTTAATGGGTTCTCAGGTTTTAGTGATTGGGTGAAAGAATTGGTTTCAGTTTTGGATATGCTCCTTATTCTCAAATTTAGTTTCCTATTAAAAATGTATCCATTTTTCAGGTGTGTTCTTGCTGTGTTAAAGTGTGGTAAAAGAGTAACTATGGTAACAACTGAAAGTAATACCACTGATCAGGGCCGCCATCAGGGGGTAGGCAGCCAGTACCCCTGTACCGGGCCTGGAGAGCTGAGGGGGCCCCTGCTGCCAACAGAGTTAATTGATAAACTTTTGCACATGTAAATGCTGGCCGGAGATTTATATGAATGACTCATTACACAGCTAAGCTGTGTGTGATGAGTCATTCATTAATTAGCTCTCCAGCCAGCGCTAGCAGCACACGAGCTAGTACTGTCACATGCTGGATTCCTCTGCAGACCTGTGATCAACGCTGGAGCCTGGAGGTCAGGTGTTTGTCAGGCAGTGGCACAGGTTACAGCTAGATCCCCTACCGTAGATGTACCCTGACGTCATCAGTTACTGTCCATTCCTTACCATCCACATGGGCATAGAGAGGGAACATAATCTTGTGGACAGCGTAGCGAGCCACTGAGTCCGAAGTGTGGCGAGCATAACGAGCCCGCGAGGGGCCAATTTTCTTTTTTTAGTGAACTGTGTGGGCAGGGAACCATAAGTACAGGGATCTCACAACTTCTGCCAGCAGCTCTATTTCCCCCCTACCACCTTAATGCCTGTCCCTATCTGTACTTCCTTACCTAGTATGTACTTAGCCAATGTCAGGTCTCTTTCTAATAACATTTATGAGATCAGGCAGGGAATTGACTGTTATAAGCCACTAAATAACTGCTCCCTACTGATATTTATTGAGACTTAATTGGGAATAAAGGATCTTGTTTGTCCCTTCAAACTGCCTGGGAGGGCTCTGTTTAGAGCCGATAGGACATTAGAGTCTGTCAAGAGGAAAGGTGGAGGCCTTTGTGTATACATCCATAACAACTGGTTTTCAGATGTGGGTTTTATTGAAAACCATTGTCCGGCTGATTTGGAATTTATGTTGGTAAGGTGTAGGCCATTTTATCTGCCCCGGGAGTTGTCTATAGTTCTTGTGGCGGCAGTTTACATTCTACCCCAAGCGAATGTCACCACAGCTTTGGACACCTCGTATACTTGCTATTTCCAAACAAAAGACTGCTCATCAGGATTGTGCTTTCATTGTTACTGGGGATTTTAATCATTTATACAAATATCAGTGATGCTTATAAGACTATCTTATGCTCTCCTATTGGGCAAACGGATCATTCCTCCCTACTCTTGGTTCCAAGGTATATTCCGGTGATTAAAAGGTCTGGGCTGGTCACTAGGAATGTCACTGTTTGGCCTGAAGGGGCTCTGTTAAGTCTGCAGGGCTGCCTTGAATGTTCTGACTGGGATTTGTTTGTTGAGGAGGCAATGGTGGATTCAAGCATTAATGTAGATTTATTGGACTCTTTAGTTTTGATGTACCTCAATTTTTGTATAGAAAGTGTTACTAGGAAAAAGGTAATTTGTCTATTTCCTAATGAGAAGCCATGGATGAATAGTGAGGTCCGTTCTCTGCTAAAATCTCGAGATAGGGCATTTAGGGCTAAAGATAGCATAGCTTACAAATTTGCCCGTTCAAATCTGAAAAAGGGTATTCGCATGACTAAAGAGGCATACTCAAATAAAATTGAGAGTCATTTTAGGGAATGTGTAGATGCAAGGTCAATGTGACAAGGGATTTCGCAACTGGAACAGCGTACGCAGATCGGCTGATGGTGTGTACTGCGCATGCGTGAGTTAGCACTGCAATCACCTATGCAGATACAAAGCCATCTCAGACCGAGTGACGAGAGATCAGTATTTGGGGGTGGTGACGGGAGAGTTGTCAGAGAAATGCAGTCGTGTCTGCCAGTTTGAATGCCATTGCATGGGCGTGCATAAATTATCCATGCATGGGCATACGCAGCTTGAGTACTCACTGCAGCGATGAGCAATGTGAGTTAGCGGTAGAGGGTGTCTCTATGCTGGCTGTGCAACGGCTTTGCAATTGCATTCATTAACATATTTTTGCAGCAAACCTGCGTAATCGCAGCTGCGATCGCAATAGAGATCCATAGTTAATCAGGCCCTAAATCTTGACTAAAACAAAGCAAAAAAGAGATACTAAAATATGACTTTAAACCTACTACAATTTTTAATAAGCCACTAAGACTAAAAATAAATTTAAAATCCTTGTCAAAATTATCACTGGTTCCATATTATTCCCATAGAGACTCATTGTACAATAGGATTTGGGTGGGCATTGCAAATGGTGGGGTTTCCATTTATCAAAGAGTTCTAAAGACAATGGGAGTTTCTCTCCTTTTCCAGGTGGTTGTCTCAATAATAATTGATTTGAATACAATACTAATTTTAGACATCAGATATACTTACAGATTCAACATTATTTTGGGATGTCAAAATTGTACATTGTCTCTCACTATTATATGTGTAACATTGCATTGGTTAGTAAACAATTCTCATTGTCCGTATCCATTCTAAATTCCCTAGATCTAATTCTAAACCCTTAGGATGCAAAATTTTAGCCTTTTGACATATAAACTTCACTAATATAGTGCGTGAACTTGAGGTTAAATACACATGCCTTCAGGAGGGTCCTGATGCCAATATAGAGAGATTGTATCTACCAAATGACCATTGTGTTCTTAGAAGGACCTGTTCTCCTGACCTATTAGAGTCTGACCTGTGTATCTGAAATAGGATGTTTGAAATTATGTATTTTTATGACTCTATACCTGTGTATATATTTCACTACTCTAACCCATCAGACAGCAGAGTATCCAAGACAATAGATGCTCCTGTGCTAGACTAGCTCCCCATGGTAATCTTGGTGATATTTTATTTTGTTAATTTCTCCCTTTCTCCTGTATCTGATTATTCTTGTAAAATTTGTTCACTTTGAGTGTGTGATACCCTCACATCTCAATAAATAGTTTTTGTGCTTTGACACCGCAGCGATCGAGTCAGACAATCACTTATTTGCTTTTAATAGGAGGTCATGAGTAGCAAGGTAGGGCTCAGTGAGCATAAGCTTGGGAAGGTTGGTGAAGGTGTGAGGAAAAGGCTGAAGGAGATAAAATGGTGGTCTGAGAGAGATAGGGGAAAATAAGTAAAATCAAAATATATTACAACAGTGAGAGAAGATTCGGTCAATTGAGTGTCCACTGGAGCCGAAGCAAAAGTAAGTATAGTCTTGAGATGGTGGGTGTTGAAGCTATGAGGAAAAGGTAGAATGAGAAATATAGTGGTTGGAGAGAGAGGTGGTTGGAGAGAGAGAGGGGGAAATGAGTGAAATCAGATATATCACAACAGTGGGAGAAGACTTGGTCAAGTGAGTTACCACAGGAGTAGGTGGTGTAGGAGGTCCATTGGGTGATGTCAAAGGAGAAGCTGAGGGAAAGCAGTTTGGAAGCAGCAGCATCTATGGGGTTGTCCAATGAGATATTGAAGATGGAAGGTCAGAGGAGAGAAAGTTGTGAGGCCAGGCTGCAAAGTTATCTAAAAAAAGGAGGAGACACTGGAAGATGTCAGATGACTGTGAAACAAAAGTGAAACGAGGCGAATAGAGTGAAATTCACAGGAGGAAAAGGAGAGGAAAGAATCAGGGGTTTAGACTTGAAAGGTGCAGAAGGGATAGAGAAGGTCTCCCACACCTCCACCTTGCTGGTCGCAGGTAGATGGTGGAGAAAGTATACCAACAGAGAGGGCAGCGCAGGGGAAGAGGTGTCAGATGAGGAGAGCCAGGTTTCAGTAAATTTGAGGACATTTAGAGATTCAGACATAAAATGGTCATGAAAACAGTTCTGTTCTGAAATATCTGCAGCCAGTTTATTATCAATTGATCTGGCATTCCAAAGGGCACAGGAAAAATGAAGGGAGTGCTGAGGGGGATGAGATTTAGTTTGGCAGGGTTGATCATATACAGAGGTGATTCTTGGCAGTAGTGGGGTGAGGGGGTGAAAGTGGGGAAGAGACAGGAGGCAGGGGCCAAGCCAAGAGGGGAAGGGATGTGGATGGGACATGAGGTGGGGGTAAGAGTGGGAGTCGGTGAGAAGTAAGGTGTGGCAGGAAGAGAGCAGTGTAGGGAGAGGTAGCAAATAATAGTTAAAGGGGCAAGTGGTATGGTAAAAGAGCTTGTAATGAGAGAAGGGGGGACCACTGAGGAGCAGCATTGGGACAACGTAAGGGAGAGGATGATGAGTAGCGGCGAGGGAGATGGTAGAGCAAAATACCAAGGTAATGTACGTAGGCTTGGAGTGGGAGCAGAGTGTAGGAGATCGAAGAGCAAGATGTGAATGACAGAGACAATATAATGCAAATATATACTGTATGGTATAGCAAAGGCAGGCAATGTAAAGCAATACAGTATACAATTGACAAATTGAGGCAATTAAAAAAAAATGTATAAGTATGAAGCAGAGCAAGATGGTGGTGAGAGGCAGAAAACACAATTTCAATAAAATCTAAAAACAAAATAGCTAAATAGAAATGAAAATGGCACTTAGGGCCTGATTTAGTACCGATCACAAGTGCAACTACGGACCCAGATCAAGCGATCGTTTCCCTTTGCGCATGCGTATAACCCGCACTGTGCGTGCATAGCGTTCGCACTGCGATTACGGTAGGAGTAAAACATAGGCGTGCCTGTCCATTTGAAAGCAGTTTCCTGGGAATGCATAACTTAGCCACTGTGATTGCATACGCAGCATGAGAGCCCGCTGCGTGCGAGGAGACTGACAGTGTCGGCATGTCAGACCTGCTGTAAATGCTGCGTGAGTGGTCGATGTGCATCGATGGTACCAATGTTTACGCCTGAGAGCGACATTGGACGGATGTGAGAAAGCAGTAGTGGGCGTCTTTATGCCGGCTGAGCTTTGGCAAGCATTAGCATAATTTTGCCGCTGCCGTCCGTATGGAATCGCAGCTGCAATCACAATTGCATTCCATACTGAATCAGGCCCTTAGATGGTAATAAATAGAAATGTGAGTATTTTGCAGAGAGACAACAAAACATGATGCACCTATGTATGTATGTATGTAAATAATGGCATTAATCTGGCTATGCCCACTGCACCCCAGCCCAGTCCGCAGAGCATTTGAAAAGGTTTAATACCAAGGATTTAGTGTTTATAACCCAGGAGTTTACATGATTTGCTTGTTACATGTGAGCTTCCTGACTCACTGAAGTATTAAAGGTGGGTATTCAGTCAGTGGCGATGGACATGAGGTGCTCCCACATTCTGACCATTTCCCAGGAACTTCACCACAACTAACATTACAGATTTCTTGTCAAACCCCAAAGTTGGGTTACTGCAATTAGCACATTGCACTAATTGAATACCTACCTGGCAGCACTGCCAAAGGAATCCTCTATTGCTAGAAGTGAAAAAAAAATGTTTGTAATGCGAACTATGAAAAATTTCATATGTTTAATGTTTGAAAAATATTAGGTTGGAAATTTGAAATGAATACATGGTGGAAACATAAATTAACAGCAGTTATTTTCTAAGGGTTCGTTATGTGATGTCGACATTTATTATGTTGATACCATACTGGCGACATGATCTGAATGTCGAGATTTGATATGTTGAACTTCACCATGTCGACACAGACAATGTCAACATTTGCAATGTCGACATTTAGAATGCCGACTACATACCATTTTCTCACTGTAGATAATAGATAGAACTGATTCTCATTTTTTTCAGAATAAATTTACTGACTGATTGTTATTTTCTCTGTTCTGAGATACCTGTATCTGTAGCTTCATTGGATTTTGAACTTATCCCTGAATGCACATTCAGAATGACTTCTCTATTTGTTTGGTTTTGCTAATTAATTGAGCTATTGTTGAAATATTCCCTGAAAGAGGTTTTTGAGTTGAGTGGTTGAAGCTATGAGATTTGAGCGGAGAATTCTGATCAGTGTAATTGGAATGCCTATCCTGAACAATGGAATATTGATCTACAGACATCAGGAATCTTATAGATATTAAGAAACTCAAATTGTATATATTGTGTTTACACTTCTCTGACAGGGTGTGAATGACACAGTACGCCCTGCATTTTAAATTGCTATAATCATATATATTCCCTGCATACTGTATAGTCTACTAGAAAAAAATTATGGCAGTACAGACAAGTTTCAAAGGAATCTGAATCACCTTTTACATCAATCATCTCATAAGACCAGGCAGAAAATAATAAAATGATTCTGTCCAGAATAATATGCTAATGGCACCAAAACAATTTGTATTCAGTTTATAAACATTGCATTGTTATAACGTGTTGGGTACGGGATGCCAGCGCTCAGGATTTTGACAGGTGTCATGATTCCGGTGCCGGTATTCTAAGTGCTGGCTCACACCCGGGGTATTGACCGCATCCAGTTATAATATACTGTAATACTATGAAAGAAAAACTTTGGTTTAAAGAACATGTGCTATGGATCCTGCATAAAGTAAGGTAACTATGGAGGAGCTTTATCAATCCTTCTAAAGAGGACACGTGGAGGTCTTAACAACCAATCAGAAACTAACTAGCATTTTACAGAATGAACTGAATAAATGACAGCAAAGATCTGATTTGTTGCTAAGGCAAAAAACCTCCACTTGTCCTAGCTTGATATATACTTCAACAGAGGTCCTATCACGTAAAATAGGGATAATTTTATCCTCGCATTTAATGATTACATAGTAGTTTAATAGGATGCAGTATTGTCAGCCATATCAGAAAAGTAGCTTTATAGCTCAGCATTTGTAGATTCATCCAATATAAATAGATTAGACGTGTTTGTCATTCGTGTGGCCAAATTGGACAATTATCATCTCTCCGGGCAGAAGACACATCTCATATAGGCTAGTATTAATCTGTGGTTAGAATCCAACACATATTGCAGCCCAGTGCCTATCATCTTGATGGTCGTGTAGTGCCCTGTCTGAGTTATTTGAAATTCTGAAAGAACACTTTGTACAAGCTGCTATTATTTGGGTTCTATTCGTGACTGTACTTTCACTGTTTCTGGACCAGAAAATCAAATAGTATTTATCGTAGTGACACATAGGATTTTTGTTTTCATCTTCTGCCCTGTTTGCAAGCTTTAAAGTATGTTGTTTTTATAACTTTTTCTTCTTTCATTTTAAGCCATACACTGTAGTGTTCAAATAAGATATAAAGTTGCTGCTCTACAAAAAAAGTATACAAGTTTTGAATAGAGTTGTGCAATTAGAGATATCCGACAGATCCAAATTTTGGGGTACTGAGTCATGGCTCAGTTCCTACAACCAAATTTAGTTCTCAAAATTAGGCAAAACATAATTTTGCTGGACATGTCGGATTTCAAGTGTTTTGGATTGCATATAAGTCCCCCCCTCGTGATTTCAGGTGCTATTGTACTGTAGATAGGGGAGTGCATGGAGAGGCTTGTTAGCTGAAGCTGTGCTGCAATATTGGCCATTGGAGAGAGTTATAGGTGGGTGAAAACAAATGCATCTTTAATCTGTGTATCCATGAGGGTAAGACACTATAGCAAGCATTCCACCATACAGGCTTCTCTTGTCAGTGGTGGAACTGGCGACTAGTGAGCTCTGGTCCAAAACTATGCTTTGGCCTCCCATCCTCCTTCCCATGGGAAAAGGTAGTAGGTGACAGGGAGAGGCATTATATGTCTGAGGGAGGCAGTGATACTGACAGGGAGAAGCATTGTATGTCTGAGGGAGGCAGTGATACTGACAGGGAGAAGCATTGTATGTCTGAGGGAGGCAGTGATACTGACAAGGAGAAGCAGTGGATGATTGTGGAGGCAGATGGTGGCAGGGAGAGACAGTGGGTGACAGGCAGGGGCAGTGGATGACTGGGAAGGCAGAGGGTGACAGGGAGAGGCATTATATGTCTGAGGGAGGCAGTGATACTGACAGGGAGAAGCATTGTATGTTTGAGGGAGGCAGTGATACTGACAGGGAGAAGCAGTGGATGACTGTGGAGGCAGATGGTGGCAGGGGGAGAGACAGTGGGTGACAGGCAGGGGCAGTGGATGACTGGAAAGGCAGAGGGTGACAAGGAGAGGCATTGTATGTCTGAGGGAGGCAGTGATACTGACAGGGAGAAGCATTGTATATCTGAAGGAGGCAGTGATACTGACAGGGAGAAGCAGTGGATGACTGTGGAGGCAGTGATACTGACAGGGAGAAGCAGTGGATGACTGTGGAGGCAGACAGTGGCAGGGAGAGACAGTGGGTGACAGGCAGGGGCAGTGGATGACTGGGAAGGCAGAGGGTGACAGGAAGAGGCAGTGGCTGACAGAGAGAGGAAGTCAGTGGCAGAGGATAACAGGGACAATCAGTTGGTGAAAGCAGGAGGCAGTGAGTGTCATGGGGAGGCAGTGGGTGACAGAGAGAGGTAGTGGGTGACAACAGAAGGCAGTGGGAGGCAAGTATAATAGAGAAACTGGGTGACTGAGGGCCAGAGGATAACAAGGAGAGGCAGAGGGTGGCAGAGAGAGGCAGTCGGTGGCAAAGGGTAAAAGGAACAAGCAGTAGGAGACAGCAGGAGGCAGGGGGAGGCAGGGAAGGTAGTGGGTGGCAAGGGGAGGCAGTGGGTGACTAAAGAGGCAAAGAGTAACAGAGAGAGGCTGTGTGTGATAGGGAGAGGAAGTGGGTGGTGAGGATAATAGAGGCAGTGGATGACTGGGAAGGCAGAGGGTGACAGGGGTAGACAGATGGTGGCAGGGGAGCCAGTGGGTGACCCAGAGCCATAGCTAGAAATGTTTGCTCCCTGGGCGAGAGAGTACCAGAGCCCCTCCCCCAACACACACACATCACCTGCAGCGGCAGGGAAATATTGCTAGTCTGGGCACACTCGAGCCCATTAGTCCCCAGGGGCCCCAGTGCAGTGCAACGGCTGCACCACTGGTAATTTAGTTCCTGTTTCTGTGTATGTTTGAAAAGTAAGATGATATATTCTTTTTTTGAGGCACTCTTTTTGTCAAAATTAGGACTTCACTTTTAATAAGCATACTGTATATTAAAAAACACTAACTTTGTAAAATAATATGAAGAATACAAAATATGAAACAATATATAATAGAGGATATAAATATGACACTGTCTTCACAGGTCCCTTGTGATATAAGGTCATTATAACATCATAGTGACCTTTGAATGTACACCTGTATATATCATTTGTGTTTCACAATTTTAAGTTCAAAATGTATATTATAAACAAAATATCATCACCTGTTATCTATAGAAAGATAACTTTTTTAATCACGACTCCTCACATATTCCATCATAAATGAGTTAATCATAAAACTGAAACATGAGCCTGGATCAAGTCCACTATATGTTGGCACAAGTGGATCACCAATCACAAACAGGGTAATAACCCTGAGTCAAATAGGTAGGTAATTATTATTATTATTATTATCATTTATTTATATGGCGCCACAAGTGTTCCGCAGCGCCTTACAAAGTACAAAAACAAATTGTATACAAGTGACTTACAGAACAATACAATACAGGACATGGATAATATATATTGCTACATTAGCGACCATATCACCCAGATAAGCAACAGAGCATAAGCAACCAAGTGTTAGGTGCCCTAGTGGTGAGTAAGAAGTAAATGACACTATAGTAAGGAGAAGCACAAGAGGGTAGATGGCCCTGCTCGTGAGAGCTTACATTCTAAAAGGTAATGATTAAACATATACATTTTATAGACATAAGCATAACATTAAAATAGGTAAAGATGGATAAATGCACAAGTTCAATAATATGATAGGATTCTACATTTACCTAGGCAGTGAGCAATCAATGAGAACTCCTAGAGCATATTTAAAAGGTGCACAAGGGATAGTTCTGCATCTGCTGATAGTCTACATAGAGAAAACTCAATAATGACTGACAAGAGTTCAGAGAAAGGGAGGATACAGTCTTTGTAACAATCCAAGAGGCTAGAAATGATAACAACAGTATATATTCAGAATATGCTGATAAATGTCTTAAACAGTCTTATCCTCTTTAAAAATGTTTTTAAATATTTTTTTTAACAGCAAAAATATTTAGCATATAACTGAAATAATGATTATGGGCTTTGTCCACCTTGCTGTATTGATGTTAAGACTACTAGCATCTCAATTTACCTATACTGGCCTGAGGCCTGTGATTTGAAGTTTGGATTAAGTTTGCATTTGAAAAATCACATTTGAAGCTTGGTTTTTAATAATTTTTCTCATGTTTCAGGTTTACTTTTATCTTTCACTAAATACTCCACCTCCAATCACCTGTACTGGCCTCTGGACAGTGATTTGCTGTTTGAGCTAAGTTTGAGGGTGATCAAGTTTTTTACTAGATGGCAAATGCAGGATTTCTTTTCACTAAAATTACCTGAAGATATACCAAAAGCTTGGTTGGTGCTACTAGTAGAACTGAGGTGATAGCCAGAGATTCATGAGCCTTATTAAGGTTTTAGGATCCATCTAGAGTAATATTGTAGCAATAAAATAGATTTAGTTTTGATAGTGTTGCAAAATTGTTTAATTGATATAACGCAATCTGCTTCAAGTTAACTTGTGACTGTATCTAAGTGACTAATGATGACTTTCTTGAGACAGGAAGATGGAAATCCTGGATGGTTTGATTAATGATTTATCCTCTATCTATAAGTAGCTCTAATCCTTTCAGGATGTTTCTGGTGTACTTTAATTAGCAATGATGTTACCCTCACTCCCCCTACTCCTCTCATATGCTGCAGTCACTTCGTGAAATGTTAATACTAGCGATTATGTGCCTTTCTCTCTGCTCTTAGACACTCTGGTATATAGCCTGGGGTGCTGATGCGGTTATGTGTAACTATCACTACTCACTGTTCCTGCTGTCTCTCCCCAGAGGAGATAAGGGGTCTATTTACTAAGCAGTGTTAGGAGACAGAGTGAAAAGTGATAAGGTGCTAGCCAATCAGCTCCCAACTGTCATTTTCAAACACAGCCTGTGAAATGGCAGTTAGTAGCGGATTGGCTGGCACCTTATCACTTTTCACTCAAGGCCCCTTGGTTAATGACAGAATAGGCCACCTCAACGCACCTCCTTCTGCCCAGCCGCTGTCACACTTTCCGACTCTGATGTGTTGACAAGCGCGGCCAATGCAACACTTCCACCTTCCAGCTCCCGCTTCTCACGGCCTGTCAGCACTGGAGCCCCACTTGAGGGGACATTTCTCCAATTGCCCTCTCTGCTACAAACTGTCCCAGGACACAGCGGCTTACAGCGCCCACCCTGAGGTAACGCCGCAGAGCTGGACAGTCAGTGTAGCAGGCTCTCGAGGGGGAACAGCAGACTAACTGGAGTCGCCTGCCCCCAAGTCACGTCATCCCTATCAATAAAGACCTGTGCCACCATTTCTCACATAACACATATACAGTATATATATATATATATGTAAAACTATAAGTTCCCAAACAATCACCCTCTGCCCTTAAAATACTGAACATATACAGGTATAATAAATATTACATTGGTACATTAGTACTCTAATATGCATTAAAACATATAAACAATTCTAAGGGTATACAACACACAATATCAGACCCTATATATCACATTGCTGTAATTTCCAAATTTTAATATAATATTCATTACACACAGTAAAAACCACTAAGGGTGTTATATATGTCATAATTCCGACATATACAGGGCAAGAGAACTAAGTTATGACATTAGGCGCGGTGGTAGGGCCCATAGCTGTAACTAGACTTTTTGGTGCCCTGTGCCAGAAAGAGCATTGGCACCCCCCTGGTTTTTAGATAGATTTGAGATAACACAACCGAAAAAAGGGCAATGGTCTAATGGGGAAGGGCCAGGGAAGAGATAGGGGAGGCCCGGAGATGCTGGGGATAAAAGAAGAGGAAGCTACAAGTAATAATAATAATAAACAGAAAATTGACAGGCCCAAACAGTGCCCCCTGCCCTGCAGTGCCCTGTGCCATGGCATAGGTCGCACTACCCTAGTTACGGCCCTGGTAGGGCCATCCTGTCTGAGCTAAATGTTTTTATTTCAGACATGGGCACCATTCCAGAATATTGGAGCAAGTCCTGGAGTTTGGGGGAGTGACAGAAGAACTTACCATTTCTCTAGACATATATGTACACATTGGTCTCATTGTGCACTGGATAGTGATACAGTATTAAATATTAACCCTATAGATGGACTATAGTAATGCACCCCTAATAGTGCATGTCTTCCAGAACTCTTAGAACTCTTAGTTGGTGCATTACTGGTGGTGGTTATTATTTAATTTGTGATACTGAGATCTTTCCAACACGCAGTTCTAGTACATTTTTATTATTTGTACTGTTATTATGGTCATGGTGTTGGTTGAGGAAGGGGGTTTGTAGGCAACCGGAAACGCCCCTGCATTTGCCTATGCATGTGCAGTACTACTTATATGCATTCGCAGTTTACCATTAATCACTGAACTGCAAAAATATCAGCATTGCATATATCTCTGAATCAGGCCCTGTGCTATGTGGTGGTGGTGATATGACTCATTACTCCAATTGTCAGTACTCTGCTTTCTTAGCGGGGAATTTGATTCCTTGTGATGGCTGCAAATTATTTTCAGAATGGCTGAGCGTAGGCATTTTGAGGTCGGTAACATTGCCATTTTTCCTTGCACCATATGGAGATGTGAGGGATATAATTAGTGATGAATGCCTACCGTAAAAGAGCGTAATGTGTGCAGCTAGACATTATGGTAATGTCCAGTAGCACATCTTCCAAGTTGACCACCCAAGATTACAAATTCTTACAGCGCTGCTCAGTAACAATCAGATTTGGAAACATAAAAATGTCAGGTTACCTACCTCTATGGGGTAACAGGACTTCTGCCTCTTACAAGTTGACTGACAGTTAATTCCCCACATGGCTTGTGCTTTACCAATACTTTGTGGTGTGAAAGCCATGTCATGGTCTATATATTGTCCCCATTCAATTATTATATGGGAATATAAACCATCCTCCTGAAAATTCCCATTCGATGCATGAATTATTTTATTTGTAACTTCTCGAACCTGAAAACATAAAACAGTGCTGATATTTTGAATATATTTTTGTAGGCATAACTTATACATATTTCCTACCTGACAGATTGTAAGCTCGCGAGCAGGGCCCTCTTACCTTTATGTATGTCTTTTACGTATATGTCTTTTATGTATGTATGTAAGTCTTTTACAACCCAGTAAAATGTTAATGTTGATTCAGATTGTAAAGCGCAATGGAGTATGCTGCGCTATATAAGAAACTGTTAATAAATAAATAAATAAATAATAAACATAGTAATATGGCAGTTAGATAAAAATAAGCTAAATATAGCCATAACATATTGTGATGCTCTCGCCTGAGATCTACTTAGGAAGGCAAATCTTCATCCTTGGGTTACAGCTATAGAGTATCAAACCTGACGGAGACGGATGAAGCTTGTTCCTGGAAATCAGAGCACATTTAACATAGCCTTTATACAGTTGGCGTTATGGTAAGGGAAAAAACTCAATTGGACTGACAAGATTACTCTGATTAGATTAAAGTTAAACGATAATCATTCCTTTACATTACAGCAACAATAAATAAACTGTCACCTCTAGTTTAAATAAACATTTCTGCTACACAATCTTGATATCTGTAATGCTGCATATACACGGTCAGATTTTGTTTCAGATATGAACGATAACGATTGTAATAATCGTTCAATTGTTCATATTTTTGACATGTGGGGCATGCAACGACGAACGATGCGTATTCCCGCATGTCAGATAACGATCTCTGAAATCTGATGTGTTTGCAGTCAGATTTTAACGATTTCATTCATTTTAATACAGTCAGTAATCGTTCAATCGTTCATCAAAGATGAAATAGTTAAAATCGTTGTAAAAAACGTTCATCTGACAAATCTGACCGTGTGTTTGCACCATTAGAATTGTTTTACAATGAATAGCAACATTTTAACTACTTTCTGCATCTTTTACACTATTACAAGTTAACCATTCAATGCTATTAAAGTTCAAGCTAATTTCTAAATTTCAACCTTAAAATAATGAATTTCATTCCAGGTGTTACTACTGCAGGCTTAATGACCCAGTAGGCTCGCAGTGATCTATCCCTTTCTGGCCAGGCAGGACTGGTGCATGAGTACTTAGTACCCTTGGCATTCAGTCATTCCCTTTGTTAACCTGAGACAACCATAGGGCTCCATTATACTGTATGTCTCTACCTTTGTTTCATCTCTGCCTCATCCTTATTTCTCAGTGGTGGTTGACCAGTGGGGTCTGCAGCATGGACCAAAAATAGCAGAGGGGGGAGGGGGGGGGCTGGGCGGAAGAAAACATAACTCTAACTGTACCTTTGAACTTGTTTTTAATATTGCCGGATGTCCACCAAGAAAGTAAACTCCCCGGGGATTAGTGCCACGTATGTATCACAGCTGCTGCAGCCGGGATGGAGCAATCAGTGCCTCCCTCCTGTATCTGACTGCACCCCAAATGCCTGTATAACTAGCCAATGGTAGTCTGGGGGGAGGGCAGCACCCACTGATGCATTTCTGTTCCAGATGTTTAAAAACAAATAAAATTCAATCAAGAAATGTTGTGACAAATGAAGACATTCACAATAGAAAACATGAATGAAAATATCCCAGATTCCCATTGCATCACAAGGCCTGCAAGCAGACTGTGAGCATTGTAAACCAAATATGGAAAGTTCTTACTGGAGGAAGATGGAAATTGTTGTAGAGGAAATTTTGATTCCACCCCTTTGGCTCACTGATCCCGTCTTCATATTGTGATGGAAGCCATCGAGACAGAAGAATATTTGAAGCACCCCAGGTAGGGTTATTCCTAAAAAAACATAAAAACCTATAACATTTGACCATTCAGAAAAATTTACTTATTTGACTTTATTTCTGAAAAAAACACATTAAACATGATAATTTTGTCTGCTTAATTCCTTTATGCTTTGTGATCAGGCTCTGTTTAGAGTGAAAGTACGTTAAATCCAGATGGGACCATGGGGTAGATGTATTATAGCGGCACTTTACATGCTGCTATAATGCTTCCTGCTTTGCCTCCTTACTGAGGTGAAGCTGGAAGCACTACCGATGAGATGTATAAACATCTCATCGGTCAGAGCGGGGGAGCGATAACTCCCCCCTCCGGCGCTACCTGCTAGAGACCGCAGCGCATCAGCCTAGGGTTGATGCGCTGTCTCAATCCCGGCCAGCTCCACTGAGCATGCACGGAATCTTGCAAGTATCGCAAGATCCCCACGTGCAGCCTGGAGCCGGCAGCCACCGCAGCATGAACAGCGCTGTCCCTGCTGTGGGAATAGGGCTGTGCCAGGTTGTAGCTGTCGATAACGACAGCTACAGCGGGCAGAACGGTCAGGTGATCTGACCATTCATACATGGCCCAGGTAATTGGCGCTGCCATCTTGTAGATAGCAACGCCGATAATGACAGGGGCACATAGCACCTCTGTCATTTACCACCCAACCTCCCGATCATACATCGGGGAGAAGCGGTATCAGCACAGATAACGTGCGCTGATAATGCTTCAGGACTTCTTGCATCTCCCCCCCTGCATCACAGGCACAAGTCCTCTGCCAGCTGAGGGGCTACATAGGGAAGTGGGTGAATGCTCCTGGAAGCAGGTTACATATCTTCTACCTCCCTATTTATTCTCACAGATACTATAGTCTCTCCTTTCTTTGATGCATTTCAGCCCTGCAATACTCTATGAGTAACAGAAACCATCTAACATCTGTATGAGAGGTGGAGCTTCCCATTTTATCTGACTCTAATTATCACCAGCAGTGAGAGCTCTACAAGGTTGGACTGGTCCACAGGGGTACACGGGAGATCCCCTATGGGCCCTACTGTCTAAGGACCATACACCCTCCTCTACGCATCATGTTCCAGACTGTGCACTGAATTGTACATTGTTCCTCTATTGGAGGGTCAATTACCTTGTGGAGTAGGACCACTGAAAAACATTGGTTCTTGGTTTTCTTCTATAGGGGTCTATTTAATAAAACTCCACATACCGTGGACTTAATGCCATTCCTGCTTCGCCTGCAAATGCTGCGAAGCAGGAGCCGGCTACCACAATGTTTACTAAGAACCCTGCTGACAGTAAGGGTGAACGTTAAGTTCACCCTTCGGCGGTTTCTGGCCCCTCCTTACCATCGGCTGCATAGTTATACGCATACATGATCTCCGGCATCTGAGATGTAAACACACACAAACACAAAAAAAAGCAGAACTATTTTTTTTTTCATTTAAACCCAACTTTATTGTAGGTAATAACAGAAAGCAGGGACTTCCTGTAAGCAGTGCACCAGTGAAGACAGAAGAAAAGAGTTACCGACATATTGAGAAGCGTTATGTACTTGGATTTTCAATTCCTCTGAGCTTTTTTACCCCTTAAATAGACCCCATAGAAACTACACCAATGTTTGCCTAATGGTTAGCCAAACAACTGTGATGGCTGGCTTCACCCCCTCTGGTGGATGACCACATCCCTTAAGCATGGACCCCTACTACTGCATTACTCTGCTGGGTCCTTTATGCCCCAGTCTGACACTGGGGCTCTCTCATCAGCCACCCTATACCTAGGCAAGACGGCTGACAGCAGAGGCACTGGCTGCATCTCATTGCTGATAACTTCACTATCCCTCTCATATATTACATATGTGAACAGGTACCAATCTAGGTAATCCTCTTTAAGACTCACTCACCTATATCTGCCTGTTAAAGCACATGACAATAGTGTTATTTACACCTGAAGCATTTACTAATTACTAATTATTTAGTGACTTTCTCCCTGCCATATATAAGTACATGCCATGAAAATGACTATCAACTGATTCTATGTATTACTGATTCTTTGTTGGTACAAAAACTTTGAGACATATAAAACATATTGTTTATGCTTTGTTTAACATATTGCTGACGTTTATTTAATAGCTTGCATTTGTGTGAGGACAGCCACCATGCTGTATAAATACTGCTTGTATTTAAACATTGCAGCTGATATCAGAACAGGTCATTGTCCCTTTGTACCCCTCTGCTTACAAAATAGGTCTTAACTGATTAGAGATGATGATTATTTTTAGATATTTGAGATAATCTCTTGACTTTTTCAGAATATATGTATCAGCAGATACTTGCTTTAATTTAAACAATATTTTTAATGTTCATGTTTGAACATGGTCGCTACTCAATAATGACCACAAATTTGTTCAATATTATTTTATTCAAAATGTATTAATAGTGAAGTATTAAAATTTACATCATTTCTTACATATTTTGTGTGTGCCCCAAAAATAGTTTCTTTTACGTAAATACTGCAAGGAATTGATTAGGAAACAATTTAGTATATGTCTCCTTTTTCTTAGCCAATCCAGAGACGTACCCCTAATTCTCGCATGCAGCTATCTTGCCATCCATACTGCCATTATAATCAGCAATCAAACTGGTTCACAAGATCATTCGGCAGATCGGGGAGAGCCTAAAAGTTAGGTGCTAACACATGTGCAGCATTGGGCATAGTGGAAGTCGACAAAAAGTTGTAATTACTTCTTTAGAACATATAGTAGCTATGTACTGCACCATTGTTCAATAAATGTTTTTTTCTGCATACCACAGATTTTCATCTTATGAGTATCACAGACCCAGGTTGGCTGTTATTAAATTTGTTTTATAAGTTTAGCTTTCTAAAGTTAAGGGGCACCAGCTTAAAACTTGCCTAGAGCACTAAATTGGATAGGGCTGGCTCTGTGTCCATGTGTACACTGAATGATTAGTTATAAGCACGCTGATATTTATCTAAAGACCATGGAGGGCAGGAGCAAGCGGGAGGTGAGTGTGCATGGCGCAGTGCGTGGGGCTGGAGTCTCTGGGTCTGATTCCGAAATTTACGCTAATACATTCCCACCTGCAATCTCTCATGAAAAAATAACCTTATGACTTCCAAAGCTTTCCCGAGCATAGCGACACCCACTGCTGCCTTCTCATATCAGTCCAACAACGCTCAACAGCGTAAACATTGGAAACACAGATACAGATCGAGCAGCTACGAAGCTTCTAAGTGAAGTGTGACCTGTCTCAAACACTGCGTCTCTCCTGACATGCTGAGAGCTCTCGTGCTACAAAGGAGATTACAATGGCTAATTTATGCCATACTTGCCTACTCACCCGGGAGTCACGGTAGGCTCCCAATTTTGGGGGGTAACCCACCGCACCCACAAAAGAGTAGGCAAATCTCTCGAATCCTGCCAACTTCCCAGTGAAGTGGGCAGGATGGGGAGATTTTACGAGACATATGCAGGTACGTAGGGAGGGGCTAATTGATGCAAATTTGGTCATTTAACCACGCCCCTCAAGGTGGACCCGCAAATCTGGCCCCGCCCCCTGAAGCTGAGAGCAGATCTCCTCCCCGGCCTGCTCCTGAGAAAGATTCCTAAAAAGTCGGTAAGTATGATTTATGTATGTCCGTGAAACAGCATTTAACTGGTCAGACACGCCTGCATTTCCATAGCCACTCCCCCGTTACCTCCCCCAAATGCTGACTACCTGTCACTCATTTTGCGAGTGAATCCTCTGTGCCAGCGTAATGGCAAACCAGTCATTGCACATGCACAGTATGGCTTTCACACATGCGCAATGGCTAAAAATCAATCTATGTAAATATTGGCATTGCATAAATCACTGATTCGGGCCCTAAGAGCCAGGGTGTATCTATAATGGGTGCAGGGAGTGCGGTGCACACGGGACCCTGGGTCCACACTGCACACCCTGCACCCATATATTTTGATACCTACCCCTCCGAAGTCATCGGCTGTAGCAGCGCTGCACACAATTTCCCGGTGACTTGACCATGCGCAGTAGACTCTGGGCACAGACTAGTGCCCAGCTTCTACTGCTGCTGTCAGTGTGCGGCCAGCCGCTGGGGAGAGAGGAGGAAGCCTGGATGGAGAATGCACACTGGCCCTCTCCTCTCATAATACCCCTCTGCTAAGAGCACAACCTTATATTTGGGAGTCTCCTGGACAGTCTATGGAGATGTGTCGTCATCTATGTAGCAAAGAATCTGTATTTGACATTTGTATTTGACATTGGTGCTTCTGTTTTAGATTGCCTGCTGACCTAATCGAGCATAATATTTCCCACCTGGTGAGCACTGGGAGTAATATAATCTTCAGACTGTTGTTACTCAAAGTTTCAAGTAGTCAAAGTTAAACTAAATTTGTAAACGGTTCTCCAGGGCCTCCGAATTATTGTTGTTTAGTTTTTAGCAACTAAGATTCTCTTTACCGTCTTTACCACTTAGAAGTATATTCATTATAATGCGATTTCACTTAACTAAATTACACGATTATTGGATTTGTAAATGATCTCATTTATAAGTATCATCTATTTATTTGTATTAAACACCAGACAATGATTCTATTATATGAAATATATAAATTATAGATTAATGGCTGGAAAAATTACCTACATTCCTGCAAATTTACAGTTGCCGAATTGATTGATATTGTTTATATAGAAAAATGTTTAAAAACAGATTAAAATGATTCATTCTCCATGTTTTAATAATTTTCCGAATGATTTGGTCAATTAAATATCTTGTAATTCTGAAACATTCACAAATTAGTCTATACAGTGCTGTAGAGATGTGTTAGACCTGTATTAACAAATTACCCTGTGGTTTAACAATGTCATTATGAGTTGCTGAGTAATGCCTTTCATTACCAACCAGAGTGCATACATAATAGATGAGATATTGTGTAAGTTACTATTAGTTCTGCTAATTACCCAAACAAAAGTATTGCTTGTAAAAGTTTTTCTTTAAAATTCATTTTCAAAAATAAATAGCTGAAATAGGTTTAAAGGACAATTATACTACATTACATAGAGACATACAGTATACCATATACCATTCATACTGTCAGTGGGATGTACTAAAGGCAAAAATACGGTAAAACTCCTGAAAAATGCAGTTTTCAGGGGCTTTACCGCATTTCTCATATTTACTAAGGCGCTACCTAATAGAAGCCTATGGGCCTCTTTTCAGGATGCGACCTGAGAGGGATCCAATGCCCCCATAGCGCATGTGCAGAAGGACGCCGGAGGGACTTTTGGTTAATAAACCAAAAAGTCCCTCTATCGCAAAGGACAGCTCTTACCGGGAGAGCTGTCCTTTGCGATTTTCTATGTACATACCGGCGATATTATTGCGTATGTAACCGATAATGGGCGGTATTCCACCCTATAGGTTAGTGGTGAATGTGTAATAAAAGAGTTGTTGTCTTTGAGTCATAGTTGTACGCTGCAGCTGTATTTTCACAGTTTGACCATTTTTTCTGATCTGCACACGTGCAGGAGCCACATTGCGCATGTGTAGGAGTCGCCTTGCGTATGTGTAGGAGTCGCATTGCGTATGTGTAGGAGTCGCATTGCGCATGTGTAGGAGCCGCATTCCCATGCATAGGAGCTGCATTGCGCAAGTGTAGGAGCTGCATTGCGCATGTGTAGGAGTCGCGTTGCGCATGTGTAGGAGTCGCATTGCGCATGTGTAGGAGTTGCGTTGCGCATGTGTAGGAGCCACATTGCTATGTGTAGGAGTCGCGTTGCGTATGTGCAGGAGCCACATCGCTATGTGTAGGAGTCGCATTGCGCATGTGTAGGAGCCGCATTGCCATGTGTAGGAGCCGCCTTGCCATGTGTAGGAGCCGCATTGCCATGTGTAGGAGATGCATTGCGCATGTGTAGGAGTCGCATTGCGCATGTATAGGAGTCGCATTGCGAATGTGTAGGAGTCGCATTGCGCATGTGTAGGAGTCTCGTTGCGCATGTGTAGGAGCCGCGTTGCGCATGTGTAGGAGCCACATTGCGCATGTGTAGGAGTCGCATTGCGCATGTGTGGGAGCCGCATTGCGTATGTGTAGGAGTCGCACTGTGTATGTGCAGATAGCCACATTGCATATGTGTATTAGCCGAATTGCGCATTTGCTTCATCTGACACAAATAGACGGCAAGGGAGGTATCATTTTAAATATTTAAATGCTGATTGCTGTGACCAATATTCATCAGTGTAAAGAAAAACAGAATATGGGGCCTCATTCAGCAAGGATCACTGATGTGATCGTGGCTGCAATCTCAGAGCTCTCGCACGGACAACATGCAGACGCCCACTTCCATAGAACCACTCTTCCTTCGTTTTCAATATTGCTATAGAGCCACTCCTATGGAAATGGAAGAGCAAAGGACCTGATTCAGAGCCGGATGCTCTGACAGAGCGCTCGCTCTGAATCAGGGCTGGCCTTCTTGTTTTTTAGAGCGGCCTCCTGGCCGATCGCATAGATGTGGGTGACCATCGGGTTTGCGACGAGACCGTTGTGGTAGGGTCTCGTTGCCGCAAGCCCCAGAGTGATTTCGGCTCTCACAGAGCCGAAATCTCTCCCACTAACATCGCTCGTGATGTCAGTGGGGCCGCCCCCAAACGGAGGCGTTCACATGGGAACGCTTCCGTTTGGGCAGCCACTCCCCCAGCCCGCCCACCAAAGGGGGCGTGCTGTCACTCAACATTGACAGCATGCCCCCTTTGGTACGAGACCCAGAGTGACGTTGCTATCCGGGCCTCGCGCATGCACACGACGGAGCCGGCTCCGTCGTGCGCATGCGCATTGGGCCACCATCGACCCGCTTGCGAGCAGGTCTGAATCAGGCCCTGAGTACCATATACGGCTTCCTCAATAATACTTCTTTATGAAAATGTTGACATTTTTAATGAGGCATGACATGGACATTTTACCTTCCGGTGGGTAAACTCCTTACTAACACACCTTCCCACCCCTCTCAATTATGCAGAGATTTAATTCATCGCACCCTCTTAGATTTTTAGAGTTTAAGGGATCTGTGTACTAATAATATAATAATGATTATTATGCATCGATCTTGCCGGGAATATTTTAGTTTTTAATGAAAATATCTCAGTTGTGTACCAAGGGGAACTTGCAGGGACAGCGGGTGCGGTAACCGCTGTCCCCACGAGTCATATCCCCGGCATTTAGGGGACATCTTTCACAGAAGTGAGAGACTTCCCCAGGGGGAAACTGACACTGAGCATGAGCACAGCGTCAGCTTCCGAGCCCGGGGGCTACGAGGAAGAGATAGAAAAATCTCTTTTGCCCCTGAAGACCCCATAGGCTTACAATAGTTTACACCATCTGAAGATGGTGTAAACTACCGCTACAAAACTCAGAAAAGCTTAGCTTTTTGGAGTTTATTACATAGGGGGCAGATCATAGTCCCCATTGACAATAATGGGGAATGCGATCTCAAGTAATAATAAGCACTTTGCAGAAAATTCTGTGAAGTCTCCCGCATTGTGCTATTAGTATATAGTAGGCACAATAAATAAAAATATGCAGAAACTGCAATTTCTGCATAATTTTATGTAAAAATCAGCTTGATACATAGGCCCCTTAATATTTAACTAATCCCCACTTGTCAGTTTTCCCGCATTTGTTTTGTAGCTTTCACTCAGGGGAATTTTTTATATTTTGAGTCAAAAAGATGCAATGACAAAAAGTTGCCTTGGGAAAACCACAAGACATGGCCACCCAGCTTTACCAGTGCTCTCACAATGTTTATAGACCTTTGGAAATTATTTTAGCATTTATTAATTAATTATGTATTTTTATTTCTTTTGCTTCTTATTAGTAATATTAAAAAGTGGGAGGCACATATAGAAACCGTTGTAATTCCTACACCGTTCACCTGATTTGGATGTAATTACCCTCAAATTAAATCTGAAAGTCTGCAGTTAAAACACATCTTGTTTGTTTCATTTCAAAGCCATTGTGGTGGTGAATAGAGGCCAAAATATGAAAATTCTGTCAATGTCCCAATATTTATGCACCTGACTGTAGATATATATATATATCTTGGAAATTATAATTGTAAGTGCTTACCTGTTGTTGCAGGCTCCTGTGATTAGTCTGTACTTTAACGCCAGGCAATTGTTAGCACAAGGTGGCGGATTATATTGGAGGATACAGCCAGTTATATTTGCAGCTATACTGAGGACATAAGAAGATACCATTTCTGAAATGAAGAAAAATATTCCTTATAGATTATGATTGTACTCATTTATTTGTCAGATCTTCAACTTTAGAAGTATTTATAGCTGTACTGTTATAACAAGCTAGATAGTTTATTATACTGTCAATATCAATATGTCTGTGGGTGTTAGAAAAATTGACCGATATCCCAGCTACTTAATACATCCCCCAGTCTAGAAAGCCTGACAATGGGGTCTAATAATTATGTTAATTAACAGGGGCTGAACAGACCCCGATAACATTCTAACTCGACGCGAGCGCCGGAGCAATTCATCATTGATCTGGATGCGGAGACAGCTGATTTGAAAATCAGCTGTCTCCCCGTGTTTTTTTACTGCTTCTTTCGGAGCAGTGAGGCAAGTGCGCATGCATGACAGGAAGGAGCCGTACAGGGGCGGAGGCATCAGAAAGGATCCCTCTTCACAACCCGGGACTCCTTCCCATAGGGAAGGAGCCGAGTGCGATCCACAAGCGGGAGCACTCGCCATCTGAAGCATACAGGCAAGAGAAAGGATAGAGGAAAGGGTAGTGTCAGGGTTCGGCCTAGGATCGGCCATTACTCACCCCAGCACTGGCTTCCCCTGACTTCTCATGCGGTCAGACGTCATGTGTGGCGGCGGGTGACGTGCTGAGAATTTTGCCTTAGGTGCTCTTGGACTTCCATGTGTGGCTCCTTGTCTTGGTTTCCGAGGTTGCTGTCATGGGCGCCGCCATGTTAGTCTTTCTCACCTGACTGTTCCTTCACCAATGGTAGTGTAGTCTCGATCAGCTGATGCTCTTCTCCAATGAACTGCTACCTTAGGGTATATAACTGGGCTCTGGACACCAAGAAGTTGCCTGTGCAATGTCGTCACTTCCAGTTTATGCTTGTCGTCATTCTATTCCAGGTTCCTGTTCCATCATGGTACCACTCTCCCGTGCATTGTGACTCACAAGCTGTGTACTCAGGGCCTGATTCAGAGCCGGACGCTATTTGCGCTCGCTCGTTCAGAAAAAGGGGCCGGATATTTAAATAGAGCGCTCGCTCTTTGCGGTCTGTTGACGCCTCTATGTCTGAATGAGCTAATGAAACATGCGCTCGCTATTTTTTAAAATACGCCCCCTGGCCGTTCGTATCCTACGTCATCTCCGCTATTTATTATATTAATCGAGTACATCAAAAGGCGTATGAACTGCTCGCAGTGCTTGTGGTTGGATTTTCCTAAAGCAATCATGCGAGCAGTTCAGGCTAAAAGACAACCAAGTGACGTGGTCGATGACGCTGCTTTGCTAATTATGCACACCCTTAAAAAGCCCATTTTAACCGTTTGGCACGCCTGCGTTCGGATTTCCACTCCCCATTTTCAAGCACCTTCCCCTGTTACCACCCACAAACGCCTCATCCTGTCACTCAAAATAGCAGGCATTCGCTATTTTGCGAGCACACAATTTCCTACCGCAATGACTGGTTCGCGCATGAGTATTACAACCCATACGCATGCGCAGTTGTGCGAACATCGCTCGGAGCGACCGAGTGGCCGCTTACGAGCGGCTCTGAATCAGGCCCTCAGTACACATCATTGAGTACTACTACTGAACCACTCTTCAGTGCGTCTGGAGTCGCATGTTGTGTACTTAATACACACTACTAAGTACAACCACTGAACCAATCTCTGGTGTCTGGATTTGCACGTTGTGTACTCAGTACACACTATTGGGTACAATTGCTGAACCACTCTCTGGTGCGTCTGGATTCGCACACCATGTTCTCAGTACATCTCCATCCAAATTATATCTCTGTGTCCACCTCCTGTACCAACGGTGTTCCAGTATCCACACTCCGTGCAACCAGTGCTCTGCCAGTCAGCTCCATCACCACCCTCCTCCAGTGCCAGCAAAGCATCCTACTCCTCTGTGGATCTTTCCTTTGGTTTCCCATTGTACCACTTCAGCAAACAATTCCCTTTTTGCCTACTCTGTACCTGTGGGTATAGAATCCATACTCTCAGTGGGCCACAGGGGTATACATTTCTCCATTTCCCACTCGTATGAGATACCTGACCAAAGGACCGCGACCTGCTTGTCGATGAGGAGAACGTACATCCAGGCACCTTGCCACCGATTTCTCCCTCAACCCAGGACCACAGCTTTCAGCCCCTCAGTAGGGCATTCCTTGGAGTCAGGCATGACAGATAGGGGATGGGAGAACCACAGGTAAGAGCAATGTTCCCAACTACAGTCCTCTGATAACCCCAAAGGCTGGTACACTCTAGACAATGTCTAGTGTGTACCGTTCTCCTTAACGAGGGGACCTGGTGTGGTGCTGGCATCGACAAGTGCGTACACACTTGCCGAGGCTGGGAGTGACGGTGTGACAGCGGGGGCCATGCTGCAGTCAGCTGCATGGCCCTGCTGACGATATAACCCATCGTGCCTGCATTCAGGTCCAATGGGTAATGTCGCTGTCGACATGCGGGAGCGCTCATCGTCAGCGACATAGTGGGTACACACTCCCCGATGTGGACAATATGTTGTCTGATCTGCTGGATCGGCTGACATATCGTCCAGTGTGTACCCGGCATAACAGTACATGTTTCTAAGTCTCCTAATAGAAACAGGAAAAATTGTTATCTCCAGCCGAAAATCTGTTACAATCAGTAATTAATACACCTATGCTCCAACAACGAGTATGGAAAACATGCACTGTTAGGGTTTCCTGAAGACTGGAATTACTGCATTTGCAAAATTTCCTACTAAAATTCCAGACTTGGACCCATAGAAAAGTTGTGGCAAGAACTAGAACTAACACTTCATACTCAAAAACAAGTGTCATTGAGTGAAAGCATGAAGAAGTGCATAGGTGCATGCAGGTGGGGTTCTGAATACCAAGAAACCCCCCCCCCTCTGCCGATCAATAAGTGTAGTGCGGACTGCAGTGAGTGCGGTCCGCACTACACAGTAACAAGCACGCCGGCGCCGGGTAGTACAATGTGTGGCTAATATAAAGAAATATTTATTAAGCCATCTCACAATCCTATGGGAGCACAAGACACTGTGCCATCTATGCAGGCATTATTGTAGACACAGTAAGTCTGAATGGTAAATTATAGGCAATATAACAGACACGGAGGTCTGAATGATAGGATACAGTGTTACCCTTTAAATGGAAAGAGCAGTCATGGTCGGCCTGTGCACCCGCCTGACCATCCTCCTTGATGTCCTTTGGACGCGCGTTTCGCCCGTGGTGGGCTTGTTCACCAACACATAGCGAACAGACCAGCTGTTCTCACCTTTTATACAGCCTGTTGGCAGGACATTCCAATCCCATAATAGCAGAGAGTCCTCATCTATTGGTCCACTAGCTCACGTGACCCCTTACTCTGGGTCACGTGTGTCGGACCAGCCATAGATCATTAGGCAATCTCTGTTAGTAATCATACTACGTACTTAGGTTAAATGGAATCCCTGTGCTTTGTACAGTTAACTCCCTCATTGCTGTGATTCTAATAAGTATCATAGGAAGCCGCATAAAATTAACTCCCTTATTGCTGGTGTGTCTCAGCCAGCGCTATGGGAGGAAAGTGGGACGGGTAATATATAGAAATATTATGTGCATCCGTGATTAGTCTTAAAATAAAATCCAATCACAGAGTAAATAGTATTAGTAAACATATGAACAAATGATCTCTTAGTGTAAATATCTAATTATGGGGAAGGAACAGAGAAGAGGGAAATTGTTCTAGATATAACAGAAATACAATGGAGATTAATCTTAGGTGTATAAAAAGGTAAGTTTGATCAGTAGGACTCCGGTAATCTACCATAATATAGATAAATCCAACTAAGTTTGGCCCATTGAGTTGTAAGTGTAAGTGTTCCTAGTACTTCTGTACATCATAATCTAGAGGTATACACCTATTTAAACCAATATCATTTCCTCCTTCTCTCTAAGAAATGAACTAAGTACCAGAAGAAAAATTCCTGAAAATCTGCCGAGGAATCTTCCCAGATATCCCTACAGAAGATATACAACTAAAAAACTGGGGGGACGACCTCTATAAACTAAAATCTGTTCTACAGAGACAAATTCGAGTCTCATGGGACATCACTACTTTGGAGAATTACTCTAAACATAAAATTACACCACGAGGTCTCAGACCCAAAGTATTTCCGACATTCAAATTGGCAACTGAAAATCTAATAAAAGATTGGGAATCTACATTATTAAAATGTTCCAACGATCTAATGTCCATCCTAATCAAACACAACCATCTTATTTTAGATAGTTGTGAAAAAGAAATTGAAGACCTGGGGAAGAAATTAGAAAGCTGGGAGAAGGATTTGAATTTTCAAAGAAATTTTAAAAAACAGAAAAAAGATCTTGAAACATACGAACTAAGCATTATTGATCGAAAGAAGAATAAATTTAATAGGGACAAAAAAGACTTCCAAACTGGTAACATCTTCAGATGGAATAAACTAGAACAGAAAAAACAGACATCAAGATCCCAGGAATTTTACACATCTTCCAAAGCGGAATCTTCAGGAGGGGAAGACTTTAGTGAGGACAATAGGATCAATAATCCAGTATATAGAGGTGAGATATACAACGACAAACCATCATCTTCTCCTTTTTTAGGAGTAGGCAGAGGCCCAAGAGGCCGACAACATCCAAAAGGAAGACGAGGAGGGGGAGGAAGAAATCCAGGAGAACAGAATTGGGACCCCCAGATAACACCCAGATACTTCACAAGAACGTGGAAAGGGAAATAGACATGGGTAATGAAAATTTACAAATTATTAACTTATCCCAAAGTATCTTAAATGAAGGTGAAATTAAAATCCTATCAAAAGGTTTATCCTTTTCACCCACCAGATCCTTCAACCGTTTTCTATGGGAAAAAGATCTGAAATTGTTTGGAAGAAAATTACTTCTGAAAAAGTTCTTTGCCAACAAAGAGTACATCTTGGAGAATATGGAAACAGATATGACGGTCCCACAGTCTTTATCACAAACCTTAGATGAACAAGACCGTGTGGCATTAAGAATTTTTGAGGATTTGGAAGAAGAAAATACACCTATAGCCTCCTTCAACCCATCAAAACGACCCATGTGTAAAAAGCAATCTGAATTCTTTCCTCAAGAACAAATTTGCCCGGAAGTCAGAATATTCCAGGAACTTGTATCCCGTGACTTAGATAACCTATATAAATCCAATATGAAAAACAAGAGAATCCATGGTAACTTAAACAATAAAGAAATGCTAATACTGAAAAAGATGAATGATTGGCATGACGTAGTAATAAAACCCTCAGACAAGGGGGGCAATATTGTGATCTGGCCCACGGACATGTATATCAAGGAGGCACTACGTCAATTGGAGGATGAAAAATGTTATAAGAGAATTCTCTTCAATCCAACTGACAACTCCAATATCATCTTGAACAGAATACTGGATAAAGCTCTTCATGATGGTACAATACTTAAATGTGAGCATGATTACCTTAAAACATCACATCCTAAAACAACCACATTTTACGTTCTGCCCAAGGTACATAAGAACATGACTGAACCACCCGGAAGACCTATTGTATCAGGGATAGGTGGAGTATCAGAGAAGGTGGGCAAATTTGTTGACCTACATCTCAGACATCATGTCCTTGGTTTACCTTCCTACATCCAGGATACAGCAGATGTGCTGCGAAAACTCAATGATGTCAAACTTGAAGAACATCATCTCCTGGTAACATTAGACATTGAATCATTGTACACTAGCATAACACATGAATTGGGACTGAAAGCTGTGAAATATTTCCTTATGATGGAAGGATACAGTGTTTTCCATCAATTCCTTTTGGAATTATTGGAATTCGTGTTAACTAGAAACAGCTTTACTTTTGGAGACCACCATTATCTTCAAATTAGGGGGACAGCAATGGGAGCATCTTGTGCTCTGACATATGCTAATCTATTTCTAGGGTGGTGGGAAAAAGAGAGTTTTTTGTGATGAGAACGACAACCTTACGAAGCATATAACTTCGTGGTGGAGATACATAGACAATATCATTATGATCTGGGAGGGTGATGAGGATTCTTTGATGATATTCATTAGAACTCTAAATACTAACAACATCAACCTCAAACTGACACATCTCATTAGTAGAAAATCAGTTCCCTTCCTGGATCTTAAAATCTATAATGATCCTACCGGCATGATTCAGACAGAACTCTTTCGCAAAGAAACTGCCACAAACAATCTATTACACCAAACAAGTGCCCACTTTCCCCCAACTATTGAGAATCTACCCAAGGGTGAATTCCTAAGACTGAGACGGAATTGCTCGGATAAAAGGATTTTTGAAGAAAAGTGTGTGGAACTCACTGTAAGACTCATGGAAAGAGGATACAGTAAAAGATCTATTAAGAGAGCTAAGAGGTACACGTCTGATTTACCTAGAGAACTACTCATATTTCCAAATAAAGATCAAAAGGTGAACAAGGCCCAAGATAAACTCCGCTTTGTTGGGGATTTCTGCAAAGAATGGAGGGAAATACAGGGAATTATTTAAAAACACTGGCATACTCTACATCTAGATAGAGACTTAACAGAGATTCTGGGAGATAAAGTTTCCATGAGCTGGAGACGATCCAAGAATCTACGGGATGGGCTAGTGCAGAGCATGCCAATATATACTTAAAACCAACAAAATAGAGGATAAATTTGGTCAGACATTACACATTAAGAACTTTATGAACTGCAACGCGATAGGAATAATCTATTGCATAATCTGCAGTTGCAATAAAAAATATGTGGGCATGACTTCCCGGGCCTTCAAACATCGAATCCTGGAACACATTGAATCTGTTAGAAACGCATCTTCCGATTTGGAGAAAAACAGGAAATTGACATCGGTAGCCCGACATTTCCTGAAACATCATCAAAGATCGAGTTCAGATTTTAAAATCTTTGGCTTAGAAAAAATCAGCCTGGGCATACGTGGAGGAGACATGGTACGTGAATTGCTTAAGAGAGAGAGTGCTTGGACATACAAACTGGGAACACTAAGGCCCTCATTCAGAGCCGTACGCTCTGAGCAGAGCGCATGCTCTGAATGAGGGCCGGCCTCCATAACTATGGAGCGTCCTCCTGGATGCTCGTATAGCTGTGGGTCACCACCCACAGCCGATACGAGCGTGCAGTTTGAAGGCCGCGATGGTCTTGACCATCGCGACCATCGAAACTGCGAGCCGGAGCCTGCGGTTGAGGTTTTCAACTGCAAGGCCCGGAGTGATTTTGGCTCTATCAGAGCCAAAATCACTCCCACTGACATCACTAGTGATGTCAGTGGGCCGGCTTCTGACGGGAGGCGTTCCCTTAGGAACGCCCCCGGCACGCCCACCAAAGGGGGCGTGCTGTCAATCAACATCGACAGCACGCCCCCTTTGATCAGACACAACGAGCGAAGGAAAGTCCTTCGCTCGTTGCGTCTGGCGCATGCGCACGACGGAGCTCCCTCCGTCGTGCGCATGCTCAGTGCAGAACATCGACCCACTTGCAAGCGGACAGCCGCTCGCGAGTGGGTCTGAATCAGGGCCTAAGTCCTGTAGGCCTAAATGAAACTATTAACTATAGTGCCTTCATTGAGTAATGAATATTTAACATCGTTAATTTATTACGATGATACTATTGTTTAATCACTAATAGGCATCCAGTGATCTAGAACAGAGATGATACACTATTTCACGAGAATCTGTCACTATGTCTCTTTGGGACTCTTACACTATATTTTTTCTCATTTTCCAACTTTTGTCCTTGAGACTTCTTTTCCTGTCACATAATTTGTAAGTTCCTATATTTCTATACACTTTGCAATTATCATTATAACTTGGATAACTCATATATATTTTTTCACAGTATTGTCACAATTTCTCCATTATAAATTATGATTGACCATTAGGATACACTACATGCACTTTATTATCTTAACCTCTCCTGTAATAATAATTTTTTCCATGTATGCAGCAGTGACAGGAAAACACGAATTCCAGCCTCTGCAATGCTACGCAACAGAGCTTGAAACCAGCCAGTACTGCCACATATAGCTACTACATTTGCTTTTCTTCCTTGTTCATCTCACGTTATGTATGATTTCAATGTTCATTCATCATCAATGTCTCGGATATATGATGGATGTCTTGTAAAAGTGCCTCTATAGTGAGACTTTTAGACCCTTGGATTAACACTAATTGTATTCATCTGTAATCTATACATTTTTATGGGTACTCTCATTATAGATTTTCAGGAAGGACTCTTGCAATGATATTATCATGAGTCCTTCTGCTGATACAATGTAATAGCAGATACCCAGTGTACTTATTCACACCCTCTAATTACATTACGCTAATTTACCATTCAGACTTACTGTGTCTACAATATTGCCTGCATAGATGGCACAGTGTCTTGTGCTCCCATAGGATTGTGAGATGGCTTAATAATTATTTCTTTATATTAGCCACACATTGCTGATTACATACGGACACTGGTGCTATGTGTGGGCATATATGTACAGGGGACAACACATTCTGAGATTCCTGGTTATGGCAATAAACATGGTAGGTGCGACTATTGGAGTAGATTTCTATACACCATATGTAAACAGCACCACTAGTTCCAAAAACATATAGGGATGTCCATGCATTATATTCCGATATAGGTACAAACGGCACTTTAATATATGTCACATTGTAAAAACATACCTAATTTAGGGTGAAAGGTATATCATATCTTACTATTCAGACCTCCGTGTCTGTCATATGGTATCTTATCACTCCGACCTTTGTGTCCATTATACTGTATGCATATATGGTACAGCATCCTGTGTCTTTATGGGGGTGTGAGAGAACTTAACGATCATTTTCTCATATTAAAATACACACTGCTGACCATAAGCTGACATTGGTGCCATACGTGTGTATATATTTGTGTTGAGGGAATATATACTCTGAGATTTATGGTTACGGTAACGTATGTGGTAGGTGCGACTATTGGTGCAAATATCTACACACCACATGTGAACAGCATTATTAGCTTCTAAATATCTTAATATGTCCATATATGATTTCTGATATAGGAACTATCATATACATGTGATACATTTTATAGCTGCACTGTGGTACATGGAATATTGAAATCATTTACCCAATATACCCAATATAGGGTTTGATATAAGAGCATCATCGTTATTTTGTACAATACATTCGCCCCCTTTTTACATAGTGTGGTATTCACACATCTATAAGACATTGAATCATATTTGAATGATGTGATTGTAAAGCCAGGGTTTTGAAAAGCACAAAATCTTGGGCAAACATATCCTGTCTCTATATCATTGGCAAAAAATCTTAAATTTTGATTCAACTATTTGGTAATGATAGCCTTTTTATCAAGATTTCTTGGTTGGATATAAGTTGTTTTGTGTTGTTTGTTATTTACATATACTTTGGGATTATTTTAAATACTATAAATAAAAGTTATATTTTACGTATGTATAAAATAAGAGTGCCCCACAAAGAGAGCCTACTTTTCTTCTTTTTCCTGGATATATCTGTATCTTGGCTCTGGGGAGCACCACCAATAAGAGCGACTTAGAAATCCAAAAATAAAAAATAATTTTTTTATATTTTTTTGGATATCATCAGTGATAATATTGGTTAACGAAATATTTGAGAATATTGAATTTCTGTGCGGAGATCATCTTCTCTTTTTTCCATTGTACTCACCATTGACTTCAAAGATGTCCACCACGTGCCAATTACGGCTCACGACGTCATCACCCCGCCCCCTTGGCTGGCTTATATATAGCCAGCGCGAGACGCCACTCCACGCCGTCCACTCAGTCCATCGGTGGGGAGGCAGCAGAGAAGAGCTGCAGAAGACAGAAGACGCAGGGGAAGCCCTGGATGGGCGGCAGCCGGGAAAAAGAGCTTAAAAGCTGCCCCGCTCCAGGTGACGACGCCGTAGAAGTCCTGGGTGAAGCCGGCACCCCAGGTGAAGGTGCGTCGTAAAAATGTTTTTTAAAAAAAACTGTCTTTTTTATTTTAATATTTATTTTGCAGGGGAATTATAGGTACCAGCAGGCCCTTAATGCCCCACCTGCTGGTACTTGTGGTTCTCCAAGTGCCAATATGTGGGGATGCCTGCTGGGACCTGTAGTACTACTGCAAAAGACAATATTTATATTTTTATATGCACCACACAACACAACCCAGCACCCACTGCCAGGGGTGCTGGGGATAGCCCCGGGCTATTAGCCTGGGCTTGGGGAGCCCTGGAGAGGGGGACCCCTTTATTGGGGGGGTCCCTAACTCCCCAGGGATCCCCGGCCTGGGCTGACTAGCGGTCAGGGGTGTTGCTGCTGCTGGGGGGCCCGGGGAACGGGGAAAGGGCTCCCCAGGCTGTGGCATCACCCCCGCTAGAGTCTGGTGCTGGTTCTGGTAAATACAGGGGGACCTTACGCATTTTTTCCCCCTGTATTTCCAGAACCAGGGCCAGCTCAGAGCGCAGTGCTGGTTGCGCTGAATACAGGGGACCCCTCATCATTTGTCCCCCATATTTTGGCTACGAGGACTGGTTCTGAAAAGCCTAATGCTGGTTGTGCTTAATACAGGGGACCCCTACATCATTTGTTCCCTGTATTTAGCACAACCAGTACAGGATCTTTATAGCCCAGCGCTGGTTGCTTTCGGGGGGTGGGCACAATTTTTTTTTCAGATTTACAGGTGTTCCATTGGACAGATTGGCTACAGGGATACATAGGTGAGTATGTGAGATAGTGTGTGCACGTGTGAGTACACGTGTGTGTGCATGTATGTTTTAATAAAATTTTACTTTTCTACGGTGTGTGTGTTCTGCATTTTTTTTATTGCTTTTGCTGCGGAACTAAAGGTACCAGCAGACCCTTAATGCCCCGCATGCTGATACTTGTGGTTTGCCAAGTACCAGCATGTGTGGGAGGCTTGCTGGGAACTGTAGTTCTACAGCAAAAGACTATTCAAACTTTACTTGCACTACACTTTACATAATCAACCTGGCACCCACCGCCCAGGGGTGCTGGGGATAGCCCCGGTATATCAGGGTGCCCTGGAGAGGGGGAGCCATTTTTTGGGGGGGTCCCCAGCTCCCCAGGGAGTCCCAGCCTGGGCTGACTAGTTGCCAGGGGTGATGCTTCAGCTGGGTGTCCAGTGAAAGGACTCCCATGGCTGTGGCAACACCCCCCCCGCTAGAAAGGGTCCGGTGCTGGTTCTCATAAATACGGGGGGACCCTATGCATTTTTTCCCCCTGTATTTCCAGAACCAGGGCCGGCTCAAAGCCCAGTGCTGGTTGCACTGAATATGGGGGACCCCTAGATCATTTGTCCCCTGTATTTTGGCAATCAGGGCTGGTTCTGACTAGCCCGGTCCTGGTTGTGCTTAAGTACAGGGGACCCCTATGTCATTTTTCCGCTGTATTTAAACACAACCAGGACTGGCTGTTAAAAGCCTGCTGCTGGTTGTGTTTTGGGGGGTGCACCTTTTTTATTTTACACATAAAATTTTTAATATAGATGCGTTGATGGATCTCAACTGTTGCCTTCATGCATCTTTGACTTATTGATTTTGTTTCATGCGCACCACCAGTGAGCCCTCTGTTGCCCACTGATGCCCCCTTTGCACTGAACTGCTGATACTGCTCTGACCACCGCTGCTGCTGCTACCCCACATGCCTACAGCCACCTCGCACTCTGATCCTCCCAAACCACCTCCTGTGCGCTGTCCCCTATTCCACCTTCATTAGTGTACCATTATGTTGCCCTACCATTTTGATGAAGGTGGCACAGTTTGCTCATCCAAACCCTGATAGTTAATACATTTTAAAAAAGCTATGAAATTCCATAGACAAAAAACCTTACAGTTTCACATGTCTCATTAAAGCTGCTTAGACATGATCTAAAAATTCACAAAATTTCTGCCACTCAAACTCCAGAAAGCAATGAGATTACGATCATTAAGGCTGACGCCTTAATGGACATGTTCCTTGCATAATACAGATATGGTATGCCATCATACCCTGTGGTTAACTACAGATTCAGAAGTCTCACAGAGTGAGATTGCTGTCACTCACAAAATGGTGGAGCTGCTAATTCACAGAATTGTGTGCTTGGAATACAGACATGCAGTCTATGCAACTGAGGTCTGTGCAGAACATACAGCTGTGCAGATGGGATAAGAGTATGGTGGATGGGGAAACAGAGGCAGAACTATGGGAGACAATGGAGGCACCTGCCATCGGGTGCCAGCACTGAAGGGGCACCTACTCCATTGAACATAATACATTCACCATACTTAAGGCTATTTTATATTAGTGTTTTTGTGCATATGTAATACATAGATAGATAGATAGATAGATAGATAGATAGATAGATAGATAGATAGATAGATAGATAGATAGATAGATAGATATGCACAATATATATTTTCCCTTTTTTTTTTAGATGGACCACCAAATTAACACTTGCCTCCGGGCATCTGGGATGAACTTACACCACTGTGGCGGAAGGAGACATAGCGGTGTGGGCAGACAGAATGGCGTGTAGAGGGGAACATTAGGCAGTACAGATGGGGGCAAGCCAAAGTGATGCAGATTGGTAGAAAATGGTGCACATGGGGGGAGACAGAGTGGCACAGTTTGGGGGAACAGAGTGACATGAATGGGGGGTACAGAGTGGCATGGATGCGGGAAGACAGAGCAGCGCAGATGGGTAAAGCCAGATTGGTGTGGATGAGGAATACAGATTAGCACAATGTGAGAACACACAACAGAAGGGATTGAGGAAGACAGATTGGTGTGGATGGGTGGGAAGACAGAGTGATATGGGTAGGACGGGAAAGACAGAGTGGCAGGGTTGGGAGGGACAGAGTAGTGCAGATGGAGGAATAAAGAGTGGCAGAGATAAGGGGAAGAACGAGTGACATGGCTGGGGGCAAGGCAGTGGTGCAGATGGAAGGAAACACAGTGGCACGGATGCAAGAAGACAGGGCGGTGCACATGGGGAAAGACATATTGGTGTGGATCAGGGCATGCAGGCTAGCACAGTTGGGAGAACACACAGCTGTAGGGATTGGGGAAGTTATAGCAGCATAGAGCAGCATAGACTGCATGTGTGTATTCCAATGAGCACACAATTCTGTGAATTAGCAGCTCCACCATTTTGTGAGTGACAGCAATCTCACTCTGTGAGAGAGCTGAATCTACCGTTAACCACAGGGTGTCATGGCATACCATATCTGTATTACGCAAGGAACGCGTCCATTAAGGCGTCAGCCTTAATAATTGTAATTTCATTGCTTTTTGGACTTTGAGTGGCAGAAATTCAATAGGTTTTGTGAATTTTCAGATCATGTATAAGCAGCCTTAATGGGACATGTGAGACCGTAAGGTTTATTGTCTATGGAATATATATATATATATATATATATATATATATATATATAAAATTTGTGGCTAGATTTTTTTTTTATTGGTTCGGTAACCAAGGATTTGGAAACCCCCTTTTTCAAAACCCTGCGTTTGCCACTGGAGTGACCTATAAACATCACTGTCAGATGCTAATCAATAACACAGGTCTGCTATGAAAATGCTTTTTTAACGAATTTATGTGATACTTATAAATTTTTGGCTTGTGAACACGAAAATGACTACCGATTTTGCATATCACATCACGTTTTTCTGCAAAATGTGTTTTTATGAATAAGTCATTTTTTTCATATTCTTTAAAGTAATACATGTATTCTGCCTACATTTATTATAAAACATTGTCTTAAATGAATTCAGTCGGTTGTATAGAACGTCGCAATTCAGTTCTCGTCATAAAACTTCTCCCTGCCCAGTGCCAGATTAAAGGTCCACATGGGCCTGGAGCTGAAATTTACATACTCTCTAAAGGAACATTGCACACACACAACAACTACAAGGTGAGCTGGTGAAGGTGAAACCAAATACAACAGATGCAACATAGTTTTGCCCTGTGCCGGCTCATTTTAACCCCTGCCTAAAAAAAGATTAGAAATTGGAAAACATAATGTTATCAAATCCAGTTTAGTAGATCCAAATAAAGTTTTACTTCCACCTCTACATTTAAAATTAGGACTGATGAAACAATTTGTAAAAGCACTGCCTAAATATGGAGAAACTTTCAAATATCTTTGCACCAAGGCCCTGATTCAGAGCTGGACGCTCTGACAGGGCGCTCGCTCTGAATCAGGGCGTCTTTTTTTTTCTTATGGAGCTGCCTCCTGGCCGCTGGCATTGCTGTGGGTTGCCACACCATCGCGACCATTGGGGTTGCGACGAGACTCTTGTGGTAGGGTCTCTTGGCCGCAAGCCCCAGAGAGCTTTCGGCTCTAACAGAGCCGAAAGCTCTCCCACTGACATCACTTGTGATGTCAGTGGGGCCGGCCCCAGACGATAGGCGTTCTCATGGGAACACCTCCGTCTGGGCAGCCGCCCCCCAGGCCCGCCCACCAAAGGAGGCATGCTGTCACTCAACATCGACAGCACGCCCCCTTTGGTGTGAGACCCGGAGCGACGGATTGCCCGTCGCTATCCGGGTCTCGCGCATGCACACGACGGAGCCGGCTCCGTCGTGCGCATGCGCTCTGGGCCACCATTGACCCAGTTGCGAGCACTCGGCGCTTGCGACCGGGTCTGAAACAGGCCCCAAATTCCCTAACCTATTCGATGCTAAACTGAAGGAAGGCATTTTTACAGGTCCTGACATTAGAAAGTTAATAAAAGATTCACATTTCGGGTGTGTGATGAATATTGTGGAACTTTTGGCATGGACTTCGTTCAAACAAGTGATTTAAAAATCTCGGAGACTACAGTGAAGAACAGGCTGAACGGTTCCACCAAGACGTTAAAGATGTAGAAAGAAGATACCAGGGTCGTTGGGACTTCAGCATGATGGCTGACTACTGCTGGATGATACACAGAGACGACACAGAAAAAGCTTATAAGCGAAAAGTGACAAAACGAAGTTTAAAGACAAAAAAACAAAATATTAACAATTTTTTCAATAATTATGTTTTTGTTTCTATTATTGTTTGATTTTATTGTTAGTTTTACAAAAACACAGTGACATCTACACTTCTTCGTATTTCACAATAAATATCTCAAAAACAATTAAACTTCTTGTTTTTTCTTAAAAATGTATGTTACCCCCCGTTATAGGTAAATGTGATGTGGTAATTTTTGTTTAATATACTATTTCTTGATGTATACAGGAGTATAATTAAGAATATAAAAGTATTATTAAAAATGCTTTCAATACCTTAAATTTCACAGACCTGTGTAATTGCAGGAAATGTTTATGAACATAACGATGATGCTAACAATTACTGTACTCAAGTTGCCAATTTCTGTATTGGCTCAAATAGTACCTTGGGTGTTATATAACTTATTAAAAAATACGTGAAATAAATATGAAAATGTGTTTTATTGGTTAATTCAGAGTACATTTTATAAAACATAGGGTTTGATTGGAGGTCTGGTAAAATTCTCAATGTAATAGTGCTTGTAGGTATAGTATTGTAGGTGCTTAAATAATGCATTGTTATTATACAATATTATGTATGTTAGTAATGCATGAGGTAAACTTTTTCAATTGCTTTATCGAACAAAGGGCCTGATTTAGAGACCAGACACTAATGCGATCGCAACTGCGTTTCCATATGCAGCGCAGTTGCAAAAATATGCTAATGTTAGCAAAGATCACCTGAGCATAAAAACGCCCATTACTGCCTTCTCACCTGCGTGCGACTATGCATACCTACGTAAATATCGGTAACATTGAAGTTCATCGACGGCCATATTACCCTTGCGGAAGGTCTGACCACTTCAGCCACGCACAGCTGCGTATGCAATTAATTTATGCACGCCCACGTAAGGGAGATCAAACGGCCAGACACGCGTGCGTTTCGCTAACCACCCCCTGTCAACACCCCCAAATGGTCACTTCCTGTCAATAAATCTGCAATGGGCTTCCGTGGCCTGCGTGAATGCATGGTGATTACACTGCTGCCTCGCGATGCCCTGCGATGCATGCGCAATGGCAAACAATCGCTCGATCTGCGTGCGATTTATTGTTGCGTTCATCTCTGAATCAGGCCCAAAATCCATATGACATTTAACAAGAATAGGTTGTGTGCATTTACCATCATTGTGCCCCTCCCCTTGGACTGTAGGCTCTCATATCCTTCCCTCTATTTTACCATCATCTCCTCCCACAGCTTACAATGGCACCTATACCTTGTGCCCTGCCGCCCTGCTGCTAATTTGTATATTATGACTGCTGATCAGTGGCATAACTATGGTATTTGGAGCCCAGGGCAAGATGAAAAATGGCACCCCCCCACTTTGTGGGCGTGTCGAAAAGTGGGCGTGGCCATGTGCCACAAGGGAAGTGGCCACTGAAAAATGAGGGCGTGTCAACATGATACGCCACTATTTCTTGTCACTCTGGGAATATTCCTTTCCATTCCATGTGCACCTGAATGCCCTCAGTAGTAGTGCCCCTTATGCAGTGCCCATATATAGTACCCCCAGTAGTGCCCCTTATGCAGTGCCCCTTATACAGTGCCCCCAGTAGTGCCCCTTACGCAGTGCCCCCAGTAGTGCCCCTTATACAGTACCCCAGGAGTGTCGCTTATACAATGGGGAGTTTGACAGGGGCGGTACACCTGTAAAACCGTAATGCAGGTGTCCTAAGGCGAGCTCAGGGAGGACAGGCAGCTCCCGTGGAGCAGAAGAGCAGTGCCCCTTATGCAGTGCCAGTGGAAACCACTGACCTGAATGGCGGCCGTTCCGCTAGCACCTGCCCGACCCCCTCTAGTTATGCCACTGCTGCTGAGCAGCAGGGCCGCAACTAAGGGGGGGGGGCTGGAGGTGCACGGTCGGCTCCAGGGGTCCCAGCACTCTGTCAGCTCTTAACAGGGCTCCTTTGGCCTAATTACCATAGGCCACGCCCCCTACATGACGTTATTTGTAGGCATGCCCGCATGGCACGCCTCCCAATAACATCAGGCTGGGGGAGCCTCACTAGCTGGGATTCCTCCAGCCCTCTCCCGTCACTGAATGGATGCCGGGCGCATACGCACAGCATCTATTCAGGCTTCGGGGTCCGGCACCGCCGCACAGCTGCAGCGGTGGGTGTCCCCAACCTCACTATTTGACCACCCGCAGGCCACTTCGGCCCACTGGTGGAACAACGGGACAGTACTGTCCCGTAGAAATGGGGATGTTGGGGAGGGGAGCGCCCTCTATGGGTGGCACCCCTCCCCAACCGCACTGGTCGAACAGCCCTAGAGGCGGCCCTGGCCGCCAGTGTCCTCCGGCCCGGCTCCACAGGGAGGCTCCAAGCCGGACGCCCATTGAGATTTTATTACCAGCGGGGGCCCAGCTCCTTCTCAGCAGCACCACGGTAGCTGGAGGCTGGAGTTCTCTCCTGATCTCCAGCTTCCGGCTCTCCCCACGGGCACTATGGGAGAGTCGTCATGACGTGTTCTCCCATAGTTCCGAGGAGCAGCCGGGTGGACCGGACAGCGGTAGATACAGGAACGGGTTTAAGGTAGGGATGTGCAGGCTCGGTTCTACTCGGTTGCGTTCGTTTTTTTTACCAAATCTTATTGGGTATCAGCTGTCATGAGTTTTGGATAGCCAATAAGATTCGGTAAAAAAAAACGAACGGAACCGAGTAGAACCGAGCATGCACATCCCTAGTTTAAGGTAGGTATTGTTTTTTTTTTTTTTTGTGTAAGCGGCACTACAGGGTCAATACTATGGGGCAATACCATATGGGCACTACTTCAAGGGCATTACTATGGGGCATTACCACATGGGCAGTACTACAGGGGCTTTATTATGGGGGCATTACCATATGGGCATTACTATGGGGGCACTACAGGAGTATTACTATTTGGGCACTACTACAGGGGCATTACTATGGGGGCATTACTATATGAGCACTACTACAGGGGCATTACCTCAGGGGGCTTTACTATAGGTGCACTGCTGAAGGGTGCATTACTATGGGGAATTACCAGGGGGGGTGCCAAATTACTGTTTTGCCTCGGGTGACTAACATCCTAGTTTCGGCCCTGGCAGCATTGTTTATAAACCTTGTCCACTTTGTACAATGTTCTGTTCTATAAGTCTCTTTTTTTCTTGTTTTGTTCAAACTGTTTTTGTTTTTTGTACATTGTAAGGCGTTGCAGACCCCTTGTGGCGCCATATAAATATATTATAATAATAATAATAATTGTGTAAATTTAGTCAGAATAGCAACATTTTCAACCCGTCAATTGCCTTAAAATATATTTTATTCATACATTTATTATTTACAAAAAATAAATTATCCTTTCATAAGAAATTACAGTTTGTGACCTGACACAATAGTTTAACTTAAAAAAATTAGTACCCAGACAACTACTGTATAAAAGGGAATTGTTAAGTTATGCTTTTTAAAGTAGATTTTTTTTAACATTATAAACAAATAATGAAAATAATTACCATTTGGCTGAATAGATGTATTGTTGGTTTTATTTTTCAGAGCTTGCACCATGCTTTTATTTTCAGTTCTAATATTTATTTCATTTTGCGGTTCTAAAGCAGTAATTCCTTTGTATTTATGGTCTTTATCCCTGGTAAAACAAAAATAATTATATTAGTAGCCAAATTTATTTAGAAAAATGTGTGTGCATAATTATATTTTGCTTTGTACAATATGGTCTCTTATTAAAGACAAATAATGATATTTTAATTATCTTATGACTAATTTCTGAAACTGTATAGTCTATAGAGATGGCAGAAATTTCAAACCAGTTTGAAATTTGATTGACATTCACCGTTTTGAGAGTCATGAGCTGAATCATTAGTATAAGCTCAGGGCTGTATTAAGGCTTGTGGGGGCCCTGGGGCAACTAAGTTGTGGGGGGCCCCACCAAGCCACATGGAGCCTACTCCCCCCACTCCACAAACTGAGCCTACCCCATCCTCCCCACGTGTGTGTTAAACACGTGCACACACATTTATATACAGTATATATATATATATATATATATATATATATAATAAAAACAATCGAAGCACAAATCCTGAAAGCAATTCAGTCCCAGTAATTTCAATAAATGATTCAACGTGGGTCCGTATGCACTGCCTCGTGTATTGGGCCGGCGTCTTCCCCACTATTCAATGATCCCTGTATCCACCAAACAGGTATATTAGATTCTAAAAAATAAATAGAACAGGGTGCGCCACATAGTGCATTATCTAAAACATTTTATTGAAAATATATAATCCTTTTAACATCTGTTATGAATGACGTACCAACGGAAGCAGCCAGACCACCGCAGGTATAAACAGCACGAACAGCCAAGTCTCCGGGATTAGCAGCTTGTTTCACCGGCAGGAATCATAACACATAGTAATCATGCTAGTCCACGCCCCTGCGTGTTTCATCACTAGGACTTCGTCAGAGGGCTGTGTGTGTATATATATGTGTATATATATTAGAGATGAGCGGTTCGGATTCTGTGGAATCTGAACCGCTCCGAACATTGGGGATCCGAGTCCACCCTGTTCGGGTGTTCAACGCCTGACTCGGATCCCCGTTCGGGGCCGAACGGCGACCGCCTGATGTCTGATTCTCACTAGAGAATCCGACATCAGGGCTCCTATTGTGTAGGGCAGAGCGCTGTGATAGCGGTCTGCCCTACACAGACACAAACACACAGCCGCCAGCGGCAGCTGTGTGTTTGTTACAGCAGCCAATGAGAGTCACACAGACTCTCATTGGCTGCTGCACGGAGGGAGCCGGCAGGAGCTCACACGTGAGCTCCGTCTTCCGGCTCCCTCCTCTGCGTGTGACAGCAGAGCAGACGGCCCGGGAGCGGGGATTCAGGTAAGTTTTTTTTTTTTACTTGTGCAAGGGCCGTGGCGCTACTGGGGTGGGGTCTGCTACTGGGGGGGTCTGCTACTGGGGGTGCGGGGGGCCATACTTCTGGGGGGGCCTGCTACTGGGGGGGGCTATACTACTGGGGGGGTCTGCTACTGCTGGAGGCTATACTACTGGGGGGGTCTGCTACTGGGGGGGTCTGCTACTGGGGGTCCATACTACTGAGGGGTCTGCTACTGGGGGGGCTATACTACTGGGGGTGTCTGCTACTGGGGGGGTCTGATACTGGGGGGGCCATACTACTGAGGGGCCTGCTACTGGGGGGCCATACTACTGGGGGGGCATACTACTGGGGGGGGTTACTACTACTGGGGGGCCATTCTACTGGGAGGGGCATACTACTGGGGGGGCTTACTACTACTGGGGGGGCCATACTACTGGGGGGGGCATACTACTGGGGGGGCTTACTACTACTGGGGGGGCCATACTACAGGGGGGGCATACTACAGGGGTGGCTACTACTGGGGCAGCCTACTACTGGGGGGTTCCTGCTACTGGGGCAGCCTACTACTGGGGGGGGCATACTACTGGTGGGCCATACTACTGGGGGGGCCATACTAATGGAGGGGCTGCTAATGGGGGGCATACTACTGGGGGGGCCTGCTAATGGGGGGCATACTACTGGGTGGCATGCTAATGGGGGGCATACTACTGGGGGGGCCTGCTAATGGGGGGCATACTACTGGGGGGCATTCTACTGGGGGCACTGCATAGGGGACCCTACTACTAAGGGGACTGCATAGGGGGCACCACTGCTGGGGGCATTGTGTAAGGGACACCGCTACTGTGGGCATTGTGTAAAAGGGTCACTACTGTGGGCATTGTGTAAAACGGGAACTACTGTGTGTCGTAACATAAATAAGAGACACTACTTTATGGTGTAATGTGAATTAGGCCCTATGTGCAGTGTAATGTGAATAAGATTGTGCACTGTGACTCCTTGGGCCGTAGCCCACTATGTAAACAAGTACTGTGGTTCTGCTGGCCGTACCCCACTGGGTGGGTGCACTACTTTTCATTTCTGCCACTGCTGTGAGGCAATATGTCATAAATGTGCTTTATACTGTGGTGTCTGTGTCGTTGTGCCGCTGCTTTGTCGCTTAGTAACCAGTCAGCTCACTGCAACCTTTGGCCAATAATGTTGAAAACAATATTATAAGCTGTGATATGGTCTAAATTGACTGGAAATTAATGTTATTGAGGTTAATAATACTCTAGGAAGAAAAAAAAGACCAATTTATGTGATTTTAGCTTTTTTTGTCAATTTTTGTAAAAAAATCCAAATCCAAATCCAAATCCAAAGCCAGTCACCGCAGTTTGGCAAATCCAAATCCAAAGCCGGACGACGAATTAGAACCAAATCCAAATCCGGCAAAAATGGTCCGGCGCACATCCCTAGTATATATATATATATATATATATGTATGTAGCAAACGTATATACTCTATAAAACATACAAACACACACACATACTATACAGTATACACACACATAAAAACATACAAACACACTAACACATATGCATACACAGTATACACACACTAACACATATACATACACAGTATACACACACTAACACATATACAATCACAGTATACACATACAAACACACTAACACATATACATACACAGTATACACACACATAAACACATACAAACACACTAACTCATATACATACACAGTATATAAACACATACAAACACACTAACACATATACATACACAGTATACACACACATAAACACATATAAACACACTAACACAAATACATACACAGTATATAAACACATACAAACACACTAACACATATACATACACAGTATACACACAATAACACACACAGTACATGCACATATATAGACACAAACACAGATACACAATAAACCAGTACACAGACACACTTACATTTCTATGCAGCAGCTGTAGGTTGCTAATGGGGGCGAGCATCTCATACCATTAAGGCTTGCCGTATTGGGTCTGCCCCCATTACGGCCGGTGAATGAGGGTATTGGTCTGCCAGGGGGCTTTAGGTACACAGAACCACCCCACTCCCCCGTGTGCTCTAGTGTGGGGGCCCCGGGATGACCGCCCCTGTCGCCCTTCCCCCCCTTAATCCGGACCTGTATAAGCTTAAATACCTGGAGGTTTAAGTTTGTGGTTTGAAATTTGCACCTTGAATTTACTGCATGTATTTCACATTTGTGGTTCATTATTCATGTTTGGCATTTGCATTTGTCATTCACTTTTGAATTAATATTTTTATATTGAAACACTCAAACTCAAATGTAACCTTTTTTTATTTGAACCTCAAACTTTAGAATTTTTATGTTTTAGTTTCGACATTCACATTGGAAAATAGTTTGAACGAACTTAAAATCTTTCAGTGAACTTAATTATTTGTGATCTAAGTCACCTATGGTTGAATCTATTTGTCTTGGTCAAAGTTTGATACAATAATGGAGACCCACTCTGCAGTCTTGTGGCCAATGCATTAGCCTATAAATATCTTAAAAGGACATGTGCTTTGAGATAAATGTAACATGAACAAATTGCATTGCGTCTCATACCCTTTGCATACATTACTTTTATTGTATACACATATTGGGATTCATTCTGAGCAAAAAAGAAGCAAAGGGCTGATTCTAAGCAAAGCAACGAAGCAAGTAACTCATACTTACCTAATCTCCCGGAATGGCTGGGAGGCTCCCAAATCTCAGGTGCTGCTCCCAGCCACCTGGAAGTTCATTCCTATCTCCCAGAGGCTGACGCGTCCACCCGGTGCCGCGCACTTCCTGAGTATTTTGGGTGCTCTGGGTGGCCCATGATGTGATTCGCACCAAATTGCATCATCGTAGCCACTCCCCCACTTTTCAACACCGATAATCTTGGCATTGGAGTGGCAGCCAGGTTGGCACAGCAGAGGAGCGAGGCATAGTGGGGGCAGTGCAAGTGCGTGGTGTGGCCCCCCACTTGCCCCCTATGCCCCACCACGCCCTTGCATAGCCCACTATGCCAGGCTCCCTGCACGCTCCATCACTGTGCCAACCTGGCAGCCCACTCCTGGAGTGAGCGTCCAGAAAGTAGTCAAGTATGAAGTATCTGCACCTGGACAAACTATGTTGCAGTGCAAGGGGTGCAAATACCTTTTTCTTATATGCAGGGTACAGTAAATACTGGCTGCTTTTGTATGTAGCCCACAAATGCTGGACAGCTTTATTATTACACAGCAATTTAGATGTCAGTTTGGACACACCCCTCCCAAATCTAACCCTCTCTGCACATTTTATACCTCCACCACCTGCAGTGCAACATGGTTTTACCAAGGTGCAGAAGTAGCTGCTCTTTTTGCTTTGTTTGCAACTCAGAATCAGTCTTATTGTTTCTAATTGTTCACATTCTGCCATTTTGCTTAACATTTATAGCTTACTTACTAATATTTTGGGAGCCCCCTATGGGAGGGGGCTGCCTGTGGGGGCATGTCAGCACAATCGGCTATAATGATGCATCATCACCCACCGGACCGCCAACTTTCACACGCTAAGTGGGTGTGGGCACGGGGTGGGGGTGGGATGTGTGGGGGCCATTCCAGGAGACTTGTCTGCTCCTGCGGGGGGGCTCCCGGCCGTCCCGGGAGAGGGAGAGTAGCCAAGTATGATTTATTGACCACCACACACTTTTTTTTTAGGTCTCTGGTCATTTCAATACAGAAAAACTGATTACTATGTGACATAAACTATTTACTTCAATTTCCACCTCATGCCTTGTTTTCTGCAAGAATACCTTATATATTTTGGATGTTCTGGCCCTGGCTTTTTTCTGCCAGAACAGGTTGCGGAATTAGTTTTAAATTGAATTTATTTTACTGCTTGTCTGGGTGGCTTATTTGAGCCATTAACTTTTTCCAATCCATCCTTCCAACTTGCCAGCCACTGCTGCTGCCTGTACATACACTGACGTCTGGAAGAAGCGTACAGTGATCTCTTAAGGTGCCCACACACATAGCGATTTTTTTACTCGATCTGGCCGATTCCGACACTCTGGATGACAGATCGGGTAAAAAATGCCCAAATTGTGAGTCCCCACTTACGATCACGATGCAATGCGGGTCCCCGCAGGTCGCACATCGCATTGTCAGATCTGCCGTGCTGTACGGCAGATCTGATAATCTAGGACACAATGCTCTATAAATAGTCTGGCTGCAGGAGATCGGATGAAGACTGGACAGCATATCATGTGCAGATCGTGTGCAGATCATGTGCTGAGCTCCCAGGGAGAGTTTCAAGGGAAATCGGACACATTGTCTGATCGTAAGTATATCGCTATGTCTGTGGGCACCTTAAGCAAAAAGTGTGATTGTCTTCTGAGTCAAAGTGGGAGTTTCCACAATAGAACTATGTAGGGGGAGGTGAACCCTGATCTCATCTTGCACCTACAGACCGTTCTGTTGTTCCTCCTTATCCTAGTGACTTCTTTTCGGGCAAAGTAACAGGGTTGGTGAAAGGGGCGTATCTATAATGGGTGCGGGGAACACAGGGCCCCGCACCGCACACCCTGCACCCATAATAATACTTACCTCTCCGGAGTCCCACGTCGGAGCGGGCATCCAGAGCTGCAAAACAACTGGGAAATGGCGGCCATTTTCCTGGTTACCTGTGCATACACTATAGACTCTGGGCACACTCTAATGCCCAGAGTCTATAACTCCGGTGCTGTCCGCGCACAGCTCAGTGCGCTGCCGGCTGCCGGGCGGAGAGGAGGGGGCCCATGTCGGAGACTGCACACGGGCCCCCTCCTCTCTAGAAACGTCCCTGGTTGGTGAACAGGTGCTGGCAGCACATGCAATATCAGATGGCATTATAATCACAAATTGTCCTGCCCCACCCCCAATAGCCCTGTTAACCTACAAGAGTTGCATATAGAGTCTGATTTAGGAGAAAATATGTATTTTAAATGAATAATTTAGAGTCATTTAAACAATGGTCTATTCTGGTACAGTCAGACTCAGTACACACTTGAACCTTCACCCACATATTTAATGCAACGTACTCTAACATTACACAGCTATACATTTTCAGATTCCAGTTAGCAAAGTTTGCAGGATTTTTACAGTAAAAGAAGGTATTCCTTCATTTGCAAGCATCATAAAAATATCCAATTGCTTTAGTCACATGTTGCCAACACCTCCTCTGTTCTATACAACTTTAATGAACAGGACCTTTTTTTTCGAACAAGTCTAATATCCTACAAGACTATCAGAAGTCCCTGGCAGTGGAGAATGAACAGCAAAACTGTGTCACTGATAAAATGGTTATTATTTAGCATGTAATCATAAGCAATATATAATAGATATGACTGATTCGCCAATACATAGTTAATTACTCCCTGAGCTAAATTTATAGAAATCATTTGTATATTGCTTATAATAAGGGTACAATTATTAACCACCGACAGAGTGTTCTATTAAAAAGAGATATTTTACAGAGTTAATAATGCATGTCTTATAATGATGACATAATTATGAAAGTAATGGGCAGCAAGACATATTTCCCACTGTGTAGATCAATGTAAAGCTCTGTGAAAACATAATTGAAATCAACTTTACACTAATTAGCATGAGAAATGTTCTTGCCTTACGTTTGAAGGCTCCCTTGTATATACAAATTGTCTCTCGCGTTTGCACAAATGTATGCCCACTATGTTGTGTTCATTATATTGTGGTTTAAGTAGGAAATAATGGGGAAGAAGTTTTATTTTATTCTGTCATATGTTACCTTTTGAGTCTATAATTTATTGTTCTTTTGTTATCCAAAAAGGTTCTTCCGTTTGTTCCTAAAACAATAAAATAAATTATAAAATAAGTGGTAATAAAAAGACATAAGACAATATAGAAGCAATGACATTACATTTAATTGACCACTTGCTAGAATATACTTATAGTGACATTTTACAGAAAGCAAAATGCAACTCAGTGCGGAGAAAAAACTGGAAATGACAACAGCATTTTTCATCTTTACAACTTTTTTAGGTAACAGGGGACAATAGTTATATATAGTGTTACCAGGAAATCATTTCTTAAAGAAAAAAGTTGCACTGCAAAGCAAACAGTTCCATCATTTTTTAATGTTTCACAGTAAAGGGTAAACTTACTAAGTGGTGGTTTTGTTGGAGTTTTAAAACCCCTGCACATCGCTGGCAGATTGAAGCGCCAAACCACTGAATTTACTATTACATAAATCCACCATTAAACCACCAGAAAACCAACTCCAAACCACCCTAAATCCCAACTTTCTGCCCAATCAGAAGAAGAGGAATCACAATACACTTTCTGTATAATGAGGGCAATAATGTATTGAATAATGGGCCTGATACAACAACGATCGCTATTGTGACGCAGCAGCGATTATGCACGCAGTCTTGCTTCGAACATATGCTAATGATTGCAATCACAATGCCATCACAGCCTAACATAAGGATGCCCTCTTTACCTTACACACACACAGATTACAAATACGTATATTTTACTCGGGATTGCAGACAGGGGACTCACTTTTAAAAAGTGTCTGGGTCTCTGGGGATGCGCTGTGCTGTGGACAATCTCTGACAGGCTGTCAGGGATTGGCCGCAGCACATCGCGTCCCCGGGGACCCGGTACATCCACCCTGCAGATAAAACAACCAGCGCTGTCATTCAAATAGACACCGGCCGTCAGCCAGTTGGAGCTTGCAGACCGGCAGCCAATCAGCAGCAGCTGCCAGTCCACGAGCTCCGATTAGCTTGCGGATGGTGCCAGGTTAGAATGGTGGTTGCGCTATCTTGAAGAGGTGCTCTCGCCAGATCTGCCGCCTGGACTCCTGGAAGTTCCACACCAGTCAGAGGCAGCAACCGATGTAGGAACCGGAGAGATGGTTAGTGACAGTGGGGAGCTGCCGTGGCGTCCCATGGGATTGCATCAGCCCATGGGAGAGCTTGCAGGATGGAGGGGAGGGGAACGACTCCAGCTCTACAGCTTTTTTCAGCTTTCTTACGTGTGCACAGTGCAGACTTGGAATAGACATAGGCATGGCATTCTGGGACTTGCAGTTCCATAACAATGAGAGGGTAAACACGTTTGACATATATATTTACATATATCTGTAATGATAACATCTGATAACATCCAGCCAGCTACAGTATACAAGGTCTGCTTTCTTTGAAATTGAGGTGTGGTCACTTCTGTCATCTCCCTAACCATGCTGCCTGCACCTCTGTGACATGATGCATATTACTGCCAGTTACAGGAAAGTAATGTTTGCAGGAGATACCGCCTATTGGCAAATATAAGGGACTAGTATTTAACCATTCATTTACCAGGTCATTAGGTAGTGTGGCTAGTGCTGCATAGTAGTCCTTTCTGCCCTGGCTGCAAACTTGTCCTGTCCGTCTGTCACAGCAGTGGGAGCCAATGGTGGAACGCGCACTCTGGCTACCATTGCGCATGATGGAGACGGGAAAAGCCATAGCGGATTTTCATATAGACTAGTATTATGCACTCATGTATATAATGTGTCACCCAAGCATTGATCCCAGACTTCTGTATTACTTAAATGTGCCTGTGCTGCAGGGCTCTCATCTACAGGTCTGTCCAGTCTCTACTGCGGCAGTGATAGCCGTTGGCGGTGCATTTTCCGATGTGCATGTCGATCTGAGGATTTCAGGATATTTCATAGCTGATTACAATTCTCTCTGCCTTTACCCCGAGCCCTACCTCAACTGCTTCCTGCCCATAGAACTGTTCCAACTGCTGCCTGCCCTCACCCCCCATAATATGTGATGGGACCCAGAAACAGTACAGTAAAACCCAAATTTTTTAAAGTGAGGGGTCCCCACGACCCACAATTTTGTTTGCTCAGTGCGATCACTGACACATCCGTAATGCTTAGCAAGTCTGCAAAACAATCGGTAACATCGAGTACTATCGGAACCTCATGCACACTTGCACAAGGTCTGACCCTACTCAAAAATTGCTAACCTCAGCCAATGCAGTGAAGCCCAAGCTGCATATGGCATCGCAGTAGCTAATTTATGTACACCCATGCAATGGCGTTCAAAGGTACTGGCACGCCTGCATTTCGCCAACCATCTCCTGTCACCACTCCCAAACGGTCACTTCCTGTCAATCACTCTGCGATGGGTTTGTGTAGTGCGATCGCAGTCCCCATCACAGTGGATATTTGCACACTGTGATGCATGTGCAGAATGCAACAATAGGCCGATTGCAAGCGTAATCGCAGTTGCGATCGGTAATGAATCAGGCTCAGTGTCTGCTGGACAGTGATTCAAAAAGTAAGAATTAGTTTATTTCTTTAAGGTGTATGTATAATTAGTTAGAGAGTTAATGAATGCTAATTGTCAAAATATGTGAGAGTGTTGATAGATAGATACAGTACTGAAGAAGCCTATATAAATTAATTATACAGTATTGTTGATTGAGTTATTTGGCTAAAAAAGTAACAACAAGCAGTCCAGCGTCAGCTAGCTCCCTTCTCTCTGCCAAATCCAGGCACCTGCCATCTTCACCACCAACACCATCATCAACAATATCCTTAATCATGATTGGAGGTAGCTCTGCATCCAGGATAAGGCTAAGTGACTCCTCCCCTAGCCAAGATTCCTCAGAATCCTTGAGCGCTAGACCTGCTGCTGTTGCTGCTGGAGGTGGATCTTCATCCCAGAAATCGACCAAGAAGAATACTACTAGTAGTAGTTTAAAAAAAACAATTGAATTAAAAAATCCTTTGATAGTGAAAGCAAGTATGACAGCTGTCACCCAGTTGCACAGTGGATCACTGATGCCATGACGGCTGTGCTAGTATTAGATGGTGAAATAATAGAAATTGAGGATGATAGTGTGGAGGAAGTGCAACAGGAGGATGAGGGGGGATATTTGTGTCCTTCCTGACGCTAATGAGGATATTGATGATGAAGAAGTTGTTTGTGTAAATCAGCCACCAGTGGCAGCAGTTATTGCTAGTGATAAAAAGAAAGCATTTGTCATACCTGGGGATAAAACCAGAAAATCCACCGCTTGGGTGTGAAATTATTTTAACCCAAATCCTGGCAACATTTATGAAGGTATCTGTACCATTTGTGAAGCCAAAGTTAGCAGAGGAAGGGACGTTACCCATCTAGGCATCTCCTCCCTATTACGTCATTTACAGCGAGTTCATGCAATTTATTTAACAAAATTATAATAATTAGTAAATTAATAACAAGCAGTCCAGTATCAGCTACCAGCCATTTGGACCAGCACATGCAATTATCACCACCAACACCCTCATCATCAACCTCCTCCTTTATAATTGAAGGTAGTCCTTCAAAAAAATAGTTTTCTGGAGGCCCAAACAAACCAAGGACTTCAGCCACAAAAGTGTCAGTCCTAGTCGCTAAAGTGCTTCATTTGTTAAACTATGCATGTCCTTTTAAATATCCCACATAAGAGTGGATAGGAGGGCCCAATAACAATTCCATCTTGCACCTCTTTTCTTTGCATTTTCCACTATTTGGAACAGTGCAGACTGACATTATTATAGTTTATTAAACTGCCATCCTGTCTGCCGCTGCTGTGTGGCAATGTTTCATTGATGTCCTATATTTTTCTTTAACTGCCGTGCGTTTGTGCCGCTGCTCTGTCACTTACTTTAGCCAGCCAGCTCACTGCAGCCTTTGGCCTATATTGGTGAAAAGTAGTAAAACAATATTGTGAGCTGTGAGGTGGTTACAATTAACTGGATATGCCTGGAAATGATTGTTATTAAGGTTAATAATACTGTAGGAACCACCTGCTGAGGACACATGGTCTGTGGTGCGGGAAAAGGTATCTAAGTCCTCTATTTCCTCCTTAATCAAGGAGAATGTCTACAAGGTTTACTATAGATGGTACCTGGTACTGGCCGTTTGCACAGAATGTATCATTCAGCCTCTGGGCAGTATTGGAGAGGATGTGACGAGATGGGTACTTACTTACATGCCCTAAAATAGCCCAATTCTGGGATGGGGTTACCAGACTCCTATCGGAAGTTCCTAAAGTACCACTGACTAAGTCTCCCTGGTCCTTCCTCCTTGACTGTCCACTTGAGGGCCTTAACAAACATGCTGATAAACTCTCATCACATATTTTAAATGCAGCTCGATGTCTTATTGCAAGACAATGGAAAGGTATTGACCCTCCTTCTCGCCAAAAACGTAAAAATAAAATTTGGCACGTGGCGGCCATGGAGAATATCAGCTTGTCTCCACAATACCTCTCATAAGTTTCTTATGGTTTGGTGTGACTGGTTGTTATATAATAGCACTAGGGGTGAGAGGGTTCGGATTTCTGAAATCCGTACCCCCCCCGAGCCCCCCCGATCCGAGGCCGATCTGAGTCAGGCTCGACTTTTCCCGCCTGACTCGGATCTGAAATCAAGGCAAAACGTCATCACCCCACCTTCAGGGTCTCGCGGGTTTTGGATTCTATATAAGGTGCCTGCGTCGGCACCATTTTCTCACTCGGCTGTGGACAGTGAAGCGGGAGGGTGGGAGTTAGGGCTGGTTGGGCTGTGTAGCGTAGTGTTGTGCTGAGCTGTGTTGTGCTGCTGTTGTCCATAGGGGCTGTGTCCACTCCTCCAAAGTCCATAGGGGCTGGCGGTGTTGTGCTGTTGTTGTCCATAGGGGCTGTGTCCACTCCTCCAAAGTCCATAGGGGCTGGCTCTGTTGTGCTGTGCTGCTGTTGTCCATAGGGGCTGTGTCCACTCCTCCAAAGTCCATAGGGGCTGGCTGGACTGTGTTGTGCAGTCAGTTGTCCATAGGGGCTGTGTCCTGTGCAGTGTCCCAGTCCTAAAGGGGTGTTGTAGTGTTGTCCAGGGGGTGCTCTGTCCATCAGGGGTGCTCCCCCCAAGTGCAAAAAATATTTTTTCTGTGTTTGTGAATTCTGTGTGCAGTAGCCGCACGTGCATCAACAAAGTAGCGGCAAGCGTGCGCCTGTGTCATAAGTAAAGGGCCAGCTGGCTTGACCGTTAAAGGGTGCTATTACCCCCAAAGTGCACTCCAAATAATTATAATATATATTTTTTTCTGTGTTTGTGAATTGTGTGCACTGTGGCCGCATGTGCATCAACAAAGTAGCGCCAAGCGTGCGCCTGTGTCATTAGTAAAGGGCCAGCTGGCTCATCTGTTAAAGGGTGGTGTAAACCCCAAAGTGCACTCCAAACAAAATAAAAAATTATTTTCTGTGTTTGTGAATTGTGTGCACTGTGGCTGCATGTGCATCAACAAAGGAGCAGCGCCAAGCGTGCGCCTGTGTCCCATAAGTAAAGGACAGGCTGGCTTGTCCATTAAAGGGTGCTGTAACCCCCAAAGTGCACTCCAAAAAAAAAACTATAATTTTTTGTGTTTGTGAATTGTGCGCGCAGTAGCAGCACATGCATCAACTAAGTAGCGCTAAGCATGCGCCTGTGTCATAAGTGAAGGGCCGGCTGGCTTAACTGTTAAAGGGTGCTGTAACCTGCAAAGTGCACTCCAAACAAAATAAAAAAATATTTTTTGTGTTTCTGAATTGTGTGCGCAGTAGCCGCAAGAGCATCAACAAAGTAGCGCCAAGCGTGCGCCTGTGTCATAACTAAAGGGCCATCTGGCTCATCTGTTAAAGGGTGGTGTAACTCCCAAAGTGCAGTCCAACAAAAATAAAACATTTTCTTCTGTGTTTGTGAATTGTCTGCACTGTACATGCATCCTCAAAGCAGCAGCGCCAAGTGTGTGTCTGTGTGTTAAAGGGTGGTGTAACTCCACAAAAAATAAAAAAATAAAAATTTTCTGTCTTTGTGAATTTTGTGCACTGTAGCTGCACGTGCATCAACAAAGGAGCAGCGCCAAGCGAGCGCCTGTGTCCCATAAGTAAAGAGCCGGCTGGCTCATTTCTTAAAGGGTGGTGTAACCCACAAAGTGCACTAGTCTCCAACAAAAATAAAAAATAATTTTCTGTGTTTGTGTGCACCTTAGCCGCACGTATATATCAATATAACATAAATGGAGGACCAAACTTTCTCCGATAAAAATAATATAGGGAAAGATCAAGAACCACTTGCTCCTAGTGCTGAAGCTGCTGCCACTAGTCATGACATAGACGATAACATGCCATCAACGTTGTCTGCCAAGGCCGATGCCCAATGTCATAGTAGAGGGCACATACAATCCCAAATGACAAAGTTCAGGAAAATGACATTAAAAAAAACATTTAAATCATATGAGGAGAAACGTAAACTTGCCAATATGCCATTTACGACACGGAGTGGCAAGGAACGGCTTAGGTCTTTCCCTATGTTCATGACTAGTGGTTCAGCTTCACATGACGATGGAAGCCCTCCTCGCGCTAAAAAAATCAAACGAGTTAAGCTGGCAAAAGCACAGCGAAGAACTGTGCGTTCTAAGAAGATATCACAAATCCCCAAGGAGAGTCCAAGTGTGGTGGCGGTTGCGATGCCTGACCTTCCCAGCACTGGATGGGAAGAGGTGGCTCCTTTCACCATTTTCACACCCCCTGCAAGTGCGGAAAGGAGCACCCACAGTCCACTTGCTGATATGCAAATTGAAGATGTCACTGTTGAAGTACAACAGGTTGAGGATACTGGTGTAGCTGGCGCTGAGGAGGAAGTTGGCGAGGAGGATTCTGATGGTGATGTGGTTTGTTTAAATCAGGCTCCGGGGGAGACAGTTGTTGTCCGTGGGATGAAAATGCCCATCACGGTCATGCCTGGGCAGAAGACCAAACATTCCACCTCTTTGGTCTTGCAATATTTCTATCCAAATCTGGACAACAACTGTCTTGCCATATGTACCATATGTAAAGGTGAATAAAGTAGGGGTAGGGACGTTAACCACCTAGGAACATCATCCCTTATACGGAACCTGCAAAAGTTACTGTCAAGTTCAGAAACTTTGGCTAAGATCGTAAGCAGTCCAGGGACACCTAAAATCCCGTTGTCCTGTTGTATCCAAGCGCCTGCAAACCACACCGTCAACTCCCTCCTCGTCAATTTCCTCCTCAGTCAGGTTCGGAAGTAGTCCTGCAGGCCATGTCACTGGCATGACTGACTCTCCTATCCGGGATTCCTCCGGAGGATCCTGCATTGCTACGCCTACTGCTGCCACTGCTGCTGTTGCTGCTGCTAGGAGTCATTCATCATCCAAGAGAGGAAGTAGGAACACCACTACTTTTACTAAACAATTGACCCTCCAACAGTCCTTAGCGAGGAGGATGAAGTACGACAGCAGTCATCCTGAAGCAAAAAGTATAACTGGGGCCTTGACTGCTATGTTGGTGTTAGACTTGCGTCCGGTATCCGCCATTAGTGCAGTAGGATTTAGACAATTGATGGAGGTAGTGTGTCCCCGGTTCCAAATCCCGTCTAGATTCCACTTCACTAGGCAGGCGATACCGAGACTGTACGGAAACGTCAGAAAAAGTGTCCTCAGTGTCCTGAAAAATGCCGTTGTACCCAATGTCCACTTAACCACAGACATGTGGACAAGTGGAACAGGGCAGACTAAGGACTATATGACTGTGACAGCCCACTGGGTAGATGTATCACCTTACGCAGCAACAACAGCAGCGTCACCAGTAGCAGCATCTCAGAAACGCCAACTCGTTCCAAGGCAGGCTACGCTGTGTATCACCAGTTTCAGTAAGAGGCACACCGCCGACAACCTCTTAGAAAAACTGAGGGAAATCATCGCCCAGTGGCTTACCCCACTTAGACTCTCCTGGGAATTTGTGATATCTGACAACGCCACCAATATTGTGTGGGCATTACATGTGGGCAAGTTCCAGCACGTCCCATGTTTTGCTCACACAGTAAACTTGGTGGTGCAGAATTTTCTGCAAAGTGACAGGGGCGTGCAGGAGACGCTTTGGGTGGCCCGAAAAATTTCTGTCCACTTTCACCATTCAGCGACTGCGTGCCGAAGACTGGAGCGCCAGCAAACACTCTTGAACCTGCCCCGCCATCACCTGAAGCAAGAGGTTGTGACGCGGTGGAACTCAACACTATATATGCTTCAGAGGATAGAGGAGCAGCAAAAGGCCATTCAAGCCTATACATCCACCTATGACATAGGCAAAGGAGGGGGTATGCACCTGACTCAAGCGCAGTGGAGAATGATTTCCGTGTTGTGCAAGGTTCTCCAGCCCTTCGAACTTGCCACACGTGAAGTCAGTTCAGACACTGCCAGCTTAAGTCAGGTCATTCCCGTCATCAGGCTTTTGCAGAAGCAGCTGGAGAAAGTGAAGGAGGAGCTAAGATGCAGCGATTCCGCTCGGCATGTGGGACTTGTGGATGAAGCCCTTCATTCGCCTTGCCAGGATTCCAGGGTGGTCAATCTGTTGAAATCAGACCACTACATTTTGGCCACCGTGCTTGATCCTAGGTTTAAAGCCTGCAGAGGTGCAAAGACCTGCTGGTGAAAACACTGTCAGCAGAAGCGGAAATTGACATGTCAACAGCTCCTTCTTCATTTTCTCCTGCAACTGGGGCTGCCAGGAAAAAACTTAGGTATCCTAAGCAACCCGCTGGTGGTGATGCAGGGCAGGCAGGACCAAGTTTGGACATCTGGTCCGGACTGAAGGACCTGGCAACAATTTCTGACATGTCTACTGTCACTGCATATGATACTGTCACCACTGACAGAATGGTGGAGGAATTATTTTCTGTGTTTGTAAATTGTGTGCACTGTGGCTGCACGTGCATCAACAAAGGAGCAGCACCAAGCGTGCACCTGTGTCATAAGTAAAGGGGCAGCTGGCTTGTCCATTAAAGGGTGCTGTAACCCCCAGAGTGCGCTCCACAAAAAATAAAAAATTCTTTTTTTTTTCTGTCTTTGTGAATTGTGTGGGCTGTAGCCGCACCTGCATCCTCAAAGCAGCAGCGACAAGCGTGCGTCTGTCTGTTAAAGGATTACATCGGTGACAGCATCCATGTAGGCATGTCAGACAGGAGAAGATGATGTTCATAAAAATGAATTATCAACTCTTCCAGGGAGACCAGCCTCCAGAACGTACAGAGGGACCTGTGGTGGTGGATTCCAGCGGGGACGAATTAATACTCTGTGAGGATGTACACAACACTGAAGAGGGTGAGGAATCGGTGGATGAGGAGGATGAGACGACATCTTGCCTCCGTAGAGCCAGTTTGTGCAGGGACAGATTAATTGCCAGCTTGTTTTGTGGGGGCCCAAACGAACCAATCATTTCAGCCACAGTCGTGTGGCAGATCCTGGCGCTGAAATGATTGGTTTGCTAAAGTGTGCATGTCCTGTTTATACAACATAAGGGTGGGTGGGAGGGCCTAAGGACAATTCCATCTTGCACCTCTTTTTTTTCTTTGCATTATGTACTGTTTGGGGCCTAGTTTTTCAAACTGCCATCCTGTCTGCCACTGCAGTGTCACTCCTAGATTGGCCACGTGTTTGTGCCGCCCACTCGTATCGCTTAGCATAGTCATCCAGCTACCTTGGTGCAACCTTTTGGACATAAAAACACTATTGTGAGGTGTGAGGTATTCAGAATAGACTGTAAATTAGTTGAAATTAAGGTTATTGAGGTTAATAATAGCATAGGAGCAGAAAAACCCACAAATTCTGTGATTTTAGCTGTTTTTATGCTTTTTTTCAAAAAAATACTGATCCAAAACACAAAACCCTGAACCCAAAACACAGAAGGGTGGTTTTGGCAAAACCAATCCAGATCCAAAACACGAAGAAAGATCCAAATCCAAAATCAAAACACAAAACACGAAAAGTGGCCGGTGCAAACCCCTCAATAGCACCATATCATATGAGACCCTGCCCTCAGGCTTTTCGGATGATATGCTTTAACGATTACAATTTATTTATCTCAATTGATTGATTTATTTATTTATGTTTTTCTTCTTCATACTGCCATGGTGGGTTTTTTGTTTAGGCTTCCCCAACGTGTAACATAGACCCGGATTAGGCCTCTTTCCTACTTACCCTGCCCCCCTGCCAAAACCCTCCTCTTCTCTTCCTTTTCTTCTTACTCTCTCTCGTCATTTTTTCTTCTCCTTTCTTCTTTTCTATGCTCTTACGATTCCCATTTGCTCTCTTCTTATGTTTTGATATGTTTTTTACAGTTTATTGCTTTGATATCTAGCGGTTCTTATTTCTCTGAATAATTTTTCTTTTTTTTAAATTAGTTCTCAGATCTGTTTATTGATATATATGTGCTTATATGTTACTATGCAGTTCCGCATTTTATCTTCTTATTTCTTGTCTCTTTATATTCCCGATATCTTTTTCGTCTATGCACGTATTGTTGTGCTATTTTATTTTTGCAAAATTTAAAATAAACTTGTTAAATAGGAAAAAAAAGGCAAAAAAATAATAATGTAGGCACGAAAACACGAAAACAGGCCCAAATAATTTTAGCAGTTTTTATAATTTTTTGAAAAAAAATACAGATCCAAACCAAAACACGTGGGTGTGGTTTTGCAAAACCAGAACCTAAACCAATACACGAAATTTAATCCAGATCCAAAACCAAAAAATTAGGGGGTTGGCGCACAACTCTACATTACATACATACTCACTACAAAGGGGAACAATGCAGAGCATCATGATATACTGATACAATGAAAATAAGTACCTATATATAATACCAATAACTCATACTACTCAAGCTGGCCACAACTGGTATGGGTAGCTTATGTATTTTCGCTAATACATCTCTAACTCAAGCAATGTTTCTCATTGTTACAGTACTCTTCCTCTCATTAAATCACCTGGGAAAATTTCTGCAAAGTAAGTATGCGATGGATAACACATATACCTAAAATGCTTAATTCAACTATATGTAGCTCATTGAAAATTAATATATTAGAAGAACTGATATACAGTATATGTTACTAGAAATTTGATGTATTTGAACCTATACATAATGAAAGTAAGAGACATGTACAGTATTTCACACAGTTGAACTTAGGATCTAGATTCTGGCACTGGATAATAATGCTTCTGGATAAATCTAAGCAATGGTACAATAGTAAGAATGTAGAAAATGGAAAAAGTTTTTGAATAGAATGTAAAAGGCTCTTGCTTCTCTACCAAATTATGTTAAATAAATATTTGAATATATGGGGATGCATAATGGTGTGGTAAGGAAAGCTAGACCTATGGAACTCTGGACAAATGGTATAAACAGGTCTTCATGTAGAGGTGAGAAGTGATAATGAAAAAAGGATTACTTTCAAGTTATTGGTATATAAATATAGGGTTGAAATGTAATACTGTACAGTATATGATCTATCTATAGTATTCAGTTGTGCCCAATATTCAAGATAAGTACTGTATTCATGGGAAGGCTTCACCGGGATTACCTGCTGTACCTACTGCTGGTATTCATTTTATGGAGTGTGTTTTTGCATAATCATTTGTACAATGTCAAGTGGAATTTTGACAACTTTTCATTGTAAGTTTGCCCTATATGATGAATGAAATGCTATACCATTTTAAACAAAATGGTTGCTTAAATGACTTGTAATATTTTTACAAAAACACCTATAGAAATTTTCCCGCGCTGCTCCCGACCTTTGGAACTATCTCCCTCTCCCTACTGAGACTCTGCACCTCTTTACAATCCTTCAAATGGGCTCTCAAGACCCACCACTTCATCAAAGCCTTCCAGCTCCCATCTTAACTTGCTGCTACATCTTCCTTCCTCCCTACCTGCCCCATCTGTGTCACACCTGTTTGTCTGTCCCTCCCATTTAGATGTAAGCTGCTATGAGCATTGCCCTCTAGCCTCTTGTGATTCTCCTACTTTCTCCTACTTTCATATACTTCTTACTCCCCACCAGGGCACATAACACTTGGTTGCTTTGCTCTGTTGCTTATCTGGGTGTTATGGTCGCGAATGTAGCAATGTATATTATCCATGTCCTGTATTGTATTGTACTGCAAGTCACTGTAAGTCAACCTGTTTGCCTATGTACTTTGTAAGGCGCTGCGGAACACTTGTGGTACCATATAAATAAATGATAATAATAATAATAATAAAAACATATAAACAATTTTATGCTACTGAGTTGTCAATGTTGGACTTGGGTAAATGGACGGGATGTAGTTATGAGAAGTCTCAATCCCGACAGCGGAATCCTGGCAAATGATTTAACATAGGCATCAAAATACGACGCCTATGTTAAACCCGATGCTGGAACGCCGATGACGCCAGCACGATTGAAGGGTTAGGATTAGGGAGTCTAGTGTGGTTTTGGGGGGGCAGATTAGGGTTAGTCACCCCTAGGGGGAGGGTTAGGGTTAGGCACCCCCAAAGAGGGATTAGGGTAAGGCACCCCACGGGAGGGTTAGGTTTAGGGAGCGGTAAGAGCGGGTTAGGGTTAGGCACCACCGAGGGGAGGTTATGGTTAGGCACCGCTAAGGGAGGGTTAGGGTTAGGGGGGGGCAGGGGAGGGTTAGGATCATACCTGCCCCAGTCGGGATCTCCTCCTGTCGGGCATCTGCTGTTGGGATTGGCTAAACAGCCGCCAGTATTTCAATCCCATTCCTTCGGACATATGGTCCCATATAACAAGCTTTGACTGGGGGAATTTATGTAGGGTGGATGGTCCTCATTTGTATAGGCCAAGGAGCATTTGTTGCATCTGCATAAGCAGTAACCAGCGGAAGCAATAAAACGAGAGCTTTCAAGGGGGTGGTAAAACAAAAGAGAATGACTATAGTATGGATTAAAGGGTAAAAGCATTGGCTTGCTTTGCTCACCCAAGCTTTATAAGCCACACCACCTCTTATTCATGCCAGAACTGTCTTAGACCATTTGAGACTCTTGCATCAAAACAAGCAGAGTATGAGAATAGATGTCAACATTCCAGTCAGAGCTACACTACTATCTATGTGTTATATTTTAATGTCCTTTTCACCATCCTAGCTGAATGCCTGTTGGACCAATCACAAAATAACATACTAATATTATAAAAATACTATGACTTGATTGGTCCACTTGCTCACACACTCCCTCTGCTGTCATTTTAACGTTGCAAATGTGTTCACTCTTAGAATGTATTCCACTGTCACTCTGATTACAAATCTGCCCTTGACCGATCAAGAGATAGAAGGGACCGCAATACTTATAAAATATAACTATAGCAATTCTTGTAAAATATAACTTTATATAAAATGCTATTTAAAAAAATCCCTAAATTTAAACAAACTTAAATTCATAAATCTTATTGCTTACATTACTGAAAGTATAATTCTGAAATCTTCTACTGCTTGGCTAATGTGATGATTCACTGCCTAGAGTAGGTAGTGGGAGCTTTAAAACAAGTGGAAAAAGGGCACATCTATACAGTATTTTTAAAACCCTATTCATCATCTGGTGTTATTTAAAATATGTTTATAACATATATAAACAGTCAGAAGGAGGCAAGGGTGTTGTAGTGCTCATATTAGTGCACATACATAAAACATTACACCGACAACAAAAATAGTGAAAGACATAATGAACACTCCCTGAGTTCTACTAAGGTGACTGCAGTCATTCACAAATGTCAGCTAAAGGCAGGTAAATTACATCTCAAAAACGGTTAAATAAATAGGCGCCGATTAGTGTAATATATGAAATGTTTAGTAAAAGTTTTAAAACCATAGTGCCCAATACAGTGCAGATGTACTTGTACCAGATGTACTTGTACTAAATATTTCAAACTTCTCTGTGTGCAGTTGGTCCCCCAGATTTCTGAGGTCTTTAAAGTCATAAATAACCCAAAGAGTAGAGAATAGAGTAAGAGACCATATTGTGTAGTAATTCAGGTATTTTTAATATACTGTATCCTAGATAAAAATCAAAAAGCCCTAACCTCTGAATACACAGGAGCTGGATGTTCGACAAAAATTGGTTTCTAAGCATTTTGTCCCTTGGTCTTACTCAGGGAGATACTGTACATATGCATACATTTTCCAATTTGTATGAATTCATTCTATGTAAAATTGCTTCCCATTTTTGTAAATAGTCTTGCCGAAATACAGATAAAGCACATTTAACTTTGACTATCCTGGGCGTCCTCCTTGCCTTGAAACTTGCTGGAACACCACATACAGTATGTCTAACTTGTGCTCCAACTGTAGTTATTCTTTGTACGTTGTAATCTATAACAGTGACTAGCAGTTATAATAAGGGGAAGCTTACCTTCAAATGTACAGTGATGCTTTTCAAAGTAAATCAGAAAAAATGAAGCCAATATTAACTGAATTCCAATCAGATAGAATATTTCCATACTGCAATAAATGTCATACAGTAATTTAATTGTAACCAAACATATAATAAATGTCCATTAACACATGCATACATATAGCCTGCATATCCCATGCTACAATAAATGGCAAAGTCATAACTATAACCATACATAAAATAAATCACCACTAACACATACATAGTTACATACATTCATTCATTCATTCATTCATACATACATACATACATACATACATTCATACATACATACATACATACAAAATAAAATGTGTTTGTTTTACTTATTTATGCTTTTATGACCTACAGATATTATTAAACAAGTAGCTATTACAGGAAAATACATACTATTCAGTACTGCCTATATCTAATATGTGCGAACATTACAAATAGTCTATACAAAAAATACATAAAATATCACTAACTTTATAATATCCATCATACATGTATAGGCAATTAATTTATTTTATTCATGCAAGAGTACAGTGTATCACAGCTTACTTAATATAACATAATATAAGGAATTATTTTATTTAAATGAATATATATACATGCTTTATATTAGTGAAAATATAGTTTATTCAAATGACAATATTTAAAAGGCTAAAATAAATGAGTGAAATAAAAAACAGAAGAGAAGAGTACTAATATTCATATTCATGATCACCCAATAGTAATAACAGTAGTAATAATAGTAATAAATGACTTCATATTGAGCCAAACTAATGAATACAAATTAACTTAATACCTTTCTTAGTGATTATTGTCCAAGTGGGATTTCTTTGCCTGTAATTGAAGCTGAAACTGCTGTACAGCGTCCTGCAATGAAAACTATAAGTTCCCAGAGGCTGTTTTGTGTAGTTCAAACCTCTTTCATGCACCAATAACTTTTAAATTGGTAAAGGGTAAAATCATTTCTGGTATAGATTACATACTCCCGCAAGTACTGTATGTACTCTAAAATCATAATATGCTATTGATTATTTACCACTAAAAGCGTGAGCATTATATAACACTTCGGAATAAAATATTCTGCTTTGAAAAAAATAGTAATAAATATTTTGTGAGTGGGTACCCATGGGTGACAGTTGTGAAAATGTTCTATTACAGATTGCACTACACATGTGGCACATGTCCTTCTCCACATATCAGAGATATGATAGATTAAGCCAATTATTATATACTATACTACTGTCTAATATTGGTATAGTATAAGTATATAATATTATACTGTACAATTATTATATACTAATACTATACTATTGATATATGCCAGGTCACCTCAGTCTCTGCGCCCATTGATGATGTGCGATCCGTCTTCAGACAATCCATTGCAGATGTATGGGTACCAGTAGCCAATTATTATTAGATTCTCAAAAAAATATTTAAGATGCTAATGAGTTGCTGCATGTATCAAATGTATTTTATTAGTCTAATCACAACAATAAAATAAATAACTAATTTGTATATGTCTTTCTCGCAGAACATTAGGGTTGGGTACAGGATGCCAGCGCTCCGTATCATGATGCCAGCATCCTGGCAGGTTTAGGATACCGACAGCTGTCAGTCAGTATCCTTACCCCCCCCCTCTCCCTACCCTAACCCCTCTGGTGCCTGAACCTAACCCTCCCTCCCAGTACCTAAACCTAACCTCACCCTCACCTCATCCTAAATCTAACCCTCCCCCTATCCCTACCCTAACCCCTCTGGTGCCTGAACCTAACCCTCCCTCCCAGTACCTAAACCTAAATTCCCCCTCACCGCATCCTAAATCTAACCCTCCCCCTTAGTGCCTAACTCTAATCCTCCCCCTCAGGGCCAGATTTCCCGCTAGACATCCTAGGTGCCCGCCTAGGGCCTGGCAGGATCCAAGAGGCCCGTGGACAGGCCCCTTTGCCTGAAGAAATCACCCGATTAAAGCACTCCCAGAGGAGCACTGCACGAGTACCGCATGATGTCGTGACGTCACACGGTCCTGCTTCCACTCCCAGAGAGTTTCGCGCTTCTGTATGCATGGTGCTCTCTCGGGGAGTCTGTGTACGTGGCCGCCTGTGCCTGACTGAGGGAAGGGTGTGCAGGTGTGCACAGAGTGACTCACCAGGTCCGCGGCCCACCATTCTGTCCCTCCCAGCTTATCCATCATCCAATTAGCCCCGCTGCGGCCCTCCCCAGCACCCACTCTGCCAGCGTTCCAAGCCCGCTGCAGCCCACCAGCAGCAAACAGCAGCAGTGCTGCACCCAGCAAGGCCAGCAGGTAGGGACCGGTATTAATTACCCTGATGAGCTGCTTGCACAATAAAATATATATATATATATATATATACACCATACACACATATACCATACACACACTACAAATATGTATATATATGTGTATGTATGTATATATATGTGTATGTATGTATATGTATATATACTCGCCGAGTCTATCAACTCTGTTCTTTCCCCTTTCCTACAGTCTTACCATGTTCTTCTCCTTTGCCCCCATCCCCCTTTCCTCTAATCTCCCTGTTTGTCCAGCTTTCCTCCCATCTCCCTCTGTTTCTCCACCTTTCATCCGTCTCCATCTGTTTGGTCCCCTTTCCTCATGTCTCACCCTATCTTTCCTCCTGTCTCACCCTACCTTTCCTCCTGTCTCACCCTATCTTTCCCCCATCTCCTTCTGTTCGTCCCCATTTCCTCCTGTGTCATCCTATCTTTTCCCCCTTTTCTCCTATTTCGCTCTGTTCTTTCCCCTGTTTTTACCTGTGACATTCCAAGTGGGGTCCAGAGACATCTACTGTAATTATATGCACAGGATTGTTTGAGGGAGGGGGCCCCAAACCGGTAACTGCCTGGGGTCCCATAAGGTCTAAATCCAGCTCTGCTCCCCCTAGTGCCTAACCCTAACCCCTAACCATAACACTAACCCTCCCCCCTAAACCCGCTACTTACCTTGGGAATTCCGGTGGTTGGGATGCCAGTGCCGGGATCTGACAGGAATGCCCACATGGTGAATATGACCGCATCTCTGCTTAATAATATTACCAATAAGTATAAATTGGCAGCATAGGTTCTGTGGCCACAGACAATTGGTTCTAAAAGTATTCAATATTATTTTGCTTACTTGGCATAATATAAAATAGAGTAGAAAACCTTATTCACAATCTCATACTATAGCTGGATTCTACAAAGTCTCAAAGTTAATAGACTTCATTATATACGAGCATAATTGGTTTTCAGATTCAGAGAACTTGATTTGAAACAGTCCCGCTACTCAGTCTGTTATAATATATGTGCCTGTATATTTAATATATGTGCCTGCTATAATATATGTGCCTGTACTTCACAGCACCTTTGCAATCTTTGTCCGTGGAGCTTTAACTGGAAACATTCCCAACAGTGATTAAATGAGTGTAAACTGTAACTGTATAACAAGCGTTGGCAGCACAAAGTTGTTAGTAGACAAAATAGCTTAAGGGGTCCAGTTACTAAGCAGTGTTAGAAGACAGAGTGAAAAGTGATAAGAAAGTGATAAAGTGCCAGCCAATCAGCTCCCAACTGTCATCTCACAGACTGTGTTTGAAAAATTGCATAATACAGGCAAGAAGAGGTATTTCAGCGCTGAACCTTCAGTCCACAAACAATATGTGATCACTTTACAAAGTCAGTCCAATCCTATGTTGAACTATGCTCCCGAACAACTGGATCTAAACTTGCATTCAAGTTCTAATCCGAGTGTATATAAAGGTATCTTTATGGAATCTTTTATTCTGTTCTATAATCACACGTGTCAGGACCTCATGGAAAGAGGAAACTTACATAATCATACTTACTCGCATTCATCTCACGGTTTCTTACAACTCCAAGGATGCGGGGAATATCCTCATAGAAAATGATTTAATCATACAAAAATAGTCCAATAAAAATTAAACAATAAAAGATGGATATAAAAAAGCCGACAAAGTTTAAGTATGTTCTCCTGGGGGACAAAGTACCGTGCAGCCGTCGGGGGAAAATATGGTAGCCGGCACCGGTCCTCCGTGCTGCAGACTGCAATGGTGTGAGCGGCTTTGCAGATGAACTTCCTTGGGTCGGCACTGTCCTCCAGGTTCTCTGGTAGTGTCCAGTAATGTGGTTTCAATGCATTTTGGGGAATCCTCTTTTCCTTTTTCAAGAATAGCCACACTGTTATCCTAGCCGGGCTTAAATTCACAAGCACCCAGTCACATGTTTTCCCTAATCCAATCATATAACACTGAACTCGTGCATTGATACAAACTGTCACGGCCAGGGTATTTCAGCATGGCACTAGGCGAGTGTTACCTGTGAGGTCATTGTGGCGCGGGCTGTCTGGTGGCGGAGCTGGTGTCTGGCGGGGGGCTTTGGCTGCGTGCGTTGTTGTGCGAGCCTGTTGTCACTCTGCGCTGGTAAGGCCTGGCGGCGTCTCCATTCCATTTGGCATGGGCGCTGCCATCTTGCCTTCTGGCCATGTGATGCGGCTGGCCAATCCTGGTGAGTCACATGTTCCCTCCGGCCAGTAACAGCACGGTATGGAGTATTTAGGAAGGGTCAGTGCCTTCCTTCTTTGCCAGTGCAACGTGTATCTCAGCCTAGCTGAGAGGGAGTTCTCTTTGCTTATCCTGTTCCTGTGAATTCGCTGTCTGCCAGTCTGCCTGTCAGCTCCTAGCTCCCACTGGACTACCCCGCTTCCTCCATCACCCTTGCCCATACCTGAGTGCCTGAGCCTGCTGACATCCTGCGCTTCAGTTCACTACCTGCATACCTGGCTTGATTATTTTCAGTTTCACTACCTGCACACCTGGACAGCTCTAATTGTTTTTCTTGGACATTAACCCATTACTCCCACCACAGAATTCTTGTGTACATTTATATGTTCCTCGACTTTTGTTTACTGCCACATTATATGTCTACTCAAGCACTTATTAAAAATCCTAGTTTATTTTCAAATCCGCTTCTGTGATTGCTCCTGCTAGCACCCCGGGTCCACAAACAACCCAGAACATAACACAATAGGTCTTAAAATTACTTTTAAAAGACATGCTTTTGAAAAGATATACCTAAAATCATCAATTAATATAATGGTTTTATATAAAAAAAAGCCTTATATGAAAAAACAATGTAGATATTAAAATATTTCTAAAAAAATATCTGACATGATTTATAGAAATAAAAGACAATAGATCCTCATCCATATCTCATAAACAGGGGGAGAGAAAAATCATTAGTTTTGTGGAATAATACTGGTCAGAAAGAGATACAACTATATAAACCATTTAGTTTCAAAGTCTGCATTTAGACCCTTAGGTGTTAGAGTTTTCAGCTCAAAAATAGTCTGCATTTCTAGTTTAGCCAAAGCTGTTTCTATACTGCTAGACCTCCAATTTCTTTTACATAGTTTGATCCCACAAAAGCTTTTTTAAATCCTTTATATTGCAGGCATGTTTCTCTTTGAAATGTAATGAAACATTGTGTTTCTCATACCCCTTCTTAATGTTTCTAGAATGTTCAGCTAATCTTTATTTTAACATCCTACTAGTCCTCCCCACATATTGAGCCCCACAAATGCACTCTAAGAGATATACCACATTTTTGCTTGCGCGTGTAATGAAATCCCTTATTTCATATGTACCTGTAGTCACATTTTATTTATATTGGGAAACCTTACTATCTGTCTTGCAGCCTTTACACATGCTGCATGTCCCACAACAATAAAAGCCTTTTGAAATAATCCTAGTTGTTTTTTCATTTATCGGCAAAGCACTCTTCATTAGGAAGTTTTTTAAATTCTCTGCTTTCTTCTAAATTATACGTGGTTTACCAGTGATATAATCCTTTAACAAAGGGTCTCTCACTAAAACATTCCAATGTTTTTTTTAGGATTTTTTCTAATTGGTTATGTTGTGATGTATATCTAGTAATAAAAAATACTTCTTTTTCCATCTCGTTTATTTGTTTTCCCTTATAATTAAGGACTTCTTCTCAATTAAGATTCCTTCTTTTTTCTTTAGCTTTTATAACTCTATCCTTATTGTATCCCTTACTCAAAAATTGTTTTTCCATTGCAGCCGCTTGTTCATTGTATACTTCTGTTTTAGAACAATTTCTCCTTAGGCGCTGGAATTAACTGTTTGGTATACTATTGATCCAGTTGGCATGATGGTTACTATCTTGATTTATGTATGAGTTACAATCTGTCGGCTTGATATAATTTATAATCAGCAGATTTTCTCCTTCTACATATATATTCAGATCCAAGAAGTTCACCTTCGCCTTACTAATTTCAAAAGTTGATAAAAAATTTTTGTTATTGGTATTCAGATATTTGCAGAATAAGTTCAGTGATGACTCATCACCTCCCCATGTAAAGAACACATCATCTATATATCTGATCCAGAGCACCAGGCTAGCTACCCACTCATGGCCCATCCAGACCTATTGGTCCTCCCAATGGGACATGAATAGATTAGCGTAAGTAGGTGCCAGCCTGGTGCCCATAGCAGCACCAGAGCACTGTTGGAAAAAATTTGCCCTTATGCCAAAAAAAAAAATATTAATCAAAATAAAAGATACTCCTTCTAAAATTAAATCTCTACATCTTATATCCATATTATCCTTATCTAAATGGTATGTCAAAGATTCAAACCCTAAATGATGTTGTATTATTGTATATAGAGCCTTTACATCTGCAGTCACTAAATAATGGCCAGGTTGCCAATTACATCCCCTGAGTTGGTTAATCACTGAAATCCTATCCTTCATATGTGATTTAGTCTCGATTACCAGAGGCTGTATCATATGGTCCAACATACAGGATACATTTGAAGTTATGGAGTTAATTCCTGCCACTATTGGTTGTCCTGGGGTTTTATCAATGCTTTTGTGTACCTTAGGTAACACACATAATACTGGAATTGAATGATTGTCCAGTTTGATATAGTTGGCCTCCTCCATTGACAAAATCCCTTGAGATGTGCACAAGCTCACTAATATTTCTAGTTTTTTAGGATGTTATTGGAAGGATCCCCCCGTAATTTCTTGTATGTCTGGGTATCTGATAATTGGCGGAGGATTTCTGCATGGTAGTCGTCCCTGTCTAGGATGACTGCCCCTCCACCTTTATCAGTTAGTTTGATGACAATTTGGTTATTATTTTTAGTGTCTTTATGGCTTTCCTCTGAGCTACCGTTAAATTGTATTTTTTAGGGAATTTAAATTGTGTATTTTCTAAATCTTCTTTTACCAAACGTTCAAATATTTCCACATAACATCCTATTTTGTGTTTAGGGAAAAAAGTGGATTTTTTCTTGAAGATTTTGATATTTGGAGTATTCATTTCTTTGTCATCTTCCTTTTTTTCTGAAAAGAATCTTTTTAGTGCTAGCTTCCTTATGAAACATATACCTCAAAATCATTAATTCAATTGGATGGGGCAAATTTCAAACCTCTCTCTAGGAGGTTTTCTTCATCTTTATTCAGCTTGTGTTTGCTCAAAATATAGATCTTAGTTTTACTGATCTCACCATCCATGGATTTATCTTCATTAATGTTCTGATGGATTTCTTTATTTTTAGCCAGACCTGCTATTTTCTTTTTAGACAGATGTTTATGTGTTCCAGCCCTACAACCCCTTCTTCTTTTCTTTTTATTCCTATATAGGGATGTGTTGGCTATCCTTGGAATTTCTTGGTTTGTATTTCCCCTAAAAAACGTTGGTGCTTAGAGCTCCTTCTGTTACTATTTTTATTATGTGTTCTAAAGCCTATATTATCCTTTTTTATTATTTCTGTTGTACTGAAGCGCTTTTACTTTTGTTCTCTATTTAAGCCACCATTCTAATCCTAGTGGTCTCCTGACTCTATTTTTGATCTGGAGTTACAAAAGGATTTCTAGTTCTCATTTTTCTATCGTGTTAGTGATTTGCTCTATTCAGGTAATTCTCCTCTCCTATATCTTATTAATCAGGAATTCCTATTTTGGTCTGGAGTATGATAGTGATTGGTATCCCTCCTCAACCTCCTGTCCTGATGGGAATTCATTCTATGTCGGTAGCGTCCTTCCCCTTCCCTATTTCTTTCTAATTCAAATGTTCTTTTATTTCCATTTATAGTGTATTTGTATTCATATTTATTTCTATCTTTTCTTTCCCATTTCTTATCTTCTTCCATTCTTTCTATAGATTTATCTCTAAAAAGTGAAGCATTTTCTTCATCTTCCTCCATATAATTATAGTTATCTCTTCTATTGAAATCATACTGAACGCCTTCCTTATAATCCTTTTTGCCACTTAAATATTTCTTTTGTTTCTTAGTCATTAATTTTCTTTCATTTCTTTCAATCTTTTGTAGGATTTTATTTTCATAAATGTGGTATATCTCTTAGAGTGCATTTGTGGGGCTCAATATGTGGGGAGGACTAGTAGGATGTTAAAATAAAGATTAGCTGAACATTCTAGAAACATTAAGAAGGGGTATGAGAAACACAATGTTTCATTACATTTCAAAGAGAAACATGCCTGCAATATAAAGGATTTAAAAAGCTTTTGTGGGATCAAACTATGTAAAAGAAATTGGAGGCCTAGCGGTATAGAAAACAGCTTTGGCTAAACTAGAAATGCAGACTATTTTTGAGCAGAAAACTCTAATACCTAAGGGTCTAAATGCAGACTTTGAAACTAAATGGTTTATATAGTTTTATCTCTTTCTGACCAGTATTATTCCACAAAACTAATGATTTTTCTCTTCCCTTTCTCTCCCCATTTTTCTCTCCCCCTGTTTATGAGATATGGATGAGGATCTATTGTCTTTTATTTCTATAAATCATGTCAGATATTTTTTTAGAAATATTTTAATATCTATATTGTTTTTTCATATAAGGCTTTTTTATATAAAACCATTATATTAATTGATGATTTTAGGTATATCTTTTCACAAAGCATGTCTTTTAAAAGTAATTTTAAGACCTAGTGTATCAATGCACGAGTTCAGTGTTATATAATTGGATTAAGGAAACCATGTGACCGGGTGCTTGTGAATTTAAGCCCGGCTAGGATAACAGTGTGGCTATTCTTGAAAAAGGAAAAAAGGATTCCCCAAAATGCATTGAAGCTTCATTACCGGACACTACCAGAGAACCTGGAGGACAGTGCCGACCCAAGGAGGTTCATCTGCAAAGCCGCTCACACCATTGCAGTCTGCAGCACGGAGGATCGGTGTCGGCTACCATCTTTTCCCCCGATGGGTGCACGGTACTTTGTCCCCCAGGAGGACATACTTAAACTTTGTCTGCTTTTTTTATATCTATCTTTTATTGTTTAATTTTTATTGGACTATTTTTGTATGAATAAATCATTTTCTATGAGAATATTCCCTGCATCCTTGGATTTGAAAGAAACCGTGATGTGAATGCGAGCAAGTATGATTATGTAAGTTTCCTCTTTCCATGAGGTCCTGACACATGTGATTATAGACCAGAATAAAAGATACCTTAAAGATACCTTTATATACACTCGGGTGAGAACTTGAATGTAAGTTTAGATCCAGTTGGTCGGGAGCATAGGATAACATAGGATTGGACTGACTTTGTAAAGTGATCACATATTGTTTGTGGACTGAAGGTTCAGCACTGAAATACCTCTTCTTGCCTGTATTATACAATTGTTCTTTCTTGGGACTAGGGTTTGCCCATTTAGAGTTTAATAGCTGCTGCCAAGAGGCGCAAGGTTAAAGAATTGTTTTTGTTTCATAAACTTGTGTTTGAAAAAATACAGTTGGGAGCTGATTGGCTGGCACCTTATCACTTTCTTATCATTTTTCACTCTGTCTCCTAATACTAAGCAAATAAACCCCTAACAGCAGTAAACAACTGGTGAATTATAGCTAGTATAATACAATCATCAGCAGCCCAGCGTTGTTAGTATGCAAACATTCAGCAGCTGCAAACAACTTTGTCATGTTTCTTACCACCAACAGATATTTGCCCATTTCATATTACTTCATCCAGAAGGGAAGACAGTTATCCACAATCTGCTGTATTAGGATATATTACCCACACTGGAAGTATTTCCTCCTGCTTGGGTCCAGCTGCAATGGGCTGTTAGTGTTAGTTATTAGGGCAAGCTAACTCAGCTGGATGTGCTGAGAACATATGCTGGAAAGGCTAAATAAAGATGCCACACTCTGCACACTCCTCACTCCCCACAACCGTTCTAAGATGCGTGTCACTGGTGGACAGTTGCTTACGCGTTTCTCCACCCCATTTCTCAGCGATTTCATCAGAGGATCATATTATATAGCTTAGTAGAGGACATATGCTGGGTCACCTCAGTCTGCGACCAGCTCCTCCCTGTCTCCTGTGCTGTAAAGCCCCCACTCTGTTCAGCCCTGTCCCCTCTCTATCCGCTGCTCCATTGAATTCACTGCTACTCTGTTGCATTCTGTGACTCAGCAAGCATTGCCAGTAGTTTTCAGGTGCATGCACAATTCAAATCAAGCAAGATACATTGCAAAATCAACTTCCATTTAACTCGGCATCAGCCCCTTAGTCTGTAATCTCTACTTAACTATTAAACATTCTCTATAAAGCACTACATATTATGTTCATGTTATATAACTACAAATCAATAAAAAATAATATAATCATATGAAAAATGGAAGATTTTATTCCATATCGTTCAATAAAATACATAAGACACAAAACATAAAAAACACAAAAAACATAAAAAACATAAAATACGTTGTACATTATTTCTATTCAATATTTTGAATAGTAGAAATGTGTATTTTATTTTTCCCTAACATCAGGGTTGCATTACACAGATCTATTACTATAGGGGAATACTTTCCTGCTGAGTTACACTCTCAATAAATTATTAAAGTATAGTTGACTTCCTGTAACATTGCCTTAAACGCTGTCCTGCTTTGAAGATGCAAAATGTGTTGTATTTGATATAATACTAATGAGAAATTAACTCTGCTTTCGACTTTTAAAGTTCTATCAGAAGAATCTGTTGTATTTCATTAAAATCTTCAGCATATGCCATTCGGTGAATTGAGGCAATTAATTCAAATCTCTGATTTATTCATGTTGAATGCTGGCTTCCTTAGGGGAAAGTGGGTCCATTTGACGTAATGAGACTTGCTGTTTCCAAACACTGATATGTTCCAGTGCTTTGATTAGTATAGTGAGCAGCACTTTGTACCAAGGTTAAGGACATTTGTAAGAACAACTTCCTGTGCTCTTGAAAGCTTATGAAGTGACTGAACGAAAGAAGTTGATGGAAAAGAGACTTAAAATTGTGATTTCCTCAAGTGAAAAGACAAAAAGCAGATAAAAGAATAGTACAAAAAGTACATTCAAGGATCTATCATGCTTTTTAAGAATTAGACATTTTATCATTTCACGTTGCTCTGAATTTTTAAAATGTTTAAGTACTCCCTGTACTTTATAAAGCAAGACTAACAATGCAATCTGAATGGATAGCAGCACCTTAAACAAGACACACTACTAAATATGTTGCCTGTCTGTCTATCTACAGTATCTATCTATCTATCTATCTATCTATCTATCTATCTATCTATCTATCTATCTATCGTTATTTGTAAAATTTGTGTGGCTGTATACTTTACTCAACAATGGGTCCGAAGTAAAAAAAGCAACTTTAATCCACACCCGCGGTGCACTTTTTGGATTACCACTGAAAGAGTAACCTAAACTAGTGTCCTATCCTACTTACACCTTGATGACCTCTACTCCCTCCTTACTACACAAATATGTCTCAAGCTAATTCCCACCCTGTGGCTCTAGAGGGCCCAGTCACCCAATGCTCCATGCAGGTCCTACTATCATCTTTACAGTCAGAAATTAAGGCATAGCCAGGGTTGGACTGGCCAGATGGAGAGTTGGGGTATTCCCCCTGTAGACCCTGATGCCTGAAGGCTCCGTCCCGTAATCTATGTGGGTATAGAGAAATTGATTTCTGCGCCTTTTAATTTGCTTGTGCACAGCCCAGCAGCCCCCATACAGTAGGTTTAATGGGGCTGCAAACAAACAATATTTATTAAGGTGAGAGAATGGAAGCTTCTTTTAAAAATGTAACACCATCTCTTTTGTCTGCTGGCCAACACTGGAGAAAACCAGGAAGAGATGGTTATCAACCCAGCGGATGCACAGTGCTCTAGGAAAATGTGCAGTGATTCGCAAATGCAAAGATGGCAACAAGAAGGTACTTAAGGCTCCTTTTCTCCTCATCATTACAAAATATATAAATTTGTGAAAACTGAGTACAGGTAGCTGTATGGCGAGAAAAGCATCAATTTTATTATTTTAGCTTTATTTTTTAATATACCCATATGTCTGTCTGTGTGTCTACGCAGGGTCAGACTAGCCAGGCAGGGGACCAGGGTGATACATGGTGGGTCACACTGACTCTGAGACCTGACCTCTACAATGGATGGGCAGGACCAACCCTGTCTGAAAGGTACAGATTACTGGTGGATTGTGTCACCCACCTAACCCATGACCTACTACACAACCCTCTCATGACTCGAGGTCAGCAGGAACACCTCCCGAATCCAGCTCTGCCTGGCATCTTGTTTTGCTTGGCAGAAAGTTAACATCATCACGTCATGCCATGCATGCTTACCATGAAGAAAAGGAACCCAGGAACAGAGCACCTGCAGCCACACGATGCATCATGATAATCACAGAGGAGAAGCCTGAAGGAAATACTGTAAGTGCAGCTTTTCTGTGTGGGTCAGAGCCAAATAAAGGGGGAGTGGGGGTAGGATTGTCATATCAGGAACAATACTTACAGTGTGTTAGATATATTATCCCTGCGGTCAGGGTGCCAGTGGTCACAATAAAGACAGAGGCATCTTGACAGAATCCCGCGACAACTAGGTAAGTACCCTGACCCTCCCCTGTACCTAACTCTAACTCCCCGCAGCCTAACCCTATCCCCAAACCTAACCCTTCCCCTACCTAACCCCAATACTTACCATTGGGATGCCAGCAGTTGGGATTCTGGCGTCGGGATTCCGACTGCTGTCGGGATGCTGGCGCTGGTGTTTTGAGCACCGGCATCCCGACCGCTGGGATGCTAACTACATCCCGTTACAGCTACTGCACAATTCAATTGGCATCTGCTGGGACAAGGAAGTAAGATTTATATTTCATTATGTTGATCAGACATTGATCAGACCATTGATGTGTATTATAAATAATCATGTATAAAAAAAAAATAGTTTTTAATAAAAATAAAAAAATAATAATGATAATAATAATTGACAATACAGCACATTGCCTTGAGAACATTAAAAGCTTAGTACTGGGATTGAATAGGGTTGGTTCTTTCTGTGGGCAGCTGGGTTGACCAGGGTTCTCCCACTTCCCATAACTTTTTTGCACCTTTCAGTCCCTGTGGAAAAAACGGTAGATCTCCTGTTTATATTTTTCCATCTTTGTACCTACAAGTGAATGCTTTTTTGCTCATCATGGAGTTCTTCATTTCTTCTGTGTTGCTGAGCAGTTCCCAAGTATCACAGCCTTAAGCTATTGAGTTGATAATTTATTATTGTATTAATGCTAAAGGTTTATATTCCCCTAACAAGCGTAGGATATCCCTAAAACATTTTGCTAATCAAACACAAGATGTTGTTGCAGTTCAAGAAACACACTTACCTGTTCACTCTCCTACCAACATTTTTAATCAAACTGTAGATACCCTACATACTTTCTGTCCTGTGGTCCTATTAAGTGGAAATGTTTAGCTATCCCTAGATGTAATACCTACCCATTTTGCTGTACAAGAAGGTTGTTGATAAAAAATGGTTGTTATCGGTAGAATAGGTATCCACCTGTCATTCTATTTCTCTTTATGCCCCTAACTCGAGGTATGTTTACTTTCTGCACACAGTTCTCCAATACATCATGGTATCAGGAAGCAAGCTTTAATTGTCATGTGAGACTACAATGTTGCTCCTAATGTCAAACTAGATAAATCCTCAGCTATTAGCAAACAGTCCCTCTCCACAGCCATTAATATCTCTTTGGCCTTTGAGAACCTTTTGGGCGAATTTGATGTCTATGACACCTGCAGGGTTTAACATTCTACCGATTATATTACTCCACCTCACTGTTCATAAATTATGCTCTTGGATTGATTAGTTACTGAATAAATTAACCCTGCAATATTTGGTTAATATTACTATACTACCTATCTTCTGGTCTGATCATGCCCCCTTAGTATGGTCAGGGGGACATTGAGGATCATCAACACCTACTTAGGTCTTGGTGGCTACCTAGTTATGCATTAAATGAGGATGAGGGTAAGCAAATTATGCTTGAGGCCTTGTTAACATATATCCAAACTCCCCTGTAGACAGCTCAGTTGGCAACCACCGGTGTGCCCAAAAGGCAATCTTACAGGGGGCACTAATTCAGGCTATAGTCCAAATTAATGTAGGTGTTGGTGGCCTGTGAAACCAATCAAGCTAAACTGGAAGACCAACATAAACAAAACCCTGCAGTCCTTAAGCTGCCTGTAATAAATTGAACGACTTCTCTTTCTTATCTATCCATAGAGGTACTGTACAGTACACCGTGCCTTAACCAGAAGTTCTATACTTTTGGGAAAAGTGCTAGTAAACTTCTCGCATGAAATTATAGAGGTTAAAATGTGATTTAACTGGATGAGATCAGGTTTCAAACCCCTGTGACAGAGCTAACCTGTTTGCTACCTAATATGAGCCATTATATAACTTTAACAAAGGAACTTCTATGCCCCAGCCCACTGAATAATTTATTAACTTATTTTTAGAGTATTTGAATCTAAACTACGCTCTCACCTGCATATGCAAAGAATTTACTTTTGCTATCAAATCCCAGAAGAAAGATAAAGCACCACATCCTGATGGCTTATTTTAGCAACTTCGATCCATGGACCTGATTCACTACGGATCGCAACTGCGATTGCAATAGCGATTACGCACGCAGTCTCACTGCGATAGTATGCTAATCCATTGCGATCGCTATGCCGTCACACCCACACTTGCACAAGCTCTGACCTTACTCAGGAATTGCTAACTTCAGTGCACGCTATGAGTCCTCAAGCTGCGTATGGCATTGCAGTGAATCATTTATGCACGCCCCTGCAACAGCGTTCAAACTCACTGGCACGCCTGTGTTTCGTTTACCACCCACCTGTCACCTCCCCCAAATGGCACTTCCTGTCAATCACTCTGTGATCGGTAGGTGTAGTCACTGCAGTTGCAGTCCCGATTGCAGTGGCTGGTTCATGCACGCGGATTGTTGTGCATACACATGCGCAGAACTCAACAATCGGCCGATTGCATGCGATCGGTAGTGAATCAGTTGCAACTGCATTAATGTCCGTCTCTGAATCAGGTCTTTAGTACCATTTTAACTAATCTCTATAATGATGCAGTTCACGAGGATTTCTACCCCAAAGAGATGCTTATTCACAAACCTATCAAGTAGCCATTTCTCTGTCAGAATTATCGTCCTGGTTTAGTTAGCCCTGACCAAGTAATTTTTTTACTTGGACTCCCTGATAATACAGGGCCGATCTTAAATATATTGACTCATAGCTCTCATGACTCTGTGCCCCATAGCTATTTTCATTGGAAGCTGAGAAGGAATTCCATGAATTATTGGCTATTTCTGGCAAAGTTTCTTGCTGAATTTGTTTTCCAGCATCTCTTCTTTTAGCAATTATTTCCTTGTACACTTCTCCATCTGCTTGGATGTTTAATAATGGGTTTCTGTCCACTTCTTTTGACATTACAAATGGAACTACACAAGGTTTCTTACTGTCATCACTTACTGTATATTTGCATTGGCAGCATCTCTACCAGAAGCAATATGCAATGACCCTTTGATTAAGGGTTATACGATAAGTGCAATCCATCATAAGATATGTTCGTTTGCATATGGTGTTCTATTATTTGTCACCCGCCAGAGACCTTATTGCTGGTTAGTCATTCAGTTCTCCGCGAGTACTCCAAAGTGTCATATTATACATTGAATATGTTAAAATCTGATGCTCTCCCTCTTTGTACTGGCTGTCTTCCCTTCACATTTTCCAATCTGTGTGCCCCTATAACCGGCAGCCAATGTCCCTAAAATATCTTGGGATTCACATGCCTGTAGAACATTTTAGAATATAATTATTATATTTTATTTGTGGCACTTATTAAATCTTGGGCCAGTTGTGAGTTTATGTGGATGTGTCGCTTAGCCTCTGTAAAAATGATACTGCTTCCCAGGATACTGTATTTTGTTTTCCAACCCCTACCTGATTCTGACATGAGTTTTAAATTAATTTTGACTCCTCATCCTTTGTTTGGAGGTGTAAATGACCTAGGCTTGCCAGGGAATGTATGTTCCGATCTTAACTCAAAGGAAGCTTGGCTGCTCCCAACTGGGAATATTATCAATTGGCATGCCTGTTGGATCAACTTAAAGATTGGTTTCCTCTCTCCCCTTTCAAGCCTTGGTTGACATGGTGCAGTTTCTGATCTCCCATGTTTCCATGGTGGATCTCTTCTTAGTGGATCCTGAACATACAGTAGGTGAAAATTTTTATGCATTTGAATGGAATTGACTTTGTTTAAACCCTGGGACAGGATGGTTAAATTATGCCAAAGGATGATAATTCCATCATCTTGATTATCTATACTTGCCCTCTTCAACCTGACACCAGACCTTTACCTAGGTAACTGGCATGCTCACGGTCTTGTTCGCTGTCAAGACCTGTTGACCACATTTAAGTCACTTGCAAAAACAATTTAATATCTCATCCGGGAACTTTTATAAATATTTGTGAGTAGATCATTGGCTATCCTCATTTCCCTCAAATACTCTACCCCTTCTCGCATCCTACATAATGTAATCATTTGCCTCTGTAAATTATAACTGTAGTACAGTATACATTTTGGTATCATATGATGATATATTCTATTGATGATAAAATATTGAGAATTCAAAACAAATGGCAATTATATCTACATATTTCCCTAACCGACAAGGAAGGTGATACATGATCTTTTGTAATATCTATCGAGTGTTTAGTTGTATTAATCCTGCAGAAATGCTCATTAAAGTTTAGTAGTGCATAGGCTGTATCTCACACCTGATAAGCTCCATAAAATATTGCCAAATGTCTCTCAGTGTTGTTGGAGGAACTGTGGCAGATCTTTGGGCAGAAGTCTTTGATCTGTATGCAATGGTAGTAAATATAAATATACCCATCACCCGTCCTGATTTGGATCTTCTACTCTGTTTTCGCCTTATAGCAGATATGTTGTTGGACACATCCTCACTGATACAAGAGCAGCTTTGGCTCAATATTGGGAATGCCCCAATGTTTTCCATTATCTAAGAATCTCTCTGATGTTCAGAGGAGTCTTGACATAAAGACTATTTAAATGTTGTTGTTAAATAGAGACAGTCGTATATATTTTACTCTGAACACCAACCCACCACACTTTTCCTCCACCTAACAATGCTTAAGCCTGGACCTGGCTGCACACCTTACATTGGCTTTAAATTGCTGTATTTCCTGACCAATTTGATGTTCTACATTGCTTTGGCCTTGGTTTAGACTGCTGTTCTACATATTATCCCCATTTCCCCTTCTTCACCTCTGCTCGTCTTCCCTTGTCCTCTCACAAATGCTATTTGCATTCAATTGTTTAGTTTGTTGTAATCATCTTCACTGTTTATTAGATTGCTATTACTGCAATTCCAGTTGTTTTGAACGGAAAGAAAACATTTAAAACAATAAATGTTTAAAAATTCAAAAATATCATTTGAATATAACAATAAACTACAATTTTACACATTACAAATTCACTATATAGGTCGTCCCAATCTCATGGTATTTTGTATTATCTAATAGGCTGCACCTATTTAAAAAAGGGGGGGTTTCAAACCATTCTTTCTTTTATCTGGACAATAAGTTGCTACACCCTCAAAGTATAACAGATCCACAACTATGCTTAAAGATTGAAATATTCAACATGTTTTTCACCAAATTAGCCTTTTTGTGATTGTGTACAATAATGCTTATATTCACACCATGTGTGTAAATGTACAATTTAAATACACGTACTATATGGGATTCACCAGGCAAATAGGTTCAGAGATCTATGCAACATTGAAGTTCACCATGCAGATGCACTTAAAGCGGGAATAATTTTGAAAAGTCACTAGTGAGCCCTGTGATAACCTCAAGCTTTACGATGTTACAAATGTCATGGGAACCATAGGCTTAACTCTATAGTAGCATGTATAGTGCATCATTCATAAAAGGGTGACAGTACACAAAAGCATTACAGACATCTTATGAAGACAATGGCTTAATGAGATTAATCAACCAGAGGCACACTCTATACAACACTAAGCTAGGTGCGTGCAAGAATATGAATTAATGTATAGATAGGATACTGTCTATATCTCAGCAATTAACTTCAGTAGGTATCCAGGTAGATGATGATTGAATTGCAATTGTGATGCTGCAAAACCTTACACCAAAGTAAAATTTAATAGTAGTTGCTTTGGAGTATTGCACTGCCAAGCCATCAATGTATGGGCCAAGTTACTGTAAATTCAAGGGTGAATACTTGTTGAGACCAATGCTGAGGATTTTATTCTACTGTCAAAGTGCACAAAAGCAGAAAGGCCCATGTACAAGTGCCTCAAGTGTCACAAGATGGGACATAAGGCCTCAGAATATAAAACAAGTGAAACAAGTGGCTTTTTATCATGCAAGTGTGACAGAAAGAGTGAGTCAGCACTAAATGTAGTAGTCACCACAAATAGTGCTGGTACATGGACTCAGGAGCCACAAGGTACTTCAACTGTTTTGAAAGTTGGTACAAGTCACTAAAGTCATGTGATTCTGTTAATATTATAGGAAAAGTAGATAAAGGACCTCATTCAGAGGCGGTCGTTAGTTGCAAGCGGTCACACTGAATCAGGGTGGCCACCTGCATCCTGAACGGCCGCCTCCTTGTCGATCGTTAAGCTGTGGGTTACCACTCACACCTTAATGACCGACTAGGTTGATGGTTGTGATGGTGATCACCATCACGACCATCGGGGCTTACAACCAGACCCTAAGGTTGGGTCTGGGCACTCGTAAGCCCCAGGGAGTTTTCTGCTCTGATGGAGGTCCACAAAACGGTAGGCATTCGGAAAGGAACCACCCCCCCGGCCCGCCTACCAAACGGGGCTAGCTGTCGATCAACATCGACAGCTGCCCCTTTGGTAATGAGCTCTGGAGCGACAGAGTTTCTCTGTCGCTCCGGGGCATGCGCACGCACAGTGCGGGCCACTGTATGTGCGCAGGCCAAACCATCGAGTCAGTTACGAGCGTATCATCGTTCGCGACCGACGCTAAATGAGGTCCAAAGTCCCAAATGCCACAAAAGTCAGGACAATCACTGCGTTCCGGACCAAGAGTGAATTAGTTGTCACAGACAAAGAAGATGTGTTGTTTGCACCAGATCAAGGAAATAATATGATTGCCCTTCTTGTTGTGTACATTAAAAGAGAGACTATAATTAAAACCACAACCCAGTGCCAACAACTGTATATTCTAGACACTAAAGGCATGTTGTGCGATGGTGGCTTCAGATTCCAAGCAGTCTATGGAACTAATGAATAGGAGACTGAGGCCTTCATTCAGAGGCAGCCGTACGGTCTACGACTGCACGGCCACCTCGATGTTTGTCAAGTGCGCACGCGCACGATGGAGCCGGCTCCTTCGTGCACATGCGTGAGACCCACCACGACCGACAGCGCCGGTCGTAGTGGGTCTCTTTCCAAAGGGGGCGAGCTGTCAATGTTGATTGACAGCTCACCCCGTTTGGAAAGCGGGCCAGGGGGGTGTCAGCCCAAACGGAGGCATTCCCATGGGAATGCCTACCATTTGGGGGAGGCCCCACTGACATCACTAGTGATGTCAGTGGAGAGCTTCTTGCTCTGACAGAGCCAGAAGCTCTCCGGGGCTTACGACAAGTGAGACCCTACCCTAGGGTCACGTCGTAAGCCCCGATGGTCGCGATGGTCTCTGACCATCGCGACCATCACCCTAGCGGTCATTAGAGCTGTGGGTGTAAACCCACAGCCTAACAACCGAAACAGAGGCAGACGGTCAGGATGCAAGCGGCTGCCCAGTTTCTGAGCGACCGCTTGCATCCTCTGACCGCCTCTTAATGAGGCCCTGAGTCACCTAGGATTTGACTATGTGCAGAAGCTTCTAAATGGCATAATGAAAGGAATGTAAGTGATAAGCCCTGAAAGTCCAGAGTGTGAAAATTGCACTAACGGTAAGCAAACACTTTGTGCCTTTCCAAAGTCCCTGGGGCGGCTTGGCTGGGCCAGTTTTGGGGGGTCCTGCGCTCTGGATTTGAACCCTAGTATGTTAGGGACCTACCTGAAAGAGGTTACCTGGATATGGTGGGTAGGCCCATAACCTTGGCCATGATTATGCTAAAAACCTCTATTGATTGCAAAATTTTATTGCATTTATATATATTATTAATAATTTGGAGTTGTGCACCTGAGATTTGTCTGTTTCTGTGCCTGCAATTAGTCTCATCAGGTAGCACCTCCCATCATATATATAGTCAGTCCAGAAATCTTTCCCATATACTCCATTTATTGTACTTTATTGCACTTCTGAGGGAAAGGAGACGCCCTCATTCTGGACTAGCACCCTTCCTTATTGGTTTCAAAGTATGGAGTATGGTAATGTATATGCACACTGTATTAGGCACAATTCTATGTAAGTCCTACAAGTTATATACCGTAGTGCAACTTTGGTTAATTTTTGGGGTGTGGGTCCCCCTGGATTGCGTTGGTTAGTCTGTCTCAGGGCACCGCATTATAACACATTTTCCTTTATAACACATTTTAACCCTTCACTGTGTGTTTTTAATATATATGTACTTCACTTTTTTATTTTCATTCTTTATATGCAGCTGCAGCTGCTCCTAACTATCTCTTTACACTGCACTTTTCTTACTATGGTGGTGACCTGGGGTGGCTTGGCTGGGCCAGTTTTGATCGAAAACTGATCTATTGATCGAAAAATTTTATTGCATTTATATATATTATTAATAATTTGGAGTTGTGCACCTGAGATTTGTCTGTTTCTGTGCCTGCAATTAGTCTCATCAGGTAGCACCTCCCATTATATATATAGTTAGGTTGTGCAGTCCAGAAATCTTTCCCGCCTTTCCAAAGTCAAAAGCACCATTCAAACTAGTGCACATGGACATGTGTGGTCCACTGGAGATGGAGTCAATGTGAGGTAACAAGTAAGATTGCAGAATACACAACTCTAGCAGTAAAAAGGGCCTGAATATAATAGAGAAAATACAGAGGTCTGATAATGGTGAAGAATGAGAACAGTGATGTGTCTACAACACCAACTAACAATTGTCTACACAACTGAGAAGAATGGCATAAATAAAAGGATAAACAGAACAATCATTGAAAGAGCATGTACTATACTAACTGATGCGGGTCAGGATAAGAGATTCTGGGCAGAAGCAGTCCTAAATGCACTATACTTCAAGAATCAAGCACCTACAAAGGCAATTAAATATAAGCCACCACTGGAGGCTCAGTCCAGTAAAAATCCAAGTGTCCAACATATCTGTGTCTTTGGGTGCAAATCATATGTAAATATCCATAAGGAGAAGAGGTACAAACTAGGGCCCTGATTCAGAGCTGGACGCTCTGACAGAGCGCTCGCTCTGAATCAGGCCTGGCCTTCTTAATTTTTAGGGCCACTCGTATAGCTGTGGGCAGGGCCGGATTTCCCGCTAGGCATCCTAGGCGCTCGCCTAGGGCCCGGCGGGACCAAAGGGGCCCGTGGACGGGCCCCATTTGCCCTAAGAAATCATCCTTTCACAGCGCTCCCAGAGGAGCACTGCGAGTACCGCATGACGTCATCACGTCATGCGCTCTGCCTTTACTCCCAGAGAGTCCGTGCTGCTGTCTGCGGGCCAGCTGGGCTGGCCGACACCAGCTGCTGCGCTTCTGTAACCCTCGGCTCCACCATCACTGTGCTGAGAGTCCTCTCCCTCTGCCGCAAGCTGTCAGGCCACATGTCTCTGTGGGATAGTCGGGGCCGGGCCATCCCCTGGGGCTGCAGGAGACAAGCCGGCAGGATGAAAGGGGCTTGTGCTTGAGGCTGCTGTATAGCTGGGATGAAGTAGGAGCCACCGCAGGAGGAACGGGACACTGGTGGGACTGGGAGAAGCTTTCACTGACAGGCTGTGCAGTGTACACACTGGCTGCTTCTATCAGCGTGAGAGAGGGACGGTAGTCGGGACTCATGCGGATTTGAACCCAGAGTGGAGGTGATTCATGTTAAGCTTCTTCTCAGTGATTCCCTTCCACTGTTATGCTACCTGCTTATTCCCACCACTACGCCCACCCTTTCCCTGCTCCACACTACTGCTCCCAACCTGCCCCCCTGCTCCACACTACTGCTCCCAACCTGCCCCCTGCTCCACACTACTGCTCCCAACCTGCCCTCCTGCTCCACACTACTGCTCCCAACCTGCCCCCCTGCTCCACACTACTGCTCCCAACCTGCCCTCCTGCTCCACACTACTGCTCCCAACCTGCCCTCCTGCTCCACACTACTGCTCCCAACCTGCCCCCCTGCTCCACACTACTGCTCCCAACCTGCCCCCCTCCTCCACACTACTGCTCCCAAGCTGCCCCCCTGGTCCCTACTACTACTATTACCAGCCTGCCCCCTGCTTCGCAATACTACTACTCCAAACCTGCCCGCATTACAGCTACTCCCACTTCTACTCCCATCCAGCCCCTAATCTGCACTACTACTACTCCTATCCTGCCCCTTGATTGACTAACCAGACTACCCCATGGCCTCACAATACATTACCCACTCCAACTACCATCCCTGCTTATGGAACATACTGTAACCCTCCCTACCTCCAGCCTCCAGATCATACCCTACTCCCTGGCCCCCTAGACATACAGTAGCCCAGGCCCTGGACATACACTACCCACCCTACCCCACAGCCCCAGTGAAGTACACTGCTCAGCCAATTTTTTTCTTGGTGAACGCCAATCTGTTTTTATTTTTTTCCTGCAGGTGACAATGTGTTTTTTTTTCCTGATGGGGTAAATGCGTGTATTTGTTTTTTTTACCTGTCAGGGGTCAATGTGTTTTTTATTTTTTTATTTTCTGCGGGAGCCAATGTGTTTTATTGTTTTCTGTAGGGACCGATTTGTTTATATTTTTATTTGGGGGCCAATGTGTGTTTATTTTTTTTCATGTGGGGGCTAATGTGTGTTTTTTTTCCTGTCGGTGCTCAGTGTTTTTTTTTCTATGGGAGCCAATGTGTTTTATTATTTACTTGTGGGGGCTAATGTGTTTTTTTTTTATTTTTTTTCTTGTGCTATGTTTTTAATCTGCGCATGTGTCCCCTTAACAGACTCCACCCCATTAGGGCTGCTACTATAAATTTCCCAGGCTGGTTTTCCATCCCAAACCGCCCCTGTGTCAGTATGCCCCCTGACAGGTAAATAGGGGGGAACTGGAGGGCCTCAAGTGCCGGGCTCGGAGACAGGGGAAAGAGGGGGGGCCCGGGTGCAGCGGTGCTGCACTGGCAGCCACGTACAATTGAAATACAATGCAGGCTGCATGTCATTTATGGTGCCAGCCACGAGCAAGCCTGAGCTCGTGGACCGGCAGCCAATCTGGACCGGCCACCATATTTGAAATGTCGTTGCAGCACTACTACCAAAGCCCCCCGGGTCCCCCACTCTCTCAATATTTTAATTCTGTTGGCGCTAATTCTGGTTGGCTGGCTGCACCAGCGCAGCCAGTTGAAGACATTTCCAAACAGGAACCCTGCTAATTACTTAATCCCTGTTCTGCCCCCGCCCCAGTCCAGCCAGCTGTCCCTGCCCTGCTCCCTCTCCTGTTCCAGCAATTCTTCCTTGCCCTGTGCTCCCCCCCTAGCCCTGCCAGCCTTCCCTGTCTCCCTCCTAGTCCTGCCAGCCTTCCCTGTCTCCCTCCTAGTCCTGCCTGCCTTCCCTGTCTCCCTCCTAGTCCTGCCAGACATCCCGGTCTACCTCCTAGTCCTGCCAGCCTTTCCTGTCTCCCTCCTAGTCCTGCCAGCCTTTCCTGTCTCCTCCTAGCCCTGCCAGACATCCCGGTCTACCTCCTAGCCCTGCCAGCCTTCCCTGTCTCCCTCCTAGCCCTGCCAGCCTTCCCTGTCTCCCTCCTAGCCCTGCCAGCCTTCCCTGTCTCCTACCTAGTCCGGCCAGCCTTCCCTGTCTCCCTCCTAGTCCTACCAGCCTTCCCTGTCTCCCTCCTAACCCTGCCAGATATCCTGGTCTCCCTCCTAGCCCTGCCAGCCTTCCCTGTCTCCCTCCTAGTCCTGCCAGCCTTCCCTGTCTCCCTCCTAGCCCTGCCAGCCATCCCTGTCTCCCTCCTAGTCCTGCCTGCCTTCCCTGTCTCCCTCCTAGTCCTGCCAGACATCCTGGTCTACCTCCTAGCCCTGCCAGCGTTCCCTGTCTCCCTCCTAGTCCTGCCAGCCTTCCCTGTTTCCTCCTAGCCCTGCCAGACATCCTGGTCTACCTCCTAGCCCTGCCAGCCTTCCCTGTCTCCCTTCTAGCCTTGCCAGCCTTCCCTGTCTCCCTCCTAGTCCTGCCAGCCTTCCCTATCTCCCTCCTAGTCCTGCCAGCCTTCCCTGTCTCCCTCCTAGTCCTGCCAGCCTTCCCCGTCTCCCTACTAGTCCTGCCAGCCTTCCCTGTCTCCCTCCTAGCTCTGACAGCCTTCCCTGTCTCCCTCCTAGCTCTGCCAGCCTTCCCTGTCTCCCTCCTAGTCCTGCCAGCCTTTCCTGTCTCACTCCTAGCCCTGCCAGCCTTCCCTGTCCTGCCCCCCCACCCACAGGTCTTAGTAGCATTAGTAGTAAATAAGGATTTATGAACTATATGGAGTAGTGTTTCCTTATTTACTACTATTGCTAATAAGACCTGTGAGTGCTGCCTAGACCCTCTCTCTCTCTCTATGTGTTTGAGGGAGGGGGCCCCAAACTGGTATCTTGCCTAGGGCCCCATGAGGTCTATATCCGGCTCTGGCTGTGGGTGACCACCCACAGCTATAGCGAGCGGCCAGGAAGATGGTTGTGATGGTCAAGACCATCACGACCATCGGGCTTGCGATGAGACCCTTGTGGTAGGGTCTCATTGCCGCAAGCCCTGGAGTGCTTTTGGCTCTATCAGAGCCGAGAGCACTCCCACTGACATCACTTGTGATGTCAGTGGGTCCGGCCCCAGATGGTAGGCGTTCCCATGGGAACGCCTCTGTCTGGGCAGGTACGCCCTCGGCACGCCCACCAAAGGGGGCGTGCTGTCACTCACCATCGACAGCACACCCCCTTTGGTATGAGACCCAGAGCGACAGCTTGCTCGTCGCTGTCCGGGTCTTGTGCATGCACACGACGGAGCCGGCTCCGTTGTGCGCATGCGCACTGGGCCAACATCGATCCGCTTGCAAGCGGGTCTGAATCAGGCCCTAGATCCCAAGTTCTTCTCATGTACAGTAAAATGCTAGGATATTGTCAAGAAAGCAAAGGCTACAGATTGTGGGACATTGACAATCAAAAGCTTGTGAAGCCAAAAAACTTATTTTTTTTATGAAACAGCTACCAAAAACTGGTACTGCGTATATACACCAACGTTTTTCTACCATAATCACTGGTATATTTTAACAGTCCTGCCAAGAACTAGACTAGTCTGTTACAACTACTGTACTTTATAGTCCAGGGAGGCACTTCCCTGGCCACAGGACCATCAGCAATTTAGTTGAGTACTGCTACCATTTTTCCATAGTATTGGTATCTTTTTTTGATATAGAAAACAACACTGACCATAAGGGTCTGAAATTAATTTAGCATAAATAATAGAGAGGACCCAGACAGTATAAATCACTGAATACTATAAGCTGATTATTATTGTTTTTTCTTGGTAAACAAGAGACCTGTTTTTATGGTTTTACAGTACATTCTAGGCTATCAGTTAATTATGTTTTCTTTGTTTTCCTTTTTACAAATGTCACAACAAAATATCTATTGTTTTAAGAGGGGTAAATTTATTTTTGGATTGTATAATTTACTAAATTGGTTCCTTCACAATTCCAGCTAAAATCACTACACTTTCAAACTGGAAGCCAATTGGAACATGATACATTAACCACAGCATCGCATTTCAGTGAATGTCAAAAAAAGTGAATCCCTATAAAGACAATTCAAAGGTCTGTTATTTGGTCATTATAGCATTTCAATAAGATATTTCCATAATCAAATGAGTTAGAGATAATCACATGGGGACTGGAATAACGTCATACCTGGGACTGGGAGAGCCTTATCACAAAACAGAGGAATTCAACTGGAGAAACATCCTATGAAATACATCTCTACTATAAATGATATTATGCTGCTTTTTGGATGAGGGATCCTGACGTGGTTAGCTTATTCCACAAAATTCAGTTATTTTGGATTAAAAACATGTAATAATAATGTGATATAAACAAACTTCCATAAAACACTTCTTTTCACCATCAGTTGGTGCTTATCACTTCCATATCTACTATGTTGGGTATATACAGGGAATATGAGAAAGGTTAAATGTTCACACCAACACAGTAGTTAAGGAACAAAATGTATTTTATTGGTAGAGCTTACATACTGTAGCACCCACAGATTTGTTTCCATCTGACATAGACTTTCCATCGGGTTTGCGTACATCTCTGAATCAGGCCATGTGTGCGGTTGAATGTTGACCCTATTACTGAGGCCTTTAAATTGAAATCATCTCTTTGGAAGAAAGTACAAAAAAGGAAAATTGGATCTGTGCTGGAATACAAATTCAAAGGGAATTTGCAAACCCACAAACCTAATAATATATATAATATAAGTGCATCAAGGGTATACGCGTTCACCCCTGCTTCTATTGAATTATTGAGATGCTGTTTTTATAGGTCTCCAGCAGTCCCATAGAGAATTATGTTATTTTATTATACTCAGTGTAAATTTGTATTGATTCAGGTATTTTTACCATTAATGATATGTTTATATTTTATTATATGTTATGATGCATTTATGCACTATTTATTAATCTGATTTAATTCTATATTGATGTATTATTAAGTGTATACATCGCTACAATGTGTTAGAAGTGATTTCACTATGTGGATGCACTTATACAGTATATATCATTTGGAAGTTCCCCTCACTTTGCCTGGCAGGATACATTTGTTTAAAATGGTTATGAGACCTAAATATTTATGCATGTATTACAGCATTCCCCTTTTATAGCCCTAATAGAGTGTTTCCATTGATTAATAACCTTGTCTCTTCTTTTGTGTGGGATGATAAGAAGGCCAGGATTAAATTTATTACTCTGTGCTGCCCTAAGACAGAAGGTTGTTTTCTACATCTTAATTTACGTTTGTATTATCTGGCAGCACAATTATCCCATTTATAGGACTTTCTGGGTGAGCACTCTGGTTCCTCAAAGTCCTCATTGCATCTTCTCCTGGTGGGTAAAACGCATTAAGCAATATCCCCCCTATTGTTAGCCATGAAGCAGAGATTTGGCGGGTAATCACTGGTATTTTTCGGACTGTGGGCTGTGATCCCAATACCCCACTCTGGGACAATGCTAGACTGCCCAAACTGTGCAGCTTTGAGGATAGTTTTTTTTTGCCCATGTTATGGGGTAACTACATTGGGTCATGTTTATCAAGATTTTCTTTTCAAAACTTTTGATCACAATAAACTGGAATTCCACACTCCCAACTCTGTTTTCTTTTTCAGTTATCTTCAATTGCATCATGCTTTACGTGCCCAGGTTGGGCACTATTACCCCTATATCTCCATTTCTCCCATTAAGAAGATGCTCCTCTCTTTAGGGTGTTGCAAAATCTCTGTTCTCTTTTCTACCCTATCACAATCATTGTCACTGATATCTAAGTGGGAGGAAAATTTGGGGTCCCTCACAGAAGAACAGTGGTCACAGATGCTTGGTTGTACTCCACGGCAAGCATCAACAAAGATACACTTTTGTGTTCTTCCTAGAATTTAATACACCCCTCTCAGCCTCCTTCATATGGGTCTCAGGACTGATTCACCCTGTCAAACATGTGGAGACACAGATGCTACTTACTGTCGGAATGTAGGGATGTTCAACAGTTATGGACCAAGGTTTAGGATTGTATATTTGTCACTGTCCCTGCCTTGACTAGATTCCACTCCACTGGGGAGAATATACAAACTCCACACAGTCGAATCCAAGACGTGAGTGCTGTGAGGCAGTAATGCTAACCATTCTACCATCCATGCTGCCCGCAGTATCAATGTTAAATGGAGCCCATTGTGTGTTTTTTAGAAGCAAAACAATGGTTAAGAGCATTGTGACATAAGCCTCACATAATTCTCTCACATATAGCACTGGGCCGGCCAGCACACAATCTGCAATAGTTACAGCTTTGCATATGCCTGTAATAACAGCCTAGGTAACAAATTTTATATCTGCAATTTGGGAAGCAATCGTGTCCAGCTCTCAGGGCCTGATTCAGAATGGATCGCAATCAGCCGTTGGTGCATACTGCACATGCATATGCAATGCAGAGCGCATGCTAGCACTGCGATTGCACTGCGATTGCGCATGCAGATAGAAAGCCATCGCAGAGTGAGTGACGGGACGTCAGTGTTGGGAGGGGGTGATGGGGGAGTGGCCGGAGAAACGTAGGCGTGCCTGTCCGTTTGTACACCTTTGAATGGGCGTGCATAAATTAGCCACAGCGACGACATATGCAGCTTAAATACTCACTGTGTGCGACGAGACGTGCACTATCTGAGACAGGTCAGACCTGCTGCAATTCTGTGTGAGAGTCCGATGTTACTGACGTACACATAGGATTGTGAGGTCTTACGGATGTGGGAAAGCGGTAGTGGGCATCTCTATGCTGGTTATGCGGTTGCAAACTTTTGCATATTTTCACAGCACAACTGCGATCGATTACGCAGCCGTGATCCCCATAGCGATCCACGATGAATCATGCCCTCAGTGAGAATTGCTCTGGTACCTGTTGCACCAGCCTCTGTATGGCTCTGAAGTCTTACTCGCCTGATCTTCATGCCCTCCCTGCAGAGGAGGGTATGAAAAGAAAGATTGAGCACAACTGATGATTACATTTGTATCATCAAGTGGGCGGGCAAGGAAGCTATTGGTAACACTGTCACTTATCCTCCCTGAAGCACCATCCTTCCCAACATAATTTACCACTGCTGGGTCCCTACTAAAGAAAATTGCTGGCGAACGGGGTTATCACTGCTTCATAAACAGTAAAAGCTCCAGAACCCCCTGTTGTGTATATACACCAGTTTATCAGAGTAAACAACCAAACAAACAAGAAAAACTGAAAGCAAACAGTATTCTTGAAATTATTTATAAGAATTAGCATTTTCAATGATTTTTTTTAACACACTGATGAAATAAACAGCATGTAATAATATAATTTCATATCTTATCAAAACACATAAATACTTCAGCCTTCTGTATGGTTCCTTCATAAATATATTAGCTAAAATCATAAAATGTATTAACAGGATAGTACATTAAAGCTGCACACAGCAGATTGTATCATTTAAATCCCTAAGTAACTAAAAAAAAATTCTAAAATGAAACAATATGCATGCGCTTGTGTTATATACAACAAGGCCCTCCTATTAGATCTCTGCTTGGTTGTAAATGTACAGTACAGTTCCTAAAATCCTGTTCAGGAACCCGGGATAGTTTTTCTTAAAGTGCTATTTCATAATCCTTTTCACATAAGAAATAGGAAAATGTGCTTTAGATTGTTTCATGAAATATATTGAAATGTAACATAAAATGAATGTGAATATATTTGCTGTACGCAGACAGACATGGATGAAGTATTGTGTTTGTATTGTTCCGAAAGTCTTTTATTTAAAATAATTGTGCATGAAGCTAATCCCATAGGAAAATAACTTTTCTCCATACTTGTTATTCCGAATATCCCTTTTACGTGTTGTAAATGTATTTCCTGGTTATACTTTGGCTGTTTATAAACATGGGATCCATGGATGCAACTTTAGCAGCGATGAAGGAGTGAATGCAATGTAAAACACCGGTGAGATCCTGAAATTCCAGTTCCTGAAATGAAAAGAAATGTCTCTAAGTAAAATAATTAATGATATCATAAAAATAGGCAAACATTGGTTTTACTTTTATTCAGGTATGTTAATTAGCTAATTAATAAAGTCTTTAGGTGCATACACACACAACGATTTTTTGAACGATTATTAAATGATATCGTTTAACGATAATCGTTTGAAAAAATCATTCACTTTCTGAGTCAAACGATGAACGATTATTGTTCATGCGCTTTCACGTTTGTAGTTCAGTCAGACTTGTCAACTCAATGATTTTCATTAAGTTAATATGCAAAAATCGTTTGTAGTTCATAAAAATCGTTCATTACATTTAAATGAACATAGTAAATGAACAACTTTAGTAAACGATTTTAGTTCATTTTTTCAAGGTAGAAAATCATTTACTAAAATCGTTCATTAACTAAATCGTTGTGTGTGTATGCACCTTTTGATATACATGATAACCCAGCAGTGTGTTTCTTGCTTTCATACATTTCACATGAATAGTCATTTACAAATGGGAAACATATAAAACCACTGTGTAACCACTCTGTTGTGACATCACACGCCCACTTTGCACGATTGCGCCAGGTTGCCTAACAGAAGCCTATGAACTTCTTACCGCATAGTTCCCTGAGGGGGATCCAATACAATCCTTCCCAGTATTGCCCAGGGCTCATGCATGCATTGGCCTTATATAGCAAAGGACAGCTCTTATCAATAAAGCTGCCCTTTGCAATTTTAGCCACAATTGTACAAGCATACGGCACTACTAAACACCGCTATGCTTGTGATCAGTGGCAGGATGCATCACATGCAAAATGTTGCAGCATCCCACCCCATGTCTGAAAGACTTCATTCAAGTGGTCAGACACCAGACTCTTAATTAATTTTTTACAACCCCCTCACTTAAGGTGCGTACACACAGTATGATATCTATGAACTATAACGTTCATATCGTTCATTTTTATGCAGAGAACAACCAACGAATGACCAACGATGCACGTTCCCACACGGACGATAACGATATCTATGGTCGTCCGTACATGCAGGCCAACCTGGACGATATCATCAAGAATTGCCTGTTGAGAGATGTGCCAGGATGACTTCACTGAAAGATATAGGGCCTGATTCAGACCCACTCGCGAGCGGCTGTCCGCTCGCAAGTGGGTCGATGTTCTGGACTGAGCATGCGCACGACGGAGGGAGCTCCGTCGTGCGCATGCGCCAGACGCGACGAGCGAAGGAAAGTCCTTCGCTCGTTGTGTCTGATCAAAGGGGGCGTGCTGTCGATGTTGATTGACAGCACGCCCCCTTTGGTGGGCGTGCCGGGGGCGTGCCTCCCTGACGGGGGCGTTCCCACGGGAACGCCTCCCGTCAGAAGCCGGCCCACTGACATCACTAGTGATGTCAGTGGGAGTGATTTTGGCTCTGATAGAGCCAAAATCACTCCGGAGCTTGCGGTTGAAAACCTCAACCGCAGGCTCCGGCACGCAGATTCGATGGTCGCGATGGTCACGACCATCGCGGCCATCAAAATGCACGCTCGTATAGCCTGTGGGTGGTGACCCACAGCTATACGAGCGTCCAGGAGGACGCTCCATTTTCATGGAGGGCGGCCCTCATTCAGAGCGTGCGCTCTGCTCAGAGCGTACGGCTCTGAATGAGGGCCATATATCATAGATATCTTTCAGTGTGTACACCCAATATCATTTGTCCTTCACTGCAGAGATTTCAAGGGAAATCAGAGATATCGTTGGTTGGGCAGATCGTACCGTGTGTATGCAGCCTTACTTAGTGGAGATCTCTCCACCAAAAGAGAGGGAAAGTATTTGAGAACTTTAAATGTTATTCATCCCTGCCTTGAAAGATCTAATAATTATTCATTGTTATTTTCAATATTGGCTAACACGCAGTAATGCAGTGATTTATATATTTATCTTATGTTTTACACATTTTATATTATTATTAATAAACTTAATTTTTAAAGTATTTTCAAATCTCCATATATGATCCAAAATTGCCATATTATACACATACCGTATGTTTCTAAGAGAGTGATAAGTTTACACCAGATCTCTATACTATCAGTTGAACCCTGTAAGCTGCAGGTAAATATAGATGAAATCTAGTGAGAGTGTTTCACTCAGAGTTAATTTGTATTTATTTATTATTTATTAGCAGTTATTTATATAGCGCACACATATACCGCAGCACTTTACAGAGAGTATATTTGCCCATTCACATCAGTCCCTGCCCCAGTGGAGCTTACAATCTATGGGCCTGATTCAGACATGGTCACTATTTGCCGCCGCTCGCTGTCAAAAAGGGGCCATCTATGCAAATCATGCGCTCGCTCTTTGCGGTGTAAGGACGCCTCTATGTCTATGCGAGCGACGGCATATTGCGCTTGCAAGTGTTTACAAACGCCCCTTACCACTCGCAACACATGTCATCTCCGGAATTTAAAGGATTAATTGGTAACATTGAGAACCATCGGAGCTGCTCGCAGCGCTTGAGGTAGCCTTACCCTCCTGCAAGCACTGAGAGCAGTTCAGGGTAAAAAACAACCAAGTGACGTGTTCAATGACGCTACTTTGCTAATTATGCACACCCATTAAACTCCGTTCAGATGGTTAGACATGCCTGCATTCGAAGCATCACTCCCCCGTTCACAAGCACCTTCTTCCTGTTACCACCCACAAACGGCGCTATCTGTCACTCATTCCACTGGGCAGTCTTTTCTGGGCGAGCGAGCAAAATCCGATCGCTCATACTAGTTTGCGCATGCGCACTGTGACTTATACGCATGCGCAGATGGACGACCATCGCTCAGAGCGAGCGAGTGCAACTTAGCGTCTGGGCCTGAATCAGGCCCTATGTTCCCTATCACATGCACACACACATACACAATAGGGTCAATTTTTGTTGGGAGCCAATTAACCAGGCAGTATACTTTTGGAGTGTGGGAGGAAACCTCCCCAAAAATGCTCCCTGACTGTCAATTACACTGCAAGTAAATAGCAACTATGAGCGGCAATGATAATTTACCTTGACGCATGTGCAGTGCGACTTAGACGCATTCATACTTTACCGGTAATCACTCAGCTGAGTAAATATCGGCATATCATATAACTCTGAATAAGGTCCAGAGTCTCGCTGTGCTTAAGTCATGCTAAAAATATCTGTGTTTGAGGATTAGGCTAAACACAATAAATGCAGTGACTTAGAGTACTGTAGAATGCATATCTTGTACAATTTGTCACAAAGCAGGAAACATCAAGGGCAGAGAGAGGTTTAGTCTGGGTACAGGAAAGAAATCTGAAATACAAATATACACACATACAGTATAATAATAATAATAATAATAATAATAATAATAATAATAATAATAATAATAATAATAATAATAATAATAATAATAATAAATCTTCCACTGTTTCACGAATATGTTCTGTAGAATATATGTAAAAAACATCTCTCTCCTATGCAATGTCTCAGCAACAAGTGAACACTGTTTTGATTTGTAGAGGAATCGTAACAAGCACTGAGGTCATCTCCCATAATCACAAAGCAAATAAAAAGTGTAATGCTTACAGGTGCTTAAATCACAGGAAACCATACTTGATTTGTCCTGTAATATATGTGTGTTAAATTTTTAATCCCAGCCCGCTAACCCAACCAGCCCACCACATAGTGTAACTGCCCCTTATGAAACAGGATATACTCCTGAGAAACGTGTCAGGCTGGTGCAGTGTTATTTATATTATAAAGCTAGCCAGGACTGTGCAATACTAAGTGCAGAATAGTGTTTGATCCTTCCCTAAACCTCCAGCTCCATGCTCCTTGAATTCTGACCTTACATTGGGTGAGATTTTAATCTCCTTCGCTAACAGTGTTTACATCTGTTGGCAAATTATTGTTACGTGTCAAGGACCTGATTCATCTGTCTCCCTGTAAGGATAAGTAATAGTGGAACATTTCTGCTGATGTTCATCCATCATCATCATTAGGGATACAAGATTGGCACTGCACACTAGGATTATCTAATGTTACGGAGTGTGTCTTGCCTTCTACAATAATAGATACAAAAAATGGGTAAACTCAGCATTCAAACCCCCTATTTGAGGATGGATGATTATGATAGCGTGAAGTGTAGATAAGACAAATGGTCTGTAAATCAGTATAATACACGAATACAGCTCCCCTTAGGAAAGTGTTGTATAGACTTCCCATTCCAGCTACAGCCCAAGTCTATACAACAGTTTCCTAAGTGGAGCTGTATTCATGTTTCATACTCCTGTTACTTAAGATTTATATTGATTAGTAAAGTACCTTTTAACTAATTACAGACCATTTGTCTTATCTACACTTCACGCTATCATCATCATTAGTCAGATGAATGTTTACTGTGAGCACTTACCAATTTATTTTCAATGGCGAGAGTTCACACATACATTTTTAATGGGTGTGATACAGTATGTATTACCCCCTAACCCTCCTTAGGGGAGCCTAACCCTAACCTCCCCCCCGTGCCTAACCATAACCCCCCCTCTAAGTGCCTAAGTGCCTAAACCTAACCCCCCCTTCCCCACTGCCTAAACCTAAGTTCCCCAAGGGGTGCCTAACCCTAACCTCCCCCCAAGGGTGCCTAACCCTAACCCTCCCTCCCCCTAGCCTAACCCTAACCTCCCGGGGGTGCCTAACCCTAAGTACCCCCTGAGAGCCTAAACCTAACCCCCCCCGTGGCTGTCCGCTGCGGCGCCCGGCATCCGCTCAATCGGGATGCTGGGCACCGGTCTCCCGATGTCAGGCAAATTCCAGACGCCTGTCATTCGGCCCTAGTCAGGATACAGCAGTCTGGAAGCCGGCGGTCTGCATTTAGACCATAGGGTTCCAGACTACATCCCATTTTTAATCTATGGTCTTGAATTATACCATTTGGAGAATTGCAGCTTAATTAAAAAAATACATTGTAGGATTTATACCTATATCTATCAGTCAGGACCTATTGAAAAATCTACTTTTTTGCTGTTTATTTTGTTATGTTTGGGCGTCTTATTGTATTAGTAAGTCTAATATGTTATTGTGAGACTCCAGATGTTGATACATTTTTAATTAATGTGTAAAATATTCTTTAATTTTTACTATTGTGGCGATTGTTTTTGCCTGGATTCTGTCATTCCCTCTAGCACTCCTATTTCTTTTCTCGGCATAATGTAGCTATATAAGAACAATAAACAGTGTGCTAAGTGATGGCACTTGACAACTTTGTTGCATTTGTGCATAAATGGCTATAAATTGTCTATTATATCTCTTAGATTAGCAAATTAGGGTCTATATGGGTCTTCCAGCTGAATGACTTTTGAATACTAAATCAGCGTGTTTTGTTCCAAGTTCCTGCCATTTTACTTTGAGTAAATTATTTTGTTCTGTAAATATAACATGATAAAAATGTACGATTAGAATTTTCAGGAAACCAATGAAGAAAAATAGATACAGAGACGCAGCATGCAATATCGTAATAGCTAAAGAGCACTCATTACAGCCTTGTAGTCATATGTCTTTTTGACAACATTATTTTGCTGCTGTAGAGTTGCTGCATTTAGTGTGCAGTGTCTCTTTTTAATACTACACAAACATCAAGTGACAGAAAAGCAAGACACGGTGAGAAAAGCAAGCATGTGCATCCATCCATAGCTTTCCCTTCATTGCCCAAACACAAATTCACAGCTTAGCAGAAAGTTCAATACTGTCCTCAAGGAAGGCCAAAGAGCCTGGTTAATTGTAACCTTGTATAAACTGCTCATGTGACTACAAGGACGCGAACTGTCTTAAAGGAAAATATACCCACCGAATGTTATATGCAGTTGCTAGATATAATTTATTGATGGTTTATCCAGGGTGAATGGGGGATCTAAATAACGTTTAATGTGAATATACATGTACAGTTCTGCACTTTGATAAAGTCTTTGTAGAAGAAGACGAAACCGGTCAGAGAAATTACCGGGACATTTACTGATTCTATGATCACTTACTGCTGTATTTGTTCAGTTGCCCCTTTCTGGACTGAGTATTGCTACTGGAGGCTTTTAAACATAGAAACATATAATTTGACGGCAGATAAGAACCACTTGGTCCATCTAGTCTGCCACATTAAACACTGTTGCCGCAGTTGGCGGTGTACTGCTGTTTGTGATTGCTTCTGGAGCATCCCATTACCCCTGTGTGTATTCAATACCGCAGCCGGAGTCCTCTCCATTTGGGGGGTATATTTACTAAAGTGCAGGTTTATAGAAGTGGAGATGTTGCCCACAGCAACCAATCAGATTCTACTTATTTATCTAGCACCTTCTAGAAGATAATTGGTAGTATCTGTTTTGTTGCTATGGGCAACATCTCCACTTCTAAAAACCCGCACTTTTAGTAAATATACCCCTGAGTATCACAGTTGGGGATTGCTGTAGGTGCAGGAGCACTTTGCATGTGCATGCCATGGTTTTAGTGGTTTTTACATCGACTGAGCAGTTTGTCGTTAGGTGGTCCCCACTACATATGTGCCGAGGAGTGTGTCATTCAGCCGGAGGGCTTTCTGGTAACTAATCATCCACTTTAATTGTGTCCGGGAACAGACAAGTTGCTATTGGGACCGATTAGTAGCTTCTATATACTGTGAGAGGCAAACTATACAAAGAACATTTCTATATTTTTCTTTTGTAAAGCTCCAATTTTTTATTGAAGTTCATCTGAATTCATTACAGTTGCAACTCTAATCATAAGATAATTTTTTATCTGCAGCGGGTGTGTTTTACATAAGATATAGATATATTATATTCACATATGTGCTTTTGATTAGTGTAGTTAATTTTATATGTATTTCATTCTATATTATTAAATACATGTTTTTATTCAAATTTTAATATAGAGTGTCCTGATATTAATATTATCTGCCATATCAGCTGTGGTGTTTTAAATTTGAAAAGTGCAGCTCCTCATCAGGTATTACAGAGATGCACTTACCTGTTAATCAATGTGGCAAAAATAATCTGTTTTGAATCATTTAACTTTTTTCTAATTGTACTTTGTAGCGCCCTTAATACCAGTACATCTAAAATTATACTGTCCCTCTGTTCATGGAAATGTTGCTGTAGTTTTTATGAATCTCACCAGCAGTAATGAGATTATGGAAAGTTATTGATTCTTTGGATTCACCAATGTGTTTTTACAACAATGCAGATCTATATCTCCTTTTTATAGTGGCAATTACACCCTCGTCCTTGGGCTGTAATATTGATGTCACATTGGGAGATAAATATTTGTAAAAATATTTGTAAAAAATATTCCCATCTTGGGTCATCAAAGTTGGCGGTTCAGGGTGTGATGGTGCATTGCCCAAAATAAAAACTGTCCGTTTTGGTAAGCCTTGAGACTGCAAATGAGTCCTTACTAGTGGCAAGAATTTTTTTCTGGAACCATTCTGAAAAAAATCTCCCTGTTTGTTCCACACTCCTCATTGATTGCAATAATTTCGCTTGTAAATTGAGGACATTAGTCCTTTTGTCAGAAGGTGCTTTTTTTGGCTTGTCTTATCACTGTGAGCATCATTTACTAGCGCAGCATAGAACCGTCAACCTTTTCAAGACTTATGACCAGGAACAAAGTGAACTTATTCCATCGCTAAAGTTCTACCAGGTAGGCACTTCCAATAAAGACGAGTTTCATCAACATTAAGGGGGGAATCCTATTACACGCGGTAATTTGCCGCATGAAAATTCGTGATAAATGCCAGATGGTCATTATTGAGCAATCCGATTGTAGCCCTTTTTTAGTGCAGAAAATTACACATGTACTTTCATGGCAGTGATTGCCAAAAAAAAATCGTACGTATTGGGGATTTGGTATCGCTTGCCTAGGGCAGGCAAAACAAAACCCCTGTTAAGTGCCAGTTGGATAGCCCCGTCTGTGGTAATTAGCTGAGGGAAATTGCAGTTGTTAATAGAATATCACCCTTTAAATTTGTTTCTTTTTAACTACTCAGTCACTATATACTTGTTATATGACCAGCTGCAGCATTGTTGGCCCTTCCCTCTGAATTTTAAGCCCGCAGATTCCATGGTGGTTTTTGAGGCAGTGCAAACATTCTGTTTAGGCTTCAAATTATCTTCTATTGCCAGAGCCTCAAAAACTATTTGACTTGCTTAGTGCACATCAGGCCTGATATATTGGTTTTAGGTGTTTTGTGCTGAGAACACCATTCTAACATAACTTTGTCAAGGTCATTGTAAATGGACTTTTTTGTACTGTCTTTCTTTTAGTAAGACCAGTAGAAGATCTAAAATGTAAATGGACAATTCAGACCTTTTTTTAAGTTATCACATTCACAGAACTGCTATTGTCATATTTTTTTTTACACAGCTCTTTACAAAAAAAATTAAATACTGTTGGTAAACTTACAAAAAATAAATTGAAAACAAAATATGATTAGTAGAAGCTTAGGGTACACAAGCAAAGAGGGCAATTGGCTATCTCACTAGACAATGGAAATTATTCAGCAGGTGACTCAAGTGAGATTCATTTTATTAGTGATCAATGAATTGCTGAAAACTCCATTTGTGAGCATTTAGGCAGATACACCCGTGATATATCATTCTTAGATTGAAAGAACAATATATCAACAAGTGTATACACAACATTAGTCATTTGGATTTCATCATTAAATAAAAATAACAATAACTTTATGTATTTAATAGTGATCCAAACATTGCAGAGATATGCATATCTCAAACACATCCCATAATTTCTTAGGAATACAACTTTGTGTTATATTTTTAACATTGCGGTTGTGTAAACTAATGTGATGATGATTTGTTTTGTGCAGTGTTTTTTTTTAACTACTATTTAGCAAGAAAACACCTAAAATATTAAAAGAAAAAAGGTAGCTTATAAAAATATAAAAATAATAATTCAATGATTTAGTCCTGACATCTCCAAGCATCTGGTGTTACTGCGGTGTTCATCTCATTGGCTGGCAGAATTCGGCCAATCACAGGTGCTTGAGGAAGTGCAGTGCTCTTCTCATTGGCTGGAAGGCATCAGCCAATCACAGGTGCTCGAGAAAACCGGCTTGCAGGGTTAAAAGCTGAAGTGAGCTAAAAATGCAGCTTGATGTAGCTTTTGACACTAAATATCAGATCGTTCTCCTTAGTATAATATATTGGTTGGTATAGCAAATGTTTTAAGAATTAGGCAGGTGTGGACCTACTGAACATTGCTGAATGTGGTGTGAGATGGCTAATGTGGGGCATGGAGTCTAATTGGTACCTCTGTATTCGACCATATCTTATAAAGGAACTTGTGCTGCTCTGTGAAGTACAGTAGCTATAGGGCATAATCCCCAGGTTATCTGAGAAACTGGTGGAACAGGTCACTAATCATGTAAACATGATAAGTCAGGGCAAGACATATTCAAAGGGATAATTGGTGGCAAAGGGTCCCTGTTAGAGTCATTGTAGGGACTTATAGAATATTACCAGTTTTCATAGCAAAAACAAATGAGTTTTCATAGCAAACACAAATGACATCACATGCATCACCAGTGTCAGCCTGGATAATTGCACCTACAAATGGACCCATAGGATGTGCCCGTACACCCAAGAAGGAGCATTGCAAGAAAGGTTCATATGGTCTTTGGGATAAATGAGAACCTGGGATCTTGGCTGGTGAAACCAAAAGTCAGAGAAGTGATACAGAAAATGACATATGTATTGTAAAGCAGGGTGATTTTTATTGAATGCTTCTAACATACTTTAACAATTTTCACAAATTGCTATTTAGTGTATAATATAGAGATTTGCGCCGACCCCAGTATTTTGGTTTTGGATCTGGATTCCGCTTGGTGTTTTGGTTTTGCATAATCACCCTAACATGTTTTGGTTTTGGATATGTATTTAAAAAAAAATAAAAAAAAATAAAATAAAATCGGAGTTCCAAACTGTGGGAAGATCTGAACCGGGACTTAGTTCGACTTGGTACCCCAAAGTGATTTTGAACTTGAACTCGGTTCAACTCGGAACCCCTAAATTCTGTTGCTGTCGTTTCTCTGGAACTAAAGCCACACATCTCTAGTATAATACAACAACCTATAGTAATGCTTTCCTGTTACTGCAATGTTCTTTAACTTTCCCCCCATAATTTAGAGTGTGTCAGGGGCCACGTACGTACATATTCTTCACACGACTCTATCATGTTTAGCTGACCATCCATCCTGAAGCAGGGTTTATATAACTGCAGATATATCCCTCGATAAAACCTCCTCTAAATAAAGTAAAACTAATAAGACCCTTCTTACAGTATGCAAAAATGCAAATGAAACTATTACACTGTGTTCTTGTATGCCTGGCTATACTGCATCAAAATGGAAATGCACTTTAAATAAAATAAGTAACTTTGCTCTTTTGTAGTGTGTGCCCTTGACATAATAAGGCAGAGAACTATCTTTTATTAAACATTTTAAGTTTGAAGTGCAAATGGAAAATTCATGATTAAATCAAAGTTAAACATTTATGCTCTACCTACTGTCTGTCTAATTTAAGTGCTCAGCCCGCTTTCATTTTGATTGTGCCTTAATTTTAATTATCATTTCTGTAACATTTGCAGCATCTCATCCGTGACTGGGTATGTCATATACTTTTCTTTGATTATAAATAATTCTGTAACCATATTACCTACCTTCATTTCAATTTGTTTTGTTTCAGCATTGTGAAAAAGCAGCTTTACTCGAGTTTTTCCATCATCTGAAGAGCCTTTCAGTTGGGAGAACTTAAACCGCCAAATTATATTCTGTAACAACAATCAAAAAAAAAGGAAAATGATTTCAATTAGGTTATTTGATAAACATTTATCCTTTAGCTCGCTACTGTCATCTTTTACACAGCGGTCCAGCAGTTAGACTCGCTTTGGGGATTTGGATGTTTGCCGTGAGGAATTTGTACAGTGTTTATGAATTTTTGTTTTATTTTATTATATCATGGTATAAAAATAGATTTATTCTGGAAGATTTACCACTAAATATAATATATATATATGTGCCACTTTTCCTATGCCTGTGACTTCAAATGGGGTGCCGGGGTCAAGTATAGACCCAGTCCGACCCTGGCTCCGGTAATCTATGTTCAGTCCTGCACATACATATTAATAAGATAAATCGTTTTTAGAGCTGATAATCCACCATTATCAACATGTTTATGATGTAGTATGAAACACACAGCTGAAAAATATAGTAATCAAAGACAAGTTTAATTTCTAATAGAGGTGTTTGTAGGTTCTTCTATTCCCAAATGTTAAACGCTAAAGTCCATATGATTGAAGAAGCAGAACATAAGTGGGAAGGGGTGTTCTCATGTAAGAAAAAGCTCAGTGACATGACTGCACAATAATGTGACTACATGGCTACAAAGACAGCTACATTAGTGATTTATACAGTATATTAACAGTGGGAGGCGACCTGGTGCAATTAGCCAATCAGGAGCAGCTACCGATTGTCTTCATCGTCAGTGCTTGTTTTGCATCAGGGTTCCAGCCATTTGTGTGGCCTGAGACCGACAAAATAGACAGCCCTCCCCCATGTTTCTGCAACTCCAGGTCCGCAGTGTCTCTCCAGCTCCAGTCATACCACCTCTGTCTTTCCAGTCCCCCTATCTGTTCTCCAGCCAGTGTCCCTTCTGTCTCCCCAGCCAGCACCCCTTCTTTCACATCATCTAGCACCCCTTTCTGTCTCTCCAGCCAGCACCCCTTCTGTCTCCTTAGCCTGCACCCCTTATGTCTCTCCAGCCAGCACCCCTTCTGTCTCTCCAGCCATCCCCTGCAGCCCACAGACACTTGTCTTCTCTTGTGTCTTCTGGTTGCACCTCTTCACACTGCGGCCAGCTCCTCTGTCAGTGGTTCAGCAAGCAGCTGCCCAATTGGACGCTACAGTAATGGATAGGATAGATCCACCTATAACTGCTGCCTGCTCCACTCCAGTGAACAGCAGGGCCCAGGCAGTGGTTATAAATGTATCTCTGATTCCCCCTGACAGCTGGTACCTAGAGGCCAATACTTCCATGGCCTCCAGGAGTTCCGGCGCTGTGCAACTCTCCAGGTATCGGCAGCAGGAGCCAGGGGCGAGCCCCCCTCTCTTTCAGGGCCCAGGACTCCAGTCTCGGCAGCCCCCCCTAATGGCAGTGCTGGTTCCAGCACCTGCACTTATCCACTCCTCTTCCATCTCTCTATCTATAGAGAGTTCTAAGCACAAGATGCAATCTTAATCTGTATATGGATGAAAGCGTAAGTCCATTTTATGCGCGTTATCGGTAAGGAATTGTGTTTTCTGCAGAAAGTCAAAGGCATATGCGTCCAACTCTACATGTGAGCCAGTGACAGAGCTTAGCCATGCACCCACAAAAGTAACACCTTTGAAAAAGGTGAAACATTAACGTTCATTTTTAAGTCCAATTTGGCGGTCTATTAACTTTAATGTAAAGGACAACTGTCATGAACCAAAATATATTATAGATAGTGGGATTTAGAACATTTTACACGTTTTTTCTTTTTAAATATCTGCTGCAGCATTTCGCTCTACCTTCTCTGCTAACCTGGTGCTGGAAACCTAGAACATCTCTGAAGGTCTATTTATTAACTCTGAAGCTGCTCATAAAAGTGTGTCATAATGAATCACTGTCTGATAAATCTCAAGAGACTCCCCTCTTTTCTTTAATAGAGAGCAGATTGCAATAGGTTTATGTGAAAACGCTATTAATAACATGTGTGTGTGTATATATATATATATATATATATATATGTTTTAGGAACGTATCAGAATAGACAATAAAGACTTGCGATCTTTGGAGAAAACATTATCCTAGACTTTCTGTCAGTGATTTCATTAAGGACACTGACAATCAGCCCATTTTAGACTGAGAACTTTTAGCCTGACAGCTGCATGCCAAATATAAGCAGACTGTCGTATATCACCATTCTGTCAAGATATAGGCAGTAGCTCTTTTATATAATATAATATATATTTTAAGCTTACTGGTGTGGTACTGTATGTATGCATTTTCATGTAATGCAGGGTTGTTTGTTATTGTTATATGAAATACTCAATAAACCTTCCGTACAAGCGATGTACCAACTGTTATGTGATAAGGGATACGTTTAGGAAGCCGGCGGCCGCAATACCGACCGCCGGATTCCCGAATCCTCAATCCTGGCTAGGGTTAAATGACAGGCGTCTAAAATCTAGACACCTGTCATTTTCCCGATGCCGGGAGACAGGCGCCTGGCATCTCGATCGAAGGGATGCCGGGCGCCTAGAGCAAACATCCGCGGGGGGACTAGGGCACCTGGGGGGGACTAGGGAGGGAGGGTTAGGCACCCCTGGGGGGGACTTAGGGTTAGGCAGCGGGGAAGGGGGCTTAGAGGGGGGAGGTTAGGGTTAGGCACAGGGGGGTTGGTTAGGGTTAGGGTTAGGGGGGTTGGTTAGGTTAGTTTTTACTTACCTTAGGGACAATCAGGATTTCCAGTGCTGTTGGGCTTCCGCTGCCGGGCTCTGCTCTTTTGTCGGGCTGCCGCTGCTGGGAATCGAACTGCCGGCCATGCGGCAGCTGGGATTTCATACCGAATGCTCTGATACATTATAATAATCAATGCTCTTATAGGAATACTCACTTGCTTGTTATGGACTTTTAGTTAGATATAGGTTTAAGAGAAACCGCAGCACCTGTTCTGAGTGTTATGGTTAGCACTGAGGGTACTTTAAAGATGTATTTAGCTGCAGACTAGATGGATAACTTGATGCCAAGGGCTTTTGTTACATCTGTGTATCTTTGTAACATAAAAGTCGGCCCTAGGCGTCTGCAGTTCGTCACAGTTCTGACGACTGTTAGGAGGAGAGGGCACCTGCTGGGCACAAGTGATTTTCCAGGACGTCAGCTCAGTGAATCATAGGATACTGGGGCCCCTGAGCCTGTATAACTGCCGTTTCCTTCTGACTGAATGATCTTATTTTATCTGATGACGAATATAATCAATCAATCAATCCTTTTTTTCATTATGTACCGTAAGTCATATAATTCTCTATTTCACTAAAATTAAGTGAACCAAAATAATTTTCATTACCATGTGACAACAGTGATATTATTACATTTTATTTATAGGGCGCCACAAGTGGTCCGCAGCGCTGTACATACAGTAAAAGGTACACAGTACATTACATTACAATACAGTAACCAAAATATAAACAGAACACAAGTAATAATTAGCAACACAATTCTCCATACACAATACAGCTCTGAAGGTGAAGGCTGTCATAGAAGTGCTAGAGAAGAAGGCTGTGAGACAGTGGGGAGGAGGACCCTGCTTCTAGGAGCTTACAACTCAGGGCTCTAGGGGCAGCACCATTGCTGCCCTGTGGCAGAGATCGCTGTTGCAGTGTAGCACAGAGCATCTCCTGGACACACCAGGCTGGAAACATGCAGCTGTACAACTGTTCGGAGTGTCCTCAGTATGGTAACAGAAAAGTAGATGCAGACTATTTTTCAAGGACAGATCCAAAAAAGTAGATGCAGACTATTTTTCAAGGACAGCTCCAAAAACAGGAGCATTGGCATGCCATTGGTGTACCCGAGATGGTTTAATAATCACATTTACACAAATGCATCTTAGGTGTTTTTTTGTTTTATGACTTTTTTTTTAATCATTTTGTTAATGAGTTTTTGAGTTTTTTTTAAACTCACAAGATACATCTTTCTATGGCTAATGTTCCCATTGTGTAGTATACACTAGTTTTCTTTTAATCTCTAAACTAGGCTAACATTTAGTATAACTGCCTCAGCCAGGGCAGATGTGTGCTTCTGTACTGACCACTTATTCAATTCTGATTTTATCATGATTAACTTTTCTTTATAAGATACCACAAAGAGACTGCAGTGTAGTACAAGGTGGTAAATACATTTGAGTGTGTATTTTATCCATTAAATATGGTGCATATTTACTACTATCTTACTATTTTACTGTTATACTATTAAGAAAACAAGATAAAGTCACTTTAAAACACTTTGGAATGTATTTTCTGTATAAGGTTTTTAATGCCTTTCTTATTTAGCAACAATAAAATACAAGGTCGTGCAAGACATATTTCTCACCGATAATGTTTGTGACTTTGCTTTCATTGTATATCTACATTTGAAGTTTATTTTCTCCCCTACAGTATCTGGCTAGTAGATTTTCCCTTTAGATGGTGGAATGATTCTACTAAATCTTCCTACTTCCTGTGGCTTAATTCTTTAGGCATGACATTTTCACAGTCATATTTCCTTTTATTTATTTGAATTTAAGTCATAAGCTTATTTTATCTGAGATTTTCACAGCTTGAGAACTTTATACTGTAGGACCACTTTACTTATTTGTATCTATCTTCTTACCACACTTTAGTGACTGTTATTAGAGATGAGCAAAATTTGTCAATGTTGTTGCTATGGGCAACATCTACACTTCTAAAAGCTCTCACTTTAGTAAATATACCCCTTAGAGTATTGGGAAGCCTCAATATCAATTGTATTTCACTGATTGTCAGTTACAGTACTTTATTGAGTATGATGACTTAAAAGGAGGAAAGAAAAAAACATCCTAGGAACTTCCCTTGAGCTATAGTAGTGTTCTTTTGAAGATATTACTCAAACACATGAGGGAGTGTCTGCTCTACTGTAGCTCATACTTACAGTTCAATTGATAATGATGTTTGTAAATCTCTACCATCCCTTTTATCAGGTTGTGATGCAGAGCTTTAGGCACTGTAGATACAATTTGATAGACTTTGAGGGCTATCCTTAGTTGCGTGCACTGGCACAATTTTGATGAGATAGCCACTAGATTTAAAGCAGCAATTAGTTTTACAGCAAAATCAGGTTGTTTTTTTTCTTTAATATTGATTGCGCTTTAAATCTAGTGGCATCTCAATGGAATGACGCCTGTGACTCCAAGTTGCAGACTATTATGTTTGGGCCAATATGTCTGGTCCTGGTAGTAGTGAAAACAGAGCAGATCTGGAATGTTACATCTAACAATGGTATGAATACCAATGACATCTTGATGATGTAGCAATTTTCATAGATCCCATGTGCTCAGGGCCAGTGCAAGGTTTCTTGGGACCCTAGGCATAGCTTCAGCCTAGCGCCCGCTCCCCCTATCCCTTCCCTCCCATCCCCCCCTCCGGTTTTAACTTTTAACTGTCAAACTCACATGTACACTCCGGTCCCAGCAGTCAATTAATATTCTCAGCGGTCAGCCGCATCTCCGGTCAGCCAGATACTTCACTCCTTACCTTCTGCAAAGGAAGGGGAGGAGAGAGAGCCAGGGGCAGCATGCTGGTATGCACAATAGCTCGTCAGCGCTGAGGTGAGGCTGACAACCTGGGCAGCAGCGGCAGAGAGTGAGGCCTGCTTGCACTGTTAGCACAGGTCATGGGGTGACTGTGATGTATCACACTGGTGTCAGGGCAGATAGCCGCAACTGCGGCTGATTAGCCAAACAACACACAAATAGGCGTTGGACTTCCATCGGTGTTCTGGTTACAAGCATGAAATTATGGTTACAAAACAACATAAACAATAAATATGTATATATATTGTTATCCTAATAACTGACAGCAGCCATCAATTTGGAGGAAACTGGACCCTCCAATTATTATATCCACCAGAAACAAAATACTATCCGGCGCTAAGTCAATTATATGGTTTATTAAGCAACATCAGTACTACAAATTAATACAGAATTAATATCATATAGTATTAAAAGAAGGTTGATAGAAAATAAATATACAAACAAAAATAAAGATAAAAATAAATAATAAAACACATATACCATAAAAATGCACCTCCTAGAAAAAGGCTGAGAGCAGTTCAGAAATTGATTTCACCAGATTAAACATTCCTTATTACATATATTGATTTAAGAGCACATAGTTCTTCACACAATTCAGTATCATAGCTATTGTTCATAACTTGCATGCTACAATATGATCAGGAGATCCGTAGCAGCTGTAGTGATTTTTTCCAATTATATTAGTTCAAGGGAAAGCAAAGCGATATTAGTAAAGCAACAAGTTGGTAACTTCCCTAAGCAGATACTTTATCAGGCACAGTTCTGAACACAAAGGTATTTCTAGTTCATCCGGTTCTATTTATAGAAGCCCGTATTGTTCCCTTTATACTAAAGGGAACAAGCTTGTTTTCCAAAATGCAAAAGGCGGCTGTTAGTTTTGCAGGCCACAGCTATTTGTACAAACTGCAGGCCACTGTTCTCAGGCGATTAGTATGCAGAGGGCAGGGGAAAGTATAAGGGAGTTTATGCATGTAATGCTTTTAATATCACTCACAACCCTGCCCGGATCCACTTTTCCTGCTGGGATTGCACTGGTATCTCCACTGGCACGATGTTCACACACTCGGTGTATAGTGGTAAGTCCAAGGCAGCTACCCCATCAGCGGTCAGATACCTCGGTATAGGAATGTACCGGTCCCCAATTAGCACAGCCAGTGGTCCACTCGTTCAGCTAACAGGCACTTCTCTACGCATTTATTCGCCTTCCATACATCGGCGGCTTCCTCAACTTGTTGCTTTACTAACATCGCTTTGCTTTCCCTTGAACTAATATAATTGAAACAAATCGCTACTGCTGCTACGGATCACCTGATCATATTGTAGCATGCAAGTTATGAACAATAGCTATAATACTGAATTGTGGTAAGAACTATGGCCCTCATTCAGAGCCGTACGCTCTGAGCAGAGCGCACGCTCTGAATGAGGGCCGGGCTCCATTTTCATGGAGCGTCCTCCTGGATGCTCGTATAGCTGTGGGTCACCACCCACAGGCTATACGAGCGTGCTTTTTGATGGCCGCGATGGTCGAGACCATCGCGACCATCGAAATTGCGAGCCGGAGCCTGCGGTTGAGGTTTTCAACCGCAAGCTCCGGAGTGATTTTGGCTCTATCAGAGCCAAAATCACTCCCACTGACATCACTAGTGATGTCAGTGGGCCGGCTTCTGACGGGAGGCGTTCCCATGGGAACGCCCCCGTCAGGGAGGCACGCCCCCGGCACGCCCACCAAAGGGGGCGTGCTGTCAATCAACATTGACAGCACGCCCCCTTTGATCGGACACAACGAGCGAAGGACTTTCCTTCGCTCGTCGCGTCTGGCGCATGCGCACGACGGAGCTCCCTCCGTCGTGCGCATGCTCAGTGCATAACATCGACCCACTTGCGAGCGGACAGCCGCTCGCGAGTGGGTCTGAATCAGGCCCTATGTGCTCTTAAATCGATACATGTAATAAGGAAGATTTAATCTTGTGGAAATCAGTTGCTGAACTGCTCTCAGCCTTTTCTGAGGAGGTGCATTTTTATGGTACAGTAAATGTGTTGTGGCTGATTAGACATGCGGCCACCACCAGCCAGAGATGGATTAAGACTTTGGGGGGACCCGGGGCACTTAACAATGGGGGGTCCTAAAGAGCATAATTTGGGACATGGGGATAGTGCGGGGGACACTGGGAGGGATCCTAATGGATGCCTTTTAGAGAGTTATGTGAATCCCATAGGTTTCTATAGCAACGACATCTATAGATACTTGATACATAGGGAAGGTGGCTAAACATCTGAAAACAGCAGCTTTCAGAGTTTTTACCACATTTTGCCATTAGTACATCCCACTCATAGTCACATAGATCGCCCGGAGCGCCGGCCCCTAGAGGGCGCCACTGAGTCCCCAGAAGGAAAAAAAAAATCCCATAAGAAATAAAAAAAAAACAACGCCACCCCCCCCCCGCACTAGCCCCCGCAGGGAGGCTCCATTTGCCGAGCGCCCGCTGATATTTTTTATCAGCGAGCACCTGGCTCCCTCCCTGCAGCGGCAGCCGAAAGCCAGAGCTCAGGAGTAGTATGGGAGGGACGTCATGACGTCTCTCCCATAGATCCGTGGAGCCGGAGCTCACTCTTGGGGGCATGGCTATAGGGGGGATTACTACTGGGGGCATGGTTATATGGGGCATTACTACTGGGGGCATGGCTATAGGGGGGATTACTATAGGGGGCATGGCTATAGGGCATTACTACTGGGGGCACGACTATAAGGGAGCATTACTACTGGAGGCACTTCTATAGGGGGAATTACTACTGGGGCACTACTAATGGGGGAATTACTATAATGGGCATTACTACTGGAGGCACTACTACAGGGGGCATTACAACTGTGGGCACTACTATAGGGGGCATTGCTACTTTGGGCACTACTATAGGGGGCATTCTTACTGTTGGCACTACTATAGGGGGCATTACTACTGGGGGCACTACTATAGGGGGCATTACTACTGTGGGCACTGCTATTGGGGGCACTACTATAGGGGACTTTACCAATGGGAGCATTAACACTGTGGGCATTACCAATGGGGGCATTACCACTGTGGGCACTACTAATTAGGGCACTGCATGGGGGGCACCACTACCAGGGCCATTGTGTAAGGAGCACCACTGCTGTGAGCATTCTATAAGGGGCACCACTACTGTGGGCATTGACTTAGGGGCACTAGTACTGTGGGCCTGTGTGTATAACGGGCACTAATTTGGGCATTGTGTAAAAGGGGCACCACTGTGTGTCATAACATGAATAAGGGACTAATGTGTGGTGTAATTTGAATTGGGGTTACTGTATTATAAAGGGAATTACTGTGTGTGGCACAATGTATTATACAGGGCATTACCGTGTGTGGCATAATGTGTTGTACAGGGCATTACTGCATGTGGCATAATGTGTTATACAGGGCATTACTGCGTGTGGCATAATGTGTTATACAGGGCATTACTGCGTGTGGCATAATGTGTTATACAGGGCATTACTGCGTGTGGCATAATGTGTTATAAAGGCCATTACTGCGTGTGGCATAATGTGTTATAAAGACAATTACTGCATGTGGCATAATGTGTTATAAAGGCCATTACTGCGTGTGGCATAATGTGTTATAAAGGCCATTACTGCGTGTGGCATAATGTGTTATAAAGGGCATTACTGCATGTGGCATAATGTGTAATAAAGGGCATTACTGTGTGTGGCATAATGTGTTATAAAGGCCATTACTGTGTGTGACATAATGTGTTATACAGGGCATTACTGCATGTGGCATAATGTGTTATAAAGGCCATTACTGCGTGTGGCATAATGTGTTATACAGGGCATTACTGCATGTGGCATAATGTGCTATAAAGTCCATTACTGTGTGTGGCATAATGTTTTATAAAGGGCATTACTGCGTGTGGCATAATGTGTTCGAAAGGGCATTACTGTGTCTGGCATAATGTGTTATACAGGGCATTACTGCGTGTGGCATAATGTGTTATACAGGGCATTACTGCATCTGGCATAATGTGTTATACAGGGCATTACTGCGTGTGGCATAATGTGTTAGAAAGGGCATTACTGCGTCTGGCATAATGTGTTAGAAAGGGCATTACTGCGTGTGGCATAATGTGTAAGAAAGGGCGTTACTGCGTCTGGCATAATGTGTTATACAGGGCATTACTGCATGTGGCATAATGTGTTATACAGGGCATTACTGCATGTGGCATAATGTGTTATACAGGGCATTACTGCGTCTGGCATAATGTGTTAGAAAGGGCGTTACTGCGTCTGGCATAATGTGTTATACAGGGCATTACTGCATCTGGCATAATGTGTTAGAAAGGGCATTACTGCATCTGGCATAATGTGTTATACAGGGCATTACTGCGTGTGGCATAATGTGTTAGAAAGGGCATTACTGCGTCTGGCATAATGTGTTAGAAAGGGCATTACTGCGTGTGGCATAATGTGTAAGAAAGGGCGTTACTGCGTCTGGCATAATGTGTTATACAGGGCATTACTGCATGTGGCATAATGTGTTATACAGGGCATTACTGCGTGTGGCATAATGTGTTAGAAAGGGCGTTACTGCGTCTGGCATAATGTGTTATACAGGGCATTACTGCATGTGGCATAATGTGTTATACAGGGCATTACTGTGTAAGGTTCATTACTGCACTTGGCAATTATTTGCCATGAGGGGAGAGCTTGGTTGAAACCCAACACCTTCATAAGTGCTGGGCACGCTGCACAGTGTGATGAATTGGGGGTGTTCCGCAAGGACACGCTCCCTTCCGAAAACATGTGCGCGCACAGAGGAACACCATCTACAAAAAGTTATTTTATTTTGGGGGGGGGGCGCAACTGTGAACTTTTGCCTCTGAGCTCCACAATGTCTAGAACTAGAACTGGCGCCATGGTCACATACATTTACACATACAGTCACACATATATACAATAAATTGTTACACACTTACTTAACGTGTTTCGTTGGAGTACACCCCTTCAGAAGCCTAGGGGCGCCAGCCACTAGAGGGCGCCGCTTGCTGCCCTGTATAGTTAGTGAATGATGCAGACAGTGTATGGCCACTGGCCAGCCCCGTGTAAATCATGAGCAGCGGCCGCGGCACTAATAAAGCCGGCCACGTCACTTGTGAAGTCGGCCATAACCACCGCGCGATGTAAGGGAGTCGGGACTGAGACAGACAGTGTAACTACAGCAGTGTCGGTGCTGCAGCCTGCAATTCACTCTGTCTTCTTACTCCCCGGCCGGCCCCTCCTGCCGCAGCATAAAGGTTTAAGGTAGGCGCTGCAGCCTGCCGGTGACATAGAGCGTTGTTACGCACAGCCTGGCTGACAGCCAATCGCCCCCCCCCACCCCCCTGTGTACTTTCCATTTTGCTCTTACACTCAGAGACGAGGAGCAGGGAAAGGAATCAGGATGCTGCCTAGGCAGAGGGCCCGTCTCAGTCCCGCTCGCTAGGCTGCGTTTGTACATAGCCGCTAATGGTTCGCAATGTGCATATGCATACGCATCGCAGTGCGCATGCGCAAACTAGTCCAGGTGATCGGGAAGTGTTCGCTCACTGCGCATAGACACCTCGCTGGACTGAGTGACAGGACATGCCATTTGTGGGTGGTAACAGGGGTTGGTCGATGGAAACGGGGAAATGGTGGTGCAAACGCAGGCATGTCTGAACGCTGTTTAAGAGGCGTGCATAATTAATACGGAGCATCATAGTACACGTCACTTGGTTACATTTCACACTGAAGCACTCGCAGTGCTTGCAGTAAGGTATGGTCATCCACAAGTGCTGCGATCGCATCTGATGGTACTCGATGTTACCGATGGTTGCATACATTTCCTGGAGATGACGTGCATTAGTGGGCGTCTTAAGACAGGCTAGTGGGTGTATACATACACACCGCGATTGCACACCAAGACATAGTGGGCGTGCTAATGCCTTGTCGTGCGATCGCCTGCCTTTGCTGAATTTGCATACGCTAGGTGCATGCGAGCGCATCTAGCGAGCGGGTCTGAATCGAGCCAAGAGAGCGGTCCATCTGTAATGTAATATTCATCCTCATTTATCATGACAATATTTATGTAATAGTAAGCCTATCTATATAAAACAGGCTAGAGCAGTGGTTCACAATCTGTGCGCTGTGGCACACTCGGGACACTGGCAGGGGTGCCTCAGGTTAGTGGTCCAGCACCAAATCAAATTATTTCTTGTCAATGTAATGTAAATATGTGGACAAACAGAAGCGCAAAGCTGTCCTCCACCACATAACAGAGCAGAAAGATGACAGGTCAGCACAAATTACTTTACTACATTTTTTTCTGAATCTCTCAGTAACAAACTTAAACTTAGGGTGCCGTGAAAATAATACTGATACTCTAGGGAGCCGTGATTCAAAAAAGTTTGGGAACCTCTGGGCTAGAGGTTAGTGCCGGCGCTGTGGCTGTATATCATTGCGTCGTGCATATGAGAGTGTCATGTCTATGTATATGTCGCTGTATCACATGTATAAGTGTATAATTTGCTGTGTCTTGTTACTCTTGTATATCAATATGTATTGCTGTTATAAATACATATGTGTCTGTCAAGTATATATAGTGTGTGTGTTGCTGTCATATATACATACATGTTTATCACGAGTGTGTCTGTCATGTCAACAAATATATGTCACGGTGTTACGTATGTGTGTATCGCATGCTCATGTTATGTATATATACAAGTGTCTATACCATGTACAATAAATAGTATCTATGTATTATGGCTACATACATGTGTTACTGTGCAGTAGCAATGGACGCTGCATATAGTCACAATAATATTAAGACAACACAACTACTGTATGAGTAACAGTAGGCTTACATTTTGCCTAGAGTGCCAGGAAACCTCTTTCAACCCCTGAGTGTATGTAGGTCAAGCTGACATTATGAACAGAAAAAGATGGAACATGCATACTGCCCTATTGTGCTTTCACCTACCAGAGCTAATCGTAAATATACAGGCTAGAATACACCAATGGCCAGAATTATCCAAATTTGGCATTAGACAAAAACATCAATCTCTTTGTAACTAATGATATACAGGTTGAGTCTCCCATATCCAAATATTCAGAGATACGGAATATTCCGAAATACAGAATTATTTTGGCATGACTGAGAAATTGAAACCTTTGAATTTTGATGGTTCAATGTACACAAACTTTATCTAAGGCACATATTATTACAAATATTGCATAAAATTACGTTCAGGCCGTATGTATAGGGTGTATATAAAACATAACTGAATTTTAGGTATGTACACAAACTTTGTTTGAGCCACAAAATTATTGAAAATATTGTATAAAATTACCTGCAGGCTGTGTGTATAAGGTATATATAACACACAAATGCATGCTGTGTGTATATTTGGGTCTCATTCCCAAGATATTTCATTATGATATGCAATTATTCCAAAATACGGAATATTCCATTATCCAAAATACCCCTGGTCCCAAGCATTTTGGATATCGGAGACTCAACCTGTAGTATAATATCTGAGCATGCATCCAGGGAAGCTGAGAGTGAGAGGCAAATACAAAGTGTGGCCACACCCTCTTCAGCAGTGCGAGTGGCACATTAACCATGGATGGTGCGTGTAAAGGTGGTATGGTCTGCCAACACATTGAATATAAATACCGAACAACATTTAAGCCCTTATACTCATCCCCACTAAAGATTTCTGTGAAACATACTGTAAATTGAATTTCCTAAACAAATTTTTTTGTGTGAGCCTCATGTATAGTTTATCCTCAAATTCCCAACTTTCCCCATATCCATCCCACTTACTACTATCTGCCTATGTTACAGTCTCTGATGGAGAAGCAACTTTGACCATAGTTAGTTTTTCAGGGGGTGCTTATAGCTCTTGTAACTATGACATGAAGTAATAAAGTAGATTTATTTTTTTCCCCTTATACTGCTGTAGTGACATTAATCTCAAGTGCACAAAAAATGAACCAGTCAAGATTACTTGTTGTGTAATAACAGTCAATATAAAATAAAATTATATATTATTTTATATATACAATTATATAAATTTATGTATGTATATATATAAATATATATATATATATATATATATATATATAAATATATATCAGTCAGAGGCGCTTTAAGAGAGTAGGGGGCCCGTGTGCAGGCTCCAATCGGGCCCCTTCCTCTCTATCAACGCAGTAGACTCTGGTATTGTGCCAGAGTCTACTGCGCATGCGCAGGTCTCTGGGAACATGGCAACCATGACGTGTTCCCGGGACATCTCTACTGCGCATGCGCAAATTACCAGGGAAATGGCCGCGGTCTCTTTCAGCAGGATAATGCACTGTGCCAGACTGCACTGATTGTTCCAGAATGATTTGAGAAATGATGAAGCGTTCAAAATGTTGCCATGGCCATTTACCAGTTCGCAATTCAATCGACCATATTTTGTATATGTTGGAATAACACATCTGATCCATGGTGCCTCCACCTCACAACTTATATGTGGTTAGAAGATCTGCTGGTAACATCTTGGTATGAGATATTACAGGAAACATTCTGAGGTTTTATAAAGTCCATGCCAGAGCTGTTTTGGTGGCACTTGGAGGAACAAAAGCATGTTATGCTACAGTTTGTTAAGTGCTAATTATGCCCTCTTAATGGGATGGCTACACTCATTCTAAAATCAAGCATTTGGGAACCCTCCTGTATATATGCTGCTTTTCCCCCTTAGTTGGTTAATATGTGTCCCTCACATAATTAGTAGAAATAGTGGTGGTACAAAAAGAGAGGAGACTGTAAAACGTTGGTCTTACCTTTGATTTGTTGTCAAAACAGGTGAATCCCGATACAAAATCCACAGTAAAACACACAGCTTCCCCTTGACTATTGCACGAATATGTTTTGGACTGAAACAAATAAAGAGAAGGAAATTAAGCATAAAACAAAGTATAACAGTTTGGGAAAGCAGGAGTGAGCCTGCCTCCTAAGATCTCTCCATTCTACATGATGTATTGCTTGAGGTATTGTGAATGATGTCTTGTAAAGTTTAAAAGTGAAATGTAAACGGCATCTTCTATAACAGTTCAATAAAACCGGTTTGATAAAACACGGGCAGGCACACTGCATCATAAATATTGTACATACTGAACAAGATGTTTCAGCATAATCCTAAACCATCTAGACATGGTCTGCAAGGTAAATGTCTTCCTTGATATAGACATTCAGTCTGCTTAGTGGTGTAAAGTACAAAATGCTGAATATTTATATAAAGAGAAAATATCTTAGTGCTGACCTTGGGCCTGATTCAGCAAGGATTGCTACTGCGATTACGCATGCAGATGGCTGATTGTTGTGTACTACACATGCGTGAAGGCTCCACTGCAATTACATTGCGATCGCAGTGACCACACAGACCCATCGCAGAGTGTTTGATAGGAAGTGACCATTTGGAGGTGCTGACGGACGTTGGTTGGGGAAACGCAGGCGTGCCAATGCGATTGAACGCCGTTACAGGGGCGTGCATAACTCAACCACTGCAATGGCATATGCAGCCTGAGCTTTCACTACGTGTGATGAGGTTAGCAAATTCTGAGTAAGATCAGATCTGTTGGAACTGTGCGTGAGGCTGCGATGGTACTCGATGTTACCAATGGTTTCGCAGACTTGCAATGTATTATGGATGTGTGTAAGGGGAAGTGGGCGTCCTTATCTTGGGCTGCAACGGAATTGCGATTGCAAACATTAGCATATTTTCGCAGTGGGTCTGCGTGCATAATCGCAGCTGCAATTGTAATAGCGATCTGTAATGAATCAGGCACCTTGTGCGCTGTCTGTTGTGCCAATTGTGTCCTATTCCTATCCATTCATTTACATGAAAACATTAAAGATGTGCGCAGACCCCCGTGTTTTGGTTTTGGATCTGGATTCATCGTCGTGTTTTGGTTTTGCAAAACCACTGTCATGTGTTTTTGTTTTGGATCTGTTTTTTTTTATTTTTAACAATAACAAGTTTTTAAAAACAGTTAAAATCATGTAATTTTTGCAATCGAAAATACAAAATTCGGATTTAAAATCCGTATTCCGAACCACGGGATCTGTCCGAATCTGTCCGAATTCTCGTCATTTGGGTGGATTCAGATTGCGGGAGGTCTGAACTGCACATCTCTAGAAAATATGATTTACCTTTGTACTGAATGATGTTCAGATTATTGTGTTTCTAACTACAGTATATATTGGCAATTATGCGCAGATTGTTTATATACACATGGGGAGCAATGCAGAGCTGACTGCAAGTTGACTGAATGCATTTCTGCAAGTAGACTGCCCTTGTCTGCATGCTTTTCTATGCTTCCAATCCCATCAACACAACCTCACTGAATTTAGCCTAATTGAGATTGCCCCAATACAGCCCAGTTACTTCCCTGCAGTCACCAATAGAGACAAGGCTGAAATGTGCACATCTCTGCATCACTCATAGCTGCGTTCACTTGATTATGAATCGTGATCAGTGCAAAATCACTCAAGATACCCTCTGCAGAAAGCCATACATTCAACAATGCATCGACCACATGATCCTGAAATGGTTTTGGAGAGGTTGTACACATAAAGGCATTCTCAGAGTTTTGGGCTGATAAATCTTATGCACCTCAGTCTCAATATAATTTCAACACCACTTGTAAATGGGCAATATTATCTACTTGCAAAGGAGTTTCCTTTGCTCAGTTTAGGCACTGTTGATACTGTACACCTCACCAGGTCAAATAATGATTGAAATAAACATAGCAATGTTCTTCTCTTTTAATAGTGTAATACTCTATAATAGTTTAGAAGAAAAATCCACTGTGATGATGTGGAATATTAAAATATTCAAGTAGGGATTGCTTTGGACCAGCCTTTTGCAGAGAGGCCCCAGGAGTAACCTGGAATCAACTGCTAATTGTCCACCAATCACAAGTACTTTCCAGTGCTGATTACTTCTGATTGGCTGCCCATAATTGACCATTTGGCGAAACACATGTAATTTGCTGCCACGGATATCATGCTGGGAATGGCTTTGTCTCTTTATCATTGCAATTCTTTTTTCGTGGGAATGTACCATTCTTAGATGCCAGGAAACTATGGAGACGACTTCTGCAAGGGCTGGTGGCTGGAAAGCAGATTCCATCTTGGTACATTTAAGGGTTACTTAATTCTGCCCTTAAACATGTGGATTTTTATGTTTATATGTGGAAAGAGTACTTTCCTGTATATTTTAAGTGGCGAATTACTAAATAGGCTCCTTACAGTATTGGATGAGACCCCATAGACACCAGCTCAGAATTTGTGCAGACTGCAAATCCCTTTGCAGAGTGGGAATGACCATGCATGGCACTGAATACCCAATAACAGTTGCCTTTTTCACCCCTTTCTCTAATTATAATAATCTTGCTCCATAAAACAAGATCTCATTTCTGCAGTTCTCTACAATATCATAGAATAGTACATCTTATCTGTACTTTACTAGAAATGCTTAATTCTACAGCATTTTTCCTCTCTACTCTGCAAATGTGGAAATCATTCACTGCCAACCTCAGTGCCATGGTAGAATTTGTGCAAGACCCAAAAATATATTTGCGCCGCTGACCTATAATTTGCTGCCTCATAAGTTCACTAAAATGGCAACAGACTTCTGATTGGATGGTAATAGTACAGTACTTGCACAATCTTAGTAATGTTAAGGGGAGTGAGTTAAATGCCCTCAAAAACCACTTGATGTCCTAGAACAGGGGTGGGGCCATTTAGATTTTTAGAAAATCTTTCGGGGGCCATACAAAATTATTAACTTCAAATTTGCCTCCTATATTTGGTTAAAAACGTTATTAACTCTTAATGCGATGGCTGTAAGTAACTGCTTCTCTTTGGTATGTTGCCAGGCAGAGTCTGGAGGGGCAGTCCCTATGGATGTGTGACAGGCAGATTGATAAGGCAGCCCTGGGGTCCTCTCAGTCCTAACCAGCCTGATGACAGCACTGACTGTACACACCCCCTGCTGTGCCACCACTGCCTGCTTGCCCACGCTGTTAGGGTGAGACCCTGCACGCCCCTGCACTAACCAGCTCAATGGCAGCCATATGACAGCCCTGATCCCCCCCTTGTGCGCTGCCTGCCCATCGCCGCTGATGGGGAGAGAGCCCTGCATGCCACTCAATGACAGCCCTGACACCCTGATCCTCCCCCTGTGCTACCTGCCGCCGCTGATAGGGAAAGAGCCCCTGCACTAATCCGCCCGATGACAGCCCTGACACCCTCCATCGCTACGCTACCTCCCGCCACTGATAGCTGATGACAGCCCTGACACACACACCCACCCCCCGCTGTGCTACCTGCCGCCACTGATAGCGCAGCGGGGGGGAAGGGTTGTGTCAGGGCTGTCATTGGCTACCAGCCGCCGATGACAATCCTGACATCCCCTCTCCCCGCTGCGCTACCTGCCGCCGATGATAATCCTGACATCCCCGCTCTCCCGTTGCGCTACCTGCTGCCGCTGACAGCCGCTACACTATGCTGATTCTGCTGCTGCCGCTGACAGCCGGCCGGGCCGGATGATTTCACCTTGCGGGACGTATACGGCCCGCGGGCCGGAGGTTCCCCACCCCTGTCCTAGAAGTAGGTTTCAGTTAATAAATAAATAAGGGTTACATTTCATTTGTTACTTTGAGGTTCATTTAAAGTTAAACCCAATACAGGTCCTAGCGGATCCTGGCTACCAGGGCATGCTCATTTTTGTAGTTCTAAAAGTACCAATATAGATCTAGTAGCCAGGGCTGCCATCAGAAATTGTGTGGCCCGGGACTGCCAAACTAGGCAGGGCAGGGCCCCCCTCCCCCCCAAAGTATGTAAACTTAATACCACCCCCCCAGCCGCATACCCTTGCATATCGGTATATACAACTGCATCTGCACATGCAGCATATGTGCCTAGTACACACACACATAGTATAATATATATATATACACACACGTGTGTGTGTATATATATATATATATACATATATAAATATATATGCACAGACACAAACACACACACATATATATATATATATATATATATATATATATACACACACACATATATATATGGTACATACAATATATATATATATATATATATATATATATATATACATATAATACACATATATGCATACATACAATATATACATACAGTACAATACATGTATATACATACAGTACTTACTGTATATATATATATATATTCTCTCCAGCCCTGCGCAGTGTTCTTGCAGCCCCCAGCTAGGCAGCATCTAAATCTTACTCCGTTCCTTTGCTCAAGGTCCAGGGCCAAGCTGGTGATGGTGCGGCTCCTCTCTTCTTCATTAGAGCACGGTGACATAATGATGTCACGCGTGCTGGATAAGGAGCCCAGCGCCTGCCATAAACGGGAGGCCTGTCTGCCTCTTCTGCCGATGTACAAAAAAGTTACATAATAAAGTTAATAAAGAAGGGGGCGGACAGGCACCTCGTTCGCAGCGGGTGGCAGGTTCCCTTGGGGACCAGGAAGCAGGGGTGGGTTAGGTGGCCCCATTCATCCAAAGCAGCAGCGGCGGCAGGCGAGTGGTAGGAGCCGGCCAGGCCCCCTTTTTTGTCGGAGTGTCCGGGCCTGGGACAGTAATCCCGACAGTCCCCCCCCCTGATGGCGGCCCTGCTGGTAGCCATGGTCATGTTGGCACTTATAGTTTTGCAAGCACCAGTATACCCAAGCAGTTTACAGCTGCAAAGGCTTGCTGGGATGTGATTTTATGTTTTTTTTTAAATCCCTCGAAAATCTAAACTACGGTATGCAATTAGCTGAGGTTAGGAGGGTTGGTGCTTAGGTGACATTTGTGAGTGGCAGCGTGCTGTTTTACATTTATTGATTTGATTTATTTTGCACATTATAGCACAATTTGACATCAAGTTGATAATGATTAATAGAGTCTCGAGTATGTCAGTGCATCATGAAATGCTAAGAGTTTTAATTATATCTTCCTGTGGGCTCATTTACGTGTTTATTTTGAGCTTCACATATCTTAAGATATGTACAATGCTAGCTATAGACATTAATGCTCCATTTATGAATCATGGATTTTTTTTATCTATGTTTTGAACCCAAATGGTTCCAACTCTAAGATGGTCCCCCAAAGTCTTTATATGACAGTATTTCCGAAATGAGCTGTGGTTCTTGCAGAGTTTTATAGTTAACTTTAATTCCAATAATACTTGTATTGCTAAAGATTAATACAAGAGCAGCTGCAGCTTTTAATAAGCAGTAATGACTGATTTTCCTGGACTAAGAAAATAATTGGTATTTTGAGTATTTACTTTGGCTTCTCCTGGATTAATTTACTGATTTCAACTTCTCTCAGCTACAACCTAATTAATACGCCATTAAACACATCTAAATGTTAAGTAATTTTAGAAATCTATAAGTACTAAACAATAATGTTGCTAAAGAAAATAGTTTTTCTATATTAGTGTCTTTGCACACCTACCATGACCTACAGTGCCTGAGTTGGACATATGTCATACTTACCTACTCTCCCGGAAGGTGTGAGAGACTCCAGATTTTCTGTGTAGTTCCCCCCCATAGATGAAACTAGACACTTGGTAATGGGTGGTCCCTGTTTTAACCATTAGGGCCACCGAGATATTTTGCAAGTCACGTTGCTATAGAATGGGTGTGACAAAGCACAGTAGTGTGGTCACATCTGCTCAGAAGAGGATGCAATAAGAGTTTGAGCGAGGCTGCAAAACGGTGGTGTGCTCTGAGTGGGGTGTGGGTTCCTCTGCCTTTGTGGTTGGTCCAGGACCCCCAAAGAGTAGTCCCCACAATTCACATTATGCCAAACTGTGGTCCCCACAATTCATATTGTGCCAAATCCACCACTTCCCTTCGTAAGAGAGAAGGTCCCAAGGCGGCGCGACACCCACCCAATCCTGCCGGTGTGTTAATGCTACACAGCTATCACGCATGACACACAACATTCCTCCTATTAATTCACTACAATAGTCCAATTTTCCACCACTTACAGACAGTGCTGCTGATGTAACAGAATAGGAGTCTCCGGCAGCTGCTCACTATCCATTCAGAAACATAAATGAAACCTAAGTTGCTAATACAGCATCTCTGAGTGCAGGTTCTAATTACCCATTGTCTGACCTCCATGAAGCAAGTTCCCACCTCCTACCTTGCAGTCTTGGCTAAAGAGTTTGTATAGAGCCCCACCTCAGGAACCGGCCACACTCCTGCTCTGATTGTGTGACAGACACAAAGAGGGTGGCATGGTCTGGGCAGAGTTGAAAAAAGACTTTAGTGACACCAATTTTTGCACAATAAACAGAACCACTTGCAGCCCAACATGCACTTTGAGAGCAACACACCTACTCCCTATAATACCAAAAGCATAACAATAAGTCTGACGATGAATACAATGTACTAAGGAAATAATCAACAAAATGTGTTTTTAGCAACAATATGCAACAATAGTGACACACATTTATTAAATTCCTTAAAATACACACAATATAGTTAAAACATGATACTTGTAGGTATTTTGATTAAAAAGTCCTTATCCTTTTAGGTGGTTGCGGTGTAATAGCAGACGACCTGCATGGACCTGGATTGCTTCTGGATGCACTAGAATTCATGATTGGGCTCCCCAAAAAATGTTTTGTAGTGGTGCTTTTTTATCAAAATACCTACAAGGGAATATTGTGGAAATCCATATCCAGTATACTGTAAGTATCATGTTTTAACTATATTGTGCGTATTGTAAGGAATTTAATAAATGTGTGTCACTATTGTTGCTTATTGTTGCTAAAAACACATTTTGTCTATTTTTTCCTTATTGCATTGTATTCATCGTCAGACTTAGCGCCCATGCTCATACGCTCATATTGTTATGCTTATGCAAATTAATAAGAGGTGGTATCTGAAATTATTCACCTCAGGGTGCGCTCACATAGACATAAGGATACATGTAATACAATAAAATATTAATATTAATATTTTATTGTATTGTGTGTGTGAGCGCACCCTGAGGTGAATAATTTCAGATACCACCTCTTATTAATTTGTATATTGTGAAGTAGTAATATCAGAGCTATTTATTGGGTAGCGACTTTTTTTTACATTATTTATCAACAACTTTTATTTTATATTTAAAATAGCGCCTGGTGTTGTATGTTTATATGTTTATATATTGTTATGCTTATGGTCTGGGCAGAGAGCAAGCCTCCCTGTGACTGGAGGAGGACCAGGGTGCTGTTGCCATGATTGCTAAAGGGGGAGGGGGGTAGACAGAGAGAGAGAGAGAAAATGGGGAGATGGAGACACTTGGGGAGAGAGATATGTGGGAGAGATATATTTGGGGAGAGATATATGGGAAAAGAGGAGAGACATGTAGGGGAGAGAAAGACATGTGGAAAAGAGACATGTGGGGGAGAGAGCAAGAGATGGAAAAGAGAGCAAGAGAGGTGGGGGATAAAGAGAGAAATCCAATGACTCTGTACATAAAATAAAATATATTCCTTCTACCTACCAAACAATAGATGAGTTAGAAGATAAAACTTGAACCAGGTAGAGGCCCATTTATTAATAATTGCATTTACAATGCAATCTAGGAACGATATTAGTGCCAATGTTTGCATTTCAGGATGCGATCAGAGCACCTAAATGTAACATACTGCAACCTGAGGAGACAGGGGCTCTGAAAGTAACCTGTCTCTGTGATTTGCTGGGAGTGAAGTGACCAAATCAGCGGTCTCATCTCTCCTGTGCATCTACTGACCACACATGCATGGCAACCATTGCCAGGGGGAAGTTCCTATGGAGCCCTATACCATATTTTTGCAATGTGTAGCCCATAGGCCACAGCACCTTACGCCATTTTTAAATGGCATAAGCTGCGGGGACCAAGTTCCAGAAGGTGAAGAACCCTGGAACTTGGTATATATGAAAGCATTGCATCCCCCATAGAAACCTATGAGGGTTGTGGCTGCTGGCTAAATATGGAGGCACCACAGCAGGTATCTGAGATATCTGCTGTGATTCCTCCATAATACATTCAGGGTATACTAAATATTTTCAGTATTCACTGAAAATATATTGATGATATATAATGATATTTTGGAGAATATGCTGCAAATATTTAATGATAAATAGACTCCATAGTGATAATATGGTCCCGGGATTGTGGTTCACTCTGTCCAAGTCTAAGGGATACTTCAGATTTTTTTATTTTATTGGAAAAACATGGAAAGTGATGGGAAAAAAATAGAAACATAACTAAAAGATACATAAATAAATGTTTATTTGCTATATAGATTAGGTCTATAGTTAAAAACAATATTCATTGGCACTAGTCATCTGATATAGAAATACCAGTGCTGTTTGATTATACTGGTTTTCTAGTGGTATTACAGGCACAACATAATTTAAAGAGTTAGACAGGAGTTAAACAGGAGGAACACAGGAGGACAACACGTAAAATAGAACTCTTTACAAAAACAATTTAAAAAGATCTTCTGAGCTTCTGGATACCCTGCAACTCAAACACCAGCTTTCATTATAACCTGGACACACCTTTATCAAACACACTGCTTCAGCATTGCAAGCAACTAAAAATTAGTTTGCTGCACTTTACTTTTTGTATGTACAGTATGTTTAAACCATTGTTGTACCACTGTCAATTTATCTCTATACCACTGTAGTATCTACCATTGTTTAACACCTATAGATCTTTAAGAATACTTTATCCTATATTTAAAGTACTACAACTTTAACAACTCCAAACTAATTTTGTTTATTAGATACTACAGTAGTTGTGTCTTTACATCTACCAGCACTGTTCTTCCTTTTATCTGATTTTTAGACATTTTAATTGTACTGTTCCTGTATCTCACTCTCATCACTACTACTGCTGCTCCCCCCCTATTCCCTAACCTACACTATGCCTCTCTTTTCTTTTGCTCCGCCCCTCAATCAGCAGCTACATAACTCTCTCCTCTACCACCAGTTCCCATATCTTTTCTCGCACCATAGTCTCCTCCACCTTCTCCTCCCCCTCCTCTGTCTCCCTTCATCTTATCTAGTACTCTATACCATATCTCCCACAACTCCATTATTATTTAGTCCTATTCCACCATGGTCCTGCTATTCCACCACTAATCCCTGCACCCTCCCTTTTCTCCAAGTTACCTCTCTTCTCCACCCACACCACACTAAACCTCCACCTTGCCCACAACCTGCTGTCACCCTTCCTCATTTTGAAGCCCACCAGATATGCACATTATCCTTATTCCCTGCTCTAAATCAATTTTAACCCCACACTACAGTAACCCTAACAATCTCCCTCTTCTCTCTCCTCCTAACTCTGTCCCTCTATCCTGTGTCCTTTGGAAACCCAGTTCTGTCTATCATCAACTGGTCCCCATCTATGACAGCTTCATCTCCAACTCCTTGAATCTCCTAGCCATCACCAAATCCTGGATTTACCCATCTGACACCACTTCTCTTGCAGCTATCTCCTTTGCGGACCTCACAGTCTTTCACACTCCCTGGCCTGGAGGTTGCCACAGTGTTGGGGTACTTCTATCGTCCAGTCACTCCCACCAACTCTTAATTACTAAACTCTCCATTTCATTCTCTCCATTCAATGCTCATGACATTCGCTTCTTCCAACTTCTTCGAGTAGCTACCTTTTTTAATCCCCTTGGCCTTAGCTCAAAATTCCTTGAAAACTTTGTTCCCTGGCTCCTAATCTTCAAATGGACTCTCGAGACCCCTTTGCTCCTCAAAGCTTTCCAGCGCTCATCCTAACCCACTACTGCATGTTCCTTCCTCACAATCCAGCCAATTTGTGTCACCCCTGTTTGTTTGCCCCTCCCCTTTAGAATGTAAGCTCTCACGAGCAGAGCCCTCTTCCCTCACGTGCTTCTTCTTCCTTTACTTATATTTTAATTTACAACAGCACCTAACACTTAGTTGCTAACACCCTGCATGCAGCACTGTTATGGACTAATTTCTATAAATCCTGTATTTGTCCTGCATTGTTTGTACTGTTAATAACTGTTGTTCTTGTGTGCTCATTTGTTTATGTACTTTGTAAGGCGCTGCGGAACCCTTGTGGCACCATATAAATAAAGAATAATATTAATAACACTCCCCTCCCACAGTATAAGCCCAACTTTTCCCTCCCACAGTCTGACCCTAACTCTCCCCTCCCGCAGTTTAACACTAACTCTCCCCTCTCACAGTCTAACCCTAACTCTCCCCTCCCGCAGTATAACCCCAACTCTCCCCTCCCGCAGTTTAACACTAACTCTCCCCTCTCACAGTCTAACCCTAACTCTCCCCTCCCGCAGTATAACCCCAACTCTCCCCTCCCACAGTATAACCCCAATTCTCTCCTCCCACAGTCTAACCCTAACTCTCCTCTCCCGCAGTATAACCTCAACTCTCCTCTCCTGCAGTATAACCCTAACTCTCCTCTCCCACAATATAACGCTAACTCTCCCCTCCCGCAGTCTAACGCTAACTCTCCCCTCCCGCAGTTTAACACTAACTCTCCCCTCTCACAGTCTAACCCCAACTCTCCCCTCCCGCAGTATAACCCCAACTCTCCCCTCCCACAGTATAATCCCAATTCTCCCCTCCCACAGTCTAACCCTAACTCTCCTCTCCCACAGTATAACGCTAACTCTCCCCTCTTGCAGTCTAACCTTAACTCTCCCCTCCCGCAGTCTAACCTTAACTCTCCCCTCCCGCAGTCTAACCCTAACGCTCCCCATAGTGCCTAACCCTAACCTTAAAACTAACACCTAACCCGAATACTTACCATCAGGATTCCTGAGCCGGTATTCTGACTATCGGATGCTGACAACATCCCAACATCAACATTCCTTTGTTGCAGTAAAATACTTTCAATATTATTTCATTAAAAGGTAATTTTTTTTAAACAAGGGACATTTAGAGAAAGTTTTGTGAGAATATAAAGAGAAATGTAAACAAGTTTAAAAGGCTCTTACAACACCAAATTCCTATATTTGAATAACCTTTTAATACAGTATATACGAACTCTATCAGCCTGATTCAGAGGTGCACGCAGTCTGCGACTTTATGCAAATTCCACTAGAAAGTCTATCCCTGGTGTACGTCCATGTGTATTTATGTACAAGGAGTGAGAAACCCACTTTGAACATTCCTAGACCTTGTCATACCACCAGGTGAGTCTTCAGACACCACCATCTATCACACCATCGGTCACATCATCGAACTTGCACCAGCCCTATGGCAGGTGAAGATTTAGCATCTCAGTATGGCCTCCAAAGTGAACAGTTGAGCGTCTGAGTACAGAAACAGGTCAGTGACATGCCAGTGACTCTCCCATAACGCGCCCATAAGAAAGAGCAACTCTGGGCCTGATTCAGAGCCATTCGTAAGCGGCCGCTCCTTCGCTCCAAGCGATTTTCGCACAACTGCGCATGCGTATGGGTCATAATGCGCATGCGCCAACCAGTCAGTGCGGTCGGAAATCGAGCGCTCGCAAAATAGCGAGTGCCTGCTAATTTGAGTGACAGGATGAGGCGTTTGTGGGTGGTAACAGGGGAAGGTGCTTGAAAACCGGTAGTGGAGATCCGAACGCAGGTGGGCCAAACGGTCAAAACGGGTGTTTTAAGGGTGTGCATAATTAACAAATCAGCGTCATCGGCCACGTCACTTGGTTGTCTCTTAGCCTGAACTGTTCGCATGATTGCGGTAGGAAAATCCTACCACAAGCACTGTGAGCAGTTCAGACTCCTTTCGATGTACTCGATTAATCTAATAAATAGCGGAGATGACGTAGGATGCGAGCGGCCAGGGGGCGTCTTTACAAAACAGCGAGCGCATGTTTCGTTAACTCGCTCAGACAAAGAGGCGTCAACAGACCACAAAGAGCGAGCGCTCAATTTAAATATCCGGCCCCTTTTTCTGAACGAGCGAGCGCAAATAGCGTTCGGTTCTGAATCAGGCCTTCTGTGCATTTATTTAGCCCAGCACTTTTCTCATACCGTGGGATTTATTTTTAGAGATTTTCTTGCCTGCGCAGTAGTAAAAAAATTGCTCATGTGTATGTGTATGTATGAACTTGTATATTTTTTTAATGAAAACTTCATTCTACACATTCTCAAAAAAAAAATTGAATAAGATCATTGTCTCTGGACAGATACTTACAGCAAATATTTATCAAAGTGCTTCACAGCAACAAAAGGATGTTATAAATGTGGGTTTTCCTCCAATTATATTTCATTGCTGACTGCAAGCAAAGCAGATCCCCCCATTCTCACCCTTTTGTACATTTACCTGATAAATGCCTAAAGCTGACTATCTCCCTCTCCTCTCCGTCAGGAACAGAAGCAGCTTTTGTCAATCTCAGTTACTACACAAGTACTGAGGCAAATTGGTGCCCTCCAAGAGCTGCTAATACACAGCTCCTCCTCCTCGGCTCTTCTTCACACAGATATACCACTCACACACACAGCGTGCGGCATGACGTCATCACATCACATGGTGCGCATTACCAAATGGAATCCTATTGGTTAGGGAAGTAGGGGAGGCAGCAGAGGCTGAGCTTGGAAGCAGCACTGCTGCATTGTAAGCTAGCATTTTAGGTCTTCAGTATGGGGCAGCTGCAGGCTTTAACGGGCATGTAAATTCTGCGCACCTCTAGTGCAGACAGTGAGTATTAGAGGCGATCTGCTCAGGGGTGAACAGCTGGGTCATCCCTTATCACCTATGGTCCCCCCAGAAGATTGGATGGATCTCCCACATCCTGTCCACTTCTAAGTGAAGAGGGCAGGATGGGGAGATAACACTTGGAATCGTGGCTCCGTAGAGAGAGGACCAGGCTACTGACATAAAGAGCCCAGCCACGTCCATGGTCATTTCTATCTCCTCTCTGGGCTTCTCCTGCAGAGGAGAATTAAAAAGTACAGTAGGCAAGTATGACATACTGTAGGTCCACTTGCTCAGGCCACACGCGGGCCGATTTGAAAACGTACAACACCTCGGTACATTTTCAAATTCAGCCCGATGAATCGCATGCTGCTGTGAATGGTAAACGATGCATCTTACCTATTTAACAGCATGACGTATCACAGATCTTATGGTTTTTCCATAAGATCTACGATGCCGATGTACGACGGCAGGGACGCGCATCGCCGTCGTACAGCATGCCAAACCACACACGATGTGCACGATTGATCGTTGCGATTGATCAAAATCGTGCACATCGTCTAAAATATCTTACCGTGTATGGGCCACCTAATATCCACAAATTGTGCGCATACTGTACCCATGGTACAAACAACAGAACATACTGTATACGAGTAGGCACATTTGTAGTCATTTGACACTTGCAACCACTTAAGACTGGAGAGATGGGACAGGGAGGGAATGGACTATCTAACATAGCCATATACAGTAAGGGAGAAGAGGGGCTCCATGCTGTGTGTCTCACTACTGGTTCAGCCTGGTGCTGGTTATTGGAAAACAGGGGGGAACCAACGCTGGTTTTCCCTCAATTTTCCAGTACCAGACATGCTAAAAGGTCCAGGGCAGGTTATGGATTTATGGGGGACCCCACACAGCTTTTTTTATTCATTTTTAACTATTTCTACACTTTTACACATAACGAAGCCTGCACAGATCATAGTGATCTGTGCATTGCTTTTGTATTGCTTAGTTTCTATTCCACAGTGGGTCCAATAGAAACTACAGTACTCTCAATAGAAATCACTGCGAAATAGAACACACCACAGCGGGTTGTCATGTACTAACCGCCAGGGATAGATGGGGCTTTCAGTTTAGACAGCAAAACCAACCTTAGTAAATGCTTTCAATTAGACATAGAAACTGCTTTCAATTGACGCCTATTTCCGGCGGGTTCTAAATTACACCAAAACCGCTGCTAAGTAAATTATGCCCATAGTTTTAAAAAAAAGATAATAACTGTGCCCTTAGCATTTAAATGTTTAGAATCTACAGTGCTAACATTATTAGTATAATGTATTACAAATGTTACAAAAGTGTAGCTAATGCTTGGCAAACATTTATTATAAAAAAATCTGAGGTACTGTACAATTCTGTGTATTCCATTTGTTCACTATGCTGATAACATCGGCAATGGAAGTGCGGGGGCTGTAAATTGCATTCATTAAAGATGTTGTCAAGGTACAATATGCTACTTTTCATTTTTTCTTCCTACTTTTTTGTCGTTGTATATGAAGTACATTTTTTTCCGCTGAGTAAAAATAGAACAGGTTAGATAATATAAAGTTACTAACAAAATGAAATCTTACCCCTTCCCCCTCAAACATCTCCCATCAGTTGAATGTGACAGGAGGTGCTCCTTACAACAGAGGTTCAAGAGTGTAGGGTGCTTGTGTGCAGTCTCCATGTAGGCCCTCCCTCTCTCTCACTTCTGCATGCACTGAGCTAACTCTAGCACTGTGTCCAAGTCTACTGCGCGTGTGCATATCTCCAGGAAAATGGCGCCAGCACAATTTTCCCAGTGATTTATACTACATGTGAATGGCTCCAAAGCCATTTTCACAGTGATTTCTGCAGCATTTGCAGGAAAGGTAAGTATAATCTATGGGTAGAGGGTGTGCGATGTGGGCCCCACCGGAACTTCAGTCACATGTGTACCGCACGCCCTGCACCCATTATTGATTTGAACATGCCTTACAGAGGGGTTGGGTATGAAGGTATGAAATTCCGGCTGTCAGGATGCCGCTGGTCAGAATACCGACAGTGGAATCCCGACAGCCAGAATCCCTACACCCATAGATAACAGCGGTGAATATTTTTCTAACCCCTATCCTAACCCTCCCTCCTCGGTGCCTATCCCTAACCTCACCCCTAGTGCCTAAACCTAACCTACCCCTCCCCGCACCCTAATCCTAACACGCCCTCCCCAGTGCCTAACCCTAACCCTCCCCCTAATGCCTAACCCTGTTACCTAACCCTCACCTCCCCCTAACACTCCGATACTTACCTTCGGAATGCTGGTGGTCGGGATACTGGTGTAATTTTGGCGCCGGTATTCAGACCGTCGCATCCTGCACGCCGGCATGACGACTACATCCCTTACAGAGTACTGATTATGTACTTGAGTGCTCTTGATATGGAACCCACATGTACGGTAACAAGGAGATTTCTTTTGCAGAACAAGATCAATTAAATTACATATATGGGGGGAAATGGTGCATTTAGAGGGAGTTCCATGCTTTTTGGGAGGGTGCATAGCCTTTTTCTTCCCACAAAAGGAATTGATTTTCTGGAACCTTTGAGGGGTAGAGATTGGGTCATTCCCTATACTTTTAATGAGACTCATTTTGTACTCTCCAATTGCACTTCTACCGGAAAATGTATTTATATGCTCATTTTGGGCAGTTTAAAATGCCCAAAGACACAAAGTGAGAAATGTAATAAAATAGTCTCCACCCTTTCATGAATTATTAAAAAAAATATATATATATGTTAAACTGAGCAATATTTGAGGTTGAGCTTTATTTCATTGGTCATACAGTTTCAACCATGCGTTCTTTTCAGAGTATCCATCAATGTGCAATTATAAGTGCAGACTGATTCTAAGGGTATTTCTGAAGACCAGGACATGGGTCTGCACCTTAAACTGTGCTCAGACAGGCAATTGGGCGCACATCAATAAGTGTGGATGGTGTGATTTTTTTTTTTAGAGTATATGGAGTATATTTAATAAAGTGAAAGTTTTTCGAAGTGGAGATGTTACCCATAGCAACCAATCAGATTCTACTTAACATCTAATCTGCATCAGCTCCTTAGTGAGTTACTGAGTTGCAGAGGACTTCTCCCTTAAGAAATCATTCTGATAAGATGTTGTACCTAATATAAAGATTTTAATCAGTGAACATTATATTTGGAGTGGAGAAGAACATTGCTGTTTTTCACAACTTATAGAAGGATTAATATTTTTTTTCAATTTATATTTTAAACACACAGAAAAATACAAGTGCAGGAAACATTACATCTACAATCTAAGGGTAATGCTTTAGGAAGCCATTTAATGAGTTTATGTAGATTTGTAAACCTATGTTCAAATACCTCATCAAATGAGAGGCAGAAGGCCTATACTGGCTCCATGCTGTGATCTAAATGGTTATTTCTGAAAGTGTTAAAATGGCCGCTTAATTTCCACATGCCATGTAATCCATCAGGCTCTAGCTGATGAGTTAAATCACAGTGCTGTATGTACAGGCAATTTGGGAAAAATGAATATTGAGCAAAGCTTAAATGATACAGTATATCAGTGATTAAAAGCACATTCTGGATAAACCACATGAATACTTAGGGAACTAAACTTAGGTATTTCTTAAAATACATATGAAATGCATATATTTAGTAGGGATGTGTGCCGACCCCCGTGTTTCAGTTTTTTTTTTTTGGATCTCTATCTCCTTCAAGGTTTTGGATCTGGATTTGGTTTTGCAAACCACCCTCAAGTGTTTTGGTTTTGGATCTGGATTTTTTAAATAAAATATAGATTCAAAAGTTTTAAAAAGAGCTAAAACCATGTAGTTTATGCTATCCAAAACCCGAAATTTGAATTTACAATCCGATTTCCGAACCGCAAAAAGATCAGAACCGCGACCTGGATTTACCCGGATCTCCTCAGGAGTTTAGAATCACGACCTGGATTTACCCGGATTCCCGAAATTCAGGTGGATTTGGACTTCTGGAGAACCGAACAGCACATCTCTAATTATTTGTGACATATAACGCAAAATAAAAATAAAATTTTCACAAATTTGTGTAACATATCTCTATTATTACATTATTACGAGTACAGTACATTAAACGTACTATTTTCGTAGGTGAAACAAAGAAACCCACAGCCATGTAATTAGCATCCCACTGATTATTACAGGAGACGGAGAGTGCATTACCATCCTTTTCATGCTGAGGGGGGAGGTGAGCAAATCAATCAGGCTGAGGTGAAATTCGTACAAGCTTCTTAAATTTAGGTCAGAAGAACAACTTCATGACTCCACTCTGAATCCAATTAGTTTTGGTGACTTAAAAACAGAAATGTCCAATCACTGTCAAGAAATTGAAATGGAGCCTGTCATAGTCCTTTTGTCAGATTTGCTACTTAGGAAATTTCCCCCCTGCACTGAACCTGCTTCGGCACTTCTCTGTTCACTACATTCTTATTTCAATATCAGTAATTTCATGTAATCCTTGCAGTACCCACACAAATAACTTTTTTGCTAATAGTTTCCAGGAGGTGGCACAATAGAGAAAATATGTTCACATTTTTAATTTATTGGCTCAATTAAAGTTGGGCAAACAGTTGATAAAGAAGTGTTTTCTAGCCTCTCTGAATAGCTGCTGGTGTACTAAAAAGCACTCCGCACCTTTTAAGTAATTTTTCTTAGCATAAAGGGTTGCAAGTAGTACAAATATTCAATGAACGCATTACATTACATTAAAAGTATTTCTTCACCAGTGATCACAACAGATAAGAAATAAAAAGATGCTGCCTTGTTGAGGTAAGGCTATTTCACTGTTAATTGTGGGTGCCCAGCATATTTCGCAAATTGGAGAACAGAAATTTGGTTTCTTATAGAGATTTAATTTTGTTTTTAGACGATTAATCACCAGGCAAGAAATATAAAAGTGCATCATAGTTCAAGAGATTTCCCTTATTTCAAACAAGTGACTCCCTAATCTAAACATCCCTTCTTCTCTTTTAGTTCATTGCTATGTATTCCCTGCTGATCAAACTAGCATGATGATAATGAAATAAGAGCAATATTATTTGAAAGAGGGTGCTTAGTAGCAGTGGTGGCTTCAGAGGTGGGGCTGCAGCACAGTCTAAAATCAAATAGGGAAGCCTCCGATCACTTCAAAGGCCAGCGTTCCCAGTAATGCAGACCTGGGGAACCTGCACGGCCGCGTCTGTTGGATCAATTTAGATCCAGTCAGCACGGTAGCAGAAGTGACAGCTCGGAAGACGCGCGGAGTCATGTAAGGACTGGGGTGGGGTGGGGAGGGAAGGGGGCACGACTACAGGAGGCACTACTTTAAAGGGTACAACTACAGGGGGCATAACTTGAAGGGGCACAACTACATGGGGCACTACTTGAAGGGGCACAACTACAGGGGCACTACTTTAAGGGGCACAACTAAGGGAACACTGCATAATGGGCACTACTACAGGGGGGCCCTGCATAAGGGGCACAACTACAGGGGGCACATAAGTGGCAGTAACTTGATATACACAGTTTACAGGTTATAAACTATGTCTACACGACATAAAAATTGTGCAACCTGTCTTGAAATGAGGTGACAGACTGGCAGGAGTGGAGAGAAGGGTTGGTGAAGTAGATCCGTCAGGGTGGGATGTAATGGGCATTACTCTGTGGCATAATGTGCAATGGGCATTACTGTGTACACAATTTGCTATTAGGGATATCACTTGGTGTGGCATGCTGTGTGGCATTGTGTTATAAGGGTCATAATGTGTAAGGGACATTACTGTGTTGCATAATGTATTGTATGAGGCATTACAGTGTGGCATAATGTGAAATAGGGGTATTACGGCGTGGCATAATTTGTTATAAGGGCATTACTGTGTGTCATTATGTGTTATATGTGGCATTATTGTGTGGCATGTGTAAAGGGCATTGTTGTGTGGCATAATGTGTTGTAAGGGGAATTACGGTGTGGAATAATGTGTTATAGGGGCATTCCGGTGTGGCATAATGTGTTATAGGGGAATTCCGGTGTGGCATAATGTGTTATATAGTATCATTACTTAGTGTCTCATAATGTGAGGCAGAGGTTCCCAATCACGGTCCTCAAGGCTCCCCAACAGTTCATGTTTTAGTGATATCTATGGTTGAGCACAGGTGACTTAATTAGTACCTCAGTCAATTTGATTTAACCACCTGTGCTTAACCATGTTTATCACTAAAACCTGAACTGTAGGGGAGCCTTGAGGACTGCATTTGGGAACCTCTGGTGTAAGGCACATCACTGTATCGTGAAACCAAAAGCTTAAACATTGTCTTTGGGTGTGTTTGTATTTTGGGTGGGGGGGGGGGCTGGAACTTTTTTGGCATGGGGGAGAGAATTTATTGTTATGCTATTGACAACAAAGGTACTCCCAAGTTTTTCTTAGACAGGAATAGGAAACTTGAGGCTCTGAATGTATCTTTCACAGACAATTACACTTTTTGTAGCCTAACCCAGTGGTTCCCAAACTCTTTCGAATGATGGCGCCCTAGAGTATCAGCATTTTGTCCAAGGCACCCCTGGGCCAAAAGTTTCTTATTGAGAAATTCATCAAAATTAAATGAAGTAAATTGTGCTTATATGTCACCCTTAGGTTCAGTTATGTGGTGGATGACAGGGCTGCACTTCTTTTTCTCCACATTTTTGAAAGGCAGCCATTAGCACTGGTTTTGCCTAGCACACTGACTAAAAATCATATTATTTGGTACTTGACCACCCTACCAAGGCACCCCTGCAAGTGCCTTGAGGCACCCCAGGGTGCCACAGCACCCAGTTTGGGAACCACTGGCCTAGGGGATGCTATTATGCTATCATGTGCTCCTGACCTGATAATGCTGCAGTACTACAATAAAACTCATAATGAGCAGTGATCTGTGGATTTTATTGTGACCACTCAACTAAAGAGTGGTCCCCACATGGCAGACATGGAGTTAAATAGCTACACTGATACACTGTGATACTATAAAGCAACAGTACTACTATATACTACTCATTCTGTATATTTCAAAGATATTTAAAAATAAATAATAACAAAAAAAGCTTTTAAAAGTGTTGGTTAATTACAGTATACAAGCAAAATACATATTCAAACAATCACATTAAAAATTAAAAATGATGACCTGAGAGTACATCAAGTGGAGGAGTCATCAAATACAGCTTTCCTAATCAGGCCAGGTAGCAAAAGTTTGTAATGGCCCCTATGAACCACCGAATGGATAAAAATGTATATAACACATGTAACTTTGACAAGGAAGATGGGCCCCTCTCAACTCTGGGCCCCATAGCAGCTACACCCCTAGCACCTATGGTAGTTACACCCTAGTAGAACCCCTATACAATGGTCAGGAATGTTCAATACAATGCAGTATCATATGACTAAATATTGTCAGTGTATCTTTCTCAAAGCAGAGCCCAAGGAGGTATGAGAAGGCCAAGATCAAACATCAAGATACATCAAACCAATCATTGCAAATCAAGCAGAGGATTATCCAAATAAAACAGTTTCATACTATTTAGTTGAAACAGAGCATCTGCAGATGAGCTCCCGAACTGATATAGCCTGTATAGTAATAAAACTATCCCATGTTTCAGAGAAGCATATGTTTCTTCATGAGTTTCTTCCAGCGGAATCGGTATGTAATGCCGGTGGCTGTTTAGCCGCTGGATCAAATACCGACAGCGGGAGGCCGGCGGGTCACCATGGCTACTGTAGTTTCCTGACATCCTTAGACAGTCTCAGCCCTTGTGGTAGAATACTCCAAAATTGTCCACTCTGGTTTAGAAGGAATGTAAATAATATGTTCTCCTGTAGTGCACTCCCACATATGGAGCCAAAACCCTGTGCTAATTAAACAATGCCAGAACCAGTGGTATGCATCTGCAGCTGCTGCCCTGCATCTTGTACAAGCAGAGGAAAGGGGGAAGCCAATAATACAATTTCTATGAGGGGAGAGGTAGCACCTACAAAACATTTTAAGGGACATCTCCACATAAGTAGAGGAAGGTAGTAATTTGATCAATGATTGTGAAGCCTCTAATGTATTTCCATTTCAGGTAATGGAAAATGAGAAAGCCATGTGATCATTTTGTATGACTATAAGGGCATGAAGAAAGATACAGTACAATTAAGGAGCAGACATATTGGTTTTTTTTATAAGGAAGGGGGCCATAATATTAGACTATCAAGAGGATTGTACCAATCCAATGGGAAGAAAAGTGTAACTACTGTACACTGGCCACATAATGTTGGGCTTGCATGAAAGTCAAACTCTGAGAACGTAAAACCAGAAATTGTTCCACAGTTTGTGAGTATCTGAAGGGTTTTTTTAAGACTCTTATCTAACAATAAACAATTTTCAGTCCAGAACTTCCCAACCACCTGAAGGGGCGAGATGCTGTGTCAACCTGAAATGCAGAATTGCCCTTAAATGATATACAGATATTTATATGGTTTCAAGTTATTGTTAAGCTATACTATAAGGGGATGTAAAAAAGCTGAGAGGCTCATGTTTGGGAAAAAGTATTATACCCCCCCTCCCCACAAAAAAAATGGGTGTATATACTGTAGGTTCTGGATTAAAGAACCAGTGTCTCAAATAATGTAGCTAAGCTACAACAGTAAATATATGCCTTCAATGGCAATGTATTGCTGTAATGTAATTAGGCTTATATGAAAACTATTGGTCACTAGTAGAGGTAAGAACTGTAGAGGTAAGAACTTATATTGCTTCTTATTTGAATCCCTTCACATCCATTTGTAAGTCACATATTACGTTTGTGATATAACAATAGGGGTTAGCCAAGTTTTTAGGCAGCTGTGTGCCCGGATATTTTACATAGTAGTGCACCCACTTTAACGTCATATTCACAGTCATCGCGGATTTAAAATACAAAGCTGTAGATTTATCAAAGTTGAAAATGAAAGAGAAAGCTATAGCTATGCACAAAATAGGAAAAGGCTACAAAATAATATCCAAGTGCTTGGATATCCCAATGTAAGGAAATGGGAGCTGCATGATACCACCAATGCAATGTATAGACCAGGTTGTCCCTTAGAACTCATCAGAGCAAAATGGAGACCTTTGAAAGAAGCCACAGAGAGGCCAGCAATCAATTTGAAGAAGCTACAGAGTTCAGTGCCTGAGACTGAAGTGAAGGTGCACCAGTCACCTATAGAAAAGAGATCTGCATACCACTGTCCTGTATGGGAGGGTGGCTAAAAAGAAGCCATTACTGAAGAAAAAACAAATCAAAGTATATCTGGAGTTTGCCTGAAAACATCAGAATGACCCAGCTAACATGTTGGGTAAGGTATGTGACACAAACCTACCCCTGCCCATGCCTCAGCAAACACCATCCCAACAGTGTAACAAAAAGGGGTAATAAATCTCAGCGACACAAAATGAAATCCAATAACACAATTCAATATAGATAAAAAAAAATGCTTAACTAAATAATCTGTACAGTAGATCATGGAGACGTAGTCAGTTCCAGCTAACCAAGTAGTGTTTCCTATTATTAATGAACACAGAAAAAAAGAGAAAAATAATACCAATATAGTGTACTGTAGTAATTAAGCTTGTGTATGGTACGGTAGTCCCCTCGTGTTACATGCACAACACTTAGGTGCTCCTCCTGTTTTTCATCCTAGTGATGCTTAAGTATTGCAGGAATCCACAACCATCTGTTTTAGGGAGATTTCCTGCAATATAAATCTAATAAATTTGTCCCCCCAGACAGTTGTACTTCACTAATACCAGGGCCGGCTCCAGGGGTCTGAGCACCCTGTGCCGGCCCGGTAAGCTGTGTCTTGCAATCACGTGCGACCAAAATTGGGTGTGTGTCCTAATTACCATAGGCCACACCCCTAAGTGACGTTATTTGGAGGCGTGCCTGCATGGCATGCCTCCAAATAACATCAGGCTGGGGGTAAAGCCCAGCCCTCCGTCACTGGCTGGGTTTCCCCAGCCCTCTCCTGTCATTGAATGGATGCCACGCGCATGCGCGCAGCATCCATTCACACTCTTGGGGTTTGGCAATGCCACGCAGCTACGGGGGTAGGGGTCCCCAACCTCCCGATTTGACCACCCGCGGGCCACTTAGGCCCACTGGTGGAACAGCGGGACAGTACTGTCCTGCTGAATTCGGGATGTTGGAGAGGGGTGCACCCTCTTTGGGTGGTGCCCCTGTTCGACCGCACTGGTCCAACACCCCTAGAACCGGCCCTGACTAATACAGTAAAAATACTCCATTAAGGTTGGCTATAAATTATTGGTATATACTTTCCTTTTTTTTACTAAATTAATATTGTTGTAGATGAAGCTATAGATTATTGGATAATGAATTATCTTTATAGAACCAGAAAATTAATATATCTTTTGCATGCAAAAACTGACGTACTGTACATTCATTTTATTCCTTCTGTTCTTAAATATTCTTTTTGCCTTGCTTTCCTGAAATCATCTTATAATAAAATGCATGTGATAAGGTGATAAAGCCTCCTGAGATCTACAGACCTGCAGACATGAGGTCAATTAATGATCTTTCCTTCAAACATAGGTACAGTTCGCTTCTGTCAGAGCAGAGAAGCCTCTGAGAGTTTTGCTGTGATTTAAGTGATGGGAAATTCAAAATCATCTATCTGTGCTGTGAGACACATGCTTGTATCTAGTGAAGGAAACATCATGGATGAATTGTCCGAATATCATGGAGTAAAACTACCACCTGGCTACAGAACCATCCTTCCAGGTCAGTACAATGAAAAAGTGCACAAAGCCATGTATTGCACTATAGAAAAAAATGTACCAAACAAAAATAAACACCATTAGAACAGGGCTACACCAAGTCTGAAAGTGGACATTACTGTAAGTAAAGTAGTGGTCAGCTTTTATAAACTATATTATGTAATATATAATATATGATGAGGGGATTTACTAAAATATTTATAAATAATTGTCTAACAATATAAAAATTTCACATTGTTCTTAACTGCTAAACAACATTTAACAACATCTCATAAAACAAGTCAGAGTACAAACTAAGAAGCAGAACTTAATAGGAGATTATATTGGTGTTCTGATCACTATACGGAACTCAATTTATAACAATGAGTTAAGTCTTAGAAACTGATAGTTCCTACAATTGAAACATCCATCTCTGAGTTTCATACATACAAATTGCACTTTAGGCGCAATAGTAAATAAGTACCAATCCAAATTTGCATTAATCCATTTAAGAATCCATATTCTGTTAGTAGGGCCGTAGCTAGGGTAGTGCGGCCGGTGCCATCGCACAGGGCACCGCAGGGCAGAGGGTCACTGTTTGGGCCTGTCAAATTTCTGTTTATTATCATTCTCACTTGTAGCTTCCTCTTATTTCATCCCTAGCATCTCCTGGCCTCCCCTATCTCTTCCCTGACCCTTCCCCATGAGGCCATTCCCTTTTTTGGGGTGCATCATGTCCCTTTGAAAAATGAGGGGGCGCCAATGCTATTTCTGGCACAGGGCACCAAAAAGTCTAGTTACGTCTCTGTCTGTTAGTATAAGGTGTCCGTCATAATAAATACATACAGTTCTCAGAGCTTACATGCACGTCACTCCTGTAAGTTTCTCACTGTTGCTCAGGTGTTCTGCCTCACAACTGCTTATGTAGTGGTTTACTGACGCATTTCCTCAGAACTGGCAGACTTTCTCAAAGCTGGGCTTTAAGACAGACTGCCTATTTAGTCAAAACCCTGCCAGTTAATTTCTTAAGCCTCAACACATTGTCATACAAGGAGCCTGACCCTCCTGGGGTGGTGCCTAACCCTTAGTCCCCCCGGGGGTCCCTAGACCTAACCTCCCCTTCCCCCGGCTAAGCACTAACACTGCCTGGCTTACCATTTAGTCAGATGGCTTCCTGATCTTCGAGATTTTGACTGTATTCCATTAGCATATCATATAAATTATTATCATCCTTTATTTATATGACGCCACAAGTGTTCCGCAGTGCCTTACAAACTACATAGACAGATAAGTGAGCAAGCAACAAGTGGCTTACAGTACAATACAATGCAGGACAAGGACAAGGTTATATACATTGCTGCATTAGTGATCATAACACTCAAGTAAGCAACAGGGTGTAAGCAACCAGGTGCTAGGCGCCCAAGGGGGAAGAGTAAATGACAGTATAAGGAGAGGCACAAGAGGCCATAAGTGTGCACCAGCCAACAAAAATGATTGACTTGACACCTCTATTTGTGTTGATACATGACAATAAACCCTACCACTCAAGCACACTGCCTTGACTCAGAACTGTCATGTGCTCCCTACATTTAATCTGTATCCAAATCCTATTACATACAAAATTATTATTAGCTTCTATTTATATGGCATCTATAAATGAGAATACAATGGTGTGAACATTTTTCTCTCTCCCAGTCTACACTCTAGTTATTTTTCCACAATATGTTTTTTTATGAAATTATTTTTCAGTACAATTGACACCAACGAGAGAAACACACATCACAAATCAGTAAATAAAAAAATAAAAGAAGTAACCATAAATGGTTGAGGATTATATCAAACATACTGGATGCTCTTACAATCTATTTTGAATGTAGTGGCTAGTATTAAATTATCTCATTGTTCTACTTCTGCTCCACTGTCAGTCCCTACATTGGATGCCTGTATTTTTCTGAATGCAATAAAAACTTTCCTATAAGGCTTTCAAAATATCTCTCATAAGCTATTATACTAATTTACTCTTCTCTACAGTCTACATATAACTTTACATATGTTTTCTGTCACGTGACTAGGAGGACTGAGATTCTGGTTGGGACCCGTTGGGCTAGCTGAATGTATTGGTGTGTAAGTGAAGCTGGATGGCATTATGATGTTATTATTCATGCAGACTACTGGGGGCAGTAGAGGGAAACTGATGCCACGGAGATGTATCCACAGCCAGAATGCTAGAGGGGTAGGCCAAGGGACAGGCTCTGAGGTTGGATGCAGGTTTGCAGGATAGCCAATAGCTGGAGGATCAGCCAAGTGCAGGTATTCAGGATTTGCCTATTAGTTGTAGTATTAAGCAAGTGCAGATTTTCAGGATGAACTCATTAACTGGAGTATTTACTGTAGGCAAATGTAGGTTTTCAGAATTTGCTTATTAGCTGAAAACTTTGGGCAAATGCAGGATTTCCCGATTATACTGAAACAGAATGCTCAGAAGCACAACTGGAGCGGCAACCGGTTGATAGGTCTACAGTAAAAAGGTCGCTAATGTCTAGGTAGACACCAGATGTTAGACAGACAATAGGACAACAGGGATAAAATGATGACACACTAAAGGTCGAATTGTAAGACGGAGAACAGGTACAAATGGTCACAGGAACAAAAGGGTCGACACAAAAATGGTCGGCACAAAATGGTTGATGCATTTTTTGTTTTTTAGGGTTAGGGGTTAGACACTTACCGGAGGGTTAGGCACTTACCCCAATGGTTAGGGTTGGGCACCAAGAGGGAGGGTTAGGGTTAGGCACCAAAGGGAGGATTAGGCACTTACCAGAGGGTTAGGGTTAGGTACTCGAAGGGATTGTTAGAGTCAGGCACCAGGAAGGAAGGTTAGTGTTAGGTACCAAGGGGAGGGTTAGGGTTACGGTGAAGATTAGGTTTATAAAAAAAAAAAAAACATGTGCTGATCATTTTTGTGTCGACCGGTTGACCCTGTCGTCCATTTGTACCTGTCAACCTTCTTATTTGTCTACCTTTAGTGTGTCAACCTTTTGTCCCTGTCAACCTTTTGTCCCTGTCGACGTACTGTCTGTCTAAAATCTGGTGTCTATCTAGAAATTGTCTACCTTTTTACTGTAGATCCTTCAATCCACACCCAACTGGAGCCGGCTGCTGGAATAGACTGTATGATGAAACACGTTAGGCGGCCAGCACCCATTCCTATAGGTGCAGTGTCTCACCTTTGTGAAGCTTCATCTCCGTTTGTATATGTGGAACTGCAGCATCTGTGCAGTACATTTGGAGACAGCAACTTTCCCCTTCAGCAGCGCACAATCATAGCGCTACTGACTTCTATAGAATACTACAAATGGAGAATCACATTACTACAACTGAATAGTTGGGATTGCCTATTAAAAACGGTAGGCTGTCTGCACACTATCTACAGCCCCTCATTGCTCAGTTGTGATTCCTCATTGCTCAAACAACATCCCACTGTTTCAGGCTAACAGTGTTCACTGTGGAGCATCTGTTTCATTTACCATCAATTGGATTTTGGATAGTTTTGAGCATGTACAGTATTACGGGTTCAAATGGACATTTGATTGCTGAGTTTCACTGCTTGGTCTATACAAACTGGATTACTATTATATATACTGCCTGCTGTTTTCTATTCCACTAATAACGTACTAAAAGTATGAAGTTGTGTTCTTCTTCAGTACAACAGCTTCACATGGAATTTTTATTTAATGTAATATATAACCTATTAACCCATTTGCTGGTTATAGGGTTTTGATATAACTGTATATTACGGTATATATTTTAAGGATAAGACAGCATTGCTACAGTGGTTAGTTTGTATTAGCGGTTTTAATATTAACAGAATACATTTTTAGCTTTTGATTTCTAACTCCTGGTATATGTGTATTTGTATTTTGTTATTGACTTACCACAGTTGCACATGTTCAGCACTGACGGATTGCTTTTTTGTTTATATTTTCTTGCACACACACAGTTTGTCACAGTCTGCAGTAGGCGGTGTTACGCTGTGCTATTCTATTGATTGATTTTATTATTATTTTATGGGATTGACTTTAAAGTGCTGGCAAGTGTTTTTCCTTCTACAGTATTTTTAGACTCACATAACCTCCTGACCCCAGGCCAACATTACTGTGCGCTGAATCATATAAGCCAACAAACGCATTTACCCCTGCAATCTGGCTGGACCAATATGCAATAAGTGCCACTTATCATGTATCAAACTCTCTTTGTCCTATCGATTGTACACTTGCAAGCAGGGCCCTCATCTCTTTGTCTGTTTGGTAATATCCTGTCTTGTTATATTACTGTTGTGTTTAAAATTGTAAAGCACAACAGAATATGCTGGAGCTATATAAATAAATATTTATAATAAAAACAAAATGGTCTGTACCCGGTAAGGGAAAAAGCAGTGTAAACAGAATATCAGTCGTATCATACATCTCCATGCACACATTGAAAGCATGCAGTACAAGAAGGGTCCATTAGGTTTTGAAGGGCATCATCTTTCTAATACTTTAGAATTGGTGACTTCCACTAAATGTAGACAGTATGGGAACATAGTATATTATTACTGCCTCACAGCACTAAGGTCATAAGTTCATTTCCCGGCCAAGGCCTTATCTGTGTTGAGTTTGTTTGTTTATCATGGATAGGGTTAGTAGAGTCATTTTCACATGTTCTAAGTTTGCTTTGAAGGCTTTGAAAAAAGATTCTGTAGGAGTCGCAGAACATTGCATCTGCTAAATTTGCAGACTACGCTAATAATAAGCAATTTCTAAGCATTTACTGATCACGCATTGACATGCGCAGAAACTTGTTATTGTGCTGATATGTACAGAAAGTTGATTTTTATGCATGTGCAGCTAGATAGAGTTGATGTATGAGAAAACACAGCCAACTGCCGGTATAAAATTTAGCTAAGAAAGATACACAGTAACCTCAACTGGATCCAAAAAAATGTCAGGGTGTTCAACTTCAACTGACTATCGAAACAGGTGTCTTTTGACAACAGGGTTGTCCGGACTGCAATCTGTTTGAACTTTTATTGCTGAAAAATTAAGTTGAGTGAATAAATAACCATTTGTCTTTATTACTGTTTCTCTGTGTCTTCACTATACGTGGGTTTTCTCTACAGATGAGCGGCTCCGATTTGCTGGAAACCGAACTCACCCGAACTTTGGGGTTTTGAGTCGAACCGAGGGCCCGATTCAGACGCGCTCGCCAGAAAGCGTTCACCCGCAGCCAGACGATTTTTGCATTGTCTGCATGCACTGCAGCACGCATGCGCAAACTAGTGCGAGAGATCGGGAAGCGTTCGCTCGCTGCACATAGACTGCCCTGCAGAGTGAGTGGCAGGAGAAACTGTTTGTGGGTGGTGACAGGGGCTGGCTGCTAGAAACGGAATGGGGGAGTGGAGATACGAACGCAGGTGTGCCTGAGCATCTTAACGCCATTTCATAGGTGTGCATAATTTAGAGGCAGCATCATAGTAGACGTCACCTGGCTGGATTTTACACTGAAGTGCTCGCAGTGCTTGCGGTAGGGTATGGTCAGCCACAAGCGCTGCAATCGCATCCGATGGTACTCGATGTTACCGATGGTTGCATACACCTCCTGGAGATGATGTCCGCAAGTCGGCGTCTAAAGACAGGCTTGTGGGCGTCTGCATACACAATGCGATCGCACGCCAAGACGTACTGGGCATACTAATGCCTTGCCGTGCAATCGCCTGCTTTGCTGAATTTGCATACGCATCGAGCAAGCGAATGCATCTAGTGAGCGGGTCTGAATCAGGTCCCGAGTCCCAACATATCACTTTTGGGGTTCTGAGTAGAACAGAGGACCTCATTCAGAGGCGGTCGGAGGATGCAAGCGGTCGCTCAGAAACTGGGTGGCCACTTGCATCCTGACCGCCCGCCTCTGTTGCGGTCGTTAGGCTGTGGGTTTACACCCACAGCTCTAACGACTGCTCGGGTGATGGTCGCGATGGTCAGAGACCATCGCGACCATCGGGGCTTACGACGAGACCCTAGGGTAGGGTCTCACTTGTCGTAAGCCCCGGAGAGAGCTTCTGGCTCTGTCAGAGCCAGAAGCTCTCCACTGACATCACTAGTGATGTCAGTGGGGCCTCCCCCAAATGGTAGACGTTCCCATAGGAACGCCTCTGTTTGGGCTGCCACCCCCCCGGCCCGCCTTTCAAACGGGGCAAGCTGTCAATCAACATCGACAGCTCGCCCCCTTTGGAAAAAGACCCGCTACGACCAGCGCTGTCAGTCGTAGCGGGTCTCACACATGCGCACGAGGGAGCCGGCTCCCTCGTGCGCATGTGCACTGGCCAAACATCGAGGTGGCCGTGCGGTCGTAGACCGTACGGCCGCCTCTGAATAAGGTCCAGAGTCCCGGCTCAGGTCTCCCTGCAAATCGGATCTCGGATCTAAAAATTTAATCTCACATGTTTTAGAGATTGCATGTAAGTCGCACCTTCGTGATTTCAAGTGCTGTGCAGTGGTCAAATTGACTGGCAATGACTGTAAATTAATGTTATTGATGGTAATAATACTATAGGAACAAAAGCAGGTCCAAGTTAGATGAGTTTAGCTGTTTTTATCAATTTTTTAAAAGAAATTCAAAACCAAAAACACCAGCGCCAAAGCCAAAACACGGGGGTCTACGCACATCTCTAGCTTTCTCCACACACTCCAAAACATACTGATAGGCTAATTGATTTCTGACAATGTGTACATATAACTCAAAACGTAACAATAATTGGGAAAACCAATCATCAGTATAGTAATTCCTTCGTGGGGCACTCTTTTGTACATAAATGATTTGTTAGTATAATTAAAAAATAGCTTTTAATATATCTCCAATAAAAGAATAGGGATTTGTTATGCTCATTTATAAATGATCTAATTGAGCTCCCTTAGCAATTAATCTCATGAATTTATAAAAATAGATATATTATCAGAATTAGCATAAAGTATGTGGTGACTATGCTTTTTTGACTTCATATGCTCATATAGCTCCTGATGGGTACATAATATATTATAATAGCAGGGTCAGGTACAGTTCGTATGACATATAAAAATTGTAAATAATAATTGGAAATAACTCATAAATTAGAACTGTATGTAATAATAACCACTCGGTCATTTGAGATAAATCTATACATTGAGTGTGATAATAGCGTGTCTGCTGAGTATCATCCCAAATTCATATACCATGTACCATGTATGGGCAAACACAAACACATATGCAAATGATCCACGACTTGCAACAAATTATTTAATCCTATTGCCGGGTTGGATACTACCTCAATGTAACCAAAAATATATAAATATACACATGAAATGCTAGCAGGAATCATTATGCTGATGATTGGTTTTTCTAATTATTGTTACTTTTTGAGTTCTAGTTACTCGATTCCAGGGAGCACCTCCAGCATATAAAATGTATCTTATGATAAAATTATGATATAAGATATGATATATATGGTACCTATTGCTGGTTTTACTTATAGATGTGAAATATAACACTGGTTATTATTCCTGTGCGGGATATTCTGGTTTCTTTGGGATAAAATGTGTACATATAGTAATAAATACAGATTTTAAGCTCCACTAGGCCCTGAATGACAAAATATTCTCTGTAAAGCGCTATGCGATATGTAGGTTCTGAAGTATCTTTCACAGTTTCACTCTGCTTCTCCAGATTATAGTGTAAGTATGAACAACACTAACTGTCCTAAATTCAATTAATGAAACTCCTTTCTCATTCTTGTTGCTTCCACCTTATCTCCAGGTTTGACTCTTTCTTACCCTGGAGGCAATGTTTATCCTCACTGATAATCTTTACTAGTTTGCTGCAGTCTCCTGTTATTTGGCCCCAACTCCCACCTCTCTCCACTCCAATCCATACCTAATGCTGCAGTGAGGCTCATTTTTCTCTGGATGTATCTTCCCTCTCTATCAGGCACTACACTGGCTCTCATACCACTACATAGTCTATTTCAAACTCCTTACTCTCACCTACAAGGCAGTCACCCAGTCCTCCTCCCCTACATGTCTGACCTCCTCTCCCTTCACACTACAGACATCCACTTCACTTTGATGATGGCCACGGCCTCTCTTCTCAACTGATAAACTCTTCCCACTCCTGCCCCAAGGATCTCACCTGAGCTACCCCCCACCAATGAAACTTGATCCCTCCAATTATCAGACTCTTTGGGGCCTTTTCATCATACCTAAAAATTTGATGGAGGTAATTAGGTTTAGAACTTGCATGGAGGAATGATATTCATCATTCCTCCTCTCCATAACTATCTATTCCGAAAAGCTGTCATTTTTGCGATGATAGCTTTTCGGGAAATAGATAGTTTTCCCTCTCTACACTAACTTACCGCAGCTGTAACCAGTGCTGCGCATGCGCTGTTACATCTGTAAAACCAGCACATGTGCAGCACTACCTACAGCTGCGGTAATTTTGTGTCCTCACCTCCCCCCCCCCGCACTTACCTGCCCGCTGCAGCACCTCCGGCTGTGGTGGCTGGTCTGACACGTGTTCTCCCAGCAGACCACAGTACAGTTTAGAAAAAAAAAAAAACTTTTATTTTTTCTAAACTTTATTGTGTTCTGCTGGGAGAACACGTGTCAGACCAGCCACCGGAGCCAGAGGACAGACCAGAGCGCCGGAGGGAGACGCCGGGGGACCTGCCTACGCTGACACAGGTATGTTTTACCTGCTATTCGCCACCCCACAGTGGCGAATAGTAACTCAATTAAATTCCAAAAATACATAATTTCCGGAATTTGATGAATAGCATATTTTTCATAGCCCCATACTAATGTATGGGGAGTGTGGAAATTAACGCAGGGGGACTTAACCAGGAGATATCAGTGATATCTCCAGTGTTAAGTCTCTTCATGAATACTAAAATAATGTTAATTAAGGAAAATGTCCTTTAAAATGTTATTTTAGTGTTGATGAATAGGCCCCTCTGTCTCTCTATAATGCTTCAAACTGGCTCTCAAAACCTATTCCTTTACCAAAGTTCATTCTAAGCCATCCCTTTCTTTTCTTGCTCACTGACTTACCTCATTTTGTCACCCTTGTCTGACCCACCCCCTATAACTAGTATGCTTTTATGAGCAGGTTCCCTTCCTTCATGTACTCTTGCTGTCTTCACTTTATCACCCATGACCTATGATAACGATTTCAGTCAGTGCTGACTTTGATATTATTATTACGACTGAGTATTATGGTTTCTTAATTACAGTATTAGCTGTTTGTATGATAATATTATGCCTTAATACCCTGTCATATTTGCTCTACATTTGTATGTGCACTCTGTAAGGTGCTGAAAACTCTTCATGGTGCCCCATAATAAATGTAATAATAATAATAATAAATAATAATAATAATATATAAACTATCACGTATCCTGCTAACTGCAAAGAGGAACACTACTGTATATAAACCATCGGGAGTCACCTTCATACAATCAAACAACCAGAGTACTTATTTAATTAAGAATGCTTTCATTAAGTGAATGTTTTTCCTTCTACGTGTTTCCTTAATGAACAGTGCTATTTGTACCTTATATTGATTATGATTGGTCATTACTGGCTCTTTGTACTTTAGTTCCACTCTTGTAAACAATTACGTTTGAGCTCAGTGTTCTAAGTCACTAGTTCTAAGGCTGTTCTTGGAATTTGAACTATCAGCTCTTAAAATGAGATGGGACTTTTCTATTTTGATACAAAACCCACCACCACCACTACCTCCACTACCACCACCACCACCACCTCCGTTACCACCACCACTACCTCCACTACCACCACCACCACTACCTCCACCACCACCACTTCCTCCACAACCACAATCACCACTACCTCCACCACTACCACCACCACCACTACCACTACCTCCACCACTACTAGCTCCAACACCACTACCTCCACCACCACCACCTCTAGCTCCACTACCTCCACCACCACCACCTCTAGCTCCACCACCACCACCACCATGATATTATCATTAATCACTTTAACAAAATATTTAGGGGTATATATAATAAAATGCAGGTTTTTATAAGTGGAGTTGTTGCCTATAGCAACCAATCAGATTGTACTTATTATTTATCTAGCACCTTCTATAAGATAATATCTAGAATCTGATTGGTTGCTATGGGCAACAACTCCACATAAAAATCTGCACTTTAGTAAATATACCCCTTAGTATAAGAATCTAATCAAACTCTAAAGAGACCCTGCATGCTATTGCTGTAAGGGCTGCATCTTTTGTCGCAGAAGCTAATGCGATTTTATTTTAATGCCGCAACAAATGTGCATCCTATTGAGACACCCACCGGTGTATAAAGACGCACTATCAGCATACCATTGGCCACACTATTAGACATAGCAACTGCCCTATGGCAGGAAAAGATTGTCCAATAGCCGTTGTCTATGCAACTGTGTCTTCAGATGCAGTCGCTGACACTGACATGCCCGCTACACACCCTGTGACATGCCCATGTCCGCTAGCCTCCCCCTCCAGTTACCACCCAGAAATGCCCATCAAAACTGTATGGATCTGCATGCAATTTTGGTCTGTGTCTCTGTGCGGTAACCATCGGGACGCATGCACAGTACGGCATGGATGCATTTGCAGAGGAAAACCATCGTCCACCTCTGAATTACTCCCTCTATTAGTCCTTTTGCTTAAAGAGACTTCTTTCACTATACTCATTTCTCGCTCTTAGGGGTAAATTTACTAAAGTGAGAGTTTTTAAAAGTGGAGATGTTGCCCATAGCAACCAATCAAATTTTAGCTATTATCTTCTAGAAGGTGCTAGATAAATGTTAAGTAGAATCTGATTGGTTGCTATGGGCAACATCTCAATTTCTTAAAACTCTCATCTTAGTAAATTTACCCCCAGGAATCTAGGAAAATTAGTTTTTTCATCTGTCCTTTGTTATTACTTAAGTTGGGTACACACATATACAATTGTGGGGCCATTCTTTCGATTGTAGCCTGCTCATTCAATACCACAAGAGTGTATATTTTGTCAGATGAAAACAGGTCGAATTGAAAGATGCATCTTATGTGTCGTTTAATATTCATCAGATTCGACTGCGCCATTTTGGACCAAAAAGTGTGTATGCACTGCCGACCATTGTGCCTATGCTGCTGCTACCTTTCGTGTCTTTTCATCTGATATTTTAGACAGATGTTCATCGAAGATTGCAAGTTAGATTGCAAAGGTGTATACGCACGTAATGGAGGTGGTCTGGACTTCCAAACAGGAGTGAAGTCAATCGAAACATTGCATCAAAAGAGTGATTGCAAAGGTGTGGACCCAGCTTTATTGTAGCCATGTCACCAGAAATCCCCTGACAATGTTCAAGAACATTTTCTCCCTCTGAAAATGCATTAGGCCACTCACTCCAGTGCTCTATATATTCTTGAAATCAATCCAAATGTTCATTTTATTTGACAGCTTTCCCTAAAGAACATTCCGCAAAAATGGCACAGACATTTCCACATTCAGGGGCTGCTGTAGAGTTGGGTATAAACACATAATTGTTTGGCGCAAATTGAGCTATTTTGTACTGCACGTTTGCAAAAATATTGTTCTGCATCGTTGCCTGTGTAAATTGTGACACATTTGCCATTACACCTCCATATGCTTCCAAAGAAGGAATAGACAATAGAGGGGGCCTGCAAGCATTGGCCAAGGACAACAAAAGGTGTTCAACCATTGGTGCAAAATGCCCACTGATGATGATTAGCAGCTACTCCTGATTGGGTCTTGATCCTACCCAGTGATACTATTATTAGTGTGGCTCCTGCTGGAATCTATTCACATCCTTTATAAGATATTTGCAATTGGTGTGAAAGTAAATTACCATGAAGACTACAGATTTCATTGAAATTACCGTACCTCTCAATGTAAACATATTTTACAAGGTACATATTACTGAATATTTATGAGTTACACTGTGGTGGCGCAGAATGTCCGCCTGAACATGGCTGCTGGAATTAGAGCAGCTGCGTAAAAAGTCACAGTCACTGGCAGCGTCAAGCCTGCGTCACACCCAGGTCTGATTAGCCACCACCATATTACCTCCCACAAACACCCACCGAAATCACCTATCTCTACATATGAGTTTGTTCTGTGATTCCCGGCGGTAACTATTAGGATGCATACACTTTGCGGTTCAGACACGTGCGCAGACTAAAAACATCGGCCGCTTGCTTCTGACATCACAAATGCATACACCACTGAATCCTACCCAGCAGGTCTTATGTATATAGGGCCTGATTCAGACCCGCTCGCAAGTGCTATGCGCTCGCAAGCGGGTCGATGGTGGGGCACGGCATGCGCAATGCGCGTGCACGAGCCCTGGAGCGAGTGAGAAATTCACTCGCTCCGGGGCTCGCCACAAACGGGGTGGCTGTCGATGTTGGTCGACAGCTCGCCCCGTTTTGTAGGTGGGGAGAGGGGGTGGCTGGTCAAATGGAGGCCGTTTGTGGGCGGCCCTACTGACATCACTTGTGATGTCAGTAGTGAGCTTCCTGCACTATTAGAGCAGGAAGCTCACTGGGGCTTGCGGGCACAAGGGTCTCGTTGCAAGCCCGATGGTCGCGATGGTCGCGACCATCACCTGGCTGCTCACAAAAGCTGTGGGTGGTCACCCACAGCTTAGCGAATGGCCAGGAGGCCGGGTAGAAAAAAAAAAGTGGCTGAATCAGGCCCATAGTACAATGTTATCAAGTATTAATAAAATGACCAACAACATAAATATTACTAATGTAGAGTATAAAAATATTAGCATAATTTGCTACTGTCCTTGACATATGATGTTTTAGTGGGTTTCAATCCATTACAGATGACTTTGTTTTGTTCTATAGTAGAGACAACGGGCAAAATTTACTAAGTGGGGTTTGGTGGCGGTTTCTATTCTGTTCTAAACCTCGGTGGTTTAGTGGCGGTTTCTATTCTATTCTAAACCTCGGGGGTTTGGTGGCGGTTTCTATTCTATTCTAAACCCCGAGGTTTGGTTTCGCAGCAGTTTCTAAATGACAGCCCTGTTCTATTCTATTATAAAATAGAAACCGCCACCAAACCCCCGGGGCTTAGAATAGAATAGAAACCACCACCAAACCGCCGGGGTTTAAAATAGAATAGAAACCGCCGTCAAACCGCCGCTTAGTAAATTTTGCCCAAGATGTGTAATGAATATTGCAATACTTACCCCTGCTCTTTGCACTTCCATAAAGATTGCTTTTTGAAATGACCTTTCCCATACAGGCAAATCACTGCCCAACTCTGCGCTGAAATAATGACTTTTGCCATGACCAACCAAAACGCTAAAACAATACGGTCGCTGCTCTTCAAAATCTTCACTTTCATTGATATTTAAATATAGATTTTCTTGAATCCAAATTTCATCAGCAGGCCAAACCTAAAATTTATAGCATGAATAGACAGAACAGACGTTAGACGTTGTTAAGACAATTAAAATGTGGAAAAATAAAACATTATTAATATTTCCCTTTAAAACAATTATACACAGCAGCAGCAGTGTTTCAAATAAAAATGTGTAGCACCTCCCCAAAAAAGATTTTTATTTTAAAACCAAAAACTATAGTAGAAACCAGTGCTGAATCAAATAAACACATACAGTGAGTAAAATAAGTATTGACCACATCAACATTTTTCTCAGTAAATATATTTGTAATGGGGCTATTGTAATGGAATTTTCACCAAATGTCAGCAACAACCCATGCAATACACACATGCAAAGAAATCAAACCATTGAATTCCATAAATTAAGTTATGTGTAATAATGCGAAATGACACAGGGAAAAAGTATTAAACACATGAAGAAATGGAAGTGCAAAAAGGCATGGAAAGTCAAGACACCAGCTGAAATCTATCAGTAAGTAAAAAGCAATCCTGCTCCTTGTCAGTACAAATGAATATAAGCTGGTTCAGTCCCAACTGATAAAAAGGTGTCTCATTACTAAGGTGTCACACAAGAAACATCTCATGATGGGTAAAAGCAAAGAGCTCTCTCAAGACCTTCACAACCTTATTGTTGCAAAACATACTGATGGCATTGGTTACAGAAGGATTTCTAAACTTCTGAATGTTCCAGTGAGCACTGTTGGGGCTATAATCTGGAAGTAGAAAGAACATCATTTCACCATAAACCGGCCACAACCAGGTGCTCCTTGCAAGATTTCTGACAGGGGAGTGAAAAGAATTATCAGAAGAGTTGTCCAAGAGCCAAGGACCACTTGTGGAGAGCTTCAGAAAGACTTGGAATTAGCAGGTACAATTGATTCAAAGAAAACAATAAGTAATGCACTCAGCCACCGTGGCCTGTTGTCACGCTCACCACGCAAGACTCCATTGCTGAAGAAAAAGCATGTTGAAGCTTGTTTAAAGTTTGATACACAACATTTGGACAATTGCCTCTGAGGAAGCTGTTTAAGACAGAGAAACGCGTTAGAGAGAGGACCCTGCACCTGCTAAAACACTGTTATTTGTGTACCAGAGACAGACCTTTACCGGATATGACTGATCGATCAACAAACACCATTGTCTGATGAATAGTGCATTCCCCCTGCATGGGATTTACATCCAGCACATACTCTGAGGACTCCCCCCATGATAATAACATAACTGGGCATACTAACACCAACTGGGCCATCGACATCCGGTTTCATCTGGAGCAATCACATTGCCAGGCAACATATTCCCTCTACAAGAATGGGACATCAGTGCACCTCCGGTGATATCCTCCGTCTACAGGGCCAGTGCTACCATTAGGCAACCTTAGGCAACCGCCTAAGTGTGCCAGGCACTGGAGGGTGCCACTGAGTACACAAAAATAAAAAGGATGGCTTAATTCATGGCTGAGTGGCATATAATGAATTTGTGGCAGTGTTATGAGGTACATTATGATTTTGGTGCTCTGCTGTGTGTAATATTCTATATAGTATATTATGAATTTGGGACACTGCTGTGTGGCATGTTATTTAACTGGGGAGACTGATGCGTGGCATATTATGAATTGGAGGGAGCAGGGGCGGTTGGTGAAATGATGCCTCAGGCCCCCGGAAACCTTGCACCGGGGCCTGTCTGTGTGACATATACATGTGGAGCTGCAGGTGAGTTAAATTACCAACACTTCCCACTTACACTCTTTCCCGGAGGGAGACATTATCACACTGCACTGGTTCACCAATAACGGTGCTTAGAGTGACACTGCCATTGCACACTCTCTTACGAAGTGTGAGCTATAACCTACCACTAATGACACTTGTGCCACTGCTGAGCCCATGGTGTCTCATTTACGGAGTTAAATTTTGCAATACTATTTCCACTTATAACACTTTCGGCTATTATTGCCCTTACAGTGGTTGTATGTCATCTATCTCAGTCATCCCGATTTTATCATTGGACTTAATTAGGCAAAATTATACTGATTACGTGTGTGATCTGTGGACATTTAATGTTTAGCTACAATAGTAGCAAATATTGATTCTACCTGAACAGGAACGTTTAATTGTATCAGGATTGCAGCATGTGCATGGATCTTATAGTTGCAGAATACTGCTAAATGTTGTGAAGTAATTCCAGGTATAGTCATATTTTTTCTACACTGTGGTTTATGATGTATGTATATTTTTTACTTTTTATGTTATTAATAAATGTAAACATTAATGTTTAAACAGTAACACCTACACATCTTGGACTAGGTCGTTTCTGTCTATTTTATTTTATTTTCAACAAGATTGTGTAGAACGCCACTATATATGTGTGTGTTTTTTTCATGTAAATATTAACCAAGAGACCATCTGGTTTTCTTAGAGGCTGCTTATAAGTATATTGCACCCTTCTTATTGCATTATTTGTGTGTACAAATCCACTCACCTATTAAGTGCCCACACCTGCGCCCCCTATACCCACATTGTCGTTTCACAACATTTGGACAAGCCTGTGAATTACTAGGAGATTATAGTCTGGTCAGATGAGACCAAAATTGAACTCTTAGGATGCCATAATACGCACCATGTTTTATAGGACAAATGACACTGCACATCACCCCAAAAACACCATACCAACAGTGAAGTTTGGAGGTGGGAACATCATGGTGTGAGGCTGTATTTTAGCATACGGTACTGGCATACTTCATATGATTGAGGGAAGGATGAATTGAAAAATGTACCGAGACATTCTTAATAAAAATCTGCTGCCATCTACCAGGATGCTGAAACGAGGGTGGAAATTTCAGCAAGACAATGATCGGAAACACACAACCAAGTTCACTCTTGGTTTCAGAGAAAGAAAATAAAGCTGCTAGGATGGCCCAGACAAACACCTGACATGAATCCAATTGAGAATCTATGGAAACAACTAAAGATCAGAGTTCATACAAGCGGCCCACGGAACCTTCAAGATTTGAAAACTGTTTGTGTGGAAGAATGGGCCAAAATCACACCTGAGCAATGCAGGCGACTAGTTTCTCCATACAGGAGGTGTCTTGAAGCTGTCATTACCAAAATAGGTTTTTGTACAAACTATTAAATACATTTCAGTAAGCATGTTCAATATTTTTTCCCAGTGTCATTTCACATTATTACACATAACTTAATTTATGGACATCTAGGGTTCGATTTCTTTGCATGGGTGGATTGAATGGGTTGTTGCTGACATTTGGTGAAAACATTTATTACAATAGCCCCATTACAAATATATTTACTGAGAAAAATTTGATGTGTTCAATACTTATTTTACCTGCTGTATATAGTAGTATCATAAAATAATAAATATAGCATTAAAAGGTATAGAAACTAAATCCCATCATTTATATATTGTTTATTATAAAATGTCAAATTAATATATTATAAGAAAAATAATGATGATCTAATCTTTCATCAAATATAAAATTATGCAGCATGTTACCAAAAAGCATTCTCATGTTCGTGTATTACACATTTCAGGTAATTTTCCATTGTCTCAAACTGTTCAGCACTTAAGTACTGCACACTTAATAGAAATGTAACAAAGATTTTACCACCAGCCAAAATGTGTTTCAAATGTAATATTATTAAAATACTTTTGCATTTCGAAAATCCAAATGAGTCTGTTTATTTTTTAAATCTTATAACAGTGTGGACATAATGAAAATGACTACCATATTTTTTAAACACGACATCCCCCTATATGCTAATATCCCCCCTTAAATGGAATACTTCTAAATGCCATTGTGAGCAGAAACAGTGGAAGTAGTAAAGCGAGAAACAATGGAGAGGATATTGTGAGTGGGTAGATGGGGAAAGTAGGATCAGAGGTAAATAGGCTTCTATTATAAGGTAAGCATTCAGAAATGTCAATATGATGGCAAAGTACAGTAGCTGAAATTGTGATGGGGTAAACTAGAGAGTTCCTGAGAAGAGGGGTAGCTCTAGAGAAGTTCTGATTTTGTGCCAGAGGGGAGGTAATGAGAGAGATAAGAAGTGGTTAACTGTGCATCCATTTATGTGTGTGTCCACAATTCAATTATTTTTGGCAAAAATATTTATGAATAACCAAATATTATTAAAAAACATATCTAAATAAAAAAAGTATATTGGATATAAATGATACGTAAGAAGAACACCTACCTTGCTAATTTTAAACAGAACCTCACAGAGGTTATACATTTTTTCAGCTCGTACCCAGTCAAGTGTACTAACCTAGAAAACAGGAAAATTAGTTGCAAATGTTTCTTTAAAATATGATCTGACAAATGCAGTATAAGTACAGTATATACCCATGATTAAGATACAAAGTTATGTATAAGGAGTACTGGAAATATGGCATACATATATATAAAAACAACTATTGTTTAATATACTTTAAATAGAAGTCTCATTAATAATTTAGAATATCAGAACATAAAAATATAAATGTAACACTAAAATGTGAGAAAAACATCGTTTTCGCTGCATTTAATTTTTTTAATTTTCATTGATATAAACAAAGTCATAAAGCAGATGGAGATGCATTTTGTTGATAACTATAAAAGTGGAATGGCCACAAACCAAAGCAATAAGTATAAAATTATGTTCTGACATTAACTACCTCTGTTGCATTTTGGTCAATATGTCTGTGGTATGCTATTGTAAGACTTTCTAAATCTAAAATGCTTGAAGTCTAGACATAGTGTTTGCTCTACTGTTAAAAATCCAGCTGGTCTATCATAACCCCGCACCTGTCTTTCAGTGACAGTAACTGAGAGGAAGCTTCTAATTAATAAAACAATCAAATGTAAAGGTACAAATGTGATAATCATCTCCTAAAATCAGATAAACTGAAATCTGCACTTCCAGAACTGCATAACCTAATATGGCTATATCTACCACTACTACTAGTGATTTTATTAATAATAATAATAATAATAATAATAATAATAATAATAAGGTTTTACATTACATTTAGAAGTAACATATACATTTTGGCGAGTTAAATGCATTATTTTCCTCATATGACTATCAATATCAATATAATTACTATTACCATCGGCGGAATGAATCAGTATCAGCCTGAAGTTAAAATAATAAGCATTAAAATAAACTAAGAAATGGCTTCATTTTTTATATATAAAAATGTTGATAATTGGAGGCTTCGAAAAGTCACCCTTTAGTAAATAAACCCTTAAATAAAAGAGGGAATTTTAATTTGGCACCCAAAAAATTATTTCATTCTGAACTGGAGAAGGGAGAAAAGAACCTGAAGATGAGAAAATTAAAAATGCCAAAGAGCGATATAGAAAAAATTATTATAATTTCATAATTGCAACATTTAAAAATAATCTTCATGAATATATTGCTGCTGAGATGATGCATCTTTGGTACAGTATACACAAGGGTGTCGCTTTATCCTTGAAAAACTTACATTTCCCATGATGTTACTGTATTTGATCATAATGCAGTTTTTTTGTATTTTAACTACTATTAATTAATAAATATTAGTTTCTAAAACTTGCAAAGTTAGAATAGATGGGAAGAATTACACCTAACCTGCAGAATAGGACAATAGTGAATTTGGCAAGTATTAACATTATGGACAGTTCCTGAACCAAATGTTTAAAACCTTAGACTGTGTCTGGAAATTTGCAACTGGCAACTATACATTTGTATAGTGCATAATAAATCACAGCTAATCCATAGTTATTACAAAGGAAAAAGTGTGATAATAATCTAGCTAATTGGTGGTAATTGGCGAGCCAAGTGAGTTCAATGGTGCTGTGAAGAAAATGAAAAGAAGAGATGTTACTTGCCTGAATATGCTGGTTTGGGATGTAGTCATTAAGTCAACGGTCTAAATACCAACCGCCGTCTTCCCGACTCTAATTTCGGTGTGGTACTAATGACAGGCATCGAAACCTCAACGCCTGTCATTGTCCATACGTCGGAAGGCCGACGCCTGGCATGCCGAACGAAGGTAAGTTGGGCGCGGACAGCCATGGGGGGGAAGGGTTAGGCTTTAGGGCTCCCGGGGGGATTTAGGATTAGGCACCCCCCCGGGAGACTTAGGTTTAGGCTGCGGTGAAGGGGATGTTAGGTTTAGGCACTTAGGGAGGGTTTAGGGTTAGGCACTTTGGGGGAGGTTAGGGTTAGGCACCTCTAAGGGATGGTTATGGGGTAGAATTAGGTTAATGATACTTACCTTTGATGATCAGGATTTTCACCCTTGCCGGGCATGTGACCGGCGGTAATAATACACCCGCTGGTTTAAGGTCTATCTTGTTATGTGACTATATGGGGAGACTTATTAAAGTTTGGAGACAGATAAAGTGGAGAGAGATAAACTATCAGCTTTGAACTGATTGGTTGGTACTTTATCACTCTCCACTTTATCTCTTTCCTAGCTTTAATAAATATCCATTATTAATGCCTGTAAATCTTGCATAACACTACCAGGTAGGAGGTGAAATCTAACTCTATTTACTAATGGGCAGTTTGCTGGCTTTGACCAATAAATTTATAACGGCAACAGGGATTTTGTTGTGTAATATAAAAATGTTTAAAAGCACAATATTACTGTGAGCTGCTTTGTTATTGGACATTTGTTAGTTTGAGGGAAAAGAAGTCGAAGGTCAATTTGTATAGATGTTTCAATAATATGATATTTCATAATGTAAAGTGGTTTCTATGCAAACAGCACAATGCCTAATGTTTTTCGTACCAATAACTTGAGACATTGTTATACATTGTGAGCAGTTTGTAGTTTTAATTATTTTTTTTTCCATTCAATATACTGTATATAATTCAGAATGTGCTGCTACATTTAATTATAAATTCATATTTTACAGGAATTTAAGTAGGTATTCATGTCTATTTATAGTATTTCATAGATTAGAAGGTTTTATGATGGCACTGGGTTATTAGATATAGATGTATACTGTATGTATATATCGCATTTTATGCAACCCTGATTATGCAACAAGAAACATCTCATTGCTTAAATAAAAGATAAGATAAATAGAGAAATTATGTTATATATACAGAGAAATTAGCTAGATCCCTAGTTAGATTGTCTGTAAATAAAGCAGTGGCAGGTCACAGAGGAGGAGATGCAGTGCAGACATTCGAGACCCTGATGCAGAGTTTGGTGGACATTGGGTGTATGTCACTACCAAAATGCACACTCAAGAGGAAAAGGTGTTTATATGCTCGTATACAGAGTTGTACGCATCTTATGGTAAGCTTGCCTCCTATGTGCCCCTTACTATGGCGTACATATGATCAAAACTTGCGCTATACTAGTAGTAAAATATACTCCTGGAAACAGGAGTATTTATGCTAAGGTCCAGGTCCCTCAATGTGACCTCACTGAACTTTGCATATCTGACAATGCCCTGTAACAGCCCAGGTGCATCTCGTCATTCAAAAATGTAGATGTAATCAAAATGTGACTCTCAATCACCTGTATTTGCCTACATGCACAGTGCGAAAAGGATGGAAGATCCGCTCCACCAACAGCGGTACCTTCAACTCAGCATCAGCCCCTTTCTCTAATATAGGATTTATATGGAATGTAGTTATTAGACCGCTGGATGAAATGCCACCAGTCTAAATGCCGCCGGTTTAAACCAGACACGGGACTTAAGATAGGCGTTGAAATACTGACGCCTATCTCAATCCCAACCCCAGAATCCTGACAGACGCCATCCCACACTAGGTAAGCCCGGGGTGTCTTAAGAGTTAGCCGCGGGGGGTGGAGAGTTAGGTTTACGCACCCCCAATGGGACAGGGTTAGACACCACCCCCGGGAGGGTTAGGCTAGGGAATGGGGGGGGTTAGGGTTAGGTGCCACTGGGGGGGAGGTTAGTGTTAGGCACCTCCCTGGAGGGTTAGGTTTAGGGTGCGGGAAGGGGGACTTACAGTTAGGCATCAACCCAGAAGTTTTAAGGTTAGGCACCACCCTGGGAGTTTTAGGGTTAGGCACTACGAATGGAGGGTTAGGGTTAGGGGGGGAGAGGAGAAGGTTAGGATACTTACCAACTGGCCTCGGGATCTCCTCCAGTTAGGCTTTCACAGTCTGGATTTGAATGGGCGGTATTTCAATCCCATTCTAATTTATATGGAATGTCTATTAAAATGCCGAGCTCATCAATTGGGGATACTCTGTCATTTTGATATAATTTCGAAATGCTACAATATAAACCTGTCCAGTTAACCTATGATTTTATCATTTAAACTTTTTCCCCAAGGCTATCTTAGCTAAAATTTTAAATTAAAATAGGCAAAATGTCTTAGCACATGGGGCCTGATGCAGAGTAGTATGCAACCCCATAGTTTGCGTACAAGTCAGATTGTTAGATAACTGCGCATGCACAGGACCTACACTGAGTATGTGCAACTCCCTATATGTGAGTTTACTCGCAGTGCCCCTAAGCCTGCAGCATGATTGACCTGCTGCAACCGTTTGTGGGAGGGGAATGGGTGGGGGGAGATTGTCGTCCCTATTCTCTGTTGCCTCTGGTTCTGACAGTCATTCTGAGTAAGCTCAGATGGGCGATTGCTGCGACTGGGATGGTGATCCGATGCTCTGTCTTTGTACACAGCACTCGGATCTGCGATGCTACCTTTTGTCCTCAGATGCCTCCTGCAGCATTAGAATATTTTTTCCTCAAATTTCCTAAATTAGGCCCATAGTCGGTATTTTGTTAATGACAAAACTTTATACACTGTATACTCTGACACTAAATACACCCCCCAAACTTCACTTTTAAGCACCTTTGCCTTACTGTTTGTGTTGTGCTGCCTGCAGCTCCTACAGAGTTTCCATATTGTGGATAAAAAGCGGGGTGGGGGTGTCAGAGTGAATTGAATTGCTACTTATAATAAGAATTTTGAAAAAAAATAAATACATTTCACAGCATTGGCAGAGCATCCGAGATGCACCAAGGAACTTGCACCATATGGAGCAAGATGCTTGGTGTATAAGGACACATCTGCACTGCTGAGACACGGTGACCAGAATTTCTAGGGCGTCATATAACCTTAGCATTGACATGAGCTTTTATGCCTTTGCTGAGTAACTTGAAAGTAAAACAAAAACAGCACATCTGAACATTTCTTGGTTCATTTAATAATGATAAACAATAAATATACATATTCTATACATCAGAAATTTTATATATAAAAGGCAGCACTCAGAGACGGTAAAATAGATGACAAATTTGTCTTTCAATACAATAATACAATGATTCGGGGGACGAATCCCCTTCATTATATATATATATATATATATATATATATGAGCTTAAAGAGAAATAAAAAAAATGTTACATAAACAAGTACAAGTCGTAAGAGGCTATGTCTGTGTTAACTAGTGCATTGTGTGAATGTGAAAATCGGTTTGGGTACAAAGAGGTTAAAGAACTCAGGGACTATTGTTTGTTCATTTACAGTACTTTCTGATTAGCCAATTTTCTAAGAGCTGGCATGGATAATATCAAAGCCTTAAAGAGTTGGAGAAGACTAAAAATCAGGAGACTGATGAGCGCATAAGTACAGTAGATTGACAGCTGACTTAACCCACAATAGCGGGGATTAGTGAGCCTGAGGGATGCTTGTGGAAATGGAGAGCTGTGTCCGTTTTACAGCATCATCATGTGTCAGAATCACAGATCAGAAGAGACCATTTCTAAGTCCAGCTTCAGTTTCATATGGAATTTTTATATAAAATCATTGAGCTAAAATTAGAAAAAAAACAAGGAATAACGACCTTTGAGACACAATGCTGTCCTAACAGACCTTACTGAGCATCTGGTTCAGTCTTGTTCAGTCTTTTTGTAGAGTTTAAAAACTGTACCAAAGCATAAAAACAACTAATGAAGCATATACTGTACAGTACAGTCCTTTCGAGTTTGATTAAAATGAATATCTGATTATTTATTCTCTATATTGAATATCATAATTGTTTTTTACACTTCCTAAAATGAGTTGCGCTCCATGGACATGGTCTCCTAATGAGCAGGTAATTCATAGCTGCCCCTTACTCTTCCCCAAGAGAGTGCAGATGTATACTCCACTGTGAAACACACATTTGGCCCAAATAAACATTTGGCAAGACCACATGATACTCCTGAGCTTTAGCTTAGAACAGAGGTTCCAAAACTGGTTGAGCTTAGGAAACTTAACTAGTACCTCAGTCAATTTGATATAACCATCTGGACTCAAGCATGGATATCCTTAAAACCTTGGATGTAATGCAAGAGTTTGGGAACCTCTGGCTTAGAAGTTACAGCACAAGTAATCTTGTTTATTACATTGCTCTGGTTATTAGACAACTACCCCAGATTCATGATTTTCTGGCTCATCCCTCAAACCTTTTAGACTACCTACTGTGTACCCTTTCTGTGTAATTCTCAGGGGGGGGACTGCTGGCACTGGAGTCCCAGGTCCGGACAGAGAGGAGGGCCCGCCCTTGGCTCCTTCTTCCAGGGGCAGATTGGCCCACTGGGAGCTCAGGACAGGTCCCACTGGGCTGGGCCCCATTTAAAATCAGTGGCATGCCGCAGCCCATGTGTTATGGTCTCCTAGGAATCACTGTGTAAGACCTCTAGAAACACTGAGGCGAGGTCTTCTGCCAATAACAGAGTATATTCACTGGTACTTAGGTGGCTGCCTGGACTTAAACTCAGGATAGTAGAGGCTTACACGGTTATCCTAGGAGGACCAAAAGGTTTTATGTGACACTGAACCAATGGAGTGGCTGAGTTTGGCCGGGGGTCACGGGACGTCGCCCCACCAGAACACGACTTATATTATATACAGGACATCTCTACTTGCAACTAACTTAAAGACACTTGACCCTTTTAGAAGCTAGATCACCACATGCCCACCCTCATAATACCATTCATATCCTGCATTCATTTTTCTCCTATCGACTTTACCGCAGGGAACGTTTAACGCAGAGAATTTACTGCTGCAGCACTACAATACTGTCCTCCGAGACTCTCAATAACGTATACTAGTGTGCACATGTAGACTAAGTACTATATGACTGACACTTATGCTGTTAGTTATACAGTCCCCAACTGGAGCGCTGTAACTCCGTTCTTAAACAAAATAAAAAAGTATATCTTTACAATAGACATCTCTCAGTGCATCATTTTATTACTAATTAGGTTACTTATCCTAATGTTTTATATTTATTTCTTAACATAACAAGCAGTGAAGCGCTTAGCACACTACTGTACAGTGAAATTCACTGTTAGGATGAGTAAAAAGAACATTGACTTTGTTGATGTCAAAATTACTAAAATGGATAATGCAATTTCTACCTCAGTATTTGTTAAACCTACTGACAGCAATACTTTGATGTGTAATAGTAGTTGTCACCCTAAGAATCTTAAATCAGGGCTACCATATTCTCAAATGTTGAGGATTATGCGTATTAATAGTAATATAGTCTCAGCTAGTGCCCAACTGGATGATTTGATTGACAAATTTATTGCTCATGGATACTGTCAATTTAACCTTCTTAAAATGAAGGAGAAAGTATTAACTATTGATCGTTCTGAATTACTAAAGAAAAGAATTGTCCCTGATCAGAAAAGGCTTTACCATGGGTTAATCGCTTTAATACTTTGTCATCTGACATTAGTAGAATAGCAAAGAAACATTGGTCGATTATTAAGTCTGATAACTTGTTGCCTTTATCTGACTGTAATATTATGCCCTGTTATTCTAGGGGACGGAATTTGCGAGAGCTTCTTGTTAAAGCTGACATTAATGATAAAAAATCCACCGAGCACTTTCTATCTAAAAAACCAGGATGCTTCAGGTGCTCGTGTGTCACTTGTCGCTATTTAATTCCTGGAAACGCATATAACCACCCTCATTCTGGGAAAAAATATGAGATTTTATACCATCTGAATTGTAATAGTTCCTATGTCATATATCAGATTGTGTGTCCATGTGGACTGTCTTATACTGGAAAAACCCAATGCAAATTTAAGGAGCGTATGGCGATGCATTGATCCAGTATAAGGGGAGCATTGCTGAATGGCACCAGTAAGCAACCTGTTGCTCGCCACTTTGTTGGATTTAATCACAGTTTGGTGAGCTTACGTTATCGTACGATCAACCATATCTCCTTACCTGTGAGAGCGGGTGACCGTAATCGATTATTACTACAATGCGAAGCTAGATGGATCAATTGCTTGAATGTGATAGCACCTAGGGGACTAAATGAAGCTATTAGCTTGTCCTGTTTCTAATAGATTACTATTTTTGATTTGTGCCCTCCTGAATTGCGATATCTATTAGTGAAGTTGTTATGATTCTCTGTGCATCATTCATGTGTTTTAATTATTGCTATTTTGCTGCACTAATATCAATATTGCTTGCTATTTTGTATTTTTTCTAGCGCTGGTTAAAGCTTGATTTGTTAATGTCTTGTCTTGGTGAAGGCTTATGTCACCCTTCTGCACCTTTGTGCGTAATGACGTTATCTGTAGCCGCCGTTGGGTGGGTTGCTGATCCCAGTCCTGGCTCTTCATCACTTAGAGGTGGATAGTATTTAAGGTAAGATGTCTGTGTTTTCTGTATTCTGTATCCTGAAGATAGTACTTAAAGTACTGAAACGTCGATAAGCTATATATTGTCAGCGTGATTCATTTAGAGAGTGCCACACCTTGATTTACACTATATATATATATATATACACACACACTATATATATATATAATATATATATATATATATATATATATATATAGTACTATGATTGACACATTGGCGACCAGTTTGCAAAGAGCGCTAGTGCTAATAATAAATTAATAAGTCACATATAACATAATAAATATGTGATGAAACAGTGATAGAGTGTAATAAAAAGTATATATATAATTTAATTTATCAAGGTATAAAAATACATAGAAGATGATGACATAAGATACAATAGTCCAGTTCAATATGGAAATAAATAAATAAAAAAGGGATAAAAGGAGGATATCAGCTTATCTGAATATATAAGAGTCAAAGTTCATGGGGTAAGAGACTGCTACCCCCAACGCGTTTCTTCCAGGGACTGCTTCAAAGGGACAAAACGCGTTGGGAGTAGCAGTCTCTTACCCCATGAAATTTGACTCTTTTATATTCAGATAAGCTGATATCCTCCTTTTATCCCTTTTTTATTTATTTATTTATTTATTTCCTGTATTGAACTGTGGACTATTGTATCTTATGTCATCATCCTCTAAGTATTTTTTTACCTTGATAAATTAAATTATATATACACTTTTTATTACACTGTTGCACTTTATCATTTTATCAGTTTCATCACATATTTATTAATGTTATATGTGACTTATTAATTTATTATTCGCACTAGCACTTTTTGCAAACTGGTCACCCATGTGTCAATCATAGTACTACTTCTAAAATTTTGTTAATTGAACACCATTGCTCACATATTATTGATCTAAGGCTGATGCCCATTATCTTAGGGCCAAGGTTGCTTATATGGTTTCTATATGGTTTATTCGATCTGATATATTGATTAAGTAAACACTATATGTACTGGCACCATATCCACATATTGTTTTCATATATACCGTATATATATATTAGGGTTGAGTCACCCATATTCAAAATGCTTGGGACCAGGGGTATTTTGGATAATGGAGTATTCCGTATTTTGGAATATTTGCATACCATAATGAAATATCTTGGGAATGGGACCAAAATCTAAACACAGAATGCATTTATGCTTTATATAAAACCTTATACACTGGGTCTCATTCAGACCTGCTCGTGAGCGCAGGACGCTCGCAAACGGGTCGATGGTACCCAAGTGCGCATGCGCACGATGGAGGGAGCTCCGTCGTGTGCATGCACGAGACTCGGCGAGCGACGGGGAAGCCGTCGCTCGGGGTCTCGCACCAAAGGGGGCGTGCTGTTGATGGTGAGTGACAGCACACCCCCTTTGGTAGGCATGCTGGGGGCGTGGCTGCCCAGACGGAGGCGTTTCCATGGGAACGCCTACCGTCTGGGTCCAGCCCCACTGACATCACTAGTGATGTCAGTGGGAGTGATTATTTTCAATAATTTTGTGGCTCAAACAAAGTTTGTGTACATACATGATATTCATTTATGTTCCATATACAACTTATACACATAGCCTGAAGTTAATTTGACACAATATTTTTAATAAAATATTTCCTTAAACAAAGTTTGTGTACATTAAACCATCAAAAAGCAAAGGTTTCACCATCTCAGTCATGCTAAAAAAAATTAAGTTTTTCGGAATATTTGGATATGGGAGACTCAACCTGTATTATATATTAATTTATAGATATACGGCATCTACTGAAAGAGAGTAGAGAAGCAGCTTGACATGCGCTGTGCAGATGATGTTAGTCCATCAGTGCTAAACCAAGGTATTTGGCAGTGCGCACTAACTGCACTTCATGAATTACCTATCACAAATTTTCTTCGGAATATGCAAATACCTGCACAGAATATGAAATGCTGTGCACACATGTTCAACATAAAGTTTATTTTTATGTGAAATGTTCAGAAGCATAAGGAAAAATACAAAGGTAAGAACAAAGCCGTCTATCCCATTGAGAACTTCATTACACTGAGAACAAACACCACTCAGGTGCTGTATTGATGACAGTTTCATTTTGCATATTAACTTTTTCCAAAGCAGTTAATGTATTTGTGCCTTAGGTGATTTATGCTCATTTATAGGTTCAACTTTAAAATACATATCCCTGCATGCTACGTAATATTAATTATTTTCTCAAAATAAATTGGAACCATGTCGTATAATAAGCAAAAAGATCAGTTATATAAGATAGTATCCCATTGCTACCACATAGCGCACTTCACTAGCAGGACTGGTTAACGCCATGTGCCTTTTTTAAATTCAAAGATCAAAAATAGTTTTCTGTATTATATTTTGGGAGCCTTTTAAGCTTTTTTTTCTTTAATTTGCATATTTTTTTGGTAGCAAAATCCAAATTGGAGGCTTTACATATTTTTATTTTATGTATTAATATTCGATGTTCTGCTCTAAGACATTTATATGTACTTATTAAGAATTAATGGGGGAGAGGTATGGTAATGTATATAGTTCATGATTCAATGTTTCGTATAATGCTCACATTATGTGCACTACTGTATATCATTATATGGAATCAAATGTGTAAATACAGTTCTGTTATATAATGACTTAGCACTATGCTGTTCCAAATGGATATTTTTTCCCCTTTAACTTGAAGGGGACAAATTTAAAAGCTAAAAATACAGTTATTTACAGTATGCCCCAGCCTTCAGAATCCAGTGACTTTTTCCAGATATCAGGTAATTGATACTTCATGAGCTCAATAAGGATCAGTTATGGTGCATACACATGGTCAGATCTGTCAGATGAACGATTGAACTATTTTTAACAATTATTTGAATGATTTTACAAATTATTTGAACGACTTGAACGACTTTAGACAGTATTAAAATGAATGAAATCATCAAAATCTGACTGCAAACACAGACGGTGTCAGATATCGGTATAGTGTATGTATGTCAGATTTTCTTTGAGATATGAACGATTGAACAATTTTTAAAAACGTCATCGTTCAGATCTGACACAAAATCTGACCGTGTGTATGCACCATTAGTTTGAGTCAACACATTTTGAGGAGTAATATTAGTAAACAGAATTAAACCTTATCATTTTGTAAACAATTTACAGTATTTATTTTCCAGTAATATAAACTTTTGATCTGCTAACTTTATCAGGATAATTGGGGAGAGATTAATAGAAAATGATTACAGGTTGAGTCTCCCATATCTAAATATTCCGAAATATGGAATATTCCGAAATACAGAATATTTTTAGCATGACTGAGATAGTGAAGCCTTTGCTTTTTGATGGTTCAATGTATACAAACTTTAAAGCACAAAATTATTAAAAATAAAGTATAAAATTACCTATAGACTGTGTGTATAAGGTGTATATGAAACACAAATGAATTTCATGTATGTACACAAACTTTGTTTGAGCCACAAAATTATTGAAAATATTGTATAAAATTACTTTCAGGCTCTGTGTGTATAAGGTGTATATAAAGCATAAATGCATTCTGTGCTTAGATTTGGGTCCCATTCCCAAGAAATTTCATTATGGTATGCAATGATTCCAAAATACGGAATATTCCGATATCCAAAATACCCAAGCATTTTGGATATGGGAGACTCAACCTGTACAATATAAAGGATACAAAATGTAATATGTGGGTTTGATCTGAGAAAATTTCAGGCCACAGATGCCTTTCTTATGAATTCAAAAATTAAGGAATGTGGGAAAAGATTGAGATCTTCTTAATATATATTAATATATATCCAAGTGTAATGGTTGCATAACCAGTCTGATTGCTACAAATTCAGTTTGACATGGTCCTTTGTCATTTTAGCAGAAGATACAGTGCAGTATGCCAACAGCTTTTTCAAAATTAAATTGATAAACTTTCTGTTGCTTGTACAGTTACAGTATTAGTTGTTTCAAACTATCACAGAATATTTTTATAAGTCACTGATATTATAAAAACAAGTAATAGTGGCAGCTGTAAAAAAAAATTCTATTGCCGTTATAAGAAAAGTTTGGAATTCGCAAACTTCCCAGTGAGCTTTTTTTTCTTTTCTTTCAATTTTACAAACTAAAATGCAAGTATTGAGATTTTATGGCACCTATTTACTGAAACACATTTCCAAAAATATAATGGACTAAGAGGTACATGTCAGTTGCTTAGAAGTGACATTTTTATTTACCAAGTGTACAAATCAAAATGGATTGTGTCACAGTAATTTCCACAACTGACAGTTATGCTGTAAATGCCCCCGTGAGGTTTTAAGTCTGCTCTAGATATTGCCGTTCCCCATTGTGCAGAATGTTACAGACTATTGTCTGAGAGAAACTTATTATAACACAAAAATATGAAGACATATGCGGCTATACTGTAGCCTCTGCTTTCTCGGTTTCCTTATATGACCAGAGACATCTTAGTTAATAGATATTTGGAATAGAGCACTGCCAGAGATAACTATGCTAGAGAGCCAGAGAAAGGCATTTATCATTACTAGTAGATGTATTTCTATTTAGGTATCTTGTCATACATAATGAGCAATTAGTTTCAGAAAACTGATGTTGACCAATTTCTTCATCTAGATAATTTACACGTGTCTTTTGCACATGTCAACAGGACTGAACCAGTGATTACAGGTACTATAGAGAGTTCTAATTGGCTCTCATCCTCATTGGTCCCATCACATGCGTCATACAAGGAATTATTTGTAGAAACATTGTTGCCCTCTAATATAACATATAAGTCCATAATGAAGATTCACAATATTTCATATATTATTTAGGACCTCCCAATGGACCTTTGTGGCTGGATTCATTGGTGCCTGGAAGGCTGGACCTATTACAATTTACTGCTGCCACTGATTAATTGTATTTCATGGAGCAGCTCTTGAACATACCTTTAATGGGTAGATATATGAAACTTAAAAGATGTTGAAGCTGGAGAGCGCTAGTGCACATGCTCCATATTGAAGATTAGTTAGATATTTACTTCTAAAACTGCAATACAGAGTACTGCATTTGTATAGGTATGTGATTTTCCTATAAATCCTGGTTAGTAATCTTTATACGGCACCTTACTAGCACCATGTTTTACTTGTCATACAACTATTGTAATATATAGAATTGTCTGGAAAGTGATATTAGTATACATAATATGCTTGGATATATGCTCTGTAAGTGCAGTATGTTTATGCAGTACACAGCTAGCTCACTCCCCAGGATATTATCACACACTCAGGCTCTACACAGTATAATACACAGTATGGGTTCCGCACCAGGAGCCCAGTGATTAGGACCATAGACCTTAGCAAACAGGAAACACACCCGTAAGATGTCACAATGAATGATGCATATTTAAAGTGCTAATGTTATGTTCACTTTCTAAAGTCAAAAAGTAAATTCGAAATGTGTTTATTTATAAAGAATGAAATAATCATGGTTTGGTGACAATCCTGCAGGAAAGTCACTGATATTATAAAAATAAGTAACATAGTGACAGCTGTAAAAAATTCTTCTTTTGCCGTTATAAGAAAAGTTTGGAATTCATAAACTTCCCAGTGAGCTTTTTTTTATTTTCTTTCAGTTTTACAAACTAAAATGCAAGTATTGAGATTTTATGGCACCTAGTTACCGAAACACTTTTTTCCAAAAATATAATGGACTAAGAGGTACATGTCAGTTGCTTAGAAGTGACATTTTTATTTACCAAGTGTACAAATCAAAATGGATTGTGTCACAGTAATTTCCACGACTGACAGTTATGCTGTAAGTGTCTCCGAGAGGTTTTAAGTCTGCTCTAAATATTGCCGTTCCCCATTGTGCAGAATGTTACAGACTATTGTCTGTGAGAGAAGCTTATTATAATATAACACACAAATATGAAGACATATGTGGCTATGCTGTGGTCTCGGTTTTCTCTGTCTCCTTATACTCTGTTTATAATCTGTCAGTGACTGATGATGAGAGCGAAGGAGTCCTGCTACTCTGGTTTGTATTTTGGTGTCACCGATAAAGCAAGTCTACATCAGAAAAGAGGGTTGTCCACCCACAGAAGATTTTATCATATTTATCATCCCCTGCTACAATTTGTATTAAATACATCAATTTATCTTTCTGTTTTTTTGGAGCCAGGAATTTATATAATCTGGAGGTGAATTTAGTTTTATTTTTGTTGCTCTGTTGTGACTCTGCTTTGGTTACTATTCTTTTTTTTTAGGGCTCCACAAGGAGCTGGTAGCACCACAGAAAAGGCTCGATTCAGACCCGCTCGCTAGATGCATACACTCGCACCCAGCGTATGCAAATCCGGCACACACCCAGCAAGACAGGCGATCACACGGCAAGGCATAAGCACGCCCACTATGTCTTGGCGTGTGATCACTTAGTGTATGCAGACACCCACCAGCCTGACACCCACTTGCACTCGTCATGGAAGTGTATGCAACCATCGGTACATCAGGTACCATCGGAAGCAAACGCACAGCTTGAGGTTGACTATACCTTAATGCAAGCACTGTGATCACTTCAGTGTGAAATACAACCAGGTGACGTGTACTATGACGCTGTTTGTTGATTATGCACGCCTCTGAAGCGCTGTTGAGACGCTCAGGCACGCCTGCGTTCACACCTCCACTCCCCCATTTTTAAAGGCCAGCCCCTGTCACCACCCACAAATGGGTTCTCCTGTCATTCACTCTGCTGGGCTGTCTATGCGCAGCGAGCGAATGCTTCCCGATCTCTCGCACTCGTTTGCGCACGCGCATTGTGATGCATACGCATGCGCTGAATGTGAAAATCAGCCGGCTACGAGCGAACGCATCCTAGTGAGCGGGTCTGAATCAGGTCCAAAGTGCACTAAAAGTACAGCACATAAGTTGTGTTATATGCCAAAGTAATATAAATAAACAACAAAAGCATAGATGGAATCTTTAAAGAGAAATTCTTTACCTGGCATATAGAAAACCACTTAATATTAGGGCACTAATTTGCAATGCCTAATATAATACATATAGATATATAAATAATGAGTTGTATCTCGGTCAGCTGCAGAACCCTTCTGTACTGTAAGTCTGTAGACCAGGGGTTCCCAACCACGGTCCTCAAGGCACACTAACAGTCCAGGTTTTAGGGATAGCCATACTTCAGCACAGGTGACTTAATTAGTACCTCGGTTATTTTTATTTAACCATCTGTGCACAATCATGGATATCACTAAAACCAGGACTGTTAGTGTGCCTTGAGGACCGAGGTTGGGAATCACTGCTGTAGACACTCACTAAAAACTCTCAAATTGAGAAAAGCATCAATAATGATATATATATATATATATATATATATATATATATATATATATATATGGTATTGTGCTAGTTAAAAAATGTTAGTATTGTCAAAGCAGAAGAAATTATTTAAATTAAGACACATGTATTTAAATAAAATATTAAACATTTAATGACAAAACTATACAAACATATAATATAATATATAGTTATATACACAGTACTACTTTAAAAGCACATAGGAACATGGATCCTGAAAGATAAAAATTAGAGATGTGTGCTGACCCCTGTGTTTTTGTTTTGGATCTGGATTAATCTATGTGCCTTGGTTTTGGTTTTGTAAAATCACCCTCAAGTGTTTTGGTTTTGGATCTGGATTTTTTTTTTTTTTAAATGATAAAACGTTATTAAAAACAGCTAAAATCATGTCTGTTTTGCAATCCAAAAGCCGAAATTCAGATTTAAAATCTGAATTCCGAACCGATGGAAGATCAGAACAGCGACTCAGATTTATCCGGCTCGCCTCAGGAGATTAGAACCATGACTATGATCTGTTCGGATTCATGAAATTTGGGTGTATTGGGATTTCTGGAGAATCAATCCGCACATCTCTAGTGTAAATTAACCTAAAATCCGCTGTATAAAGATATCAATAAAAACGTGCTGTTCTTTCAGCTCTACACCATGGGCCTGATGCAGAGGAGTGCGATGCTAACATGCTAATGCAGCAGGAGGCATCTGGTGTAAATAGATGCCACCTGTATGCTTGTGTGCTCTACAGCTGCCTCCGAGGATGCAGCCATCGGCTCTCAGGTTACTCAGATGGCTGTATGAGAACCGGAGCTGTGGCCAGGAAATCTATGTTGGAAGACAGAGTGCGACAGATGGCGTTGCCTATAGAAGTGTATGGGCTTCTTTTGACAAAATGGTCCGGAAAGGGATTCGAAGGATCCCTTACCGATGGCTGCACATGTGCATTACTTACCCATAAACCCGGTAGTGAAGATATAGCCAGGACGGAATCGGTATGTAATGCCGGTGGCTGAATAGCCTTCGGATCCAATACCGACAGCGGAAGACCGATGGTTCGGAATCGTGACGGGGGGTGGTAAGTACCTTATTCCTTCCCTCTCCCTACCCTAACCTTCCCTGAGTGGTGCCTAACCCTAACCTCCCCCAGATTGTGCCTAAACCTAACCCCCCCTCTTCCTGCACCCTAAATCTAACCCTCCCGGGGGGGTGCCTAATCCTAACCCCCCTTCCCCTAGCCTAACCCTCCCGGGGGTTGCCTAAAACTAAGTCCCCCTGGGGGTTCCTAAAGCTACCCCTCCCCCACGGTTAGAACCTAAGACACCTGGCTTACCTTCGTTTGGTATGCCGGGTGTCAGGATTTTGTCGTAGAGCTAATGACAGGTGTCGGGATTTCGACGCCTATCTTTAGTCCCATGTCGGACTTTTAGTGTTGGGATATCGGCGGCTGGGATAGTGGCAACCGGTATCCTGACTGCATCCCAGCCAGGACAGCTGGGTATCACGGAACTGTGCCCGCAAGAAGATGTTGCATACTGGCGGAAGATCCCTCAGATAAGTAGGCAATGATGTCTGTTAATGATCCCATTATAAATGTGATCATTAATGCATCTCACCCTGGAACATTTCCACTGTTTAGCGGCACCACCACCCAGTGGGACTGTTTCAGCTGCATCTACACGGATCCTCATTAAGGAACATCTGCTTTGGATGTCTGACGTGTACTGGTAAATAGGATTCCTTCACATTCGTTTTATTTGGATCTGCAACATTATCGTGCAGTTTAGAACTTGAGCTAATTAATATTGTCTGGACTGCTAATTGAGCAATAATAAATGTACACACGATATGCAGTTGAAAAGAACAGCACTTTAATATTGATATTACTTTTATATAGTGGATAATTTTTATTTGATAGGATCCATGTTCCTATGTGATTTAATTTAGTACTGTGTATATGTTACATGTTCGTGTAGTTTTGTCATTAAATATTTAATATTTTATTTAAATACACGTTTCATGATTTAAATAATTTCTTCTGCCACAATAACACTAACATTATAGATATCCTATAGAAGCCCAAAAGTTTAAATAATATGAAGGTAAAAATCCCACAATAGTATAACTTTGAATGAATTCCAAGTAGACAGTGGGTGAGTGAGTTGAAATAATAAAAACAATTTAGAAATATTGGGTACTATTTTCCGGCTCTTGCTAATGCCGACACTGGCCCTCATTCAGAGCCGTTCGCTATTTGCGTTCGTTCGTTCAAAAACAAGGGGCGGCTATGCAAATGATCCGTTCGCACATTGCAGTCTGTTCACACCTCTAAGTCTGAACGAGCGGGCAAAACATACGCTCGTTTATTTGATAAAAACGCCCCCTGGCCGCTCGCACCATACGTCATGTCCGCTATTTATTAGATTAATCGAGTACATCGTACAGCGTATGAACTGCTCGCTATTCTTGTGGTTGGTTTTTTCAACCGCTATTTTGCGAGCAGTTCTGAGTTAAAATAACCAAGTGACGTGGTCATTGACGCTGCTGTATTAATTATGCACACCCATAAAACGCCCGTTTTGACCTTTAAGCACGCCTGCGATCGGATCTCCACTCCCCGTTTTCAAGCACCTTCCCCTGTTACCACCCACATACGCCTCATTCTGTCACTCAAAATAGCAGGCACTCGCTATATTGCGTACAAATGATTTTCGGCCGCACTGACTGGTTCGCGCATGCGTACTAAAAACCGTACGCATGCGCAGATGTGCAAACATTGCTCGGAACGAGCGTACTGCTGCTAGCGAGTGGCTCTGAATGAGGGCCACTAGGCACTCCCACACTATGGACTTCATTTAGAGGCGGGCGCACGGAGCGATTGGACATAGCGAGCAATGTTTTTTTCAACTGCGCATGCGTGTACCTGGCAGTGCGCGTGCGCAAGCCTGTCTTCCCAACCGCAATCCTCTTGCTCGCTAGTCACTACGAGGTCGTAGCTGTGATTGACATTTCGTGCCATTTGTGGGTGGTTACAGGGAAAGGTGCTTGTGAACGGGGGTGTGGTGGTGCGCACGCAGGCGTGGTTGACCTTAAAAAGGGCATTTTAAGGGCGTGCATATATTACTGAGCGAGTCATCACACACGTCATCTCGTTACAATAATGATGCTACTGCTCGCAGAGCTAAGGGTAGCCCAGGGTCTACCTTAAGCATTGCGACTGCTAGCGATGGTTACTGCCTCAACCAATGTTTGTAGGCAATTAACAATGTAACAGGTGTTAATTGTGCTGACGTAGGTTGCCGCCTGCGACCGACTCTGAATTAGGCCGTAGAGATAGGAGGTGTGCTTTCATTGTTGTGGGTGTTTCCGCGCTAACGATGTGCTTTGCGACTGAGTGCTCATTTTGCATATTCTCGGTCACTTTGGGTGCGACCGATTGCTCCAGAGCGACCGCCTCTGAATGAGGTCCAATACTATGGGGGAGATGTCCTAAGCCTTAGAGAGAGAGAAAGTTTAAAGAGATAATGTACCAACCAATCAGCTCCTAACTGTCATTTTACAGGCTGTGTTGGAAAAATGACAGTTAGGAGTTGATTGGTTGGTACTTTCTCTCTCTCTCTCCAAGGCTTAGTACATCTACACCTATACTTCTGATCTTTTTCATATAGGTGGATCTGTTTTCAAGACTCACTTCTGAGATCATATAGCAACATCTTAAGAGACTCCGATATAGAAGTATTAAGCTCTGGAAAGTAGAGATGAGCGGGTTTGGTTCCCTGAGAACTGAACCAACCCGAATTACAGGGATCCGAGGCAGATACGAGTCGGCTTGGGTTTTCCCACCTGACTCGGATCTGAAAATGAGCAAAACATCATCATCCCACTGTCGGATTCTAGCGGGTTTTGGATTCTATAAAGGTCCCGTGATTTGCCGCCATTTTCCATTCCGGCTGTGGAGAGTGAAGAGGGAGGGAGCTGGGAGCTGTGTTGTTGTGTTGTGTTATTGTTAATTGCCTGCTTATGCTGTGCATAGGGGCTGGCTACTGTTGTCCATAAGGGCTGGCTGTTGTCTTCTATAGAGGGGCTGGCTGGCTGTTGTCATGTCCATAGGGGCTGGCTGTCGTTGTCCTGTCCATAGGGGCTGGCTGGCTGTTGTTGTCCTGTCCATAGGGGCTGGCTGTTGTACTTGTCCTGTCCATAGGGGCTGGCTGGCTGTAGTGCTGTGTTGTCCAGGGGATGCTCTGTCCTTCTGGGGTGCTCTTCACCCACCCCCAATTTGAAAAAAAATAAAAAATGGGTATTAGCCACACTTGTCATCAGTGCAGGGGTGCTGTGCTGCTGTCTGTTAAGGGGCTGCTGACTCTTTTCAGGGGTCCACCACAGTGTTAAGAAAAAAAAAATTGTGTGGTGTGTTAGCCACACCTTTCATCAGCATAGGTGCGCAGGGGTGCTGTGCTGCTGTCTGTCAAGGGGCTGCTGGCCAAAAAATAAATAAACAATTTTTTGTGTGTGCGTGTCAGCCACACCTGGCTGTCACTGTCATCAGTGTAGCTGTGCAGGGGTACTGTGCTGCTGTCTGTCCAGGGGCTGCTGCCCAAAAAATAAATAAACAATTTTTTTAGTGTGCATGTCAGCCACACCTGGCTGTCACTATCATTGGTGTAGCTGCGCAGGGGTGCTGTGCTCCTGTCTGTCAAGGGGCTGCTGCCCAAAATAATAAACAATATTTTTTGTGTGCATGTCAGCCACACATGGCTGTCACTGTCATTGGCATAGCTGTACAGGAGAGCTGTGCTGCTGTCTGTCGAGGGGCCGCTGCCCAAAATAATAAAAATAAAACCAACAATTTTTATTTTGTGGGGTTGTTTGTGTAGTGAGTATGGAGGAGAGTCACATGACCGGAGAGCAGGATCCACATACCAGTCTTGTAGCTTCCGGCAGCAGTCATGATGACGATGCAAGGCCCTCAACGTCATCTATGAGGGCCAATGTTCCAGGGCTTAAGTCAGGCCAAAAAGTCAGGCTAAAAAATTTACTTTTACCCTCTTAAAGCAAAAAAAAATTAAAGGTAAGTCAGCTTTAGAGAAACAAAAAATTGGCAATATGCCATTCACTACACGAAGTGGCAAGGAATGGATAAGGCATTGGCCTGTATCTAGTGATAATTTAAGCCCCTCTGCTTGTAGGAGAGGTACAAAAAAATTACAATTGTTAAGATGAGCAAGACACTGGAACCAACTGTGTGCTCGGAAAAATCTGAAACCCCAGAGTGTGTCTGTGGTTGCAATGTGTGAGCCTGACCTTTCTAATACTGTAATTGAAGAGGATCCTCCTTCCACCATTTGTGTGCCTTCTGACGCAGAAATTGAGGATGCTTCTGTGGAATTGCATGGGGAGAATGAGAGGATATTTATGTCATTGGCGATAACAACAAGGATGATGAGGATGTTGATGAGGATGTTGATGGCGAGGATGTTTGTGTAAAAACTGTTAATCGGGCAACAGTTGTTGCCCATGGTGAGAAAAATCCCATTGTTGCCAAAGGACCAAAAAATCCACTTCTCATGTGTGGAATTATTTCCACCCAAATCCGGACACCTTTTCCAAGCCATTTGTAATCGTTGCCAAGTAACAGTGATTAGATTAAAGGCCATAACCATCTTGGAACCTCCTCCCTGTTATGTCACTTTAAGCGCATTCATCAAATCAGAAAGGGTACAGAAACTTTGGGGACAAAAAACCCAACAACAGTCAGTCCAGTGTCACCAAGCTGTTCCCGTCTATCTGGATCCATGCACCTGCAATATCCACCTCCAACACCTGCATCATTATTAACATTCTCATTCGTGATCCTCATCCAATATCACAAGGACTGACTCCTCTCCTATCCGTTGTTCCTCAGAAGGATCCTTGAGTGATATGCCTGCTGCTGCTGTTGCTGTAAGTGGATCTTTATCCCAGAAGGGGACCAGGAAGAAGATTACTTTTAGTAGTTCAGAAGTTCAATAAAATAATTGACTATCACACAGTCCCTTGCATTGGCGAACAAGTATGACAGCAACAGCCAGCTGCACAGTGGATTACTGATGCCATATCAGCTATTGCTGGTATTAGATGTGCATCCAGTGTCCACCATTAATGCAGTGGGTTTTATCCAGTTAATGGAGGTCCTGTGTCCCTGCTACAATGTGCCTTCTAGATTCCACTTCTCTAGAATAGCAATTCAGAATCTGTACAAGGGCATTTAAAAAAATCTTATTAATGTCCTCCGAATTGCCGTTGTGCCCACTGTCCACTTATCCACAGATATGTGGACAAATGGGCAGGGCAAACTAAAGATTACATGGCAGACCACTGGGTAGGTGTATTGCCTCCAACAGTGCAAACAGCAGCAGCATCTAACAAATGACAACTCATTCAGAGGCAGGCTACTCTGTGCATCACCAGTTTCACTAAGAGGCATACTGCTGAGAACCTCATAGAGAAACTCAGGGAAATCATTGCAAAATAGTTTACCCCACTTGGACTCTCCTCTGGATTTGTGATTTCTGACAATGCCAGCAATATTGTGCGAGCATTACATGTGGGTGAATTCGATTACATCCCATGTTTTGCTCACACAATTAATCTGTTGGTGCAACATTTTTTTTAAAAATGACAGAGGTGTGCAGGAGATGCTCTCGGTGGCATGAAAAGTTTCTTGACATTTTCGACATTCAGAAACTGCGTGTCAAAGAATTCAGCACCAGCAAGAACTGTTGAATTTGCCCTGCTCAGCTGAAGCAAGAGGTAGTAACTAGGTGGAATTCTACCCTCTATATGCTTTAGAGGATGGAGGAGCAGAAAAAGTCCATCCAAGGTTACACTATGGCTTATGGAATAGGGATAGGAGCGGGAATCCTCCTTAGTCAAGCGCAGTTGAGAATAATTTAAAAGTTATGCAAGGTTCTCAAACCCTTTGAACTTGCCACATGTGAAGTTAGTTCAGACACTGCCAGCTTGAGTCAGGTCATTCCCCTCATCAGGCTTTTGCAAAAGCAGCTGGAGAAACTGAAGGAGGAGCTGAAATGGAGTCATTCCACTAAGTATGTGGGACTTGTAGATCGAGCCCTTCATTCGCTTCAACAGGATCCAAGGGTCATCAATCTCTTGAAATCAGATCACTATATTTTGGCAACCATACTTGATCCTCGGTTTAAGTCATACTTTGTGTCTTTCTTTCCGATGGACATAAATCTGAAAACATGCAAAGAGCTGGTGGTGAAAATATTGTCAGCTCAAGGGGAATGTGACACGGCAACATCTCCTCCTTCAGTTTCTACAGCTGCCAGGAAAAAACTACATTTTTCTAAGCGACCCACTGCTGGTGGTGATGAAGATCAGTCAGTAAAATCTAATGACATCTGGTTGGGTCTGAACGAACTGCCTACAATGAGTGACATGTCTACCGTGACTTTGTCTGATACGGTCACCATTCAGAGAATGGTGGATGACTGTTTTAGGGATAGCATCCAAATAGGGATGTCAGACATTCCGTTTCACTACTGGATGAAAAAAGAGGCAATTTGGAGTCCATTACACAAACTGGCTTTGCTGTACTTAAGTTGCCCACCCTCCAGTGTGTACTCTGAAAGAGTTTTCAGTGCAGCCGGGAACCTTGTCAGTGATTGTCATAGGAGGTTACTTCCCCAAAATGTGGAAAAGCTGATGTTCATCAAAATGTATTACAAATTCCACAACGAAGACCTTTACCAGCACTTAAGTCCAAAAAATACAGAAACATCTGACTCTGTAATGGTGGATTCCAGTGCGGACGAATTCATATTGTGTGAAGAAGAGGAGGATGCACACACTGATGAGGATGACAATGATATCTAATGTATTGTAAAGCCAGTTTGTGTATGGGATCATTGCCACCAATGTCCACTGCGCATTGTCAGCTTATTTTGTGGGGGGTCCAAACAAACCAATAATTTCAGCCACAAGTGGCAGTCCCTCTTGCTGAAGTGATTGGTTTGTTATACTGTGAATTTCCTGTTTCATATACAACATAAGGGTGGGTTGGAGGGCCCAAGGACATTTCCATCTTGCACCTTTTTTATATGCTGGTTGAGGCACTGCTGCCTGACATTTTTAATGTTATGGTTTATGAATGTCCAGAAATTGGAATGGCCACATACAGCATCTCCTGCATGCCCCCTTTAATTAAAAAAAAAACAATTCTGAACCAATTGCTGGTTGTTGTGTCAACCCAACGGCGCAAGTCGCACAACAGTGACATTCAGCCAAGGGTTCTCAGCCCTTAAGGCTGCTACACGGCCCAAAGGCCGCATCCTGCTTCATGGCCCAAAGGTCACCTGTCATCACTCCTCACTAGCCCTCAAGCCTGTAATGGCCGCAACTTGCTAAGAGTTCCAGGCCTCAATGCTATTGCAGGACTGGTTCCTTCCTAATTGTAGCTCTGTATTACACTACTACTCAGCCCGGAGGCTGCATCAACAATTAACTATCAACTATCAATTATTCAGTCAGTGGCTGCACCACCAATTATTAATTCTTCAGCCATGGGCTGCACTAATTATCAATTCTTCAGCCAGAGGCTGCATCAATTATCAATTCTTCAGCCAGCCAGGGACTGCACCAACTATCAATTCAACCAGGGGCTGCACCAATTATTAATTCTTCAGCCAGGGGCTGCACCAATTATCAGTCCTTCAGCCAAAGGCTGCACCAATTATCACTTCTTCAGCCATCCAGGTGCTGTACCAATTATCAATTCAGCCAGGGGCTGCACCAATTATCAATTAATTTCTTCAGCCAGTGGCTGCACCAATTATTAATTCTTCAGCCAGGGGCTGCACCAATTATCATATCTTCAATCCTCATCTTTGCACAGTTCTCAACTCTATTTATCACTCAGTTTTGAGCCAGCCAGCTGGATACAACCATTTGGCCCTTAACTAGATGAAAAAATCATTAGTGTGAGCTGTGAGGTGGTCAAAATTGACTGGAAACGAGTGGAAATGAATGTTTTTGAGGTTAATAATACTGTAGGAACAAAAAAAGGCCCATTTTTTGTGATTTTAGCTGATTTTATGATTTTTTAAGAAAAAATCCAGATCCAAAAACAAAAACGAAAAACAAAACATGGAGGTGAGGTTTTGGCAAAACCCATCCATATCCAAAACCAGTGGAGATCCAGATCCAAAACCAAAACATGAGGGTCAGTGCACATCTCTACTGGAAAGTGATAAATTGTAGAGTGATAAACTACCCGCCACTCAGCTACTAACTGTCACATTACAGACTGTGTTTGAAAAATGACACTTAAGAGCTGATTGGTTGTTAGTTTAGTACATCTGCCCTTGCCTCTTTAGATTTCTTTGTCTTTCAATGACACTTAGTGGGAAGTGTAATGGTAGGTGCTCTATCTAAATGGATCCTGTGACCCCTTTTTACCTTTAATAAAATACCTCTGATTACACTAACAAAAAAGGTCAATTAATGAGAACCAAACATGTAATTAAGTAATGTCTTAAAGCAGTTATTTCCAATTGTGTGCTGCAGCACTCCCTCAGGGGGATCAGTATGTATTACCGCTAGCTGCATGGCCGGCAGTTCAAATCCCGACAGCGCATGCCCGGCAGGGGTGAAGATCCTGACTGCTGCTAAAGGTAAGTACCACTAATCTTTCCCCTTCCTAACCCTCCCTTAGAGGTGCCTAACCCTAACATCCCCCCCAGTGCCTAACCCTAATCACCCCTCTAAATGTCTAAACCTAACCCCCCCCTTCCCCATTGCCTAAACCTAACCCTCCCAGGGGGGGGTGCCTAACCCTAAGTCCTTCCTGGGAGCCCTAAACCTAACCCTCCCCACCCCGCAGCTGTAAGCCAGGTAAGCCAGGTGTCAGGCTCCCGGCATAGGTAAAATGACAGGCATCGAGATTTCGACACCTGTCATTTGTACCTTGCCGGGATTAGACAGTCAGGAAACCTGTGGTCGGGATTGCGTCCGTCAGCTTCCCGACTGCTTCTCTCCCTCAGGGGTGCAGTAGGTAGGCCAGTAACAAGTCAAATGACTTGGGCTGGCAGGTATGGCAGGTTGGGCCATGCTGCCTGTTAGCTTCAGAAAGGCAGCACATGGCCATTTGCACTTTACTTTTGTGCAGCCATACCTCCCACATCTGCTTCCCGTTATCCTCCATTCTCCTCCTCCACGTGGGAAATGAGTACCTGCAGTGACAGGAGCCAAGTGCTGTAGTGTAACATTCTCCTGCAGCACCCAGCTCCAGTCATTAAAGAGGAGCCAACAGTGCAGACTGCCCAGTCTCTGGGGGGCAGCCCAGCATCTCTGGTGATGCTGGGCTGCCCCCGGAGTGATGTTATCGGGATCCATGTGAGGCCACGCCCCTATATTTAGGCAACACCACCTTTTTGGCCAGGCACGCTGGGGGGTATCCAGAGTGTGCATCGGGTGTCCCCAGATTCGGTGACCCCTCTGTTTACCCTACATCATCTCCATGGGCCAATTTATAAGATAGATGGCTGTGTATGTGGGTGGTTGAACACACACAAAGGTTTGCTTATATCAGAGCGAGGTCACACACCCAAGAGTGGTATATCTATTACATATATTACACATATATTATATTTTACATACACACAGACATATTATATAACACACAGACACATATTTATTATATATAACACACAAACACACATATATACATATTATATATTTCACATATACACACACAAAATAATAATTTTTTTGCCTGATGACAGCAATATGTTAGTTTGCAAGGTTCCTATGGAACTAGCCCAGAGGTGGAACATAAATATTGCTAGCACCATGAAGTTATGGAACCGCTACTTTAATATGAACTATTTTAGGTTTGCCCCCAGAAAAATACTGAAATCTCATAACATAAAGCACAATACTGAGGAACTGCTACAGCAGTTCAGAGGAATAGTAAATGTGATACTCCATGCACAAATCTGCTAAATGAGATGCTTTAATTTCTGTATTTTTGTGTTTCATAAATGAAGCAAATTTATCACTAGAAGAAACATAATAGCCTGGATGATGAATAAATGTAATTATAATTCAATGTCTTCATGTACTGGTATAGGCAATATTTCAGTTACTTTCACAATAGTTTCAGAGGTTAATTAAAACTTTTCATTAGTACAAATCTTCAATTATCTAAATTATTCCCTAAATTGAAATGCAGTTTTCTCCAGGCTGCAGTTTTGATATTTAAGCTGTTAACAAATTATTTCAAATCTCTGACTTCTAAAAGAACAGAGGGCACAGCAATGGGAACGTAACCCACAGTGCACACAAACCCCCCCAGCATAATAGAAGGCAATACATTTACTGTATATATATATATATATATATATATATATATACTGTATATAGATCAGAGAAGGTAGCACTCATTCATAATAGGCAAGGGGGTGCACGGTCCTAAACAAAACCTAACCACTAACATTTCCTGAAGCAGCAAAGTCAATTTCATCTATAATGACAGTCTTCCTAAGGGGTATAATATGTCATCGGAGATACAATACCAGTATGAGGTCCAGTTCATACATCAGCTGAACCTCCAAGTGTTGTGCGGCAGATAGAATAGGGGAGGATGCGCGTTTCGCCTGGGTGAAGGCTTGTTCACCTCACCAGCATGCTTGTAGAATTTCTCAGTAATCAATATCGATGCTTAAAGGCTTATTTTGGCTCTATTTGGGATTTTGCATACAGCTGGTTCTTGATACAAGCTAATGAGAACTTATTAATAAGGTATAGCTAAATATATATATATATATATATATATATATATATATATATATATACAGTAGCAATGAGTCCGGCTCTCCCTGTAGCGGTCTTAGTAAGACACTGGGTGCCCGCACAGCAACAAATGTAGCAAATCCATAGGTGCAGCACTCCAATAATAAATACTCTCAGGCGGCAATGATGTAATGGCAACGTTTCAGTGCCTATATATTAGAGGCACTTTCATCAGGACAAAGACATTAAACAAAGTCTCACCTTATATACACGCTGATCAACCCAGTGCAACCACGCGCTTCCGGAATCGGGACACAGCACCCGGTCCGGCGGCGCGTACAATGTGACGTCATCAATTGATGACTCATCACTGTGCTCCCATCACCAAGGTTACACATATACAGACTAAAGCAACAAAACAAAACAGCATGTGGCGGCTAGAGTATAATCACATATATATAACCAATGATTAATGCACTATTATGAACAATTATAAAGATAATTAGCAAACCTAGGAATACACCCAGGATCATATAGATACATGATGCAAATCGTACAGGAGCATAAAGAAAGGGACAAATAGACAAACACTAATATGGATACTGGCAAATAATGTATACAGTAACAATCGAGACAACATCGATATCAGAAAACAAATACATCGTAATGTGCTGGAACATCTAATGACTTATAAAGATCAAATAACTAAGAATTTACATAAAGTGCTGAAGGCCTAGATGATCGTTAAGTCCCTTGGGTACAAGGGTCCCTAATAGAAATATCCATTTAGTCTCACAGCACAACAATTTCCCAGCACGATTACCACCCTGAATGGATGCAGGTATGTGGTCAATCATACGATATCGCAAAGACGCCAACTTATGAGATGCTTCGCAAAAATGACGATCAACCGGTTGCTCACTGGTACCTAAACCTATAGCAGTGCGGATGGCCGACCTATGAGCTGTCATACGTTCCTTAAAGGTCCGTTCAGTCTTACCCACGTATGACAACCCACAGGGACATATAATTTGATACACCACATATTTTGAATTACATGTGAGATGATATTTGATATAATACGTTTTACCCGTATGCAGGTGTTGAAACGTGTTCCCAGGAATCAAAAATTCACATGTGGTGCATGAGCACTTAAAGCAGCCCAATTTGGCATGCAAAAAATTCCCAGTAGGTCTATTAATACCGGTTATATCAGTTTTAACCAACATATCACGTAGATTCCTACCACGTTTATAGCAGGGCATCAAACGAGTATGTTTCAAAGGTAACTTCATATCAGATTGTATTAATGGCCATAGTTTTTTCGAAACACGATTAATATCATCACTAGCTGTACAATATTCTAAAACCCAGGGAAGACATTCACCATTATTCACAGTAGCACTATTTGACAAAAGTGTGTCCCTATCAATCTCAAGGACCTTTAGTTTAGCCTCCTCCAACAATTTAATAGGATATCCACGTTCCAAAAATTTTTTAATCATTGTACCCATTTCTTGCTCTGCAATAACTGGATCAGAAGTGATCCTCTTAATGCGCAGCAATTGTGAGTAAGGTAATCCCCGTTTAAGAGAAGGGGGATGGAAACTCTGCATATGAAGAAGATTGTTCCTGTCAGTAGGTTTAGAGTATAGACAAGTAGAGATAATGCCATCTTTAAGTGAAATTTGTACATCCAAAAAATTAATTGAACTATCGCTGAAGGAATAACTCAGTTTAACAGGATGTGCTCTTGCATTATGTGTCTCTATAACAGAAACAAACTCATCCCTAGTTCCCTGCCAGAAAATTAACAAGTCATCAATATAGCGACGAAAAAAAAACCATATGTTTGGAAATTGTATCATCATCTAAGAAAATCTCTTTCTTGACTTGAAACATGTACATGTTGGCGTACGATGGGGCCACACAGGACCCCATCGCACAGCCAACACGTACATGTCAGCGTGTATATAAGGTGAGACTTTGTTTAATGTCTTTGTCCTGACGAAAGTGCCGCTAATATATAGGCACTGAAACGTTGCCATTACATCATTGCCGCCTGAGAGTATTTATTATTGGAGTGCTGCACCTATGGATTTGCTATATATATATATATATATATATATATATATATATATTGTAGAGATTGACTTTCATACATTATTTGATGACTCACCTTAAATCTATACAGCACCAGGAGCTATTAAAATAAATCTACTGACACTGACTAATCATGTTTTTGCTTAAAGATGCTTTTTTATTAGGCGCATTTATTAAGATCACATATGTTCTATATTGCTCCTAATCTCTTACCACGGAAAACGCTATGTGGTTTCATGCTTATGAATTGGTGATTACACTACAGCATATATAACTTGTTTTAAGTCACAGGATTTGATTGTCAGTCATTTTATGATTATAGGTGAGACTTTGATGTATCAGTTTACAGTACCAGTCTTCATTGAAAACAAATTTGATTGACATACTATCTCCAAACCAATATTGCCAATTATGATGAGTTTTTTCCCTTGGATCATAAGGATTATTGGGGAATATATGATGATGCTACTACCACATGGTAGCTTGTGATACTACAACCTATTTCAGTGTATTATTATTTATTGATTTACATGAATATTATTTCTAACACTGCATTTGGTGACGATTGGGTCTTTTTCATTGTAAGGACTACTATATTGTGTGTATAATGATGACATTACTTTATGGTAACATGCATATAGTATAATCTTTTTTATATACTTTATGAATAAAGTATGCTTATGCATAACTTTTTTCAAAAATTGTCGTATTACTAATTGGACTCTCCACTGAGTGATAGTCCTACATTTTCATGTAAATCTGTGGAAACCATGTGTAAAGGAACATCTATCATTGCAAATGAACTAAACCTACAGCCATACTTTTCTGAACCTGCCCAATCTTGTTCGATCTTGGAAGCGATACAGTAATAGGCCTGGCCAGTACTTGGAAGGGAGACCACCTAGGAATACCTGGTGCTGTAGGTTAATCCACATTGGAGGATTGGAACACTTGGGACAGATACTACATGAACTAATTGTTTATACCCATACACCATCTATATATGGACTGGACATAGTATGTCACGCATTTCATGTATGTGTTGTGGAATGCAGATTTGATTTGTTTTATTATTTTCGCTGTTTAGCTCGGGGTATATTTATCTATACCCGAGTTTTTTATTTATATGTGTATTTATATTTGTATGGACTAAGTATATTTTGACCGTACTTGTGTTTATATAAGATTGCCTCATAATTTTATGCAAGTATAATAAAAGTCATGTTTTAAATGTTTTTGTTATTTGAAACTTTATCTAAGAGTGCACCAGCAAAGAGCCTTTCTTTTCTTTCTCTGTGCTAATACATATTCTGGATTGAGCACAGTGTCTCCAAACTAAAGCCTTCTGCCAGCTACCCTGCAGAGACTGGTCCATGGTGAGGGACCAGTGGAAGTTAGTCGACACTATTCTGGAAGTGCTGTGGCAGCATGCCCACACATACCCAGAATTAAGTGGTTCCAGGTGCTGGCATAGGAGCCTGGGAGAAGTGGTTCAAGGTGCCAGTGTAGGAACCTGGGTGGAAGTAAATGTTCCAAGTGCTGATAAAAGGAACTTGGTGGTGGCAGTGTATTACCCGTTGCCTAACCAGTGGACAGAGTCAGTAACAGATGGTTAATGTTGGTAAGAAGGAATCCCTAATATCCCAAGATCAAGTAGGATCAAAATTAATGAGTGATTGCCTGTTGGAGCGAGGTCATTTGGTCACACCATGCCTGGACCTTCTCCCTGTTATGTCATTTGTAGCAAGTTCATGCAAATTATTTAGGAAAATCTCAAAAAAACTGAAAAAAAATAATAACAAGCAGTCGAGCATTAGATGGCAGCAGCATGGATAGATCCCAGCACATGCAAGTATCACACTGCCAACAACTTTATCATCAATCTACTCATTAATAATCAGAGTTAGTCCTCCTGCATCCAATATTCAAAGGCTAACTGACTCCACCTATATGCAGAATTTCCCAGAAGAATCCTTGGATGCTAGTGCTGCTACTGGGGTGAATTTTCATCACAGAAGGGGACCAAGGAGACTAGTAATTTCAAACAACAATTGACTGTGAAACAAAAATTTGCATGAGGAAGCAAGTAGGAAAGCTGCCATCCAGTTGCACAGCAGATCACTGAAGCCACTACGACTATGCTAGCATTATATCTGCATCCAATATCTGCCATCACTGCATCTGGTTTTAGACAGTTAATTGAGTCATGTGTCCCTGCTACCAAATTCTATCTTGATTTCATATTACAAGAACAGCAATTCCCTGTCTATACAAGGATGTTAAAAAGAAAATTATTCTTTGCCTAGAAGATGCCATCATGCTGAGTATCCACTTTAATACAGGTATGTGGACAAGCAGTACTGGTCAAATTAAAGATTACATGACTGTGATAGCCCACTGGATAGGTGTATCGCCTTCAGTAGCTGCATCTAACACACATTGCCAGCTCATTCACAGGCAGGCTATTCTCTGTACCACTGGCTTCACTAAGAGGCATACCAATTCCAACCTGCTTGAAACACTCAGGGATGTTATAGCAAATTGTCATAGCCTGTTAAGATTCACCACAGGGTATGGTATTTCCAATAATGCAAGTAACAAAATATGGGTGAATTTGAACACTTTCTCATCATGTTTTGCACACACAATAAAGCTTGGTGGTTCAGATTTTTTATTAAATGACAGGGGAGTTTTTACTGCTCCTTGTGGCCTGAAAAATGTCTGTACATTATCAGGATACAGCAACTGCATGTAGAAAATTGCAGCAGCTGCAAGAACAATTTCATTTGCAATGCCACCAACTTAAGCAATAGGTAGTAACCAGGAGGAATTTTACCTCAGTGACTGGAGGAACAGCAACAAGCCATCCAAACATACAGTACACAGCAAGCCATGACATACAGACTAAAAGAGAAGGGATATTGTACCTTACTCCAGCATAGTGGAGAATACTCTCCATTTTATGCAAGCTACTGAAACCATTGAAATAGTAACCAATGAATTGAGCTTAGACACTGCCAGCCTTAGTCAGGTGATTCTGGTAAACTACTGGAAAAGCAGCTAGAGAAACTGAAGGTGGAGATTAAATGAAGTGATTCTGCTAAGTATGTTAGACTTGTAGGTCAAGTTCTTTATTCCCTTCACCAGGACCAAAAGAATTGCAACATCTTGCAATTGGATCACTATATTTTATCAACCTTGCTTGATACTGGGTTTAAGTCATACTTAATTTCCAACTGACACATCTTAAGAGATGCAAAGAGCTCCTTGCAAGCAAGTTGTCAGTTCAAGTGGCTCATGACACAATGATATCTTCTGCTTCAGTTTCTCCTGCAAATGACCTTTTCCAAGAGACCTACTGATGAGGATGAGTCAACTCAGTGCACCATAGTGAAACACCATTATGACATCTGGTCAGGCTTAAAATAATTACCCAAAATGATTGACATCTCTATTGAGAGTCTGATTCAGTAACCATCAATAAAATGGTGGAAAATGATTTTAATGACAATGTACAAATTAGTATGTAACACAGTCTCTTTGAATACTGGGAGTATAAAATGCAAATTGGAGCCCCTTGTACAAACTAGCTTTGCTTTACTTAGGTTGCCCACCCTCCAGTGTGTACTCGTAGCGAGTGTTTAGCACAACCGGGAACCACATGAGTGATCAGTGAAGGAGGCCACTTCCTAAAAATGTGGCAAAACAAAAAATAAACTACAAATTCTATGAGGAAGTCCTTTGTCGCCAATTATAACAAAGTACTGAGACTACTGTAATGGTGAATTTCAGTGGGGATGAGCAACTACTATGTGATGATGATAATAACAACACAGATGAGGGTGGGGTATGGATGATAATGACATCTTCCCACTGTAGATATGATTAACAACACTATTGGTAGCTTGTGTGTGTGGGGTCCCAAACAAACCAAGCACTTCAGCAACAAAAGCAGCAATCGCTGTTCCTGATGTTTGTTAAACTTTTTAATATACAATATAAAGGTGGGTGGGAGGGCCCAAGGACAATTCCATTGTGCAGCAGTTTTCATTATGGGTTTTGTCAAGATTGTGCGTGTTTGACAGGCAGTGTACTGACTATGGGGTTTATGTATCAAGTAGTGGAAAATGTGGAGAATTGGACCAGTGGAGAATTTGCCCTTATCAACCAATCAGCTCCTATCTATTATTTTATAGACTGTACTTAATTAATGCTACTTTAAAGCTGATTGGTTGTAATGGGCATCTATCACTTGCTTGTTTTGAGGGTCAGTACACAGTGCAAGTACGGCATGTAAAGTCACCTTGTACTGTACCAGCTGCTAGCCCCCTTGGGAATACAAAGCTTTGTGACAAAGAACATATCTTTAGCAACAGGTTGTCTAAGTGCACAGTCAGGGTATTAAAGTTATGTGAGAAATTCTTATGCAATTAAAATAAAAAAGCAATCTGGCCAGCTGAGGAGTAGTTAATTTTAAATTGCATTTATAAAATTTTCTACAAATTCATTATATTTTTCTAGGTATATCTTCAATGTCAATATCAACCAGGTTGGCCTGCATGCACGGGCGATGGACGATATCGTTATTGTCCATGTGTGCCCGCACATCGCAGGTCGCTGGTCACCGAAAAATGCACAATATGAACGATAATGATATGATCGATATTTTAATAGTACTGTGTGTACACACCTTAAGATGTGAGGTCCTGGAAGGCAGGTGTTTTAATAAATCCAAAGCAGTCATTTCATATATACTCACAAGCCAGAGAAGACATAATATATTACAATTAATGTTTTATCCTGTGTCTTCATTTAAATAAGATGAGAAAGTATGGGAGAGGAAGTTATGCAAATTTTCATGTTGCTTATTTTGAAACATTATAAAGAGACCACACCCCTTATCCCACAAAGCCACACCCCTTTTCCAGAAGGCATACACTAGTTACAGGTATATACAACATGTGAGTTTTAGATGGGTGTGAATTGATGCTGCGTAGTTATTCAAGCATATACCAACAACTTACTCACTCACTTATTTCCCAAAATGTTTCAGTTTAATATAGCTAATTTGCAATGTGTGGGCTATGACAGCTGCATAAACAACCACACAATATAAAGAGTGACAAAAATAAAGTCACAATACTGTAAAAAAAAAATGACAACAAAAATATATGCTGCCAGCATGGTTGCACAGTGATTGGTATTGTGCCATGTAACGGTGCTCATAAGTTCAATTCCAAACAGGACCCAATCTGTGTGGAGTGATAAGTCATTCGGCTGCTAACTAAAATGGATCCTATTGTTTATATGGCAGAGATTTTAGATGGCAAGATCCAACAGGATTGATGGCTGATAGAATGAGAATGATTAAGGCATCTATTTATCAATCTCCTTTTTACTTAAAATCATGTGAAAACTGCAGTGCCCTCATGATTTAAGTATTTGGGGCTATTTATCAATAACCTAATGTGAAATATATCACATATCTCTCCTACAAAAAGCTAGTTAGCGCTGCAAATTCCCCATTCTTCTCAATGGGCTCTTATATGTCATGCTTTGAAAATGGTAATGTTTGGTAGCTTAGCCTTCTTGGCTAACGACATTCTCAGATTAGCCGCTTTGTACCTATGGATTCATTCTCACAGGAAAGGAATCTTTGATCCATCAATGGTAGCATCTGTCCTCCCCTCATCAACAAGTTTCAAAAATTATAATGCGCAAGAGCAACCTTATGGTGTAAAGTCATAGCAGCTATTAAAAATCATTCCTTATTGCGGCAATAAAGAATGATAATTAACGGGGCCTATATATCAATATTAAAACTAGGCCACTAAATATACCTTGTACAGCATGGCATCAGGTGTGGCCACTATACTAATAAACAATAATAAATTCATGAATTTGTATTATTATTGAATAGTTATATTGGCAGAATGTCACTGTTTTATTTTAAATATTCCTCAGTGGCACATATACAGTCACAGACTGAGTTACTTACAACAGAATATTCTGCTCCCCTCATGTGAACTACTACAAATAACTCATTTACAATTTACACTATCAATATAAACTAAAAAGTTGCACATTCAGTTTTTGTCAGAGGGCCGGATCAATGCATGTTCGGTCGAACAGGGGCGCCACCCCATCGAAGAGTCCCGCATGTGGTCAAGACGTTGGGCACCTGCACCGCCACAGCTGTGCGACTGTCCCGGACTCCGGAGAAGAGAATGTATGCTGTGCGAATGTGCGGGGCATCCATTCAGTGCAGGAAGAGGGCTGGGGGCGGCCCAGCTACTGACAGAGTGCTGGGCTCGACACCATGCCTGACGTTAAACAGGAGGTGTGCATTACGGCACGCACCAAATAATGCCATTTAGGGGGTATGGCCTCTGGTAAATAGGCCACACCTCCATTTTCGGTAGCGCGCAGGTAACAGGCTCCTCAGTCCCATTCTGCAAAGGGTGCTGCTCCTCCTGGAGACGGACATGTTTTGTCATACAGTTTTTGAATAGCATTCATTTCTGTTCAAAATATACATTTTAAACATTACAAATACAATTCTATTCTTTTAAGCAAATATTTTTAGTATCTTTTTGTTCTTTATAGATAAATATGCACTTTATCTAATGAGAGCTATTATTGAACACAACTGGATTGAATATTTGCTTACATTGGAGATTAATTGGATAGAATCAGGAATTGCAATGTGTTTCTAGTTTTTGTCAATTCATTGTTATTCTATAAATAAAACAGATTATCTTACTGGTGGTGTTTTGAAGATGTAGAACGATGAACCCTTCAGTACCAGAAACTTGAATTTATAAATGTGTGATCCATCCGATCCTGATACTTTTTCACTCACCCATCCCATGTGAAGTATCTGTACAGAGATAACAAGGGATAAAAAGACGATACACTATTTATTATGTAAATGAGGATAAAATGAAGGGAGAGGGAGGGAGGGAGGAAAGGATGGGGAAAATAAGGAATGGAAGTAGAGAAAAGTTTGTCAATGATTTTCACATTTAGGTCCCTAATTAAAAAATGTTTAGGAGATAAATTTGCTATTTGGCAGTTTTCAAAGTCACAGTGTCCATGGCCGCTGGATTTAAAGGGACAATATATTAAAAACAAAATAGTTCTGTAGTTGATAATATTGCCCTTTTAAATCTAGCTGCCAATCATTAGATGCAACGACTGTAAAAAGCGCTGCATAGTAAATTTAAATCCAATTGTAGACACTCATCAAATTCATATTTGCGTGAATGTGCCTAACTATCCTAATTCTCAAGCATACATATGTGCACACATGTACTGCATATTATATTTTACAGCAGTCCTTGCACAACCAGTCTTGGGATCGTCTTTGAAGACAGATGACAAAAAAGAGAAATGTTAATTTAAAGTCCAGTCTGTCAATAATACATGACCAACCCCCCCCCCCCTTCCTAAATCCAGCAAGACGCCCAGCGTGGCAGGCCTGAGGAATCATGTTGCTTAACCCTTCACCCTCCATTCTACCTATTTAGCAAATATGGGGATAGCCCCAAGTTGTGCTACGCCTGTACTGCTCGGTTTAGCCTCAAGATAAAAATTAACTCCTATCTGCAGTGATTGACAAACCAGGCAGTTGCTCCATAAATCTTAATCTCCACCCTAGAATCTAATGTAAAAACATTGCCCCAAAACAAAAAAATAAAAATTATTTATCTAACAACACATTTGTTCTTAAACAGATAAAATGATGCACTGTGTCAGTTTCTGGTAGACAAAACATGAGATATAATTATAGTAGTGCCAAATTAATGTTTTACATACTTCATAATAGAAGTAGAGATGTGCGGGTTCTGTTCTCCAGAAATTCAAATCCACCCGAATTTTGTGAATGTGAACAGATCCACTTCCAGTAGTTTGGAATTCAGATTTTAAATCTGAATTTCGGGTTTTGTATTGCAAAGATTACGTGATTTGAACTGATTTTAAAAATGTATAATTTTTTTTTTAAACCCAGATCCAAAACCAAAACCATAACACTTGAGTGTGGTTTTGCAAAACCAAAACCAAAACATAAAGTTGAATCCAGATCCAAAACTAAAATGAAAACATATGGGTCAGCGCACATCTCTAAATAGAAGAGCCATGTAGTACGTATTTGCTAGTAGCGTGTGATGCAAATAATTTAAACAACATCCTACTTAAACTCCAATGGAAAAAAAGTTGCTCATTATAAATGGATAAAAGGAAACATATATTGATTTTTGTAGTACTAAATATGTTTTCTGATTTATTGCATGCGATTCCTGCAAACAATGCTACACAGACCAAGGTTTGCAAATCTTAATCATTAAATTGTTTTTTTCCGTAGTTTAAACTGTGTGAATCTTTCATAAATCTGGCAAAATACAATAAAAAATGCATTAGATGAAATGTAAGTGCTGAAGTGCACAATTTATATCTGGACTAATGTGGTGCGGATATATCACAATTTGATTTGTGAAGATCCAGCGAATTTATTTAATCAAAGATAAACCGCAAGAATGTTTCAAGGCTTTTATCACTTCTTAAAAGCTTTTTGTCTCCTTGCATCGATAGACTCAAAAATTATTTCAAACTCTTTCTTCCCTCCTAAATATTATTTTAGAATTATAATAATAAAGCACCAAATGTACCATTGGGCATTGAAAAAAATTCTTTCTCTTTACTTCACAGTTATTAGTTACCTATTTAATTTTTGATTAATGTTAAATCTTTTTCTAAGTTGTCACTTGCCTGATGACATTGCTCCAAATGAGAGTAATTTCAAATTTAAACACATTTCACGTTCATGCCATGATTTTGAATAAATACATTTATATTGTCGTACCTTCTAGATTGTGTGATTGTCACTTCACTTATCATGTGAGCCTTATGTATTCGGTAGTACTGTTTAAATCTAATAAACTTGCAGGTGTTTTCATAGCACAGCTTCCACTTAGCACTAACTGACAGATCTGTGAATATATTTTTACATCACTGATGGTATCAGCATTCACCACCTCTCTGGCTATAAAACCAGTTCAGAGCTTTGAAAAAATGCATTGTGCCAATTCTTAGGGGGGAGATTTATCAAACCTTGGAGAGAGATAAAGTTGAGAGAGAAAAAGTACCAACCAATCAGATCCTGTTATTTTTCAAACACAGACAGTGAAATGAGAGAAGCTGTTTGATTATCTCTCTCCAAACTTTGATCAATCTTCCCCTTTGTAGTTGAGCAAATAAGTACAAGTATACCAACAGGTTTAGTAGCAGCTGAAACTGAATCAGATCACATTTTCTCAAAAAGCATCTACAAACCTCCTATACTATAATGAGTAAGAATGGGATTTATCAAACCTTGTAAAGAGGTCAAGTTGAGGTTCTACTCATACAGTATACAACCAATCAGATAATAGCTATCATTTTGTAGGATGTACTGTATTCAGATAAATGATAGCTGGAATCTGATTGGGTAGTAAGGGCAACACCTCCACTTGTCTTCTTTGACAGAATTGATAACCTAAATTCTGCTTGGGGGACTAAACTATGCTATGGGGAATATGTGGCTCTTTGTTTCATCCCAATCAAAGGGGTCTATTAAGCCTTGGGTGGAGATAAAGTGGACAGAGATAAAGTACCAGCCAACCAGCTCCTAAATGTCATTTTTCAAACACAGCCTGTGACATAGTAGATAGGAGCTGATTGGCTGGTACTTTATATCTGTTCACTTTATCTTCATTCAAGGCTTAGAATATAGACCCCATAGTGCCAACCAAGAGGCATTATTACTGCTGGCAAATGGAACAGGAAGCATATCCACAGCAACAGAAGACACTTCAGAATAAAACTAAATAAACATAGGCAGATAGATGAACATACCTAGGAACAGGAGAAATAAGCAATCAAATAAAACTCTAAGAGCAATGTGTGCAAATGCTAGGAGCTTAGGAAATAAAATTCCTGAACTAATTGCAATAATGACAAGGGATGATCTGGATATTGAGGCTATTACGGAGTCATGGTGCAATGAAAATCATGACTGGGACATAGCTATACTTGGATATACTTTATTTAGGAGGGACAGAATGGGAAGAATAGGAAGAGTAGCAATGTATGTCAAGGAAAGCATAAATACTATGTTAATACATTGTATTGAAGAAAAGTCCCTTTGGGTAACTATAGAAAAAGGGGAGAAAGTGATTCTTTGTATTGGGGTGATCTACAGACCACCAGGTCAGGAAGAGGAACTGGACAATAAACTATTGCAAGACATCACTAACATGGCATTAAAAGGAGAGGTTATAATCATGGGAGATTTTAATCTACCCAATATAAACTGGGAGGTGTCTGTGGCAAGTTCCACTAGAAGTAGGGACAACCTGAATTCATTGCAGGGAGCCTCCCTCCAGCAATTGGTGAGGGAGCCCGCTCAGAAAGACGCAATATTAGACTTACTACTTACAAATGGAGACAGAATATCTGATGTCAAAGTGGGTGAAAACCTGGGATCCAGTGATCATCAAGCAGTATGGTTCAGAATAAAGACAGATACTGACTCACCTCATGCAAAAACAAAGGTGTTAGATTTTAGGAAGGCTGATTTTGCAGGGATGTGAAGATGTGTAAGCGAAACTCAGAAGAAGTAAGGATCAATAAGGGTTGAGGTAACAATATGTTTAAAAATGGGGCAGACTAGATAGGCCAAGTGGTTCTTATCTGCCGTCAAATTCTATGTTTCTGTGTGTCTATGAGCTATTTACTGGAGTTCAACTGGAAGCACCATACAAAGACACCACTGCTTGCAGGGGCATAGCGAGGGTGGTTCCAGAGGAACATATGCTCCAGGCGCCAGAGTGGATGGGGGGCACCATCCAGTGTGCCGGAATTTGAGGGCCGCTGCACTGAATGGTGGCCACCTGTTAGTTTAACAGTTTGCTGTATATCCTACATAACGGATCAGAGATCCATTTCTTTTTACCTTCCAGGCTCCCTGTAGCTGTCCAGATTGCCTCCCCACTGGCCCTCCCTCTTCTATGATCATCTTCTTTCACCTCCCTTTCCCTCTCAGATTGGTTCCATTCACTTCTCTCCTCTTAGATTCCCTCTCCTCTCTTCCCTATAATAGGCTCTTTGACCCTCCTATCTCCATTCTTATTGGCTTTTTTCACCTCCCAGGTTCCCCTCTCTCATTGGCTCTTTCTTTTCCCCTCTTCTCTGTGATATCCTCCCCTTCTGCCTTCTCTCTTCATTTATTGTGCTTCAATGGACATGTGACCCATCTGAGTTAAAGTACTAAACTATATGTAACTTCAATTATAAAGTATAAGATTAAAACATTTTTTTACCACTTTACTATTTAAAGTAAGGAGGCGGTCCCAGGCATTACCACGTGACCAAGTGACTACACCTACCCGTTGCAGAGTGAGTGAAAGGAAGTGCCATTTGTGGGAGGTGATGGGTGGGTGGTTCGCGAAATGCAGGCGTACCAGTGCATTTGAACGCCGTTGCAGGGGCATGCATAAATTATCCACTGCAATACCATACATAGCTTGAGTACTCACTGCGTGCGATGAGGTTAGCAATTCCTGAATAAGGTCAGAGCTTGTGCAAGTGTGTGTGAGGCTGCGATGGTACTCGATGTTACCGATGGTTCTACTGTCTTGATAAGGATTACGGATGTGTGTAAGGTAAAGTGGGCATACTTATGTTGTGCTGTGATGGCATAGCAATCACAATGGATTAGCATACTATCGCAGTGAGACTGCGTGCGTAATCGCTATTGCAATCTCAGTTGCGATCTGTAATGATTCAGGCCCATAGTCTGGTATAACTCTCCTGATGAATAATAATGTATTAAAGGTATTTAAATGAAAAAATATGGCCAATAAAGAGCCTTTGCTTTCATGTAATTTTACCTAAAAAGCAGAGAAATTGGTTTAATGATGTGGGACATGTATGAAGAAGTGTAGTATTGATGGAAGATGGGTTTTTGAACTAGCAGGTGAAGTTGCAAGAGTTTTTTTTCAAGTTTTCTTTTTTTTTTTACTAACTTGTATATACACACACTTATAATTTGCAATTAATACATTTAAATGTACCCTAAAGTACTCTAAACACATTTATTTGCTGAAATACACATGCTGGCTATCATCTGTCATTCATGAATAAAATTTGTAAAATTTAACCCTGTGGCACCTTTTAACAGCCTCCTATGAATTTCTTGTGGCCACTAACAGCCTCCTATGCATTTCTTGTGGCCACTAACAGCCTCCTATGCATTTCTTGTGGCCACTAACAGCATCCTATGCATTTCTTGTGGTCACTAACAACCTCCTATGCATTTCTTGTGGCCACTAACAGCCTCCTATGCATTTCTAGTGGCCACTAACAGCCTCCTATGCAAATCTTGTGGTCACTAACAACCTCCTATGCATTTCTTGTGGTCACTAACAACCTCCTATGCATTTCTTGTGGCCACTAACAGCCTCCTATGCATTTCTAGTGGCCACTAACAGCCTCCTATGCAAATCTTGTGGCCAGCGACAGCCTCCTATGCATTTCTTGTGGCCACTAACAGCCTCCTAGGCATTTATTATTCCCACTAACAACTTCCTATGCATTTCTTATGATCAGTTAGAGCCTTCTGGACCTCATTCAGAGCCGGTCGCACAGAGCGTGCGGTCGGTCTGAATGAGGGGAGGATGTCTTGAATTTTCAAGACGTCCTCCTTTGCGGTGGTAAGGCTGTGGGTTAACACCCACAGCCTTACGACCGCCTAAGGTGATGGTCGCGATGGTCAAGACCATCGCGCCCATCGGGGCTTACGACGAGACCCTAGGGTAGGGTCTCCCTTGTCGTAAGCCCCGGAGAGCTTTCGGCTCTGTCTGAGCCGGAAGCTCTCCACTGACATCACTAGTGATGTCAGTGGGGCCGCCCCCAAATGGTAGGCGTTCCCATGGGAACGCCCCCATTTGGGCTGCCGCCCCCCCGGCCCGCCTTCCAAACGGGGCGAGCTGTCAATCAACATCGACGGCACTGTCGGTCATAGCGTGTCTCACGCATGCGCACGATGGCGCCGGCGCCGTCGTGCGCATGCTCTGTGGGGGGCCATCGACCCGGTCCGAGCGCATCGGCGCTAACGACCGGGTCTGAATGACCCCCTCTATGCATTCCTTATGGTCATTAACAGCCCCCACACACACTATATTTGTGGCCTTCTGCTATCTTATATGACACTTTTTTGGGGTTCCAGATGAATTTCCCTCTCTTTCATGCACTTCACATAGACTGCGCGCTGCACAATTACTGCACGATACTGGTGCGATGTCAGCAAATTAACATTTCTAATTGAATTGCAGAAGTTGCCCTGATTTTATTGACAAATTTATATGTTTGCATTATTAATTAGTTTCAAAATAAACCTGTCCGATCTTGTCAGTTATTCTGCTCTCAACACATTGATTGGAAAAAGGAGCATAGGTGATTATTATCATAAGTTATTGCTGGAATGATTAGTGCACTCAGAGCGTGAGTGTCCTTTACATCATAATAGAGGGTGGTCCTGTAGCATAATAAGTGCTGAGAGGAAGCTTATGGAGGCAGAATATCTCTTTGGTCCTAGGGTATTCATAGGCTACATTGTCATGAATAATTATTCATTATAATGATTCAATTCACAAAAGTACTACATGTACTGTACTTTGTGTATACAGTAAGTTAACGCAGAAGATGCACGTTGACACAGAGGTCTACAAAACATCGCATTCATCTTCTTGTAGCAACAGTGTTTATAAAACATCGTATTTTCATTTGCTGTTTAAGCAAAAATATGTTTTGGTGGATAATGATCTGTCTTAATAACAAATTGTGAAATGTGCTCTCATGAGTGTTTATCTATAAATACGAGGACAGCTGATTATATCAAATTGCATGCTGAAATCTGCATTTATTGTTAAGTGTATCTCAAATGATTTAATATCCATAGCAATGACAGAGAGCATGGGAAGGGGAAAAAAGAGATGAAATATTATGCCTTTTCTGTGTAGCAGTGCCGTAGCAGGTCACTAATGCAGCCTGGGCCAGCCCCTCTGCCCTCCGCTCATGGTGAGGTCATTATGTCATGTGACATGTGAGGTGATGATGTCACAAAAATGTAAAAATATTGCTAATGGCAATGTAATAATGAAACACTACCTACTGTATACCACTATTTTCCTTATCAGTTGGGCCAATGTGTTGTTTCGGAGCAGAGCATATTCAGAGTATATTATCTTCTTGTAGGTCTGTGGCATATGTATTTACAACAATGATGGGAAGTGTATTTCGTTACGTATAAAATGGTTACTTTAAGATGTGTTCTATAGCCTTTCATGATCTGCAGCAAATGCAGAAAGAACGGGCATTCATTCAATCAATTCTCCTTTGAAGCTGAGTATCATGGTGTTTAAGCTAATGAGAATTCACTGATTGGGGCAGGGGCGTATCTATAATGGGTGCAGGGTGTGCTGGGAACATGGGCCCCTGGGTCCAGGGGGGCCCCGCACCGCACACCTTGCACCCATAGAATTACTTACATCTCCGGAGTCCCACATTGGCGCGAGTGTCCGGCGCTGTAAAAACGACTGAAAAATGGCCACCGTGGCCATTTTCCCGTCGTTTGCGCATGCACAGTACAGGAAAAATGGCTGCGGTGGCCATTTTCCTGGTGACCAGTGCATCCTCTATAGACCCTGGGCACACTCTAGTGCCCAGAGTCTATAACTCCGGCGCTGGCCGTGCACAGTTCAGTGCACTGCCGGCCGCCGGACAGAGAGGAGGGGGCCCGTGTCAGAGACTGCATACGGGCCCCCTCCTCTCTAGAAACGCCCCTGGATTGGGGGCTACATTGATAATAATCTGCTGTTCAGTAACACCCTTCAAAATAGATTTTTGTACTAACAGTTTCAGTTTTGTCAGTTAGTTTAGCTCAGAAAGTGATTTAAAAGATACTGTAATAGTGCACAGACAGTGGGGGAGATGTATCAAACTTGGAGAGAGAGAAAGTGTGGAGAGATACAGGGATCTATGTACTAAGACTTGGAGAGAGATAAAATGGATGGAGATAAAGTACCAACCAATCGGCTGCTAACTGTCATTTTACAGGCTGTGTTCGATAAAATGACAGTTAGGAGCAGATTGGTTGGTTCTTTATATCAATCCACTTCATCTCTCTATCTCTTTCCAAGGCTTAGTACATAGACCCCCATAGTACCAACCAATCCGATTCTAATTATCATTTTACAGGCTGTGAGTGGAGAAAAAGCAGCAACTGTTTCGCCTGTTATCATTGTGAAGCAGGAGACTGCTAACACGGTTTTTCCTAAAACTAACTCCGCTGAGGAAAGGGGACGTAAATTCACCCCCTGGGTGGTGTCAGCAGAGACACATAGCACTTCTTGACACTGTGGACTCGCACCTGTCACCTCTGCTCTCCCATCCCGTGCAGCTTCAGCTCAGCAGTGAGAATTCATTTTTTTTTACAAACTCTATTAACAAACCAGACAAAAGAGCCAGAGCTCACTTCCTGGAAGCTCCCGCTTCTCATTGGTCTTCACGTGAGCAGAGGCTGATAACCAGGTAAGTGACACAAGTTGGCATCTCAGCTAAGATTCCAGCACTTCCTCCATCAGAGTAAAACAATGTAAATGGTTCATAGTTAATGGTTAACAGCACTTAGGTGATGATTTATTGATCTCATCACTTTTTCAAGAATACTAAATATGAACTTTACTGTATCCTTACATTCAGGTGAAAAATAAACCCAGCTTTTCTTCCACACCTGATTGGACATGATAGCTGTGGAATTGGATTCCTTCGGCTGGTGATCCAGATTGGTTCTGTCAAGTCAACCTCTTAATGTATTGTGATGTTTGCTGTTCAATCACTTCTGATTTCCATCTGTGCACACTGTATAAGTTAATGGCCGGGGGATTAACTCTCATTTGAGGTTTAACAAATAAGATGATAGCTTTACATGCCAATGATGTAGACTGGCAACATTTCATTTGTTTCCTGGTCAAGGCAGCATGGCCAATCACACAATATTGCATGAGACCCATGGTAGCGCGCAATCTCGGTTACACATTAGATGATGTGCCCGATATATTGTTCCGATCTGCCTCAAATGTTATATCAGACGATATATTGTCTAATGTGTACCCAGCCTTAGTTGAAACTATATTTCAATTAATTGTAAACATACCAACATGATCAATATCTAAAATAAATTGGTTTCACTGTGAGAAACATAACCAGAGAGAAAAAAAGCAGATGTTCAAATTAAGAAGAATACTAGTTGAACCACTGTTTAATAGTATAGATCATTAATACTAATAAATGATACTTTCAGATTAAGTGCATGTCAGCGGCAGAGCAAATCAGCAATACTGATGTTAATAAGGATTTGGGACCCAGTCAACATTCAGAATATCTATAATGAGAATGTCAACTTGTTCTGATTTGTCAACATTCAGAATGTCTATAATGAGAATGTCAACTTGTTCTGATTTGTCAACATTCAGAATGTCGACATGTTTAAAAAGTCGACAGATAATATGTCAACATCCACGTCAATGTCAACATAATGTAGACATGTTTTAAATGTCAACATTTAATCTATAATCTAAAATTGTGTTTTTGGGGGCCAAAGCAAGTCAGGCATTTCAGACACAAGTATGATATTCTCTGTTGCTGAAGTACCTAGTTTGTCTAACCATGTATGTTCTATTTAATTAACAACATAATGATCCTTTTACTAATAATAAATGTACACCAATATCTTTTATTAAACTGCCATTCTACTATCCAGCAAGGATTATTGTTTCTATTTCATTTATATCCAATGTTATATTCTAGTGCTTTCAAGAAATGCTGGGTTTAGACCTCCTGTATATTTAAAAATATTGCCATTCTCCCTCCTATTGTGTTCAATTTCTTCCTATTTTATTAGTAGCAAATGATTCTTTGATTAAACTGCCATCCTAACTGGATAAGCTCTAAAACTCTGTTTCATTGCATCTAATGTCATCTCAAATATATGTTTTATTATATTATTATTAAACTGCTATCATACAGTATTAGGGCTGTCCTGTTAATTTGTACAATATGCATCTAATACACTCTCCTAATAAAACAAAAGGATATTTTTAGAAGTACAGAGCGCTACTGCGCAGCCTCCGAAATGGCTCCTCCAGGGATGATGCTTCATTCCCTTACCAAGATGACTGCCAGTACTATTACTGCACATGTGCAGCGCCATCTTGCTTACTGTGTATGAGTGACATACTGTAGTGAAAGATGAACATCTCCCCCAGAGACCTTTCATCGGCATTGACCACTGTTCCAGCACCTACACCACTGCCACATTCCTTGGACAGTCACCCACCGGTGATCTGCCTAACCCTGCTCTGCTACAAGCTCCACTTCATTCTCCTCCTCTAAGCGTGTATCAGTAAGTACGACTGTAATACCGCTTGCATAGTAAACCACACAGTCTTGCTAAGTTACACTGGACTGTTTTTGGGGTCATCCTGCTTAAAACCAACACCTGTACATGCTTAAAACCAACACTGTCTTAAGGCTGGAAATTTTACAGTACTAGGTTACACACATCCATTTAATATTGGGTGTACAGTAGGTACTATTTTTTTTTGCCAACCAGCTTACTACAGCTCATAATGATGTTAATTATGAGGTAGTCATTAGCAAATAGGCTGGAAATAAATGTAGTTACATTTAATAAAACAATCAATTTCTATAATTCTATTGAATTTTTATTTCCATCATGCATAAAATATAAAAAAAAAAAACAGGAAAAAAAAAATTATTTCCCCCCCCCCCAAAAAAAAACCCAACACCAAATTGCAGAGAATGGTTTTGGGAACAAAACCAAAACAAGGGATGGTTCACATAGCTATTTCACCTTTCTTCAGCAATTTAAAAAAATCGGCTTTGATTTTAAGACCTATATAAAAATACGTATATGTACTTGGAACATCTATATTCAGGAAAAAAAATCTATTAAACTGGTTACTTTATAGAGTTACATTAGTTGAGTCTATGTTGCTAGGGAAGAGTTATGAATTAGAATTGGTCGGGTTTTGCCAGGTTTCTCCATGTAATACACATTATATGAAAAATATATCTATTTCAAAAAAGTTTTAAAAGATATCCCTGTTTGTCCATCCACTAATTCCAAAAATGTTTGTGTTTTTGTCCCAATGGTCCAATATACTCTTAGATACAAAGTTTTCAAAGTCACTTTAAGGGGTCTATTTACTAAGCAGTGTTAGGAGACAAAGTGAAATGAGCTGATTGGCTGGTACCTTATCACCGTCTCCTAACACTGCTTAGTAAATAGGCCCCTAAGACTTACGACACGGCAGGTGGGGAGTTTGACTGGGGCGGTACTCCTGTCAAACCATTAAACAAGTGACCTAAGGCAAAATCAGGGAGAGCAGAAAGCACCCTGATTTTCATTGTTTTGAATAAAAAAACTGGAATATCTAAGAAATAACAGTTTTGCTAATCCAGAGACACCATTTGCTACATTTTCATCTTGATTTTGTAATACTCAAAGTGGGTCAAAAATCCTAAAGTTAAGGAAAATAATCAATAAAAGTTAATGATTTGCAGTGGCAAAACGAAAAAAAAAAAACCTATGATCTCTCTGGAAAAGCATAACACTTAGGGAGAGATGTATCAAACAGTGTAAAGAGTTGAAAAATGGACAAATGGAGATGTTGCCCATTGCAACCAATCAGCATCTACCTATCATTTCAGAGAATGTTCTTAATAAATGCTACCTCAAAGCTGATTGATTGCTATGGGCAATACTTCTCCACTATTTTTGGTTGCTATGGGCAATGGTATAATTCTCCACTCTTTACACTTCTTGATATATCTCCTCTATAATCCTAAAAAAAGGATGCGTAGAAAATATGCTCTTTATAAATTATAACAGTTATGAAGAGTAGAGGACACATGAGTAGCAAATTAAATTACTGAAATAAATTAACAAAGCGAGATTAAGATACAGGAAGCTTAATCAAATTAAATAACTAACGGGGAGAGAACAAAGCAAACAGAATCAAAGCAGTGAGCAACGGAAGAGAGGAGATACAATGAATATAGAAAATAATCGACTAGTAAAGACAAAAGAAACCTAATTTGGAAAATGTGGTAGATAAAAAAAAGCCATTAAGATGAAATAGGAGTAAGCATGATATATTTATAGATCTTGATGAAAATATTTAATGGGTCCATCCCCTTTAGAAGCAAAGTTGATATACTACATCACACACAAGTGATTCTAGTATATATAACCTCTTGTAAATAATATCTTTATAAAGGTATAATGTCATTGTTTGTCATCTGTATGATCTAATGTCATTGCTTCAGGAAAATGTGTGTATTATACTGTAAGAATAACTGACAGCTACTATAAATTATTATAGATATAAGAACAGTAACCTTGGATTTCAGTAACCTGTATAAAAGCACTCAACCTGCAGCATTGTGTGCTTATATGGTCACTAAACTCCTAGGTGATATTGAATATCCTGTAAATATGAAAAGCCATAGAGGTCAACCAACCTGAGACCAAATTATTTGGTAGAAATAATTATGAACCAAAAAGAAGAAAAATATTGTTGACCGTGGTCACCTCTGGAGCTGGTTTACTTTTACTACAACTTGAAATCCCCAGTAAGGATAATCTTATATATTTTTTATTACAACATTTTGATTTAGAAAATTAATTAATTCCAAAAATATATATTTATGCCATACCTGATCAGTAGGTGAATAGCATTTGTTCACCATTTTCATCTGTTAAAACAATACATAATGTGTTAACTCATTGCAAAATACATTAACAAACAACATTATTTCAATACATTTTATATAGCTAAAATAATAAACACAATATCCACAATATTTGCAAAGCTCGTCTACCAATAGCTTAAAAGGGCGTTTTGCCTTCAAGTTATGTTAATAGGTTTGTGTATGACCTCCTACAAAATTATTAGATAATTAACTTTTTTTTATCATCTTCAATTTTTGTGCTTTAACCATGTGTTTTATAATCAGAAATACAAGTGTGATGCAGCTAGATTCAGGACAATAATAATACAGTAATACAAAATTCGACTTGGTTATATAAAAACATTCCAAAAGTAAAAAAAAAAAATCACAGGAAAAAGCTAAAATAAAAAAGCAATGTGTGTAAGAAGAGATTAAATAAGGCATACACAAGCCTAAACATTAAAGTAGTCTGAGGGTGGAAAAAAAACCCATAAAGTTTTACAGTCTTTTACTCTATTGATCAGAGAAATATGTTATGTGAGATATTGTGACCTTGAAAAAAGGACAAAGTGCCAACATTGAGTTTAGACAGCACAAGTGAAACTGCAAAGTTTATATGGCAAAGACTTTTTTTTCTGAAATGCTGTCAATCCCTGTACATCCCTGTACAAAGCAATATAATATTCCGCAGTCTTGACATCTTTACATTGATATTTTTTCAGATCTTACTGCTTTCATGTAGGCTCTTAAACCAGAACCTTCCCTGCACCCAGAGATGCATTTTTTTTAGTGTCATGACCTTTACATAAAATCTAGGGAAGGGAGCAGTAAATTATTAACTCTCACTGAAATGTTGATACCACAAAAATACTATGAAAAATATAAGAATTTTTGTTTGAGATGAGCGATTGCAGATCGGGTTGTGGAACTTTTCTTGCTGTGGGCTAAAAATGTAAACCTTCAAAACATACATATATTCGCCATTGAAGTGTCCCTAACATAACTGACAATAAACCTTTGAGTTGAGGTTAGGTAGGACAACAGAATATAGCATTTTGTATTACAGATGTCTTTAGCACAAGTATATGTGATACTATTTCCTTGCTATACACATGCTACTGTACATTTTGCTTCACAGAGCTGGAGTCGTGAGTACAGTTCACCACCAGGGCCCTAACTGAGTGGAATTTGTATGGCTGTCCAATGTTTGCACAGCTTTCCTCCCACACTCCAAAAATCCTCCTGGTAGGTTAATTTTGTGATGGTGAAATACATGTTCTCCAATGTTTGTGCACTTGTGAATTAGGTAAGTTAAACTGTAAGATCAAAAGGGGCAGGGATTAATGTGAATGATAAAATGCTCTCAGTACAATGTGACGTAATTGGTAGTAAACAATAATAAAAGTAACAGGGCGCTAAAGTAAGTGTAAGGGCCTATAAATCTCAAGGCTGGGAAGAGTTGTGTGTGCAAAATATAATTTACTTTGTGGTTTCCATTTTGTTATTATGGCATGGTGACAGCTTGTTCATCCTATAGCTGTCTGGAGGTGGAAATTTTGTTATTATGGCATGGTGACAGCTTGTTCAACCTATAGCTGTCTGGAGGTGGAAATTGGGTGCATCTTCAGGTCTATAGTGGGTGGTTGGCTTGTGATCTGCCTCTTTGTATCCCGAATTTCCCTCCCCTCTCCCATTTTTGGTATTGTGCCAGCATTGTCAGTGGTTGTCAGGAAAGATTGTCAGTCCAGTAGCCATCTTGCTGCACTGGTGAGGTGCACTCCTATTCAATACACTGAGTAGGCTGGCTTCACCCTACTGGGGTCACCACCCGACCGGTTGGGCTTTGCATGTGTTATCGTATGGGAGTCAGAGACCTTTCACTTCTCTGTCGTTGTTGTTAGTGCAATAGGCACATGCAGACGTTGTTCATACTGAACTTGGATTAAGTCAACTGGCTCCACTGATTAGCTGCCCGTCCTTTCTTCCACAACCATACTATTTTATTTAAATAGTAAAACTGACCAATTTCATACCACTTATGTCTTCTGATGTTATTTATATTTATGTATAATGTTATTTATATAGTGTTTAGATCTAATGGTTATTCATTATGAATTTGGAGCGGAAGCTGTCATCAGCTGCTAAAGTTTGACAACAATAATAATAACAATAAAGTACAAAAGAAAGTTGGTTCTTCAATTGATTGTAATATTTTTTGACAGGTCCCAAATAAATATTCATGCCCAGGCTGTTCTGTAAACATACTGATTGTGTCCTCTGCGATATTGAACAAGTGCAGAGTATACCTCAGTAGGCATGGCATTCACAACAAGGGATGAGAGGCTAATGGAATATACAGAGGAAGATGTATCATACTTTCCAAAGGTGACAAGTGGCAAAGATTCCCATAGCATCCAATCAGCGTCTAGCTATCATTTATCAAGTGTATCCTATAAAATGATAGCTTGAAGTAGGTTAGTAGCTATGTGGACATCGGTGAGTTCCGTGCAAGACTGCCCGATGTTTTAAAGTAGATGTAATTTAAAAGGCAACATCAACCTGGTTTTGCCTGTTAAATGTCTGCTACATTAAAACATCGGGCAGTCTCGCATGGAATTCGCTGATGCCATAAGTCCGCAGGTTATTACAATTATCCTGTGGCCTCACAATGCTGTTGTTGGGAAAGATACAGGTCTAATTCCTGACACATAACAATTGTCATTACAGTTAGAGCTATTCCCATTTGTCACCATTATTAATACAACCACAACTAGCAATTAGCTGCACAGCAGTAAGAGACACCTACTCTACCAGGCTGTAGTCATTATACATATTGTAAGGTGAAGATTATGCTGGGATAGGTGGTGTCCTGTAGCTCATTACACATCATTAGAGATGCTCTAACTATAGGAGCAAATTAAAAATTTTATAAAAACTGGCGGTTCAATAAATTCAATGTCTGAAAACCATTTCTGGTTCAATCAGCATAGTGTGTATTTTAAAACTGCTAAGCTGTTAACTCAAATATGAACTCTCAAAGTTTGAGTTTGCAGCCTGCAGATAAAAAGATAAAATAATCTTAAAAATGTTGCCTTTTCTGCCTGTTTGAGCTTAAATGTGTACATTTTGTAGTATTTTTAACATCTTTTGCATTCGAGTTCGATGTCTGAAATTCCCATTTGCCTGGGAAAAAGTTGAAGATTCTAAACAATGTTATTATTTAAACAAAAAAAAATATCAAACTTTAGAACCTCTTCTCTTTGCTCGACTCTACAATAGTTCAAAGTTTTATTCCATCCGAAGTTTGAGAGGTTATTGGACATTTTAGAATTTAGGACCAAAATGGTTCATGAATGATTGTGAAACAATTTCAATTTCTGCATTACAGGTTGAGTCTCCCATATCCAAAATGCTTAGAGACCAGGGGTATTTTGGATAACGGAATATTCTGTATTTTGGAATAATTGCATACCATAATGAAATATTTTGGGAATAGGACCCAAATATACACACACAATGCATTTATGTGTTATATACACCTTATGCACACAGCCTGCAGGTATTTTATACAATATATTCAAAAATTTTGTGGCTCAAACAAAGTTTGTGTACAGAAATGAAATTCATTTATGTTACATATACACCTTATACACACAGCCTGAAGGTAATTTTTAAAAATATTTTTAATAATTTGTGCTTTAAATTAGTTTGTGTACATTGAACCATCAAAAATCAAAGGTTTAATTATCTCATCATGCCCAAAAATTTCTGTATTTCGGAATATTCCGTATTTTGGAATATTTGGATATGGGAGACTCAACCTGTATTACAAATGACTAAATGGTTTTATTAGGTATGCGCTCACTCACATGTATGCCGTGGTGGCAGCAGGAGCTAAAAGAGGAACCTTATCTCTTGTTATTAAATGGGTTTAGAAGGGAAGTTCCCGAGCTCAACTACAGGTGATTAATTCTACAGTTAGTAGTGTAGAGTATAACATACTTAAACAGTATATTTGTGTCCCAAAATGATTTTTACTTAAGGAGTTAAAACCTTGAATGTACATTCAAATTACAATCTATATGATCTGGGCTGTATCAATTGTGCTGATCAAAAAAACAATCAAAAACAAAACTCATAAGCAGGAAAAACAGTTAAAACAATCATAAAATCAAGAAATGAAATGAAAATTGGAAGAGAATTGGAAACCACGAGTGATCTGGTTAGGAAAAAATGCAAGTGGAGAAAAGTCAGCCTTGATAATGTAGATTGATGAAATAATAGATGTTGCTATGATTTTTTGATTGTTTTAACTGTTTTCCCTGTATTACAAATGGTTATATAGTTACTAAGGATGACATAAAAATACACATTTATTAAGGTAAACCTTTCATGGTTACTATTACTAATCATTTACACACCTTTCCTATCTCATCCAAAACCTGGGTACATTAGGATTGATATAGTGAAAAGGTAATACTCACTAAACTCTTCCATGTGCCATAACATGATTAAGAGATCAGGCAAGGGAACTAAAAGGTCAGGAGCAAACGTTAAAAGGATTGCTAAGTGGGGCAAGGGTGGCAGTAAAATTGTATTGCTATAATTACTCAAAATAAAACTGTCATGTTACATTCTTTATATTTGCACAGAATTTTTATAATAAAAATCTAAAAAAAAGAAAACTGTAGTTATTGATAAGATACCCTAATTTGTTTTGGACAACTTTTGCTGTTTGCCAAACCGTCAATTACATACTAGTGAGTAGAGTGTATATCAGTGATTCCCAACCTCGGTCCTCAAGGCACACTAACGGTCCTGGTTTTAGTGATATCCTTGTTTGTGCACAGTTGATTAAATCAAAATAACTGAGGTTCTAATTAAGTCACTTGTGCTGAGGTGTGGCTATCCCTAAAACCTGGACTGTTAGTGTGCCTTGAGGACCGTGGTTGGGAACCCCTGGTGTATATTCTAATGGAATAGCAGTAGCAGAAATAGCGCTCATATCGGCCTCATAAGCCAGCAGACTACTAGAATAGCAGCCAATCATAGCAACGGATTAAATATATAGACACAAACATTGTATATTGGACAATAGATAGACTTAAATATATTGTAAAAACAAAAAAAAACAGTTAAACTAATAGCAGTCAAAGTTTATAACCTTGTTATATTAGCAATCATTAGCAGTGTGAATGCAGAAGTACTGTTGATATGGTGCCTTGTCCTCAAAATGTTTAGTCAATAATAGACATAGGGGTTAATCACATATAGATGTGACCCTTTTGAATGTGAAATAAATCCAGCTTAAGGTAAGTATGACCAGTTCTGTGTGGAGAAAGCTGTGAGTTCACAACAGCAAAACACTCTAGTGACCCACAACATCAGCCTTTGCCTCTGCATATACTTCTGTGGTCTCTTTTATTTGGACCCCACTCCTCTACCCAGTCTTTCCCAGCATCTACATGGTGTACAAAGGGGAACCGATTCCAGTGCGTTGTGTTTCTTTGCTAATAAGGACCTCCACATTTGTGAATAAGCCACATCGATGTCCACAGATTGGTTGTTTTGATCGCAGGGAATTGTGGCGCTGATGTATGAGCCCCTGAAGCTGTCGGATGTAATCCATCTATTCCAGGTACTTTGTTCTAATTGATTTTGTATAATTTTTCTTGAATCACAGTGGTTAGGGGAAAGGGAGTGGGTACTAATTATGGCCATGAACAAAGGGTGCCTTCAACATTGACAACTGCACATCATTGGAACAATATGCCTGTATGGCAGCTTGCACTTACTAGCTCTCTCTTGCCAAGCCCAGTTGGGGACAAGGTCTCCCACATCCTCTGCCATGGCAGTTCCATCGCGGGCTCTGCCATCTTGGATTATATCCAGACGCCTACACTCAATCACTTTTCTGGAACCCTAGGCAGATGATCGGATCTGACCGATCATCAAGCAGTCCTTGTTTAGCCGGCTATTTAAACCAGCCTGGAACTGTATTGCTTTGCCAAATCTTCATCCAGTCTTCCAGAGTGAATCTGAACCTTGCTACTGGTTCTTCAGTGTTTCCTTGTGCTGTTTATTCTGCTCTGGTCTCCTTTGGCTTCTCAGTCTCCTAGTGAAAGCCTGCTGTATCTCTGAGTGGTCTCCTGCTTATTACTCCCAGTGTCAGACAAGTCTCTCCATAGTTCCGTACCTAAGGTTGCCTTGGCTGGATCCTTCAATTTCCCTGTGCTGTATTACTACCTTGTGCCTCTTTCTTCCTTCTTTCTCCTTCCTATCAGTCTCACCTGGTGTTAGCTCAAAGGGCTGTGACATCAGGGCTCCCAGCAGCAAAGTCCATCCTGCCTTGTGATGGTTGTTGGTGAAAACCATGGGTACCATTAAACACTGTGCCTCTGGTTTAGTGGTGCAAACTTGATAATTATTAGCTTACGGAACCAAAGTTTACTGAATGATGCAACTCATATAATCATATAATACTCACATACTGCACATTTAGCACTTCTGCTGAAGGTTGCGACAATTAGGATTATTAACTGCACAGTATTCAGAACTGTAATTCAATCAGGGACTAGCACAGTCACCAAGCAGGTACCATATAGCCCCTTCTACAAGGATCCTTTAGTCACTGTAACAGTGTAAACTCAATTATTCATATGTTGCATGGCTTATACTCTGCTTATTCAAGGACAGATTCTGTCTCCCAATTAGTATTCATTTAATATATTGAACTTTTTCCATTTGCAGAACTGAAACTATATTTTATCCATGTTATCATCATTTGCATTTGTATTGGTATTATATTGTGCATAAAATGTTGATTATACTTGAAGAATTCCAATACTCATGAATAATTATTTGACATCCCCTATCCCCATATTATATAAAGTGATTACAAATAGCCAATGGGTAGAGAATGTAACTACTAGTTTAGCAACCAGAAGCCTAGTACCACTCACTTAAGGAAGACTGAACAGGCAATAATGCAAGTATAAACTCTTCTATCACTATACATTGCACAGTCCCTTTTTTCAGTGTACCAATAAATACTTTTATTAGTCCTTATTTAAATATATGTATTAGGTCACATCAAATCCATAAGGACGTTGAGACATATTAGAAAAATAGGGCCTGATTCAGCAGCAGACACAATTCTGTGATTTACGCAGACCGATCGATTGTTTGCAGGGATGTTTCTATAATATATATATATAAATAATATTTGCACCCATATTTTTAATACTTACCACTCCGCCGCCGGAGTCCCACATCGGCGCCGGTATCAGCGATGCAATAATCCCCTGGAAAATGGCCTCTGCGGCCATTTTCCTGCATTTTGACCATATCCAGTAGGGAAAACACGGCACCATTTTTCCGGTGACCTGCGCATGCGCTCTAGACTCTGGGCACACTCTAGTGCCCAGAGTCTACCAGTGCGGCTCTGTGCTCAGTGCGCAACTGACCGCTGGAGAGAGAGGAGGGGGCTCCGGACAGAGATTGCACACGGGCCCCCTCCTCTCTTGAAACGCCCCTGAATGTTTGCCATCGCGCAAGCGTATCATTTGCACTGCGCATGTGCGATTGTGGACGTACAGAGGCATCCATAGCAAAGTGAGTGACAGGTTGTCAGTGTTTGGGAGTGGTAACAGGGGGTGTGGTTAGAAAAACATAGGCGTGTCTGTCTGTTTGCATGCCGTTTCATGGGCGCGCATAAATCAGCCAGTGCGATTGCATACGCAGCATGAGAGCTCTCTGCATGCGAGGAGACTGGCAGTGTTTGCAGCTGGTCAGACTTGCCGTACTCCTGCTTGATGTGCGTCGATGGTACTGATGTTTACGCGGGGGTACGACATTGGACGGATGTGTGAAGGCAGCAGTGGGCGTCTGAATGCTGGTAAGGTGTGAAATGGGATAGATTCCATTTGTCCTGATCAGCAACATAGTTATATGAAATACTGCTGAATACATCCTTATAACATTCAACCTCTCATTGTGAGATTACAGACTAAGGGAGGAACTTACATTTTGTTGTGTCAGATCACTAACATTTGTTGATATTGCTCGCAGCCAGTCCGCACTGTCATGTGCTGAATTAAACTGGAGAGTTCCAGAACTAACGCCATCTTGTGCCAGCAATTCAAATGAATTAGGTCTGTAACAAAGAGAGCATATTTATAAAAATAGGAATAATAGCAATAATAATAACACTAACAATGACAGGTGTTCTATCTCAACTATTGCATAGTATCTCATAGTTCAAAAAACAAATATTAGGTTACATTTGCAGGAATATCTTGAACAAGCATAGTTGTATAACTGTAAATGGAAGGTGAATTAAGATGCTCAGTTACAATTTGACGTAGCAAAGCAGTAGCCCTCAAACTCAGGGCCTGATCCAGAGCCGCTCGTATGCGGCCGCTCGTTCGCTCAGAGCGATGTTCGCACAACTGCGCATGCATATGGGTCATAATGCGTATGCGCCAACCAGTCAGTGCGGTCGGAAATCGAGCGCTTGCAAAATAGCGAGTGCCTGCTAATTTGAGTGACAGAATGAGGCGTTCGTGGGTGGTAACAGGGGAAGGTGCTTGAAAACGGAGAGTGGAAATCCAAACGCAGGCGTGCCAAACGGTCAAAACGGGCGTTTTAAGGGTGTGCATAATTAACAAAGCAGCGTCATCGGCCATGGCACTTGGTTGTCTCTTAGCCTGAACTGTTCGCATGATTGCGGTAGGAAAATCCTACCACAAGCACTGCGAGCAGTTCAGACGCCTTTCGATGTACTCGATTAATCTAATAAATAGTGGAGATGACGTAGGATGCGAGCGGCCAGGGGGCGTCTTTACAAAATAGCGAGCGCATGTTTCGTTTGCTCGCTCAAACATAGAGGCGTCAACAGACCGCAAAGAGCGAGCGCTCAATTTAAATATCCGGCCCCTTTTTCTGAATAGCGTCCAGCTCTGAATCAGGCCCTCAGTCCTCAGGACCCCACACAGCTCACATTTTCCAGGTCTCCTGGCAGGTTCACAGGTGTAGTCATTACTCACTGACACATTTTAAAATATCCACAGGTGGAGCTAATTATTTCACTTGTGATTCTGTGAGGAGATATGGGAAACATGCACTGTTTGGGGTCCTGAGGGCCAAGTTTGAGAACCTGTGTAGTAAAGTAAAGAAAATCCAAGACAGGGTGCATCACAAACAAGATTAGCAAAGAGAGATACAACTAGGATTTTCAGTGAGGGAGAATGGACAAGGTGTTTGGGTATCTTAGGAGTATGACATTTAACCACATAGCTGGCGTGATCACATGGAATGTGACTGCAGCCAACTGGGCTTCAGCTGATGCGGTCGCATCCCATATGACCGCAATGCCCAGCTGCGTAGCCTGGCTTTTATGGAGGAAATTTGTTCTGCACATGTGACCACCGATATCACTGTCAGAATTAAGCCCCAGTGGAGTGCATGCGGCAGGGACAAATGTGCACGGAAGGGATCTTAGAACCTGATTTAGAGATGGACAGTAATGCAAATGTAACTTCATACTCTCATGGATCACAGTTACTATATTACCTAAGCACAGGGACGCCCACTGCTGCCTTCTCATACAGTATGTGTACATCAATGTGCAGCAGCATAAACATCGGTACAATCAACCAACAGGGGTGGGAGGTAATTTTACAATGGGGTCTATGGTCAAGGGGTGGTTTGAGAAACTGCCCAGGTATTTTGTTTTTGTCAATAAAATATATTTTAATATAGTTGTTAAAATACTTTCTAAAAAAACAACAATTTCTGACCAGTTTTTGGGGAAAAAAAAGTAGTTAAGAGAAGAACCTTGTGCAGTATGTTTCACATGTATAATGCTTATATTGTAGGAGTTGAGAATATATTAAATCCAAAGTTGTCAAGTGGTTACAAAAATTACCTATAATCAGGTAATATTGTGATTGTTCATTGATTATTCTTAGAGGAAATTAATGGACTCTGGTTAAAACTTTTTGTTGTAGAAATAAACTCCACTGTTCACAAGTAATAGAACCAAGGTGGTCTTTCGTCTGGGAACTGCACATTTTCAATATTACTCTCCCTTATCTGCACCAATAATGGTCCATTCTTTACTCTTTACAGCCTGGAGATGTCTAAATGAATGTAACACTTAATGCAATGTGTTGATAATACTAATTGAACAGCAGCGGGAAGACGGCTTCATTGGACTGACCATTCAGAAACTTGCATTGGCAAGACTTTAAGTTGGTCCTATTAGCCAACTTGAGTCTATAGGAAAGATTCCTGGACTGCACACCCTGAATATATATAATGGGAGGTGCTACCGGATGAGACTAATTGCAGGCACAGAAATAGACAGATCTCAGGTGCACAACTCCAAATTACTGATAATATATAAATGTAATAAAATTTTGCAATCAATAGAGGTTTTTAGCATAATCATGGCAAAGGTTATGGGCCTACCCACCATATCCAGGTAACCTCTTTAGGGTAGGTCCCTAACATACTAGGGTTCAAATGCAGAGTGCAGTACACCCCTAAATCAGTGCAGCCTAGCCACCCCAGGGCATTACCATAGTGAGAAAAGTGAAGTAAAAAAAGTAAGAGCAGCTATGGCTGTATAGAAAGGTGATAATACAAATATAATGAAACAAACAAAGTATTAAAATTGTGTGGAAAAGAAAGAATGTGTTATAATGCAATGCCCTGGAGTAGAACAACCAAAGCAATCCAGGGGACCCAAGCCCAAAAATCAACCCCAAATTGCACTACAGTATATAAACTTGTAGGACTTACCTAAAATTGTGCCTATTAATAGTGTGCATATACTATATCAGACTCCATGCTTTTAAACCAATAAGGGAGGGGTGCTAGTCCAGACTGAAGGCATCTCCTTTCCTTGAGTCTAGCAGAGCTGGTAACACGAACACTTAATTGCCCCCCTAATGCCAACTGTTGATTCTCCCTCTACATCAAAACTGAATCTACCCTTGATACTCCACTATCAACCCTTTATCCATTTTTCCTGTACATGATTGATAATTAACATGCAAAAACACACACACACTCTACTTAATTGTTGCCTGTGTTTAGGACAAGGTGGGACCTTAGCCAGTGGCAGCTAAACTTAGTCTCATGAGACTATGATTATGTCTTCCAAGACAAAGCTCCATTTTATAGTGGACGTGAATCAGAGTGCAGGCCATTCATTCTGATTCACAGCAAGACTGTCTGACCGCTCTGACAAATAAACGGGTCTCACTGCAGCTACAGTACTGCTTCACTCTCCAGCCACAGTGCGATCCAGCACTATCTGCCACAGGAAAAATACATGGAGACTGAGGATGCCTGGACAGAAATATTACTACTTTATCCCTGGACAGAAATATTACTACTTTCTCCCTTGTTTAGGTAGTGGTAGTGGTGCACTGACACCAACCCTAGTGACATCACTAAAAATTGTGCAGAATGTTGCCTCCCTTTATCCTCAGTCACTCCAGTGGTAGATAGTCTGGACAGGTTTACACCATAAAGGGAGTTCATGAGCATGCTGTTCTTGGTGTTGTAGTGAAAACTGGCCACAAACTGGTCTGCATATGGCTAGTGCTTATATGGAGGCAGAGGAACCCAACAAATGTAGTGGAAACAAGCCCAGGATGTCTAACACAGGGCTTATGAGGGGTTGAGGAGAGAGAATGCTGCCTTTTTTATTTTATTTCATTTTAATTGTTTATGACATAGTTGTCACATTTTTAAAGAGAATTTCCCTGTGTGAATATGATTTTGCTGGGAATAAGTTATACAATACTAATATAAAATGAATAATAATGGTTGAAATTGGCGTTCTGCTTCTGCGAGGCTGGGTCGTAGGAAGCTCTGAAAGCTGCCTTTGCTCCAAGCAGGTGTAGGACCCCTGGAAATCCCAGTTCCTGGTTCACCTGAAATTTTCTACTGACGACACCTTAGCACACACTTTTTGGACCCCTGGCAAGGTAGCAGACATCTCTAAACCTCTGGCAAGGTAGCAGATAACTTCTTATGGCCGGAGGCAGGAGTAGACAGAACCTCATGCATGAAGGCAAGGGCATTTTGTCAGGTGACCAGCACACGGCACTATGACTTCCTGGGCAGCGGGTCAGAACTCGGGCTGGTGGCTGGTGTGATGGTAGTTGGACTGCTGGCAGGTTGGTGGCCGGCGGGGCTCCACTTGGAGGTAACCTGGGAACAACAGCAGGCTGGAAGGAAGACACCCTCTTGGGAACAGGAAGGCCACAATCCCTCACTTAGACCAGCAGACAGGAGTTCCCCACTGGGACTGTGGCATTATCGACTCCTTCTGAGGCTATGGCACTAAATACCCCTCCTGGTGCTGTGGCACTAGGAACTCCTCTTAGGGCTGTCTTACTAGAGACCCCTACTGGGATTGTGGCACTAGAGCCCCTCACTGGAATTGTGGTACTAAAGACCCTTCCTGGGACTGGACACTTGGTGCCCACTCCTGGGGCTGCACATTTGGAGAATACTCCTGGGGCTGGTCACTCAGAGCTCTTTTCTGGGGCTGGACACTCATAGCCCCCTCCTGGGGCTGGACACTCATAGCCCCCTCCTGGGGCTGGACACAGAGCCCCCTCCTGCAGATGGACACTAGTAGCCCACTCCTGGGGCTGGTCACTCTGAGCTCTCTTCTGGGGCTGGACACTCAGAGCACCCCCATGGAGTTTTACACTCAGAGCCCCCCTCCTGGGGCTGGACACTTGGAGCCCCTGACCCTTGGGATTTGGGTTTGCATCCTGAAACTCGGAACTTGGGCTTGTGCCCTGATACTTGGAACTTGAGCTGGAGCTCCAATCCTTAAACCTGTGGACTGCTTCCCAGCACTCAGAACTTGAATTTCCCTGTATGCTTTTCAACCCTACTGATATAAATTAATGGTAATGTTTATTTGACATACAGGGTAGTACACAAATGAAGCAGGTACTAAAGCAGGCCAATAATGGAGAACATAAAAGGCAAACTGAAATATATCTAGGTAATTTACTGTTGAGGAGTTTGAGCACAGGGCATAATATATGAGTCCAAACACAGAAGATATATTGCAGACAGGTACAGAATACTTGGGTATGCTGATGAGATATGTTGCAGACAGGAACAGAATACATGGAAATGCTGATGAGATATAGTGCAGAAAAAACATAATACTAGGAAATGCAGATGAGATATATTGCAGACAGGCACAGATTACTTGGAACTGTTGCTGAGATTTATTGAAGACAGGAACAGAACATTGGAATAAACAATGCAGGTTTACCGGAACTCAGAAGACTGATAGCAGAAAATAGAGAATTAGTAAGGTATGCTGGATACCTGGCACGGTGCTATTGATGGGAATAATTTTTCTAAGAGCCACTGTTTAGAGGAGATAGTCACTCTCCAAGAAAAATAGTCAATGGTGATAGGTAACAGTGGTTTTACAGAAAAATAAAAGTAAATGCTTCCTACACAATTGAACCATAACATTAAATGCATGTATTCAAACATAAAATAATAAGAATAATAGGTAGATGCATACATAAACATCACAATATAATAAAAAAACATCAGTGTAAAAATAAAGAATCTCTTATGTGGACTACGGTGGAAAAGTTCTTTGTAATGTTTGGGTAATACCCATGTCCACATCTGTGGCATTAACAGAGAGTGAAATAGGAGAGAGGGAGAGTTCAGTCCTGAGCCTACAGATATTACCATGTAGGCTTAATCCATTGATTTAGTCCTGCTGCTTCAAACAGTTCCCCTTTGTTCCATGGAGTAATGTAGGTCTGTCTGGATGTGTGCTTGTTAGCTGTATGCACTCTGCGTGTGAACTCCACTGATATAAATCAGGCACTCCTCTCTTTGGGACTGGTCAATCCGAGACTACGGGTATTTCTGCTGCCCCACTGACGCGTTTCGCTGGTGCCCCAGCTTTATCAAAGGTGATTTTTGGGCTGCACAGGAGCTCTTTATATACCCGTGTCAATAACACACAAGCAACTCATGTGTTCTTTATATTTTCAACTGTGTTTGAGACCCGTAATAAGCCTTTACAGATGACTCTAGACATATTGTCTTATTCTAACAGTATTCATTTTATGAATCAACTATAAAAATACTTTAAAAAGATCTGATTTAACAAGAAACCTTCCATATCAAACAAATGGGAAAGAAAAGCCCTTAACAGTTTGATGAAAGACTCTACAATCATAATAAATGAGGCAGACAAAGGTGGTGCAATTGTGGTGCAAAACAAAGATGACCTCAAAGAAGCCTTCAGACAACTAGAAGACAATACATTTTACATACAACTAGCACAAGACCCCACCTTTCCCTACCTGCTAGAATTAAAATCTCTATAGAACAATGCCTTAGTCAAAGGTGTGATTTCCAGGGAGGAATTCTGATTCTTAGTTTTACCTTTTCCCACCATCCCCATTTAGTATCACCTCCCTGTAATACACATACATATCTTCTAACTTATCCTTTAAGGTTGATTCTTTTCTCCAGCCACTTGTCTCTCTGCTTAGGTTTCACATCAGAGAAACCTCTCATTTTTTGCAAATTATATAGTCTATTCAATGGAAGCCTTTATTAGGCTGGAGGCCTGGCTGGATTGCCTAATCTCATAAATGCCAAATTTTAAAAGTGCACTTTACATTTTAAATTAAATATTAGCTTTATACCAGCGTTATTAATTATATCTACAGCTGCATTTGCTTGTGAATTGACGCATTCCTTTTCTCTTCTGTCACCTGCAGGTAATTGACTACACCTCTCAGCATGTTTGCTGCATTTTATTTCTAATGCCCACCTTCAAAAGTTGTATTAGGTAATTGACCGCACCTCTCAGCAATTAACTTAGAAGTAATGTTAAATAGTTTATCACTGCATAGTATCTCTAGCTGATGGTTCCGATTTTTGTTTTGTGTTTTTTGTTTTCTTTCTTAGCTTATAGATATTTAGACCCAGATGTTAGCTTAATATTACATGCTGTTTGTTTGCTTAAGTTAATTTATTGCTAGCAATATTAGTGGGAGTTTTCTGGGGTTGTTAGCAATCAGTGGATTCATGCCAGGTCTCCTATGTAAGTTTCATTATTAGGCTGGAGACCTGGCTAGAGTGCATAATCTCAAAAGTGCCAAATTTTAAAAGTGCACTTTACATTTTAAATCGAATATTAGCGTTATACCAGCGTTAAACAGAAGCGAAACAAAAGGGAAACAAACTATCTACAATCTAACAACCAAAACTTTAACTGGACAAAGCTGGAACAACAATTGTGAGTTCACATTCTCCTTACTACAAGATCCTGTGGACTACATAACCAGGACTTTCATCACTCAACTCTCTGTTTGGTTGAACTATATAATCCTTAATGTCATAGCATGTCTAAATAAAGAGAATAATAGATGCTATGGCGATATAATTCTGGATAAGAAACACTGTATTATTTAAGAGAGATTTCAGACTACAAGTAATGCAGATCATCTGTAAACTATTAAAGGTCACATCAATTAGATAGTATATGGGAAACCTGGAGTAAAATACACGTATCCAGGAATATTCAGCATATTTCCCATATTAATGTTGAAGACTCAGAACCAGATATTGATTAATTGAATAAATATTAATGATGAAATAATCACACAAGACACACAGCGGGCAAACCTTTATTTTATTTAATACTAATTTTAAAACACATTTCTATTATATATTCTCTAATCACCACTTATTTTGATATATTTTTTAACCATTATTTTGCTGATTTGAGTCCTACAATAAAGGACATTCTTTTAAAGTATATCTAATAAACTTTAAATTTTTAATAAACAAAATATTTCTTTACACCACTACAAGACAATACTTTTCTTTTTTCTTGCTTCTTTGACTAGTGCCACTTTTTGTCGTTTGGTAGCACCCTCAGTATTGATAATAATTATATTAGGATAACAATTTGAGGTTTTCATTATTTTCGATCCATAAATGTGTGCAGATGTATTTACTCCTTTGTGTGCACAAGATAAAATACATGTCAGACCGACAGACCTGTTATCTGGCAGTCTGACACCCAGCAGATATTAGGGCCATACTGTGTAATGCTGGCCATACACGCTACAATTATCGGGGCGATCCGCCGATATCAGGCGGATCGCCCCGATAATTGTAGCATGTGGGGAGGCGACCGAGGGTTATATATTGCTCGGTCGGGCATGCCAGATTGTCCAGCATGCCCGTTCGATGCGATATTTCCCGGTAAACTGTCGGCCGCATCGGGCAGTGTATCCCCAGCCGCGGCCGACAGACAGACATTTCCTGTGTTCCTTCCTACGGAAGGAACAGGGAAATGTCTCCTCCCCCGGGGGCAGATGTCGGACTGATACACTGTGAGAGAAATCTCACAGTGTATGCCGGTGACATCTGCGGCTGGCAGGCTGCCAGATAAAATGTCTGTCGGTCTGACAGACATTTTATTTGGCCGTGTATGCCCAGCATTAGATATCTCACAGTTTATTGGCCACAATATCTGGCTTCCTCCCCTGAGGAGGAGACATTTCCCAATTTCTTCCCCTATGAAAGAGCAGTGGAAATATCCATCTGCAGTGCATACTCTGACCAATGTGGCCGACTTATAACTTAATTAGTTGAATAAGATGATACAAACCTTAATTTTACCTTCGAAGCCTTAAACCTTGAAATTCGAGCCATTAATAAAGGAATTGAAACCTCGTCTATCCATCTTTTCTCGTACTTGAGATCTTTAATTGTAGGAGAGGAAGGTGATGATGGGGCCTAAAGAATTATGCACAAAAAAAGTTTTTTTAATGTTTGATTACAATAACATAAATCCAGAATACATATAAGAATGTTTTTTTTTTGTATTTCATTTATAAAAGCATTATGAGACAATAATGTGAATTTAATCATGGTTATATCTTCCAAGCTGTGATAATGTATTGCCTTTTTGATAATAATTGTTTCTCTTTACAAAACTAAAGAAAATGCAGTTAATGGGTTTTTTTTTTACACTAAAGAAGGATCACAAAATAACCTTGATACATTCATCAATAGAGGGCCTGATTCAGTACGGATCGCAACTGTGATTGCAATAGCGATTGCGCACGCAGTGTCAATGTGAAGATATGCTAATCCTCTGCGATCGCTATGCCATACGCAGCCTAACCTAAGGACGCCCACCTTACCTTACACACATCCTTAATACTTTGCAAGTCTGCGAAAAACATTGGTAACATTGAGTACCAACGGAGTCTCACACACACTTGCATAAGGTCTGACCTTACTCAGGAATTGGTAAACTCATCGTACGCAGTGAAAGCCAAAGCTGTATATGGCATCGTAGTGACTACTTTATGCACGCCCCTGCAACATCGTTCAAACACACTGGCGCGCCTGTGTTTCGCTGAGTACGCCTCCGTCACTTCCCCCAAATGGTACTTCCTGTCAATCACTCTGCGATGGGTCTGCATAGACTCTGCGATCATAGTCTTGATCAAAGTGGCTGGTTCGCGCTCGCACACTGTGATAACTATGTATGCGCAGAATGCAACAATCGGCCGATTGAGTGCGTAATAACAGTTGCGATCTTTGCTGAATCAGGCCGAGTGTGTCATCCGCTGAATCTAAATGTATTAATTTTATATTGAAATCTTGGTGCAAATCAAAATAATAACTAAATGAAGGCAATAGGAAATAAGCACAAGTTAATGCAATACTATTTATTGGCTGCCAATGGTCTGCCAAGGCAAATCTCTAAAGGATAAAGTAGAAGAAGGAGAACACACAATTAATTAATTAGGTTTGCTCATTATTGTTTATGTATTGACAAGTACATACTGCTACTGTTTATGTTCCATACTATGCTTATAACTATATCTATCATTTAATGTTATGTAAACATGATGGGTCTCATTCAGAATCATCCTGAAATGCTATTTGGTTTGGTTTTGAGTTGTGATTTTCTTTGTATTGCTAATGTTTGCCATCTTTTCAGTAACAAATGTAAACTGAAACTGTCAGGGACTAGAGGGCAGAGAACGGAGCTGGAACGGGCATAGTGTCTCGGGTAGTGGATGTGCAATCGCTGGTAGTGCGCAGTGGGCAGGAGCAGTGAAAATTCAGTAAGCGCTTGGTGAGACTAAAATAGCCACAGAAAAGTTTCAAATGAGTTACCTGTGCTCCAAACCTGCTGTAAGTGTAAAAATAATAATGAAGACTGTGAAAGATTGATTGCAAACGCTGGAAACACCCATTTATGCAAAACCCCATACAACTGATGCAAAAGTGTTTTAAAAGGTGACTTTATCTGGCAATTATCTGTAATGTGTTTCCTTTGTGTGCTGCTATTTTTAACATTTTGCTGAATACTTGCTGAAACCATGCCTCCAGTCCAGGGGCGTAACTAGAACTTTGTGGGCCCCATAGCAACATTTTTAAGGGGCCCCCCTATCTCAGGTCTCAACCAGAGTGTATACATATATATAGCCGGGAGGTGACGCTGGAGCGGGATGACGTCACTAGGCCACGCCCTAATGCGTTTTGTCAATAGACTTAGTCAGAGTGCCCTCTGATGAAGTCTATTGACAAAATTTTTGTGCTATTTGATGGAAATCAATTTTGAAAGCAATTATTAAAACGAGACATAGAATTTTGTAAAATGTACCTAAATTGTGCTGTGTGGTGGTGAATAGAATTTCCAGCTCTTCATACACTACTACATCCTCTGGTTTATTCATCATCACTTAATTTCTACAAAAGCAGGTAAACATTAACATTTTCACCTACTTTTGTATAAATTTAGTATCAGGGCCATTCATTGACTGAGTAACGCAGGATATATCACTGATATCTCCTGGTTACAATTCTCCCCCGATAATATCCACAGTCACCATACTTTAGTTGGGAATGTAGAAATTATGTAATTCATCAAGTTCTGAAAAAGCATTTTTATTCTGAACTTGCGAGTGTTACTGTATGCCATCCTGAGATGGCGTACAGCTACAGATAGTCTTCTTAAGTTTGCAGCAGAGGGATCTTTTTAGATCTCTCCCATTTGTGTCTTCACTGCCTTTGGCTCTCTGCCTCCACCTCTGTCCCTCCTCCCCTCTGTCCTTGGTACCAGAAGTCTGCATGACCAATTTATTAATTATCAGAATTTAGACTCAGTACTTTCTATTTCTAATTCTTATTACCTCTTATCACAGCAATAAGATATTGTACCTCATTCAGAGGCGGTCGTTAGTTGCAAGCGGTCGCACTGAATCAGGGTGGCCGCTTGCATCCTGAACGACCACCTCCTTGTTGATCGCTAAGCTGTGGGTTAACACCCACAGCTCTAGCGACCAACATGGGTGATGGTCACGATGGTCAAGACCATCGCGACCATCGAGGCTTACAACCAGACCCTAAGGTTGAGTCTGGGCATTCGTAAGCCCCAGGGAGCTTCCTGCTCTGATCATTGCTGATGTCAGTGGGGCTGCCCCCAAATGGCAAGCGTTCTGGCGGGAACACATCCTTTTGGACAGGCACACCCCCTGCCCACCTCCCAAATGGGGCGAGCTGTCACTCACCATCGACAGCTCGCCCCGTCTGCTGCGAGACCCCTAGCGATGCAGCGTCCATTGCTGGCCGGGTCTCGCGCATGCGCATGATGGAGCCGGCTCCGTCGTGAGCATGCCCAGTGGGGCAACATTGAGTCAGTTGCGAGCACTCAGCGCTTGCGACCGACTCTGAATGACCCCCATTATGTACAATATTTTGAGAATGTATACAAAAATACACATAGGGACAAGGGCACCGATATGAGCCAGTTCCTGCAATGTGTAAAAGTAAAGTAATCGCTAATGCAATCACTTTACTTAGTGTTTTGGGAACCGACCAAGCTATTGTGCATGTGCAGTCATCAGACAGCATATGTGTGAGTGGCCATTGCTGGGGAGGGATCCTTCTCCTGGTTAATGTTGTGTATATTAGCCTATAAGCTACAATATAAATCTTAAATATAGCTGCCCCCACAGGGGCATTTTAAGAGAGGAGGGGGGGCCCATGTGCAGCCTCCGTTTGGGCCCCCTCCTCTCTAAAGGTGGCTCAGCGGCACTAAGCGCTGTAGATTCTGGCTACATGCCAGAATTTACAGCGCATGTGCCGGTCTCCGGGAAATGGCGCCTGCGCCTACTTTCCCAGGGACATCATTTCTGTGCATGCGCAGATTTCTGGGAAAATGGCCGCCGCCATTTTCCCATTGAGTGTTTGCTTCTCTACAGCGCCGTTCCGGTGCTGCGGAGCAGCACTTCGACAACGTCGAAGAGGTAAGTAAATTTACTTATGGGTGCAGGGTGTGCGGTGTGGGCCCCCTGGACCCGGGGGCCCATGTGCCCCCCACACACTGCACCCATTATAGATACGCCTCTGAGCCCCGATAGAAACCCATAAGCACTGTTTGCACAATCAAAAACAGGGGAGGGGAGGACAGCAGTAGATTAAGGGGTCTGTTTACTAAGCAGTGTTAGGAGACAGAGTGAAAAGTGATAAGGTGCCAGCCAATCAGCTCCTAACTGCCATCTCACAGGCTGTGTTTGAAAAATGACAGTTGGGAGCTGATTGGCTGGCATCTTATCACTTTTCACTCTGTCTCCTAGCACTGCTTAGTAAATAGACCCCCAATACGTTAAAATCACCTGAAAATGTAAATTAGCGAATATCATGCTGCAAATTAATTTTGATAAATGATCCAAGCTTCTCACTCAATGGGTTATATTTATTAAAGTGCAGGTATTTAGGAGTGAAGATGTTGCCCATAGCAGCCAATCAGATTCTACTTAACATTTATCTAGCACCTATCTAGCACCTTCTTGAAGATAATAGCTAGAATCTGATTTGCTGCTATGGGCGACATCTACACTTCTATAAATGTTATGGACTTATGGGGTTCACTGCCAAAATATATATCTTATCTACTACAAGCCACCTGGCTAATCATATTGGGAACCCGAACAGCTGTGAGACGCTACATTCTTGTAATAAAAATAACACAAGGCTAAGAGTTAGACCTTTGCAAAGAGCTTCTTCATAAATAAAGGATCTGCTATCTACGTCTTTCATCTGAAGAACCTTTGTGAAAGTACTGTGAAGCTGTCCTTTAGTGTTTTCTTTGCAGCAGCAATAAACATTTGTCTGCTTTACATCCAGCTCTTCCTAAAGAAAATGATCAACCCCCTTAAAGTATCATTGTCACAGGTACAGCACAGATCAAGTATGAATTAAACTACAGTGGAGTCTCATACAATGGGCTCAAACCAATTGTCTGTAATCAGGGCCGTAGAGAGCCTGGGCGGGCCCGGGTAAAGGAGGAGGCGTGGACTAATCGCGGGAGGTGTGGCTATGCCCCCTTGGAAAAAAAAATATATAACTTTTGGAGCGCTGCGTCCCCCTTTAAGCCACCCAGCCCGGTGCTAAGCGGGGGGGGGGGGCGCTATCAGTGTGACCGCTCCCCCCACAGCCATAGGAGACTGTTCCGGCTGCTGCAGCAGCGGCGAGCAGTCTCACACTGCAGCCTAGCACAAGCTGTGTGCTGAGCTGCTGTGAGGGAGGTAAGGGGGGCGATGCCGGACCCAGGCCCCTCCAGGCCCCTCTAGCAAGCACGGGCCTGGGTAAACTGTACCCGCTCCCCCCCTCTTGGCGCCCATGTCTGCGATGATCTAATGAGTGCGAGTCATCGTGACAACAGCCGCACTTGACGGCAGCCCAAATTCACATAAAAGCGCTTGCAGCGCCATAGGGCACCGAATAAAATTATGCAAATTCGGGCTCGGAGCAGGCCATGAGGGGTGCGAGATGCTTTAATGCCGTAGCAACAGGACGCCGCACCCTTCGCAAACAATTAGATTGGCCAAAGTCCTGACAGCCTAAAAAAAATACTGAAAAACTAAAACAGACACATAAAAATGTCAATAGTTTCTTTCTCTTTTCTGTGCCTGGTAAGAAATGGCAATCTTATAGAGTTAGCATCAGGTTATCAGGTGCTGCAATGGTTCACAGATGCAGTTATATAATAAAATAATAATAGTAAATAAATACTCATTAACAACACTCATTACAACTACATACCGTATTTGAAATATTTCCATTTAAATGTAAACCACTATCAAAAAGAGGAGATGAAGAGCCACTGCTATGGTCACTAGGAGGTTCTGGAGAGCCTGAAATGTGAACATGAAAGGGGGTAATAACATTACACAACATCACTAAGTTAGATAGCTTACTGTACTGTGGGGGTGATTCACCTTAGGATTGAATTGCAAAGCTGCACACAGGCAGCTTTGCAATTCCGTCCTTGCTAATATGCAAATGCAGCAGGAGGTGTATGACACCGACCTGCTGCATTTGTGATCCCAGCATTGCGGCAGAGATCGCAGACTAGGATCACCATCAAGGCCATCGGTCGCGATAGTGGATGGCACCGGCCCACCAGCCAGCTGAGTAAGCCTCAGCTCACTCAGGCTGGCCAGCTTGCAAGGCAGCTTCTGGCCTTGCCACTCCCAGAAAACGAGGCGGATAAGCCCCCATTTTTGGGAACACCGGATGACCCTGCCCCAGCACCGCCAATGAAATGCCTCTGTCTGTCCATTAGGCAGAGGCATAGAAGGGGCTGCGGGCAGGGCCGTTGAGAGCGCTGCCGGGCCCCGGTAAAGAGGGGGCATGGCCTAATTGCTGGAGGCGTGGCCACGCCCCCTCGAATAAAAAAGTAGAAAAAAGTATACGGCGCTGCACGCCGGGGAGGGGGGCGCTGCGAGCCCCTCAGCCTGGCGCAAAGCCAGGGGGGGCACGATCAGTGTGATCGCTCCCCCCCTCAGGCATAGGAGATTGCTCGTGGCTGCTAAGCAGCAGCCGCAGCAATCTCCCACTGCATCTCAGCACACGCTGTGTGCTGGGAGATAGTGAAGAGGGAGGGGGGCGGTGCCGGACCCAGGCCCCCGCCGGGGCCCTCTGGAAGCTCGGGCCCGGGTAAATTGTACCCGCTCCCCCCCCTCTCGGCGCCCCTGGCTGCGGGCGATCACGCAGGATCAGTTCTGTACATTCGCAGAATGGATACTGATAATCGGGAATCTGCGTTCAGCATTGCACATACCTGAAATGCTGAATCAGCCACTGTATGTATACTATTTGAAACCTTTTTGCTTATGGATAGGTGAGGAGAGACTACCATTATTTACTTACCATATTGCTGATTAAAAACAAACTAATGAATATAAAGTAGTCGCTCATTGCCAAACACTATACCTCTGTGTTAGGGATAGTCAGTACTGTACAAGATAATGTAATATTTGGAAATGTGCAGTGAGTTTAGATGCAGAGGTGTACAACAATAATCTGTAATGGGTATAGCCAAAATCCTGCAAAGTGTCTTATACACACCTCAATATTTTGGCCCTGCCGCTATACAGTAGCTCAATATTGAGAATATATTGATTAAGTTAAATATGGCCTGTGACTGCTGGAAAGGTGTACCAGTGATTTTCTAATTGGAAGAGCTAGACCATCATTATCATTATTACAGTATGTATAATAAATAACAATAATGCTATCTTGGGATGATCAGCATTAATTATTATAGTAAATAACTCCTTTGTGTCTGGTCACTGCAATACTGGAGGAGGGGAATCACACATCAGCACATCTATTTATCTACTGTATGTCCATACCAGTTTGTTTCATTACATTTTCTATACATTTATGTGTTATTGATGTGTTCTTACCTAGTGGGAGCTTAAGAAATGAAGGAGCTTCCTTGAAATAATAAACAGTAATGGTGACTTCTTCTCCAGCATTCCGCAGTAAATGGACCTGGTAGGAATTTCACAAACATGAAAGAAAAGTGAAGACCAACGAATTGTAAAATATAAGTATTGCAGATGATCTTTATATCTCATATATGATGAACCGAGCACTTTTAATTGATGAACAAACATTGGCACACACTAGTATAAAAGCAAAATAGACATACATAAAGTATAACATATAATGTATATCATAATAATGGGCATTAAAAAAACATTCTACAAATACAAAGCTGATGATTGAAACGGCCGTTGGGCACTGAAGGGATCTATTCTGATAACCAGATGTTTTAATAAATATCTCTTGTCCTCATCGTGCTGGGTTTGTTATGTATGTGTATTGTGTGGACCTGGCACCGGACTGCTGTTTATATTAAGAATGCTGTTTTTTTTGTGTGTGTTTGTGTATGTGAAATGTCCAATTGTTACTGGATATAGGTATAAAGTCAGTTTTTATACATGAAAAGGAGAAATTTCATAACTTCTGGTTACAGTATATAAAAAGGAGTACATATTAATAAAATTGTTATGAAATGAATAAAACAAATACATTTTTTATAACCCAACAATTAATAGATTTCAGTAAACATTAAAATGTCAAAGATATATTCCCTCAACACTATTGATGTTGATGATTTATGTTGTCAGTTGTATCATGAGTCAGATATAGATTATACAGTTCAACAACTGCTTTAACTTATTTCATTGTTTTTTTTACTATTAACTTATACAAAGTTATTCAGGTTAAGTGATGTCAGCACATATGGAATGAGAAACAGGAGAACAAGGAAAAACATGGTAGAGAGCTACTTAAACCATTAAACCACTAAAAATTAAACTATCAATGACAGCAGATGCATTATAAATTAACAACTTCTAGAGAGTAAAGAAAAACTACTGGAATATTGTGACTACTGTAAGAGACACTATACAGAATATAGGATAATACATCTGAGAAAAGGGATAATAAGGTTACTGGGGAGATTTGTAGCAATACAAGTGAAAGTCACCACAGTGCATTCTGTATAATATTGAAGATTACTACTAATACCGTCATCAATGTTTATTTATTATGCGCCACAGAATCTGTAGCGCTGTACTGTACAGTCAGTAATACACAGACCAGAACAAATTAGTATAGAAGTATAATAAGCTGCATCATACAGATAGATAATGGAGCAAGAAAACAAACAATTGTATCAGTAAATACATAAGATGAGAAAATAGCAACTACATCACAAGATCCAAAGTAGAATGTAAAAGAGACTCTCCATGACGACAAGGAGGTGAGGACAGGAGACGGGTGGTGGGGAGTTCCTGCTTGTGGGAGTTATAGAGAAACCTCAAATAATGGCTGTGGTAGGAAATGAGTGGATGGGGCAGGTTGTACATGAAGAGGTGGTTGACAGGATTGGGCAGGGTGGGCAAATGTGAAGAGGTGAGTTGTAAGGGAATGCTTAAAAGATTGAAAGTTGGGGATAGTCTAGTCTAAAAGTGGTAAAGTCCAACAGGTGGAATGTGAAGTGGTCATAAGATGGGAGGAGAAGGGAAGGTCGTCAACAGAAAGGAGGATGGTTAGGGGAGTATTTATTGACAAGATTGGATAGGGAGCCAGTGGTGAATAATAGTAGGAGTGGGAGATGTGCCACAGTTTCTTTGGCTATTCTTGCATGATGGACATCTTGTGGTGACCTGGATGTAACAAGAGTAGTTATACTTGTTATGAATGTATTGTGTGTTCCGCAATCTATGGCTGCTGGTACAGTAGTTAAAAACTAAGCAGATACATACAATAATAGGTATTGTTTAACCTGAATATATGAACATCTGTGAAATGCAATGGTATCTTTGCCACTTCCTAACATCACTAAAGAATTAGTACACACAATTATGATAGTTAAGAAACAATGAAGTATAAGTGTGGCCTTTGGGGTTCGACTACCCCAGTGCAGAACATACACCTTTTGGGGCATATTTACAGTTGACCATATGTCAATTTTATTTTTTGCATAAAACATGTATTCCCATACTCTACGTGCACACCAGAACGTTGTACACATACACTATGTCTATTTATTTATTATCCTCTTGTGTGTATGGTCAACTTACACCCTGAGAAGCAGTTCCAAGCCGAGACAGGAAGCATAGACCAAGTACAGTAAGGGTGTGTTCACCTAACCATAACACAATGAGACATGGATGCATCCACAGATACTTATTTTAGTAAGATGTTTGTTTTTCTTGTGGGTTCTGAATAGGCAAAAATGGTGACTGCGATCAGCAGCATTATCTAACTCCTTCTCATTGGCTGCATTGACCTCTCCAGTTCAACCATTAAATAATTATTGTCATGGCTGTATCTCTGTCTATCAATTCATGACTGTATGTAATGATACTTACTGGACATTGCCAAGAGGTGCCAAAAAGGGGGTGAGGCACTCACAGATGATCCGGGCTGGGCCTGGCTAGAGGGCCTGGGTCTGCTTCATTTATTATATAGCACTAGCCTACTTTACAATATTTTATAATTGGGGCAAACACAATAATAAAACAGGATTGATCATTAACAGACAATGCTACCTACAAAGCTTTGAGAGGTCCTAAATTACAAGCTTACAATCTATGGGAAAATAGGAGTTTAATACCTGAGTTTAGGTGCCTCTTATTGCCTATTGGGTCATCCAGATAGCAAAGAGGAAACATTCTTAGTGGGGATATATATGATCCAATCAGTGGTTACAAGGGTTTTAAATATAGAGGGAAAAAAATGTAAGTTTGTAACTGTCGGAGCGCGCTGGAGCTCACATACCAGACATGACGGCTCTAGTCCCCTGGGCTTCCTGGTCTCCACCGCAGCTGGTAGCTGGCACACCTTCCTGCCTTGTTTGCAGGTGGCGACGGTTCCCTAATAGCACGCGTGCTGACCTGCTTGCATTTAAAGTGAAAGTAGCGCCGTACCTGACATCACATTTGGCGCCAAATTCAAACATCTTCCCTATAAAATGGATACTTATCACAAAGCGTGCCAAAGTGTTAAGTCACACCCCTAGCTCCAGTATTCCTGATCCTTATTATTCCATTTACCTGTTACTATCAATTCCTACATTAGTTACCGTTATTGTATATTACAACCTGTCCCTGGACATCTCCAACAGCTTTCAGCTGTCTACCAGTGTCTACCAGCTCCATACTGGGAACCCAAACAGTGGGCCGTAACATGCGTGTCGAGAGCTGCAAAGTCCAAATTTCCTTTCGGGGGTCCCTGGTGAAAACCCATGGCACTTTAGACTCTGCGGTTCTGTCCTGGGTATTAGTCAATACCATAGTACGGGTCAGCATCCACACTATTACCCCTGCGTATGCGACAGTACCTTTGTTAACACAAGGCTGCTGCTCACTGCAATACCATTACTATTAGTGCTACAGGAATGCAGCAAAATAATACAGATATTTTGAAATGATCTTATTATCAGATGTGCAATGTAAACAAATTCCAAATGAGTATTTTCATCTGTGCAGAAAGTACAGCAACTAGAAAGGTTCATGATAAAGAAGATAAAGTGTTGAGGCTCAATTTATTTTGTTTAATAAGTGCATCTATAAAATGTAATAGACTTGAAAAGAAAGTGTTATTGTTCATAATGTTCCTAATAACCACTCCGCTGTCACTGGCACAAGGCTGCCGTCACCCACTTAATCAGTGCATTTCAAATAGGTTTTCCTGAATGGTCACACCACTTAGGCACTGTATGTTTCCATGCTAATTGCAATGTTAATAAGGCCTCCAAACTGCATTTAATTATCAAAAATTGAACATGTACCATTAGCTAATCAGAGAAAATCAAATCTCCATGCTTTGAATATGTAGAGTAACCAAAGCATTTTGACTGTTTAATTAAAATGTTAAAGCAGGAAGCACTTTGGTATTACATAAGATAATTACACTGCAGTCCAATAATACTAAAGTTTGACGTTATATCCTTTCTATTTTTATCAGAGAGCAAAGAGTCAGTTAGATAGAAAAATTGTATTTGAAATTTAAGTTACTTCCTTTTTCATCATCCATTTTCATGCACACAATTATGTGGTTCACGTCCATAGTGGTAAAGTCTAGAGTGCGATATGTAACATGATTACACTTGTATTGCTGCAAAGGTAATCTCTATACCACTAGTAATTGTTTGGTAGCAAATAGCCATTCGTCACCTCATCATTATTTCTTTGTTGAGCTGCTCATCAAACACCATTGTAATAAATACCAGGGTTTAATATCTCTGTGCATTGCAAGCCATCACATATTTATACATTTCACCATCAGTCTGCAGCAGACAAGATGCAATGTGGGCTGCTATATGCACAGAATTTCTTTATTAGTTAGCTTCTAGCTCACTTGAAGGACACCTCCCAGTACCACGTATGTCCTCTTCTGACAACAAAACAACTCTTTTCTTTTTGTTGTAAAATGTAGCAAGTAGCAAAGTAGTTGTACAAAGTAAAGAGCTTCTGAGCATTTGATAAAGTATTCCCTTGCTGGCATATTTGAAGCCGATTGACTGTACAAGAAAGACCTGTGATTTTTGTTTAATTCCACAATATCCTTTTTAGATGTGAGCTCTTGTGAACAGGGCTGATGACTTGAATTTCCCGATTTGTCACTTTAGAAGTTACAAGATATACTGTAAGAGTCCTTCGCAGTGTTGATGATGTCATAGGGTACTGTTTATTTATATATATTTTAGATATGTGCGCTGAACCCCGTGTTTCGGTTTTGGTTTCAGATCTGAAATTTCAAAAAATTCAATAAAAAAGCAGCTAAAATTATAGAATTTTAACCTGTTAGCATGCAATCCAAAACTCAAGTTCGTTTTTTAAATTGAGTTCCAAACCACAGGTAGATCCCAAAGTAATTCCGAACTCACATCCGGTTAGTCTCGGAACCCCTAAATTCAGTTGTTCTCGGTTTCTGAAAACTGAACCCGCACATCTCTAATATATTTACTAACATGTTTAAACCTTATTGAATCATGTCATATTGGCCCCGCCCTCTCCCCACTAGGGAATGGGCAGGGTTTAGGAGGTCCACCAACTCTTCTAGAGATAAAACTAATGTAAATAATACTATCATGTTTATTATTTCTTAGCAAAAATGGGATAAACTATTAAGCAGCTATTGCGTTGCAAACTTCTTAATACATTGCACTATTTGTATGTAAACACAGGTCAAAGAACTGTGATTGCGATCAGCCACTTTCAAGAAAATGCAGCTTGATGTGTTTGTAAACCACCGGGGAAAACAGACATTAAATCACAGTTTGGAAATAAATTAACTTTGATTACTTAACACCGATTCAGAGTTGAGTGGAAGTCAGCCTTAATTACACAAGCATTGCATACAGGGAAATAAATATGGATACTCATTCGTATGCTGAGTTTGTTTTTTCTGCCCCTAGCCATACTGTATATGTGGTAAAAAATTGGCATTATCAGGGCACAAGCGGTATCCCTGCTGCAAGAGATCAGTCTGAGAACAGACAGTTGTCTGTGTACACATAACTCATTATAGCCCATCATTCTGGCAACAAGTCACTACACTTAGCCTACATGTGGAAGCCCCATTACCACCTGGTCACACCACACAGCTGTAAGTGGATATGTGACACTTACAACACCAATAGGTGCTTGTGCTCAGCTACCGAACATGCACAATGCAAATACATACAAGATCCTTCTGCATAACTGACTGTACGTTCAACTGTGCTTTGGCCCTCATAGTCCTTTATAGACCTTTAACTTGTTACAACATTGTTCTTTAAAATTTTGCTTTTAAATATCAAATGATATTACAAAAGTTAATTTGGTTTAAGACCCCTATATAATTTTTTATTTACTTTTTTGGTGGTCAAATAAAAAATGGAATACTTTTGAATGAATTCACCAAATTAAATAAAAAATCCTATTGGCCCAATTTAATGAGTTATATGAGTAGACTTTCTTATCTTTCTTTTTTTAATTCAGAATAGTTCTGAGTGACAACACTAAGCAATGTTCATAGAGATATAATCTACAAGTACTGTCCTCACAGGTAAACTGGTTTTAAATTAAAGTTTAATAATTCGTCTGTAATCAAGCACATCTCAATCAAACAGGATATGCTTTCATGTTTCTTTGTAAAAGAAATGTTTATTTTAATTAACAGCCTACTTCAAACCATCCTTCAATATATAAAATTAAATATTATACAAAATCATCAGACTGTGGAATAAAACAGACCAAAGAGCAATATACTTTATTCCAAGAAGTGCTGTGCAATGACCTGAGATTATGCCTGTAGTTATTATATATATATATATATATATATATATATATAAAAGAATTATATATATATATATATATATATATATATATATATATACTGCTCAAAAAAATACAGGGAACACTTAAACAACACAATGTAACTCCAAGTCATTCACACTTCTGTGAAATCAAACTGTCCACTTAGGAAGCAACATTGATTGACAATCAATTTCACATGGTGTTGTGCAAATGGAATAGACAGCAGGTAGAAATTATAGGCAATTAGCAAGACACCCCCAATAAAGGAATGGTTCTGCAGGTGGTGACCACAGACCACTTCTCAGTTCCTATGCTTTTTGGCTGATGTTTTGGTCACTTTTGAATGGCGGTGCTTTCACTCTAGTGGTAGCATGAGATGGAGTCTACAACCCACACAAGTGGCTCAGGTAGTGCAACTCATCCAGGATGGCACATCAATGGGAGCTGTGGCAAGAAGGTTTGCTGTGTCTGTCAGCGTAGTGTCCAGAGCATGGAGGCTCTACCAAGACACAGGCTAGTACATCAGGAGACGACGAGGAGATCGTAGGAGGGCAACAACCTAGCAGCAGGACCGCTACCTCCGCCTTTGTGCAAGGAGGAACAGGAGGAGCACTGCCAGAGCCCTGCAAAATGACCTCCAGAAGGCCACAAATGTGCATGTGTCTGCTCAAACAGTCAGAAACAGACTCCATGAGGGTGGTATTAGGGCCCGACGTCCACAGGTGGGGGTTGTGCTTACAGCCCAACACCGTGCAGGACGTTTGGCATTTGCCAGAGAACACCAAGATTGGCAAATTCGCCACTGGCGCCCTGTGCTCTTCACAGATGAAAGCAGGTTCACACTGAGCACATGTGACAGACGTGACAGAGTCTGGAGACGTCAAGGAGAGCGTTCTGCTGCCTGCAACATCCTCCAGCATGACCGGTTTGGCAGTGGGTCAGTAATGGTGTGGGGTGGCATTTCTTTGGGGGGCCGCACAGTCCTCCATGTGCTCGCTAAAGGTAGCCTGACTGCCATTAGGTACCGAGATGAGATCCTCAGACCCCTTGTGAGACCATATGCTGGTGCGGTTGGCCCTGGGTTCCTCCTAATGCAAGACAATGCTAGACCTCATGTGGCTCGAGTGTGTGAGCAGTTCCTGCAAGACGAAGGCATTGATGCTATGGACTGGCCTGCCCGTTCCCCAGACAGACCTGAATCCAATTGAGCACATCTGGGACGTCATGTCTCACTCTATCCACCAACACCACGTTGCACCACAGACTGTCCAGGAGTTGGCAGATGCTTTAGTCCAGGTCTGGGAGGAGATATCTCAGGAGTCCATCTGCCACCTCATCAGGAGCATGCCCAGGCATTGTAGGGAGGTCATACAGGCACGTGGAGGCCACACACACTCCTGAGCCTCAGTTTGACTTGTTTTAAGGACATTACATCAAAGTTGGAGCAGCCTGTAGTGTGTTTTTCCACTTTAATTTTGAGTGTTGCTACAAAACCTGACCTCCATGGGTTAATAAATTTGATTTCCAATCATAATTTTTGTGTGATTTTGGTGTCAGCACATTCAACTATGTAAAGTACAAAGTATTTAATAAGAATATTTAATTCATTCAGATCTAGGATGTGTTATTTTAGTCTTCCCTTTATTTTTTTGAGCAGTGTATATATATATATATATATATATATATATATATATATATATATAAAACACAGTCCAGCTGGCAGCATTCACGTCACGGACAGTACAAAAACAGTATCACAGAGACCTCTTGTCAGTTCAACGTTTCGGTTTTATCAAACTTTCGCCAGGCATCCGGCATTGTTCTTATTACATTACTATATATATATATATATATATATATATATATAGTATAAAAAATGAACAAGGGGGGTGCACTCACCAGTCTTCTAAAATGAGTTTTTATTTCATCTTTTTAAAAAAAAAAAAAAAATTTTTACAGCATCATAGTAAAGCTTCGACGTTTCGGTCCTAGCCATGGACCTTTGTCAAGGTACACTTCCAAGTAGTACTTTGCATCAATATATACCTGAGTCCAATTAAGAGACTCCTCCCTCACAATCATGTGAGTAGAAACAATACAAACATATAGAGACATGAAGACATCATTTGTAATTGTGCAATAATACCAATCAAAGATTAACTAAAAAATGAAAAGTAATGAAAAAAACATGTTAACAGACACATATATAAAAACAAACCTTACAGGTATAATCGAGCTGCATCCCCCGCTAGCGTGCGTGTCAATTCCCCAAACTTCCTACCAAGTGGAACGCAAGTCGGTACCATTTCCTGTCAAGTGGCACGCAAGCTAATACAGCAGTCATGACAACCGCTGTTAAGGCTTCCTGCACTTCATCCGTCGATGCTAGTGCCCGGATCAATCAAATCACAAAGTAATATACAAGAACACTAGGGACCCGGTGACGCAGACAAACAAGTATACGTCACCATATAACCCATTAATTTAAATGAAGATGTAACTAACAGAGTTTTCATATATTGACTCATCAAGCTAATATCAATCGGGCAGTCGACATGCACGTCCATCAAAAAGACGCAGCCTGTAAGCAAACCAATGATAAACACCTCCTCATAGATAATATAATGATAGGACAATGTCTATCCATCTGGATTGAATTACATATGCCTAAATTATAATGCATACAAAAACATGGTTTGTCAACATGTGTGTCGACATTTTTTAAAAAATTTCAATTATAAACAACCAAATTTAGACACATTAAATAATTAAAAATAAATAACAAATAAACAAACTCCATAGGAAACCCACATTGCCACAACACTCGAAAAAACAAAAAATAAAAAATATTGTATCATTACAAAATCTGATGATGCACCCCCACTTGAGATCCAAAAATACTTTAATCCAAAAACATCCCAAGGTGTATAGCTTCATTAAGGCCGCGAGGGTGGACCGTATCCAATTTATGTATCCACATCGCTTCTCTCTGGAGCAAGAGTTTGGCCCGATCGCCTCCTCTCTTGGGTGGAGGCACCCAATCGATAATCATGCATCTCAATGTTGCTAAAGCATGCTGTGTTTCAAGGAAATGTCTTGCTACAGGTTTATCAGAAGAACCATATATACTGGACTTTATATATATAGTATATGTATTTATATATAAGAAACATGTGTTTCTTTAGAAACGTTACTGCCTCAGGTATTGAATGCTGAGCCACCAATATTCTGTATACCTTTCTATCTATCTATCTATCTATCTATCTATCTCATATCTATCTATCTAGATCGGGACTGCGATTGCAGAGGCTATGCAGACCCCTCGCTGAGGGAACAACAGGAAGCACCATTTGTGGATGGTGACGAGGGGGTGGTCGGTGAAATGCAGACGCACCAGTGCGTTCGCACGCCGTTACAGGGGAGTGCATAAATTAGCCACTGCGATACCATATGCAGTGTGAGGCCTCATAACGTGCATGGTTGTTAGCAATTTCTGAGTAAGGTCAGGGCTTGTGCAAGTGTGCGTGAGGCTGCGATGGTACTCAATTGTACCGATGCTTTCGATATTCTGCTAAACATTATGCATGTGTGTAAAGTAAAGTGGGTGTCCTTATGTTGTGCTTTGCATTGCAATCTCAATGGATTAGCTTGCTATCACAGATGAACTGCATGCATAAGCAATATTGAGATCAATAGTGAATCGAGCCCTAGAACCCCTGTTTCAGCTGAAGAAAAGTAGTGTGATGCTGCTCCCCACATGCTGCTCAGGAGGTGTAGTGCTATTTTGGGTCAGGCTGCCCCAATACACACATTAATGACCATCCCCCAATTTTATTATTATCATTAGTTAGCAAGGGGTGTAGCAAGATATGGGGATATTTATGATTGTACATTTTAAGACAAACATAAGAAAATAACCATTCAAACAGAGGTTCAACTGATCAATTACAACCAGAAAGGCCAACAACAAACCAAAACACATAGCTACCAACATACAGGAGTAAAAGTCAAGACCCTTTGTGTGCGCAGAAGGAGCATTCCTGAAAAAGGGGTATGGGATTGTTGAAAGGGGGCATGGCCTGATGGCATGCCTCTGTTTCCATAACCCCTCGGGCATGCCCTACGCTCCCACTGCCCCAGGTTCTCCCTCACACTGTAGATGCTGTGTGCACATGCATGTTGTGAACTCAGGGACTCCAGTGGTTCTCAGCTCTGTCTTTTGTGAGAACCTTAATTAAACTCCAAGTGTTATAGTAGACAAGAGGAACACCAATAGTGTAATATTGCATGATCTGTACAGAAAATAACCACTTACAACTTGGACTGCATACCAGAAAGTAGATTAATGTCATGTTTTTAATGTGTCTTTTTGTTCGTCCCTTCTGTGTTTCTTAGGTCTGGTAATTATATGGTGGAACACATAGAAAAAGAAGAGACATCCACATAGTGTGTTATATTAACAAACACTCTGTTTAGAATGAGCAGTCATGCATTAGAGAATTACAGTCCACAGCCAAAGCATCATGTGAAAAGGCTCAAGTCTAAGGATAGTCAGAGAAGGATGCAATCAAGGATTAGGGAGTCCTGAAAAGAATGAAGATGTGTCCTTCACATTTAACATAATTCTGTGTACACATTGAGTAGTTTTGTCTGCCCTGTAATGAGTGGGTGGTTCCCTCTTAGGCAGGGTTAGAGACCTCCTGATTATAGGAAGTTGGGAGTACTCACTGGATATGATTCTCACAGCAGAATCCCCCCCCCCAGTAAAACAGTTCATGTAAGTGGAATCCCTGGACTCCTTATAGGGCAGGTCTAGAATCACTCTCTCCTCTTCTGTGAAACAAATTAGGTATAAACAGGTAGGGTTCTGCTGAGCCTTGTAATTCCACAGAGATTATCACAGCCTTGCACATAGTCTCTCTCTCCTCTCCTTCTGCAGAGACTCCACCATGCTCTTTGCCATGCGGTGGGAGGGCATATGTGTACTACTGCATGTCCTGTCCTGTGTCTTGTTCCCAAGCTATCATAAATGCACCACTTGTTGAGGGCAAAGCAGCCCTCTGATGTTTGCTTTACTGATGCCACTGAGAGGAGTAAATTACGCTGACACCAAGTGACAATCTGTCAGTCGGAATTTTCCCAGTAACTGATAAATATTTCCACTGCACAGTATCGTACGTCATCTTGAGTGGAGTATGATTGAGTAGGACATGCTCAGTCTGTACATGTCCTACCAGCCCACATTCCACTCAAGATTAGTATACAGTACAGAATAAATATTTTGTAGTTACTTGGAAATTTAGAACTGACAGTAATAAAAAGCATCTGCACCCCGAGGCACGTGTTGCATGTGCCTAATGGGAAATTCACTACTGGCTAGTGAGGAACTCTGTTGTCCCTGCATCAAACATATTTTTGAGAATTAAGGCCAAAAATGTAGAAGGGAATGGATGATTTTTTCATGAGAAATGGCGTCCATCTTGCCACCTTACACTATAGACTCAGGATACGCAGAACACAGAAGATTGTTCTCATATGCATAGAATGATCAGTTCCTGATAATAAATCCTTTAGCTCTTTTAATGTTTCTAAGGGCCTCTTGGTAACTTCCCTAATGAGTTTTCTCTTTGCCATCAGCTTTGGAGAGATGTGGTGATCTTGTCGATGTCCTTGTTCTGCCACATTTTCTCCACTTACTGATGATAGTCTTCACAGTGTTCCATGATACATGTAATGCCTTTGAAAATTGTATACAGCTCTCCTGATTGTTTTTTTCTACAATAGGATCTCATAGATGTTTTCAAAGCTCCTTGTGAACCACAATTATTATGGTATAAAGCAACCAAGAAAACTGGTGGGAAATAATACAGACACTGTCAGTGGCGGGCTGGGCCGGGGGGCAGGGTGTCATGTGCCCCCCGGGCCGCAGCATCATGCGGGCCGCGGGCAGTCTGTGTCACTGTGACACAGACTGCACCGCATGTGTAGCGCTGACCGGACAGAGTTCGGTCAGCGCTACACAGCACAAACACACAGCCGCCGGAGCCGGCAGCTGTGTGCTTGCTGTAATCAGCAGCCGCTGAGAGTCTGTCAGACTCTCATCGGCTGCTGCTGCTCCCAGTGGGTAATGGGAGAGACGTCGTCATGATGACGTCTCTCCCATAATGCAAATCGGCCGGAGGAGCCAGTAGAAGAGTCGGGACCAGGAGCGGGAGTTTCAGGTAAGTGTTTTTTTTTTTTATTAAGTCTCTCTCTACTGGGGGGGGGACTACTGGGAGCACTACAAGGGGGAGATTACTATAGGGGCACTACCAGGGGGGGATTACTACTGGGGGCACTACCAGGGGGGTGGATTACTACTGGGGGCACTACCAGGGGGGGGGGGGGAGTACTACTACTACTGGGGGCACTACAAGGGGGGACTACTACTACTGGGGTAACTACAAGGGGGGCTACTACTGGGGGCACTACTACTGCTGGGGGCACTACAAAGGGGGAGGACTACTACTACTGGGGGGTGGACTGCTACTGGGGGCACTATATAAGGGGCACTGCATAGGGGTACCACTATTGGGGGCACTATATAAGGGGCTTACTACTGGGGGCACAAGGGGCACTGCACAGGGGGGACCACTACTGGGGGCACTATATAAGGGGCTTACTACTGGGGACACAAGGGGCACTGCATAGGGGGGGATCACTACTGGGGGCAATACTGGAGGCCTGCATAAGGGTGTTCTCTCCTGTGGAAAACCGGGGCACTGCATATAGGCACTACGACAGGGGGCTGCCCCTAATCTTTATTTTTACCTTACATTAAACCCATATGGACCCGCCTCCTCCCTGAAACATTTGAGGGGGGGGCGGCGCCGTAGCACGCACGTTCTTCGTTCACCCTGGCTACACGCTACTCCTCTGCCAGGGCTGCCTGCATGCATTTGCCCCCCAGGCTAAAAGTTGCCAGCCAGCCCCTGGACAATGCTGATATGTATTTGGGGTTAATCACAATAACTGTCTTAGCTAACAGGTGTATACTAATGCTCGAAATACACAGAGGAAAACCTCACAAAGGCGCTAGCGTGACTCAATTCTCCTTAATAATTTTTTTTTTTATATTTTTAAGTGTAATCTTAAAAGATATATACTGTATATATTGTGACACTTCAAACTGGTTGCTGCTACTAGAAAATAAGGAGCTGAGCCTTATATGGGAAATAGTCAACAGAAAAATACTCAAAAAGAAGGAGCAATAACCATATATAATATCACAATTTAATAATCAAATTAATATGTATTCAATATAAAAATAAAATAAATAGACATTAAAATATATTTCAGCTGATCACAATATCCAAAACTAAGTTACTAACATGAATAGATTGGCACAGTGATTTTAGGCACAATAAAACTGAACAATAAAAACATTAATGCTAGATCATATGTGCAAATAGCTACACATATATAATACCCCTTTTACACCGGAGCTAAAACCCGGGTTATTGCAGGGTTAACCCGGGCAGCTCCTTGGTGTAAAAGGGTTGAATCGCCGGGTCGAGTGACCCGGCAATCCAACCCAGGTAAATAGCAGTGTTTAACACGGGAGTAACCCGTGAAACCCTGCTGCGTGTATGGCGCACTCCGGGTTTTGATGACCTGCAGTGCGCCGCAAGCCGGCCGATTGTTCCAGCTTCAGTGGCGCTTGGAGGTGACGTCATCTCCAAGCGTCCACTTTCACGCCGGAAAAACTGGGTCTATGTAAACCCGACTGCAGTGTGAGCGGCGCCGACTTGAGAATATCCCAAGTCGGCGCCGGCTAAATTCCGGGTCTGATCCGGATAGGAACCCTGTTCCAACTCCGGGTCAGACCTGGAATTTTGGTGGAAAAGGGGTATTAGCTAATCCGCTGGTTCGCCCATACAAAAAAAAGCTTATAGGAACAAAACATAGTTGAACTCTGCACAAATTCGTGATCTTAAGTCGATATGGAAATCCTCAAGCACCTAGTGTAGTATAAATTCCTTTTTAGGAGTTATTGTATGCACACAATTGGTATAAATTGCAATTGAGGACTCCTCATAGTATGTTAATTTGTGCAGTTTTCTTTTTCTTATTTATATCTTGCAGCAATGTGTAACAATACGCAAACACAATTGGTAACAAACCACCTGTAATGCCTCAATCTGATGGCAACAGAAACACTTGTTCAATTAGTCCGTCCTAAAGCTAATTGTCAGAAGACAGTCTGTTGATAAACACTAATAGTGATGAATAGGTCTTAATGCAAATTAATTCATCTTAGTAAACATATTCCAAACAATCATGGATAATTGTCAGCTTTCATACACAAGATAATAGTTGCTGACAGTATTAAGTATGCCCTCCATGCATGGCTTTGTCCCACTGAAACTGTGGGAGAGACTGTCAGATACAGTTGGGACCAGGCAATGCTACCAAGTACTGCTTACCGCTACCTCGTGCGGGCCCTGAGATGGTATGTAGTGCTGCTGATGATCAGTCCGGGCTTGTTAAGCTGCTGATGAATGGTTTCCACCGTGATGGTAGGCGCGCTGGTGTGGTCCCAGCAGCTGCTGCCCTGATCTAATGGGAGAAAACTTGTTTCCAGGTAATGTCCTTGGTATTGAAAAAGGGGGTGGAGCTTGACACGTTTCTCAGCCACGAACAAGGTGCTGTTTCCTCAGAAGTGCTTCCCCTCCTGTCCTTTTATTCGATCTTTATGTTAATCAAGGAGATAATTAGATCCTGCTATTCAGTTTAACTCATTCAGACCAATTTCTCATTATTTTACCATAATTACTGTCTTCTTTGCCTTATAGTAAAGGTTTTCAGCTGGAAATGATTATTAATATTGTGGCAGATTTATGGCTCAAATAAATAACACGAAAATATTGCTAATAGAACCTGGAATTTCAGACTGCAATTAATAATATAAATCATTAGTGGATTGCATCACTATATTTAAATTTAGTAAGAAACAAGGTACACAGAAAAAAAAATATACTGTATATAATCTACAAAACACACATATGTACTGTAGGAAGAAACCTTTTATGAATTTTACACCACTCTACGCTGTCCCAGACTTGGACACAATAGTGATTTCTGTATTACTGACTATGTGTTTAAAGCGCAAAATAGCGTTACAATGCAAATTTGCAACAATGTATATGCTGTTCCAGCTTTGCACACTATAGCAACTTCTCTTGAGCAGTGACTGGAAGTGGTTTCTGTCAGAGAGACAGCTCTGTGTATTCCAAACTGATTGTGCATTTAAAGTGCAAAATAGCGTAACACCGCAAACTTGCAACAATGTCGTTACATCCTTGGACACTATAGTGATTTCTCATGTCCAGTAAGTGGTAGTGGGATCTGTATGAGAGAGAGCTCTCTGTAATATATGGTTGGCGCTATGGTGGCTGTCAGCCATCTACGATGGGTTAGAAATGGCATCTCTGGCGGGCGCATGCCCAGTAGGAGGGTTGCAATGGGATTTCTGGCACATGCCCAGTGGGTTGAGAGTCATACACAGTGCATCAGGTCCCTTCCCCCAAAGCAAGCAAGAGCCTCTCGTTACCATAATAAAGGATGCTTTGTTAATCCATTTACTGTAAGCAGTCAGCTCTGCCCTTGTGTCCTGAAAAAGGCTACGAATAGTGACCATTGCCAAGGACACCATCCCCATCTGTTAGGACAACTAGTGTGCCGCTATGAATGTGTCTGTACTGTATATTAAAAACTGACGGTGCGGTTGAATTTTACACCACTCTACACTGTCCCAGACTTGGACACAATAGTGATTTCATAACTTCAGAAACTGGTAGTGAATGGTCTCTGTACAGTATGAGAGAGAGGTCTCTGTATTACAAACTGACTGTGCGTTTAAAGCACAAAATAGCGTTACACCGCAAACTTGCGACAATGTAGATGCTGTTTCAGCCTTGCACACTATAGCGACGTCTCTTGAGCTGTGACTAAGAATGGGCTCTGTCTGTGAAAGAGCTCTCTGTATTACAAACTGATTGTGCTTTTACAGCGCTAAATAGCGTTACACCGCAAACTTGCGACAATGTCGATGTCATTTCAACCTTGGACACTATAGTGATTTCTCATGTACAGTAAGTGGTAGTGTGATCTGTATGAGAGAGAGCTCTCTGTATTACATGGTTGGCGCTATGGTGGCTGTCAGCCATCTCCGATGGGTTATAAATGGTATCTCTGGCAGGCGCATGCCCAGTAGGAGGGTTTGTGCGTCAATACCTGTATGTGTTGTTATAAATGACAAATTGTAGCCTTCCAAGCTTCAATCCCTGGATGCCTGCACTGCTTTGCCCAAACACCACACCACAGATGCCTGCTGTAATGAGTGATGCACCTGTGTGTAGTGAATTAGCATCGTGCATCATGCTGTACGTGTGTAGGTAAAATGGCGGCCAGAAGAGAGAGGAAGTTTTCTCCAGGCGAGCTCTTACTCTTGGTCAAGTGTAGAGACCAGCTATTCTCTACCAACCAAGAGAAATAGCTTGCTTACAGGAGAGCCAGAAGGGAGATATTTGCTAAATATGGGCACTGCCGGACCATCCGGGCTCTGCAATGGCGGTGGTCTGACCTGCTGCACAGGGATGCGCCTCGGCTACGCCGAATAAGGAGGCGTCTCCAGCGTAGTAAGTACAATATTGCTGTACAATTACATAAATTACAGTATACAGTACAATAACTGATGCCCACACTGCTTTGCCACAGACGCCTGCCGTAACGAGTGACGCACCTGTGTGTAATGAATGTGCGTCGTGCGTCACTGGCTAGTGAAAATGGTGATGAGATCAAGGCGCTTCTCTCCTGGGGAACTCTTTCTCCTTGTTAAGTGGCGGGACCAAAATTTCACCACTAACCAGGAGAAAGAGGAGGCCTATAGGAGAGTGAGCAGGGAGATTTTTGCCAAATATGGCCGCCGGCGTGACACCAGGCCCCTACAAGGAAGATGGTCTGACCCTGACCTTCTACGTAGGGACAGGCCATGGCTAAGGCGTATACAGAGGCATCTCAGATGCAGTAAGTACAGTATTGCAGTATAATCACATGAATTACAGTATACAGTACAATAACAAATTCAATGCACGACTCTGACATACTGTACTGTACAGTACACTGCATTGTAGGGTATTGGATACTATCTGATGATGACTGACAGTTGTTACCACACCCTCACATGACTGACAGAGATTTGATTGACAGGGTCATTAAATCTACATGGACAAAAGGGCGACACACTATAGGTCGATATGGCTTGTTTGTATAATAAACCTACAATAACAAAAGGCAAGTTGATCCACCATACTAATGCCTGTCGACCAAATCTATGTCGACCTACTGTGCACACTGTTTATCTGTGCTGGCCCTGCCCCCTTTAAGTCTTTACAGTATTTACTAAGCAGTGTTAGGAGACAGAGTGAAAAGTGATAAGAAAGTGATAAGGTGCCAGCCAGTCAGCTCCTAACTCATCTCACAGGCTGTATTTGAAAAATTACAGTTGGGAGCTTATTGGCTGGTACAGTACCTTATCACTTTTCACTCTGGCTCTGATTCAGAGCCGGACACTCTGACAGAGCTCTCGCTCTGAATCAGGGCCGTCCCTGCTCCTTTTTGGAGCGGCCTCCTGGCCGCTCGCATAGCTGTGGGTGACCACCCACAGCTATAGTGAGCGGCCAAAATGATGGTTGCGATGGTCTAGACCATCACGACCATTGGGCTTGTGATGAGACCCTTGCGGTAGGGTCTCGCTGCCGCAAGCCCTGGAGTGCTTTTGGCTCTATCAGAACCAAAAGCACTCCCATTTACATCACTAGTGATGTCTGTGGTGCCGGCCCCAGACGGTAGGTGTTCCCATGGGAACGCCTCCGTCTGGGCTGCCACGCCCCCAGCACGCCCACCAAAGGGGGCGTGCTGTCAATCACCATCGACAGCAAGCCCACTTTGGTGCGAGACCCATAACGACGGCTTGGCCATCGTTATTCGGGTATCGCGCATGCGCACGACAGAGCCGCCTCCGTGTGTCTGAATTAGGCCCTCTGTCTCCTAACACTGCTTAGTACAGTAAATAGACCCCATAAAAAATTTTAATTGCCAGGGTGTGCCTATAGCATCCAAAGTGTGCAAAGGCCAGCAATTCTGGCAGCATACTTTTTTATGTTGGGCCCAATGCCAGCTTCACAGACTGCAGTAGTTTAAGGCCATCTACTGTACAGTACTGCACCGTAATCCCTCTCCAATTTGGAATAGAAGTCTGAACTCTTGTTTTCAAATTCTCCATAATGACGACATGTACTGTATTTTTTCCCCACAGTTCGAGAAACCCCCCCTGCCCCTGCAGCACTACCACCATCACCACCACCGCCAGCAGCCGGGCCCAGTGGGCTGACTAGCCTGAGTAAGTACACACTATTGTACATTTCTCTCTCTCTTTCTCTTCTCTCTCTTTTTCTCTCTCCTCCTCTCTCTCTTTCTCTTTCTTTCTCTCTCTCTCTTTCTCTCTCTCTCTCTCCCTCTTTCTCTCTCTATTTCTCTCACTCTCTATCTCTCACTCTCTGTGTTTTCAGGGAAAATTACATGTTTTTTTCCCCACAGTTTGAGAGACCGTACCCCCACCTGCCCAGCGGGATGAAGCCGGCCCCAGCGAGAGTCTGCGTAAAAACAGTACTGTACACTACAGTACATTGTTCTCTCTCTTTCTTTCTCTCTCTCTTTCTTTTTTCTCTCTCTCCCTCTTTCTCTCTCTCTTTCTATCCCTCCCCCTCCCCCTCTCTCTCTTTGTATCTCTCTCTTTTTCTCTCTCTCCCTCTTTCTCTCTCCCTCCCTCTCTCTCTCTTCCTTTCTCTCTCTTTCTTTCTCTCCCCCCTCTCTCTCTCTCTTTCTCTCTCTCCCTCTCTCTCTCTCTAACTCTCTTTTTCTCTCTCTCCCTCTTTCTCTTTTTCTCTCTCTATCTTTCTTTCCCTCTCTCTCCCTCCCCCCCCCCTCTCTCTCTCTCTCTCTCTCTCTGTCTTTCTCTTTCCCTCTCTCTCTCTCTCTCTCTCTTTGTCTCTCTCTCTTTTTATCTCTCTCTCAACACATCTCCAACCTCTTCTCCTTACACAATAATTATTTCTGTCCTTGTGTTTTTTAGTAGAAGACATTGAAGGGCCTCAGCCCTCCCCAGTCGAGGAGGAGGACCCAGACTCCCCTCCCCAGCCAAGTAAGTACTATATACAGTAGTATACTATAGGACATTTTGTATTAATACTGTAATACAGTACAGTACAGTATATACTGTAGTAATGTTACAGTTGAGTATGTTTACCCTCTACTTTCCCACTGAGTACTGTACATTACTGTATTATTATTTTCTTTACGCAGAACACCTCCATATAGTGACAGTGGAGCTGGAGAGCACCGAATTCAGTAAACCTTAAACTTGCATTTTTTTCTCTCTCTCTCTTTGTTTCTTTCTTTCTTTCTTTCTCTCTCTCTCCCTCTTTCTCTCTCTCTCTCTCTCTCTCTCTCCCTTTTTCTCTCTATCCCTCTCTCTCTCTTTCTCTCTCTCTCTCTCTCTCTCTTTTTTTCTGTACTTGTGTAACAGTAAGTAACATAATTTTTTTTCAACAGCATCACCAACTGAAGAGCCCCTGCCTGGCCGCCCGCCGCCCCTTTTTAGTCGCCCTTGAGTGACCGTCCTGTCCCCGTGGCCATCTTGTATTTGCTCATTGGCCATCTTAGTTTCAGTCACAAAATTACTGTGTTTAATATCCCGCTGCCTCAGTATGCCACGTCCTTTGCCCATCCCCGTAGACGCTGATTTGTGTATCAAGTTTCTATCACACCGTATACCGCTGATCTATTCCCAGCCACCTGCTTCCCTTTAGTCTCCCGTGAGTGACCGTCCTGTCCCCGCGGCCATCTTGTGTTTGCTCAGCGGCCATCTTAATTTCAGTCGCAAAATTGATGTATTTAATATCCCACTACCTCAGTATGCCCCGTCCTTTGCCCGTCCCCGTAGACGCTGATTTGCATATCGAGTTTCTATCACACACCGTATACCGCTGATCTATTCCTAGCCGCCTGCTGCCCCTTTTAGTCTCCCGTGAGTGACCGTCCTGTACCCGTGGCCATCTTGTGTTTGCTCAGCGGCCATCTTAGTTTCAGTTGCAAAATTGCTGTGTTTAATATCTGGCTGCCTCAGTATGCCCTGTCACTGTAGACGCTGATTTGCGTATCGAGTTTCTATCACACACCGTATACCGCTGATCGTTTACTAATCTCCCACTGCCCCTTTTAGTCTGCCGTGAGTGACCGTCTTGTCCTCGTGGCCATCTTGTGTTTCCTCAGCAGTCATCTTAGTTGCAATTGCAATACTGCTGTGTGTAATGTCCTGTTTGTCTCCTTCATAGATGCATCTTTGCGTATTAAGGGACATACTGTATGTATGAAAGCTTGATGTGAGATAAAATTGGGAAATATATATCACCAATAAACTCAAAATGATCATTTATTAAACACAGCCTGCAAAATGTAAGTTACAATCTGGTTATACTGTATACTGTATCTCACTATTTTATCGCACATCAAGCTTTGATACATACAGCACTGTACTGTATGCCCCTTAGTTTCCATCAAGCAGGCCACATTTCATACTACAGTATCTGCTGGTGTAAATGTGAGGAAATTTAATGTGTAATACTTTTTAGCCGTTACTGTACAGTATGTTTAGCCTTGGTCATGACAGTACAGTATGCCTGATATACAGTACTGTACTGTATATATATTCAGAACTGATATAGAGCACCAAATGTGCTATTTGTATAACGTAAATTTAAACTTAGTGTGTACTATACCATTAGAAGCATTAGTGTAAAAGTTACAGTAAATGTGCAAAGAAGTGCAATAATGCAATGATAGGTACAGTACAGTATAATACTGTACTGTATGTGCATACAATTATACTGTATACAATACGTACAGTAAATACAATGTAAGGTGCGGAATATTAAATAATATATCATGTTTTTATTTGTCTTTTATGTACTGCCCTACACAGTACAGTATGTGTGAGGGGCAAGTCTACTGTACTGTATATTCTGAATTAAATTATTATTTTTTTATATTCATATATTATGGCATTTTTAGGCTGATATACTGTACACAGTACTGTAATATTCCACACCTTAAATTTTATTTACTGTACGTATGTAATTGTATGCACATATTATACCTACAGTACTGTATCATTGCATTATTGCACCACTTTGCACATTTAACTTTTACACTAATGGTTCTAATGGTACTGTACACACTAAGATTTGATTTATGTTATAAAAATAGCACATTTGGCGCTCTACTGTACAGTACTGTATATCAGTTCAGATATTCACACATTTTATTACTGACAAATCACCATTGTCATTTTATTACTGATGAGCTGACACCTACAGTACTGTACAGTATAGTACAGTATATCATTAGGGAGTGTTTTTTTAGACACCTGTATTATTTATCATATTTATTATCTTGTACCTCTATACAACCTCACAATATTGGTTAAGCGTATTGTGATAAAGGGCTTTAACAACACTTGGCGCTGTAATCTCCTATCTTTATATATAACACACACACAGTGTTGGGAGACAGTGAAAAGAGATACTGTAAGGTACTTTACCAACCAATCAGCTTCCAAATGTAATTTTTGAAATGCAACGTCGAAAAATTATAGTTGGGAACTGATTGGTTGGTACAGTACTGTACCTTACAGTATCTCTTTTCACTGTCTCCTAACACTGATTAGTACTGTATACAGTACAGTACTGTATGTACTGTATGCATTCAAGCATGCCTTTGTCTCCCCCATTCTTAAAAAACCTACCCTTGATCCTAACCTTCTTTCTAACTACCAACCCATCTCTCTCCTCTCTTTTGCCTCCAAACTCCTTGAGCGGATTGTCTACAAACACCTTACCACTTTTCTTTCCTCCCACTCCCTCCTTGATCCTTTTCAGTCTGGCTTCCATTCTCTCCACTCCACTGAAACTGCCCTCACAAAAGTCAGCAACGACCTCCTTGCTGCCAAATCCAAGGGCCACTACTCTCTTCTCATTCTCCTTGATCTCTCTGCTGCTTTTGACACTGTGGACCACCCTCTCCTGCTGCATATCCTTCACTCCCTTGGTCTACGTGACACTGCCCTCTCCTGGCTGTTATCCTACCTCTCTGACCGATCTTTCTCAGTTTCCTCTCATGACTCCTCTTCCCCCCACAGCCTCTTACAGTAGGTGTTCCTCAAGGCTCTGTTCTTGGACCTCTTCTATTCTCCCTCTATACTTCCTCTCTAGGTGAACTCATCAGCTCTTTTGACCTCCATTATCATCTCTATGCTGATGATACTCAAATCTACATTTCCTCCCCTGATCTCTACCCCTCTCTTCTGACTCGTATCTCCAACTGTCTCTCTGCCATCTCTTCCTGGATGTCCCAGCGATTTCTTAAACTTAATATGTCTAAGACAGAGCTGATCGTCTTCCCACCCTCCCACATAACCTCACTTCCCACTATTTCTTTATCAATTGATGATATAACTATCTCATATAGCCTCAAAGTGCGCTGTCTTGGAGTCATCCTGGACTCATCCCTCTCCTTCAAACCACATATCCAGAACCTTTCACAGTCCTGTCATTTCCATCTCAAAAATATTTCTAAGATCAGACCCTATCTCACCCAGGATGCTACAAAAACCCTCATACACTCACTGGTAACCTCCTCCTATCTGACCTCCCCAAATCCCATCTCTCTCCTTTCCAGTCTGTCCTCAATGCTGCTGCATTGCTTATTTTCCTCTCCAAATGCTCTACATCTGCCTCCACTCTTCTACAAGCCCTCCACTGGCTCCCCTTCCCTTTTAGAACCTAATTTAAGGTTCTCACGCTCACTTACAAAGCCCTCACCCATCCTTCCCCCATATACTTCTCTGATCTCCTCTCTGCTCTCTTCATTCAACTAATGCACGCCGCCTTTCATGCCAACTGATTACTTCCTCCCACTCCCGCCTCCAAGATTTTGCCCTCACTGCTCCCCACCTCTGGAACTTTCTCCCACTCCCCATCAGACTCTCCACCTCTTTGCAATCCTTCAAATGGGCTCTCAAGACCCATTATTTCATCAAAGCCTTCCAGCTGTCATTCTAACTCCCTGATACATACACCTTCCTCCCCATCTGTGTCACCCCTGTTTGTCTTCCCCTCCCCTTCTAGAATGTAAGCTCTTATGAGCAGGGCCCTCTAACCTCTTGTACTTCTCCCTACTTTAGTTTCATCTACTTCTTACTCACCACTAGGGCACCTAACACTTGGCTGCTTATGCTCTGTTGCTTATCTGGGTGTTATGATCACTAATGTAGCAATATGTATTATCCATGTCCTGGTCCTGTATTGTATTGTTCTGTAAGTCGCTTGTCTACAACTTGTTTATGTGCATTGTAAGGCGCTGCGGAACATTTGTGGCGCCATATAAATAAATGATAATAATACTGTATTTGATTGAATCTATATTTGCTGTTGAAAAAAACACTCAAAACAACTTTTAAACTAAAAGTGAAAGTACAGTACTTGCCTGTATCTTATAAAAAGTAAATTTTGCCCCGTCAAACTGTACTGTAGTTAATGAGTAGTACAGGAAGTGAGATCTTGAAGAAAAATAGCCCTGCCCTTTTCACACAGAAAATACTGTCGCAAAAAACCCTGTCTTTATCCGGCATTTGAAGCACAGGTTTTTTTGATGGTCCCGCTTTGTACCCCTTTTGGCACAGACAAATAAATTACTGGGCATACAGTACAGTAGCAATTTTAGCCAGTGAGTTTCAGATGGACGCATTTATTCTGTGTGAATGGGTCAACATACTGTACAGTTCTGTACATCGAAATTACCAGGTCTCCAACCCAGGTTAAATGTAAGGTTAAAGTGACCCTTTCACACATTAAAAATCTGTTCATCAGCAAATTACTGCACCAAGTACAGTAAAGTGCTTTACTGTAAATGCTACAGTACTGTAATTTGCTTTTCTGTGTGATAGGGTTATTACTGGAGTTGTATAGAGTACAGTAGCAGCACATTCTTGAAAGTACAGTACAGTATGAGTACTGTAATTGTTTACAGTGTTGTAATGTGAAACATTTACTGTATACAGTACATGTATTTCCACTATTTTACTTAACATTGTATTTAGTGTCTTTATACTTGTGTATTTCAGAGTGCACCGAACTGTGAAAATGGTGAAGAGCAAAGGTTTTTACAACAAGGGAAACTCATCTTGCCCACTTCCAATTACCAAAAGGCTTAGTGCACTAGTCCCACAACTGTCTACAAGCAAACCTTCCAAGAAGAAAACAGGTAAGGAAAATTTACAGGTACCTCTTCTAGTCAAGGCAAGGAAGAATGCAAAGCCCAAGAACAACGCTTTGCAACTGGACATAGGAGAAAATGGACCAGGAAAAGTGGAGCAACCCATAAACGTCCAGAACCAGGAGGAAACACCAGTGATTTATGGACCCGAAGAACTGGACACCTTGGAGCCTCTGGTTTGTACACCAGTGGAAGATATATCCCACTCACCAACTCATCAAAAACTGTCCTTCCAAGAAGAAAATGCATGCACATATAGCTGTGCTAGGATGGTGAGAGACATCGTGGGAAAAGTTGGTCATCTGGAGGTGAAAATTGAAGAGGAAGAGACATGACCAGGCAATCCAGTATGACATTGTCACACCAGATGAATTTGAGCCTGAGGATAACGACGACAATTTCAACTTGGAGACTGACCACTTGCTAGATATGGACACTACAGTGGCATTAGAGCACTTGGACATGACACCAGTACCATCATGCAGCCTGCCTCAGTGGGAGATTACACCAGTGGCATCATATCGCCTGCCTGAATGGTCAGATGAAGAATCGAGGATCAACAATGCAAGCATGCCTGTACTTTCACCAGGAATGCCTGTCATGTCGAGCACCCCAGCACCACTGACTGTATTTGGAACACCCTTACCGGATATACCACTAGCTGTAATCAACGTTGACAAGGACAATGAAATTTACAGAGCTGCCAATTGTGAGATGCATCGATATGCGCAAGCAATATTTCAAGAACACGTGCCCTACAACCTCTATTGCAATTGGACCAAGCGAGTGAACTTTGATGGCAGTCAGAAGAAAGTGCCAATCCCCAAAAATTTAAGAGAAGATATCCTTTCAAGATGTCGGACAAGATTCAGGATTGGAAAAGAAGAACTTACCCGGATAAAGGACACGTTGAATGGGGTGCTGCGCATGCCAAGGAAACATGCATGGAGGACAGTCACATATATAAGTACAGATCTTCAATCAAGAAACATGACTTGAAGGGACTTGTCAGAAGACAGGAAGACCCGGCGCCGCCGCTGTCCAGGACGTGCCAGCGGCAGAAGAAAGAAGCAGAGGACAGGAGAGGACTGCTGGGGTGGAAAGCAAAAGAGCTAAAGAAGTTCTCCCCCAAAGCCTCTTGCATCATTACAGATAGGCCCTCTGTGAGGCCAACGGAACATTAATGCCAACCTAGACCAAAAGGTCTGAAGAGAGGAAGACCCGGGATGTGCCAGCGGCAGAAGAAAGAAGCGGAGGACAGGAGAGGACTAAAGGGGTGGAAAGCAAAAGAGCTGAAGAAGTTCCCCCCAAAAGCCTCTTCCACCATAACAGATAGGCCTTCTGTGAGGCCAACGGAACATTAACCCCAACCTACAGTAGACCAACAGGTCTGAAGAGAGGAAGACCCGTGTGAAGAAAGAAGCGGAGGACAGGAGAGGGCTACAGGGGTGGAAAGCAAAAGAGCTAAAGAAGTTTCCCCACTCAAAGCCTCTTCCACCATAACAGGTAGGCCCTCTGTGAGGCCAACTGTACTGTATATTAATACTGTAGTTTGTTAGGCCGGTGAGTTACAGTAGGGTTGATATTAATGTTAGATTAGTGTGACACACTATTAGAGCAGGAAAGGGCCTTGCATGGCATATTCTCTCTCCTACAGGGACCTCCGTGTGGGATTGAGCGGGACAAAGAACAAGAGTATCTCTGGTGGGTACTGTACCTGTGTGTCTGTCTTTTACTGTCTCTGCCTATCCTTCTTTCATCAGGGCGTACAGTGGACCTTGCACTCCGGTGCGAGGTTGAGTCTGCACCTGGTATAGGTTTAACTCTGGATCTGAGGCCCAAAGTGCCAGTGATGATTTTAACTTAAAAGCCTAATCTTTTTGTGTAGTACTCGGACTGGTAGGGCGTATCGGTCAGCATTGAGGAAGGACTGTTCTCACGTCATCTCCATCCTCCTGGGTACTGTACAGTAGTCATCTCCGTGTCCAGCTTGGAACTCCAGGATGTGCCAGCAGCAGAAGAAAGAAGTGGGGGACAGGAGAGGACTACAGGGGTGGAAAGCAAAAGAGCTAAAGAAGTTCCCCCCTCAAAGCCTCTTCCACCATAACAGGTAGGTCCTCTGTGAGTCCAAATGTACTGTACCGTACATTAATACTGTAGTTTGTTAGGCTGGTGAGTTATAGTAGGGCTGATATTAATGTTACAGTAGCTTAGTGTGTCACACTATTAGAGCAGGAAAGGGCCTTGCATGGCATATTCTCTCTCCTACAGGGACCTCTGTGTGGGATTGAGCGGGATGAAGAATAAGAGTATCTCCGGTGAGTACTGTACCTGTGTGTCTTTTACTGTCTGTTCGTCTCTGCCTATACTCCTTTCTTCAGGACGTACAGTGGACCTTGCACTCCGATGCAAGGTAGAGTATGCACCTGGTATAGGTGAAACTCTGGATCTGAGGCCAAAAGTGCCAGTGATGATTTTAACTTAAAAGCCTAATCTTTTTGTGTAGTCCTCGGTCCGGTAGGGCATATCAGTTGGCATTGAGGAAGGATTGAGCAATTTTGAGCAATGTTAGCAGATGATTGATGAGTCTGCACTGACTGACTGCTTGTTCAGTGCAGGCTCATCACAGACTGACAAACGACTGCAAGATTGCAATGTCATAATCGGGCACTTTTCAGCAGGTCTAGTGGATGGGCAGCATACAGTAACTGAAAGAAAACTGCATAATGTATATAAAATGCAGTACTGTAGATTCATACTGTATACTGTTAAACTACTGTACAGTACTCTGTAATAGAATATATTTTTAATTTACTGTGCACTACTGTGTTTGACCGTACAGTATCATTTTTGTTTATTTTTTTTTGTTGACATCATGCAGTGACCATTGGCAAATCAATTTTGTTTTAGGTGGGAAGTCAATACAATGTACAGTAAGACAGTATGCGAAAAGTTTCGCCTACTGTATGAATAGTAGGCAGAAAAAAGTGGTGAATTGGGGTGCAACGTTGCGGGAAGCCTTCAATGTGCAGTCTTCAGACAGTACCCTAAAGGTACTGTAAACTGCGTAAAAATATAAAAAAAAAAACACTGACAGTAAGAACACCCCAAAAATTCACTTTCATTTTGGGGGTGGAAGAAAAAAAATTGGGGGGGCAAAGTTAAACATGTAGGGGTAAATTTACTAAGATGGGAGTTCTATTTAAGAAGTTACTGTACTGTATGTTGCCCATAGCAATCAGATTCTACTTCTCATTTATCTACAGTAGCACCTTTTAGAAGATAATACCTGGAATCTGGTTGCTATGGGCAACATCACTTCTTAATAGAACTCCCATGTTAGTAAATTTACCCCCTAATATATAAAATGTACAGAGTTTAGTAAGGGTTGGATAACAATACTGAACAAAAGTAGCGAAGAATTAAAAAAAAAATTATTATTAAGGTCTAGAACAGGTGGGACAGGCAGGTACAGAGACGGAACACGTAACCGCTTGTCCACAAGCCTGTCATAGCAAGACATCCCACTTTAGCTGCATTTGACTTGCGACCCACTGGGCATGCACAGTGCTGTGATCTTCCATACGTCATGGCATAGCGCTACTTGGTGTATGGCTTGGCTCCACTGGGCATGCAGCACACATTCCATTGTCATTGTAAGCCCTCCACTGGGATGTGCCAATCGTGCTGACATTGATGCAATTTTGCAGTTTAAACGCACGGTCAGTTTGTAATGCAGAGCCCTCTCTCTCAAACAGAGCCCACTACCAGTTGCTGGTCATAAAAAATCACTATAGTGTCCAAGTCTGGGACAGCGCCGGCATTGATGCAAGTTTGCGTTCTAAGGTACAGTATGTAATAAAAAATCCAACTTTCGCTGTTTGACTCCCGAAGCACTGGGCATGTGCTCCACATGTACTGTATTGATTACTGAATATTTTAAGTGAAGATTTTAAAAATAATAATAAAAAATATATATATATTTTCAAGGTCTCGAACCCACGGGACAAGTGGTGAGACTAGGCATTAGACCGCTAGGCTACACCATTCACCCATTACTACAGTTCTTTAGTTTGTAAAGTAATGAAACCACTACAATGTCTAAGTCTGGGACAGTGCCGACAGTATTTACACTGGCGCAAGTGTGATTTCGACCGCACAGTCTGTGTAATACAGAGCTTAATGAATTCAAACTTTATTAGACATTCTTCTACAACTTTATTATACATTCCTGATTCCATGTGGAAAATGCTGTAATATTGTATAGTGTACCGAATCAGCTTCTGTCAGCCAATCATCGGGCCTTGATACAGAACATACATTGGAAGTCAGACGCATACGCTATGTAGTTTAGGAAAAGTGACACCTAGTGGGCAAAAAGTTGTATTACACGTAATGACTTTATTTCAGCATTACGCTACGCTACATTACTAAACTTTCTGTGTGGCGCGACTCATGGCGTGGTGTGTGGCACGCCATGTGTGGCATGAGAGATAAGTCTATGGTGCAACAAAAGAGCTGGGCACTTCTGTACTATGAGGAATTCTCAATTGCAATTTACTGTATACCAATTGTGTGCATACAATAACCCTCTCCTAAAAAGGAATTTATACTACACTAGGTGCATGAGAATTTCCATATTGACTTAAGATCAAGAATTTGTGGCTGAGTTCAACTATGTTTTGTTCCTAAAAGCTTTTTTCTGAATGGGAGAACCAGTGGATTAGCTAATATATGTGTAGCTATTTGCACATATGATCTAACATCAATGTTTTTATTGTTCCATTTTATTGTGCCTAAAATTACTGTGCCAATCTATTCATGTTAGTATTGGGTATTGTTATCAGCTGAAATATATTTTTATTTTTATTTATTTTGTTATCTTTTTATATTGAATACATATTAATTTGATTATTAAATTGTGATATTATATATGGTTATCGCTCCTTCTTTTTGAGTAAAATAATGCTCTTTTAGACTAATATTTTGAATGTGCTTGGTTAACCAGATAACAGCTACAGCCCAGTTATGAGGGTATAAAGACTTATGCGAACAGGGCAGTGTTAATTTTGACAAAGATTTTATATTTAATTTTAGTCTTTTAGTTGCAATTTTAAATTGTACTTAGTGTAAAGTCACATTTTATTTTCTCTTTTTTGCTTTGTTTTAGTCAAGATTTAGTTAGTGGTCGTCATTTTTAATTTTAGTCTAATTTTAGTCAATGTTTTAGTAGGTTTTTTTGCAGTTTAATTATACTGTAATGAATTTTACTGAAGAACTTCTCTCAAATTCAAGTACAAAACTCAGTCATATTTCCTTCACAGGTCATATTTATTTTCTGCAAATATCTACTGTAGAACACAGGTTCTCAAACTCGGTCCTAAGGACCCCAAACAATGCATGTTTTCCAGGTCTCACAGAATCACAAGTGAAATAATTAGCTCAACCTGTGGATTTTTTAAAATGTGGCAGTGAGTAATGAATACACCTGTGCACCTGCTGGGTGACCTGGAAAACATGAACAGTGTGGGGTCCTGAGGACCAAGTTTAAGAACCACTGTCTAGAATGCATAATTGTTCTTTAAAAATTTTAAATAGCCCTTCTTTTAAAAATAGAATGTAATGTATGTATCAGTGTTAATTTTGACAAGGATATTAATATTTAGTTCCTTAGTCACTTATTTCAATTTGAACACAGATTTTGTAATAATTTCCATTATTAAAATGTTTATATTATTGTTATCGTTACAATTTAGTTCTCAAAGAAAAATGATGTCGATGATTACATTTAGTCAAAAATGTTGTCAACAAACTGTACACTGGACCAGGGTATTGTAGTTTTTTAAAATTAATATTTTTTCAAATAAGTCTGCTTGTCTTTTGCATTTTGTTAGTTGCAAGTTCCAATTAGAAGTCTGACATGATTGACTTAAAGGCTTTAAAGCACGAAAACCTGAAATTACAATAAGAAGTGCTTACCTTTTATGTACACTGCATATATGCTGTGTATGTTCTACTTCCCAATATATATATATATATATATATATACAGAGTAATAAGGTTCTTTCTAGATATGTGGGAGCCTTCTTTTCTTTCTCTCTTGACAAAATGGGTTTTAATAACTTAATGGTGGAAACAAGTTCACTTATCTGTGACACAGTAAGCCGGATAAGCTGTCATGCTGTAGCAAAGTCTAGACTAATTTTTTTTCATATTGTCTTTGAAATGCTTTGAAAAAAATGACATAAATTAAAGTCATATATTCTGATCACGATGCATGCATTTTTACGAAGAACCTGGTTTAATCTGGGCTGCTGTTAGATCTATTGAGCTCTTGTACTAGTAAGCTTGGACAATCATGGGGTCATGGCCACTGCACTGTACTCACATCAGAATACTGAGGCCCTCTTTATATACAGCACAGTACCCACTGAAGGGGGCATGGTCATGCTGTCTTGAGGCATATCTGCACCTCCTCAGCAGTCTGGTCCCCTTGAGCCTGGACTTGGTTCTTTGTAGCTGCTCCCATTGAAACAGGAGCCAGTTTTTCACCTATAACTGCTATTTTCTAGTAAAGTTATTTATGTGTATCGTTGCTATGATGCCACCAGGATTTCAGTGTAGGTAGTAAGGATTTATCACAGATAGGAATTACTGAGATAAACAAGGCACTAATCAGATCTAATACATTTTAATTTATACTAGAGATGTGCACCGACTCCTGTGTTTTGGTTTTGGATCTGGATTAAGTTTTGTGTTTTTGTTTTGATTCTGGTTTTGCAAAACCACCCTCGTGTTTTGGTTTTGGTTATGGATCATTATTAAAAAAAAAAAATAATGAAACAGCTAAAATTACATTCAGTACTTTGGGCCTGTTTTTGTTCCTACAGTATTATTAACCTAAATAACATTAATTTCCAGTCATTTTGACCACCTCATAGCTTACAAAATAGTTTTCACTACTTTTCACCAATATAGGCAAAAGGCTGCAGCGAGCTGGCTGGCTAAAGTAAGCGACAGAGCAGCGGCTCAAGTGCACGGTAGTTTAAAAAAATATAAGACATCTTTGAAACATTACTACACAGCAGTGGCAGACAGGATGGCAGTTTAATAAACTATAATAATCTCAGTCAGCAATGCCCGAAACAGCCCATAATGCAAAGAAAAGAGGTGCAAGATAAATTGTCCTTGGGCCATCTCATTCTCCCTTATGTTGGATATTAAAAAGGACATGCACAGTTTAACAAACCAAGCATTTCAGTGACAAGGACTGACACTTTCGTGGCTGAAGTTCTTGTTTTTTTTGGGCCCCCACAAAACAATTTTTTAGAAAGGCTACCTCCAATCATTTAGGAGGAGGTTAATGATGAGGGTGTTGGTGGTGAAGATTGCATGTGCTGGTCCAAACTGCTGGTAGCTGATATTTGACTGCTTGTTATTATTTTACAAATTATTATAATTTTGTTAAATAAATTGTAAGAACTTGCTGCAAATGACGTAACAAGGAGCAGGTGCCTAGATGGTTAACGTCTGTACCTCTACTAACTTTGGCTTCACAATTGGTAGAGATGTATTCACAAATGTTGTCAGGATTTGAGTTCAAATGATTCCACACCCAAGAGGTGGCTTTTATGGTCTTATGCCCAGGCATGACATCAGCTTTCTTTTTATCACAAGCAAGAACTTCTGCCACTGGTGGCTGATTTACACAAACAACATCCTCATCAACGACATCCTCATTAGCATTAGATAGTACACAAATATTTCCCTCATCCTGTAGCACTTCTACCGCAGCATCCTTAATGCAACTTCTTGACTTGTACTGCTCATCCCCACATTGACAGAGGGTGCTAAAATGGAGGATGGAGGCTCCTCTGTGAGTAAAGAGAGGTCAGGCTCACACATAGCACTCGCAGGCATGCTTAGATTCTCCTCAGGGATTTGTGACATTTCTGTTTCTGAGCGCACAGTTTGTTCTACTGCATTAGTGGGCTTCATTATTTTGACACCTCTTTTAGACTGAGTGAAAAGGTCTTGCATCATTATGAGAGGCAGAAGATGCCTCACTGACAGTTACAGAACCACCACTAATAACAAAAGGCCAAGCCCTGAACCTTTCCCTCCCCACTGCATGTGGTGTATGACATATTTGCAATGTTATGTTTTTCTGCTATAAACTTTCCCTATATTAGAGGTGTTTTTCTTTAGCAATGTAAAATATTGTTTTGATGTCAGTTGCCCCTACTTAGTCTTAAACATTCTATACCCTTGAGCATCAGTTTTATTAGATGATGTTGATCGACTAATATGGTCATGACTGGTGGCAGCAGCTGCAGTGCTAGTACTTGGTTGCTGTTCCTGCTTTTCTCTCACAACTGATCATGATCCATATCAATGACACAAGTAGTGCAAAAATATAACAAATTTATTTTTTTCAAGTTTTTCACTATTGCCACCTCACACTGCCAAGTTATAGCTCTTATATTTATGATGAATGCAGTGGCGTTGGTACAGCACACACAAGTTGTAGACAAGTTTTTTAAAGTTTTTGCAAATGACACATCACACTGCAGAGTCACAGCACTTGCAAACGTAGTGGAGTACAGCACACATATTTTGTACACAAAAAAAAAAAATATGTTTTTGGTTAATTGGGATGGTGATTTGCAGTGGTTCACATTAGAAACATCCATGGGTTTGTAACTCACCCAAAAATACTGTGCATTTAACAAATCTCACTCCATTATATTTTACCATTATAGCTGTAAAAAAATCTTAATATCCTTCTATAATTGGTGCCAACATATTGAAAAAAGCACAAGTGTAGTACCTCGGGTGTTGTAGTGGGCACAGATAAGTTAGGTGTAGATGGTACATTATAGCTAAAATGGCAGCTCCAGTGGACCTTCCTTTTCCTCTGGCAATAACTCCACAAGCTTTATCCACCTCAGACTGCAGCAGAGAGGCAATTTTTTTCCCCTATAATTAAAACCAGGACTGGCCCTGCAGCCAGATGCTGTTCCTAAATTACGGTGGATCCCTACTCAATTTTGTTCCCAGTAATTTTTTGGAAACCAGGACTGGCTGACAAGTCCGGGGCTGGTTATGTCTTTTTTTTGGGGGGGGACTACGTAATTTTTTTAATATAAACATTTTACATTAAGTACACATGCAGAAACATACACAAATCACACTGATCTGTGTATGTTTCTGGCAAACTCACAGCTCAGGAGGTGGAGTGTTTGAAACTTCAATTTCTCTGTGAGTTTGCTCTAATCTCATCCGAGATTGTAATCTCGATTCTAAGTAAATTTGCAAGCAGCATCTTTTTAATGAAAAGTTCTTCTCAGTTTGGCTGATTGTGAGTTGATTCAAGTTTGCGATCTCACCCGAGTTTTACAAGTGAGATTAAATAACTCTCTCCAAAATTCACCCAAGTTTGTCTTTGTGAGATGAAAAACATGCCTAAACTCACCCGAGATTGCAATCTCGACCAAACTCGATTTAGTAAATTTACCTCTCAGTCTCTTGTACTCCCTTTTATAGCTCTTACTCACTCACAGAATGCATGGATCTCAACTGCGGCGCTTGTTGCTGACACATTATCTCTTGATCTCAATCTCAGCCTGTGCTTCTGCAGCAGTCACTCACTGCACCATCAGGGTATTCAGTGGCTTCTGTCACCTCACCAGTTCAGCAGTAATGCTTTGCCTAGTTTCTTGTCTCACTGCTCTGCTTTTCCCAGTCTTAACTGAGCATATGCAACCACAAACACACTGTCCTGTTCCTGACTTGTCTCAGTTTTGGCACATAACGGCTCCACCTGGTGGCATCCTACTATATTGCAATTTTCATTGGCTTCTGTCAGAGCTATGGATATCACATTAGCACACAACAAACTATCCCACTTTTGCATATGTTTTTTAATCTGAACAAGAAAAATATAAATTACAGGATATTTGATTGTCTTTTTTGTTACACTTACTTTCATCCAACATTATATTTTATACAGTTCTCTCCATGAAGACAAACCTATCCTACTCGTGGCAATCCCTTCTTATCAGCAACATAGTAAAGTTTACCTTAGGAAAAGTTGAAATAATCTATTTTGTTTCTTAGTCATATGGTACCTCATTGTCAGCACCACAGCACAGAGTAATACACAATTACAGACAGAAAATGTCAGTTAAATGAACATTACACTGTGTCCTGCACTGTCATTAATGTTCCTTAAAACTGTGAACTTCTCTACTGATCCATGGAAATATATTATTTCACTAAACGAAGCACAGCAGTTTCACTCACTTCAAATTATCAGCACTACTGCAGTGGTGCTAAACCCTGTTAAAGAACTAAATACTTATAAGAGTTTTATAGACTAGTGGATGTCACCCAGGAGGCAGGATTCAATTTAAGTTTCTATTAAAGGTTAAAAGATGTATATACTGCAGAGTGAATTGAAAGGTCTGATACACTGTCGGCTAAATGAGAACTTATAGCTAAAAAATATGATACATTTAACCTATCTCTAATGAAATAAAAAAGTTTCTAAAATTACATTTAAAAAAAAGTTCTCTGTTTTAAAGAAATAATATGTTGTAATATAATCTCTGGATTAAAATGCATTAATACAATTAGATTACATTTTAAGGGTTTTATTTAAGATACTGGAAAAATTTTATTAAAAATACCAAATTAAATTAAATATATTTTTATAATATATTAAATAAACTGAATTTTGAAAGAAACATAATTGGCTTTTGGGATAGTTAGATAAAAAGTGTCCAAGGGTCCGCCTAAAAAGGGGATTGTCTGAGGTACTATGGTAGAAAATATATGTTGCCCAAAATATTCTATATTTTTCTGTCAATAGAATGTAAAAACAGAAAGCAGCCAATTGAGAGAACATGGATTCATGACACAACTTTTTGACTAAGCTGGAGGCAGGTAAGACTTCAGCACATACGGTGTGCATTTAAGAGGCATTACATATACTGTTGTCCATAATAAGAGGATCTACATCTTCTCACTTAAAAAAAAAAAAAATCATTGGTGATTTTAATTCTTTTTTGTTGAAAATCCAAGTCACACTAGTTACTCAGGTTAATAGAGAACACTGCAGTCAGGGGTGTATTAATGCTCCAAGAGGCCCCGTGTGCAGCGGACTCCCACATCTAAGCAGCTGGCATCCCCCCAACAAGGTATCTTACCTCACTCCTGCAAGCGGGTCTCTCCTCCTCCGCGGTGCAATCTTCCTAGTGATAATCAGGAAGATGGCGCATATGCACTACAGAGCAAAGACTTTGCTATCACTGTACAGTGCCATCTTCCCGATAATGTCACTGGTAAGATAACGCCACAGAGGAGGAAGGACCTACCTGCCGTAACAAAACAAGTATACGTTGGTTGCAGGTATGTGGTGCAGAGCCCCCCCTAGACCCAGGAGGACCCATTATACATACGCATATGATTGAAGAGTTAAAACTTTATGTCCAAATATGACTAGTATTGCATGTGCACATACACAGATTAAAATAAAATGCTTGTAATTGTATAATTTTATTAAGCACATTAATTGTATTTCTTTCATGTACAAGAGAGTTTAAGATTATAAGAAAGAGCACATACTTTTTGTGCTGTATTTCATGATGCAAACTGAAATGCACAAATAAGCAATCTAAAGAACACAAAAGCTTTATAAGCCATTAACTACTAAAATTAACATCTGTTGTTTTCATTCCTTACCCAATGTAGAATTGTACTTTACACAGGCACTTCATTAACTAACTCTTTGGTAGATGCATATAAAGGTCAAATTATCTTAATTCTAAGGAAGGTGGTTTTCATTTACACTGTTAGTCAGCAAAACATAATGTCCTATTTTATTTGTTAGCAAGTGAGCCCCAGGATGTATTCAAACTGACTAAACTACATGTATGCAAAGTACCAAAAATAAACAACCATGCTGAGTTGCACTTCTTTGATGCATACTTGGAGTTATTTATACAATAACACTGTTTTACATATTGTTTAAATATTTCACAGTAAATGAAAAGGCATTCACTTCATAATTATTCTCCATATAAGATAATATGTAAGTGTAAGGTTGAGTGACTTTTAACATAATCTGAAAATGAAAAGGATACAAAATAAATCAAATAAAAACAATAAAAAAAATATATATATTATTCGGACGCCTGACCATAACACCAACAGGGACTGTAATGACATTGTCTTCAAATACATGTACTTTAATATGGAGTTAGTCCCCCTTTTACAGCTTCCACTTTTCTTGGAAGTCTTTCCACAAGATTTTGTCGTTTCTGTTGGAAATTGTGCCAATTCATTCTGTAGAGCATTTATGAGGTAAGGCACTGATGTTGGAGTGGCCTGGCTCGCAATATCCATTTCAGTTCATCCCTGTCACGTTACGGCTTTGGAGGTCCTCAGCCAGAGGGTTAGAAGTCAGAGAAGTAGGGTGTGGAGACCAGCTACAGAGGAAACTGAAAATAAGTCTTCGAAAACAGCTAGTACCGGATGTTGACTAGACCTGACCAAAGGCGCTGAGTCTAATCTACTGGGAGGTCTTTGCCAGTGATTCCTCCGATGTGGGCTTCAGCTGCACCCAGCAAGCAGGACGTGGCCCTTTGTATCAGGTATCCGATACTAGCAGAAGACAAAAGAATAGGGAAGGAAAACACAGGAGTGATAATTTAGAAAATCACCAAGGGTAGGTCTACTATGAGGCTCTGATAATACCCTGGAAATCTGGATGCAGAGAAGCACCAGGGTCTAGCTGGGAGATCCCGACACAGGAAAAAACACTGGAGGAATATACTAGAAATCAGTACTGGAATGATGTACTAAATACACAATGGTGGACTGGACACAGGATGAGCTTTGGAGTAGTTCACTGGAAACCAGTACTTGGATGATGCACTAAGTACACAATAGTGATCCAGATACAGGATAATGAACTAAGTAAATAGTTGTGATCCAGATGCAGGAAGATATACTGGGTGCATAATGGAGATCTAGATGCAGGATGATGTACTGAGTACTCAATGGAGATCTAGACACAGGATGATGTACTGAGTACTCAATGGAGATCTAGATGCAGGGTGATGTACTGAGTACCCAATGGTGATGCAGACGCAGGATAAGCTCTGGAGTAGTGCACTGGAATACAGTACAGGATAAAATACTGAGTACAAACTGATAGTCTAGTGCAGAATAATCACTGGAATAGGTCACTAGAATTCTTTACTCGGATGTTGTACTTAGTACACTTATGATGATCCTGACGCAGGACGAGCACCGGAGTGGTGCTCTGGAAATCTGTACTGGATGACGTTCTGAGAACAGACTGGAGATCCAAGCACAGGACGAACACTGGAAAGGGACACTAGGATCCAGTACTCAGGTGATGTACTGAGTAGACACTGGTAAATTATGCTGGGAATAATCACTGCAAGATTGCATGTGGAGCCTGAAACGATGCATAGCAACCATCAAGGAAATAGTGAAGTTGATCAGACAACTTCCTGTTACCTGGAGTCCTGCTTTAAACCCCCTGGTAGCTGTCCATTCGAGGAGGAAGTCAGCTGAGAACTGACAAGGCTACCATTGGATGAGAGACTGTCATGTAATTCAAACAACATGGCTGCACCCATGACCGCCACCGCGGGAACTCCGATATGGTGGATTATGTTGCAGTCAGCTGGGCCCCAGGGAGAATACTCAGCGTGTCACCCACCGCCGCACCTTACGTATCACCACACTTGCTAGTGAGGGGAAGCCGATGCCGTGGTAAGTAACAGCCAATCCCAGGCTGAATCCTGACACTCCCAAAGGTGTTCGATGGGGTTGAGTTCATGGCTCTGTGTGGGCCAGTCAAGTTCTTCCAAACTGAACTCATCAAACCATGTCTTTATAGTCCTTGCTTTGCTGTCAGGTTGGAATAAAAAAAGGGCCTTCCCCAAACTGTTGCCACAAAGTTTGGAAGCATAGCATTGTCCAAAATGTCTTGGTATGCTGAAGCAATAAGACTGCCCTTCACTGGAGATAAGGGACCTAGCCCAAACCCTAAAAAACAACCCCATACCATTTCCCTGCTCCACCAAACTTCAAATTTGGCACAATGCAGTCATGTATGTAATGTTCTACTGGAATCCGCCAAACCCAGACTTGCCCATCTGACTGCCAAACAGAGAAGCGTTATTCATCACTCCACTGCTCCACAGTTCAGTGTCGGTGTGCTTTAAACCACTCCATCCGACGCTTGGCATTGGACTTGGTGATGTGAGGCTTGCATGCAGCAGCTCGGCCATGGAAACCCATTCCATTACGTTCCCTCTGCCCTCTGCATCAGCAGTCATTGACCCTGCTCAGTGATTTTACGTGGTTTTCTGCTTCATGGCTGACTTGCTGTTGTTCCTAAGCACTTCCACTTTCTAATAATGTCACTTAAAGTTGACCATCTTATTGTAAAGGTGGCATCCTATCACAGTATCACGCTTGATGTCACTGAGCTATTTTTGTATCACAAATGTTTGCAAAAGGAGACCGCATGGCTGGGTGCTTGATTTTAAACACCTGTGGCAACGGGTCTGATTGAAACACCACATTTCAATATTTAACAGGTGTGGCCAAACACGTTTGTCAATATAGTGTATATATATATATATATATTCCATGAAATGCCCTTAATTTGCACTACATAACAATGAAACCAAGTAGAAGTAGTATAAGTACCAGCGCACCTTTCTATTGACCCCCTGTTAGATGGGTGTCTAGAGTAGTATAAATATATAAGAAGAGAGGGCGCTTAAACCTTAATTCCAAGAATCACATATATTGTTTACAGAAAATATCCAGATACATAGTATATAAAATGACAAATCATTAAAATATGATTTTTACTAAAATGGCAGATCAGTCCAAGATAGATGAAATGATGGAATATCTTCTTATAATGAACTTCTTTTTTTTTAATTTTTGAGATTTTTCTACCAATGTGGGAATTAATACTGATGGAGCAATTTTCACAGGGATTGAATTTTTCCTGAAATATACCCTCATACCAGAAAATACCCAAACATAATAGGCCAAATGGCCATGATTAGTATTTAAAAAAAATATTTATTTTACAAATATTTGACATAAACAGCAACTAATAACATGAAATTGTCAGATCAGGTTACATCAAGTATGATGTTATATATGGACTGTAACAAGGTTGTCCACTGTTACACCCAAAGGTGGAAATTGTACTATAGTGGACCCCGAACAGTCAACCAGTACTATGACCCAATGTGTTTCATCCTTATAAGGACTTCATCAGGGGTACATCTTATAATAAAAAATAAATTGGGTGTATATTACATGGTGCAAGATAGAAACTCAATTTATCAACATCATAATTTAACATATAACTTGGATAAAGAAATGATACAAGGGCATACATACCACAAATTCGATATAAAATAACATTCAGTCCTAAATTAGCGACTGGATACACTTCTCATTCAGTCCCAAATCTAGCAACCGGGTACAATTTTCACCAGAAAAACAATAGCCTACATCATTATAAAAAAAACTTTTTTTCAGTGTATCAGATGTTAAATAACATAATCAATCCAAAGAATGCATTCACAAAGATATTTATAATCAAACAATATAACTCCGACCCAGTGAAACAATATTTATACAAGTGTGGTCGCATAATCAATTATGATAAATTGATCCCCCTATTTTGACAAATTCCGATCACTACCGCCAGTCTAATTTAATTGGGTATATTTATAGGAAAATCTATAGTAATATACAAGATTTAGGGCCTGATTCAGACCCACTCGCGAGCGGCTGTCCGCTCGCAAGTGGGTCGATGTTATGGACTGAGCATGCGCACGACGGAGGGAGCTCTGTCGTGCGCATGCGCCAGACGCGACGAGCGAAGGAAAGTCCTTCGCTCGTTGTGTCTGATCAAAGGGGGCGTGCTGTCGATGTTGATTGACAGCACGCCCCCTTTGGTAGGCGTGCCGGGGGCGTGCCTCCCTGACGGGGGCGTTCCCACGGGAACGCCTCCCATCAGAAGCCGGCCCACTGACATCACTAGTGATGTCAGTGGGAGTGATTTTGGTTCTGATAGAGCCAAAATCACTCCGGAGCTTGCGGTTGAAAACCTCAACCGCAGGCTCCGGCTCGCAATTTCGATGGTCGCGATGGTCTCGACCATCGCGGCCATCAAAATGCACGCTCGTATAGCCTGTGGGTGGTGACCCACAGCTATACGAGCGTCCAGAAGGACGCTCCATTTTCATGGAGGCCGGCCCTCATTCAGAGCGTGCGCTCTGCTCAGAGCGTACGGCTCTGAAAGAGGGCCTTAGATGGCTTCCCGTGTAAATCAGTGCTGGTATTTCACACATCTAGATGTAACACCCCATATTTATTTTCCATGGGTGAGTTCTATATTTTTACTCAAATAGATCTATCTGAACCTTCTAAGATAATAATTATTACCTTATTAATAATATCACATGATTGCCACACTTATCGGCTACATTAAATGGAATAATTAGCTGTAATTCACATAGAGAATTTAATCCCCATCAACAGATTAACAACTAGAGTCCGTTTAAATATAGTGAAATCATATACTTACTTTAACCATCAAACTTCAGCTTGCAGCGGGTAAAATAAGTATTGAACACATCAACATTTTTCTCAGTGAAAATATTTGTAATGGGGCTATTGTAATGAAATTTTCACCAAATGTCAGCAACAACTCATGCTTTGTTGGTAATGACAGCTTCAAGATGCCTCCTTTACAGAGAAACTAGTTGCATGCATTGCTCATGTGTTGGCCCATTCTTTCACACAAACAGTCTTGAAATCTTGAAGGTTCTTCTATGAACTCTGGGCCTGATTCTGACCTGCTCGTGAGTGCTCGCAAGCAGGTCGATGGTGCCCAAGTGCGCATGCGCAAGACGGAGACGGTTCTGTCGTGCGCATGCGCGAGACCCAAATAACGACGGCCAAGCCGTCGTTATGGGTCTCGCACCAAAGCGGGCGTGCTGTTGATGGTGAAAGACAGCACGCCCCCTTTGGTGGGTGTGCCCGGGGCGTGGCTGCCCAGACGGAGGCATTCCCATGGGAATGCCTACCGTCTGGGTCCGGCCCCACTGACATCACTAGTGATGTCAGTGGGAGTGCTTTTGGCTCTGATAGAGCCAAAAGCACTCCTGGGCTTGCGGCAGCGAGACCCTACCCCAGGGTCTCGCCGCAAGCCCGATGGTCGCGATGGTCTGGACCATCGCGATCATCATTTTGGCCACTCGCTATAGCTGTGGGTGGTCACCCTCAGCTATGCGATCGGCCAGGAGGCCGCTTCAAAAAGGAGCAGGGACGGCCCTGATTCAGAGCGAGCGCTCTGTCAGAGCATCCGGCTCTGAATCAGGGCCTCAGATCTTTCGTTCTTTCCATAGATTTTCAATTGGATTTAAGTCAGGTGATTGGCTGGGCCATTCTAGCAGATTTATTTTTTTTCTCTGAAACCAATTGAGAGTGTCCTTGGCTGTGTGTTTGGGATCATTGTATTGCTGAAATGTCCACCCTCATTTCATCTTCAGCATCCTGGTAGATGGCAGCAGATTTTTATCAAGAATGTCTCCGTACATTTTTCCATTCATCCTTTCTTCAATCACATGAAGCATGCCAATACCGTATGCTGAAAAACAGCCCCACACCATGAAGTTCCCACCTCCAAACTTCACTGTTGGTATGGTGTTTTTGGGGTGATGTGCAGTGTCATTCCTCCTCCAAACATGGTGTGTATTATGGCATCCAAAGAGTTCAATTTTGGTCTCATCTGACCAGACTATATTCTCCTAGTATTTCAATTGTCCAAATGTTGTGCAGCAAACTTAAAACGAGCTTCAACTTGCTTTTTCTTCAGCAATGGAGTCTTGCGTGGTGAGCATGCATACAGGCCTCAAATATGCAAAATGGGACCTTAAAGTGTCTTCTTGTGAAAGAGGTTCAAGTGAAAGACACATCTGCCCTGCTGGAATGTGGTCCCGTGGAGCAGCGTCTCGCGCCACGCATAGCACGAGACATCGGGGACGCAATCGGGGATGGGTCATAGTGTAGGGTGGTGTGACTCATGGTCACTTATGTGCCGCGATTGGCAATAATGGACCTGGATCAGTAGAACCAGCTGAGTGGTCAGTGGAGCAAACAGCAATTACCAAGCCTAGTTCTGGGTCCTTACCCGGGAATGACGGTAGTGAATGAAATGGACCAAGTCAAGAGTTGCAGGACCCAAACAGCACACTGGTGCCTGTTGGGTGTGGGATGAAAATGATGATTACTAGCCTAGGGCTGCATTGCTTATCTCTGGTGCCATATATGGGTGCAAAGTGTAACAAATGAATGCCCATCCAAGTGCTGAGTAAGGGTAGGGGAAGCTTAAAATGCCCCATTTGGTGGTATTGTTTGGGGGGATTTGGAAAGCCAATATAAAGGTAGGGATGGCGGAAAGGATATCGTCGAACAGGCTGGGTATAATAAGTATGTAGTAGCAATCAAGACCACAATTCCTATTCAATCATTAGATGAAGGTCAAACAGGTAGTAGTGGTGCTCATTTCCATTTTTTTTTTTTTTCAATATTGTTTACATGCATTTTTGGATTTTGGCGTAACAGTTGGATATTAGTAAAAGTTATATTTTAACATGATTTCATTGTTTCAAATATAACAAATCTTTTTTCAGGGTAAGGAATGTTTAGCCATTTTGTTAGTATATATGTACATGTGATAATGTGCTGATGGTGTCACAGGACTAGTCAAATTATATTTACAAAGGTATTATTTAGTTTATTAGTAATACTCTTAAGAATTTCTAATTATTAAGACTGCTCACAACACAGAGTATCTTTTCTCTTGCCTATTTTGGGGATGTAGAGATCATTTATATCTCCATCTTGATCCTAGAAGACATATCCTCCACAAGGAGATGGACAGTGGTTGTTCTACCTAACATTATGCAATCTGATGCAGAAGAGCTACTCACTGATCCTGGGGGTAAATTTACTAAATTGAGAGTTTTTAGAAATGAGTTTTAGAAGAGCTGTTGCCCATAGCAACCAATCACATTCTACTTAACATTTAACAAGCACCTTTTAGAATATAATAGCTAGAATCTGATTGGTTGCTATGGGCAACATCTCTTCTAAAACTCACTTCTAAAAACTCTCACTTTAGCAAATTTACCCACGGGGTAACTTTACTAAGAATCAAGTTTGGGTGAGATTGCAATCTCACGTGAGTTTAGGTATGTTTTTTAACGCGCAAATTTACTAAAGACAAACTTTAGTGAGTTTGGAATGAGTTTTCTTTTTTCATTGTTAAAACTCGTGTGAGATAGCAAACTCCAATAAACTCAACTTCAGCCAAACTAGGAAGTACTTTTCATGAAAAAGATGCTACTCGGGAATTTACTAACTCACTGATAAATTGAAGTTTAAAATATAAGACCTCCTGAGCCATCAGTTTGCCAGAAACATACACAGATCAGTGTGATTTGTGTATGTTTCTGCCGGTATACCTAATGTAAAGGCTTTTAAAATAAAAAAAAATGATATAGTGTCCCCCCCAAAAGCCATATCCAGCCCTGGACTTGTCAGTCAGTCCTGGTTCCAAAAATTATGGAAAACAAAATGAGTAGGGTTCCACCGTAATTTAGGAACCAGTACTAGGCTGCAGGGCCAGTCCTGGTTTTAAATATAGGGAGAAATATATGCGTAGGGGTCCCCTATATTTAAAACCAGCACCAGACTCAAACTGACCATGGTATAATGCCACAGCCAGGAGAACCTATTACCGGGTCTCCAGGGCCAAAGCATTCTCACCCCATACCAGTCAGGCCAAGCCAGGGATCTCAGGGGAGGTGGGGACCCCCACAAGAAGGGGTCTCCCCTCTACCAAAACCCCAGGCTTGGTCTGAAGCCAGGGACTCTTCCCTGCACCCCTGGGCTATGGTTATAAGAGTAATAAAGTGTAAAATCAAAGAAAACTATTGTATTATACAGTGGAACTACAGATGCCAGCATGCCTGCCCTTTAGCACTTGTGGAACTATAAGTGCCAGCAGGCGGCTGGCACACGTACCTCCATTGTAAAATAAATAGTTAAATAAAGACACAACACACACACCATATACAGTATAGATTTATTGCACACACACTTCAATCACACATACTTACCTGCTGCCAGATGTTCACGTCCCCTTATATTCACCTCCATCTTTGCACTGGTCTCCATAAAATCCAGGGAGGTCTTTGCAAAAAGAACAAACCGAGTACGCAATCCATATACTTACCATTAGCGGTGTATTTGTGTGACCACATACACCGCTAATTGGCTCCAGACTGTTCAGTGAGAACTGTCAGGAGCCATCAGCCAATCAGCAGCTGCTTTACACTTAATGGCTGCTGATTGGCTTCTGGCTCCTTACACACTGACAAGCCCACGTGGGAACTGTCAGAAGCCAGAGCCAATCAGCAGCCGCTAACTGTAGAGCGGCTGCTGATTGGCTGATGGCTCCTGACACACTGACTAGCCAGGGGCAAACGCAGGAATTTGAAAGGGGGGTCTCCATACCAAAAAAAGAATCTAGCCATAATAAATATTTAATAAATATTTTTATATATATATATATATATATATATATAGAAGCATGAAGGTGCAGCACTCCCCTCTCAATAAATCAAGCAGAGACCAAAGGATCAATAGAACATTTCAGTACTTTTAGTACTATCTTCAAACATATATATATATTTGGATGATGGACAGTCTGTTCGGCATTACACACACACTGACAGGACACACTCTAACACAGACACCTGGACAGACACTCACAAACACTACACACAGACACACGCACCAACACAGACACACTGACATACACACACCTCTTTCACACAAAAATAGAAGCGCAGGCAAACAAGTAGAGTATCAGTTGTTAATGTACACCCCCACTGGCAGTAATCCCTCGCACTGGCAGTAACCCCCAGCCGGCAGCCCCTCCCCCACTGGGCACTCCCCACATAAGTTCACCTGTGGCTGAAGGTCCAGGAGAAAGCGCCGGGAATAGTCACCCGGCGACAACGCAGCTCAGCCTGGCCCTCTTGCAATGCCCCATCAGAACTTCCTGGGAGGAGCTGCGCGCCGCTGCAGCAGCTTCTCCTACAGTCAGCCAGCTGAGCCAGCCCAGCTCCAGCCAGACTAAGAGCAGGCACAGTTGCCTGAAATCCGGCTGCTCCTTCTTTTAATAAAAAAAAAACTTATGTAGCTGCTCGGCGATGGAGCGGCGGCTAGGGGGGGTTTCTAGGTACTCGGAAACCCCCCCTGCATGCGCGTATGCTAGCCCATGTGGGAACTGTCAGGAGCCAGAGCCAATCAGCAGCCACTAATTGTAGAGCGGCTGCTGATTGGCTGATGGCTCCTGACAGTTCTCACTGAACAGTTGGGAGCTGGTTAGCGGTAATGGTAAGTATATGGATCACGTACTCGGTTTGTTTTTTTTGCGAAGACCCCCCTGGATTCTATGGAGACCAGCGCAAGGATGGAGGTGAGTATATGATCTTTTTTGCAGGGCCATGCATACGGATTTCTACTTGGGACAAGTGGACCGACCGGCTGGTATAAGTAAGCATGTGTAATTGATGTATGTGTGTAATAAACTTGTACTATCTAAGGTGTGTGTGTTATGTCTTTATTTAACAATTTATTTTACAGTGGAGGTACGGTGGCCAACCGCCTGCTGGCACTTGTAGTTCCCCAAGCGCCAAAGGGCAGGCATGCTGGTATCTGTAGTTCCACTGTAAAATACAATAGTTTACTTTGATTTGACACTTTATTACCCCCCGTAACCACAGCCCAGGGGTGTTGGGAAGAACCCCGGGCTTCAGACCAAGCCTGGGGTTTCAGGAGAGGGGGGACCCTTTGTTCGGGGGTCCCCACCTCCCCTGAGAGCTTGGCCTGACCGGCTTGGAGTGAGAATGCTTTGGCCCTGGAGACCCAGTAATAGGGTGTCCTGGATGTGGCATTACACCCCGGTCAGTTTGGATCTGGTGCTGGTTTTAAATATAGGGGGACCCCTACGCAACTTTTTTCCCCTTATATTTAAACCAGAACTGACCCTGCAGCCAGGTGCTGGTTCCTAAATTACAATGGAACACTACTCATTTTGTTCCCCATAATTTTTGGAACCAGGACTGGCTGACAAGTCCGGGGGGACCCTAGGTCCTTTTTTTAATTTTATTTTAACCCATTTTTTACAGGTACAATACACAAGCAGCCTTCACATATCTCACTGATATGTGCAGGCTGCTTGTTCGGGTGAGTTTGGCAGAGAGAAAACACTGCACTCTCGGGTGAGTAATCTCATCTAAACTCGCAACTAGGGGAAGAAATCTCGATCTATTTCACCATCGGAAAACTCAGCTAAACTCACTTCTTAGTCAATTTGCGAGTTGAAAAAAGGAAAACTCACACGAGTTTCAGTGAAGTAAAGAGTGTTTAAAAAAAACAAACTCAACCAAACTCGATTCTTCGTAAATGTACCCCCTGGTGTCAGATAGAGGAAAGGATTAGTTAACTATTGAGCACAGAAGTGGAACTTAATGTCCCCTCCAGAGTTCTCACCTTTCCCCTTATAACTGGGGTATCAGGCAGGTATATCAGACTATCACAGTGACATCTTACCTGTGTACTTATGTAACAACAAAAAGTCTTTATTAGATCCCTTTTTTCTACTGTATCATTTGATTAGACAATCATATTAATGGATTTATAAACAATATTTTTTTTCTATGTTATTCAAGGTATATAAGTGCAAGATAGTAACCCAATTTTGTACCTGGACGCATGTTTACATCATGCATTTGTCAGTAATTCATACAAAGTCAGTAAGGAAATATGCATTTAAACCCTTTGTTGTCTACATTATTGAAAGACTGACCATAGCATAGCTTAGGCAAGAAAAAGTATTATTACTCCAAAGTATAGACATTAACACAAATGATAAGGCTTCAGGAGATAAAATATTTCCCAGATAATGTTTTGATTGCAATTGATGTGATAAGGAAACATGTGTTACTTTTCCGCAGTTTACCACTGAATATATTACTATCCTAGATCTCCCCCAGGGAATAATGTCAGCGGATGTTGGCTGTGATGAAAGACACAATTGCTGATTACAGCTGCTTGTAAAAATTAGATGTGGGACAACACAGAACAGTATAATATGTGGTGGAAATGTTTATCACATAGACATCGCACTTTGGAAGATGGGAAAATGGGAAGGAATGGTTTTCATTGTTATTCAGTGGAGATCCACTAGATCTCAGAGAAGTTAGGGACAGCTACGGTATGTACCATAGTAGGAGAGCCCTTACTCTGATGACTGATGACTGATGTCTTTGTTATTAATCTGGGGCAGTGAGGCTTCTACCATTGATAACTTTATTAATGATTATTATTATTTATTATTATTTTCATTTATAATTTATGTTGACTTATAATGCACAAGAGCTCAACTACTTGGACATATGGGTTTCTGATGACATAGTTTACACCAAAGCATTTTGTAAATCAGTAGGTACACAAAATTAACTACCACTTCCATAGCCAATTCTTTAAATCTTGGATATAAAATATATCCAAAGGCAGTGGCGTAACTATGGTATTTGGTGCTCATGGCAAGGTGAAAAATGGTGCCCCCCACCAAAGACATGCTCGCCACATTTCTCGTCACTCTCAGAATATTCCTTTCCATTCCATATGCACCTTAATGCCCCCAGTAGTAGTGCCCCTTATGCAATGCCACAGTAGAGGTGTCTTTTATGCAATTGCCACTATAGTAGTGCACCTTATGTAATTTCCCCAGTAGTAGTGGCTCTTATGCAATGCCCCCTGTAGTAGTGCCCCTTATGCAGTGTCCCTTATGCAGTTCCCTCAGTAGTAGTGCCCTTTATGCAGTGCCCCCACTAGAAGAGCCATTTATGCAGTGCCCCAAGTAGTAATGCCCTTTATGCAGTGACCCCAGTAGTGCCACTTATGCAATGCCCCCTGTAGTAGTACCCTTTATGCAGTGCCCCTTATGCAATGCCCCCTGTAGTAGTGCTCCTTATGCCATGCTCCCTATAGTAGTGACCCTTATGCAATGCCCTCAGTAGTAGCGCCCCTTATTCAATGCCCCCTGTAGTAGTGGTTCTTATACAATGTCCCCTGTAGTAATACCCCTAATACAGAGCCACCAGTAGTGCCCTTAATGCAGCACCCCCAGTTGTGCCCCTTACAGTGAGGCAGGTGAGGCAGAACCTTTCCTGTCATACTTAGGTATATTCCACAGGTTTAACTATAAAAATTATAAGAATTTTTTTTTAATATATATCATCTTTGTAATATTCTAGTCATTTTATTGTCAAAACTCTGGAATAAAAAGTGTATGGCAGTTGAGGCACTGCCTCCCCTGTCTACCTTTTATGCACATGCATGATCTAAACTCACAAAATTTCCAGCACTATATACTGCTGCACCTTTGTATAATACCCACATGAATCCTTGGGTTCATATATGTATCTGTAAATCTGGCTCTGATACTAGCCAATGCCTCCCCAGCTATTTACCTCATTACTGGACACAAATGGCCCCTTATTCAGTGCCCCCAGTAGTGCCCATTATGCAGTGCCCCTTATGCAGTATCCCTGGTAATGCCCCTTATGCACTGCTCCCAGTAGTGCCCCTTATACAGTGCCCCCAGTAGTGCCTCTTATGTAGTGCCCCCATTAGTGCCCCTTATACACTGCCCTCAGTAGTAGTGCCACTTACACATAAAATACACAGACACACAGAACACAAAACTACTTATCCGAATCCCCTCTCCTGCACCCGCCGCCATCCGCTCGTCCCGTCCCGCTCGGCACTATTGGAGAGACGTCATGACGTCTGTCCCTTCACCCACTGTGGGAGCTGGAAGGCGGAACTCATGAGTGAGCTCCAGCCTGGCACCGGCCCTGGGTGCAGCTGCCAATAAGAGTGAATATACTACCTGGAGCCGACGGCGATGTGTTTGTTTTAGTCTTTAATACCGCGGCCCGCACTGACCTGGATGGTGACTGGGGGCACACGCCCAACGGGTCCAACAGTGCCCAGGGCACATGCCCCGCTAGACCCACCTAGTTATGTCACTGTCCAAAGGTCCACTGAGAAGGCTAAAATGGAATTTTTATCTAAATTCAGATTTTGATAAGCAAGCCAAGAGTATAATCTTGACCTTTAAACACAAAAGCTATACAGCTAAGATTTTAGAAGGAGCTTTTGTATGAAACTTGTTTGGGAGTTTATGCATTCTTTTTATGTCATCAATACATTTTTATTGAAAGTTTTGTAAAATTGGGGAAGGGGTACATAAAAAAAGGAACGAGAAGTGGGGGAATCAAAAACATGGGTACAAACACAATTTAAAGAAATACAATATAACAGAGAGAAAAAATAGATAAATAAGGGGAACAAATATCCAGATAACATCCACAATAAGCATAAAAATAAAATGTGTAGACCTTAATAAATAAACTATGATGGGGATGAAATGAAAGTATCAAAGGAGGAGGAGGCTGTGTGAGTATTTTAACATTTGCAGCTCCATCACCTTACGTAACAAATATATGCAAAGGAAACCACTTCATGAGAGGAAATGAAGCAGCCAAGGAGTACAGAACTGTATCTTAGAAATGACCTTGGCTAAGAAAGGAGGGGAAGGGAATTTCCAAATTTGTACCAGAGTAGTTATAATCACCAACAATATTTGGCCCACAAGGTAACACTCAGATTTAGGGATAGAAGATGTGCACCAGTGTAGGAGAGCAAGAGCTGGGTCTGAGGTCACAGAAACCTTAATAACCTTGGACAGCAAATTAAACACATCAGACCGAAATGACGTAAAACAGGGCAGTCCCAGAATATGTGAAAGATATCCCCAGCAGCAGAACATTGATGCCAGCAGTACTTTGAACAAGTCAGCCACATCTTATGTCATTTAACAGGAGTAATTTAACAGGCGTAAGATGAAACCAATGTAGCAGTTTCACGTGAATTTCAATATGGTTCATGCATTTTGAGATTTGGAAGATTTAAAGTTAGATTTATCCAAAACCACTGGTTGTGGAACTACAGGTCAGTCTTTTGAAAAGCAGGCGACATAAAAAGGACATTACGCATCTTACAGATACCAAACACCCAATAGACTATTTGAAAGTTTTTGTAATAGTCCAAAGAGGGAAGAAGGGAAGAAGGGAAGGCCAAAGGCACTTTAAAGTTGGGCAAATTGGATAGGGCTATTGGAGGTCAGGATATCATAAAGTGTTAATATACCCCTGACCAGTGTATGCCAGGTATCAATGACTAAGCGCTGAAATGGAAAGATTCCTAGTATGTTGTACCCATTTTGATCTTGGTATTGTCACATTTCAAGTATGGATAGTAGATGCGCCCATACCATGGGATTGGTGGAGACCCTAAACTGATGCGCAGGTGCTGGTGGGATTCACCAGGGACCCCCACAAATATGTTTGGACTTAGTTGCAACTGACACGCAGGTTGTGGCCCTCAGTTTGGGTTCCCAGGTGCAGGCCTGGTATGCACTGAAGCAGACACTGGACTGGCAAACTGCCGAAAGCCAGTCAACTGGAACAAGGATGGAACAGGGACTGTATGGAGCACAGCAGACTGGTATCCCGAACAGTACAGAGAAATAGGAATCAGGAACAAAGTATTCACAGAGAATGTAAAGGCACAAGGCTGGCGCTGGAGTAAGGTTTGGGAGCCTATACTCTGGCACAAAATTACTCCCAGGGACTTCCTTTTATAGGTGTAGTTTCATAGGATGCCAAAATGAATTTCCATTTTGGCCCTTTAAATCCTGCACAGAGCGATGCGCATGTCCCTATGGGAGCCATCTGTGCAGTCTGGCAGTGGAGACAGCATGCTGCAGCTGGGGGAAAAGGAAGATCACCGGTGACCCCACAGCAGCTGCTAGCTGGAATTTATCACTGCAGCAGGTGACGAGGACCTCCCATCCGCGGCCCCGCCGGAGTCCCTGGAGACCAGCGCCACCGCACACAATAAGTGGACACAGAGATCCTACGTGCTGTGACAGGTATGATGTGAGAATCCCAGATTGGGGGGCATCAGAGAGCAGAGTGATGGGTGAGACTTCTTAGGAGTCCATAATAGATCTTAACTAGGAAACCCTGATAATACAGCTCTTACCAAATTGACCCAGGGCTTAACCCGCGAGGGTAGAAACCAGTTTTTAAGTTGGGAAAGAATGCATGATGATTGATAGAAAGAAAGATCAGGGAGGGGAAGGCCCCTATACTTCCTAGGTGGGGGCTTGTTCTTCTTCCAGACATATGACAACCGTGTAGCTTCATTAAAGAGATCTGTCAAGATGGGAGCCAGACTATCACAAAAAAACAATGTATAAATTGTTAATAAAACCATCAGGGTCAGGTGCATTACTCTTAGGAAGCTGTTTGAAGGCACTTTCAACTTCCTCTATTGACCACAGGACATTACTGTAATTGCATTCAAATCATCAGAGCATAGAGAAGGCAAATGAAGTCCTGATGGAAAGGATATTATAGTGGCAGCAGAAGGCTGGGGGTAGACATGTCAGAAGATACATTTTATAGTTGGGAGTAATACATACCAAACAAGCAATATCTATGGGGTTAAAAATCTTCCTAGTTTGAGAATCAATTAGGCATTTAGTTCTATTACAGGCGTATTGTCCTCCCAATTTATGGGCAAGCAGGGGTGTACCTAGGGGTCCAAGCGCCCCAGGCAAAATAAGGGACTAGCACCACCCCTCAGATATATTACATTATTCCTAAACAATATAATGTATAACATTTCATATAGCCCACAAGGGAAAATAGTGCCTTCACATTGCTGTTAATAATTAACACACATTCTAGAGACAGCAAAGGTAACAGATTTTTTTTGTTTTGGCATGCAGTTGTGTGGGGTTAAATATGTGATGCCAGGGTAGGGATCCCGACGCTCCTAATAATGATGCTAAGAGAGAAAGATTTAACCATGTTCAATACATAAGGGAATGGGAGGGGCAAAAAGGAAACAAAAATATAAAAATAACCAAATTTATTGGGCAGTAGGTGTGGCAAATTAGGTACCATGTGTGAAGGACTGGGACCATGCCCACCCATGTATTAGGACATAATACATATATTGAAATCAGAGAATAAGGGTAAACCTTACATAGCAAAATAAATAATGCTGAAACGGTATATATAAGAACAGAGGTAATATAGGGCTCCCAAAGACCACATAAACAGCAAAGCATATAAAACAGAATTAGACATAATCAAAAGACACAGATATAACAATAGTATCAATGAGACACTGATGAAACTGTCAACATATAACGTCCCATAAGTCTCTAATAAAAGGCTGGTTATGTGAGGCACATATGGAATGGAAAAGAACACATACTGTAGCATAGTATAATGTGTCCATAAAACCCATAATAGGACAGCCTTAACCCATAATAGGATGGCCTTACTTAACCTGAGACCATTCTGGAGTAATATGCAGCTGGGCCTTGGAGATGACCATGAATATCGGGATCTGACACTCTCCAGATAGCTTGGAGCCTGCTTCCAGTGAAGAAACAACATGTGTGGGGTCTATCTTCTGGATCAGGAGCTTGTCTGGAAATCCCCAACGATTAGGAATATTGTTGGCTTGAAGCACCGTGTAATAGGTTGAAAGGTGCAGAATTTGGTGATCAAAGACACTGAGAAATCTGAGAACAGTTGAAGAGAGCCAAGTCTGTCAAAATTGGTATCTGCCCTAGCAGCCTTTAGGATCATGAAGTGAACCTGCAGCAAAGTTTCCCTAAATAATGAGATCAGGAAATTGTGTGGCTTCAGGAGACGGTGGATCAGATCAATGAGGAGGTCTTTATCAGCCAAATTGCATAATTGAAAAGAGGCAGGATATGTTCTTGGAGATCAGAGTTAGACACCGACTCAGGTATCCTCTTAATTTTGATGTTATTACATCTGGAACGGTCCTACAAATCAGCTAACTTATCTTTGAGAACAGAGACCTCTACCAAAGTAGATTCATAGGCCAGAGGAGGTCATTGTGAGAAGCAACTGGTTTTTTAATTTTTTTTTGAAGATGGTCAGTACAATGAAGTAGAAAGGGATGTCTGGACCACCAAAAGGGGCATGGTGTGAGATACCTCAGACGAGTGGTGCTGTAGGAGATTTTGTTGTATCACTGTGCCCCCGCAGTTGAAAATGAATTGGATAAGCAAAGAGAGATTAGTTTGGTATGCTTTTTAAGCCCCATAAAGGCTTTGTAAGGCAAAGTATCTGATACCACTAGAAAATAGGCTCAGGTATGAGGGTTGCAGACATCTCGAACAAAGATTTACAGAAAAGAAAGTCACTTGGGCATCATTCAGACAGCATCATCAAGAGGCCAGGAAAAGTACATCCAGCTGGGTGTAGTGCTAGTACACTGTCTGGTGCAGCAAGTTAACTAAATATAAAGTGGCAGGTCAAGCTCCGCGGGGGATGCCAACCATCCAAAATGGTGTTGACACTGTGACAGGTGGCTGCAGGAATGTACATCCCAGGATGTATTGTATAGGAAAGTCACAGTGTCCATGGGCATCTACAGGTAAGTCAGTTAAGTAAAACAAACAGGTAGTAATGCTCAGCCTTCTGGACAGCCTGTAGGATAATGGTACAGCTAGATAGCTGAAAAGGTCCTAGGCAACAGGACAGGAGAGCAAGAACTTGAAATGATCACACTGGCCACCAGGGCTACCACAGGAGGTGGCCAGCCATCTGCCAGGAGGCTGGTGATGAGTGTCACAGTTGCAAGTGGTGGATATCTGTCCACAGCACTGCAGCAGCAAGCAGTCTGTGACTCGTGGGAGCAGCGGGTCAAGGCAAACACAGGGGAGTTCATACTTTCTAACATATAAAATACATGTAATAATTCCAATCATGAAAGCTCTACAGCTTTTATCTTCACATTTAACATTTCATTAAAAATAGTATTAGATAATATTTCCATATACTAAAACATTTTAAAGTTGTCCTTACAGATACACAAGATGTTAAGTTAAATATTAAATCATTTCAAAAATATTTTAAATACTAATAAACAGAAGTTTAGCAATTTGAAAGGAACCAGTGCCTGTACAATACGCAGTTGGCTAAACCTAAAACCTACTGGATGTTTTAAAAATGGGTCCGATAAATGTTAATGTATATTAGTAATTTGCAATATAATGCAACCTAATGTTGGCAAGTCACTTTTTACTTGTTTTGTTAATTCTGTTTCTGTCTATGTACCTTGTAAGGTGTTGCGGACCCCTTGTGGCACCATATAAATAAAAGATAATAATAATAATAATAATAATAATAATAATAATAATAACCCCTTGTGGCACCATATAAATAAAGTATAATAATAATAATAATAATAATAATAATAATAATAATAATAATAATAACCCCTTGTGGCACCATATACATAAAGGCTACTACTAATAATAGTAAAAATAATAATAATAATAATAATAATAATAATAATAATAATAACAATAATAATAATGTTTGTAAACATTTTTAGATATATTTATTTAGTGCAACACTTCCTAGGTCACTAATCTCACTATGTGGGCTGCACTACATATGCTTTAAGAAAGATGTCTTGAACAGAGAAGAAACATAATGAAGAATCTAAACCTCGTGGAATCTATATAATATCAAATTAGTGATGAATTTTTGAGACTTACGGGTAATAAGTATGTGAAGCCTATTAGAAGTGGAGATAATAAGCATAACAAATTATGTCAAAGAGAAGCCTTTTGGGTTTTTAATCTGGCTTCCTTATTTCCAGATCCGCCTTAATGTCTAGATTTTGTTGCATACAGTATGACACAATTTGTTAAAGATTATACTATTTGCATTATTCTTTATTCATACATTCAATTTCAGTATATAAAAAAAACCCTATAGAACACAATTTTCTGCCACAATTAGAGGAAAGTGCATTGAAACATCATGAAGAGTGATAAATGTTTTGGTTGGACTAGGTTTGGACAATTATTTTTTAAAATCTGTAAACCACCTCAAAGTTTAATGTCTTTGAGTATTTGTACTATAGATAACTATCTCTGTAATTTAAGCATGTTTGGTATTTATTTACATCTAGGAATTTTCCTGGAGTGTGAACCATTACTCCAACATGTGACCTTATTGTTTTCTTTTTATCTTCTTTATATAATATCTATTGCATATCATAAGGAAATTAAGCCATCAGATGAATTTTTATGGAAAGTAGTATAAGTATGTAGTGCAACTCAGCAGCTGATCTTAGTGGTAAAGGACATGGAGTCTATGGTCTTTCAGTTCCTTGCTTGATTTATTTATGCTCAAATGACCACTGGGTCTGGAGTATGAAACCAGGCTATTATCCATCATCTGTTAATATTAATAATGAATACATTTTAGTTTTGCACTATTGTACTTTAATTTTCATTGGCAAACTTTTGAGAAATGCTTTTTTCAGATAAAAAAAACAATACTAAATTTCAAATTTTACAGTTCTCATATTAAAGAAATGTAATTTTATGTCAGCCAATTTATAGAGACAGACAATGCAGTTCTTATATTAAATTAAAGTGCCGGTACCCAGAAAAAGAGTTCCAGGACTCACTTAGGGTTACAAGTTGATACATGTTTTTAGTAGCTTCCACACTCTGGATAAGTGTGCAGACTTATTATATTCATTTAAGATATGATTTTACTGATTTCTTCCTATTTCTGCAAATAGTTACAGTATAAGAATTAAAAATTATAGTAATATAAAGTCATCGGTATTGCGTACTCCTAAGTACCACCACAAAAAAAAAGCACTAGAGATGTGTGAATGAAGACAAAATGTTAAGTTGGTGTGATGTTAATGGACAAACTACGTGCAAATACATAAATACTGTAAAATGTAACAAGACCATACAAATTATTTAGGTCATATTGTTTACATTCAGCTAATGAATCAATTTCAGGTCCATATTCTTCTTTGGATGGACCAACCTTTATTTATCAACTGCAATGCTGTTTTTACTTTGTCATTGAAAAACATGGTGTCCAGGAAGTTGATGATTTGGGGGGGCTACCAATAGTTTCTTAAGACTTTTTTGCAGTTACTATTTTATGGCTTTTGTGAAACTTTCCTTGAAATCATATCTTGAAAAATAAATGTTTACAGTGAGCCTCACCAAATATTTAAATATTAAATCACAAAGGTATAGAGAATTTGCTGCAAAATATTTTCTTGAATAAAAAGCATACATAACATATTTTATTTTGCGACATGATGAAAAAAATTAAAAGTAGCAGGGAAAACAACATATTAAAAGTAAAATGGAAAGTGAAATATTTTCCTTTGCCAAAAATATTTAATTCATTATAATGTACCAAGTGTTTTGGCAATACTTCTAATATTAATGCATTGCAATAAAATGTCAAAAATAAAAAAACACAAATTAGTGCAAAATACTTACAACTTACCACTTCTTCATGAGTTGCATTTTCAACATTAATTCCATTAACCTGCAATTAAAAAGACTTGTGTGTTTAGTTATTATATGTTTAATTGTTTATACAGATGAGTCCTTTTGTATCTTTGCCGCTGATGCAACCGGGTACGCGCACAGCGTTTCCACCATCGATCCACAGGATTGCATTGTGCAAATGCTGCTGTAGCTTGGCGTACCGTGATGCACACGTGTGCGGCAAGTCGAATGGCGCAATGTATGTGCATGTCTGCAGTCAAAACGGCAAAGACGGAAGAGGACACATCTTTAGTTGATAAATTAAAGTACATAAATAAACTGCCATATCACTACATTTTAATAATAGCTGAGAGAGAGTAAACTCAAAAACAAAGGCTGGAAAAAATCTAATGTAAATATCAAATTATAATGGTCAAAATATGCTAATGACATGGTTTGCCTACACATACTGCAATATTTATTTGACTGAAATAATTATACTAAAACAGACAATTTGTTTGTCACACTTAGGGGAAAGTATATCTAAAACAAATTATTTCTTTAAAGGTTGTATTTATTAATAATAATGCTACTAATATAAATAATGAGAATAATCATTATTATTATTCTTATTACTAAAAAGTTACAATATCAGCCTATATATTTTTGCTCTAAGCCACTGAAATATTACTCTTGAAATATATATATATATATAGCGTAAAATAAGTATTGAACACATCAGCATTTTTCTCAGTAAATATATTTGTAATGGGGCTATTGTAATGACATTTTCAACAAATGTCAGTAAAACCCATGCAATACACACATGCAAAGAAATCAAACCATTGAATTCCATAAATTAAGTTATGTGTAATAATGCGAAATGACACAGGGAAAAAGTATTGAACACATGAAGAAAGGGAGGTGCAAAAAGGCATGAAAAGCCAAGACACCAGCTGAAATCTATCAGTAATTACAAAGCAATCCTGCCCCTTGTCAGTGCAAATTAATATAAGATGGTTCAGTCCCAAATGATGGCCTATAAAAAGGTGTCTCATTAGCAAGATGTCACACAAGAAACATCTCATGATTGGTAAAAGCATATAGCTCTCTCATGACCTTCACCACCTTATTGTTGCAAAACATACTGATGGCATTGGTTACAGAAGGATTTCTAAACTTCTGAATGTTCCAGTGAGCACTGTTGGGGCCATAATCCAGAAGTGGAAAGAACATAATTTACATAATAATAAACCGGCCACAACCAGGTGCTCCTTGCAAGATTTCTGACAAAGGAGTGGAAATAATTATCAGAAGAGTTGTCTAAGAGCCAAGGGCCACTTGTGGAGAACTTCAGACCTGGAATAAGCAGGTACAATTGTTTAAAAGAAAACAATAAGTAATGTACTCAACCACCATAGCCTGTATGCACGCTCACCACGCAAGACTCCAATGATGACAAAAAAGCATGCTCGTTTAAAGTTTGTTGCACAACATTTGGACAAGCCTGTGAATTACTGGGAGAATATAGTCTGATCAGATGAGACCAAAATTTAATTCTTTGGATGCCATAATATACACCATGTTTGGAGGAGAAATGGCACTGCACATCACCTCAAAAACACCATACCAACAGTGAAGTTTAGAGGTGGGAACATCATGGTGTGGGGCTGTTTTTCAACATACGGTACTGACATACTTCATATAGTTGAAGGAAGGATGAATGGAAAAATGTACGGAGACATTCTTGATAAAAATCTGCTGCCATCTACCAGGATGCCAAAGATGAATTGAGGGTGGACATTTCAGCAAGACAATGGGCCTGATTCAAACCCACTCGCGAGCGGCTGTCTGCTCGCAAGTGGGTCAATGTTCTGCACTGAGCATGCGCACGACGGAGGGAGCTCCGTCGTGCGCATGCGCCAGACGCGATGAGCGAAGGAAAGTCCTTCGCTCGTTGTGTTTGATCAAAGGGGGCTGGATGTCGATGTTGATTGACAGCACGCCCCCTTTGGTGGGCGTGCCGGGGGCGTGCCTCCCTGACGGGGGCGTTCCTGAGGGAACGCCTACCATCAGAAGCCGGCCCACTGACATCACTAGTGATGTCAGTGGGAGTGATTTTGGCTCTGATAGAGCCAAAATCACTCCGGGCCTTGCGGTTGAAAACCTCAACCGCAGGCTCCGGCTCGCAGTTTCGATGGTCGCGATGGTCAAGACCATCGTGGCCATCAAACTGCACGCTCGTATAGGCTGTGGGTGGTGACCCACAGCTATACGAGCGTCCAGGAGGACGCTCCATAGTTATGGAGGACGGCCCTCATTCAGAGCGTGCGCTCTGCTCAGAGCGTCCGGCTCTGAATGAGGGCCTATGATCCCAAAAACACAGCCAAGGACTCTGTCATATGGTTTCAGAGAAAGAAAATAAAACTGCTAGAATGGTCCAGCCAATCACCTGACTTGAATCCAATTGAAAATCTATGGAAAGAACTAAAGATCAGAGTTCATAGAAGAGGCCCAAAAGACTGTTTGTGTGGAAGAATGGACCAAAATCATAATGAGCAATGTATGCAACTAGTTTCTCCATACAGGCGGCATCTTTATTTATTTATTACCAGTTATTTATATAGTGCACACATATTCCGCAGTGCTTTACAGAGAATATTTGTCCATTCACATCAGTCCCTGCCCCAGTGGAGCATACAGTCTATATTCACTACCACATGCTCATACACACACATACACACTAGGGTAATTTTTTTTTTCGTTGGGACCCAATTAACCTATCAGCATATTTTTGGAGTGTGTGAGGAAACTGGAGCACCTGGAGGAAACCCAAACAAGCACAGGGAGAATACACAAACTCCACACCGTCCGTAGTGCGAATCGAACCCACAACCTCAGTGCTGTGAGGCAGTAATGCTAACCATTACACCGTCTGTGCTGCCTTTAAGCTGTCATTACCAACAAAGGCTTTTGTACGAAGTATTAAACACATTTCAGTAAGCGTGTTCAATACTTTTTCCCTGTGTCATTTCACATTATTGCACATAACTTAATTTATGGACATCTATGGTTTGATTTGTTTGCATGTGTGGATTGCATGGGTTGTTGCTGACATTTGGTGAAAATTTCATTACCTAGCCCCATTACAAATATATTTACTGAGAAAAATGTTGATGTGTTCAATACTTATTTTACATGTTGTATATGTATAAACTAATTACCGCAAATGCGGGTGTGTAAAAATGTATTGAATTGGACAGGGTTACTGTGGGTTGTAAACAAACATGGAGCAAGCCAACAAAATTAATTTTGAGAATTATTTAGAAAGTTTTTTTCTACAGCTTAGCACAACATTATTATCAATGTTTTGAATACATTAATATTTTTGTAAATATTTTAAATTTTAATTATTTAGGCAATGCACACTACTATTCTGCACTTGCATGATTTTGTTATTGTTATTCTGAATTCATATTTTAAAAATAACTAATTTTTTTCTACTGTATGATTTCCTGTAAATAATAATAATAATAATAATAATAATAATAATAATAATAAATATGTTGCCTACCTGCATTACTGCATCGCCTGTGAACAATAACCCACTCTGGTCAGCTAAAGAACAACAAAAATCAACATACTGTATTTTAATTGTAAAGTAAAAACAATATAAAATAATAACAAAAAAACACATTCATTCTCTTAGGGAATATTGAAAGTATTTTACAAACATAAGATACAGTTAGACAATGTAATTTTGAGATTTTGATATTTGTTTAACCTCTTTTTACTGAATCTATCGAAGATAATTGTCTAAAGCTGTAGATGAAAAATCTACTTTAATTCATATTTAACAACAACATTTTTGTAGTAATTAATCTATAAATATATGCTATGTATTACCATTAAGGATTTAGAAGTTCGGTTTCTTTTAGAAATGGTTATTTCCTGTATTTGTCTTCACATTGCTGTTCACACATCAGTTGTCACATTCTATAGTCTTTGCTTCTGTAAAGCGATATATTACATTCTACTGGCATTTTACTTAGAAGAGTTCTTTACCTGGTTGATCTTTGAAGATTTTAGATATAACAACAGGCACTTTGTGTTGTGATCCACCCTGAAAAAGACACATATTGATTAGTAAACTATAAAATGATGTTCTACAAATGGTATATGGTCAGATAGTCGACATTCAGATTGTTGACAGCTTCTGAATATTGACGGTCTAAATGTCGATATGGATGATAGGTTGACAACCAATATGTCGAAATATACTTAGGTCTACATGGTTGAAATGTTGACACGTTCAGAATGTCGATATTTAACATGTTGACACCAGAATGTTGATATATGGTATTTTGTTGATTTTTAAGGTTATGGTTTGTGTTAGAGTTAGGGTCAGGTTTAGGATTAAGTTTAGAGTTTGGTATAGGGTTAGATTTAAGCTTCATTTTAGGATTAAGGGTTAGTTTTCAGGTTAGGCTAAAATAATTTTAAAAAAACATACGTTGACATTCTGATGTCGACATGATAAACCTATTGGTTGCTGACTTAATGTCCATGTTGACAATCTGACTGTTTGTTTAAATCATATCACATCTGGCTTGTCATACAGTTATGACCTCATACATCTATCCTTTTTGAGTACATTCTCCTTAATTTTGCATCTTAACTTTCTAATAGTGTACTAAGTTAGTAATTGTGTACTGAATATTGTACTTAGGATTAGTATTTTTGTTGCAAAGGAAATGGTATAAAGTAGCAAATTAAGCACAAAGGTGCGTGGCATCAGTCACTCATAATGTATACTCTGTCTTTTGCCTTTTTACCCCGATTATGTACTTTTTCCTGCATTTTGCATCTTAATTCACTAATAGTGTACTAAGTAGGTAATACTTAAAAACTTAGGATTACTATAGCACATTCAGATGCATATATAAAGAAAAGTCGCATGACATGTCTTATACCCCTTTCAGACTTAAGCCTAAAACCTGTGTTTTTGTGCGTGAACATGCATCAACCAGGATCTGACGTAAGTATGAAAGGTGCAACCCGGGTTGACAGTCCCGGGTCCGCGACCCTGCTCGCTAATAGGATTTTTCCCGGCACTTGCAACCTTGATGACCCAGGTTACACCTAAAACAATCTGATTGGCCGGGGACAATAGCGCTTGGAGATGAGATCATCTCCAAGCACCAACTGAATGCCGAAAGATCAGGGTCACTGCAAGACCTGGGTCAGGTGTGAAGGGTGACGACCTGGGAATAACCTGGCTTGCCTCCCTTAGTGTGAATGGAGTAGCCCGGCCTCAACCCGTACGTGGTGTCCTGGGTCCGAGCCAGGTTGAAACCATGATTTTAAGTCTGAAAGTGGTATAATTTGCAGTATGTGGCATGCCAAATGGGGCTATTTCCCGTGATTTGAGGATAGGTGGGTGGACATATCTGTACCAAGAGAGGAACAATTGTACCAATGTTATTCTGGCCAGTAGAGTTAGGCTAATCAAAGTAAAATCCAATGAGCAGTAGTGATTTATAACAAAACTGCCATATAACCTGACAATAAAGTTATAAAAGAAGCAAGCAGACAATTTACATTCATTATTCCAGGTTACTGTACATTAAGAAGAACTTCCTATAGAGTCTGATGCAGAGTTTAATGCAAGTCGGCCACAATTGTTCCCGTATTACATGCATAGAGCTAAATGCATATTTACGCATACACTCAACTCTATATAGCAATTCTATATAGTGATTCCATAGACCCTCATAGATTTACTCGCCCAGCTCTGGAGCTTGTGCAGTTCGTAAAAATAAAATTTCAGTTTGAAAGATGAAATCTATTAAACAGCTAAGATGAGACAAGACTGTATATCCCAAATATCACTGAATTTCCTATGCGTTTTACACACCATAGTTAACAAAACAGCTCCCTTATTTCTCCATTCTGCTCTCTTGCAATCTGTTTAAACTTGTGTTTAAACCTAACATTTAATAAAACTGTGTATTCCATTAATTTTGTTAACTATGCATTCTACACTGATTTCACTCGTATAGGAAAACATTTCTTAACCCCTTATACTCCTTTCACATCGTAATGCCGAGTCGCACCTGGGATTTTGTCCACGCGTCCATCCTGGGTGCGACCCGGCTGAGACCCCTTTCTGACTGGCAGCCTGACCCGGCTTTTGGCTGAGTTGATGTCACCGCTATCATGCGCTAAGGCGGAGCTTGGAGATGAGATCATCTCCAAGCACTGCCACTTCCTATGCAGTGAATGGGATCTGGGTCGCATTGATTTTTATAGACATTTCTTAAGAGGAAAACATTGAATGAATCCTTACCTTAATGCTTAGACCTAATCCTCCAACAGGGTCTCTGTGAAGTGTAACAGCTCTGCGCTTTAAAAAATTTGAAAAAAAATACAATTTAGGTAAGTATTTACATATTATTATTTCCATACATTTCAATATGAATCATTATGCTGTTCCAAAGAAAGACATTTTAATGTATAAACAAATATGTATTTTCTTATAGTTTCAATTTAGAAATTTACATTCATATAAACTAATACATAATAATGTACATTGCACAATTATAGAAACCGCTTAATTGGAACTGACTTTTACTAAATGGGCACATGTAGAATGTATGATTTGAAGACTCATGTCCATTTTAGAAGCCCAACACAGGCCAACGTAGTGAATAACGCCTTTGAAATTACTCCTCTTTTTCAAATAGTGCACCTATTTCTATGTTGAACATAACATAATTCAGTCTTCACTCTGTAAATCAACTTGACCAGGAACATGGTCCACAACTGATCCCAAAGCTGAAAAAAGTATAACCAACACATAAATTAATTTAATCTGGTTTCTGTGATTATTTTGATGTTTTTGGATACCTGTATTAAAGGTATTAAAAATGACAACAACTGTCTATAAAAGCTTACAGCAAATAAAAAAAAAATACCCATACAGTATGTATTAGGTAAATCGGCCCTAGTTTCCAAAGTGATGGCTATAAGCTACACTTTAGACACAATGGTTAGGAAAATATTTAGATCAAAATTACAAGTAAAAAGAACAGAACAAAAGGTGCTTGCATTAAAATATAAGATAAATAAAAACCATGAGCTCAATGAATCATACAGTAGGTGACCAAAAGAGGTGGGTTGTAATGTTAGATCCCTACATAATTAATAGTACACAGTTGTTATGATTAAAGACAAGACAATAGTAGCACAGAAACCATAAACAAAGACATATAGAAAAAATAACTAGAGAATTAGGTATACAGAAACAGATAGTACTTACCAATACTTAATAAACACAAAATAACAAAAAACAACTTAAACATTTAGTCATGTGATGGAATAACTATAAAGCAAAAGTCCAGAAACCTGATAATTACATTCTAATAATAAAACATTAATAACATTCTGTATGATTATATAATGCCAATATTTACAGATATGATTGTTAATTACTATTAGATCATCTCATCATTAATTATAACACATATATCATTATATATGATGAAAAAGCTATATTAAAGCTTTGAAACATTGACTGTACTATTACACTACCTCGGAGTCTCTGTTTGTACCAGGAGTGCCGCTTTCATGTAAGAAAAAAATAAAATTATATATATATATATATATATATATATATTAATAATAATATAAATATATATATATATTAGGGGTGAGCAGGTTTGGATTTCTGAAATCCGAACCCCCCCGAGCCCCTCCGATCCGAGGCCGATCCGAGTCAGGCTCGACTTTTCCCGCCTGACTCGGATCTGAAATTGAGGCAAAACGTCATCATCCCGCCTTTTGGGTCTCGCGGGTTTTGGATTCTATATAAGGTACCTGCGTCAGCGCCATTTTCTCACTTGGCTGTGGAGAGTGAAGAGGGAGGGTGGGAGTTAGGGCCGGCTGGGCTGTGTAGTGTAGTGCAGTGTAGTGTTGTGCTGTGTTGTGCTGCTGTTGTCCATAGGGGCTGTGTCCACTCCTCCAAAGTCCATAGGGGCTGGCTGTACTGTGTTGTGCAGTCAGTTGTCCATAGGGGCTGTGTCCACTCCAAAGTCCTGTGCTGTGTCCCAGTCCTAAAGGGGTGCAGTAGTGTTGTCCAGGGGGTGCTCTGTCCATCAGGGGTGCTCCTCCCAACTGCAAAAAAATAAATATTTTTTCTGTGTTTGTGAATTGTGTGCGCAGTAGCCGCACGTGCATCAACAAAGTAGTGCCAAGCGTGCGCCTGTGTCATAAGTAAAGGGCCGGCTGGCTTGACTGTTAAAGGGTGCTGTAACCCCTAAAGTGCACTCCAAACCAAATAAAAAAATATTTTCTGTGTTTGTGAATTGTGTGCACTGTGGCTGCACGTGCATCAACAAAGGAGCAGCGCCAAGCGTGCGCCTGTGTCCCATAAGTAAAGGGCCGGCTGGCTTGTCCGTTAAAGGGTGTTGTAACCCCCAAAGGGCACTCCCAACAAAATAAAAAAATATTTTCTGTGTTTGTGAATTGTGTGCACTGTGGCTGCACGTGCATCAACAAAGGAGCAGCGCCAAGCGTGCGCCTGTGTCCCATAAGTAAAGGGCCGGCTGGCTCATTTCTTAAAGGGTGGTGTAACCCACAAAGTGCACTAGTCTCCAACAAAAATAAAAAATTATTTATAGTGTTTGTGTGCGCCTTAGCCACACGTATATATCAATATAACATAAATGGAGGACCAAACTTTCTCCGATAAAAATAAAATAGGGAAAGATCAAGAACCACTTCCTCCTAGTGCTGTTGCTGCTGCTGGGAGTTGTTCATCATCCCAGAGGGGAAGTAGGAACACCACTACTTTTACTAAACAATTGACCCTCCAACAGTCCTTAGCGAGGAGGATGAAGTATGACAGCAGTCATTCTGAAGCAAAACGTATAACTGAGGCCTTGACTGCTATGTTGGTGTTAGACGTGCGTCCAGTATCCACCATTAGCGCAGTGGGATTTAGACAATTGATGGAGGTAGTGTGTCCCCGGTTCCAAATCCCGTCTAGATTCCACCTGCATCCTCAAAGCAGCAGCGACAAGCGTGCGTCTGTCTGTTAAACGGTGGTGTAACCCTCAAAGTGCGCTCCACAAAAAATAAAAAAATTCTTCTTTTTTTTCTGTCTTTGTGAATTGTGTGGGCTGTAGCCGCACCTGCATCCTCAAAGCAGCAGTGACAAGCGTGCGTCTGTCTGTTAAAGGGTGGTGTAACCCCCAAAGTGCACTCCACAAAAAATAAAAAATTCTTCTTTTTTTTCTGTCTTTGTGAAATGTGTGGGCTGTAGCCACACCTGCATCCTCAAAGCAGCAGCGACAAGCGTGCATCTGTCTGTTAAAGGTTGGTGTAACCCCCAAAGTGTGCTCCAACCAAAATAAAATAATCTTCTTTTTTTCTGTGTTTGTGTGTGAAATGTATGCGCAGTAGCCACACCTGCATCCTCAAAGCAGCAGCGACAAGCGTGCGTCTGTCTGTTAAAGGGTGGTGTAACCCTCAAAGTGCGCTCCACAAAAAATAAAAAATTCTTATTTTTTTTTCTGTCTTTGTGAATTGTGTGGGCTGTAGCCGCACCTGCATCCTCAAAGCAGCAGCGACAAGCGTGCGTCTGTCTGTTAAAGGATTACATCGGTGACAGGCATGTCAGATAGTCCGTACATGTACTGGCAGGAAAAAGAGGCAATTTGGTGGCCCCTGTACAAACTGGCTCTATTTTACCTGAGTTGTCCCCCCTCCAGTGTGTACTCCGAAAAAGTGTTTAGTGCAGCCAGGAACCTTGTCAACGAAAGGCGTAGGAGGTTGCTTCCACAAAATGTGGAGAAGATGATGTTCATAAAAATTAATTATCAACTCTTCCAGGGAGACCAGCCTCCAGAACGTACAGAGGGACCTGTGGTGGTGGATTCCAGCGGGGACAAATTAATACTCTGTGAGGATGAGGATGTACACAACACTGAAGAGGGTGAGGAATCGGTAAATGAGGAGGATGAGGACGACATCTTGCCTCCATAGAGCCAGTTTGTGCAGGGTCAGATTAATTGCCAGCTTGTTTTGTGGGGGCCTAAATGAACCAATCATTTCAGCCACAGTCGTGTGGCAGACCCTGGCGCTGAAATGATTGGTTTGTTAAAGTGTGCATGTCCTGTTTATACAACATAATGGTGGGTGGGAGGACCCAAGGACAATTCCATCTTGCACCTCTTTTTTTACTTTGCATTATGTACTGTTTGCGGCCTAGTTTTTCAAACTGCCATCCTGTCTGCCACTGCAGTGTCACTCCTAGATGGGCCACGTGTTTGTGCCGCCCACTCGTGTCGCTTAGCATAGTCATCCAGCTACCTCGGTGCAACCTTTTGGACATAAAAACACTATTGTGAGGTGTGAGGTGTTCAGAATAGACTGGAAATGAGTGGAAATTAAGGTTATTGAGGTTAATAATAGCATAGGAGCAGAAAAACCCACAAATTCTGTGATTTTAGCTGTTTTTATGCTTTTTTAAAAAAAAATACAGATCCAAAACACAAAACTCAGAACCCAAAACACGGAAGGGTGGTTTTGGCAAAACCAATCCAGATCCAAAACACGAAGAAAGATCCAGATCCAAAACCAAAACACAAAACACGAAAAGTGGCCGGTGCACACCCCTAATATATATATATATATATATATATATATATATATATATATATTATATACATATATATATATATATTATATACACAGGTTGAGTCTCCCATATCCAAATATTCCGAAATACAGAATATTCCAAAATACCGAACTTTTTTAGCATGACTGAGATAGTGAAACCTTTGCTTTTTGATGGTTCAATGTACAAAAACTTTGTTTAAGGCACACAATTATTAATACAAAGTATACAATTACCTTCAGGCTTTGTGTATAAGGTGTATATGAAACATAATTGAATTTCATGCATGTACACAAACTTTGTGTGAGCCACAATATTATTGAAAATACTGTATAAAATGACCTGCCCGCTGTGTGTATAAGGTGTATATAACACATAAATTCACTCTGTGTTTAGATTTGGGTCCCATTCCCAAGATATTTCATTATGACATGCAAATATTCCAAAATATGGAATATTCCGATATCCAAAATACCCCTGGTCCCAAGCAATTTGGATATGGGAGACTCAACCTGTATATATATTTTTACAGGATAAAATGTGTGTTGCGCTAATAACTCCGACTCCTAAAAGAGTTTGTCCTTGTAGTCTTTTTAGGAAATCCTCACATAGTCCATTTATAATATATAGAATGCAGTTTCCCATGAAGGGTTTTATCACCTAAACCCAGAAATAGATAGGTCTAGGAAAAGAACAGGAGTGCAGATTGTAATAAAAATGTAAACTTTTTATAGATAAAAATATCGCTATGTGCTTTGCACCTCTGAGCCAGATTTGTACCCGGAAAGCCAGCAGGGGACTTCTCAGAAACAGTCGTCAGTGCGATGGATCTGCACCTTGCTGTGAGGTCCGGTCATTGAGTGTTTTCATCAATCATTATCCCAGGCACACCCAAATGCATTTCGTCATGAAAGACTTCAGCAGTGAGTGTCTGCTGGGATGATGATTGATGCAAACACTCCATAACGGACCTCACAGCAAGGTGCAGATCCATCGCATAGTGGTAACGTTCGGAGAGACGGACATTTCAAGTGACACCAGGCTTGTAATGAGTTGTTTGTTCTTAACTTAAATGTACGTGGTTATATTTTTAACTATATTGAGTAAAAATTTTTATTACAATCTGCGCTCCTGATCTTTTCCTAGACATATATACATACAGGTTGAGTCTCCCATATCCAAATATTCCAAAATACGGAATAATTTTGGCATGACTGAGATAATAAAACCTTTGATTTTTGATGGTTCAATGTACAAAAACTTTGTCTAAGGCACAAATTATTACAAATATTGTATAAAATTACCTTCAGGCTGTGTGTATAGAGTGTAAATGAAACATAAATTTTTTCATGTACGTACACAAACTTTGCTTGAGCCACAAAATTATTGAAAATATTGTATAAAATGACCTGCAGGCTGTGTGTATAAGGTATATATAACACATAAATGCATTCTGTGTGTATATTGGGGTCCCATTCCCAAGATATTACATTATGATATGCAATTATTCCAAAATACGGAATATTCCGTTATCCAAAATACCCCTGGTCCCAAGCATTGAAGCATTGTGGATATGGGAGACTCAACCTGTATATATATATATATATATATATATATATATATATATTAGGGATGTGCAGGCTCGGATGGGTTTGAGTTTGCACGTTGAGTTCGGATTTTTCCCTCCAAAAAAACGGAACTCAGAAAGAGGCACAATGTCATCTTACATGGACGAACATCATCATTCCTGGACTTTCCTGCACATCCCTAATATATATACATATATATATATATATATATATATACTGTATATACTATATATATAAAAATTATGATTAAAATGTATTACCTATGAATTATTTACAACCTAATGATATTTTTTTTCAGAATCTAAATAAATTGCACCAACAAAGAATATGATTTAGTCTTCACTACATAAATTAATTAGTTCTAAAATCTATCAAAATTAGTTTAGAATTAATAAGCATTACTTAGATAGCTAAGAACATGACAATATAGTCAGCACACTCCCAGGAGCTTGGAGGGAGGGTGTGTGTTAAAAAACACTTGTGTCAATATTTAAATTGAAAAAGACAAATATGTCTTTGAGAAAGCCCAAGATATCTACAGGCAAAACTCATAGGGCTGACTATACAGTATCCTGTAAGGCACCCAAGCTGGGCGGGTAGAATGTTTCACCATTACCTCTAGTTAGCTACCACACATGTCGAGAGTACAGCTCACACAAACATATTTTACTTAAATTAAATATAGACTATATACCTTCTAGAATTAACCATCAAGTATTAAAAAGAATATATTATGATATAATAATGCTTAGTAATTACTTTCTGTCATCAGATTGCAGGATCATTGATTTGTTCCACAGAATCTGAAAACATATGAAACTAACTATATATATATATATATATATTATATATATATATATATATGTTTTAAATAAATTAATTAATTAAAAAAAAAAAAAAGATAATGTTTGGCTACATACAGATGTGTCCTCATACACTGTTGCTCTAGTAATGGAGAATGGCATTATTTGTTGTAGAGGACTCTTAGAAGTAACAGAACGTTTCATGTATGACCTGTCAAATACTGCCATTCACAGATGGTGTTTAATGCAATAGTTTGCTTACCAAATGTGATTAGAATTACTTTCAGTGCATACAAGTAGTTTCTCTGGCAGGAGCTTACTATTGAACTGTTTTATCTATGTCAGCCACAAAGTCACTTTAGTGTAACATTGTAAAAGGTTAATGAGCATTTTAATTTTCAGTCTAGGTCTGATGCAGCAATGAAGAAGAAAATTATTAAATAACTATAAATTCATAAATGCAATCAAATCCATTGTCTTTGGTTTTTATCCCGCTAGGCTCTCCACTTTGGCTTCAGGTAAGGATTATTTAACTAAGATTAACCAATGAAGGTTATTTTGTTCTTTCAGTATTTTTTAGTCTTTAGGTATGTACATAAAACTTTGTGCTAAAAACAATACTGAGGGGTAAATGTACTAAAGAGCACTTTGGGGCGATTTTATGTTTTTCTGCGATTTCCCGTAGATTTTGCAGATGGCATTAGATCATTGGTCAAAACATTGTATGCTTTACACAGTCCACAATAGAATCATGAATTTACTAAGAATCATGTAGTTAAAAACTTTGAAAATCACAATAAAATAGAGCTGAATAAAAGTATTAAATAGACCCTGTGAGTGGCGGGTTTCATCAGAAACACTGCACAGATCAGTATGGGTATGGGTAGAAGTAGCAAATGTGGAGCAACATTCCCTTCCCTCCGTCAATAACTGTTTAACACAAATATTGTTATTTTTGAATACTCTATTCTCAGTTGTCTACTGTTATATATTGTCAAAGGATCAGGTTATAGTTGACGTCTCGTGGGGTAAACAGCAATTCATTGCAGGCAGCAGCGAGTTAGTAGCACCTCAGTCCAGGGTCTTGGTACAAATGTCTGCAGTTAGTTTTACTTGAGAGAACAAAATAAAAAAAAACAAATATAATTCTAGTCGGTCTGGCTCTAACATACAATTTTCTCTCTCAAGGTGGAAGGACCTAGTGTCCAACTCATAGAAAAGTATTTAGCACAGGACTAACGTTCACTAGCAAATAAGAGTGGGCAGGTTTATCCACTTGGCATCCCCAATGATGAAATCATTGTGCTCAAACAGACATAGGGCAAAGTTTACTAAGTGGCAGGTTCTAAAACCCGGAGGTTTGGTGGCGGTTTGACGGCGGGTTCAATTCTGTTCTAAACCCTGGGGGTTTGGTGGCAGTTTTGCAGTGGTCTCTAAATGACAGCCCTGTTCTATTCTATTCTAAAATGTGTTTTGATGGCGGTTTTGCAGCAGTTTTGGCCTTCGTAAATCTGCTGATCGCAAAACCGCTGCCAAACCACCATTAAACCGCTGGGGTTTAAAACCCACCGATTAGTAAATTTTGCCCATAGTGACACCCAAATGAGATCAAATTTTAATTTTAGTTTGTCATAGTCCTTGACATCAGAAAAAAATTATTTTGTGGGTCCTGTCTACCCATGATATTTATGATCCATTCCAGTCAGGATTCAGGAGAAGACATAGCACTGAGACAGCTCTAGTATGTGTGCTTAATGATCTTCTGATGGCAAGAGACAGAGGTGATTGTTCAATCTTAATCCTTCTGGATCTCTCTGCAGCATTTGATAACGTGGACCACGGGATTCTAATTGAGAGCCTGAAAAATTTTTGTGGACTGGATGGCACAGTCCTTAGCTGGTTCAAATCGTTTCTGACTGGCACATCACAGAGAGTTTCTTCTGGCGTAAACTCTTCATCACTAGTGCCACTTCCATGTGGTGTCCCACAGGGTTCTATACTATCTCCCATGCTTTTTGCAGTATACATGCTACCATTGGGTGAAATAATCAGACGTCATGGCCTGTTCTACCACTGCTATGCAGATGATACACAACTGTACTGTCCTTTGCTCCAGGTACAAAGGACCCCATAACAACCCTAAATGGCTGCCTAGCTGAGCTTCAGGAGTGGATGAGTGCCAGTTGGCTGCGACCGAACCCTGATAAAACAGAGATCCTTATGATAGGTCACAAGTCAGGGCTACAGCATAGCCAACCAACAGGACTTATGCTTGGGGGATCCGAATTTCAAATAACTGAACATGTGCAGAATCTTGGTGTTGTCCTGGATAGTGGCTTGACACGTAAACATCAGGTATCAGCCACAATCAAATCCTCATTCTTTCATCTGAGAAACATAGCCAGAATCAAGCACTTAATTCCCTCAGAAGATCTGCCTAAAGTCACACATGCAGTTATATCATCACGCTTAGACTACTGCAACGCCCTCTACCTTGGACTCCCAGCAAAAGAATTGCACTGCTTGCAGATGGTACAAAATGCAGCTGCCAGGCTATTAACCAACCAGCCCCGTTCCAGCCACATAACACCCATTCTCTACTCCCTTCACTGGCTGCCTGTCAGATGGCAAATTGTTTTCAAAGATTGGCTTATTAACTTACAAAGCCCTACATGACCATGGCCCAGGGTACCTAAAAAGCAGCTTCTGATTCCTTACCGTCCCACTTGATTACTGCGATCTGTTAACGAATTACTATTAACAGTACCTAGAATCTCCCGGAATTTGTCTGGGGGTCGAGCTTTCAGTTTTGGGGCTCCAACATTATGGAACTCACTTCCGTGCACAGTTCGAGAGGCCTGCACTCTAGAATCCTTCAATAATAGACTCAAGACTTACCTCTTCACCCAAGCATTTCACTAATGTCCCTTGTTTAAGCTTATTTTGTATTTTGTACTGTAAAGGCAAATGTAAAGCACTTTGAGTCCTTTAGGAGAAAAGCGCTATATAAATAATGGCCTGCCCACTCATTTTTTTAGGCCAACTTTCTCTCTCAGCTGTTTTTTCACAAGTTGTTAAGTAGGCTTCAACATCATTGCTCTTTACCATCTTCTGCAGAAAATTATTTACCCATATGGAGCTAGTTGTGACGTCCCTGGAATTATTTCAAGACAAGGCTGCTAGATTCTGCATTACATATTGTAAAGCTTCACGGTCTTGGTGCTATTGCTTGCATAGTTCATCAATGACAAATTGCTGTTGCCTATAATTTTCCTCAATATGCAATAGCTGCTGCTTATGAGCCTTAAGAGGCTAACTGCTGCATCATGGCAGCTTCCTCCTGAGCTGCGGTAGCCTGTAGCAATGCCTTAACTATGGCTTTCAGGTTATCTCTTGGTGCAACTAAGGAAGCAGAATCTGGCTTCTCCAAGCATCTGGTGATACCACAACCAAGAAGTTTACAAAATAATAATCTTTTCACAAAAAAAATGGGTGTCTGTCACTTTAAATATTTAATTTTTTATGGCTGCAATTTAAATGCAATGCTTGCATTCTCTACTATGTATTGCAAGATAAGGTTAGGGTTGCCATCTCCTGGGGTAAATGACAGTACCTTTCATACAGCAACCAATTAGTAACATAACAGTCCAGGGTCATGGTACATGTTTCCGCAGCTAGTTTTATTTGAGAGCACAAAATAAACAAAACATAAAAATAAATTCTAGCCTGTCTGGCTCTAACTAACATATAATTCCCTTTCTCAAGGTGGAAAGACCTAGTGTCCAACTCACAAAACATCATTTAGCACAGCACGGTCTCGCCCTCTTTGCAGGCCTCATCATGCTCCTAAGGCAGTGAGAGACAGACTATAGAAACTGACCCACCTTTTATCACCCTCTAACTGGTGGTCTGGCAATTAAGGCTGCTAATTAATTGCTAACTGTCTACCAGACATACGTAAGCTAGAAACCTTGGACATATATATCTCCCCTTCAATACTTCCATAGTAATATTGTCATGATATGATCACTAATTTAATGTCCCATTAACTCATTATTATCCTATATTCTTCCTAACACTTAATTTTTTTACAGTCTGTTATCACTCACCACTCATCTAGGAAGGGGCCCCCTTCTCTCCGGTGGTGCAGTAGACTCTGGCATTGTGCGCCCATGCCAAGTTCCGGGGACATACTGCACATGTGTGAATCACCGGAAAATGGCCACTGTGGCCATTTTCCGGTAATTTTAACAGCTTTATAGCCAGTGCCAGGCCAGCGGAGCATTTATATGGATGCAGGGTGTGTGGACCCCCTTGGACCCAGGGGCCCATGTGCTCTGCACACCTTGCACCCATTATAGATATGCCCCTGCCACCATTGTGTATTTCTTTCTCCCTATAGCATCTGTACATCTTTACCTCTGTTCCATTGCCTCACTCGTCATGGCATCTGTATACAGCTACCATGGCCACCAAGATCCATCACCTAAAACACAGCTATGCATGGCTCAGTATCAGAGAGTGGGCTGAGAAGAGCAGGTGCACACTATAAGCACTAAGAAAACAAATAATCAAAAATATCTATAATAGACTGTAATAATTAACATGGTTTTAAATGTGGTTTTAAAGGTGGGCAAACATCTTTGGCCAAACACATACTAAGAAACCATACATTTAAACCATGTTAATTATTACAGTCTATTATAGATTATTTGTTTTCTTAGTGCTTATAGTGTGCACCTGCTCCTCCCCCCCCCTCTCCTTTTTGCTGTAGAACTACTGGTCTCAGCATGGTAGCACCTATTATCATGTTTAATATTAAGATGTGCAGCCCAGCCCCTCCCATTTCCTGTGTGTGTGTATTTAAGGTACACTCTGAAGGTGAGACCCCTTCTTTGGGCTAGCACTCTTCCTGCCTGCCCCAGGTGATTTTAACTGGTATGGGTCCTTGCATTGCAGTACACACATCTAATGGGCTCTATGATAGGTAAGTCCTTGATAAATTAATTAGTGTGTTAGTATTAGAGATGTTAGGGACCCACCTGTATAAGGTTCACCGTGACGTGGTAGGTGGGCAAACATCTTTGGCCAAACATGTACTAAGAAACCTTACATTTAAAACCATGTTAATTATTACAGTCTATTATAGATATTTTTGATTATTTGTTTTCTTAGTGCTTATAGTGTGCACCTGCTCCTCCCCCCCCCTCTCCTTTTTGCTGTAGAACTACTGGTCTCAGCATGGTAGCACCTATTATCATGTTTAATATTAAGATGTGCAGCCCAGCCCCTCCCATTTCCTGTGTGTGTGTATTTAAGGTACACTCTGAAGGTGAGACCCCTTCTTTGGGCTAGCACTCTTCCTGCCTGCCCCAGGTGATTTTAACTGGTATGGGTCCTTGCATTGCAGTACACACATCTAATGGGCTCTATGATAGGTAAGTCCTTGATAAATTAATTAGTGTGTTAGTATTAGAGATGTTAGGGACCCACCTGTATAAGGTTCACCGTGACGTGGTAGGTGGGCAAACATCTTTGGCCAAACATGTACTAAGAAACCTTACATTTAAAACCATGTTAATTATTACAGTCTATTATAGATATTTTTGATTATTTGTTTTCTTAGTGCTTATAGTGTGCACCTGCTCCTCCCCCCCCTCTCCTTTTTGCTGTAGAACTACTGGTCTCAGCATGGTAGCACCTATTATCATGTTTAATATTAAGATGTGCAGCCCAGCCCCTCCCATTTCCTGTGTGTATTTAAGGTACACTCTGAAGGTGAGACCCCTTCTTTGGGCTAGCACTCTTCCTGCCTGCCCCAGGTGATTTTAACTGGTATGGGTCCTTGCATTGCAGTACACACATCTAATGGGCTCTATGATAGGTAAGTCCTTGATAAATTAATTAGTGTGTTAGTATTAGAGATGTTAGGGACCCACCTGTATAAGGTTCACCGTGACGTGGTAGGTGGGCAAACATCTTTGGCCAAACATGTACTAAGAAACCTTACATTTAAAACCATGTTAATTATTACAGTCTATTATAGATATTTTTGATTATTTGTTTTCTTAGTGCTTATAGTGTGCACCTGCTCCTCCCCCCCCCCCCCCTCTCCTTTTTGCTGTAACATTAAGATCTCACAGAAATGCTGGCAGGGTTAAACCTTGAGGCTGTAGATGGATTGGGTCTGATGACATCGGGTTATGTTAATAGGGTTGGCCAGTAATGGTTCAGTGGTTGGAGTGTAGGTGCTGTTGCTTTATATTTTTAATTCTTTTTCATCTGATCTTCCCTCCCATCCTTTGTTTTTGTTTTGGACAATTGCCAATTGTTGTGGTGGGTAAGTGTGGCCGACCAGTTGCAGTTGTGTTGTGATTCCACCCTCCTGGTTGGAGCAACCATATCACCCATTCGGGTTGATATGTGATGGCATGATATGAACAGTCAGTTCTGGAAAAGCTACCCCCCCATATTATTTATCTTTTCTTCAATGCACATAATTGGTGCATTGGGATGGGGATGGCTGTTGCCTCATCTTTAACTTAACCCATGGCCTAAATGTGGTGTTCTTTGATATCCCTAGTCGCCAAGGTCTGGCCACCTTTTTGTCCACCACTATTTTAATAATTTATCATCAAAAATTATGATCAATTTAACCACCATAGTTTCCTGGAGAAATTTATTTAGGTGTTCCGAGTCGAACCGAGTCCCAGTTCAGGTCTTCCCGCGGTTCTGAACTCGGATTTTAAAAAAAAGACTTGGGTTTTGGATTGCATGTAAACAGGTCAAAATGACATGATTTTAGCTGTTTTTTTATTTATTTTTTTAAAATACAGATCTAAAATCAAAACATGTGAGGGTGGTTTTGCAAAACCAAAACACGAAGATGCATCCGGATTCAAAACCAAAACCAAAATATGGGGGTAAACGCATATCTCTAGTTATTATGTTACCATGTTTAGTCTTAAGATGGCTGAAGCCAAACAATTGTCAGCCATGAAGGCTTTTGATGCCAACCATAATTCAAAGTTTTTTGTTATGTAGGATCAAAGCAAAGGACATTATATTTAATGCTGTAACAAAGTCATTGTTGATTATCATTAATATTCTAATTATTTCAAATGCAGTAACAGTCTCTTTTGTATTCTATACTGAAGCACATGAATTTTTATGAAATGCTATTTAAGTAGTGATTTTACTTGTTCTTTTCACTGCATCATACTTAGCTTTACAGATCATTACAATCAGAAGTAACTGACATTGACAAGGTGTTTAATTCTGCATAATAGGGTCAATAGAGAAGCCTAATATAAAACATCATTATAAGAAATAGATATAAATTATGAACAAATATAATTTTTTTATGCTACATGATACTTTTTATCATTATAATAATTCCTGATAAAAGTAAACATTTGCACTTCTATTAAATGCATTGGCGCAGAAGAAATAAGGCCATGTAGGACATTTTGTAGGCTTAGTAGATAAAAGAGATAGATAGAAATTTTATGAAAATGAAGAATAGTTCAATGTAGAATAACATGTTCCTGAAATGAATGTGAATCAATAATGCACAATTAGAATTCTATATACGCTACATTGATAGCTTCACCAGTATAGTTTGCCTACCTATTGATATTTATCATTGCATTAATAAGAACGTAACAATCATATATTGATTTAAAAGACGATTATGAACATTATGGAGCCAGGTATAAATTTATAGACTAAATATACATCAGAATAGTGTCCAGCGACGTAACAGGGCAGCAGTGCGCCGTTATGAGGGCAATGGCTTCCAAAAGTGGAGCACTGCCCAAAGCTCCACAGGCAGCAGAGGTCCTTTCTAGGCTCCCTGCAAGCCACAAACAGGTGCCATGGGGCAATGATTGTGCCTCCCCCATCGCCCTGCGCATCAGCTCTGCTCAAACACCCTTAGTTACGGCCCTGCACATGCCTATTGGCACTTTCAGAATATGTGTATGTCAGTAATGCTGGTCCCACTCACATCTGGGCTCATTTAGAGTTTATTACTTCTCTGTTCTTATTATTCTGTGCATGACATGTATTTTCATACAGTGCATGTGCACAAAACAACTACGCTTCCCTGTATATCAAGTTTCCGCATATCTGCAACTTACGATACCTTACACATGGAGAGATGGTGCAGGGAAGATAAGGGTGGGAAGCAGTAATGGCACATTCATGTATTTTCAATTAGACAATAATGCAGATGTGCCTGTCAGGAGACATGTGGGTGCCGTAGGGTTGATGTAAATATACTTGCTGATGATGCTTAATATTGGACTGAATTATTGTATTGTACACAACATAATAAATAAATAAAAATTGCATGTTTAATTACATTTATAAGGATGTGTAGAAATAGGGTAATGCGCCATCTTCAGTATTGTGTACTAACAAATATGCCTAACAATTCCACATCCTATACAGTACTTCTGTCAAGTATACAACATTGCATATTTGTCCAACTCTAAATAAGCCCCTTTTACACTAGACTTACCCTCAATAGCTCTGGACAGAGTGGACATGCTTGGTGGAAGTTCTCAGGTGACTCCCAGGACCTGCTTTTCTTGCCACCTTTCTCCAGATCTTCCAATAATGCTTCTTGTTATACCATCTCTATTCAGTAGTCTGTTTGAGCGCACTGCTACTATTCAGGCTGCAGCTGTGGGCTAGTCCTCTATCAGTTCATTCTTCTGATTATGGCTGCTGGGACTCTAATTGTCTGTCTCTATGCATTCACAGTCTGGCTTTCCTTCTGCCCCCTACAAATATAGGCCATGGCTGCAGAATCAGGCCCTTTCTCATTCTGTCATTCATGTCCTTATCCTCTCTTGTCTAGATTACTGTAGTCTACTACTCTCTGGCCTTCCTATCTCCTGCCTCGCACCTCTTCAGTCTATACTGAACTCTGTGCTGGCCTACCTCTGGCAGTCACTAAACTGCCTCCCTGTCCCATACAGAATGAAATTCAAACTTTTCTAACACTAAAGACTCTACCTTCTGCTTCCTTTGTATCCAAACCTAGCCTTATTGGTTTCTCCAATAATTATGTTATCTGTACATTGTAATAATTTGAAAAGTTGTGGAATTGTTTATATCAGCTTGTACATATGCTACAAGTTGTTTGTTCCATCCCCTTTGTATAGCACTAGGGAACCCTCATGGTGTCAGCTAAACCCATGTTCTAATAGGACCTTTATGGGCCTATAAATCTCTCTGTTCTATAGTTCTCATATAAATGCAACTAGTATTTACTTTACATGCAAAAACATATTTTTATGTGTGACATGGTTTGTCCAGGTGTAAAGTTACTCCTTTTTCTGCCTTGCTCCCATCTCAGAATCAGGCCCTTTATTTATACTGATCATTTCTCTCCTCATCAAGCTTTTGTAGGAGCAACATAATGTAATAGCAAATCTCAAGGACCTCCTCTAACAGTGCATGAGTCTTGGAGATACTTTGCCATTGCTAGCCAATGCTAGTGAGCATTTTAGACCAAGGGCAGATATGTTGATAAAGAGCACTGTTATCTTTATGTGGTATTTCAGGCTTTACACTTCTCTGTTATCTATAAGATATGTGCTGTCTACAGTAGCCTGAATTTAAATCCATGTTGAACAATTTAAAGGCCAGTACACACTAGACGATGTCTAGTGTGTTTACCGACCTTGTCAGCGATGGGACATAGCAGGGGTGCGCGGCATTGGCGAGTGCATACACACTTGCCGATGCTGGCAGCTATGGAGCAACAATGGGGGCCATGCTGCATTCGGCAGCAGGGCCCCGCTAACAAATGCATGCAGGTCCAATGGGCGATGTCGCTGACAATGCGCGGGAGCATGTTACATCAGCGACATAGCGGGTACACAATAGATGTGTCCATTATGCTGCTCCGATCTGCTAGATATGACAACATAACGTCTAGTGTGTACCCGGCATTAAAGTATATGCAGCTATCAATAGGTGAGGGTTACCAATTAGCAATGGCTGTTTATCTTATCGGCAAAACCCGACTTAGCTGAGCCAGGATTCCTGCAATTCAGTTATCCTGAGCAAGTGATGCACAACATTGCCTAGATTTTATTCATTTATTTTTTGTCTTTCTCTCCTCTATCTCTCTTCCCCACCCTTTTCTCTCTCTTCCTATTCCCAGCACTTCCTCCCCACCTCTCCTTCACCCTCCCCCACTGTGATCTCTCTATTACCCCCCTCTCATTTTTCTCTGTGCATCTTTAACATTGCTGTGAGGGGTCAGAGGTCAGTCCAACTATCCTTACATTCCAACATGACATCATTTGTATCAGGCTCCAACTTTATATGTATAGATTTATTGCTACAATGTTTTTCACACAATGATTTTATACATACTTAACTAAAACAATTGACTCTTTAACATGATAACATAATGTTGTTTGCCAATAATAGAGAAATTGGAAAATATTGCATGATTTTCTTACATTTTCAGTTGAAATATTTTATTCCAAACATTGTAGGCTTTATATTGTATTTGGGCTTCCAGTAAACATACAGAGTGCTGGTGGGAATAATCACGGAATCATTTAAGTATCTTTGAAATATTCTGATTTATCAAGCAGAGCACTTACATTTGCACTTTGCTCACTTCCACTCAGACAGACAACGTCTTGTTTTTGTATGGTTAGTGCCTCCTTTGTAAGCCTGAGTCGTACATCACAAGCATTTTCTGAACCTTCATTATACAGCTGTGCAAAACCAGATTTAGTCTGTGGATGAAGAAAAGAACATGTTGCCTTTGAGATAAGTAAAAGAAGATAGTCACCAAATAAACAAAATAATAAATCTCATGTACAAATTCCCTGTGCATTTCTTCTTTCGTTTTCAAGAAAATGTTTTATGCAATCTGACAAATTTTTAAAAATATGTTTTGACCTGAGTGATACAATTATGTAATAAATGTATTTACATTTACATTATTATTATTTCTGATATGGTATTGATTTGGTATTCCTTATGCCTATTTATTGGTGGATATAGGGACACTCATCAACACTAATAAATCAATGAGTAGAGATAACCCAACTTCCCATTATTCATTTCATTGGACGATTCGCAATACAGGGCCAATAATTATTTAATAGCTAATCATTTTATAAATGTTTTATTCCATGTTCCCACTAAAAGCACTGAACATTTTGTTCCATTTATTGGTTTTAATTTTTTTTTTATAGAATTGTTAATTATTTTGCATTTTAAATAACAATTTTGTTGAAAAACAACCTTTTTGTAGAGATATGCAGTTAGTTTTCCTGGAAAATTAACACACCCGAATTTTGGGGTTCGGAGTCGAATAAAGTCCCGGCTTGAATCACTTTTGGGGTTTGCGAGTAGAACCAAGTGCTGGTTCGGGTCTGCTGTAAGTTTGGAACTCGGATTCATAACCTGAATCTAGGTTTTGGTTTGCATTTAAACAGGTCCAAATTACAACATTTTATCTGTTTTTATCAATTTTAAAGCACTCCAAAACCAAATCCAAACCAAAAACCTTAAGGGTGGTTTTGCCAAATCCAAAACCAAGACCATAACATTTGAAGGTTGTTTTGCCAAAACCAAAACTAAAACACGACATTCTCTACATTTTTTATGCCAATTTTGCTACAAATTCCTAACTAATTTAATCACCAGCAAAATGCTTAAATTCATATATATTCAAAATTTCAAATGTTCTAAAGTGGTGTTTTTTTCATTTACTGTATGACTGCAATTCATTCCACCAGATTTGTTACTAATACATTCACAATCATCATTATTACTTTGAAAAGTTTGTGAAATTGAACATCTCTATACTGGCTAGTTGCAACCCCACTTATTTTTAAATATGGAAGAAATGTTTCAACTATGTGTCAAACACTCCAGTCTTTCTGTACATAGCAGGTATCAGTGAGCTATGATGTATTAAGAGATCATATCCAAGCTGAAATTTAAATTAACTTATTTATCTGTTACTTAATGGATTTGAATATTACAGCATACAGTATTTAATCTGAATTTTTTGAAAGAGGCTTTGTGGCCACAGGTGTATATATTTAATAATGACAGTTTTTTTTAAGTGTAATATGATCATATATTTGATTTGTTATCTTTTTATTCAGTGCTGATTGTTAGTGTTCCAGAAATCTTATTTGTTCTTGTCTAGGTCTTGGTTTTGGGGACTAAGTATCGCTTATGGTGTAATAGTTATCATTGCAAGCTCACATCACTGCCCTATGTGGAGTTTGTATATTCTCCCTGTGCTTGCGTGGGTTTCATCCGGGTACTCCGGTTTCCTCCCACAATCCAAAAATATACTGGTAGGTTAAATGGCTCCTGGCAAAAACATAGGGTCTGATTCAGATATGTACGTTCATCCGATGATGAACGTACATCTCCGATGTTTCCGGGCATTTCTAGAACGGGTCCTATGATCACTCTTGCAGACCCCCCCCAACTGGCAGCATGATTGACACTGCAGTGTTTGGGGGCAGAGTGGGGAAACGGGGGCGTGACTCTCTGCTATCCAACTTCAGAATTTGCTATTTACACCCCAAACCTATCTATTGCATATGATGAACATCTATAGACTAGATTATCATCCATGTGGCTATGTGCAGGCTTGTTAAATCCCAGTTAACTCCAGTGTTCCTCTGACACCTTTATTGTTTATATTTACTGCTGTATTGGATTGAGAATGCTGGCTCAATACAGGGTCACATAATTGTTTGCTTCCATTTTCACCTCCTAGTGATTTTTACTCGCCTTCCTGGTCCTTCAATAAATATGCTGAGGTTGCTTTTACGACAATAGTTGCATATGTGTAGCTGGTGTTAGGTAATGATATGGAAACATTTTTTTACTCATCTCTATTACTGATAAAAGGTTAACAAACTGGTAAGTAATTCAACATTTTTAACTTATATATATTATATTGGTGGCATTTGACTAAAAGATGATATATTACTATTCCTTCTTATATCTGTGTTGTGTTTTGAGAATACAATGAAGATGACAGAATCAATCATAACTAATTAGCTGCTGACATACTGCGTGTAAAGTAATTAAAAAATACATTAGCACTTGTTTTCTAATGATTAAGATCATGTAGTTTGAATACCAACTGGTTAGTACAAGTACCAGGAACTAATGTAATTACTGTTAAGTGTAACACTGAACCCCAGAGCTTTTACACAATAAGACTTGAGTGATATCCAGTTTAGAAGACTGGACACTAAAAAGAAAATCATTCTGAGGCCAGGTTTTAGCATCCTTGGTGCAGCAGTAGGGCTGAATCCGCTTTTATCTTGCTTCTTTGTAATATTGATAAATAATCTTTGTATCGTAAAAACTGACTTTGATAATACTTAATAATTAATAAGCTTTTAATCTAAATTTAAAATGACTGTAAAAGTGATACAAAATAATTAATGCTGGTGTTTTCACTTATTTTAATATGTGTGCATTAGATAAATCAATTGATTTTTGTTTCTGAACCAGTGAACAACTTATTGGCCTCCCTTTGACCATGTCCTACCATCAGCTGATGCCGCCTTTAAGTTCTTTACCAATACGACACTTACTCTTGCGACACACCAGGGCAAATTGAGGCACATGTGTGTAATATAAAGTTAATTAAGGAAATGTTTTATTCCCAGTCACTTCCCCATTAAAACATAACGATGTGAGACATGTTTTATTATGGGGCAAGCATGTAGGTGTTACTGTGTAGATTAAATTAGGTGGTTTTTGGAAAAAAAGAGAAGGGAAGACATATGTATGCACTTTATTTTAATCTGATAGAATAATGTATACAATAAATATATATATTTTTCTGTCATATTCATATAAGTAAAATAGCATTATGTCTTGCATGTGAATTTTAAAAATAATAAATGCAACACATATGGAAGCGCAAACCTGGCTTATAGTTTTGGGGTGATCCGAAATCTTATTTTCTGCTTTAATCTCTAAAGTCCTGACTACACCCTGATGCTCTTTCAGACAATTGCTCTACTCCTCTTATACCTGCGTAAATATCCTAAATATGATAGCTATGTCTTAGGCCACATCTTCATTGCTATATCTAAGACATCCACCATTTAATTGTGTAAAAATTAATCCCCGTCCTGTTGATAAATTTCTCACCACACTCCAGTTTTCTTTTCGAGATGATCTTCCCATAATGCACCTCTGCATCCTTCTCATTGGTCGAGAAGGCTAAGTGGCATGAATTTCTTACTGATGGTGAATGCTTCTGTCTTATTCAATCTAATGTGCCTGGGGGCACAAAGTTCTCATTTAGAAATAGAGCCTGAATCCAAGTCGGACGCAGTTGTGCCCGTCCTTTCATCTTTTGTCGCAGTGATGTCTGCGACTTTATGATAAATCTGCTACAAACTCCTTCCCTGGTGAACATCCATGTGTTTGACTGTGCAAGGACTGAGCTGCCCACTTGCAGAAGCATTGCATTACTGTCTGCTGCGACTCTAAACACATCATCGGTCGAACTTGCACCAACCCCACGGTAGTTGCAGTTTCTTTATGGCCTCCTATATGAGTGGCTGTGCGACTATGTACACAACAGGATTCAGCGACACGCCTGCAGCACTCCCATAAGACACAACATCTCTATATATCTTCTTAGCCACCCCCTTTACCTCCCAGTCACTGCCCAGGAAGGCCCCTTACATTTCTACCACTGTGCATCTAAGTTTGCTCTGTGACTCTGTACAAACAAAGTTGGGATAAATACGCGGCGCGATTCAGATGCGCAGGCAAAAGGTATTGCCCTAATGCATCGGACATCGCCCGTGTCAGACTCAGAACAGGCCCCTAATGAGGATTCGGGTCAATAACATGCAATGAGTTTGACTTATCAGGGATTGTAGAGTTATATTCCTAGGTACTTGTTCATATTTGTTTGTAATTGATGAATGATTGTATTTGAGCCTTTTCATGAGTTCTTTCCTCTCCTACTATTCCTGTATTTTCTTCTGTGAGCCCCTCCCCCATACTTCCCCCATACTTGCTTTAAAACATTTATACAGTATGGAGCTGTCAGTGGTCTGTCGAAGCTGGATTATTGGCTGAGACAAGATCAGTTTAAAATTGAATCGCAGTGACACCATCTTGCGACTGGCCGCAAGACGCCATTTTGCGAAGTGGCTGCCTAGGCGCCATTTTGGATGGACTCACATTTTAGTACATGTGGCGATGGTGCCATTAGCGTCATGCAAAAGCATCTGTGACCATCATCATATGTTGCGGCGATTCACTAAAAGCCTATTTCATTACTTTACGTATTATAAGGGATATATTCCAGAAATGGCTTTACAGTATTGCATTAAGCAAGTGGCCAGGTGACAACTGGCTTGTGTAGATAAGCTTCCTGCATAGTGTTTGCCCACTACGGGTGGTCTGGCTAGAATAAATAAGCAGGCTTCCTGCAATGACATGATTTCGGGGGCTGGAGTGTCACCTTGGGTCTGTCTCTTGTAGTTGGGATATTTTGCATTTTCACACAAGAGACCGACAGAGGTATCTTTCCTTTGAACACAGGAAAGGTGGGAGGGCCTGTTGACAGGACATGTAGAAATAGCTAGAAAATGTTAGAGACAAATGCACTCATCTTCATACACACATTAAATATGTCTTTATATCAAACCCTGAATTCCCACACATTTCATATTCACTCATAAGGTTCAATAAGCATCAAAATGTATGATTTAAGTTGGTTTAGGTAGTTTAAATGCTGAGAAATAAAGGTATTTGATAATTAAGGTATTATACATGATAAGCAAGTTGTGTTTGGTTTTGTTCTGATGCGTACGCATTTTACAGCATCCCGGTGTTATTGGTGGAGAGATCGCATCATGCAAACTCAAGTTATGGATTGCAGAACTTACAAGCAACAAAAATGTTTAAATGTTAGAATGTTACAGAGGGCATTACTAGAAAGATTCCCCTGCTGTTAGAGGCAGGGAGAGTCTATTTGAACCAGCCTGTTAAATGTGCTGTAACATATGCTTCTCCTCTGGGAACCAATGACATCAGCAAGAAACTTCCCCATTGTCCTGTTTTAGTCTGGGGGGGATAAATATGTGTGCCCGAATACTGTTTTTTTAGTCTTCATGCTAAATGCTGTATGAACTGAAGGTCTCTTGCTGATGCCTATCTCCGGGTCCTGAAGCGCCTGCGTATGTATACTGTACTTGGGATCTGTATAATTTCCTTTTGCACCTAAAGTGTGTCTCTCTCTCTCTGTGCGTGTGCCTCTGTCTCTGTGCGTGTGCCTCTGTCTCTGTGCGTGTGCCTCTGTCTCTGTGCGTGTGCCTCTGTCTCTGTGCGTGTGCCTCTGTCTCTGTGCGTGTGCCTCTGTCTCTGTGCGTGTGCCTCTGTCTCTGTGTGTGTGCCTCTCTCTCTCTGTGCATGTGTGTCTCTCTGTGTGTGTGTGTGCCTCTCTCTCTGTGTGTGTGCCTATCTCTCTCTGTGTGTGCCTCTCTCTCTCTCTCTCTGTGTGCCTCTCTCTCTGAGTGTGTGTCTCTCTCTCTGTGTGTCTCTCTCTCTGTGTGTGTGTGCCTCTCTCTCTGTGTGCATGCCTCTGTGTGTGTGTGTCTCTCTCTCTCTTGGTTTTTCTCTCTGTCTCCCTCTCTGTCTCTCTCATTGTATTTGTTTGCGCTTATTATACACAGATCATAGCGTGTAACTGACTGTACTTTTACTTGAATAATACTTTGTGCTCCGGAACCACATGTTCTGAGTCTGGAGTCTCTATTTATTGTATGACTGCATACACAAATTAGCGTCATCCTTAGAGGTTTATAGGAAAGATTTTAGAAGGTACAGGCAGCTTTACCGTTCTATACACAGTAGCAGGTGTACATGTTGTTGTCTTTGTTGTATAGAGGCGCGTGAGAGTAGCCGACATATAAACTCTCATAGGTTTGGAAGTTACCTTACTTAATCTTATCCGGGTGTGGAAGTTGTCTTTTTCAAAACTTATCCAGGTGTGGAAGTTACCTTACTAAATATTATCCAGGTGTGTGGGCGCCGCCGACTTAAATCATCCACAGGTAAGTGAAAGTGTCTTGATTGTCTTTCACCGGCTTAAATCTTTATTGAAAAGTGTAGGAGTTGTCTCAGAATGGGAGCCACGCAAACAGTAGAGATGTTAGGCAATGATGTGCTGCTAATGGAGGCTCCAATTGGATCGGCCCGTCGTATTATGCATACTAAGTACGGTACTTATGCAATAAGGTATTGTGATTTATGGTTTAATATGACGAGGAACAGTGTTAGACCGTTTCCCAGAATTGGTAGTTTTGACAAAAATGTGTTAGACAATGTCCAGGATCACATCAGTATGGTGCAATCCCGAGAGAAAAAGATGAAGTATTTTGAATGTTTAAAACTATGGCAGCATGAAGGAGATGCTTGGCTTAAAAATGTGCAAACGATGCAAGCTAGCGTTGCGAGCGCATTGCCAGAAAATACATCCACAACGCTGAGTTGCAATACGGGCAAGCTGCAAATTGGCGCGCACATGCGGCAAGGTAGCGTCGTGGAGAGTATTGCCAGTAGTTCATGCTCACCTCCCCCACCTTATGTGGATGGAGGTGCAAGTACAGTTACCAAAAATACCCATAAAAATGTAACAAGCAATTTGTACCCTCTCTTAAGCAACTATAAAGAAAATGTTTATGATGTGGATGATGAGCCTATTGTAATGTCTGCCATTTCCCATGCTGTGCAAATGATAGATGCTGCATCACCACAATCACGGGTGGTGCCGCCATCTCCATCGGTAACAGCAAGGGAAGTGTTAACACACTCTGCACCCATAGAGGAAGTTGTTAATACCATACGTAGCAGCAGCAGATTAAACCCCCAGCCAGGTAACCAGGTCAGAGGTAGCAACGCTGCCGGTCTGCATCCCATTCGGACAATAACTGTTCCAAATGGAAATGCGGATGCAAACTGTGCAGTGCCCACGAGGGAAGTAGTAATGCATTGTCCATGGACAAGAGCAGAACTAAATTCCATCATTAATGATTTCCCTGATCCCAAAAAGGAACTAGCCAAATTTCAAAGATTTTTGAGAAATTTGGGTAGTTCTCATGAGCCCACTAATAATGATTGGCGAGTGGTGTTAAGGGCCTGTCTACCACGCAATACCGACGTGACAAAATTTATCATGGACTGTGTATTGGATGGCGACGTTCCCTTAACAGACCAAGTAAACCAAGGTAACATTTCCCGCATTGTGACTCAATTGGGTATATATTTTCCAGTAGTAGTTAACTGGAACAAAATCTTCACAATCAAACAAAAGGAGAGTGAAACTGTAGAAGACTATTGCGACCGGGCTCTGCAGGCTATCACCCAGTACACTGGGATAGAAGATATTAAAGATAGCACTCACCACAGGGGAATGATAGTCACGGTACTCATGGACGGTCTGAAAGACGATTTAAAGATTCGGGTTGAGACCTCACAACCTGGCTGGAGGGGACTCACAATAGATAACCTCATAGAGTCTGCCATAGAACATGATAAAAATATCACAAAGAAGAGAGAGACCCGGAGCGAAAAACTAATGGCTGTCAGTATCCAAGCTCTGGAAGGAATGACAATAACATCACAGCCAACCGACACACCTGCACCCACACACACACACCTGCACCTGAACAATTACACATCCTCACCAATCCCACACCACAGCAAACACATCCTTACCCCACTTATCATACACAACCACAGGTCCCATACTCATATCCCCCACAATATCCTTACCCTCCCTATCCTTACCCATACCCACCACCTTTCCCTCTTGCTCAAATCCCACAACAATCTTTTCATCCATCCCATTCAAAATTATGTTTTAACTGTCACCAAGTGGGACACATAAGTAAGAACTGCAAAATGAAGAACACCACACAGGAACACGAGTTTCCCATGGGTTCATAGGTAACCCCAGTATCTTCTCCCAGGCCTTATATGACTGTTTATAATCTTTTCAACCTATCAATGGATCTGTTCTAATGTAAAATGTGGATGATTTATTGTTGTATTTTAGGTCATGTTTAAATGATATTAAACTGTTGTGCTTTATCTCCCACTCACAGGACACAAGGTTGCTGAGGATAAACGGCAGCCATGCCAGGCTGAGGTCGACTACTCAGAATACTATCCAAAACAGTGGCACAGGCATTATTTAGAACAGTAGCTATTAATAACAAGATTTAATTGCAGGAACCTGTATGCAGATACTATATCCCTAGAATTATTAAAAATGATAGGGGGACTTATTTTACAGGTGACGTTTCCAAGAACATGTGTAAGATGATGGGTAACAACACTGAGATTATCCCAGACTGTCTTTTCCTTTATTTGCCCCCCTTTGAGATACTGTTCAAACAGGCAGCCTCATGTGAAAATATGATAATGAGGTTACTGTGCAGGGTCTCACAAAGATGAATGACCAAAATTGAAAGTGTTATTAACTAACATGTCTAATGCAAATTGTCATGATGTCAAAATCTGGAAGAATTTGTTATGATCCAAATTTTTTTAGCTCAGGTCGTTTCACTGATCGGTGGAAAGGTCCGTATCTGACGATACAGCATCCTCAAAGGGTGGCCGGGGAAGATACGTGGGTCCATTCCACTCACTGGAGATACAAGGCAGAGACAAGGCCGATAACGTGGACCTGTCGATTGCGAGCTTGTGCCAGAAGGATTAAAAAGGTGACGGTGAGATATCTGAGCTAAAGAAATGTGTAGATCAGTGCTTCCAGCAATGGAGTGGTCTGCTGTGGTCATCCTAGTTCTTTTTATTTCCAGAGTTTTAGTCATGATGATCTGTTTGGGGATACTCAGTGTCTGTGATGGGGGACCGATAATGGAGATGTGAGCTGATGGCAGAGCTGATGGAGTGGAGTCAGGAGGAGTGCAATTGTAATTGTTATGTTATTTGGGAAAAATTCTTCCAGAAGTTATGACCCTCACACATGTTGAAATGCTGGGTATACATAAAAACACACCGTCACCCTATCTTCACACACAATATGAACACAGAGGCAAAAGAAATATGATGCATCCGGTGTGTTCCTATTGTGTTGAAGTGTGGAAAATGTAAAAATAGAGTAAAATGAAAGAATGAAATTATGATAGTGGCCAGTATGAATACTGAGGTAGATACAGAACTGCATTACAACCCTGAGCTAGGAAGTACCATCATTTAAATGTATAATATTTAGACATGCATAGAATATATTCTTGAAATGTTATTTATAGAACACCTCAGACAATGTAAAGTCTCAATTCCCCTTCAAGACTGCTATTATAAGACTGGTGCACTCCCACACCTTTCACATGATGATTCCTAGATCCGCAGTGTGCGTATAATAGTAGTTTTATGTCCCCACCCAGAGACACATTATTGATGGATTAAGAACCACCTTGTGCCATCCCATAATAACACCAAATAATATGTAAATGTAAGCATAAATTAAATTTTAATAGCAGATTGTGATAGCATGTTGTTCGCTATCAAAGGGTGGACTGTCGACGCTGGATTATTGGCTGAGACAAGATCAGTTTAAAATTGAATCGCAGTGACACCATGTTACGACTGGCCGCAAGACGCCATTTTGCGAAGTGGCTGCCTAGGCGCCATTTTGGATGGACTCACATTTTAGTACATGTGGCGATGGTGCCATTAGCGTCATGCGAATGCATCTGTGACCATCATCATATGTTGCGGCGATTCACTAAAAGCCTATTTCATTACTTTACGTATTATAAGGGATATATTCCAGAAATGGCTTTACAGTATTGCATTAAGCAAGTGGCCAGGTGACAACTGGCTTGTGTAGATAAGCTTCCTGCATAGTGTTTGCCCACTATGGGTGGTCTGGCTAGAATAAATAAGCAGGCTTCCTGCAATGACATGATTTCGGGGGCTGGAGTGTCACCTTGGGTCTGTCTCTTGTAGTTTGGATATTTTGCATTTTCACACAAGAAGCCGACAGAGGTATCTTTCCTTTGAACACAGGAAAGGTGGAAGGGCCTGTTGACAGGACATGTAGAAATAGCTAGAAAATGTTAGAGACAAATGCACTCATCTTCATACATACATTAAAAATGTCTTTATATCAAACCCTGAATACCAACACATTTCATATTCACTCATAAGGTTCAATAAGCATCAAAATGTATGATTTAAGTTGATTTAGGTAGTTTAAATGCTGAGAAATAAAGGTATTTGATAATTAAGGTATTATACATGATAAGCAAGTTTTGTTTGGTTTTGTTCTGATGCGTACGCTTTTTACAGCATCTCGGTGTTATTGGTGGAGAGATCGCATCATGCAAACTCAAGTTATGGATCGCAGAATTTACAAGCATCAAAAAAGTTTGAATGTTAGAATGTTACAGAGGGCATTACTAGAAAGATTCCCCTGCTGTTAGAGGCAGGGAGAGTCTATTTGAACCAGCCTGTTAAATGTGCTGTAACATATGTTTCTCCTCTGGGAACCAATGACATCAGCAAGAAACTTCCCCATTGTCCTGTTTTAGTCTGGGGGGGATAAATATGTGTGCCCGAATACTGGTTTTTTAGTCTTCATGCTGAATGCTGTATGAACTGAAGGTCTTTTGCTGATGCCTATCTCCGGGTCTGGAAGCGCCTGCGTATGTATACTGTACTTGGGATCTGTATAATTTCCTTTTGCGCCTAAAGTGTCTCTCTCTCTCTCTGCGTGTGTGTCTCTCTCTCTCTGCGTGTGCCTCTCTCTCTGTGCGTGTGCCTCTCTCTCTGTGCGTGTGCCTATCTCTCTGTGCGTGTGCCTATCTCTCTGTACGTGTGCCTATCTCTCTGTGCGTGTGCCTCTCTCTCTGTGCGTGTGCCTCTCTCTCTCTGTGCGTGTGCCTCTCTCTCTCTGTGCGTGTGTGTCTCTCTCTGTGTGTGTGTGCCTCTCTCTGTGTGTGTGTGTCTCTCTCTTTGTGTGCCTCTTTCTCTGTGTATGTGCCTCTCTCTCTCTGTGTGTGTGCCTCTCTCTCTCTGTGTGTGTGCCTCTCTCTCTGTGTGTGTGTGTGCCTCTCTCTCTGTGTGTGTGTGTGCCTCTCTCTCTGTGTGTGTGTGCCTCTCTCTCTGTGTGTGTGTGTGTGTGCCTCTCTCTCTGTGTGTGTGTGCCTCTCTCTCTGTGTGTGTGTGCCTCTTTCTCTGTGTATGTGCCTCTCTCTCTCTGTGTGTGTGCCTCTCTCTCTGTGTGTGTGTGTGCCTCTCTCTCTGTGTGTGTGTGTGCCTCTCTCTCTGTGTGTGTGTGTGCCTCTCTCTCTGTGTGTGTGTGTGCCTCTCTCTCTGTGTGTGTGTGTGCCTCTCTCTCTGTGTGTGTGCCTCTCTCTCTGTGTGTGTGCCTCTCTCTCTGTGTGTGTGCCTCTCTCTCTGTGTGTGTGCCTCTCTCTCTGTGTATGTGCCTCTCTCTCTGTGTATGTGCCTCTCTCTCTGTGTATGTGCCTCTCTCTCTGTGTATGTGCCTCTCTCTCTGTGTATGTGCCTCTCTCTCTGTGTATGTGCCTCTCTCTCTGTGTATGTGCCTCTCTCTCTGTGTATGTGCCTCTCTCTCTGTGTATGTGCCTCTCTCTCTGTGTATGTGCCTCTCTCTCTGTGTATGTGCCTCTCTCTCTCTCTCTCATTGTATTTATTTGCGCTTATTATACACAGATCATAGCGTGTAACTGACTGTACTTTTACTTGAATAATACTTTGTGCTCCGGAACCACATGTTCTGAGTCTGGAGTCTCTATTTATTGTATGACTGCGTACGCAAATTAGCGTCATCCTTAGAGGTTTATAGGAACGATTTTAGAAGGTACAGGCATGGGTATATAGAGGATCATTTTAAAATCAACAGGTCACAGGCATGTTTCACCTCAGGTATGAAACATTTTTATAAATAATTGATTTGGATACAAAAGAACTACCATCTCATGCACCATACTCTTCTCATGTCTCTTGGTAACTTACCACAAACTAAAATGTTACTTTATTCCATATCCACATTAATTCTTTCAAGCTGCTCACTCATATGTAACATTTGTTAATTCTTCTACATGCGTTTTCATGTATTAAGTACATACAGTAATAATATTTACACCACACTACTGTGACACATTCTAAAATAGACAATTAAAATATCAATATATAAAAATGTATTTATTTGAAAGAAAAAAAAATTCTATAGAATAATTGCTTGCTGCAGTACAAATGCAGGGTGTAATTACATTTTGATTAACAACAACGTGTCAAGACACGACACCAGAGGTTCCCAAACTCTGCCATTACAGTCCAGGTTTTAAGGATATCCATACTGGAGTCCAGATTGCTAAATCAAATTGACTGAGGTACTAATTAAGTCTCTTGTGCAGAAGCATGGATATCCTTAAAACATGGACTGTAATGGAGAAGTGTGGGAACCTCTGCAGTAACCTCTGACAGGCTGTTATACATTTCTAATGGAAACTTGCTTTAGAAGTGAACACAGATATGGGTCAGGATCTTTTACCATCTCAACAACTCCCATGTAGCTTGAATGTGAGTTTAATTTGTGAACTGTGGGCCTATCTTAGAGATGGACACTATGGCACAGCTGTGCGTCTTTGTATGCAGCGGCTGTGCTAAAATCTGTAAACCCGCCAGAGACATCTTCAGTAAAAAGGCGCCCACTGCAGGCTCCTGTGATCCGATGGCTACGTCCAAAGTTGCAGCATTGGATTGACTGCATGAACATTGGACACTGGCTTCAGCGTGCCAAGGAAATGGGGCAAACACGCCCTGTTTTCTGGAACACTGCTGTTGCCGCCCTCAAATGCCAGCAGCTTGTCAATCATTCAACTTTTGGGGAACTGCAAGCGACATCGCAGGACCTGATCTGCACATGCATTCATCAGAGATTTATGTGAACATCGGAGTTCCTTAAATCTCTAAATCAGGCCCTGTGGGAGCAGAGACCATAGAACAATATGCTCACAGCAAAAACATTCACTGATAATTAAATTGCCTCCTCTGTGTCTTCGGTTATTTGCATATTTCTATGTGGCACTAAAGTTGGGCATACTACACGCCGATGCAATTATCGGCCGATCTTGTGGTTTACGACCTGTTCTTCAGATATTGTAAGAGTGCGTACTTTCCTTGATCTTATTTTTATCGCAATAAAACAGGTCTCGTCTGAAGATCTGATCTTATGTTCTTCCTAAAATTCATCAGACATGATGGTCCTATGTTGGACAAATTGGGAAGTGTGTACGCACTGCCAACCATTCTGTTCGATGCTTTGGCCACAACAGAGCCTGACATCTGTAGACTGTGTACAGAGCCATGATCTTTTAAGCAGAAGGTTTTGTGAGATCAGGATTGCAGATCGCAAGGTAGATTGTAAAGGTGTGTACACATGAATCTGCATGCTCATCGGGACTTTCAGTCGCAAGTGGAACTGTATGTACCATTGCATATGAAGTATGATTGCATAGGCGTGTACCCACTTAATGGCACTTAATATTTATAGAAGTGATTTTTTACTGTTGGCAGGCATGGTATGGAGCCACTTGTTCTTTATAAAGCACCATCATACCTAAGCAATTAATGTCTGTCTGGTACCTGTAGAGCCACATGCTAAATTGTTTTTATTTTTAGAACATTTACATTTATTGCACTAACATCCACTATCCAGAGAGCTAATAGCATGAAGCTAATTATTTTAGTAGCGGTTGAACAAATTGTGGGTTTTCCTGCAGGGATGAATCTAGGCTGTCTGTCACCAGGGACAAACATTCGGCTCAGTGCCTCCTACCTCATGTATATAGATAATAGTTACCCTCAGCTTGTTTGGATAAAGTCATCAACATTGTAAAAACAGAAATGTTTGTAGCATGAGATCAAAACCCATTGTAGTCCCATTACATTAAGGTCCCAGCGCCTGCTGCATTTATTTTGTGATTCTGGGGTGTATTCACTTTTGAATGGAGCATGCAGTCTCCACTGTCCCAACAGTCAACGGCTAAGCATCACTGCCTGTACTCATGGTGCCAAGAGGGGGGGAGCGGGCACTAATTACCTGAGCGTGGGCTCATTTCGAAGCCCGACAGGGGGCCCGGATCCAGCCCTCCCTCTTAAATCACAGCAGTCCAGCACATGCTGCTGTGCACCGGGCTGTAGTGGGAGACTGCTCATGGCGGCTGTTGAGCAGCAGCCACAGCTGTCTCCTCTGCCTGTGGGGGAAAGTGATCATGCTGATTGCACCCCTCTGGCTTTGCGTTGGGCTGAGGTGCTCACAGCACCCCCTCCACAGTGCGCAGTGCTTCAAAAATAATTTTTAAAAAATCCTAAAAAGGGCATGGCCACACCTCCTGTGATTAGATCATGCCCCACATTGCCCGGGCCCGGCTGCCCCTCTCTATGCCCCTACCTGTACTACACCACCTTACCCACCACAGAGCTTTGCAATGACCAACATATAATGCAGAGAGCATCAGTGACCTCTATATAATGCAGAGAACATTATAAGGACTGCCATAAATGCAGAGAACATTACAGTGACAGCCAGATAATGCAGAGAGTAATAATGACCATAGAATACAGGAGGTATCAGTGACTGCCATATAATTCATAGAGCATCACAGCGACCACCATGTAATACAGAGAACTCAACGCTGGTAACCATCTAATACAGATGTAACACCCCCTTTTGTAGCATGTGTTGCTAAGGTATATACAGTATATGTTGAATGATATACTGTAGGTGCTTCTTACCTCTGTACTTGGTTTTCAGTGTCTCCAACCAAGTCATGGCTTCCTCTTCCGGGAAGTGTTCTGGAAATACACCAGGTGGAGATTTGGAAAACTCGCTGCCCAGTACTAACACTCTATGTCACACTGTGTGCTGCAGAAGCCAAACTGGCACATTTATTGAGCAGTGTGGATGAAAGTAGAGCAACAATTACTATATAATATGAATTTCAGGCTAACTCAATAATGCTCAATAAATAATATCAACATCATATTACTGGATCAATATATTGGATGCTAATCTTATTGGCTCCTGATACTGGGAATTATCTCAAGGGGTGAATGTTTATATAGTATAGATGTGATAAAAACACTTGGAAAATTATTGGTGGGAGGTATATATTTCAAATACCCTAGACCTGTTTATTAATGTTACTGATACGGTGATAGTGTCCTCTGAAACTAAAATGTTCCCAAGCATAATTGGGGAGAATGACAAGAAAAGCAATGGGGTGCAGAATAGTGTACCTCCTCCTAAAGTAGAAAATGTTGTTAAACTAGTCGACTTTATGCCTGATCTTGAATGGAGAAAAGAGATCCTCAGAATAGCTAAAACCCCTACTCTAGTAGAGGCTAGAGAGAATGGAAAAATTGGGTGAGGATAATAAGGAATTAATGGGAATTATTTCAAGGGATGAATGGTTATATAATGTATATGTGATAAAAGCACTTAAGAAATTATTGATGGGAGGTATATATGTCCTAGGTTCTTACAGTCTAGGATTTATTTTTATATTTTGTTTATTTAGTGCTATCAAATAAAACTACCTGCGGTGTGCTACTACTTAATTGCTGCCTGCAAAGTGCTACCGTTAACCCCAGGAGATGGCTCCCCTTAACCTGTTATTGTGACAATATATACACAGTATATTACTAATATCTCTACAATATACTGCCAGCCACACACATAAGCAGAACTCAGATACACCACACAGAGGAAGCAGTGCACTGCAAGTTCGGTCCCTATTTTATAATAATAATAATAATAATAATAATAATAATAATAATAATAATTTTATTTATATAGCGCTTTTCTCCCATAGGGCTCAAAGTCGCTTTACAGACATCAGAAAACATGGTACATTGTACACGGATTTGGTATTGCAAAAAATAGAAAACCACACCGACATAATTAAAATCAACCGAAACCTAGAGAGCACAATAAGCATATTGCAGGGTTGGTGCAGACATTTTGGGAAATAACTAGGGGTGAGCGGGTTCGGTTCTACTCGGTTCCGTTCGAATTTAAAAACCGAATCTTATTGGCTATCAGCTGTCACGAGTTTTGGATAGCCAATAAGATTCGGTTTTTAGAACCGAGTAGAACCGAACCCGCTCACCCCTAGAAATAACTTACATGGGTTATTTATTCCACCCACAAAAGGTACCAAATGAGGCAGCCGTCTTGGGCGCACTACGTAGGATTACCCTGGGTGGAATAGGTTACGCCTAGAAGAAATGACACAAAATGGGTGGTTGCAGCGTCCTGACGCTAGGAGTAGGGTCCCAACATAACAGTCAGGTCCATGTATTTTTCATCCCATCCACGAGTGTACTAGGAGAGGTAGCCATGGTGGGCGCACTACGAAGGTTGCACTGTGGGTGAGAAACCATACAAAGACCCAAGGAATATATGGATGCCAATGTAGCATGGAAGCACCTTGTGTCCAATTTACAGCTTTTCAACTTTAAATCACTTTGCAATAAGGTAAATCAGTCACAGCATGCAAACTATCTTGTAGCAAAAATGTAAAAACATCAGCTGAAAGCCTTGTTTAATTGTATCCTGGGACTTGTAGTTCTACAACTGTATTTTCTCACCAGTGGGAGCGCGACTTGATACAGTATAAGCTCAAATGCAGATTAAACAAACACTTGTGGGCTTATGTAATAGGCTGCGAGCTGCAGCCACTGTGGGAACTGTGCGAGTCTTGTATTTTTAAAGCAGCATTCATTTTAAATGCAAAACCAGCTTGTCTGTTAGCAAATCAGCGGCTGTTGATTGACAGCCAGGCCACTCACAGCTTATCAGTGGCCAGTTACTATAGTAGCGGCCACTGATTGGCTGGTGCAGGAAACCTTGGGGGTCCTGTCACTTGCAGAGAAGAGCTGTACATGTATACACATACAGCTCTACTGTGTATGGATCGGAATAGTGGTTTGTTATTTTTAATGCCAGGGGATCCTACTGGAAATGAGGACCGACCTGCGCCAAGGATTAGGTGAGTATGTTTTTTTTGTTTTTGAACAAACTGTGGAATTCTACTGGAGAAGAGGACCAAACACAGAGGACAAGGAGAGTATAGTGTAAGTGTTTGTGTATGTAATAAATATTACTTTGAACAGTGTGTGAGTACTGTCTTTAATTTAATATTTCCTTTACAGGGGGAATATAGGTACCAGCAGCCCCTTAATGCTCCGCATGCTAGTACTTGTGATTCTCCAAATACTGGCATAAGGGGGAGGTTTGCTGGGACCTATAATCCACCGCCCAGTGGTGTGGGAGGTAGCCCCAGGCTTCAGCTCCAGCCAGGGGTTAACTGGAGAGCAGGGACCCCTTTATTGTGGTGGTCCCCACTTCCCCAGGAATACCAAGTCTGAACTGACTAGTGTGTGGTGAAAATGCTTTGGCCGGGGGACCCTGTCAAGTGTGTCCCCCAGCGGTGGCATTACACCCCTGCTAGTAAGAGGCCGGGGCTGGTCTTTGGAAATACGGGGGACCTCTATGTCTTTTTTCCACCATATTTCACAACCAGGTGATGGTTGTGCTTTGTGCTTTTTTTAGGTAGGGCGGTGGGAAAATCCCACGTAAATGTTTTTCATTTTTTACCACTTTAATACACATAGCGCCTGCTAAAATCACCAGCAGGAAGCAGGTCAAATCGAACTTTTGTAAATATAACCCAAAGAGACAAACTAGACAGATTTCAACACTCAATTAGACAAACATATTGCAAAAGAATGCATACTGCTCTTTTTAATCGATTATAAAAAGCAAAAAAAAATCTATGAATGTACACAGAAAAATAACAAATAAGCAACATCACTTTTTGTCTCCATATATAACCTGTAAGTGATAACATGGCAAGGTTCTTTCTAACTCTATCAATAATGCATGTGCACAATTTAAACAGAGTTACTGGAACCTGGGAATAGTCGAATGTGTATCCTGATTGCTGAAACACAGTGCTAACCTCATTTAGGGGCCAAATCATCACCACTTATGGGCCTTTGCACATGCAGAATCACTAGTTTCTCTATGTTTTTTGTAACAGGCCCAAGGGTCCTCTTCTGGCCACCTAGTATTCAGCAAACTCCAAAAATTAAAAATGTTCTCAATGCTATCGTTGATTCCCGGAGCCCCGCTTATTCCCATGGAAGGATGTCCGAGGTTGCATAGAGGGATCCCACTGCTGCCAGCCATCCCACAATGATGAAACGGCCCCTCAGGAAGAAAGTTACAATAGCTTGAATTAGTTGAATAATACAGGGCAAAGCCATTAATGCTGATATTGTTAGAATTAAATGTGATCTTGAGAGTGTGATGTTATAAATACAGGTGATTCCACATCATCACAAATTTAATAGTTCAATCCTTAGGACATAAAAATGCTGAGAATAAGTCCCACTCATCCTCAGATTATTATGATGGGGACAAGGCAGGCGGTGTGCCACTTTAATGAAGAGGGGGCTTACCCTACACTACAGAAAAAAAGGGTGAAGGGGTGATTGAAAAGGTTGATGTAATCAAAAGCTCAACTATGACAATGTTGACATTCAAAATGTCGATACAACCAATGATGACAGTTATGGTGTCTTCATTGTGAAAATGTCACCAGGCAACGTGTCGACATTCTCAGAATGTTGACAGGTAAAATGTCAACCTTGTCCGAAGGTCGACATTAGGGTTAGGCTGCGGGCATGAGGGTAGGGTTAGGCTGTGGGGGTAGTTTACAGTTATGCACTAGAGGTCGGGCTAGGGCTACAGATTAGGGTTAGGGAAGAAATATTCACCTAAACGCCGGAAGATCAGAGCTCTGATCCAGAAGTCACAATCACATGACCGTAGGCACTCGGAAATTGTGCTGGACTCGCCACAGGCATCGGTAGAAGGGTAAGTTACTGCTGGCCACTAGGAATGATATGATATGTCAGCATTCTAATACAGTTTGTTGACATTTCATCACTGTCAATGTAGTGAATGTCGACATGGTCACGTTGACATTATGATGATGAATGTCAACATATCATACCACACCCAATTAAAAGTCCCATAGCTTCCTCTGTTTTCAGATCTAGGAGCAACCATATTTGAAATAGATGAGTCCCTATTGGCAGGAGTTTGATAGGTGTCAGCTAATGTATGATGGATGTGAGTCCACTTGCAGATGCACTTAACCAGGATCAGTTTATTAACTGACAAGAACAGGATGCTGGATACACAGGGTAAATACAGGTGCAGTAGATGTACACATCAGGCATACACAGATGCAACAAGGAGAATATATTACAGGGAGCTCCCTCAATCTGCAGTCTCCTACAGATTCTATGTTGGCCATGACGTACTGTAGCATGCATGATGTGATTGAGATTATGTTGTTTAATAGATTCAGGAACAATATATAAATTAGAGGATTACATTTTAATTTTCTTTTACCATGGATCTTATCGCAGAAATAAGATATAACAGTAATCACTGAGAATCACATTAATATTTTCCATAACAAGTTAGACAAACTACAGTACCATCCACAAAATGTATTTTATGCTGGTGTCTTAGAATATGCTCAACCTACACCTTCACTTCATATTCAGAGTGTGTAACATACCAACTACAGTATTCACATGCAAGATATCGCTCTCTGGGTATGAACATGATCATTTAGGATAGTTTTAAACTAACCAACATTCTCTATCTCACCACCAAACAAAGCTTTTGAACAGATTTTTCCCTCACAACCACTCAATACTTTCTAACACATGCAGAAACAGTCTAATATAGCGGATTGTGAAATATTTTCAATAGTTTACAATCTACACCATAATGCTACAGATAATCTACTTTATCAAAATAAGTGCTGTTAAAATGCTTTGCCATGCGTGCACGTCACACCTCACATCGAGTCTCATTGAAGGATTAAAACTTCCGCACAATATGCCTCCCCTCTCGCTGCCTCTCAGAATAATCACAAAATAATTACACTCACCCTCCAAAAAGCTTAAAAACACAATCCGTGCACCTTAGGCCAATACTGCAGCATGCACAGTACACACCACAGCCAGTGTCTTATTTGTGCAAAAACAACTACAGTAAGAGGGTAGGAAAAGAGGGCTATGCAGAAGAGAGATACATATATACATATATACAATATATGATACTGTACTTATCTTAGATAAAGGTGTTGTTGATCATTGTAACGTGTTTGTTTAAAATATAGAAAAAAACAAGGATGGAAGTCTCTGCATCCTTAACCTGTCCTGCCACCTCAATTAAGGAAGGAGGATGGATGACTCTATATCCATAGCACACTCAGGGGTAAATTTACTAAGAATCGAGTCTGATCGAGACGGCAATCTCTGGTGAGTTTAGGCATGTTTTTTATCTCACAAATTTACTAAAGGCAAACTCTGGTGAGTTTGGGAGAGAGTTCTCTCTTCTAACTTGTAAAACTCAGAATCTCAGAAACTAAGAATCGAGTTTGGTCGAGTTTTGTTTTTTTATTCTCGAGTTGCATTGCAGAATCTCAGGTGATTTTCCCATTTTTCATCTCTCAAATTTACCAAGAAGTAAGTTTAGGTGAAAATTAGTTTTCCGATGGTGAAGCAGAACGAGATATCTCCTCCGAGCAGCAAGTTTAAATGAGATTACTCACCCGAGATTGCAGTGTTTTCTCTCTGCAAAACTCTCCCGAGCTAGCAGCCTGCACATATCAGTGAGATATGTGAAGGCTACTTGTTTGTTGTACCTGTAAAAAATGGGTTAAATGTTTAAAGAAAAATGACTCAGGGTCCCCCCCAAAAGCCATAACCAGCCTCCAACTGGCCAGCCAGTCCTGGTTCCTAAAATTACGGGTAACAAAACGAGTAGGGTTCCACCGTAATTTAGTTACCAGTACCAGGCTGCAGGGCCAGTCCTGGTTTTAAATATAGGGGGGAAAAAATTGCATAGAGGTCCCCCTATATTTAAACCCAGCATCGTACCCAAACTGACCGGGGTTTAATGCCACAGCCAGGAGACCCAATTAGCGGGTCTCCATGGCCAAAGCATTCTCACCCCCAAGCCATTTCCTGACTCTCTGACCAGCCCACGTGGGAACTGTCAGGAGCCGGAGCCAATCAGCATCCGCTCTACAGTTAGCGTCCGCTGATTGGCTGGCGGCTCCTGACAGTTCTCACTGATCAGTCGGGAGCCGGTTAGTGGTGTATGTGGTCACATACATAATGTAAGTATACGGATTGAGGGCCCATTTGTTTTGTCGCAAAGACCCCCCTGGATGCTACAGAGACCAGCGTGACCAGTGTGAGGATAGTTGTGAGTATAGGATATTTTTTCAGGTACTCCAAATGGATTTCTACATGCGACAAGTGGACGTGAACATCTTGCAGCAATTAAGTATGTGTGATTGAGGTAGATGTGTAATAAATTTATACTATCTACGGTGTGTGTGTTGTGTCTTTTTTTAACTATTTATTTTACAGTGGGGGTACGGTGCCGGCCACCTGCTGGCACTTGTAATTCCACAAGTGCTAAAGGGCAGGCACGCTGGCACCTGTAGTTCCACTGTAAAATACAATAGTTTACTACTATTTAACACTTTATTATCCCCGTACCCGCAGCCCAGGGGTGTGGGGAAGAGCCCCGGGCTTCAGACCAAGCCTGGGGTTTCGGGAGAGGGGGGACCCCTTCTTGGGGGTCCCCACCTCCCCTGAGATCCCTGGCTTGGCCTGACTGGCTTGGGGTGTTAATGCTTTGGCCATGGAGCCCCGGTGATAGGGTCTCCTGGCTGTGGCATTGCACCCTGGTCGGTTTGGGTCCGGTGCTGATTTTAGATAAAAGGGGACCCCTACACAATTTTTACCCCCCTATATTTAAAACCAGGACTGGCCCTGCATCCTGCTGATGGTTCCTAAATTACGGTGGAACCCTACTCATTTTGTTCCCTGTAATTTTAGGAACCAGGACTGGCTGAACAGTCCAAGGCTGGTTATGCTTTTGGGGGGGACCCTACGTAATTTTTTTTTTATATTTAACCCGTTTTTTACAGGTACAACACACAAGCAGCCTTCACATATCTCACTAATATGAGCAGACTGCTAGCTCGGGAGAGTTTTGCAGTGAGAAAACACTGCATTCTCAGGTGAGTAGTTTCATCTAAACTTACTACTCGGAGGAGATATCGTGATCTGCTTCACCATCGGAAAACTCACTTTATTATTATTATTATTATTATTATCCTTTATTTATATGGCGCCACAAGTGTTCCGCAGCGCCTTACATAGTACATAGAACTAATAGGTGAACAAGAAACAAGTAACTTTCAGTACATTACAGTGCAGGACAAGGACACGATTTATATATATTGCTGCAATAGCGATTAAAGCACTCACAATAAGCAGCCGGGAGTTGGCAGTCACGTGTTAGGTGCCCTAATGGGGAGTAAAGAGTAGAAGAAAATGTAAAGAGAAGCACATGAGGGAAAAGGTCCCTGGTCATGAGAGCTTACATTCTAAAGGGGAGGGGCAGACAGACAGGCGTGACACAGAAGGGGAAGATAGGGAGGAAAGAGCATGAGGTGGGTTAGGATGAGTGCTGGAAGGCCTTGATTAAGTAGTGGGTCTTGAGAGCCTGTTTGAAGATTTGTAGAGAGGTGGAGAGTCTGATGGGGAGAGGGAGAGCATTCCAAAGGTAGGGAGCAGCACAGGCAAAATCTTGGATGCGGGAGTGGGAGGAAGTAATCAGTTGGCAAGAGAGGCGGCATGCATTTGTTGAGCGAAGTGGATGGGCGGGAGTGTGAAGGGAGAGAAGGTCAGAAATGTATGTGGGAGAGGATTTGGTGAGGACTTTGTAGGCGAGTGTAAGAACCTTGAATTGGCATCTGAAGGGGAAGGGGAGCCAGTGTAGGGCTTGAAGGAGAGGGGAAGCAGATGTAGAACGTCTGGAGAGGAAGATGAGCCGAGCAGCAGCATTGAGAACCAATTGTAGTGGAGAGAGGTGAGAAACTGGGAGGCCAGCTAGGAGAAGGTTACAGTAGTCCAATCTGGAGATGACCAGTGAGTGGATGAGGGTTATAGTGGCATCCTGGGTGAGGAAAGGTCTAATCCTGGAGATATTTTTTAGGTGGAAACGGCAGGACTGCGAGAGGTACTGAATGTGTGGTTTAAAGGAGTGGGAGGAGTCTAGGATAACTCCAAGACAGCGCACTTTGGGGCTAAAGGAGATAGTTCCAATCACTGTGAATTGCACTTTCACCTAAACTCACTTCTTAGTAAATTTGAGAGATGAAAAATGGGAAAGTCACCCGAGATTCGACGATGCAAATTGAGATTTAAAAAAACAAAACTCGACCAAACTCGATTCTTAGGAAATTTACCCCCCAGCCTTTAAACATGTATACAGAAGAGTTGCCCATTTCAATCAGAGATCACTTATGGAGACCTGGCATTAACACCTTACTGGCTTGATTACCGAAATCAGAGGAGCAATGTTCTCATTTGGAGTCCTAAAGGTCCCATAACAACCCACGAAATGTTGCCGGCATACATTTTCTACCGCCTCTGAATCCGGGTTGCCCAGAGAGACTGCTATTTCATCTGGAGTCTAGCTTTGAATTCTGAAAGGTTTTTTAAGTTTGCTGTCGAGATTTACTGACAATGATCATGTATTTTTGTGCACATAGACTTTGAAATACAACATAATGGTTAGTAACCTCTCACATTGGTCGAGTTTTATATTTAAAATGGAAAAACATCTGGATGAGAGTTTATATCATGAGAGTTTTTTGAGTCTAAAAACTTGCGACTTTGCCTGTTCTCAGACTCTATTACATTGGATGTGTGAGAGTTACTACTAGACATGCATGGAGGTCAAGGCTGCTCTGCGCCATCTTTGAAAATCCTTCATTACTGTTTTTGAAACCGAGGAAAAAACTACTAGCCGCCAGGACCAGTTTAGGAAAGGTATGGTGTTTTGGGGATTTTTAGTGCCTCAATCACTGTGAATTGGTGCATGTCCTCTGCAGCAAAGGGCTTTGTTCACATTTAGGGCCTCATTCAGAAGCGGTCGGAGGATGCAAGCGGTCGCTCAGAAACTGGGCGGCCGCTTGCATCCTGACCGCCCGCCTCTGTTTCGGTCGTTAGGCTGTGGGTTTACACCCACAGCTCTAATGACCGCTAGGGTGATGGTCGCGATGGTCAGAGACCATCGCGACCATCGGGGCTTACGACGAGACCCTAGGGTAGGGTCTCACTTGTCGTAAGCCCCGGAGAGCTTCTGGCTCTGTCAGAGCCTGAAGCTCTCCACTGACATCACTAGTGATGTCAGTGGGGCCTCCCCCAAACGGTAGGCGTTCCCATGGGAACGCCTCCATTTGGGCTGCCACCCCCCCGGCCCGCCTTCCAATCGGGGTGTGCTGTCAATCAACATCGACATCGTAGCGGGTCTCACGCATGCGCACGAAGGAGCCGGCTCCCTTGTGCACATGCGCACTTGACAAACATCGAGGCAGCCGTGCGGTCGTAGACCGTATGGCCGCCTCTGAATGAAGGCCTTATTCCCAAGAAAATGCATCACAATCGTATACAATTGTTTTCACACTTTTCATGCACTAAGCACGACAATGGTTAGATAAAGGAATTATGTGATTTACAGTATCATACTGTATGCGCTAATTTTGACAATACCTTGGGGTGACGCACACTACAGACTACAGTAATATATTCTATTTATAATGCACAGTACTTTTTTATATGATTTTGGTCATTTAGCCATTTGCCTTACTCTCCTAGGATGTTCGGGGACTCATACATTTTAGGGAGTCCCAAGGACTCCCAGAAGAGCAGGTCACCCTCTTGAATCTAGCGAAATGGAAACAACAGGTAGCTTGATGACTACTTGATCTTCCACAAATGGGATCATCCTAGCTATAGGATGCGGTCATAATACAGACAAGCGGGATGCTAGCGCTTAGAATGCCGGCCCCTGGGAGCCGGCATCCCAACAGTAACTACTGGAGTTAGTGGTAGGGTTAAAGTTAGGGATAGGGTTTAGGGTTAGGCACTAGGGGGTGGGTTAGATTTAGGGTGCAGGGGGGTTAGGGGTTAGGGTTAAGAACTAGGGAGGTTAGGCTTAGGCAGTGGGTAGGGAGGGTAAGGGGTAGGTTGAGGGAGGGTTAGGATACGAACCGACAGGTGTTGGTATCCTAACCTTGTCGGGGGTTTTCTGACCGCCGGGATCTAGAGTGCTGGCATCCCGTATCCAGCCCCTAGCTACATGGTACTGTAAATTAACCTGCAAGAAAAACATATGCAAGTATGATCCAAATCTATTTCTTGTTCCACATATACTGTAGAGTTACCATATACTTTATTTTCAGCAAGCAAAGACAATACTCAGACATTTGACAGATGAACTAAGAGTAGCCTAAATGCAATCAGACTAAAATGGATCTTAATTAATTATTAGTGTATTACCAGAAATTCAGGTGTCTGCTTCGCATGCAAATGTGGAGTAATTGGATGACTAATGTTCGACTTTTAATTTTAATAAAATTAGAATGCAGACAAACTTCACAATATCCATTACACAGATTACATTCTGTCTTAAATCCATTACAGTAATTGTAAAATTATTGCCAAAATCAAAGCAACTTATCTAAAGAACATCCATTGTACATAAGGTAAATATTGAGATCCCCCCACATATTTGAACTATTTTTAGCTATTTACTCTTATGGGCCCAGTTCATGTATAACTATGTAAATATATTTTTGGGTGAAAATATTTCGGTCACATTACTCAGACATAATTTGAAACAGAATACAGATAGTACTATTAATAGGAGCAGCAATATGTCATTGAACTGTGTGACTCATGGTAACAGTGTGTGTGCTACAGAAAAGCATATCTTTGTAATGCAACTAGAGGAACATTGGTCACATTGTGTCTTCCGATGAAGACTCCTACAGATACACAAAGCAATATACTGTTTTTGTAGATAAGCCAGGCACATGAGATAAATAGCTATATGTAAATGCGATCCCATGGTTTTAAAAAAACACAGTGGGAGGAAAGCACTGTACAAATCAACCAAAAGCTTCCGGTAATTTATATTTTTGCCGAGCTGAACCTAATGTATATTTTCTTTTACTGCGGCAAGAACATTACTTCTGCAAATCTTAATAGAAAAGACTATGGTCTCCACAGTTTATTTCACTACTGATAAATACTATTGTTATAAGACTTTTCTTTATTTTTAGAAATGGCCGACATGTTACACTGCGCTGTACATTAAATGAAATATGAATATGATAAACAATGATATAGAACAGAAGGTAAAGTTAGCTGTGCCCAAACTATCAATTTAACAGGTCTATTTTTTTTAAAACAGCAGAAGAACTTTATTTACAATGAAGAAAATGAACAGCATAGAACTGACCTCGGCTCTGCAGTCTGCACTGCAGAGAGGGCAGATAACGGCAGCTCTCAAAGGCGAAGCCGTCGCTGGAGGTAAGCGCTAGCAGTGACTCATATCCCGCTTTAGTAACAGCTGAGTGACATATAGCCGCCATAGCAGCCTATGGCAGCACGATATGTATGTCAGAACTTAGCGCAGGCAGAGAAAAAAGTGAAAATTGTTTAGTACATGTTGAGAAGCGATATGTACAGGGATTTTCACTGTCTTTTTCGTTTTTTACACTTATCTCCTGTTAGTAAATAGACCCCTAAGAGAGGTGTGGAAGAAGATCACAAGTTGTTAACTGGTGGCAGAACTACAGAGAGACTTTGGGCGGGCCTTTGTGCTGGGGAGGAGGGGTGTAACAACTAGAGGGGGTCAGCAACATCCCCTTGTTGTATTCCTAACTACAGTGCACGCCTCATGGGGGAGGATTCCAACATCATGGTGATGGGGTACTTTTCCCGGGCACTCCTGTGCTCCAACAGATGGCTGGGCCCAGGTAGTATGTTACCCCACTACCCTCTCTGCGCCCCTGACTGCTGGTGGGAATGTTATTAAGAAGGGTGAGCAGTGGTGACTGTAACTATATAGACACTTGTCTCTGTCACTATTCTCTTATAAAGAGACATTTTATTGTGAAGTGTTTTTTAAGTGTCAGTTAACCCCAGGAGTAACAACAAAAGCATTGGAGATACATGCTGTCAACCTGTTTTGGGGGCGGGGCAAAGTGCGTACTCGCCCCTTGTTTTTTTTTATTATTTTCCCCCTATATTTTACTATCTTTTATCATTTCTCCCAAGATGGGATGTAGTTTAAAATGCGCTCAAAATGTCGGCGCGAGAATACCGACACCAGTCAGAATCCCTGCCCCAGCATACCGACGGTAAGTAGTGGGGTTAGGGGGAGGGTTAGGGGTTAGGGTTAGGCTCTAGGGGGAGGGTTACGGTTAGGTACCAGAGGAGTAGGTTATGTGTAGGCTGAGGGGGTGGGAAGGTTAGGTTTAGGGGTAGGGTTAGGATAATTACCAACAGGTCTCAATATCTTAACCCTGTTGGGATGCCCCCAGGATTCTGACCACCGGGATCCCGAGCACCGGCAACTGGTACCCAACCCCCAAACGGGTATTCACCTCCATTTAAAAGGTGCCATTGTACTGTATGTGTGATGTTAGACATATCTCACTAAACAACACTAATATTAACATTTTGGATAGCAACTTTTTAACAGGTTTCAATATACTTTGTTGCTATATCTAGACACAGTAGTGCTTGAAAGTTTGTGAATCCTTCAGAATTTTTTATATTTCTGCTGAAATTTGGCCTAAAACTCTCAGAGTTTCACAAGTCCTAAAAGTAGATAAAGAGAACCAAATCAAACAAATCAGTCAAAAAATTAAAATTGCTCATTTTTTTATTGAGGAAAATTGTCCAATATCACATATCTGTGAGTGGCAAAGTATGTGAACCTTTGCTTTCGGTATCTGGTATGACCCCCTTGTGCAGCAATAACTGCTTCTAAACGTTTCCGGTAATAGTTGATTTGCCCTGAACATCGGCTTGGAGGAATTCTACCCCATTCCTCTGTACAAAACAGCTTTAAGTTGGTGGGTTTCCTCCAAAGGACTGCTAGCTTCAGGTCCTTCCACAACATTTCGATTGGATTAAGGTCAGGACTTTGACTAGGCAATTCCAAAACTTAAAATGTATTCTTCTTTAACCATTCTTTGGTCTAATGACTTCTGTGCTTTGCTGCATGACCCACCTTCTCTTGAGATGCAGCTCATGGACAGTTGTCCTGACATTTTCCTTTAGAATATGCTGGTATAATTCAGAATTCATTGTGCCATCAATGATGGCAAGTCGTCCTGGGCCAGATGCAGAAAAACAAGCCCAAACCATGATACCACCACCACCACTGTGTTTCACAGATGGTATGTTTTTTTTTTTTGCTGGGATGCAGTGTTCTCCTTTCTACAAGCATAACCCTTCTCATTTAAACCAAAAAGCTCTTTTTTGGACTCATCTGTCCACAAAATATTGTTCCAATAGTCTTCTGGTTTGTTATCTGTCTGACTGTTGATTGGTGGAGTCCAAATTGTTTAGAGATGATCTTGTAACCTTTTCCAGCCTGATGAGCATCAACAACTCTTCTTCTGAGGTCCTCGGAATCGTGACCGCTTTCAGGATGTGTCGCTGCCCATGTCTGCAATCCCGTATGCAGGAAACATGGCTCCGGCATCTCAGTTCCTGCAACCATTGTGCGTGACCATAGGGTTACCCTGGAGGATGATTATTGATTGATCTGAGACCTCGACTATATCTTTGCATGCAGATGCTTGGATTTGCAAAGCTGCCGGTGGGTGACTCAATATAATTCTAAGGGGTTTGTTTACTAAATTGCGGGGTTTTATTTAAAAGTGGAGATGTTGTTCATCGCAACCAATCAGATTCTAGCTCTTATCTCCTAGATTATGCTAGATAAATGATCAGTAGAATCTGTTTGGTTGCTATGGGCAACATCTCGACTTCTAAAAACCCGCACTTTAGTAAATATACCCCTAGGTGTCTGCAACATTTGCATATTGTCGCACAGCCGCTGTGTACATAGATGCAGCAGTGGCATTAGCGTACAATTCTGAATCAGGCCCTGAATTGGATACGACTCTCCATAGCCCTCACTTGCGTTCCCATAGTACCTGAGCATGGGCCTTGTGTAACATGGAAAACACACGCTGCAACATACATTAAATTGTGTATGGGCCCCATTATGTTTACATTTATTTTCAAAATAATTATTTCATTATCTTTCTACTATCTGGTTTCTATCAAAAATTCATTTCTAGGTGTCGTTCTAGCTCTGTCCAACCGAACACTTGTACTACTGTCCTATTATAGGTCCTATTATAGTCTCTTTTCAATAATTTACTGTATATATCATTTGCTCTCTTTTCCATTTAACTCCTGTGTAATGGAAGATGAACTGATAATAACATCTTCATCTTACATAGTGTATACTATTAACAGAGACCAAACATAAAGCCTTTCATAGAGAACTAGGATTTACACCTACAGACTTTGGAGACCATGTTCACTCCAAAATTGAATTAGCTGCTATATTTAAACCTGTCAAAAGAAAAAAAAAATGTTGCTGCTAGAAAGAATGTGAATGTATTGACACAGATGAATGCAGGTGTTTATAATGAGATTAGTACTGACATAAATGGTTTAACAGCCAGAGAAGATGAGAAAGCAGAGAGAGGTTCCTCGCAAGCTAACACAAACGATATGCTTGCACATGATGTCAATTACACAATGATGTGATGATTAACCTTAATCATGTTGCTACATTTGATTAGTGCAGCTGAAGAATGAGAGAGGAGCTCCTCATAAAACGTGGTGCATCATGATTCCCACCTGTCTCACAATAACCCAGCTCTGATGAGCCTCAGAAATATGTCATCTTTGAGATCGGAGTAAAGGCCCCCATACATCAGCAACTGATTGCAGCAAATGTGCAATTTGCAATTGATTGTGTATAAAAATCTTTCCCTTTTTCAATCGATTGTGGCAATTCTGCAATCGACTGAAAAAGGGTAAGATGTTTTAACACAATCGATTGCAGATTGCACGATTGCTGCAATCAATTGCTGATGTATGGGGGCCTTTATGAGAGAAGCTATTACTTTTAGTTGGGGCACACCTATACAATCTAGATACGGTTCTCTAGAAATCCAAAAAAAATGTTTGCAATCCAGACAGATTTGAGTCGCGGTTCTGACCTTTCCACTGTTCGAAAATCATATTTTAAATCCGAATCTCAGGTTTTGGATTGCAAAAATACATGATTTTAGCTGTTTTTAATTTTATTTTATCATTTAAAAAAACAAAAAAAACAAAGCCAAAACACTTGAAGGTGGTGTTGAAAAACCAAAACCATAACACAAAGATGAATCCAGATCCAAAACCAAAACATAAGTGTCCGTGCATACCTCTAATACTATCACACTTTCAATTCAATGTTACAATCGACTTCACTCCCGTTTGAAATTTCCGACCAGTGCCGATACGCACGTACACATACTATATAATTTTACTTGCAATCTTCGATCCTCGTCTAACCATAATATTGAATGTAATGGACTTACCACTGTACACACTCTCCCGATTTCTGCCAGACGAGCCTTAGGAGCATCTCAAGAACGGTGGGTCAGAATGGTCCCAGGCCCCAGGCTTGTAGGAGGGGCCCTGTTCAGCTGCTGAATGGGACAAATGTGCATAGTATTTATTTTATTGGAGGGGGCCTTGCCACTCGGCACCTACCTGATTTAACAATGCTCCCTCAGTACCTGGGCCCTGTACTTCTCTCAGTGGCCCTGGCAATAAGATATACATTATATACATATCTGCCAAAATCTGTGTACTCGGCTCAGTTGGAGGAGGCAGGACAGGAGGAGCTGCAAGGACAAAGGGGAGGTATCTGAAACTACATTTCTCTATCCTGCTATGATGCTGATTATGGCATTAGCTATGGAGTTGAGGTTCTGAACAAAGAAACATTTCGGATCTTGAGAAATTGCAGGTCATTTCGGTTCCCATTCAGGATATGGCAACTGCGGTATGCACACAGTGAGTTACCAATAGTTAAGAAATACATGTGATATTTGCAGGTGTATTAATACATTTACATGATACTTAAACCATACAAAATGCAAGAAAGGATGTTTGTGCATGTTATTCAGAATAAAAAGTTTGATAAATAAGCCCAGGGCCGTAACTAAGGGTGTGCGAGCAGCATCCCGCTGCCAGGGGATGCTCCGGCCAATGCTCGTCGGCCACACTCCCTTAGCCTGACATCATGACATACACAGGGTGGAAAATCGCCCTGCTCCGTCTCTGAATTGACCTCTATGTGTGATATTATTAGGGGTGTGCACCGGCTACTTTTCGTGTTTTGTGTTTTGGTTTTGGATCTGGATCTTTCTTCGTTTTTTGGATCTGGATTGGTTTTGCCAAAACAACCCTTCCGTGTTTTGGGTTCTGGGTTTTGTGTTTTGGATCTGTATTTTTTTTTAAAAAAGCATAAAAACAGCTAAAATCACAGAATTTGTAGGTTTTTCTGCCCCTATGCTATTATTAACCTCAATAACCTTAATTTCCACTCATTTCCAGTCTATTCTGAACACCTCACACGTCACAATAGTGTTTTTATGTCCAAAAGGTTGCACCGAGGTAGCTGGATGACTATGCTAAGCGACACGAGTGGGCGGCACAAACACGTGACCCATCTAGGCGTGATACTGCAGTGGCAGACAGGATGGCAGTTTGAAAAACTAGGCCCCAAACTGTACATAGTGCAAAAAAAAAAAAAGAGGTGCAAGATGGAATTGTCCTTGGGCCCTCCCACCCACCCTTATGTTGTATAAACAGGACATGCACACTTTAACAAACCAATCATTTCAGCGCCAGGGTCTGCCACACAACTGTGGCTGAAATGATTGGTTCGTTTGGGCCCCCACAAAACAAGCTGGCAATTAATGTGTCCCTGCACAAACTGGCTCTACGGAGGCAAGATGTCATCCCCATCCTCCTCATCCACCGATTCCTCACCCTCTTCAGTGTGTACATCCTCATCCTCACAAAGTATTAACTCGTCCCCACTTGAATCCACCACCACAGGTCCCTCTGTACGTTCTGGAGGCTGGTCTCCCTGGAAGAGCTGATAATTCATTTTGATGAACATCATCTTCTACACATTCTGTGGAAGCAACCTCCTACGCCTTTCGCTGACAAGGTTCCCGGCTGCACTAAACACTCTTTCGGAGTACACACTGGAGGGGGGGCAACTCAGGTAAAATAGAGCCAGTTTGTACAGGGGCCTCCAAATTGCCTCTTTTTCCTGCCAGTACAGGTATGGACTGTCTGACATGCCTACTTGGATGCTGTCACCGATGTAATCCTCCACCATTCTGTCAATGGTGACAGTATCATATGCAGTGACAGTAGACATGTCAGAAATTGTTGCCAGGTCCTTCAGTCCGGACCAGATGTCCAAACTTGGTCCTGCCTGCCCTGCATCACCGCCAGCGGGTTGCTTAGGATACCTAAGTTTTTTCCTGGCAGCCCCAGTTGCGGGAGAAAATGAAGAAGGAGCTGTTGACGTGTCACGTTCCGCTTCTGCTGACAGTGTGTTCACCAGCAGGTCTTTGCACCTCTGCAGGCTTGTGTCAGCCGGAAAGAGAGACACCACATAGGCTTTAAACCTAGGATCGAGCACGGTGGCCAAAATGTAGTGGTCTGATTTCAACAGATTGACCACCCTGGAATCCTGGCAAATCGAATGAAGGGCTTCATCCACAAGTCCCACATGCCGAGCGGAATCGCTCCATCTTAGCTCCTCCTTCACTTTCTCTAGCTGCTTCTGCAAAAGCCTGATGAGGGGAATGACCTGACTCAAGCTGGCAGTGTCTGAACTGACTTCACGTGTGGCAAGTTCGAAGGGCTGGAGAACCTTGCACAACACGGAAATCATTCTCCACTGCACTTGAGTCAGGTGCATACCCCCTCCTTTGCCTATGTCATAGGTGGATGTATAGGCTTGAATGGCCTTTTGCTGCTCCTCCATCCTCTGAAGCATATAGAGGGTTGAGTTCCACCGCGTCACAACCTCTTGCTTCAGGTGATGGCGGGGCAGGTTCAAGAGTGTTTGCTGGTGCTCCAGTCTTCGGCACGCAGTCGCTGAATGGCGAAAGTGGCCTGAAATTTTTCGGGCCACCCAAAGCGTCTCCTGCACGCCCCTGTCGCTTTTCAGAAAATTCTGCACCACCAAGTTTATTGTGTGAGCAAAACATGGGACGTGCTGGAATTTGCCCAGATGTAATGCCCGCACAATATTGGTGGCGTTGTCAGATATCACAAATCCCCAGGACACTGAGGACACTTTTTCTGATGTTTCTGTACAGTCTCGGTATCGCCTGCCTAGTGAAGTGGAATCTAGACGGGATTTGGAACCGGGGACACACTACCTCCAGCAATTGTCTAAATCCCACTGCACTAATGGCGGATACCGGACGCACGTCTAACACCAACATAGCAGTCAAGGCCTCAGTTATACGTTTTGCTTCAGGATGACTGCTGTCGTACTTCATCCTCCTCGCTAAGGACTGTTGGAGGGTCAATTGTTTAGTAAAAGTAGTGGTGTTCCTACTTCCTCTCTGGGATGATGAACGACTCCCAGCAGCAGCAACAGCAGCAGTGGCAGCAGGAGGCGTAGCAATGCAGGATCCTCCGGAGGAATCCGGGATAGGAGAGTCAGTCATGCCAGTGACATGGCCTGCAGGACTACTTCCGATCCTGACTAAGGAGGAAATTGACGAGGAGGGAGTTGACGGTGTGGTTTGCAGGCGCTTGGATACAACAGGACAACGAGATTTAGGTGTCCCTGGACTGCTTACGGTCTTAGCCAAAGTTTCTGAACTTGACAGTAACTTATTATGAACGCGCTGCAGGTGCCGTATAAGGGAGGATGCTCCTAGGTGGTTAACGTCCCTACCCCTACTTATTCCACCTTTACATAAGGTACATATGGCAAGACAGTTGTTGTCCGGATTTGGATAGAAATATTGCCAGACCAAAGAGGTGGAATGTTTGGTCTTCTGCCCAGGCATGACCGTGATGGGCTTTTTCATCCCACGGACAACAGTTGTCTCCCCCGGAGCCTGATTTAAACAAACCACATCACCATCAGAATCCTCCTCGCCAACTTCCTCCTCAGCACCAGCTACACCAGTATCCTCATCCTGTTGTACTTCAACAGTGACATCTTCAATTTGCATATCAGCAAATGGACTGTGGGTGCTCCTTTCAGCACTTGCAGGGGGCGTGCAAATGGTGGAAAGAGCCACCTCTTCCCGTCCAGTGCTGGGAAGGTCAGGCATCGCAACCACCACCACACTTGGACTCTCCTTGGGGATTTGTGATATCTTCTTAGAAAGCACAGTTCTTCGCTGTGCTTTTGCCAGCTTAACTCTTTTGATTTTTTTAGTGGGAGGAGGGCTTCCATCGTCATGTGAAGCTGAACCACTAGTCATGAACATACTAGGGATCGACCTTAGCCATTCCTTGCCACTCCGTGTCGTAAATGGCATATTGGCAAGTTTACGTTTCTCTTCAGCTGATTTAAATGTTTTTTTCAAGGTCATTTTCCTGAACTTTGTCATTTGGGATTGTATGTGCCCTCTATTATGACATTGGGCATCGGCCTTGGCAGACGACGTTGATGGCATGTTATTGTCTATGTCATGACTAGTGGCAGCAGCTTCAGCACTAGGAGGAAGTGGTTCTTGATCTTTCTCTATTTTATTTTTATCAGAGAAAGTTTGGTCCTCCATTTATGTTATATCGATTTGATATATACGTGCGGCTAAACACAGAAAATATTTTTTTATTTTTGCTGGAGAGTAGTGCACTTTATGGGATACACCAACCTTTAAGAAATGAGCCAGCCGGCTCTTTACTTATGGGACACAGGCGCACGCTTGGCGCTGCTCCTTTGTTGATGCACGTGCGGCTACTGCGCACACAATTCACAAACACAGAAAATAATTTTTTTTTTGGTTTGGACTGGAGTGCACTTTGGGGGTTACAGCACCCTTTAACGGTCAAGCCAGCCGGCCCTTTACTTATGACACAGGCGCACGCTTGGCATTACTTTGTTGATGTACGTGCGGCTACTGTGCACACAATTCACAACACAAAAAATAATTTTTTTTTTGGTTTGGACTGGAGTGTACTTTGGGGGTCACAGTACCCTTTAACAGTCAAGCCAGCCGGCCCTTTACTTATGACACAGGCGCACGCTTGGCACTACTTTGTTGATGCACGTGCGGCTACTGCGCACACAATTCACAAACACAGAAAATATTTTTTTTTTTGGTTTGGACTGGAGTGTACTTTGGGGGTTACAGCACCCTTTAACGGTCAAGCCAGCCGGCCCTTTACTTATGACACAGGCGCACGCTTGGCACTACTTTGTTGATGCTCGTGCGGCTACTGCGCACACTATTCACAAACACAGAAAATAATTTTTTCTTTGGTTTGGACTGGAGTGTACTTTGGGGGTTACAGCACCCTTTAATGGTCAAGCCAGCCGGCCCTTTACTTATGACACAGGCGCACGCTTGGCACAACTTTGTTGATGCACGTGAGGCTACTGCGCAGACAATTCACAAACAGAAAATATTTTTTTTTTTGGTTTGGACTGGAGTGTACTTTGGGGGTTACAGCACCCTTTAACGGTCAAGCCAGCCGGCCCTTTACTTATGACACAGGCGCACGCTTGGCACTACTTTGTTGATGCACGTGCGGCTACTGCGCACACAATTCACAAACACAGAAAATATATTATTTTTTTAGCACTTGGGGGAGCACCCCTGATGGACAGAGCACCCCCTGGACAACACTACAGCACCCCTTTAGGACTGGGACACGGCACAGGACTTTGGAGTGGACACAGCCCCTATGGAGAACTGACTGCACAACACAGTCCAGCCAGCCCCTATGGACTTTGAAGTAGTGGACACAGCCCCTATTAACAACAGCAGCACAGCACAACACAGCCAGCCCCTATGGACTTTGAAGTAGTGGACAACAGCAGCACTACACTACACTACACTACACAGCCCAGCCAGCCCTAACTCCCACCCTCCCTATTCACTGTCCACAGCCGAGTGAGAAAATGGCGCCGACGCGGGTACCTTATATAGGATCCAAAACCCGCGAGACTCGGAAGGCGGGATGATGACGTTTTGCCTCAATTTCAGATCCGAGTCAGGCGGGAAAAGTCGAGCCTGACTCGGATCGGACTCGGATCGGGGGGGCTCGGGGGGGTTCGGATTTCAGAAATCCGAACCCGCTCACCCCTAGATATTATATAAAATATATTAGACACTGCTAGTTGTATTATGCTATCAATTGTTACAGGTATCCATTTGTAATTCCTGCACTGGGGTCATTTACTGGCTGTATTGGAGAACACAAGCAAATGGGGGCAATGGGCGATATGTGCTAGCACTGATGTTTATTAGCAGAGTATAGCGGAGTGCGCCTGGTTAGGTGACCTAGAGGCAGAGTGACCAGGGAAGGACACTGAGATCTGTAACTTGATAGATGGTATGATGTAAATATATGTATCTAACCACAGACAGTACACTGGGAGTACACTGGGCTCTGGGTGTGCAGAATGTTAAGTAAGTTGAGCAGCAGAGACGCTGGTGGTGGTTAGTGCACATGTGGTACAGCTTAACCAGGTTTTAGGATTCTCTCACCAGATAGAACAACAAGGGGGCATAGAGACACAGGGAGTAACAGGTATATTAAAAATGCTGCAGCAGCCTGGAATGTGAGGGTCTTGCTGGACGTTGCAGTGGTGGCAGCATGTTATATGTACCAGTGGTCAGTGGTGCTATGCCCTTTAGTAATAGTGGTGGTGGCAGATGGTACTTGCGGTACTCTGTAGGGCTCTTTTGGCAGGGAGTTTTAGAGGGCACGTCCAGTCTACTGGAACACTGAGGAGTAAAGACGCGCCAACAGGACACACATGCGTGGTAAAGCATGTTGGAGGTCAGGCCTCCAGCTGAGCCGCGGTGGGCCCTAGAGACCACCGGCTCTGCTGCTATATGGTTATAAGGCAGTGCAGAGCATTTCACATCCATTATTGATGGCTAGTTGTTTGGGCACAGGATAGCATACTGTATGTCATTACTGGTACTAGTATACTATGGCAAAACTAATATAAACTATATGGGACTGATACTAATATATTGAGGGAGACATTGGTGCTGGCCTATTAGCCTACCCATGCAGATTACCTTTATTATTTTTCGTCTGCATACTGTCCTACAGCTACAATCCTGAAAGTAAGGGGTATATTTACTAAAGTGCCGGTTTATAGAATTGAAGGTGTTGCTTATAGCCACCAATCAGATTCTAGCTATTATCTTTTAGAAGATATAGAAATAGTAGAATCTGATTGGTTGCTATGGGCAACACCTTCAATTCTACAAACCTGCACTTTAGTAATTATACCCCAAAGAGTCCAACTTGTGGAGCCCATGTGTTTGAGAAGAGATGAGGTAATTTCATAATTAAAGAATACCCCAACCCCCAATGTGCGCAGGTATTAGATGCTACAAGAAAAGGTGCATCCCAGCATATAATGGTTACTGCAATTAACTAGAATATCCCGTGCTACTCACAGCTAATCTATTCAGACATCTATCACAAATTGGTCATTATATTCCATGGGGCATCATACCCTGTTGTGCATTGTTTTCTTTACAGCACAAGCGTGTTCAAATACATGCTAAGGCCGGTGCGCCATTTACAGGCCTCCATAGTGTATTTATGAGCAGTCACTAGGTCCACAATCAGACAGCGAAGGAGTAGTCATCAGTAAAGATCCAGATTTTGTGCCCTCAAAAAGCTTGGCACCTCTAATACCCCCTTCACACTTGCAGCAATAACCCGGGTTACTGCGCAGTGTGAAAGGGCCAGGTTGGAAAAATCCGGGTAGAGCGACCCAGCATTTCAATCCTGGTCACAAGAAAGGTTGAACGCACGTTCAACCCGGCTCGTGATGCAGTGTGACCTGGTAACCCGGGTCAATGCGAATCACTGCATAGAAAGAGCTGGCGCTTGGTGATTAAATCATCTCCAAGTGCCTCCTCATCACATGATGCCGATGACATCATCAACCCAGCATTAGTGCCAGGTCGGGCCGCCAGTCTGAAAGGGGTCTCAGCCGGGATGAGCGCATGAACATAATCCCGGGTGCGTCCCGGCATGCAGATGTAAAAGAGATGTAAAAGAGGTATAAAGTTTGGACAATGAAATATCCATTTAGCCATTTTTCTTTATATTGCACCCATTTAGTTATGTATATAAGCCACCTCCGATTTACTCCACGTTCATTAGAAATGTGCTCTAACCCCACACAAGCTGCACATAAGTCAATTTAGAATGGAAAAACATGTGCAATGACTTAACAATTCAGCTGCCGCACTAAGCCGTGATACATTTGCCTGTGATTATTGACCCACAATGTATTTTCTTATTAATTCCAGCATTAGTATGCATAGGGTATGAAAATCTCAATCCATTTATTAAATCATGCGAAAAAAAGAGGCCATCGCATACAATAGCTCTATGTCATGACGTTATAGAAAGAAATAGTATAAAACCTGCTGTGAACAAATTATAGCAAAGTTAAAGATGTGACAATCCAGCAGAGCAACATAGTAAACATGAAAACAAATACTGCAGATCGCAGTGCTATAGGTCAGATTTAAAAAAGAATCAAAGACAACATAATGTAATGGCCATAATGCAAATGTAATAAAGTCACAATACCGCAAAAATAATTCACTGCACTGAATTAGGCTGCTTGCAGATGAATTAAAACATAGATAATGTTAATTTACTTTAAATTCATTTAAACATTTACATTCATTAATTTCTTAATGTAGCAGTATGAAATGTATTTCTAAAATACATAATTAAAAATGTAAAAGGTATACATTCATCTGAAAATGGAATATGAACAATTACACATTTCTGTCAAACACTATGGGGGATATGTATCAAATCTTGGAGAGAGATAAAGTACCTACCAATCAGCTCCTAACTGATTTTACAGGCTGTGTTTCAAAAATGCAGTTAGAAGCTGATTGGTTGGTGATTTATCTCTCTCCACCTCTTAGCTTGATAAACCCCATTCTGGGTGTAGCACCTGTATTTATGCTTCTTACATACATAAAGGTGCAGCTTCTGTACTTTAATCAGCTCTTTGTTCTTATGCAGTCTGCACTACACATGTGCTTAAGATGTGTGCATCCTAATAGCTTGTATGCCTGAGTCTGTAGGTGCCTGGGCCATAACCTGTTGGAAATTATGTGTGTGCAGGTATTGATATTTGTCCCTGCAAAAAAGAATCTATACTCACCTAGATCCTGGCGCTGCTCTCCGTAGCATCAGGGTCTTGGTAAAATAAATAAACGAGTTACCCGAACCAGACCGGACAGATGTAAGTATATGCTGTTGCATATTCTAACACCTCGCGAAATGACAGCTGACCCACGTGGGTCCCAGCCAATCAGCAGCCGCTACATGTAATGTGACCGCTGATTGGCTAGCACCCCGTGAGAAATTACAGCTGACTTCAGTCAGCTGTCATTTCGCAAGGTGTAAGTACAGTATATGCAACAGCATATACTTACTTCTGTCCGGTCTGGTTCGGGTAACTCGATTATTTGTTTTACCAAGATCCTGGATGCTACGGAGAGCAGCGCCAGGATCTAGGTGAGTATAGATTCTTTTTTTCAGGGCCAGGCACACGGATTCTACTTGAGAAGGGGACACATCTGCAGCAGATAAGTATGTGTGAATGGGTAGGTGTACGAAATAAAGTTTTACTAGGCACAGTGTGTGTGTTTTGTCTTTATTTAACTATTTATTTTACAGTGGGGGTATGGGTGCTGGCCGCCTGCTGGCACTTGTAGTTCCACAAATGCCAAAGGGCAGGCATGCTGGCATCTGAATACACTTTATTACCCCTGTACCAAATGCTCCAGGATTGCAGGGAAGAGCAGTGGGCTTCAGACCAAGCCTGGGGTTATGGGGGTGGGGCTCTTCTTGGGGGAGTCCCCACTTCCTCTGAGATCCCCGGCTTGGCCTGACTGGCTTGGGCTGATAATACTTTGGCCATGGAGCCCCGGTTATAGGGTCCCCGGGTTGTGGCATTACAGCCTGGACGTTTTGGGTCCGGTGCTGATTTTAAATATAGGGGGACCCCTCCACAAGTTTTCGACCCTATATTTAAAACCAGGACTGGCCATGCAGCCTGGTACTGGTACCTAAATTACAGTGGAACCCTACTCGTTTTGTTCCCCTTAATTTTTGGAACCAGGACCGACTGACAAGTCCGGGGCTGGTTATGGCTTTTGGGGGGGGACTCTACATAATATTTTTTTTTATATAAACACTTTACATTAAGTACACACGCAGAAACATACACAAATCACACTGATCTGTGTATGTTTCTGGCAAACTCGCAGCTGAGGAGGTTGAGTGTTTGAAACTTAAATTTCTCTGCGAGTTGCTCTAATCTCACCCGAGAGTGACATCTCGAATTTTAGTAAATTTGCAAACTGCATCTTTTCATGAAAAGTACTTCCGAGTTAGACCAATGGTGAGAAGATTCGAGTTTGCAATCTCACCTGAGTATTACGAGTGAGAAGAGAGAACTCTCTCCAAAACTCACCTTGTGAGATGAAAAACATGCCTAAACTCACCCAAGATTGCAATCTTGACCAAACTCGAATCTTAGTAAATTTACCCCCAGTAATCTCCCTAATTGCACCTTACTCCCATTATGAAGCTGTTATATTATAAAAAAAAAATAGAGATATATACATTCAAATGGGTTATTAGTTTAATTTCACTGCATTGGTTATAAGACACAATGGCTACATGCACTTTCTGAAAAGTATTTAGCGTGTTTTCATCAACAAGTAGCTCTTACTAATCGCTTTGGGGCTCATTTACATTTGGATGTAAGTAAATTTTATGACACGCCTCTCAGATGTAGCAGCACACGCCCACTTTACCGCGCGCTCATAGGTGCTGCTTTTACAATCTCCCTGAAATGCTTTTTCAAAAGAAGGCAAGTAGGCTTATTGAAGTATAATAGGTAAAGCTGTATTCACTGTTACATAGTAGGGGTGAGCGGGTTTGGATTTCTGAAATCCGAACCCCCCCCGAGCCCCCCCGATCCGAGGCCGATCCGAGTCAGGCTCAACTTTTCCCACCAGACTCGGATCTGAAATCGAGGCAAAACATCATCATCCCGCCTTCCGGGTCTCGCGGGTTTTGGATTCTATATAAGGTACCTGCGTCGGCGCCATTTTCTCACTCGGCTGTGGACAGTGAAGAGGGAGGGTGGGAGTAAGGGCTGGCTGGGCTGTGTAGTGTAGTGTAGTGTAGCGCAGTGTTGAGCTGTGCTGTGCTGCTGTTGTCCATAGGGGCTGTGTCCACTCCTCCAAAGTCCATAGTGGCTGGCTGTGTTGTCCTGTGCTGCTGTCGTCCATAGGGGCTGTGTCCACTCCTACAGTCCATAGATGCTGGCTGTGTTGTGCTGTGCTGCTGTTGTCCATAGGGGCTGTGTACACTCTTCCAAAGTCCATAGGGGCTGGCTGGACTGTGTTGTGCAGTCAGTTGTCCATAGGGTCTGTGTCCACTCCAAAGACCTGTGCAGTGTCCCAGTCCTAAAGGGGTGCTGTAGTGTTGTCCAGGGGGTGCTCTGTAAATCAGGGGTGCTCCCCTCAAGTGCAAAAAAAAATATTTTTTCTGTGTTTGTGAGTTGTGTGCGCAGTAGCCGCACGTGCATCAACAAAGTAGCACCAAGCGTGCGCCTGTGTCATATGTAAAGGGCCGGCTGGCTTGTCCGTTAAAGGGTGCTGTAACCCCCAAAGTGCACTCCAAACAAAATAAAAAATTATTTTCTGTGTTTGTGAATTGTGTACACTGTGGCTGCACGTGCATCAACAAAGGAGCAGCGCCAAGCGTGCGCCTGTGTCCCATAAGTAAAGGGCCGACTGGCTTGTTCGTTAAAGGGTGCTGTAACCCCCAAAGTGCACTCCCAAAAAAATAAAAAAATATTTTTTTTGTGTTTGTGAATTGTGTGCGCAGTAGCCGCACGTGCATCAACAAAATAGCGCCAAGCGTGCGTCTGTGTCATAAGTGAAGGGCCAGCTGGCTTAACCATTAAAGGGTGCTGTAACCCCCAAAGTGCACTGCAAGCAAAATAAAAAATAATTTTTTGTGTTTGTGAATTGTGTGAGCAATAGCCGCACGTGCATCAACAAAGTAGCGCCAAGCGTGCGTCTGTCTGTCATAAGTAAAGGGCCGGCTGGCTCGTATGTTAAAGGGTGGTGAAACCCTCAAAGTGCACTACAAACAAAATAAAAAATTATTTTCTGTGTTTGTGAATTGTGTGCACTGTGGCTGCACATGCATAAACAAAGGAGCAGCGCCAAGCGTGCGCCTGTGTCATAAGTAAAGGGCCGGCTGGCTTGTCCGTTAAAGGGTGCTGTAACCCCCAAAGTGCACTCCAAATAAAAAAAATAATTCTTTTTTTTTCTGTCTTTGTGAATTGTGTGGGCTGTAGCCGCACCTGCAACCTCAAAGCAGCAGCAACAAGCGTATGTCTGTCTGTTAAAGGGTGGTGTAACCCCCAAAGTGTGCTCCACAAAAAATAAAAAATTCTTTTTTTTTCTGTATATGTGATTTGTTTGGGCTGTAGCTGGACCTGCATCCTCAAAGCAGCAGCGACAAGCGTGCTTCTGTCTGTTAAAGGGTGGTGTAACCCGCAAAGTGCGCTCCAACCAAAATAAAATAATCTTCTTTTTTTCTGTGTTTGTGTATGAAATGTATGCGCAGTTGCCTCACCTGCATCCTCAAAGCAGCAGTGACAAGCGTGCGTCTGTCTGTTAAAGGGTGGTGTAACCCTCAAAGTGCGCTCCACAAAAAATAAAAAAATCTTTTTTTATCTGTCTTTGTGAATTGTGTGGGCTGTAGCTGCACCTGCATCCTCAAAGCAGCAGCGACAAGCGTGCGTCTGTCTGTTAAAGGGTGGTGTAACCCTCAAAGTGCGCTCCACAAAAAATAAAAAATCTTCTTTTGTTTTCTGTCTTTGTGAATTGTGTGGGCTGTAGCTGCACCTGCATCCTCAAAGCAGCAGCGACAAGCGTGCGTCTGTTTGTTAAAGGATTACATCGGTGACAGCATCCAAGTAGGCATGTCAGACAGTCCGGTACGGCAGGAAAAAGAGGCAATTTGGAGGCCCCTGTACAAACTGGCTCTATTTTACCTGAGTTGCCCCCCTCCAGTGTGTACTCCGAAAGAGTGTTTAGTGCAGCCGGGAACCTTGTCAGCGAAAGGCGTAGGAGGTTGCTTCCACAATATGTGGAGATGATGTTCATAAAAATGAATTATCAACTCTTCCAGGGAGACCAGCCTCCAGAACGTACAGAGGGACCTATGGTGGTGGATTCCAGCGGGGACGAATTAATACTCTGTGAGGATGAGGATGTACACAACACTGAAGAGGGTGAGGAATCGGTGAATGAGGAGGATGAGGACGACATCTTGCCTCCGTAGAGCCAGTTTGTGCAGGGACAGATTAATTGCCAGCTTGTTTTGTGGGGGCCCAAACGAACCAATCATTTCAGCCACAGTCGTGTGGCAGACCCTGGCGCTGAAATGATTGATTTGTTAAAGTGTGCATGTCCTGTTTATACAACGTAAGGGTGGGTGCTTTTTTTCTTTGCATTATGTACTGTTTGGGGCCCAGTTTTTCAAACTGCCATCCTGTCTGCCACTTCAGTGTCACTCGTAGATGGGCCAAGTGTTTGTGCCTCCCACTCGTGTCGCTTAGCATAGTCATCCAGCTACCTCGGTGCAACCTTTTGGACATAAAATCACTATTGTGAGGTGTGAGGTGTTCAGAATAGACTGGAAATGAGTGGAAATTAAGGTTATTGAGGTTAATAATAGCATAGGAGCAGAAAAACCAACACATTCTGTGATTTTAGCTTATACAGATCCAAAACACAAAACCCAGAACCCAAAACACGGAAGGGTGGTTTTGGCAAAACCAATCCAGATCCAAAACACGAAGAAAGATCCAGATTCAAAACCAAAACACGAAAAGTGGCTGGTACACACCCCTATTACATACACACCAGTCGGTGAGTGAATGCTGCAATCAGGTAGCGTGCAGGATGCTGGAACAGCGTTATATGTTGGTATTAACCAGGTCTCTCATATGAGTTAAGCAGGAGACTTCTGTCTCCCTCAATGTCACTCTACACAGTAAAGACAAGATGGCAACTGCACATGCTCAATAGTGATCTTGGCAGCCATCTTGTAACAGGGCATGAAGCCTACCTGGAGATACATGAAGACTGGAGTCTGTGCAGCATCACACTCCTCTGTCAACAACCACCTTATGTAATGCAGTCAATACCAGTTTGTGCATTAACAGCGAATTACCCTGGTATGCACCAAAGTCCCTGTCCATGCACAGGGACACCTGGTTGCTGACGTGAATTTTGCTTGTAAACAGCTTGCTAACAACTGAAATCAGTTGTGAGCAAGCTGTTTCAAGGAAAACATTTGATATAGGAAGCTTGCCACAGGAACTTGCAAATTGCCTAGAGTATAAAAAGCATATGTGCAGTAGTTGCAGGCGTTCTGTACGGGATTACGGTGGTCTGGATGCTGGCTGTCAGAATACTGACTGTGGCATCCCGACAGTCAGTCCTAACCCTCCCACTATCCCTAACCCACCTTTCCTGCAGCCTAACCCTAACCCCTCCACAGTCTAACCCTAACCTCCCCCCTGCAGCCTAACCCTAACCCCCCCGCAGCCGAACCCTAACCCTCACCCCCTGCAGCCTAACCCTAACCCCCCTGCAGCCTAACCCTAACCCTCACCCCCTGCAGCCTAACCCTAACCTCCCCCCCTGCAGTCTAACCCTACCCCCCCGCAGTCTAACCCTCACCCCCTGCAGCCTAACACTAACCCTCCCCCTAGTGCTAACCCTAACCTTAAACCTAACCCTCCCCCTAACCTTAATACTTACCGTTGGGATGTCGGTGGTAGGCATCCCGACCACCACTTGTATTTACTTCTAACTCTGAATGATGTCCATACTTTCTAATGCACCTCCTGACACGGGGAAAGTACAATAGATCTAGATGTAAATGTATGTACCTGTTCAGGAGATGTTGGGGTCCAGGCAATAGAGATAAAGATTGAGGAACCTTAGAACTGGAAGAGATCAGTCTAACATTTAATGCACAAGAGTCCATGTAACTAACTGTGAATTAAACAAATAACCCACCCACACCCCATGATTACAGACCCACTGTGGTATAATTCACTTCCTTGTAATCTGAATCTATCACAACCCAACAGTCAGGGATATATATTGGGGAACCACCCTTTAAGTTTCAAGATATTAAAGATTTTAACCTTTCGTTGCTGAAATAGTTATAAGGTTATATACTGTAAGTGCCTGTAAGTATCTAGTATACATGATAAAATATAGTGCATCCATGGTTAGTGCATTCATGAAAGAAAAAAACAGACACACTCTCTCCAAAAGCCATAAACTTGAATATCTGCACTTTATTGCATACTTTATTTTCCCCAGAGGTGCACAGGGAACCTCCCTCCCCAGGTCTATTATTTTCTGGGTACGATCTGGAAAGCTTACACTTTCCAGCATACGCCATAGAATTCTTTATGTAAATATGAACTCTGAGTACGCTATTGCAGTCCATAACCTATGTTACTGAATATTTTGCACACAGTTAGGAATGTGTTAATTACAGCATACTTACTATACTGTTGATGCAATGATGAGAAATGACCGTTGTTATTATTTTGGTTTGTGTATTAGGCGGCTTATAGTGTAAATAACTTGCATAGAACTGAAGATTATGAAGCTACAGTAGGTGACAAGTACAAAGTGTCATTGAAGCCAGGAGCACACCTAGAGAAACATAGATTACTCAGTGCCTAGAAACAACACAGGGACATAGAAAACCACAGTGTATGAATAAAAATGAAGAGATTGGAAGGTCGATAGAGAACAGTCACAGAGTCTAACTGCTTGCTTACAAATTCAAGACAAGAAATATAATTGAAAGGTTTATTGAACACGAAAAAAGTCAGAACAAGGTATTAAAGAAGAAGAAGCTCTGGGTAGAGGATTTAAATAAAACAGTGGGCTGCTTTCATTTACAGACTGAGGGCCGGATTTCGATTTGGGAATAGAGTAAGATATAGCAAGTAACCGTGCATCTTGGTAAAACCATGCTGCACTGCAGGGGGGGCAGATGTAAAATGTGCAGAGAGATTTACATTTGGGAGGGGTGCGTCCAGACTGACATTTAAATTGCAGTGTAAATATTAAGTTTTCCAGCATTTGTGGGCTACATGCAAAATCAGCCAGTATTTACCCTGCATGCAAAAAAAAAATGTATTTACAGTGGCGTCCCTCCCCGCGGTGACACCCGGTGCGAGAAGGGATGCCATGATGCCAAAAAGGGGGCATGGCCTAGGGAAGGGGCATGGTCTCTGGGAAGGGGCATGGCCTCGCGGCCCGAACCCCGGCCCATGATTATCAATGGGGTGGTGAGGGGTGCCGAAGGTGCGGGCGGCAGTGCTGGCTCCCTCACTGTGATCTGGAGTGTTCTGCATTTAATGCTACAGTGCAGCTCCCGGCTCCTGTCACTTTGGGGGAGCCTGCACCTTGGTGTCACACCTCGGCGGATGACACCCGGGTGCGGCCCGCACCCCCCCTTGAGACTCCACTGTGTATTTACAGCCTTTACATTGCAACATGGTTTGTCCAGGTATATAGTTACTTGCTCTAGCTTACTCTATTCTCAAATCTCAGGCCCTGAGTGCCTGACGGTTTGAGTTACATGCTTTACTTTTAATGTCCCAGGAAAAAAAACAAATCGGACACCGTACTGAGATGTGCTATTGCTGCGAGGGCAGGTACCACATTGCTCTCAGCACATGGTGACATTACATATGACATATCATTAACTCACAGAAGACAGCAAATGAGAAACCATGACAGATATTCTGCATTACAATACATTCACTGTTATGCGGAAAGTATATGTGTATACTATATACACAATATGTTCACAATGCAAACTTGTCAGTCATTTCCTCTACAAAGATATTGGGGGTACATTTAAGATCCTTCCAATTTATTACCATATATTGTCACTGCTTATCACTCCATAATGTACAGATATGCATTGTCTTTTTGGGGCTATTTATGAAACAACCCTTTTGCTGGGACAGTGACTTTATTAAAACCGGCCACGGTGAAGAGTAGTAATGTGATGGTTTTAGCTATGACTTTACTGCTGGGTTCAGTTCAAGCTTTCCCACTGTGCAACACAGCCATTGGAGCATCAATGTGCAAATATGCAGTAGGTTGTTGGGGAGGCAGGGGAGTAGCGATGGTGGTTCCGGTGGACATCCGGGTGCCAAAATGGACAGAGGGCGCCATCCAGGGTTCCGGAATTCATGGGGCGCTGCACAGTATGACAGCCGCCTGTTCGTTTTATCTCGTTTGTTTGCTCTATGTCCTATATAAGTTATGGATCTGAGATCCGTTTCTAGATTTCATGCTTCCTCAAGCTGCCCAGATTGCCTCCCCTCCGGCCCTCCCTCCTCTGTGATCATCTTCTGTCACCTCCCCTCTTCTGTCAGATTGATTACATTCACTTCTCACTAGGGATGTGCGCCGGACCATTTGGATTTGGTTCTAATTCGTCGTCCGGCTTTGGATTTGGATTTGCCAAACTGTGGTGACTGTCTTTGGATTTGGATTTTTTTAAAATTTACAAAAAAAGCTAAAATCACATAAATTGGGCTTTTTTTCTATTCCTAGAGTATTATTAACCTCAATAACAATAATTTCCAGTCATTTACAGTCATATTAGCCCACCTCACAGCTTATAGTATTGTTTTCACCATTATTGGTAGAAGGTTGCAGTGAGCTGGCCGGTTACTAAGCGACAGAGCAGCGGCACAGACACCACAGTTTAAAGCACATCTATGAAACATTGCCACACAGCAGTGGCAGAAATTAAAGGTAGTGCAAGATGGAATTGTCCTTGGGCCCTCCCACCCACCCAATGGGGTACGGCCATCAGAGTCACAGTACTCATTTACACAGTGGGCTACGGCCCAAGGAGTCACAGTGCACAATTATATTCATATTACACCGCACATAGTGCCCCTGATTCACATTACACCATAAAGTAGTGTCTCTTATTTATGTTACGACACACAGTAGTGTCCCTTTTACACAATGTCCACATTAGTGACCCTTATACACAAATCCCACAGTAGTAATGCCCCTTATACAATGCCCACAGTAGTAGTGCCCCTTATCTAATGCCCACAGCAATAGTGTCCCTTACACAATGCCCCCAGCAGTGGTGCCCCTTATGCAATGCCCCCGGTAGTGGTGCCCCTTACACAATGCCCCCAGTAGTGATACCCCCTATGCAGTGCTCTCAGTAGTAATGCCCCCAGTAGTAATGCATCTTGTAGTAGTGCCCCCAATAGTAATGCCCCCTGTAGTAATGTCCCCAGTGGTAGTGCCCACAGTAGTATGCCCCCATTAGCAGTGCCCCCAGTAGTATCCCCCCATTAATAGTTCCCCCAGTAGTATGCCTCCATTAGTAGTGCCCCCAGTAGTAATGCCCCATTACTAGTGCCCCCCGTAGTAATGCCTCCATTAGTAGTGTCCCCCGTGGTAATGCCCCCTATAGTAGTGCCCCAGTATTGTGTCCCTAGTAGGGGTGTGCACCGGCCACTTTTCGTGTTTTGTGTTTTGGTTTTGGATCTGGATCTTTCTTCGTGTTTTGGATCTGGATTGGTTTTGCCAAAACCACCCTTCCGTGTTTTGGGTTCTGGGTTTTGTGTTTTGGATCTGTATTTTTTTTTAAAAAAGCATAAAAACAGCTAAAATCACAGAATTTGTTGGTTTCTCTGCTCCTATGCTATTATTAACCTCAATAACCTTAATTTCCACTCATTTCCAGTCTATTCTGAACACCTCACACCTCACAATAGTGTTTTTATGTCCAAAAGGTTGCACCGAGGTAGCTGGATGACTATGCTAAGCGACACGAGTGGGCGGCACAAACACGTGACCCATCTAGGAGTGACACTGCAGTGGCAGACAGGATGGCAGTTAGAAAAACTAGGCCCCAAACTGTACATAATGCAAAGAAAAAAAAGAAATGCAAGATGGAATTGTCCTTGGGCCCTCCCACCCACCCTTATGTTGTATAAACAGGACATGCACACTTTAACAAATCAATCATTTCAGCGCCAGGGTCTGCCACACAACTGTGGCTGAAATGATTGGTTCGTTTGGGCCCCCACAAAACAAGCTGGCAATTAATGTGTCCCTGCACAAACTGGCTCTACGGAGGCAAGATGTCATCCTCATCCTCCTCATCCACCGATTCCTCACCCTCTTCAGTGTGTACATCCTCATCCTCACAAAGTATTAACTCGTCCCCACTTGAATCCACCACCACAGGTCCCTCTGTACCTTCTGGAGGCTGGTCTCCCTGGAAGAGCTGATAATTCATTTTGATGAACATCATCTTCTCCACATTCTGTGGAAGCAACCTCCTACGCCTTTCGCTGACAAGGTTCCCGGCTGCACTAAACACTCTTTCGGAATACACACTGGAGGGGGGGCAACTCAGGTAAAATAGAGCCAGCTTGTACAGGGGCCTCCAAATTGCCTCTTTTTCCTGCCAGTACAGGTATGGACTGTCTGACATGCCTACTTGGATGCTGTCACCGATGTAATCCTCCACCATTCTGTCAATGGTGACAGTATCATATGCAGTGACAGTAGACATGTCAGAAATTGTTGCCAGGTCCTTCAGTCCGGACCAGATGTCCAAACTTGGTCCTGCCTGCCCTGCATCACCGCCAGCGGGTTGCTTAGGATACCTAAGTTTTTTCCTGGCAGCCCCAGTTGCGGGAGAAAATGAAGAAGGAGCCGTTGACGTGTCACGTTCCGCTTCAGCTGACAGTGTGTTCACCAGCAGGTCTTTGCACCTCTGCAGGCTTGTGTCGGCCAGAAAGAGAGACACCACATAGGCTTTAAACCTAGGATCAAGCACGGTGGCCAAAATGTAGTGGTCTGATTTCAACAGATTGACCACCCTGGAATCCTGGCAAAGCGAATGAAGGGCTTCATCCACAAGTCCCACATGCCGAGCGGAATCGCTCCGTCTTAGCTCCTCCTTCACTTTCTCCAGCTGCTTCTGCAAAAGCCTGATGAGGGGAATGACCTGACTCAAGCTGGCTGTGTCTGAACTGACTTCACGTGTGGCAAGTTCGAAGGGCTGGAGAACCTTGCACAACACGGAAATCATTCTCCACTGCGCTTGAGTCAGGTGCATACCCCCTCCTTTGCCTATGTCATAGGTGGATGTATAGGCTTGTATGGCCTTTTGCTGCTCCTCCATCCTCTGAAGCATATAGAGGGTTGAGTTCCACCGCGTCACAACCTCTTGCTTCAGGTGATGGCGGGGCAGGTTCAAGAGTGTTTGCTGGCGCTCCAGTCTTCGGCACGCAGTCGCTGAATGGCGAAAGTGGCCAGAAATTTTTCGGGCCACCCAAAGCGTCTCCTGCACGCCCCTGTCGCTTTTCAGAAAATTCTGCACCACCAAGTTTATTGTGTGAGCAAAACATGGGACGTGCTGGAATTTGCCCAGATGTAATGCCCGCACAATATTGGTGGCGTTGTCAGATATCACAAATCCCCAGGAGAGTCTAAGTGGGGTAAGCCACTGGGCGATGATTTCCCTCAGTTTCTCTAAGAGGTTGTCGGCGGTGTGCCTCTTACTGAAACCGGTGATACACAGCGTAGCCTGCCTTGTAACGAGCTGGCGTTTCTGAGATGCTGCTACTGGTGACGCTGCTGCTGTTGCTGCGTAAGGTGATACATCTACCCAGTGGGCTGTCACAGTCATATAGTCCTTAGTCTGCCCTGTTCCACTTGTCCACATGTCCGTGGTTAAGTTGACATTGTGTACAACGGCATTTTTCAGGACACTGAGGACACTTTTTCTGACGTTTCTGTACAGTCTCGGTATCGCCTGCCTAGTGAAGTGGAATCTAGACGGGATTTGGAACCGGGGACACACTACCTCCATCAATTGTCTAAATCCCACTGCACTAATGGCGGATACCGGACGCACGTCTAACACCAACATAGCAGTCAAGGCCTCAGTTATACGTTTTGCTTCAGGATGACTGCTGTCGTACTTCATCCTCCTCGCTAAGGACTGTTGGAGGGTCAATTGTTTAGTAAAAGTAGTGGTGTTCCTACTTCCTCTCTGGGATGATGAACGACTCCCAGCAGCAGCAACAGCAGCAGCGGCAGCAGTAGGCGTAGCAATGCAGGATCCTCCAGAGGAATCCCGGATAGGAGAGTCAGTCATGCCAGTGACATGGCCTGCAGGACTACTTCCGATCCTGACTAAGGAGGAAATTGACGAGGAGGGAGTTGACGGTGTGGTTTGCAGGCTCTTGGATACAACAGGACAACGGGATTTAGGTGTCCCTGGACTGCTTACGGTCTTAGCCAAAGTTTCTGAACTTGACAGTAACTTTTTATGAACGCGCTGCAGGTGCCGTATAAGGGAGGATGTTCCTGGGTGGTTGACGTCCCTACCCCTACTTATTTCACCTTTACATATGGTACATATGGCAAGACAGTTGTTGTCCGGATTTGGATAGAAATATTGCCAGACCAAAGAGGTGGAATGTTTGGTCTTCTGCCCAGGCATGACCGTGATGGGCTTTTTCATCCCACGGACAACAACTGTCTCCCCCGGAGCCTGATTTAAACAAACCACATCACCATCAGAATCCTCCTCGCCAACTTCCTCCTCAGCGCCAGCTACACCAGTATCCTCATCCTGTTGTACTTCAACAGTGACATCTTCAATTTGCATATCAGCAAGTGGACTGTGGGTGCTCCTTTCAGCACTTGCAGGGGGCGTGCAAATGGTGGAAAGAGCCACCTCTTCCCGTCCAGTGCTGGGAAGGTCAGGCATCGCAACCACCACCACACTTGGACTCTCCTTGGGGATTTGTGATATCTTCTTAGAAAGCACAGTTCTTCGCTGTGCTTTTGCCAGCTTAACTCTTTTGATTTTTTTAGTGGGAGGAGGGCTTCCATCGTCATGTGAAGCTGAACCACTAGTCATGAACATACTAGGGATCGACCTTAGCCGTTCCTTGCCACTCCGTGTCGTAAATGGCATATTGGCAAGTTTACGTTTCTCTTCAGCTGATTTAAATGTCTTTTTCAAGGTCATTTTCCTGAACTTTGCCATTTGGGATTGTATGTGCCCTCTACTATGACATTGGGCATCGGCCTTGGCAGACGACGTTGATGGCATGTTATCGTCTATGTCATGACTAGTGGCAGCAGCTTCAGCACTAGGAGGAAGTGGTTCTTGATCTTTCTCTATTTTATTTTTATCGGAGAAAGTTTGGTCCTCCATTTATGTTATATCGATTTGATATATACGTGCGGCTAAACACAGAAAATAATTTTTTTTTTGGTTTGGACTGGAGTGTACTTTCGGGGGTTACAGCACCCTTAATGGTCAAGCCAGCCGGCCCTTTACTTATGACACAGGCGCACGCTTGGCACTACTTTGTTGATGCACGTGCGGCTACTGCGCACACAATTCACAAACACAGAAAATAATTTTTTTTTTGGTTTGGACTGGAGTGTACATTCGGGGGTTACAGCACCCTTAACGGTCAAGCCAGCCGGCCCTTTACTTATGACACAGGCGCACGCTTGGCACTACTTTGTTGATGCACGTGCGGCTACTGCGCACACAATTCACAAACACAGAAAATAATTTTTTTTTTGGTTTGGACTGGAGTGTACTTTCGGGGGTTACAGCACCCTTAACAGTCAAGCCAGCCGGCCCTTTACTTATGACACAGGCGCACGCTTGGCACTACTTTGTTGATGCACGTGCGGCTACTGCGCACACAATTCACAAACACAGAAAATATTTTTTTTTTTGGTTTGGACTGGAGTGTACTTTCGGGGGTTACAGCACCCTTTAACGGTCAAGCCAGCCGGCCCTTTACTTACGACACAGGCGCACGCTTGGCACTACTTTGTTGATGCACGTGCGGCTACTGCGCACACAATTCACAAACACAGAAAATAATTTTTTTTTTGGTTTGGACTGGAGTGTACTTTGGGGGTTACAGCACCCTTAACGGTCAAGCCAGCCGGCCCTTTACTTATGACACAGGCGCACGCTTGGCACTACTTTGTTGATGCACGTGCGGCTACTGCGCACACAATTCACAAGCACAGAAAATAATTTTTTTTTTGGTTTGGACTGGAGTGTACTTTTGGGGGTTACAGCACCCTTTAACGGTCAAGCCAGCCGGCCCTTTACTTATGACACAGGCGCACGCTTGGCACTACTTTGTTGATGCACGTGCGGCTACTGCGCACACAATTCACAAACACAGAAAATAATTTTTTTTTTGTTTGGACTGGAGTGTACTTTGGGGGTTACAGCACCCTTTAACGGTCAAGCCAGCCGGCCCTTTACTTATGACACAGGCGCATGCTTGGCACTACTTTGTTGATGCACGTGCGGCTACTGCGCACACAATTCACAAACACAGAAAATAATTTTTTTTTTGGTTTGGACTGGAGTGTACTTTCAGGGGTTACAGCACCCTTAACGGTCAAGCCAGCCGGCCCTTTACTTATGACACAGGCGCACGCTTGGCACTACTTTGTTGATGCACGTGCGGCTACTGCGCACGCAATTCACAAACACAGAAAATAATTTTTTTTTTGGTTTGGACTGGAGTGTACTTTCGGGGGTTACAGCACCCTTAACGGTCAAGCCAGCCGGCCCTTTACTTATGACACAGGCGCACGCTTGGCACTACTTTGTTGATGCACGTGCGGCTACTGCGCACACAATTCACAAACACAGAAAATAATTTTTTTATGGTTTGGATTGGAGTGTACTTTCGGGGGTTACAGCACTCTTTAACGGTCAAGCCAGCCGGCCCTTTACTTATGACACAGGCGCACGCTTGGCACTACTTTGTTGATGCACGTGCGGCTACTGCGCACACAATTCACAAACACAGAAAATAATTTTTTTTTTGGTTTGGACTGGAGTGTACTTTGGGGGTTACAGCACCCTTTAACGGTCAAGCCAGCCGGCCCTTTACTTATGACACAGGCGCATGCTTGGCACTACTTTGTTGATGCACGTGCGGCTACTGCGCACACCATTCACAAACACAGAAAATAATTTTTCTTTTGGTTTGGACTGGAGTGTACTTTCGGGGGTTACAGCACCCTTAACGGTCAAGCCAGCCGGCCCTTTACTTATGACACAGGCGCACGCTTGTCACTACTTTGTTGATGCACGTGCGGCTACTGCGCACGCAATTCACAAACACAGAAAATAATTTTTTTTTTGGTTTGGACTGGAGTGTACTTTCGGGGGTTACAGCACCCTTAACGGTCAAGCCAGCCGGCCCTTTACTTATGACACAGGCGCACGCTTGGCACTACTTTGTTGATGCACGTGCGGCTACTGCGCACACAATTCACAAACACAGAAAATAATTTTTTTTTTGGTTTGGACTGGAGTGTACTTTCGGGGGTTACAGCACCCTTAACGGTCAAGCCAGCCGGCCCTTTACTTATGACACAGGCGCACGCTTGGCACTACTTTGTTGATGCACGTGCGGCTACTGCGCACACAATTCACAAACACAGAAAATAATTTTTTTTTTGGTTTGGACTGGATGTACATTCGGGGGTTACAGCACCCTTAACGGTCAAGCCAGCCGGCCCTTTACTTATGACACAGGCGCACGCTTGGCACTACTTTGTTGATGCACGTGCGGCTACTGCGCACACAATTCACAAACACAGAAAATAATTTTTTTTTTGGTTTGGACTGGAGTGTACTTTCGGGGGTTACAGCACCCTTAACGGTCAAGCCAGCCGGCCCTTTACTTATGACACAGGCGCACGCTTGGCACTACTTTGTTGATGCACGTGCGGCTACTGCGCACACAATTCACAAACACAGAAAATATATATTTTTTTGGTTTGGACTGGAGTGTACTTTCGGGGGTTACAGCACCCTTTAACGGTCAAGCCAGCCGGCCCTTTACTTACGACACAGGCGCACGCTTGGCACTACTTTGTTGATGCACGTGCGGCTACTGCGCACACAATTCACAAACACAGAAAATAATTTTTTTTTTGGTTTGGACTGGAGTGTACTTTGGGGGTTACAGCACCCTTAACGGTCAAGCCAGCCGGCCCTTTACTTATGACACAGGCGCACGCTTGGCACTACTTTGTTGATGCACGTGCGGCTACTGCGCACACAATTCACAAGCACAGAAAATAATTTTTTTTTTGGTTTGGACTGGAGTGTACTTTCGGGGGTTACAGCACCCTTTAACGGTCAAGCCAGCCGGCCCTTTACTTATGACACAGGCGCACGCTTGGCACTACTTTGTTGATGCACGTGTGGCTACTGCGCACACAATTCACAAACACAGAAAATAATTTTTTTTTTGTTTGGACTGGAGTGTACTTTGGGGGTTACAGCACCCTTTAACGGTCAAGCCAGCCGGCCCTTTACTTATGACACAGGCGCATGCTTGGCACTACTTTGTTGATGCACGTGCGGCTACTGCGCACACAATTCACAAACACAGAAAATAATTTTTTTTTTGGTTTTGACTGGAGTGTACTTTCAGGGGTTACAGCACCCTTAACGAACAAGCCAGCCGGCCCTTTACTTATGACACAGGCGCACGCTTGGCACTACTTTGTTGATGCACGTGCGGCTACTGCGCACGCAATTCACAAACACAGAAAATAATTTTTTTTTTGGTTTGGACTGGAGTGTACTTTCGGGGGTTACAGCACCCTTAACGGTCAAGCCAGCCGGCCCTTTACTTATGACACAGGCGCACGCTTGGCACTACTTTGTTGATGCACGTGCGGCTACTGCGCACACAATTCACAAACACAGAAAATAATTTTTTTTTGGTTTGGATTGGAGTGTACTTTCGGGGGTTACAGCACTCTTTAACGGTCAAGCCAGCCGGCCCTTTACTTATGACACAGGCGCACGCTTGGCACTACTTTGTTGATGCACGTGCGGCTACTGCGCACACAATTCACAAACACAGAAAATTATTTTTTTTTTGGTTTGGACTGGAGTGTACTTTGGGGGTTACAGCACCCTTTAACGGTCAAGCCAGCCGGCCCTTTACTTATGACACAGGCGCATGCTTGGCACTACTTTGTTGATGCACGTGCGGCTACTGCGCACACCATTCACAAACACAGAAAATAATTTTTTTTTTGGTTTGGACTGGAGTGTACTTTCGGGGGTTACAGCACCCTTAACGGTCAAGCCAGCCGGCCCTTTACTTATGACACAGGCGCACGCTTGGCACTACTTTGTTGATGCACGTGCGGCTACTGCGCACGCAATTCACAAACACAGAAAATAATTTTTTTTTTGGTTTGGACTGGAGTGTACTTTCGGGGGTTACAGCACCCTTAACGGTCAAGCCAGCCGGCCCTTTACTTATGACACAGGCGCACGCTTGGCACTACTTTGTTGATGCACGTGCGGCTACTGCGCACACAATTCACAAACACAGAAAATAATTTTTTTTTTGGTTTGGACTGGAGTGTACTTTCGGGGGTTACAGCACCCTTAACGGTCAAGCCAGCCGGCCCTTTACTTATGACACAGGCGCACGCTTGGCACTACTTTGTTGATGCACGTGCGGCTACTGCGCACACAATTCACAAACACAGAAAATAATTTTTTTTTTGGTTTGGACTGGAGTGTACTTTCGGGGGTTACAGCACCCTTAACGGTCAAGCCAGCCGGCCCTTTACTTATGACACAGGCGCACGCTTGGCACTACTTTGTTGATGCACCTGCGGCTACTGCGCACACAATTCACAAACACAGAAAATATATTATTTTTTTAGCACTTGGGGGGAGCACCCCTGATGGACAGAGCACCCCCTGGACAACACTACAGCACTCCTTTAGGACTGGGACACTGCACAGGACTTTGGAGTGGACACAGCCCCTATGGAGAACTGACTGCACAACACAGTCCAGCCAGCCCCTATGGACTTTGAAGTAGTGGACACAGCCCCTATTAACAACAGCAGCACAGCACAACACAGCCAGCCCCTATGGACTTTGAAGTAGTGGACAACAGCAGCACTACACTACACTACACTACACAGCCCTAACTCCCACCCTCCCTCTTCACTGTCCACAGCCGAGTGAGAAAATGGCGCCGACGTGGGTACCTTATATAGGATCCAAAACCCGCGAGACTCGGAAGGCGGGAAGATGACGTTTTGCCTCGATTTCAGAATCCGAGTCAGGCGGGAAAAGTCGAGCCTGACTCGGATCGGACTCGGATCGGGGGGGCTCGGGGGGGTTCGGATTTCAGAAATCCGAACCCGCTCACCCCTAGTCCCTAGTAGTATGCCCCCAGTAGTATGCCCTCATTAGAAGTGCCCCGAGTAGTTGTACACCCATTAGAAGTGCCCCGAGTAGTTGTACACCCATTAGAAGTGCTCTGAGTAGTAGTGCCCCCAGTAGTATGCCCCCATTAGTAGTGCCCCCATTAGCAGTACCCCCAGTAGTATGCCCCCAGTAGTAGTGCCCCCAGTTGTATGTCCCCATTAGTGGTGCCCCCAGTAGTATGCCCCTAGTAGCATGCCCTCAGTAGTAGTGCCCCAGTAGTATGCCCCCATTAGTAGTGACCCCAGTAGTATGCCCCCATTAGTAGTGACCCCAGTAATGTGTCCCTAGTAGTATGCCCCCAGTAGTATGCCCCCATTAGAAGTGCCCTGAGTAGTTGTACCCCCATTTGAAGTGCCCCGAGTAGTTGTGCCCCCAGTAGTATGCCCCCATTAGAAGTGCCCTGAGTAGTTGTACCCTCATTTGAAGTGCCCCGAGTAGTTGTGCCCCCAGTAGTATGCCCCCATTAGATGTGCCCCGAGTAGTTGCGCCCCCAGTAGTATGCCCCCAGTAGCCCCCCTTACACAGACATAAAAAAACATACCTGAATCCCCGCTCCTGCCGTGACCGCTGCCATCCGCTTTTCTCTGCACTATAGGAGAGACGTCATGGACGTCTCTCCCACCACCCGCAGTGGGGGGAGCCAGAAGGCGGAGCCCATGAGTGAGATGCAGCCAGCTCCCTCAGTGCACGCAGTAGCCAATGAGAGTCTGTGAGACGGCTGTGTGTTTGTTACTGTAGGGACATCGGATCCTCTCGTGAGGATCAGACATCAGGAGGCCACCGTTCGGCCTCAAAGGGGGATCCAAGTCAGGAGGGGAACACCCGAACAGCGTTCGGGTGGACTCGGATCCCCGATGTTCGGAGCGGTTCGGATTCCACAGAATTCCACCTCTTTAAGTCCCTCCCCTCTCTACCCTGTGATCGGCTCATTGCCCTTGTCCTCTACTTTCTTATTGGCTTCTGTCACCACCCTTCTCTGATTGACTCTTTGCCTCTCCCCTCTCCTTTCTTATTGGTTTCTGTTACCTCCCCCTCTGGTCGTCACTTTCCTCTCCCCTCCCCCTGTTTGATCCCCTCCCTCCTTCTCTCCTCATTCATTCATTGTGATCCAATGGACTTAAAAGTGACACATCAGAGGTAAAGTCCTAAACATCAATTATAAGGTATGAGATTTAAAAAAAAGTCACTGCTTTGCTATTTAAAGTAATGGAGGTTTTCCCAGGCATGACCAAAAAGTGTTATTTTAAAGGTCTTTTAAAAAATATTAATAGACCTGAAATAATAATAATGGTGGTAGATAGAACAGGACATGATTAGTAGTACTCACATTAATATAGGTGCAATGTATATTTGCGAAGTAGGAGCATAGCTGAGAAGGGAGCTTCCCATAGGTGTCCCCACTCCAGTGATAGCTGCTTGGGGCAGTAATTGCAGTAATAAGCTGTGCACCCTGTGGAATCTTACTCTAGTGCATATATTTTGTCAATTTAAGTTAAATGATCTCCTCTATTGACTAATAACAATGATTCAAAGGAGATAAATGTCAGATTCTAGGTGCTATACATAAATAAAGCAGTGCCAAGGAGCTACCCATTAATGTCAGATTCTATTCTTCCCCCATGCCCCAGCGTGATACTGTCACTGTTTGCTGTTTTTCTCTTCACTTCAGTATTCCCCCAGAGGCTGGACATACCCCACTGGCACAGTTTAGTATAGGGAGGAAGGGGGGGCGCTATGACATGCACTTTCTCCAGGTGCTATGGTTCCATGCTACTCCTGTGAGGGGAGGGAATGACGTTATATCACTGGAGATAAGGTAGCCTAAAGTTTATAATGATTAATGGCATTTAAAGAAGGTGTGAGCTTTTCAGAACATCACTACAGTGTGCTTTCCCCTAGACAATGATGGGGACAGCTGTACTGAACGGTAATTTGGTTAACGTAGGAGATCCATACTTACCGACTTTGATTATATTCTTTCCGGGTGCAGCTGCTGCAGATCGGTCCGGGCGGCGGGGCCGGACTGTTCATGTAATTAGGCCGGCCTCTTTCCCATAAAAGTCCGCAATTTGTGGATTCGTGAGGAAGGGGTGGGGCTAAATGAAGCGATTTGTGTCATTTAGCCCTGCCCCCTCCCTACCCCACAAACCCGCATTCCCCATTAGACTAGGAAGTGGGCAGGATGCGGGAGATCTGCCTACACTTCCAGGAGTGCAGGGGACTACATGAAAAATCGGGAGCCTCCTGCGTCTTCCGGGAGTGTAGGCAAGTATGAGGATATCTCTTGCTTTAAGCTATTGGTTAATTGTGCCAATATTGAGCCAGTATTAATATTAACCTAATATTAACCTAATAATGTGTAAACAGCTTTTTTCCAGATGATTTAAGGCAAATATACATCTTAACCTTTAACAGTAGAGGTTGATTTTACTTCAAAACAACAAAAACTATAACTGCTGTAGTTCTTTTGGTTTAGAAAGCTCATTACTTAATTACAGACTGTTTACGAGTAGTTCAAGTTCTAGTAAAGCGGGAGTGCAGTTTAAAGTTGTTCCTTTTTGGACTACAGAGGTTGTTAACAGCAGCGGCTCATAACCTTTTGCATAAGGGGGGCTGCTACTGCTGGCCCGGCAGGCCGGGTTCTGGTTACTGCACAATGGATCTGGCCGTTGCCGCCACAGGATCGGCGGTGGTACCGCGCATGTGCATTGGCTGCAGTCCCTAGAAGCCGTGTAGGGCTGCCAAAAAGGCAGAGCAGTGGCTTCCACTTGAAGCCTCTCTCTACTAATCACAGACTGGACTGGCAGTCCCAAGGGCAGAAAACAACTCCTCCTGGGACTGCCTGTCCTGTGTGTGACTTGTCAGGTAGTACTTCCAATGGGAAGCAACTGCCAGTCACAATGTAGCCAGTGCAGTCACAGACTGCAAATTGCTAACTGAAGTGGTGGATTTAACTGGTAGGTAGGTAAAATCTGCCACTGGTTGTTAATCAGATGCTTACTCTGGGGCTCAGGTTGAGTTGCAGGCATTTCTCTGGCCTTGGCCCAGTAGCTAACATCATCTCCAGATAGTGTTACCCTTTTGTAGCCTATGGGATACTTTCCCCCAAAACTACTGGAAATGGATCGGTAGGATCCTTCCCCGGCACTCACCACTAGCTCCTGAAAGAGAAGTGTATGCATTGCATTCATTTCTTACACACCGCAGAGACAGGCTGTTTTCAGAGCCTGTGTCCCAGTGGGTATTTCTTAATACATCCTGGCAAACTATAACTTCTTATTGGTGCAAATAGCAGCAATTAAAACATTATAATAGTCGGGGTCTAGGGCCCGATCATTTGTAAATATATCCCTAAGTGGTGTACTCTGTGCAACTAGCAGTAGTTAGGCCATTGCAGCACCCCTCAAGTCTAAATGTAGGAGCCGCCACTATCTGTAACTGTGAAAACAGTGTTACTGGAACAAAGTGTTTTGTAAACCTTTGATACTACAGGTCTGCAATTTTCTCACCCATCCTGACAACAGTGCCAGTCCTAATTTCACAGGAACAGTGCTGTTTAAGGTAAATAAAAATGGGTATCACCCCCTACCTAACTTTCCAAGCAGCCTGGGGTAAGATTACACTATTTACACGGAGGCCCTAAGCATGGGTATCATCTGCCATATGAAATGTCAACATGTCAACAACATTTATAAAATATGTATTTCATATTTGATAAATGATATTTTACAGGCATTAAAGCTGATATATAAATATTATTAATACGTCTTACCCCCAAAAGTTTTTCAGTATTATATGAATTTGGACCCATAAAGATGAACTAATGAAATGTATTGTATGAGGTAAATAAATGTAGTCTTAAATATGTTGTTTTCATCTGTGTTTAAGAAGTAGGAAACTACTGTATGTTAGGAAACATATTGTAGCACACAACCTTATAGGAAGTACATTTGCTCTACAAATAAACAAGAGTAAGGGGTACGTTTTTAGAACTGCAGATGTTGCCCATAGCAACCAATCAGCTTCTACTTCACATTTATCTTGCACCTTTTGGAAGATAATAGCTAGAATCTGATTGGTTGCTATGGGCAACATCTCCACTTCTAAAAATCTGCACTATAGTAAATATACCCCTAAAACTGATTCAACACCTAACCCATATGGCATCCAACCATGAGTGCTGAGGGAGCTGAGGACCTGATTCAGACCCGCTCGCTAGATGCGTTCGCACGCTAGATGCGTATGCAAATTCTGCAAGGCTGGCGATCGCATGGCAAGGCATTAGCATGCCCACTATGTCTTAGCGTGCGATCGCATTGTGTATGCAGACGCCCACCAGCCTGTCTTAAAACGCCAACTTGCGCACGTCATATCCAGGAAGTGTATGCAACCATCAGTAACATTGAGTAACATTGGATCACAGCACTTGTGGTTGACCATACCCTGCCACAAGCACTGCTAGTGAATACTACCAAGTACAATGACGCTGCCTTTTAATTATGCACGCCTCTGCAATGACATTAAGATGCTAAGGCACGCCTGCGTTCAAACCTCCACTCCCCCGTTTCTAGTGCCCAGCCCCTGTCACCACCCACAAACGGCTTCTCCTGTCACTCATTCAGCTTGGCTGTCTATGCGCAGCGAGGGAACACTTCCTGATCGCTCGCACTGGTTTGCGCATGCGCATTACGATGCGTACGCATGAGCAGAACGCAAACAATAGGCTGGCTGCGTGCGAATGCATCCTAGCGAGCAGGTCTGAGGGCCTGATTCAGAGCCGCTCGTAAGCGGCCGCTTGTTCGTTCTGAGCGATGTTTGCCCAACTGTGCATGCGTACGGATCGTAATACGCATGCGCGAACCAGTCCGTTTGTTCGCTAAATAGTGAATGCCTGCTAATTTGAGTGACAGGAGGAGGCATATGTGGGTGGTAACAGGGGAAGGTGCTTGAAAACAGGGAGTGGAGATCAGAACGCAGGCGTGCTTAAAGGTCAAAACGGGTGTTTTATTGGTGTGCATAATTAATACAGCAGCGTCATTGACCACGTCACTGGGTTATTTTATAGTCAGAACTGCTCGCAAGATTGTGGTAGGAAAAACCAACCACAAGAATAGCGAGCAGTTCATACGCTGGTCGATGTACTCGATTAATCTAATAAATAGCGGACATGACGTAGGATGCGAGCGGCCAGGGGGCGTAGTTATCCAAAAAACGACCGCAAGTTTTGTTCGCTCGTTCAGACATGGAGGCGTGAACAGACCGCAAAGAGCGAACGGTTCATTTGAATAGCCACCCCCTTTTCCTGAATGACCGTCCGCAAATAGCGTCCGGCTCTGAATCAGGTCCTGAGTTCACAGAAGATAAACCAGTGTTTATTAAAATGATGATGGGATTAGTACTGCAAGACTATAGAAGACAATCACTTTATCACTTTAATATTTTAAAAGGTAGCAAAACCAAACCCAGGCAATTACAGTGAATCTAACCTCATTACTAAGTAAAACATTTGAAGCAATTGTAAAAGAGATATCACCCAGAAATATTTTACTGAATATAAACTAATTTGAAAGTCGCACAGTGTTTTAAGCATCTGCTCCAACGTGATCAAATCAGCCCTTTATGAGGTAATAAGTTGTAACGTGCTTTGTAGCAATGCAGTTTATGTGATTTCTTTGTATTATGTAAAAGCATATTCTACTATAAATCAGCTGAAAGATCCTATTCACAATTTGGAATACGGTTTATGTGATCTGTATAAGAAAGATGCAGAAGAAAATGAGATGGCTCAGAGACGTTCTACCATAGTAATAAGAGTGAATGGATGGGTTAAGTTATTATGAAATACTTTGGTTGTTTCCTGTGGTGAAAAGAGCCTAATTCATACTGTATTTACAGATATATTCAACAACAATACAAAGGTACGCTCTTTTACATTCGGGACAAGTGGGACATCTTCTGTGACTGGAGGAACAATGTATTAATGTGCGGGTAGATAATCTGGGGAATTCTCTGCCAGGAGAGGTAAAAATAGCAGATTTATCGGATGGATTTACAAGGAAATTTATCAATAACTAAGTGAGAAAATGAAATAGTTGATGTATTTGATCTGACTCCCCCGCCTGGGGTCAGGAAGGAATTTGTATCCCCAGTATGGGGGTTGGGGTATCATGGGCTGCATTGTCTTCCACTTGACAAACCCCTTTATTCAACCCTTGCTACCTATGTGTAAAAACATTTACAGGAAATAGCACTGCACTATGTAGTATCAGCACATCACTAACCTATTGTAACTGCATTTGTAATAGTATCACCAGTGGCTTAGCTGATCAATGCAATTTTAAACACTTCATCAGTAGTGGAGGAAAACTGCCAATGGCCCTGGAACCAAGTAGGTCTGACCACCATTAATCCCTTCAAAATCTAAAACTATTTGTTTTGGCGCTTTTATTAAGATTGAGATGTCATCTGTCATGGAGCATTAAAATGCAAAGCTTCTCATCTCATTGTTTAAGTAACATGTACTGATTAAAATACTCTGCCTGGTTCTATTAAGCATAATATGAATTTGGGGCACAACTCTGTGGCATAACATAAGTTATATTTAAGTTAGGTGAGGAAATTGGATGGATTGATGAGGGTTATAACAGTATGGGGAAGATTGGCTGAGATTTGATTATAGGGTGGGGGGATTGATGACATGAAATTAGTGCTAGACATTCCCCTAAGTGATGCTAGTGGTGTAGAGTATTCCTCTGTAGAGTTCCATGTGTCTAAGTGATGCTAGTGGTGTAGAGTATCCCTCTGTAGAGTTCCTTGTGTCTCAGTGATGCTAATGGTGTAGAGTATCCCTCTGTAGAGTTCCATGTGTCTAAGTGATGCTAGTGGTGTAGAGTATCCCTCTGTAGAGTTCCATGTGTCTAAGTGATGCTAGTGGTGTAGAGTATCCCTCTGTAGAGTTCCATGTGTGAACACGCTATTGAAAAGTGCAATGAAAGACATCAAAAACAATCCAGCTCCAATATACATTGCTAAGAGACATTAAGGGCCCCATTTAACAATGAGACATAGTGTAACCACTTTAGCCCTCCTCCTTTCAGTATTTAACAAATAGTTGTAAACTAAGAATACTGCCGTTTGTCCATGTATCGCTTATGCCATCTTAGATGGCAAGACCAATACGTTCCTCATGACTGGCAATGGGAACCCAGCAGCAGTTCCCACCGGGTGAAAGTGTCATCTGTACGTAAAATGACTAGAGATGAGCGGTTCGGTTTTGACTCGGATCTTCTTGCCAAGATCAGATCCCAGAACAAGCCAAAATGTAATCTTTCTTGGTCATCTCGGCACAGATTTCCATGAAAGATGACGCTTTGCCTCGTTCTGAGACCCAAACCTGGTGGGAAGATCTGACCCAAATCTGAACTGCTCATCTCTAAAACTTACATCTTTATCCTTGTTTTTTGTGCCTATGCTTCTCTGTACTATATGCTATACTTCAGCTGCACAGGAGGGCATCAAGTAAATAATATGGCTAGAGGTCAAATAAATGACAAAAATATAACAACTATTAAATTGATGATTACTACAAATGCTGGCATTCATTAATTTGCTCATTCTTATTTTCATGGTAAGCATTATTTTTGTTTTTGTAATATGTTACAGTTTTGCACAATAAGTTTTTGTAATGTATTGTTCTTGTCCTTTTAATTATTTTTCTTTTGTTTGTTTTTTCCTGGCTGTCACTATTCTCGTTCAGTTTGGATAACGCTACAGTCTCCGCTCTCAGTTCATACAGGTTCTCTAGTTTATCTCGGGTCATAGAATCTGTGCTTAGATACAGTTCCAATTTTCTCTACTAATAATAATGCATCTCATTTGCTTTGTCTAATTAGCTGTGAGAACTTCAAGGCAGTTGGTGATAGTACAGAAGCTGTAAACTAAAATCTAAATGGCTATGAATATTAGACTTATATTGAGATTCGAGACATGGCAATAAAAGACAGAAATAAATGTGTATATTTATAGGTTTGCATATATATGTGTATATAATGGCATAAATATAACAAATAATAAACTGACATTTTAATTTGCTGCCATTAAACCAACAACTACACGCATATAAATGTTCTTCAAGCAATAGCTATGTATTGTTCAAGAATAGTAAATAATCGCCAACTAAAAGGGAAATTATACAGAGTTCCTGATTTTGAACATCGATAGATAAGTAACATTGGCCCTGATTCAGACCCACTCGCGAGCGGCTGTCCGCTCGCAAGTGGGTCGATGTTCTGCACTGAGCATGCGCACGACGGAGGGAGCTCCGTCGTGCGCATGCGCCAGACGCGATGAGCGAAGGAAAGTCCTTCGCTCGTTGTGTCTGATCAAAGGGGGCGTGCTGTCGATGGTGATTGACAGCACTCCCCCTTTGGTGGGTGTGCCGGGGGCGTGCCTCCCTGACGGGGGCGTTCCCACGGGAACGCCTCCCGTCAGAAGCCGGCCCACTGACATCACTAGTGATGTCAGTGGGAGTGATTTTGGCTCTGATAGAGCCAAAATCACTCCGGGGCTTGCGGTTGAAAACCTCAACCGCAGGCTCCTGCTCGCAGTTTCGATGGTCGCGATGGTCAAGACCATTGCAGCCATCAAACTGCACGCTCGTATAGACTGTGGGTGGTGACCCACAGCTATACGAGCGTCCAGGAGGACGCTCCATTTTCATGGAGGGCGGCCCTCATTCAGAGCGTGCGCTCTGCTCAGAGCGTACGGCTCTGAATGAGGGCCATAATCAATAAACATGCATCCTGTTTTGAACATTTACATTTCAGACAATTTAAATTATTATTCGTACTCTACCCTATTTATTTTCTTTACATAAATCTTAATATTTAAAAAAAAAGATTACCCCATAAAAATGATAATGCATAAAAAGACAATTTAATTTGTAAAAAGCAGATTACTGAACTGTGCCTAAGAGATTGTGGAGATACTTATCTTAAACTGTTCTTTACCAAATATAATTCTTTATACCTACCAGGGTTAGGCTACATGGGTAATTTTTAGACTTGCCAGTTAAGCAAATAAGGGGATATTTATCAAAGCTTGGAGAGAGATAAAATGCCAACCTATCAGCTCCTACCTGTCAATTTACAGGCTGTGTCTGAAAAATGTCAGTTAGAAGCTGATTGGGTGTGCGGCCTTGTGTATCATAATGCACCCAGGAGTGGTATATCTACATTAAAGTGCCAAAAGTCATGGGATAGGTGCCTAGTATCATGTAGGATCCCCTCTAGCTCGGGAAGTGCAGCAACTTGATGTGGCATTAGTTCCACAAATGGACACAAGACCTCTGGAGAGGGTGGGTGGTAATGCCTTCCGTGAGGTATTCCAGTACACACGTGAAACTGTAGATCAAGGAATACTGAATGTCCGCACAACATTGGAAATGGAATGTTCCATCCGTTGGGCACCCACTATCATGCCCTGTTCGAACTCCGATAATACGCATCGCCTTTCCATAAGCAGCCTAGCTGGTGTTCAAACTGACTGAGATGTCAGATTATAACCGATGCAGGTCTGGGCATTTCCATACGTAATGCTATCCCATGACTTTTTCCACCTAACATTTATTATGTGTTAAGATGCATGCATCTTAGAGATGTGCACGGATCCTCATGTTTTGGTTCTAATTCATCATCGTGTTTTGGTTTCAAATTTGGCAAAAATCACCCTCACGTGTTTCGATTTTGGTTTTGGATCTGTTTTTCAAAAATTGATAAAGACAGCTAAAATCATACAGTTGGATATTGTTTTTATTCCTACAGTATTATTAACCTCAATAACATTAATTTCCAGTCAAATTTGACCACTTCACAGTTCACAATATTGTTCATCAATATTGGCCAAAGGCTGGCTGGCTAAACTAAGCAACACAGCATCGGCACAAACACACGGCAGCCTAAAAGAATATAGATAGCATATCTACAGATGTGTCCTCTTCCATCTGTGCCATTTTGATGGCAAACGTGCACACGCATCGCGCCATGCGACTTGCCGCGCATGCATGTGCCATGTTACACCAGGCCATGGCATCATTCATACCATGCAATTCTATGGATTGCGGGTGCAAATGCAGCATGCATACCTGGTCATGGGCGTGTGACTTGTGATTTGCCGCATCAGCGGCAAAGATACAAGAGGACACATCTGTATGAAACATTGCTGCACACAATGGCAGACAGGATAGCAGTTTCATAAACTGTAAGGGGTATATTTACTAAAGTGAGAGTTTTTAGAAGTGGAGATGTTGCCCATAGCAACCAATCGGATTCTTATCTGCTAGAAGGTTCTTGTTAAGTAGAATCTGATTGGTTGCTATGGGCAACATCTCCATTTCTAAAAACTCTCACTTTAGTAAATATACTGCTAAAACCCCAATAGGAAGAATGTTTTCATTAATGAAGAACTAGACCAGACAGAGGTCTGAGGGCAGTATAGCAAAATGGAGGTGGAGTATGTAGGGAAAGCCTGTAAAGCATTGATTGATTGATTGAGAAAATTACATTTGAGACATAATCTTGTGAGAGCTGTTTTGCAGCAACTAAGAAAAGGCAATAAAATAATACAAAGTTAATAGCCAATGATTTCTGACACGAGTTGCAAGAGAAGCTGACCATACTATCACCCCTCCTTCCTAATTGGGTAACAAACCTCTGTAGTACATTTATGAGGTGCAAAAGTGAGTCTGAGTATAAGGGGAACTAGCTCAGAAGCCTGAAGGTATAAAGGGAAATGGAGGTAGAGAATGTAGTGGAAGGCAGGTAATAAAGAAAGATTAATTAATTGAATAAATAAAATTGAGACATGGCCTTGTGAGAGCTTTTTTGCAGCAAATAAGAAGAGAAAAGTCCATAATTTAATATAATGTTAATAGCCAAAGATTCCTCACAAAAGTTGCAAGAGAAGCTGGCCATACTACCCACCTCCTCCTCCCACCTTCCTAATTGGGTAATACACTCATGAAGTAAATTTATGTGGTGCACCAGAGAGTATGAAGGGAGCTAACTCAGAGGCCTGAGGGCAGTACAGGGGAATGGGGGTGGAGTATGTAGTGGAAGATAGGTAAAAAATAATGATCGATTGATTATTTAAAAAATTTAAATTGAGAGGTGGCCTTGTAGCTTCTTGTTCATATTACCAAATAATACTAAATATACTCCATAATTCTGTTATTTTTTTTTATATATTTTGTGAGGCACCACATTGTCTCTGGCTAAAAATGTGTTGCAAATTAGTTATGTTTTAAAGCAATAACCAATCAAAATGTTTGACTATGTAAAAAAGGCCATCACCAATGCCCCCAAACAGCACATAATGAAAAGAAAAGTGGTCCATGATGGAATTGTCCTTGGGCCCACCCTTATGTATTATGTTAAAAAGGACATACACAGTTTAACAAACTATGCACTTCAGTGACAGGAACTGTTTGGGGCTGCATTTCACCAAATGGATTTGGGGTTTTGGTCAGGATTAATAGTGTCTTCAATGCTGAGAAATATAGGCATCCATCATGCTATACTATCAGGGAGGCATTTGAATGGCTCCAAATGTATTCTGCAGCAGGACAATGACCCCAAACATACAGCCAATGTCATTAAGAACTATCTTCAGCATAATGAAGAGCAAGGAGTCCTAGAAATGATGACATGGCCCCCACAGAGCCCTGATCTCAACATCATCGAGTCTGTCTGGGATTACATGAAGAGATAGAAGGATTTGAGCAAGCCTACAGCCACAGAAGATCTATGGTTAGTTCTCAAAGATTATTATAATACTGTAATGTTCCAAATATGCGCAATAAATGACTGCAGCCTAGGGGAGACTTTTAAGAGGTTCCTCACTTGCCCTCTGGAAAAACATACAAATAAACAAAGTCAAGTATCACCCTTTGGCGCTGCCACACATTGTGTGGCAGCGCCAAAGGGTGATACTTGACTTTGTTTAGTTCACAAAGATGTTTGGAACAACCTCCCTGCTGAGTTCCTTCAAAAACTGTGTGCAAGTGTACCTAAAAGAATTGATGCTGTTTTGAAGGCAAAGGGTGGTCACGACAAATATTGATTTGATTTAGATTTATCTTCTGTTCATTCAGTTTGAATTTTGTTGACTGATAAAAATAAACTATTAGCACTAACCCACGGCACTCACCATTCCTAGATTTGGGGTGCAACATGGTATCTGATCACATTGTTTAAATAGAAATCACAGGGGCTCTGCACTCACCATAATAACTAACAATAATATTAAACAGTGGGGTTTTAGTTGAATTGATCAATGCATTTAAGCTTGCAGCCCCCATCAAGGGACCCCACTTTACTGCAAGTATATATAATTTCCTCATTTCAGTTATGTAAACGTCAGTGTTTTTTCCATTCCATTGATTTAAGTAGATAATGTCCACAGTAGAACTGTGTGTAAAAAAACTTTATAAGTCTGTCAAGTTGGAATCAACACCAGGATTAAGTTATTGGTGTAGACATATGAGGCAAAAATAAATGTTGACATATGAGGCAAAAATACTAATAATAGTCTGGGCCACTACTTGTGAAGTTGTGATACAATCATGTTTAATTAATATGTAACAAGAAGTGACAATACAAAGGGTTTCCTGTGAATACAGGGCCTGATTCAGACCCGGTCCCAAGCGCTGAGCGCTCACAACCAGGTCGATGGTGGCCCACAGCGCATGCGCACGATGGAGCCGGGGGCGAGCTGTCAATGTTGAGTGACAACTCGCCCCCTTTGGTGGGTGGGCCGGGGGAGTGGCTGCCCAAATGGAGGCGTTCCCATGAGAACGGCTGCCGTTTAGGGGCGGCTCCACTGACCTCACAAGTGACGTCAGTGGAGAGATTCTGGCTCTGTTAGAGCCGAAATCTCTCTGGGGCTTGCGGCCACGAGACCCTACCACAAGGGTCTCGTCACAAGCCCGATGGTCGCGATGGTCTTGACCATCGTGACCATCATCATGGCCGCCCGCAATAGCTGAGGGTGGTCACCCACAGCTATGCGAGCTGCGAAGAGGCTGATCCCAAAATAAAAAGCCCGGCCCTGATTCAGAGCGAGCGCTCTGTCAGAGCGAGCGGCTCTGAATCAGGCCCACAATATTGTATGAATGAATTCCCCAACATATGCTCATGTTTCATTGCAGTAACTGGAATAATGAAAGTAATAGCTTTGCTCAATTTCCATAGTATGATTTTCTTGTATGAACAAGTAAAATGTAGCTGGCAAAAAAAACAGCTGAAGAAGTTCACAGCACACAAATTTTTTTAAATACATCAAATATGTGCAAAGAATAGACAGAATTAACTTGGAATCTTTTCCAGGAGAGACATATGTGGAAACGCCCTCTTGAGCCTTTTGATGAGCCTTTTCCTGTTGCACAGTGGCAAAAATCTGCAGCTATTTAAAATATGTTCTCTAACACATTGTTCTCATCAGAAAGATTTGCTAGCACAATCGGTGTAGCAAATTTCTGTAATGAAACCACAAGATCACTCTATAGCCAATTCTCTATAGAACCTAATCATGGATGACCCTTTCTACATTTTTGTAACTGTGTGTTTATACAGTATCTCCCCAAAAAAAGATGGTCTGCCTTCCATGTGTGTAGTATTTGTATTGGTGACTAAATCCTGATTGACATTTATTGCTAATAGAAGCAGATATTTTTTCAATAAAAAAACACTTCAGCTCTTTAGCTGTTTTTACTGTTAACAAATATAATGAATTGAAAATGGCCAAGGTTTGTTGATTACCACTGCTTTAAAATTAACATTTTAATAAAAAAAAATGCAATTATCAAAGCAAAAATACCCCTGCCTGATGTAGTAACTTAGGCCCTCATTCAGAGCCGCTCGTTAGCGGCAGTACGCTCGTTCCGAGCGATGTTTGCACATCTGCGCATGCGTACGGTTTTTAGTACGCATGCGCGAACCAGTCAGTGCGGCCAAAAATCGTTTGTACGCTATATAGCGAGTGCCTGCTATTTTGAGTGACAGAATGAGGCGTATGTGGGTGGTAACAGGGGAAGGTGCTTGAAAATGGGGAGTGGAGATCCGAACGCAGGCGTGCTTAAAGGTCAAAACGGGCGTATTATGGGTGTGCATAATTAATACAGCAGCGTCATTGACCACGTCACTGGGTTATTTTATAGCCAGAACTGCTCGCAAATTTGTGGTAGCAAACACCAACCACAAGAATAGCGAGCAGTTCATACGCTGGTCGATGTACTCGATTAATCTAATAAATAGCGGACATGACGTATGGTGCGAGCGGCCAGGGGGCGTTTTTAACAAATAAACGAGCGTATGTTTTGCTCGCTCGTTCAGACTTAGAGGTGTGAACAGACTGCAATTTGCGAACGGATCATTTGAATAGCCACCCCTTGTTTTTGAACGAACGACCGCAAATAGCGAACGGCTCTGAATGAGGGCCTTATATACATATAGCAGTTGACCCTGTAGCAGAGGATTCCAAAAGTGGTCCTCAAGGCTCTCAAACAGTTCAGGTTTTAGTGATATCCATGGTTGAGCACAGGTGACTTAATTAGTACCTCAGTCAATTTGATTTAACCATCTGTGCTCAAGCATGGATATATCTAAACAGGGCCGGATTAAAGGGGGGGCGACAGGGGCGATCGTCCCTGGGCCCCCACACCTGAAGGGTCCCCACACCCAGCCATCGGGGTTAAAGAGAACCGGAGGAGATGGAACCAGTTCCGCCTCCTCCAGACACCTAACCCCGGTGCCTCACGGAGACACCAGGCGCCCGCTGAGATTGTAACCAGCAGGCACCCGGCTCCCTCCAGAGCCAGAGCCGGAGACTAGAGCTCACCCGTGAGCTCCGGCTTCCGGCTCACGCAGTGAACTATGGGAGAGATGTCATGCGTCTCTCCCATAGTGCAGAGGAGCAGCGCCAGCTGAGCGGATCAGAAGGCAGCGGGAGCGGGTCTTAAGGTAAGTATGATTTTTTTTTTCTCTTTAGCACAAGCGGCTTTTCCACTGCTGGGGGGGACATTACTTCTGGGGGCATTACTACAGGGGGCATTACTCGGGGGGGACATTACTACTGGGGGCATTATACTTTATTGTCCACATCTATGGGTTACCATGCCCCTATCCATCCACTTGAAAGTAACCATCATCACTATCTGCAACAGCCCTACACCTAGTGCTAGACATCTGTGTGACATCTGATGTATCTATATGTACTCTCACCTTTGATTAGCCTCAATTTTGTCTACATGCCCCTGAAGCATACTTTGAACACTTAGAATGTTCAAATCTCCAATTGTCACTGAAAAAAACCCTACTAACCCGCAAGTAGAGATTCAAAATGCATACTACTATGTTCAAAGTTGTTTATGCTTAGTAATGGAGCAGGCACAGGCCAGTAAAGTTGCATGATCTTTTTGCAAAACTAGCTTGTGTGCAACTCTGAATCAACCCCTCTTCTTGTATTGGACTCCTATATCCAAAACCACAGTGTAATCAACATGCTTTTGAGTTTTCCCATGACAATAAGGGCTAAAGTCAGAGGAAATGATGTAACACACAGGATATGGAATAAAAAACTGAGTGTATTTACCCTCGATGGGCTGCTCACAGAAACTCACTTGAACAACCTTGATCTTATTGGTCAAGGTTATTATATTGAACATTAAATTATGTTTCTATGTTAAAACTTCTGGCCACTGACTTCTGCTAATAGGTACCTAAAATGTTCTGCCAGGTTCTCTTTATATTAAAAATAATTGTTAGTTAAAGTATTAAATGCCTAAGAATTTATGCTGCAGATACATACTATTCTGGCCAATAAATACCTATAACCATTATAAATTAATATCTTGTTAATATATAAGATGTGGTTCTCTCCATCATGCTAGCTAGTAAAACCATACACATGTACATTTACAAGTTTAATCAGTTTGGTACTGGACCTGGGGTGGTGCACATATTGTCTTCATTTTTGTTGCAGCTGCTCATTGGATTCTGTGGACAAACCCTGTTCCTGTAGTGTAACCAGTCCCTCATGCAAACAAAATCTCCCAGTTGGTGGGTAAGTGTTACTGTCATAGAGTCCTCTTAGAAAGGGCTAATTGTAATGCAGGTAAGTATTGTTTCCTTTCTCTCACTACACTTATCTCTTACTGCTCCCCTCTGATTGCTGATTCTATCTCTGTCTTCTTGCTCTCACCTTTACTGCTCTGTCAGACACCGTGAATCCGCTACTCCCCTCCAGGGCCGTAGCTAGGGTAGTGCAGCCGGTGCCATCACACAGGGCACCACAGGTCAGGGGGAGCTGTTTGGGCCTGTAAAATTTCTGTTTTTTTTTCATTCTTGCTTGTAGCTTCCTCTTATTTCATCCCCAGCATCTCCTGGCCTCCCCTATCTCTTCTCTGTCCCTTCCACATGAAGCCATGGCCCTTTATTGGGTGCATTATGTCCCTTTGAAAAATGAGGGGGGCGCCAATGCTCTTTCTGGCACAGGGCACCAAAATGTCTAGTTACAGCTCTGCTCCCCTCAATGCGCTTTTCTCTTCCCTGCTCAGGGCCAAAACTAGGATATCTGTCACCCGGTGCAAGGCAGCAATTTTGCGCCCCCCTCCCTTCCCGTACCTGGATTTTGTCCTTGCTCCTCCATAAGGTAGTGCATTACTCAGACGTCCCTGGTTCCATGCTCGTTGCCATGGGGTTCCATGCTCGTTTCCAGGGGGGTTTATGCTCATTGCCAGGGGGGTTTGAAGGGAGAAGATGCAGCTCTCAGCATCCTCTCCCTGCAGCGCCAGCGTTCCCGGGACTTCCGAGAACACTGTGTGCATTGCGCTATGCTAACAGACATAAGAGGTCCAGTAGGACCTCTAGCATCTGTCTCTTCCTTGGCGGCGGCCATTTTTTGATGGCCGTTTTCAGCAGAGTCCATGCGGACGGCTAGTCCGCATGGAATCTGCTGAAAACGGCCATCCAAAAATGGCCGCCGCCAAGGAAGAGACAGACGCTAGAGGTCCAGTAAGGACCTCTAGCATTAGTCTCCTCTTCGGCGGTGGCCATTTTCAGATGGCAGAGTCTGCATTTTCACCCCCCCGCAATTCCCTCCCGGTGCATGTGCACCTCTAGCCCCCCCTAGTTGTGGCCCTGCCCTGCTCCTTATATTTACTTCTGCTATCATCTCTTACTGCTTCTAATTCATTCTTTCTTTGTCTCTCCTGCTCAATATCACTGCTTCTTGACTCCCCTCCACCCTCAGACCTCTCCTCGAACCAACTGCCACTTGCCCTTACCACCAAACACTACTCATGTGACATTCTCCTGACTTTTTTGAACAAACTACAAAAGCTACTGGGAGTTGCAGTCCATGGTCTGCCTGTGTAACGACATGTGAATATGCTGTAGCGCGATGCTCCGTGTCGCATGTAATCCCTTGCATAATGGGGGAATTACAATGATAGACTGACCAGTGATAGGAACAAGTGCAAAGAATAGTAGAGTTTTTGTAAAACTACACACCAGCAGATATGATCGTGTAAGGCCTGGATAACTGTACTTTTAAATAGCATATGACACTAATCACAAGTGAAAAAAAAAACATTAGCAGCAGGATATCTGTACACCAATAAGTGTGCTGTATTAAGCAATGTATAGCATTGTCTGGGTATTTTAACCTATATATGTAAAAAAATGAGTATAAAAACTATGCATTTGAATTTAGTAAAGAACTTAATAATATACAGTAATCGGGAGGTGAAGATAAAAAATGTAATTGTACAAAGTATACAGATGTGCCCTCAAACACCTACAGTATCCTTTTTGCACCATATGGTGTGAAATGCGTGGATAAAACTTAGATGCTCTGCCGCAAGTAGCAATCCCTGGACTTTTGTCCTTTTTCCTGAATTTACAGTAGCATCTTATTCACATCATTATAATTTACTAGGCAACTAGGATAAATATTTTTGTTGCAGAGGAACTGGAATAATGTTGCAGATTAAGCACAACGATACATGGCACAATGCATGCTGCAGCTCACTCATATCAGTCCTCTGACTTTTGTCTGAGTCTGAGCATCTGAGTCGCACAAAGCAGTTGCATGTATTGTCAGCGCCTATATCAGGTTACCCATGCATTGATACTAGGGATGTGCAGGCTCGGTTCTACTCGGTTCCGTTCGGTTCTTTTTACCGGATCTTATTGGGTTTCAGCTGTCACGAGTTTTGGATAGCCAATAAGATTCGGTAAAAAGAACCGAACGGAACCGAGTAGAACCGAGCCTGCACATCCCTAATTGATACTAGTAAGACGCATCAATGCTATGGGACAGTCCATAGCGATCCAAACCGTGCTATTTGGTGCAATTTGAGGATAGGTGCATATGGACACATATGTATACAGAACAGAAGTGAAGCTTAGTATAGTCAAGGCCAATGATAAGTCACAGTGGCAGCTGTAAGCTTTTTTTCTAAGTCTATAGACAAGTTACACATGTAGAGTCTTGTTGACTATCTTCTTTCAGTCAATATACTGAAACTGGTCATAAATACACGGAGCATAAATTATCCTGCACATTCTTGTCAGATCTGGACCGATTTGCATATTGAATCACAAGTTACTCAAATTTGTTGTATTTTAAAATCCACTGAAGCATTCTGTCCATCACTACACAATAAACACTTTACAACGTGAAAAGCAATGGCTGTACCCTATAAAGGACCTGATTCTGAGTCACATGCAAAAGCGAATGCTGCAGGGTCTATTAGCGGTCGCCTGTCCGCAAGATTATGCAAATGTCCTACAAACTCCTTCCCTTGTACACAGTGGCGGCTCCAGGGGTGGGGCTGCTGCACAGTCCACAATTCAAATAGGGGAAACATACCAACTGCAATTTAAATTGCTGCCAAACATATGTGTCCATATACACCTATCCTGAAATTGCACAAAATAGCACCGTTTGGGTCGCTATGGACTGTCCCATAGCACTGATGCATCTTACATCAATGCATGGGTAACCTGACTCATTGGCAGTTGGTATGACTCCCCTATTTGAATTTTGGACTACGCTGCAGCCCCACCCATGGAGCCGCCACTGATTGTATACATTTATGTGGCCAAAAGTGCAAGGACTGAGATGTCTACTTTTAGTGCCCGTGCATGCTGTAATACCGATTGGTGCGTCCTTATACAGTTGCGTCATCGAAAATTGCACCAGTCCTTTTTTTCAATATATGTGCACCAGTAGCCACCTCCCAGTCACTGCCCAGGTACGCCCATCACTTTTCCGTCACTTTTTGAAACCATCTGAAACGTTCGCAACAGCACCTTAGTGCTTCCACTCCACGTAACCAATGCGCCATACGGTTTTCAAGATTTTCTGCGCATTCACTTCTGCAAATAATTGCTCAACTACGTGAATCAGGCACTACGTGTGCATATATACAAATACTGTGCTACATTTTTGTAATCTCATTGGCAATTGTATTATTAGTATCAAAAATAGTTATTTGCCGCATTTTTGTTGTCAAATACAGACTAATGTGGTTTCATGTACAGAAAAGACGGGACACCACATCATCTACTAATCAGCACTGGCTGCTATTGTAACTTTCTCATAAAGGCTCAATTGATTTTAAACCATGTCTGGCATTTAAGTAACTGAAGCATATGATATTCGCTGCATAGACCTGATCAATATATGGAAAATGTTTCGTTTTGCATGATTACACCTTTTAAGTGTCCATTTTGAATAGAATTGAAATGAATAATGCAATATTTGTTGTGGCTATAAATGTAGCCTGGTATAACAGTATGTTCTGGCTGCATAGTGTGCTTTTGTTGCAATAAAGGTCATTTATTTGTGAAGGAGTAATTAAAAGTCAGTACTTAATGTACAATCTACAGGCGACCTCCATTTTACCAATATACACCAGTGTGATAACTGCTAAAAATAAGTTTTCTTTCAAAATAATGACTCTTAATACCTTATACTAGTGACATAAAATAGCGCACTTCTTGAAGACAAGTATTGTACAGATTTTTGTTTCATACAAAACTTTATTATTATTAAGTGCACTTATATTTTGATTATATTACTTTAGGATCTCATATAGCGTACATTATAGCATGATTTTAATCACATATCATTATAATCTGTATGTATTAATAATCCCTATTTGCTACATATGTGGCTGTGCATGCTGAAATAATGTGATATTAGTAAATTCACACATTTTGATAAAAATTGAATGTAAAAATGTAAACATTTATTAATGCTAATAATTATTATACAAGGCTCATATTCAGTTTATAAGAGCCACGAGCACTATTTTACTTGACCACTCATGCTAATTTACTACGTGTAATTTGGTCACATTTCATGATTTATATTGTCTAGTTAATTATATGTTTAGGATCAGGGCTTAACAGCACCCAGTGCTGGTCCCACCCACTTTGTGCATGACGTCATGATGTTGCACATAGGGGGCGTGGCGGCCAGCACCCAGAAGTGCTGCAGTGCCAGGAGCGTCTTCAAGTTGCAGTTGTAACCATGATAGGGTGCCAGCCTGTTGCGTCTACAGTGATACTGGTTGCAGGGTGCCGTTCCAAGCACCCTGGTAGCCAGAAGCATGGGGTCTTCCATGCACATATCACACACACACTCTGACATCTTGCACCTTGGGCTGGTCCACCATTATGAGTTGGAACTGGTAGCTAAACTATTGGAGCATTCCAAGGACCTGCAGTATGTATCTCCGGGGGATCTGCAGGCTTTGAGCTCGCACACCACTCACACACGCACCTAGTTACTACCTTGGCTCTGTAGTTCATAAATGTTTAGTCAATAATAGCCAGGATATGAATGGACCATATCGCAATGCAGGTAGAACAGTGGTTATGGCCATGGATGCCAAGATAGGAGAACTGTGGGTATAAAATACCTGGGCTTGTCTGCGGGCCTACAACAGCCAGAGAGGTGTAACCACATTTCCCCCTTCATTGGGTGGTGCCCAGCTTTTAAAGAGGGTCCTGGCATTTACAGCGGAACTGGCCACATCTCTACATACTTGAATACGCCTCCTAGTAACGGGGCCTGATGGCTATCTTGGGAGCCCTGGTCATAATGCTGTAGTTGAGAAAGTGTTTTTCACATTTTACTGCACTTCATCATATTTTCAAAACGTCTATTTTGCTCCTACATATGTGTCCTCTTCCATCTTGGCTGCTTTGATGGCAAACATGCATACGCATTGCGCAATGAATTACGGGTGCAAAGACAGAGCGTATCACTACTGAGAGAGAGGGAAAGGGGCCACTGTTAAGTTGCAGGTGTAATTAGAAAAATGAGGTAGGAACAAGCACATTTACAGAAGATCCTAACAGAACTCTCAAAACTGAAAGTGGATAAATCAATGGGGCCAGATGGGATACATCCAAGGATACTAAAAGAGCTTAAAGGAGTGCTGGTAACACCATTAACAGAATTATTAAATCAGTCACTAGAGCTACTGGAGTAATTCCAGAGGACTTGAAAAGAGCAAACGTTGTCCCACTGCACAAAAGTGGAAGCAAGGAAGAGGCAAGCGACTACCAACCAGTGAGCCTTACATCAGTAGTAGGGAAATTGATGGAAAAACTCTTAAAAGAAAGAGTCGCAGATTATCTCAAATCCAGTAATTTGCAGGACCCCAAACAGCATGGATTTATCGGGGGGAGATCATGTCAAACAAATCTTATTGACTTTTTTGACTGGGTGACTAAGGAAATAGATAAAGGTGGGGCCATATATATAGCTTATCTAGACTTTAGTAAGGCTTTTAACACTGTTCCACATCGCAGACTGTTAAATAAACTGGAAAGCATGGGATTGGATACAAAGATAGTTGAATGGATAAGATCATGGCTGCAGGATAGGAAACTGAGAGTTGTAGTAAACAGAGTGCAGTCTCAAGAGGGAACCGCTGGGCATGGGTCTGGTGGTAAATCATACCGATTCCAATGTAATAGCCTGTGTAAATGCAGGCATCAGTAAGTTTCTGGTGGGTGTCACCGTGTTTTAAAGGGGCAATCATTTAATAGGTTGGCTTTGCTTTTCTAGACTACCCACTACTACATGTGTGGAATGAGTCCTTGTAGCACAAGGACTCATTCCACACATGTAGTAGTGGGTGGTCTAGAAAAGCAAAGCCAACCTATTAAATGATTGATAGTATAGGGTTGGTTTTTCCTAGGAGGGTATTTTCTTGCAGGCTCAATTTCCCAAGGTAACTCAGCGCCAAACTTAACAGGCAGGGACTGCTGAAAATAGGACAGGGAGCCTGCATGCTGTTTGACCTCCTGCTAGAGTATGGTATCCCCAGCCCAGCCAGTCAAAGCCTAGTGCTTTGAATGTGTATGATGTCTGAGGTATCTTGCTTGCTGAATTGTCGAAAATTAATGAAATATTTATTTTTTAATGAAATCCTCTTTCCCCTTCTCTAGCACTCAAGGGCTATTCATCATTAGACCTGTCCAGAGCCAGGAAAAATGATCATGCTCCTTCACCGAGAGAGGCCTGGCTCAATGCTGACCCCTCCAGATAACCCTGACCAGTTATACAAGGGTTAAAATATAATGCCAACTCTACAAGTATTGGACATGGATACTACATGTGCGGGATACCATATTGATAAAATAATAAACTTGCTCCCTGCATATACATTTAAAATATATAGTACAACCTATACCTATATATATAGTTCCCCTTTGATCACTGAATTAATATATACACCCATGATCTATACAAATGCTCCCATACAAAGCAAATTATGTTGGCGATCTCATATCAATGTCAAGGTCAGGGATATATTAAATGATAAGCTGACATCAGGTACTCATAGTCGAAGTGCTAAGCTGACATCAGGTACTCAATGTCAATGTATTAAAGGCAGAAGGTAGGGCCAGGTGTAAAGACCTGAGTGACTTTGATAAGGGACTAATTGCTAAGGCCATACAAATGGTTCAGAGTACTTGTGAAATGGCAAAGTTTGGGGGTTCTCAAGGTCATCTGTAGTGAGTACCTATCTGCAGTGGTCCCAGGAGGGCAAAACCGCAAACCACAGTCCGGAAGGCAGCCAAGACTCATCAACGTGAAAGGTCAATGAAAGCTGTCATGTCTGGTATGAACAACAGAAGGGCTACTGTGGCACAAATTGCAAAAATATTTTATGATGGTGATGGTAGTAGAGTTTCATGATCCACAGGGCCGGATTTAGAGGCACACGCAGACATAGGTGTGACTGCCGGGACAAATGATCTTCCTGCTAAGATGCCTACAGGCAGGACCGGCTCCAGGGGTGTTCGACCAGTGTGGTCGCACATGGGCGCCAGCCGTAGAGGGCGCACCCCTCCCCAGCATCCCAATTTCAGCGGGGCAGCAATGTCCCGCTGTTCCACCCGCGGGCCGAAGTGGCCTGCGGGTGGTCAAATCGGGAGGTTGGGGACCCCAGCCAGGGGCTTTCAGACTGCCACACATCACCTGCACTAGGAAATATTTGGCCTCCAAAATAGTAAAAACAGACATTTGTAAAGGTGCCTCATGATCTATGTGAATAGACTAATATGGAACAAATTCAATCATATATATTAGCCGGAATGGGATTCAAATCCTGACAGTGTGAGCACAACAACAGCAGGAAATCCTGACAGCAGTAGGTAAGTGATCTAACCCTTCCCTCTCCCCCCCCTAAGTCTAACCCTCCCTTAGGGGTGCCTAATCCTAAACTCCTGGGGTGGTGCTTAACCCTAACCTCTCCGGGGGTGCCTAACCCCCCCTTACCGCCTCCTACATCTAACACTTACGGGGGGGGTGCCCAACCCTAACCTCTCCATGGGGGTGCCTAACCCTATCCCTCCCCCCTAGAGGTGCTTAACCAGAAACCCCCGCAAACCTAATGCTAACCCCGCTAACTGCCGTAAACCTAACCCTCACTCTCCCGCGGCTAACAGGAAGGGCGCCCCGGACTTACCTCGTTTGGGCACGCATCGTCCTGGATTCCGGCATAGGGATTATGATAGGCATCGGTATTTCGACGCCTACCATAAATCCTTTGCCGGCATTCTGCAGTCGGGATTGTGACCGGCAGCCGCATAACTACATCCCATATTAGCTTATGTATAAAATAAAAATGAGGATTCAACATGGTTACACAGACAAAATAATAAACAAATATACATTTTTTAAAAATTACATTGCAAGGTTATAGTAGGCAAAGTTGAAGCGGAAACAGTCAAAAACATTAATATTGTTAAACTAATTGCATTCGTCTAACAAAGTGACATTAAAAGGTTATGTCAGCATATAATTTGCATTTTCAAATACATGTTTCATGTTTTTCTATTGCTCCAATCCTTTTAGAGATTTCTTTGTATCTTTGTGCCATTAGGATCCAATTTTTATTTGAATATTTTTCTTCACTTAGAGTGAAAATGTAAAAATCTATGTGATTTTTTTTGCTCAATTTAAATTTATATCTTGTGGAGATACTAAATGGAAATCACATTTTAGATTCACACAGTATATTTTGATAAAAATGTATTAAGACACTTAAGGCTCTATTTATTAACATTATTTTTACTAAAATAAAGTGAAAAACTGTGTTTTCACACCCTTTTCACATTATTTTAGTTTCACCTATATTCACTAAAGGGCAATTGGAGTAGAATTCTTAAAATTCTACTCCAAGCCCTTATTATCAGATATTTTTAGTAAGCAGATTGCATTTCAAATAATTGTAATGGGAAATGCGATCTGCGGGGGGCAGCTGCGAGGGGTGGTTTGGTATCGGCGGCCGATAGGCGCATGCGCGGGCACCACGTCACTGTATTTTTCTGAAAAATACAATGATAAGGCTGCGGAGGGGATTCGCAGGGATAGAGCTTTATCGTAGACTTTGTCCCTGAAAGGGATTTTTATCAAATCCCTGTGATATTGCCTGAATTCGCAATGCGAATTCTGTCAGTAATATCACACTAGAATCTGCATTTTAATGCGGATTGTAGTAAACAGAGCCCTTTATCTCATTGACTGCTTAGTGCTCATAAGTAATCTAAAAGTGATTATACACATTTTTCTTTTTGAAAATTATTGTTATTAACTTTTCATCTGTCTTTTGGTGGATTAATTGGATTACTTAAATTAAAGTTTTCCATTCATCTGTCTACTTGTGACAGAGAGCTCAGCCTACATATAGCAATCCCAACTGAATATGACAGGAAGCCAAGAGTACTGATATTTTTTAAACATTGTTGCAACAATGTTATAATTCTCTACAAACCAGTGAATTCTTAGTGCTGCATAGAAGCTGATCATTTTAGATTTTGTATTCAGCAGTAAAGAAAAACAGTGGACTTGGCAATTACAACAACTGTAAAAAAGACAAAGGCAATATCTTGTATTTTTCTGACATTAAAGTTTTATAATAATTAATGTACTAACCCGTGTTCAAGTAACTCACAGCTACTTACAGTCTTAAACCAATGTTACAATTGTAAAATTACCATAACAAAAAGTTTTGGGATATAATTTTCTTACCCATATATTACATGAATCTGAAATAATAAATGGATTTTTTTTATTTCATATTTTTTTTCTAAATATGTTTTTGTAACCTAAAATGTTACATTAAAATAATACTAATTTGGTGTTTCAGTGATTTGGTATAAAATTATAACATAGAACACAATTTCAGGCTTTGATTTGCAATTCAGTAAAATAGACAATTGGCCAATGGTCAGAATACTTTTGCAAGGTATGTCCACACAATGGTATTTTCTCCAAATAATACATTTTAAGATGCTCAATCCCTTTATTCTTTTAATTAATAAAATTGTAAGTCTCTGACCCCTATCTAATTCTTCTATGTCATCTTCATAAAACACAAATTACTTTTTGGTTATACACATGGGTGCTTTTGCTACGGCTGTATTGTTTTCTGGCTGAGCTTGGTCAACGCAGCTTAAAACCGCGGCAAATAGGGTCCACTGATAACTATTAGGGAAGTGTTAACAGTATGCATTATACAGAAGACATGATTACAGTGATTGTTTGATGGAATATGGATGCAAGACAGTAGGATATAGAGTATCCATATCTGTACAGTGATCACCATGAATGCTGATCACTGAGCTCTGGAAGTAGAAAAATTATTTTTACTTTTCATTCATCCAATGACCTTGTTATGTATTTCAGGATTTTAATAGTCTCTGGAGCAACTGTTTAGCAACAAATACTAAATAATAAATAGACTACTACTATGCTAGAAACCTATGGGGCTTATGTAATAGCGGGCAACTCTGCGGGTCTTCCCATATTTTTAAAGCAGCAATCATTTAACAGGCAAAACCAAGCTGGTGTTGCCTTTAAAATGATTGGCACTTTAAAAATACTGGAAGACTGGCAAGAATTCCTGCAGGGGCTGGAAGTCTAACACTATTACCTAAGCCCCAATATCTTGTCTATCTAACAAACTTTATTTAATGTAACAATTACTTTACTTGTATTCATATTAAAGCTCATCAGCAATTTGACTGTCCAGCTTGGCATTTTGCTCATCACTTATCTGTGCTTCTTTCTTTATTTTGGCTTTAAAGACTAATATTGACCATTTTAATTATTATGCTACACATGTAATTTGGCCCACATCAATCCACCGACAGGGTGCATGCAGCACTAAGAATATGAAGTTTTGTAATCCCTCATATAAGAAATCATAGATTAGTTCCAAGGCACAGCTAAACCTCAGTTAGATGACAAAGTTAATGTAATAGACTAGAGACAGATAAAAGCATACAGTAATAATATTGGACTCATAAGAAATGTATCTTGGCAGTTGGTAGCAGAGCTAATACTCTCCTTGGTCTGGAGTCTACAATTGTCAGCAAGAGAGACGGCCTAGCCAGATGGGTCTTTATTGTGCATGAGTGGTGTGAACCTCAGGAGTGAGGACCATAATTCTCAATGCTCACCACCCCCCTTAGCTCTGGTTCCATTACACCAAAACTCCATGCAGTGTAGTAGTTTGGACAGTTTGACATGGGGATGGACATCGGAAGCCCGGCATCGAATGGTTGGCAAGCTTTTGACATCAAACCATGCAATGCGATGGCAGCTAGCCATCACATCGCAACAATTCAATAGTATAACCATCGCGATGGTTATACTACCATCCGAAAAGGGGGCGGGGCTGTGGGAAAGGAGATGGATCCTCACGGCACCCCCCGCCCACATCACAAGCACTCTCCAAGATGCTGGGCTGCCCCCAGGCTCCCTCTACACTGAGAATAGATGCCGTGCTGCTCACCCACTGCAGCGGTGTGTGCTCCATCTCCACAGCCAGCCATGGGATGGGGCATTGGAAAGCTACAGCCGATGGCTGGCAACCATCGAATTTCCAGTATTCTATGAAAAAGTGCTTCCATCGAATTGGAAACATCGAGGCATTCAAACATTTCACATCTCATGGCATGGATATGTATCTTTTCGAACATCACTGGAATAAGGCAACAAAGGGGGTCAGACAACACCATGGGACTCAAAATAGCAGCAACTTTTTGACGATACTTGCAAAGAAATATACAGTACTGTAAGTGTTCAATATAAAATCATAACTGCCACTAGCAAAAAATGTACTTCTGTGCATAGAGTATGTGTATGTCTTGAGTGAGGCCAGGGATAACTTCTTGTTGGATTATAAAAAGATTATTAACACCCAGAACTTTTAAGTGTTTTAACTTTATTATTATGGTATCATGGAATCCAATATCTTAAAAATATTTTTGTCACCATTGACATATTGTTATATGTGATCCTGTTCTATATAGGGTAAACCCCATGTAGATAATCCTATTAAAAGTTATTTTAATAGAATTCCTAGCAATTTTGATTGCTGTTAAAACAATGCTGATACTCTAGGGAGCCGTGATTCAAAAAAGTTTGGGAACCACTGGTACAGGGTATCGATGAAAATAAATATGTATTTTTTCTCTTAAAAAAAGGGTTATCTACACAGTGATATGTAATTCATTTATGTATATATTTTTTGGTAAACTGTTAATGAATTCATGCCATACGTGAAATACATATATATGTGGTACTTTTTCTCTGGGGTGAGGATGTGCCACAGTGTGTGGGATGCACATACACTATAAGAAGGGGCAGAGTGATATAGCTGGGAGTGATTGGGTTCCTGTTAAGGAAAGAAGGGCAGGGACAGAGAGAGGTATAAAAGGAGCTGCCAGCAGACTGATAGTTAGTCTGGAGATCCTTTATCTTGAGTGCTCACTCCCCTGTGTCCTGTGGAGCAGCTTAGCTATGGACGGGCTGCCAGGCTCAGGAGGGGTGGATCCAGAGAGGAAGCAAGAATCCTGTCACAGCTAGTGCTTTGAGCAGTGGCACTCACCATGACAGAGAAGGTGTTGCCTGCGGTATCAGTGACAGTCAGTCTCAACGCAGAGCAGACTGTCAGCGGAGATGCTGAGTAGCTGACTGGAGGCTATTCAGAGGCGGCCAGAAGCCAAAGGGCCCCAGCAACTCAAAAGAGGCAGGCATATATAGTGACGCTGCACTAACTGTCATCTGTGGTGAGCACAGTTAAAGAGGGGTCAGTTACATATTCAATGCCCATAGCTGCCAGTACCTCAGAGAGTATTCTCTTATTTGACGAGAGAGTTAAAGCTCATAGATCTGGTTCAAGTGAGCAACTTAATAGCTGAGTAAATTGTAACTCTCATATTTATTTACTGCAGAAACTTAGTAATACCTAACCTTTGCATCTTGTTATCTGAGTCTATAAGAGGCTGTGACATGCTAAAAAACATAGGGCCTGATTCAGAGCCACACGTAAGCGGCAGCTCGTTCGCTCCGAGCGATGTTTGGCCAACTGCGCATGCGTACGGATCGTTATACGCATGCGCGAACCAGTCAGTGCGGCCGAAATTCATGTGCTCGCAAAATAGCGAATGCCTGCTAATTTGAGTGACAGAATGAGGCGTATGTGGGTGGTAACAGAGGAAGGTGCTTGAAAACGGGGAGTGGAGATCCGATCGCAGGCGTGCTTAAAGGTCAAAACGGGCGTTTTATGGGTGTGCATATTTAAAACAGCAGCGTCATTGACCACGTCACTGGGTTTTTTTTAAGGCAGAACTGCTCGCAAAATTGTGGTAGCAAAAACCAACCACAAGAATAGCGAGCAGTTCATACCCTGTTCGATGTACTTGATTAATCTAATAAATAGCGGACATGACGTAGGATGCGAGCGGCCAGGGGGCGCAGTTTCCCAAAAAACGACCGCAAGTTTTGTTCGCTCGTTCAGACCTAGAGGCGTGAACAGACCGCAAACAGCGAACGGTTCATTTGAATAGCCACCCCTATTTTCAGGACGAGCGAGCGCTAATTGCGTCCGGCTCTGAATCAGGCCCTTAGTGCAGACATTTGGTATTAAATAAATAATCCTACCACCTAAATATACTACTGTACTTGGAGCAACAGGCATCAGCCTTACTTATAAAGAAGTATAGTGGCAGACTTTATTTTTGTCTTAATAACTCCACAGATAACAAATAAAGTAGTATTAGCATTGTGTTTGGAATACAAAAAGATAGAGACTTACTGTGTTTATATATAGAGTAACAGCAACCATCTTGCATAGGGAAATATTCCCAAAACTTGGATATGCCAAGCAGCAACTAGGAGCACCACATGCCACAAAGGGAAAATGAACCCAGGTGAGTTTACATTATATAGAGGAAAAGTGTTCACAAATTATACAAGTCACTTATATGCTCCCGGATACTAAGCATCCTTGGATTTGTTGCAATAAATTGTATTACATTATAGTATAAAGGCTGAATAAGAATTGAGGGCATGATTCAGGAGTGCATGCAGCTGGTGGCCCAGCGTCATCCACCATCGCACCCATCGACCACTAATGGTGATCTCCGTCGCTGTGGTGGGATCACAATTGCAGCAGTGGGTATCATACACACAGTGCTGGCCTGTCAGACGCCGCACTAAGGCCCTGATTCAGAGCCGGACCCTTTTTCAGAGCGCTAGCTCTGAATCAGGGCGTTTTTTTTTTTTATTGGAGCCAGCCTCCTGGCCGCTCACTAAGCTGTGGGTGACCACCCACAGCTTTTGCGAGCGGCTAGGTGATGGTCGTGATGGTTTCGACCAACGCGACCATCAGGCTTGCGACGAGACCATTGTGGTAGGGTGTCATCTGCCGCAAGCCAAAGTGAGCTTCCAGCTTTAATAGAGCCGGAAGCTCACTACTGACATCACTGGTGATGTCAGTAGGACTGCCCCCAAACAGCAGGCATTCCTTCGGGAACGCCTCCGTTTGCACAGCCACCCCCCCTCCCCGCATGCAAAACGGGGTGAGCTGTTAATCAATATCGACAGCCGCCCCGTCTTGTAGTGAGCCCAGGAGCGACGGAGCTGCCATCACTCGCTGGGGCTCGCGCATGCGCATGTCAGAGCCGGCTCCGCCATGCGCAGTGGGGGACCATCAACCCACTTGCGAGCGCTGTCTGCTCGCGAAGTGGGTCTGAATCAGGCCCTAACTGTCATCTGTGGTGAGCACAGTTAAAGAGGGGACAGTTACATATCTTATATTTAACTTTGTGAAAACATCGATGTTTTGCCTATATTCGATTTTGAGTGAAATTCAGTTTTCTGTTCAGTTTTGGCTTTAATAAATCTCCAATATCAAACTCGAATTTAAATTGAACCAAAATCAAATGGGAAATTGAACAGAATCCAAAATCGATCTTTAGTAAATATACCCCCTGGTGTCCCTTTAAAGAGTAAAGGTGGGGTTACATATATAATATCTGCTAATTAATCAAAATATATTCAGATTGTTTTAGTGAGATTCAATCACACAAATATGAGTTAATTAACACTGTTACAGCATTAAAAATACCTATCTGTGGTCTCAAATTAGCTATTGGACAGATTGAAGATCTACCAATATTACTAAAAATGTCTTTCAGAATTTATTGGTTTCCCACCAGTTACATCTGTAACACTGATGGGAGTAAGTCGTTTTCTCTCATTAACTTTCACACCCTGCCACCAAGTGTGCTGATTATGACATGACATATGTTAATATAATAACATAAAATATGTATGTATGATGTTTAATTCTTCCTGAAATAAAAAGTGTTTTGATTTCATATGTAACTTTTTGTATGCAGGCAAAACAAGGTTTAAAATTAGGTATGAATGACTATAAATTATCTCCTCCGAGGTAACATGCTTGAAAATTCAGAGGGGAATCTAGGCTAATTATACATCAAAAGGGACAAATTGCATCGGGACAGCAGGTTTACATCTGTATGGCACAGATACACCAATCTATGGGTCTCATTATCAATCCTCGTGATTTGCAAACTGGGGGACACTGCACCCTGGGGAGCCACAGAACACCCTCCTGGGTGCTGCAGGTGATCTAATCCTAAATCATATGGGCAAGTATGTTTGCAGGCTGGACAAACCGCATTGTATTAGCATACAAGGTGCCAGGGGAAACTCTTTACTTATCAAATCTCCACCTTGGTCTAGAGGTGCAGTGGAAAAATGACAAAGGACCTAAGGGTGCTGTAAACTAAGAATGTTTGAGACCCACTCTACAAATTTATCATCACTATCGCCATCACGATTGTATAAATTTCTTCGAGCCAACTCAAGGGGAGTCAGCCTGTGAGATAAGGATGCCCTTATATAGATTTCCTTCCTGGAGGGGTCTTTTCTGATGGAAACAGGGAACTTTGAGTTTGTAAAGTTTAGAGAAATTGTTAATTCTGTGCAGTCTTGGTCCAGCTGAGAGGTATGATCTGTCCTTCCAAGCCATCAACCAGCAAGCCTACTTATTGACCATGTGTAAGGTGTTTATTGTTTTTTATTCCCTTTTTTATTGCATTAGCTTTTGTATTTATATGTCTGTTTAGTAACCATCGTATGAATCATTTGTTTATTCTGTAAGCATTGTATTATTTGTATATTAAATTCCAATAAGAGATGAGCAGCCCAGATCACCTTGCATCCGGACCGCTCCGAACTTCTTAATCCGAGCCGCATTCCAAGTCCTGGCTCTGTGTTTTCTGCCAGGCTCGTATGCCAGATCAAGGCCGGACGTCATCCTCCCGACATTGGATTCTCACAGGTTTTGGATTCCATATAAGGAGCCATGGCCGGGACTCGGTGCCATTCACTCCAGTCCAGTCACACTTCTGCATGCTGCGCTCTGTGGTATCCAAGTGGGGCTCTGTCCATCTCTAAGGGGCTGTGTCCATCACTAAAGGGCATTGTCCATATCTAAGGGGCTGTGCTGCTGTGTGTCCATCTCTAAGGGGCTATGCGCCTGGGGCTATCTCCATCTCTAAGGGGCTGTACTGGTGGGGCTGCGTCTATCTCTAAGGGGCTGTGGTGCTGTCACTGTGTCCATCTCTAAGGGGCTGTGGTGCTGTCACTGTGTCCATCTGTAAGGGGCTGTGCTGTCACTGTGTCCAACTAAGATGTGTCCAGTCCCCTTAGTCTAATTCCATCATAGTGGAGCTACACTGACTCTGCAGGCCTCACCCTCAGCATTCACAGTGTGACTCCATATTTGTCAGCAAAAGAAGTTTAAAAAAATAAAAAAGTAAAAAAAGAATTGTTGAATTTGTACTGTTCTGCGCACTGCACCCCGGTACGCTGTAGTACCCCAGACCATGTGGGTAAAAGCGGTCTGACTCCGTGCAGTGTGAACCACGCTGATAGCTTTAAAAAATAAACATTTTGTATTTGCTTGTACTGTGCACTGCACCCCAGTACGCTGTAGTACCCCAGTGTGTGTGCGTAAAAGCGGTCGGACTCCATGCAGCTGTGAGGTGGTCAAAATTGACTGGAAATTAATGTTATTGCAGTTAATAATACTCTAGGAACAAAAAAAGTCCATATTATGCGATTTTAGCTTTTTTTGTACATTTAAAAAAAAAAGGCAAATCCAAAACCAGTCACGGCAGTTTGGCAAATTCAAACCCAAAACTGGATGATGAACCAGAATCAAATCCAAATCTAGTAAAAATGGTCCGGCGCACATCTCTAAATAGAATATGTTGGTGTTATTATTTGTGGAGAGGGGAAATACTAACTGGTTAGCTAATTGACACAGAGATGTGCCATTCTGAAATGAATTATTAAATAGTGGTCTTTTTCACTACATGATGGTAGTGAAAATGGTTAAAGAGTAGTACCACATCTATGAAACACAGTGGCACAGCAGTGGCAGACTGGATGGCAGTTTAATAAACTACGCCACCATATAGAATGTTTTCAATAATCAAGAACTAATAGCCTAAAATTAAAAGCCTAGTAGAAATTATAATATATTACCAACACACTTCTCCAAAGCTGCTAGTATAAATACTGCTGGTAGCAGCAAATTAGTTAACAAAAAAAAATATGTGTGGGGTTCCCTCAAAATCAATAACCAGTCCTGGGCCTCTGAGCCTGGTCTGGTACTGGAAAATAGAGGGAATGTGGAGGCCCCAAAAATAAAATGTGACCCTCCTTCCCAAGGAACTACTAGGCCTGGGTTAAAAGCCCAAGGGTGTTTCCAGCATCCCTGGTGGCTAAATAACAGATAAAAATATTGTTTGTTACAGACGGACTGCAAGTACCAGCAGCCGGCACATGTGTATCAGCAAGTGCTAGCATGCCTGGACATTAAGGGCCCACTGGCACCTGTAATCTGAAGCAGACCCAGAGCCTTCATTCACACTGAATATACAAGATAGAATGCAATGCACGTCCACTTCATTGAATAGTGACAGTGTGGTGATGGCAGATGGGTACAGATTAGCGGCCAAAAGGCTGCTGGCAAACTGACCAAATGGTGCTTATCACTGGTCAAATGGTTTCTGCATTATACTGTATATTGGCAATGCAATATTTTATACAGCTGTGGTGAAAAGTGGGCAAATCATTATTAAATCATTATTAAAGACGTTTGTTTATTATTGTCTGATTTATACCTTAAAGATTACTGCAAATCCACCAGAGTCACAATGGCAGCCACAGGATTTTTCAGTAGTGTACATAAATCAATAAAAAGAAAACATTTTTATTGATTTGTATGTAACAACATGTTTGTTCACATAAATTCCATTATTATTCTTTTTATACTTTCTTCTAAAATTAGCCCCCAATTTTTTTTTCAAATCCGCATGACAGCGAAAATTACAACAGTAATTTGTAACGGTAATTTTTCTCATTTTCTTTTTACATCTATTTTGTATTTCCAATATATTTTGTATTACTTCAATGGTAAGATTTGAAACCAAAAGCAGCTACATACACATTATCGCTCCAACCTTGGAAGATTTGAATTTTTTTTAATGCTATAATATATTTGCAAATTACTTTTGTGCCAAAGTGCTGTGTGAAGGGTGTGCATACATTACTACCATTTTTATCAACTACAGCCCTGCATAATTTCATACCAATAATAAAAATGTCAGGATATATTAGGATAGGTTGAGCTAGTTTCTTGTTTTCATTACTTACACCACCTTTCAAACAGACAATTTCTTTCAGCACAAAATGAAAAAAAAAAGACATTATCAATTACTTACAAAATAAACGGAAACCGTACGTCATGATAAAATACAATGCATATTATAGTATTAAAATGTTTATAAATTTGAAATACACTGTATTGTTTCTTTTCTACATGCAAAAGAAAATAATTGCTGTTTTTTGTGTGATAATTTATATAACTGTACAGTAGATCAATTTGATCATTTATGCTATGGAAAAAGCATTTTGGGGAGGCAGTATTAATAAAAAATCTGGAATATCTGTATCTTATCTAGTTTCTTCCCTTATGCTAAATTGCCAAATATCTGTCTTTAATGTAGCTTAAAAATACTAATTTTATTGATCAAACATTCAAGAGCCAATCAGCTCCCAACTGTCATTTTTCAAACAGACAACAGTTAGGAGCTGATTGCCTGGAGTACCATTACCATACACAATTAGTTTTAAAACTTCTTGCATATGATAAAACTCATTGATAAATGGGCCCCATAAAAAAAAACAATAAAAAGTGTGTTGTTAATAATTGTATAATATATGAGTGGTGTGAATAGGAACAGTCAGAGGATCTCCCATGCATGATAAACAATTTAAGATTTTCTCACAGTACTATTTTTTCCTTTTAGAGTGATTTTAATTACTTAATTAATAAAGGGTATGTTTTAACCACATATATACACATATTGTCTCAGTGGTTGAGCAACACAATGAGGAGCATGATTTGAGTTATTTTGCAATACTTTGTATGTTTCCCGTACAAGTGTGCCCCCAACAGGAGTCTCTGCTTTTTTCCTTCTCTTAGGATTACTCTACAATGTGGGTCCACCTACGTGGAAGTCCAATTGCTTCTGAGGTCACACTGTCATGAGAAGGAAGTACTGAGACAGGGGTGTTGTGGGTGAGGGCAATGGAATTTGAATAGTCTGTGAGTGGCTATATTCTTTAGTAGTCTTATCATGCACAGTCGGGGATATTATTTCCACAGTTGGGAATAGATTATTTCTTGCATAAAAGAAACAAGATGTTATATATAATTAAAAGAATAAATAAATCTGACAGAATTTTATATTTATTAAATACTGTAAAATTAAATTAGTATTGTACATAAAATAATACATGCTTTAATAAATGTAGAATAGTCTTTCATTAATGGTACAGATATATATTACCTATAAATTAAGGTGTGCTGATTTGCTGATGGCACTGAGCTATTGTACAGAAGGGTTATGAAAACAAATTGAGAAAAATCAGGATAGTGACTTCCTACAGAAAGATTTAGACAGAATGGAAAACCATGCAATAAAAGATGAAAGTTTTATGTAGAAAAATGTAGGGTTATGCGTATATATCATTATATCTCATTATAATAACTCTGCTACATACACATTAAATGGTAAAAACAACTGGGTGTAATTGACTTGAACAAGAGCTCATGAATACTAGTTGACAGAAAGCGGAGTAGCAGCACTCAGTGCCAGACAGCTGCTACAAAAGCTAATACAATCCTGGGATGCATACAAAAGAGACAAAGCATGCAATGAAAGCATAACAGTACCATTGTGAATGTCAAGAGTTATTAGAAGAAATATTTGTATTTTACAATTTTTGCACGATGCACCATCGAAAAGACAAAAAATAATCAATTCTAAATGGGAAAAACTGTTTCATCATGATGAGTTATTTAATGTAAAATGGTTAAACTGTGAAATTCCTTAACACATATGATGGTGATAAATTCCCTAAAGGAATTTTAGACTCGTATTCAATTCCATAGGATAAAAGGTCGCAACGTGCGAATGCTCTTATCCATGAGAACTTTAGTATAACAACATGGCAGTTTTTTTGCGCACTTCTATGGGAAGTGAGGAAAAATCTGTAATTTTGGGAGGCCTCAAGTTGCCAGAGAAATGCCAAAAATTTGAAAAGCTTGTCACTAATTGAATTGTTCCATTAAAATGGACTGTATAACTTTCTTAAAAGAAATGGTATCTATGGCTATAACTAGTAACATTGGATACTGTGGCACTGATTGATCAATGGAATTTATCCAATTTCATAGGAAATAATAATTTCTCCCTATGAATCTAACTTAACAACTGTCTCACAAGAGCTTTGCCTTCTTTAGAGCAACACAATTATAAAAACACAACAATGTAAATGGTAAAAGTAAAAAAGGGCTCAAACTTGGCAGTGGGTATGTCAAAAGGTTTGCAGATATTTTTCACAGTGCATACAGGGCTGGCAACAACATTCATGGGTCCTGGGAGACCAATTTTTTTAGGGGCCATCCACCCCCTTAATTTCCCGTGTCTGTCTAGCTCCCTTCTGTTTCTCCAGCTCTAGCCCCTGTCTGTCTCTCCACCTCCAAACCCCTTATATCTCTCCATCTCCCTTCTGTCTCTCCAGCCCATGCCCCCTTCTTCTCTCCATCTACAGACCTCTTCTGTCTCTCCAGTCCCCAGTGTCCCTCCAGCCCCCACTGTGTCACTCCAGTCCACACAATGTATCTCCACTCCCCGCAGTGTCCCTCCAGCCCCTAGTGTATCTCCAGTCCCCACAGTATCCCTCCAGCCCCCACTGTATCTCCAGTCCTCACAGTGTCTCTCCAACCCCCTTTTGTATCTTCAGTACCCACAGTGTCTATCCAGCCCCCAGTGTATCTCCAGTCCCCACACTCACCTTTTTTATGTCATCTGAAGTTCTGGCTGGCCACCACAGCTTCTCTCTTTCAGCATGTCATGACATCAAGCATAGTATGCTGCATCGCAATAATCAAAAATAACTTTATTGCATTGGCCACCATTGGTGCAATGAAGCAGTGCTACAGCTGCAGTGGTTAGATATAGTTTAATCTGTGCGCCCATCTGGGGCCCCCTATTGGGATGGGTACAGCTGTGTCCCTAGTCCCCCTCTTTCGCCAGGCCTGAGTGCATACAATATGTATTTTTACTTCTGGTACCTACTTATTTTCAAGCTGGGAGAATTTCTAATATGAAAGATGTTAGATCTACATTTATAATTAACTATTCCAGATTTTATTTTTAGCCTTTAAAAAAAAAAAAAAATGAAGTCGGGCTATCCTTTTAAGACTCCCTTGAAAATTACCAATGAGCTACAGCAATATCCATGGAATGTCGACTATCTAGTCACTGGGAATGTATGGTGTTACAGAGCTTTGGATGAGATCACTAGTTCCTATTGAATTGAAAGACTAATTATTGGTTCAACTCACAAAATGTCTGTCTCAACTGTGGAGGTATAAGACACATTAATAAAACACTACTCTTTTGACCTCCTGCTTCTGCTAGTTACTTAATAAAAATATTCTGGTTAACTATCATTGCAAAAGCCATGTTGATTTAATAACTAGATTAAATCAACAAGCAAGTATGTGTGCTGCTGAATTGTATAAAACTCAAGCAAAGGAGCTTAACTTTGTTTTACTGCTGCAGCCCGTTATCATCAATCATCATCATATTTTGTTTTACTTTTCATTATTTTTTATTTGTTTTTAATTACATTTTGTTTTTTTATGTCTCTTCATGGTCTGTTACAAATTAATTTGAAGTGAACAAAGTGGTGACAATTAGCAGTTAATATAAACATACCCATTAAGCTTTTTGTTAATTGAAAGTGATATAAAGTAATATACTGACAATTCATGCAAACACAACACTAAATAAAAAATAATGTTTTGAGTAAACCTTAAAAAAATTTTTTAATGCTCAAGTGAAATTAAATTAAAAGCATGTTTTTTTGGGACTAGATAAAATATTCAATTTGATATAGTGAAAGATGTTTAATTCCTAATGCGTATCATAACTAACCTTTAGCAGCGCACTAAGAGGAAATGATCACTTTCTATAGCCTGTACATTTAGAAAATTGTCAAATAATCTTGAAAAGATGTTTTTTGGAATATCTCCCAGCTCACCATATGCTCGTTTCTTTCTCATTGGGAGATATCCATGAGTTCATATTTCATTGCAAAGAAATAGTATTTGTTGTTAGGGTTTTGAAATTGTACATTGACTTTAATTCTACATTATTTATTTTATATAGAAATGGATGAGTTATGAATACAAGCAATAAAATACTGTATGTCACATTTCCACTTTTAGTATTATCATTCCTGCAAGAAATGCTACACTCTACAAATGGACCATATCATCAGCAATTAAAGTTATTTATTTTTTACAGAATAAGTGTTATTTGCATACAGTATATTACTGGGCCTAATTATTAATTATTATTAGTGCCTATTGAAGGCAATTTTTGTTATATTTCTGGGACTCTATGTTTTTGTACCTCATTGTTTTGTACCTCAATTGTTTACTTTTGTAATAAGGATAAATGCTTTGTTCCATTTAAATAAATTTAGATAATTGATATTTGAATAGTTACGATGGCCTGACATTTGTAATAAGGGGTATACTGAATGCCAGATTGTTATCTACATTGAAGAGTGGTCATAATTATGCAATATGTATTGTGTATTAAAATAGTCACACCCTCCTATTAAACTGAATGGTAGATAGCACGCCATTCACCAGATGTGGGGATCTACTGTTTTTTTCCTTGATGATGGTTACTCAGCATTTCAGTAGGCTGCATTATACAGTATGTGCATCTGGGAAATTACTTAATGCTTATGCTGGATGTACTACATATCGTAGTGAGTTTGCCTGTGCATGGTCTCTGAGGTTGCACTATAGAACAAATGGCATGTTTTTTCTTCTGTTTGGAGACATTCATAAGGTTTTATTGGTTCACTAAGCTGTAGAATCCTATATAGAATGACGAATACTGTACTTAAAAGAAACAGTCAAATGAAAAACTCCATCTGCAGTATCCCATGATGTGAGAAGAAATTATAATTTGTCACAAAATGACAGTTACTGTTTGCTACATCATCTAAGCTAGGAGGTCTGAGATACGCAACCTTCAAGAGATAAGCTATGCACCTGGCAGGTGTTTGGTGATAATAGAGATGTGTGTCCTTTACATCTTCTTGCTTCTGGGTTAACACTCCTTTTCCACTGCAGTGCACTTGAGATCATGACATTGCATCACTGAGAGTAGAGGAGTGTTGAAGAGAAGCAGCTAGGCCAGAGACAGAGAAGAAGAAGAAGAAGAACAAAAGACAAAAAGAAGTAGGCTACGCAGCTGGGACCATCAAGATTAAACTAAAACCAGCAGCACTCCAATAAAGGAAATGAGATACAGTATCTCAAAGTGGGACTTCACTCAGTTATACAACTGTCTTCTCCATCAGCTGTATTTCCCCTGTAAATATGTATAAGCAAAAGACTCAGGGGTCTATTTACTAAGCAGTGTTAGGAGACAAAGTGTTAATGAGATAAGGTACCAGCCAATCAGCTCCTAACTGCCATGTCACAGGCTGTGTTTGAAAAATGACAGTTGATAGCTGATTGGCTGGTACCTTATCTCCTTTCACTTTGTCTCCTAACACTGCTTAGTAAATAGACCCCTCAAATGCTTAACGCCAAGCTAACTGCGGAACTGTCAGGGGATGGAGGGCTTGTGATGATATTATGTTGCATATATTTATGTATTGTATATTTTACAGTTACTGTTTATACATGACTACTTGTGTGATATATAAAATAAAGATGTCATTGTTCCTTTGCTATTGTGTGTTTCCCATGTGATCAAGGACTCATGGGGTATCCAGGTACAGTGCTCACTATAAACATCAGCCACACAGACCTCAGCCAAATGTACTTGTTCTTTTGTGGGTTCCAAAACTGCTATAATCCATATAACTCAGAAGTGGATTTAATCCAAGGACAAGGAAAGGTTCTAAATCCCGGCAATAGTTTATTCTGTTCTTAACAAACTGTAGGACAACAATATTTTTTGACAACATTCTTCACGCATGACATACTGTACTGAAGATGCAATATAAAATTCACAGCATGACAGTGAATGATATAAAGCTGTTATCTTACAGTGACGTCTTTTGAGGTCAGCGCAGTTTGGCTCGTTGTTGTACTGCAGAAGACATTACATTTTTTTATTTTACCTCCTTACAGAATATTTATACTAGAATGTTACAGTTCATATAATGTTATCACAGCATTCACTTTAGTCCTATCAAATACAGTAACATAATGTAGCCCTCATTGGAAAGAGATGATTATGGTGAGATGGAAAAACTTTTTTTAGGATACACTCTGCATTTGTAACTTGCATTGATATATAAATATTACATAACATTTTTATAAAATGTTTACATTTTTGTTGTTTTTCACATATTTATATATTACTGCCAAAGAATTGCCATATACAGTATCTAAAGGTTGCTGATATCATTATGCGGTGAAAGGCTAATAATTATATTTTAAGAAAATTAATACCAATAATGTAACGTGTTCCTTGTGGTAAAATCTTTCATGTTGTATTTATATTTTCCAGAAGCTTTTAAATATTTGTCAGGCTCCCTCTACTTGTGTGAGAATCTGTTCCTTCCCAGCAAGATCTTTCAGTTCTCACAAAGAAGATTTAAAATGCTCTTATATTTATCATTTATGTTTTCCTTTTTGAAATGTCAGCTTTTCATATACATTTTGTATCTGAAATCTGTTTTATCATTGTTCCGTCTTCCATTGTGCATGAATTCCATGAAGATATCTACAAACATATATGAACAGAACCCAGCTTATTTATTTACACCGATTTGCTGGTTATGCAACTTTTTGTAGGTGCTGTAGAAGTTAGTCAACATTTTTACAGGATTCTTTCATTACAGTCGATAGAATGCAGAGAATTGCAAATCCCTTGCAATTCTCTGCATTCTATCGACTGTAATGAAAGAATTCCATGAAGATATCTACAAACATATATGAACAGAACCCAGCTTATTTATTTACACCGATTTGCTGGTTATGCAACTTTTTGTAGGTGCTGTAGAAGTTAGTCAACATTTTTACAGGATTCTTTCATTACAGTCGATAGAATGCAGAGAATTGCAAATCCCTTGCAATAAATTAGTCTTAGGATACAGTACCTCAACTTTATTTTCTGCTACACATTTATTTATACTGTAAATATAACTGCTGTGAATTTCTAATAAGAAATGTGCCGGGTCTCTGTATTTATAACGGTGCATAAAACTGAAAGTGTTTTCATCAGTTTTGTAAAATGATGTCAGGATTGTCAACTCCACAAGAATCCCTTGAAACTTACGACAGTAACTAAAAAGTTATTTTTTACCAGGAAAACTTGTTCCATAACAATCATATAGAACCAGCCAACAGTCTATTAGGATAAATTATCCCGTCAAAGAAGGGAATTCTCATAGTTAAGGGGATGGTGTATTTAGAAGATTTACCTATTTAGAGTAAACAACCCATCTCTTGGATCCAAATAGGTGGCAGACTAAGAGGTAAATATATCAAACCCATAGTAACTTTAACTTTCATTTTTTTAGAATGTACTAAACAAATGATACTTATAATCTTATTGGTTACTATAGGCAAATTCTCCACTTGTCCTCTTTTGAAGCTTTGATACCTCTCCATAAAACTACTACTAGTGGAGGCTCCAGAGGTGGGGCTGCAGCGCAGTCCAACATTCAAATAGGGGAGCCACACCAACTGCCACCCCAAACGCAGACAAACATCACTGGTAAGGACTCACTGGCAGTTGGTGTGGCTTCCCTATTGGAATTTTGAATGCACTGCAGCCCCACCTCTAGAGCTGCCACTGATTTCAGTACAGTTTGGTACGCAAGTAATTGTCCACTGCTAAAAAACAAAAAAAGGTTTTCTTGAAACAAAAAATATTTCATATTTCCACCAAATATGCCTTTTCAGTAGAAACCAGAGCAAGACCCTTACATTAAGTGTATTAACATATGCAGTATACTCTTTCTCCAAGTAATATACAGAAAAAGATTCTTATTTATTCATGGAAAAAACAACCTTATCCTGCGCTCAAAAATTTACAACACACATGCTTAAAATGACCTTATTTAAAAATCAAATTGCCGATTTGCTGTTCCTCTCCACAAATCCCGTTAGGTCAGGATCTAAATAAGACATACACAACTAATTTAGCAAGAGGGCACCTACTGTAAATATAAATAATTGACTCCAATTATTATATCATACCACTTTAGCGACCTTCCATAAAGTGTAAAATCACAAATTGTAATAATCTCAAATCCTTTATATCGAGAAAAAGTTAATCTGTAACTCCAATTCCTGTAATTCCAAATGATGAAATTCTCCCATCTATGGTGTCTTCTTGAATGGTAGAGTAAATAATTAGACCATAAAACAGAAGAGTCTACTTCAAACAGCTCAAGATACAAGTAGTGTATTTTATACTTAGAGATCTTGGCAAGGGCTATAGTAGAACTAAGAATGTCCCTATCTGGCTTGGAGGCTAGGGGGTTTGACCAAATATAGTTAATATAATGGCAGAACTGGAGAAATATTAAAAACTGAGAATGGAGGAGACCTTATCTGTCAAGTAGTTGGAGAAATATGAAAACTCATCCTCCTGGGTAAAACACATTCCTGATAAAAAATAATTCCTTTAAAAATCCAAAATTTTAAAATAGGGATTACTATGGGAGAATGAGAGGTTACCCAATAAGGGTACATATGGGGAATAGCAGTGGTCACTGGAAAAACATTTTTAAGGTTGAACCAAGCAGCATAAGTGTCTGAAAAGAAAACATTATCACGTATGATCTTCGGAATTACTGAGCAATGCGAGTGAAGGAGAGCAGCCGATGTATAAGGGAAGAAGAGCTCTAACTCTACAGATGAATTGGTAAAACATTAGATGCCAAGACACCAATCACTGGAATAGTGAAACAGTGCTGACCAAGCAAATGCTAGAATGTTAGGCATGCCCAATCCACCCCTTCTCTTAGGCAAAAATGTCTTACTTTTGGACATCTAGGAGGCGGGACATTTGGACGGTACAATCGGCCCTGTATAAATTGATGACCAGGATTCCATACAGACAATAGCCAGATCTAACAGACTGTACACAAACAAAGCCAGCTGCATCTGCCTGTCCTACTATACAGCATATTGAGTATGACGACCTAATATACCATCTCTCATTGATCCTTTGATGGAAACTTACTATTGTCAAAAGCTGGTGATTTAGCTTAATTTACTAAGAAGTTTTAATACTAGCGGTGGTCTGCAAAATAAATTTGGGAAATAAGCATCACATTAATAGAATGATCACAGCAGCAGGCCAATACAAATAGGCTGTATGGGGATCCAAGAGGAAGCAGCAAATCATCCAGATATTATTTAAATCACAGGAATACCCTTCCTCTGTATCTGTTTAATTAAACCCTCCTGTTACACAGCTACAATCTGCTAATTTAGTGACAGATTATGACATATTCACAAATGTATCATAAAGTTGCTGAAGAGAGATACTAGAATAAAATGTATCAATCTACTATATTATTCATGAAATAGCTTTAGTGCCTGATAAGCCCTGTGAAGCTACACTGCCAGTGGCTCAAACCACATCCGAGGTGCCATAAACCAGGACACAGACTGATCATATTAATGACTTTTGGCAGAATACAGTTATAGATCACATTACCCTAAATATTTAAATATACAAACAGTATATTCAATTATTAACACCTTCATTACCTTACACCCAACACTCAGTGTTGTGGAAGAATCCTAGGTCTATTAGCAGGGGGCTCATTTTTCAAGGAAGAAGAGCACATTCTTTCATTGGCCCAAATGGCCTGTACTAACCGGCACAAGGCTTGATTGGCACTATGGAGGGGGTCCTCCACGCTGCTGCTTTCCCAACTATTGTGCCCCCAACCCTGGCTGGTGAGTCCTAATGCAATTTCTTTGTCTCCCCATATTTGCTGCAACTATCCTAAGAATTCAGCACTAGTACTGGTTACACCCACTGCAAACATACTGGAATAGTCCAAGTCATTGACCATGTGTGGGTTTAAAACCCACCGTACATCTCAGACAATTTGGCTTCTTAGTCTCCAAATCACCAACTAGTACATCCGGCAATTTGGAGGTTAAACTTTTTACTGTAACATTAAATGGATTAGAGACATGCTAATGTATGCATCAAATTGTTTGCATTAATAACTGGGGAGCACCACCCAAGGGTATAAAAAGTAGCTACAACAACTACAATACTATAGTCTCTCCTGGAACCAAGCTGACGGTGTCAATTCTCCACGTTCTTCGATCTGGGTGTCTGTCTTAGGCAAAGAGGATCCCCGTGACTCACTACTGATGTACACTAATGCACTGACTTTTTACTTAAAGTAGATAGAGCCTTAGGGCCTGATTCTTAGTCGTACGTAATGTGAACACAACTCCATCTGCTCTCTGTGAATGGAATGGCAATGGATTGAGAATGGAATAATAATGCCATTATATGCATATTCTTCTGTGTGCTCCCCCTGCTTTACTCTTCCATACATGAGAGTGGCCATCATAATTATCATTGGGACTTAAACATACCCCAGACACTGCGAAATGCAACTCAGAATTGCAAGTAATTTTAGCAACATACCATGACACACCCATGAAATAGTTCTCATGCATGCGTTCACATTGCTGCTGACCAGTTACCACACTGAAACAGCCATTTAGCAGCCACAGAGACACAGCAGAGTTGCATATGACTGAGTCCTGCATATGTTCATGCAGATGTGTATGCAGCCTGCAGCACATGTACAATATGACTAAAATCACTAGATGCTGTCTCATTCAGTCTTGCTTGTGACTCAGAATCAGGCCATCAGCTGTTACCCTATGACAGATATCTGATTAGTTTAGTTACATCATCCGTTGCAATATACAGTACTGTGTAAATGGCTTATTTCCCTTGGAAACATTTATTTACTTTAAGTACAGTATCTTTCATGTATAGTCAAGGGAACTGAGAAGATGAGGTGGTTACAAAGTAACCTACCTGGAGACATAGAGGGGGCATTGTCCTGCAAGGAGGTGCAGCGATGCCCTCAGTATGGCAAGGTCACGCCCCATTTTAGTGGCATTATGAGTGCACAGAATGCTATATAATCTGGAAGGGGCATGGCCATGCTCCTACACAATTGGTCACAATCACTTGTACCAGAATCCAGAAGATCTCAAGGTGGTTCTGTGTATAAACTGTATCTCAGAACAGCAAAACAAAATAGTGGTTCCTCCCTTTGCAAGGACCTGTGAAAAACTATTTGGTTGATCATGAGCAACCACTATTTTGTATTGCTGTTCTGAGAGACATAGGCCCTCATTCAGAGGTGGTTGCAAGAAGCGAGTGCTCGCTCTGAATGAGGGTGGCGGCTTGAATTTTCAAGTGCGGCCTCCTGGTTGCTAGCTAAGCTGTGGGTTACCACCCACAGCTTTAGCGACCGACCAGGTTGATGGTCACGTTGGTCAACACCATCGCGACCATCGGGACTTGCGATGAGACCCTAAGGTTGGGTCTCAGCAACCGTAAGCCCCAGGGAGCTTCTTGCTCTGATCAATCAGGAAGCTCCCCACTGACATCACTGCTGATGTCAGTGTGGTCGCCCACAAAATGCCAGGCGTTCCTTAAGGAACACCTCCGTTTGTGAAGCCACACCCCCACCACGCCTACAAAATGGGTCAAGCTGTCAATCAACATCGACAGCCGCCCCTTTTGCAGTGAGCTCCGGAGCGAGAGATTTTCTCTCTCGCTCTGGGGCTTGCGCGTGCACAGGACCTAAACATCGACCCGGTTGCGAGCACTCAGCGCTTGCGACCGGGTCTGAATGAGGTCCATAGATTGGACCAGCATTGGGAAGTGCTAGTTCCTGTAGTGCTATTTGGAGGTCTATGGGGTACCGTCAGGTGACTTGGCTCTCAGCTTATATATATTTATGTATGTGCTGTTATCATGTGGCACAACATTATGCAGTTATATGACCCAGAGTGGGTGCTATTATTATGTAGCGTTAGGGACGCCGGTACAGAGAAACCTTGACGTGGCCCGGCACTTAACCATATATTTGCAAATATATGCAGCAAAGACCTCAGAATTTCTGTTATTATGTTGTATTCAAGTATTTTTGCTGTTTTTTTGCAGTGTGCTAGATCTATAGGGTGGATGTTACAGCCCCACGAGGTCTTAATGAATATTTGCCTTTAAATTGTTTTCTATAAATGTATTAATAGATTTAGTATTGACAGTTGTTGATAAAATTATTATCCATCTGTAAATAATTGTCCTCTGTTAAGTTAATTGCCATCAACCCAAATACATTATTTAACTGTATAACATCAGAGGAGATTAACCTTGGTGGAAATACCAGAGGTCCCTTTGGATTTCACTTGGTTTGATCCCTACAAAATTTCATGACATTTTTTTTTGAGAATAAGCTTCTTTAATGAGTATTTGTATGAGCTCACTTCTCCACTGTATGAATGGAGGAGAGGATTTAATAATATGTAATGAGATTTTCCATCGTACATGCTATCCAATGATTACATATACTGAAATGGATGATAAACAAACAAATTAAGTACTAGTTTTAAGGTTTTGAGAAAGCTTCTTATACTATATATGTTAATTTATATATGTTTTAGATTATTGTTGGGTCATTGTAAAACTGATCCACTTCTGTCAGCCGCGGCCTGGATAGTCCTTTGACTCCGCGGCTAAATAAATCATGGGCTAAATAGATTATGGACGTTTTGTATTATTGTGAATTAATTCATCAACATCAAAGAGGTAATTGGCATTTAATAGGAAAGATCCAATGTAATATTAAGTGCGTGGCTGGAGGTTAATTCCGATATACTGTAACGGTAGTTCGTATTATGTTTACTCCAGTTGCTAGGTGATGGGTTTTGTTTATTCACATGGTGTGCGCCGTTTGCAGGTATACGGGAGCATCATCAGAAGGTGCTGATGACATCATCTATACGGGCTATGGCAAGGACACCGAGAATGCTGATTAGCTACACATGGTGTTGGTGATGGTTCTATATAATGTAAGCATGATTGTATTGTTTTGGATCCTGAAGACAGTTTGTTACATAAACTGAAATGTTGATATAAATCACCTTGTTGCATTTATTGGAAGCCTGGCCAAGTTGCTATGTTTGGAGAGAGTGCCGGATTTCTTGAACATTTATATATATAAAAGATTTGTCGCTCTGTGGCGTTACGTCACGTTGTTGCTATGTGGTCTAATAGCTTACTTTTTTATACCAAGTAACAGTGTAAGATTTGGCAGCTGTACATTGAGAGCTGTGGAAGATATTCACCAACAAACAAACAAACTTTACCTTTATATATATCGTAGATAATAGATGTATAAGACATATATATCAATATATCAATAAATATCAATATATATATATAATTCATCAAGACAGGCAGCACTCCACGGATTCAATAATTAGGCACAAGCATGCTATTACATGCAACGTTTCAGATGCTTTATTGCATCTTCTATGTGATGAAAGATGCAATAAAGCATCTGAAACGTTGCATGTAATAGCAAGCTTGTGCCTAATTATTGAATCCGTGGACTGCTGCTAGTCTTGATGAATTGTCTATGGTGTCCCTGCGTCATGTTGGACTCTTGGGAGAAGTGCACCCCGGTAGCTAAATCCTATATATGGAGTGCCGATCACTAAACTGTATAATATATATATATTTATTTATTTACTTAAAGAAAAGCCTTATAAATATAAAATGAATAAGACCCTCTGCTGCCATGATGCTGTGCACTGCGTGATCGAACATGATATGAAAGGATTATATATTATTTTCAGATGGCTCTTGTTACAATATTTTTATGGCCTCGCTCATTCAAGGATTTGTAAATTAATTTCCTGTATTTAATCAGACAGAATGTGCTTATTGAATTTGCAATACTCTCTCTGTCATGTTGTACACTTTCTTGTGCGAGATAATGAGATAAAAAAACTGTACAGAGGAGCAGCAATTATTTTGAAATACAGTCATTTTTGTACTTCACTCTGGGTAAGCATCACATAGCGATGGAGTACAGCAATGGCTGATCCCATTATTGGTTTAGTTATTAAGATCTGTACTGATGAAGATACTGTAGACAGGTTAAAAGTCAACTTTCATGTTTACATCACACAAGTAGTTCATCATAGGCTAACTATGCCCCAAATGAACAAGCTGCCAATAGTTTTCATATTTGTATTAAGCTCAGAGCCGCAGTTCAGAGTGACTACAAGCAGCACTTCTGATGTGTTGTTACCTCTATTTTCAAGCAATAAACTGATATATTGCCTGTAAATGTCCAATAAAGCTCCTTACTGCAGAAAGAGAAGGTTCACTTGCACCTCTCCCTCTAAGTTGGGTCTGTTGAGTTTGGTGCATACACACGATCAGATTTTTCCTTCAGATATGAACGATAACGATTTAAAAATCGTTCAGTCGTTCATATCTGATGGAAAATCGTTCATATCTGACATACCTGAACGATGGACGATCAACGATGCGCGTTCCCGTTTGTCAGATAACGATATCTGACATCTGATGGGTTTGCAGTCAGACTTGGACGATTCCATTCATTTTAATGTAGTCAAAAATCGTTCAATCGTTCAAATCGTTCAAATCGTTCAAAACTTTGGTAAAATCGTTCAAATCGTTCAGATCGTTTAATCGTTCAATCGTTCATCTGACAAATCTGACAAGTCTGACAAATCTGACCGTGTGTACGCTCCATTAAGAGCGAGGAGTGGGGAAGATCATTACTCTTAAAATAAAGCTGTGAGCTTCATTACAAATAAGCAATTGATAATCCAGCATTGCGTATAATCGGTTTAATTATATTTTCAAATTGAAGTGTCCTGTATTTGTCCTCATCAGCCATTAGTAAGAGTATAAGCACAGGATAGGCCTTTAGGACATGATACAGAGTTGCACACAAAAAGGCCACATCTGTGATTTGTCACACCGCACATCAGGGGCGTTTCTAGAGAGGATTGGGCCCTTGTGCAGTCTCCGACATGAGCCCCCTCCTCTCTGCATGGTGGCTGGCAGCGCACTGAGCTGTGCGCGGCCAGTGCCGGAGTTATAGACTCTGGGCACTAGAGTGTGCCCGGAGTCTATAATGTATGCACGGGTCACCGGGAAAATGGCCGTGGCGGCCATTTTCCCTGTACTGCGCATGCGCAAACAATGGGAAAATGGCCGCCGTGGCCATTTCCAGTCGTTTCACAGCGCCGGACCCCCGCGCTGATGTGGGAACCCGGAGAGGTAAGTAATATTATGGGTGCAGAGTGTGCGGTGCGGGGTTCGCCTGGACCCAGGGGTCCGTGTTCCCCGCACACCTGCACCCATTATAGATACGCCCCTGTCACACTTGCTTCTAAGGCGTACAGATCTCAGCATACAGTACAGTATCTGCAGGGCTATGCTGAGTAGCAAGGAAGTCAGCTGCATCTTCATTTGTGGCTCAATGGGGGTAACTCATACTTGCCTGCTAGAAAGTGGGCGGGATGTGCAGATAATACCGTGAATCGCGTAATTTTAGCTCCTGAAGGGGGTGCTGCCTAATGACGTAAGAGTCCGGCCCCACCAACCCTAAAGTGGTCTGCTGCATCCGGGTTTCTCCGGGAGAGATTTTGAAAGTAGGCAAGTTTGGTGTAACTAGACGGCAATGGGGCCTTTGCACTTAGCATAAGTTTGCCGTGGGTGTGTAGACAGAATATAAGTAATCATGTGCAAATATCCAGCTATTTCAGACAGGTCACTTACACCCATGTTCAGCCTGGTGCAAATTCATGTTGATAGTGATGACAGCTGCTCTCACATACGCATATATAGGGCTGGTGCAGCCCTATAGATCCAGCCAACACTGAATACAGAGACAAATCCCCAGCTATTTTCTAGCATGCAATATGTGGCCGCTTTGCATTTAACTCCACATCAACTCCTCAGTGTCCTCATTGCTTGCAGTCATGCAAAGCTTTAATAGAGTATTTTTAATGAAATTTTGTATGGTTTCACTAATGGTTTCATTGCTAATCACAAGCTATGTGCTGGTATATGTGCTGATGAGATACGTGTAATATTCCGGCGGACGGGCTCCAGGGCACTCTATTACATTGCCTGAGTTCTATGCTCACAATGGCAAAGCATCTGGATGAGTGTTTTGCCATTGTGAGATGTGGGGTGTGAGAAACATGCAAGTTTGTTACATAGGGTGAGTTCTGAAAATGTGCGGGTATAGCTCTGTTCTCGCTCATTTTCAAAACTCACACCCTATTACATCTCGCCCTATGAATGAGAATAATGATGTATGTTGTATGTATGCTTGAGTTACACATGGGATAGTTTCTGTATGACAAATGCTAAGGCTGTAATCCCCAGAAAAATTCCCCCACGAAGAACCTATGGGTTAGTTTTCCTAATACAAAACGTAACTATATGAAAGGAGTTGGGTACGGGATGTCGGTGGTCAAGATGCCAGCGGTCAGAATACCGATAGTGGCATCCCAACAGTCAGAATCCCAACATAACCACGTAAGTATACTAATACTAACCTCTAACCATACCCCTAACCCCCTGCAGCCAAACCCTAATTCTCCCCTTCTGCAACCTAACCATAATCCTCCTTCCCGTAGCCTAACCCTAACCCTTAATACTTACCAATGGGATGCTAGCGGTCAGTATCCTGGAGCCGGGATTACGACTGCTGTCGTGATTCCAGTGCCAGTATTCTGAGCGCCGGTGTCGCGACTACCGGGTTGCCAACTACAGCCCTCTGAAAGATTTCATTTATCATTTACAAAACAGTACTTTGTCAGAGTGGTTAGCCTTGCTGCGGCACAGTACTGGGGTCATGGGTTCGATCCCAACTGGAGACATATATGTGTATAGTTTGTATGTTCTCCCAATGATTGTGTGGGTTTCTTCCAGGTGCTCCAGTTTCCTCCCATAACCAAAAAACACATTGGTAGGTTTGTTGGCTTCTGACAAAATATTAAGCCTAGTGTGTGTGTACAGGGAATACAGATTGTAAGTTCCACTGGGGCAGAGACTCATGTGAACAGCTGAATATTCTCTGCAAAATGCTGTGTAACATGTGTGCACTCAGGGGCGTTTTTAGAGAGGAGGGGGCCCATGTGCAGTCTCTGACACAGGCCCCCTCCTCTCCGCCTGGCGGCCGGCAGCGCACTAAACTGTGCGTGGCCAGCGCCGGAGTTATAGACTCTGGGCACTAGAGTGTGCACAGAGTCTATAGTGTATGCGCAGGTCACCGGGAAAATGGCCACGGTGGCCATTTTCCCTGTGCTGTGCATGCACAAACGACGGGAAAATGGCCGCCGTGGCCATTTTCCAGTAGTTTTACAGCGCCGACGTGGGACTCCGGAGAGGTAAGTAATATTATGGGTGCAGGGTGTGCGGTGCGGGGCCCCCCTGGACCCAGGGGCCCGCACAACCTGCACCCATTATAGATACGCCCCTGTGTGCACTATATAAATAACTGTTCATAAAGAATTTTAATTATTGTTGAATAGTCCATTTCTCTAATTGACCCTAAGTATATAGTTTAGTGGCTGGCTACCAATATTAAGCCTCTGGGTTGCAGACCAAAAACCATCTCCATACTTTTCAAGTCAGCATGATTTTTAACTGGCTGCCCGGCTGCATCATGTTTTTGTCAGATGCGGAGTTTCTTAGTGAGTTTGTTAGTTCAATTCAAAAATATTTATTCTAATGAGTTGACTTAACAAATAACAATTATTTGAGACCTTTACCTTGGAAATGCTGAGTAAATAACCTATAATGAGAGGAAAATGTTGTTATAAGTCAGATGTACATACTGTACATACAGCAGTGATTATATTAGGGGTCATGCAGGATTGGTGGCTGCACCATTAACCTGACACGATTTAACCTCCAGACAAAATGACCAGCATTAAGGGTATAAATGAAAAGCAAAAATAACAACAACTATGGCCTGCTGGCAGCATAGAAAGAATAAATTACTATTTGTTAATAAATATAATATTGCAAATAAGAAGCATACACTATCGCACAAGTTTATTTCTTTAAAAACAACAAAAAGGGAGCGCTAACAACTGTTGCTGCATGTTACGCCAACACAAACTTGTAATCTATAATGATCTCTTATAGCACATTTGTCAACAGCTTTAGTCTTATGCGGAAACCATATACCACTATCACATTAGAAATGAACATATGCCTGTCCTGTTAAAAATGTATTAAAAGTAGCAAATACAAATACATTGGGCTTGCAGGTTTATCAAGGTACAGTATATTCAGGGGAAATCATACTACAGTACATGAAGTAACGAGTCAGTTGCTGCAGATTTGTGATCTTACGAAACCTTCAGTTTATTTAATTGCAAATTTGAAATTCTTACACTAAGTACATACATCATGGTTTACACAGGCCAAACCAAGATGCTCCCTAACTAGGAGTCCCTAATTTCTACAGCTGGCACTAGTTGGACAAGCCATACATTATATGGAAGAACACAAGGTTATTGCTAAAATATTTTTCTAAATCTAAGTCTTATCTTCATTAATATCTGTTACCCCAAAAATTCAGAATACCCTTTCTTGGGGTTGATTTAGAATCCTGGCAATGTTCAAATGATGTCAACTGAATTTTCTCCAAAAAGAGCTGGCTATTTTAGAACAGGAGAGACATGACTCCACTCCTACCTCTTATACATCTAGGCTCGCAGTAAATCACTACAGTGACAAGTAAAAGTGTGTGAACCCAGTGTATTTATAATGGGTGCAGGGTGTGTGGGTCACACTGCGTACACCCTGCACCCATATTTTTTAATACTTACCCCTCTGAAGTCCATGTCAACTGTAGCACTGCACAAAACACCTGGAAAATGGCCACCGTGGCCACTTTCCCAGTGTTTTGTGCATGCACAGTAGGGAAATCGCCGGGAAAATAGCGGCTGCGCCATTTTCCCCATGACCTGTGCATGCGCAGTAGACTCTGGGCACAGACTAGTGCCTAGAGTGTACTGCTAAAGTGACGTGGCTGGCTGCTGGGGAGAGAGGAGGGGGCAACGGATGGGGAATGCACACAGACCCCTTCCTCTTTTAATATGCCTCTGTGTGAACCCTTTGGAATTATCTACATTTCTGCAAAAACTTGTCATAAAATATGATCTGATCTTCATCTAAGTCACAAGAGTAGACAAACACAATCTGCTTAAAGTACTACAACGCACACAAAGCTAAACAGTACATTCTGTCTTTATTGAATGCCCCGTGTAAACATTCACTGCAGTGCAGTGCGGAAAAAGTTTATAAACCCCTGGATTTAAAAACTGGTTGTACTTCCATTGGCAGTAATAACCTAAACCAAATGAGAATTAGACATGCATAACAGTCAAGAGAAATTTTGGACCATTCCTCATAACTAAGGTGATTCAGTTTATCAATATTCTTGGGATGTCTAGTGTTAACCACTTTGTTCAGTCATGTCAAAGCATCGCAGTTGGGTTGAGGTCAGGACTCTGACTAGGCCACTCCAGAAGGTGATTCTTTTCTCTGTTGAAGCCATTCTGTTATTGAATTATTTCTGTGATTTGGGTTTTTTTCCTGTTGCATCTCACAACTTCTGCTGAGATTCAATTAGTGAACATCTAACCTTGCATTCTCCTTGATAACCTTATTTTTTATCAATGAGAGTAAGCATTCCAGGCACTAAGGCAGCAAAGCAGCCACAAACCATGATGCTCTCTCCATCCTCCTTTACAACTGGAATGAGGTTTTCATGCTGGTGTGTTCTGCCTTTTGTCCACACAGTGTTGTGTGTTCCTTCCAAACAACTCAACTTTTATCTAATTTGTCCACAGACCATTTTTCCAGATGCTCCTTCAAAATTCAGACATGCAGCAATATGTTTTGGACAACGGTGGCTTCTCCCGTAGTGTCCACCCATGAACACAATTCTTGTTCAGTGTTTTATGTGTTGTAGACTTGTGCACATACTGTATACTGAATGTTTTCAAGTAGTAAAGATTTATGTAAGTCTCTAGCTGATGCTCTAGGATTATTCGTAATCTTTTTAAGCACTGTGTCCTAGCAGTCATCTTCGCAGGACGGACACTTCAAGGGAGAGTGGCAACAGTCCTGAACTTCTCCATTTGTCAATTTATCTTACCACTGACTGATGAGCATCAAGGCTTTCAGAGGTACTTTGTAACCCTTCCAGCTTTATACAACTCAACAATTCTTAATTTTAAGTCTTCGGATCTCATTTGTTTGAGGCATGATTCTCATTAGGCCATGTTTCCTGTGAGTAGCAAACTCAACATTTGTGAGTGTTTTTTTATAGGGAAGGGCAACTAACCAACACTTGGGGGAACTGATCAGTCTTTGTAGGATATGAGATTAAGAGCTGGTGCTTGTGAGCCAGGAAATGACTGAATAACTTAACTACTTGCTCTTATTTTGATATTCTATGTAGAATAAATTTGGAACAGGTAAGTCCAGGCATACAGTACAATTGAAGCAGTGATAAAACAGTAATCTATAACCTCCTCTAGTTGATACTAAATATTGTTAATAACTTAGAAGACTCACACTGAAAAGCTTGTCCTGTCGTTTTTCCATCCTTCCCACACCCCTGGTAATAAATGCCTTGCCATTAATAGTGTCTTGTTGGCTGGATTTTGTCATGGTTGGATGGCACACCTCCCTTTGTCTTGGACTCGGCAATGTACTCTCTGGAGATTGGAATACTGGTGCCCTAGCCACAGAGTAGCAATAATAATATGAACCTTACAAGGACATTCCATTAGTAACTCCTGCTCATCACAGAGCACTGCCAATTGTATACAATTACTACCTCCAATTGTAAATTCACTGTTAGTAGATAACCCCAATACTGGGTATAAGATATGGTAGCGGTTATTACAACTCTTTTGTATAATGATTCTTTAGTGCCACTTAGGGGGCAAATCATTAGCTCAGTGGAACAATGCCACAATCCTAGGAAAGATTTCATTACATAATAATTCTGGATACATCAAGGTCAAATACATAGCAGTGATTAAAATATTTCTCGCGTGAATAACATAGCACTTTGAAAACAGATGTTGTAATATTTAATGAATTCTATTTTGCAATGGTTTCATCTTGGTGGTCCTTGAACTAACTTCATCATTATTACTAGGGAAACAAAGTTGGGACCTGCGCTGTCTCTCAGCGGTGTCACTTTGCCCATCTGCTGTGTCAGCTTTGACAGGAATTTGGATAATGACAAAAAGCTGTCATATACGATCATGTATTCAACAAAATTCACTGTAGACAGTCTGTAATTATTATGGCATCTCGTGTTAGAACATATTCATTTCTCAGAAATGATTATTTAGTAAATGGTATTTATACTTTGCTTGGTGCTATGTTAAATTCTTATGTATAAATCTGCAGCACAGAATGGGATCTTAGGAAATTATATAGTTATATATAGAGTCATTACATTGCTAAGAAAAAGCATTCACAAATGTTTGGGGACCTTTAGTGAAATAAAAAAATGTTTGTCTATTCAAAATGCAAAATAAAGGAATTTATTAATTTCCTAAAAAACATTAAGGAAACCTAAAGTGACCAGTCACCTTCAAAAATACTGCATGCTAAACAGATATCAGAAATGTTCACCTTTGTACACATCTGCATGAAGTTATATATCTTCTGGGCAGATATGAGTACCCATGACTATTATCTACTATCCAGGGCTGTAGAGAGTCAGCCCGGGCCCCATTACTATCGAGGAGGCGTGGCCTAATCATGGGAGGCGTGGTCACGTCCTCCTAGAAAAAACCTTATTGTGCGCTGGGGAGTGGGGGTAGGGGCTGTGAGCCCCCTCAGCCCGGCACAAATTCAGGGGGAGGGGGGCGGCACAGGCAGATGAGAGGAGATGGTTGAGGATGCTGCTGCTGTTCAGTGGAATCAGTGGGCAGTCTCCTTGGTCTCCCACTGCAGCCCAGCACACAGCAGCATGTGATGGGAGGTTGACTGGTAAGAGGGAGACAGGGCAGCATCGTACCTGGGTCCCTCCAATAAGCCCGAGCCCAGGTAATTAGTACACGCTCCCACCCACTTCCTCGGTGCCCCTGACCCCATCTACTGGTAAGGGCATATGCACTGTGCTCCTTAGAAACTTATTGTGACAAAATTTAAATGCAGGAAAAGTAACAGAATTTATATAGTCTTTAAATAAAGCAGGGAGGACAATGGTCCATATACAAAAAAGGGCCCAAATTATGTAATTTTAGCTTTTTTAGTATATTTTTAGAGAAAAAAACAAAACCCAAACCAGTCACAGCATTTTGGCAAAACCAAAACTGTTCAATGAATTAGAACCAAAACCATCAAAAATGGTCGGGCGCACATCTCTAAATCAGAGTAATCATCACCATGGGAAAATGAGAAACAGGAAATGGGGCATCACTTCCAGTTTCTAAAACGGAAAGTGGTGTGAAAGCAGTGCCTTTAGCAAAATATAGCAATATAAGCCCACTAATTAGAGAAAGCAATGTTGGAAATATAGTGGGAATGGATTAACGTTTTGATAAAAAACGGTCGGCAAACCAAAAGCTGCATATATTTATATGCGTATATATGTATATAGTATTACAGTAGATGCCTCCCTGCCATTTTACAGGCAGGTATCCATTTATCAATAAACGCATATGCAGTGCAATCTGGGCATGATATTAGCGCCATGATTGCATTGCACGAGGCAATATTAAAGCTGTGATGTTTGTAACTACACATGCAAGGACAGGGGCTCGGAAAGGAGATGTGCTCTGAGTGCTTGGAGTCAAGAGACTTCACTCCTGTGCCAGGACTCCTGCACAAGCACAGCCTGGCAGCCATTGCCGAGGAGGGTTCCTGAATCCACTCCCAGTAAATTTGACAAATTGTAGCCCATAGGCTACAGCAGCACAGCTCAATCTTCATATGGCGTTAGCTGTGCTTGGTAAATCTAACAGCATTGCATCCCCCGTAGAAACTTATGGGGGTTTTATCTGCTGTCGGAAGTGGACTGATCGCAGCAGACACATCTGGGGGATACTAAATATTTGCCGGTATCCCCTGATAATGGGTGTAAATATTTCTGTAGGTCACTGCTCTGAAAGGAGCAGTGAAGCCGCCCGTGGGGACAGATGATTTTGGCATCAGCTGTCTCCGCACCGGAGCAATAATTAATTCTTCCGGCATCCGCGGCGAGTTAGAATGTTAATTATAGGGGGTCTGTTTGGACCCTGATAATTAACATAATGAATAGGTCCCTGATCTGTTTGTTGATAATTGTTTAAAAGATATGGATTAGAGTGATCATGACCTTGGTCAATATACTGTACTGTATGTGTTACCAAAGAATAAAAAAATGCCAAGGCACAGATTCTTCCTTATTATCATCATTGTTATCCTCATCACTACTGACTCAATTCCTTTAATAAAAGAACAAGTGAAATGCTATTTTGCCATCTTATGATTACTGAATTTGGAGCAAGCATCATATCTAGAGATTCTTAAGCACTTGCCAAATCATTGATTGCATATTAACAGCAATGTTAAGGAACATTTGTGCTTATTTTATCAATTAAATTGGGCATGAATTGCCCTTACCACAACAAGATGTAAACACTTGCCACAAGGTCACGTGTGATGTGATCTTCTATAGCAGTGGTGTATTGGTATAAAAAACAGCCTAAATGGGGGAGGGGAGGGGTGTAGCCTGTGGAGGGCATGGGGACTGATGATATATATGCGGTATCAAGATGGGTCTGATGGTGTATGAGGAGCATGTGGACGTGAGTCATGGCATATAAGGGCATATGAAGGTGTTTGATGACAAAAAAGGGGCATCTGGATGGGTTTTGCACAGCCTGTAAAATGACAGAAGCTGATTGGCTGGTCATTTGTGGTTGAAGTATAAGCCAGTGAGAAGAGTAAAGAAGTGGACCACTGGAGAAGTTGCCCATAGCAACCAATTAGCTTCAAGGTAACATTTATAAAGTACATTCTATTAATTCTAAATAGAGGCAAATTTTTTGCTATGGGTAAATTCTTCATTGGTCCTCTTCTCCACTCTTTTCACTGATTAATGCAATAACGCCAAACTGCCAACCAATCAGATTCTAACAACTGAATTGTTGGTACTTTACTGGTGCATACAAACGGAGCAATCATACAGCGGTAACAATATCGCTGTCTGATCATCCTGCACACCACCAACTCACCAACGACTATAGCGACCCGCAATCAACGATCGCGGTTCCCTATAGTAACCTGGTCGATATTGACCAATATCTTCCATATGTGCCCGCGCATCGCAGGTCGTTGGTGGGTTGGCAGGAACCAAGAAATGCACGATATGAACGATAATGATGTGATCGATATCGTTATCGTTCATATCGTGCATTTATGTTGCTTCGTGTGTACGCACCATATCTCTCTCAGCTAATCTCTCTCCAAGCCTTGATACATCTACCCTCCTATGTGATAAACTGCATAGAAAAGTAGACAAAAGTTCCACGGGTTATCACTGCAGAGTCACCTAATGTCCGGTGATACCAGAGCAGTGGAAATAGAAGGTGGAAAGGAATCATAAACTTAAGCAGTTAAATCTGCAGAAGCACCTACTGCACAACCAGCCTAGAATTGCCAGAGCTGTCTTGTAGGGCACCAAGGAATCGTCTGACACATCCACCTCTGTCACAGAGCGAGTGAGAGCCAATGATCTGACACAATTCACAAGCACAATTAAAAAAATGGCATTTCCCAAATCTTTGGGAATCACCCAAATTGCTGCAAACAGAATTTTTGGGGCCTCATCCCCAGAGAGTAGAACCCTGACACACATACACAGCAGGCAGTTGGCACAAGGTTAAGGTTTAGTTTAGTGTTAAGGGTCTTATTCACAGCATTTGTAGAATGACCTAAATTTAATTTAAAAGCTAATCAGTATACTGTGCCAAGCAATGTGATAAAGAAGCAGAATTTATTCTATCGATTTAACACATTGATGCCCTGCATATGGCTATTTGGAGAGAGTTATCTTTTAAAAAAAACTATCTATCCCACTGAGATATTTTAAAATCCCTGCAATATAATAAATGTTTAAATGTATCGTTTATATATATTTGTAATATGTCATCCGAGGTTTAGACACAGTAAATATTTTAGTAGTAAGAATCATTCCTCACTGACTCTATCATCATTCACAATTAGGTCTCTTCTTTGGCTTTAATATGCTATCGCACATCAACATGTTGCTTAAAATGCATGGGTGATTTCCAAGGAAGATTTGAGCATGATTAAATAAAACAACGCAGCAGATTACAGTCCATACCCATCTGTGCATTTTGGGGAATTTTTGGAAACCAACATACTGTACAACAATGAATCATTGTTTAAAAATATTTATATAGTATGATGTATTTCAAGTAAGAGCAATAGATGCTAGTAACACAGAAAGTAAGTATGGCTATAGAACATACTGTACAATAAAGAAATATATGTTTATTTGTTGTGGTTAGTGTAACTTGTATGCAGCTTAGGGGTTTATTGACAAAATAGAGGGCCGTAATTGTCGGCTTTCACAGCTGAATTTAAGGTGCGTACACACGGGACGATCTGTACCACCAACGACATGAAAGATATCTTTCAAAGATCTCTTTCATTAAATGTACGGGCAGTTTATACAGCCCGTACATTTAAACGCACCCACTTTGGGTTTGAGCCAGCTGGTCTTAAAATTTACCCTATGACTGATGTCAGAGAAAGTAATATGTTCCTTCAAATTAGAACTGCGTTTATAGCACGAGAGTGGATCTTTTTGACAATGTGGTCCTAGTACTGGATCTGTGAGTAAAATGTGCCAGTGTTTCAAAATCAATTTCCTCATAAATGATGTTATTGAATAATTGCTTGAGAAAATCATCCTCTCATTTTCTACATCACTATTTTTTTGGGATTCAATAGATTATCTCTATTTAGATGTAAGCACTTTTCAATAGCTTCCTGTACCTACGGTATGTTATAACTATGTTACGTTGTAGTGAATGGAACTGAAGAAGCTTTTACCATTCAACAAATTACAAGTCCTTTTCCTATGCAGGCTGAACTGGGTCATTTCAGTTCAAAATATTTTTTTAATAGAAGATGCTGATTGTTTTCGCTAGATGTGCACATACACCAGCATCTGTATTCTATTATGTTATCTTATTAACTGAAGTGGTATGTTGCTCATATGATGCACTATTGCTCTGGATGTATTATATTATATTGTATTATTCATTATAATGTATTATAATACTACAATATATTTTCTTTCTGACTAGTTTTATGTTATGCCCATGATGCATATTCCATATCTGATAGTGCACAGTGGGCCTGATTATGAGGCGCTCGCAAAAAGCGAGCGCTCGCTTTGAATCAGGGTGGCCACATGGTTTTTTTTGTTCAGCCTCCTGGCCGCTCGCTAAGCTGTGGGTGACCACCCACAGCTTTAGCGAGCGGCAAGATGATGGTCGTGATGATCGCGACCATCGGGCTTGCGACAAGACCATTGTGGTAGGGTCTTGTCCGTCGCAAGCCCCAGTGAGCTTCTGGCTCTAATAGATAAGATTCCAAAATGAGGTGTGATGTCATCTTCCCGGGGTCGGATCTTGCGTGTTTTGGATATAAGTCCCTCCCGTGGTGATTCAGCGTCATTTGTCTCAGGACCGCTGGAGGGGAAGGAGGGTATGCTAGCTAGCTAGCTAGTGAGAGTAAGTGAGTTAGAAAGACAGTGAGACAGAGAAATAGACAGTTCAGGAGTCATGACAGGTTCAGTGACACTGTCTTTAATGGGCAGTGCCACCCACATCAGTGACAGTCCCCTAGGTGACAATGGCCGAGCTAGTTTTTTGGATAGAGTCCAGAAACATCATTTAATATTACTAATATTAGTTGTGTGTGGTTTAAAAAAAAAAAGTTTGTCAAGTCAAGATACTTTGCCTGTGATATATAATATATATATATAATAGTAATGGTAAGTATACTATCTGTGCAGTGTGTCACAGTCGGCTGGAAAGTTTTTTTTGGTTAAAAAAACTTCAGGCTGTATCATTGTGATAGATAAGTCAGTATCGGTCAGTAGGTCAAGGGCCAAGGCCTTATACTATCTGCGCAGTCTGTTGCAGTCAATGGGCACATTTTTTTGGTTCACAATAAAATTATATTTTTCTTTGGTTAAAAAAACTTCAGGTTGTGATACTATGTCTGTGATAGATAAATTAGTAATGGTCAGTAGGTCAAGGGCTACTGCCTTATACTATATGCGCAGTGTGTGCAGTTGGTTGGCACATTTTTTGTTTTTTAAACTTCAGGCGTCGAAATGGAACACGGTGATCAAACAATAGAACAGCAGGAGCAGCAACCAAGCACTAGTGCTGCAGCTGCTGCCACCACCAGTCATCATGATGATACTGCTTCAAAGTAATTTACTAAAGCCAATGCATACAGGCTTTCAGTCAGGGCATCTAAATTCCAAAAAAACATAATTTACTAAAGTACAATGCTAAAAAAAAAAAAAACTAGCTCTCCTTTCTATACATTATTAATACTTTAGTTTATTTTGTATCTTGTATTTTATGTAAAATACAAATGTAAAGCACTGAGGGCCTGATTCACTATGGATTGCTATTATGCTTATACACGCTCAACACAGTTGCTGAAATCAGTGGTGCATTACTTAATAGATTAAAATTTTTAAAAAGAACAGTAAAAAGAATATTGTAGCTATGACTTTAAAATTAATATTCTGCTGCATGGAGGAAAATGTACAATATGCCTCATGATATTGTGGTGTTAGCAAGTTGTAGTCCAAGCAAATAACTATTTCTGAAATGGAAATTACCTAGGTCATTTAGTGTACAATAATTAGTTAACTTTTCGCCTATCCCCACAATTTGCAGCAAGATACTGGAATATAAATTAATGTAAATAGTCAACTTTGAAACAAATACAACTAAAGCTCTTGTACTCTGCAGGAAAATGGGGGAAGGCATCCACCAGAAATTTGGGTAATTCTTGTAAAAATATTTACACACATAGGATGTGATTTAGGCTTACAGTACACATAAACATACTATATATTGTGCTTTATTTTAGTGCATTGTAAACATAATTCTGATCTATAAACATTTTAAGAGAAAGCTATAAAATGTTTTAACATTAATAACAAAAAATAATACTAATCATACATATGTAACGAAAAAAAAAAATCACACGAAAAGCTTAGTGTCCTTTCTAATAATTTGCAGTAGCTTATGTGCCAAAACCTCTCTATGCAAAGCCATTGTTCCTGGTCTTATCTTTGGCTTCCAACTAACCTTGACTGCTGCTTTCTCTAGAAACTGTTTATGAGAAAATGCATAAGTATTCAGTGTATGTAGACTAGAGTATAAGTATATATTTATTTGTTTGACTTTCTTAATATGGGATCAGTATATGGGGCAGTTTAAATCCCGACAGTGGAAGCCCGGCAGTGAGATCCCGACAGGTAAGTATTTTTTTGACCCCTTGATGAAGTTCATGTATGGATGAAATGCATTGGGACAGCTGACTCTTACCTGAAATGAACTTAACACAGATAAGCATTATATGAACTCTTTCAAGCTATTCAAATATATATATATTTTTTAAAGCATTTTAAAAAAAATTTTTGAATCTAACCTTAAAGTTTTTTGCGGATCTTTTATACATACTGTCCTGTGCTGCTATATTTATTTCTCAATTTGAACTGTTTTATTGATTATTTATTAGCACTACGATTGCACTTTATATACAATATTTGCACAAGCGTGCCTATATAAGAAATATTTTGCCAAATCCTACGATTAGGATTAAGGCATGTATAAGTATTTAATTGTGTGTGTTTGTTTATCCTGATATATGTTTTATTAAATTGATAATATTTTAATATTTGATCACATCGATATATCTTTATTTATTAATTTATGCACTAGATCTTTATTGCACTATCGCACTTTTGTCACAAAGTATACGTCAGTCGCTCAAAACTTAGTAAATCTACACCAAGTATTTTTTCCTATTTACTTACCTAACCCCCTGCCTAACCCTAACCCTCCTTTAGGGGTGCCAAACCCTAACCTCCCCCCTCAAGTGCCTAACCCTAACCCCCCTTTAAGTGCCTAAACCTAACTCCCCTTCCCTGCAGACTAACACTAAGTCTCCCGGGGGGGGGGTGCCTAACCTTACCCTCCCCCCGGGGGTGCCTAACCCTAACCCCCCTTGCCCTATCCTAACCCTAAACTCCAGGTGGGGTGCCTAGCCTTAGGTTTCCCCCAGGCAGAAACGGCTCCAGGCACGGTCAAGCCGGTCCGTCGCCCGGAGCTCTACTGTTTCCGGAGGGCGCAGGAAACACCCACCTCCCTCCCAGCGCTACAGTACACATTTAAGCTCACGGGGAGGGAGCGGAGGAGGGAAGGGGCGGCAACACAGGACGGTGCTGGGCGTAGCACAGCCTAGCACCGGCCCTGCCCCCAGAAGCCCCTAACCTAACCCCTCCCCCCCGCTCAGCTGTCCGCACCCGTTTACCTTCGATCGGTAAGTCGGGTGTCAGGCTCCCGGCGTAGGTCTAATGACAGGCGTCATTTAGATACTTGCCGGAATGAAACAGTTGGGATGCCGACTGCATCCCCTTAATATACAGTAACATGAAATAAATCTAAAGTTATACCAACACAAGGGAAAATCTATCAATACCTCTAACTGTTACTTTACAGGCAGTGTTTGAAAAATGATGGTTAGAAGCTGATTGGTTGGTACTCTCTCTTTATCCACTTTAACTCTCTCCAATCTTTGATTAATCTCCCCCATTGTTTCAAAAATGTACTGATTTTAGAATATGTGATTTTAAATTTGTCCATTATTGTTTTCTTTTTTGCATCATATGCTTTGATGTTCTGTGTTTCAGCATTGCAAATGAATATACCTATTACAAGGGCACAAACTTTATCTCAAGTGCCTAAAACCATTGAGATTATTTTTGGAGATTTTCATGGCATTGATGGTCCTCTTGCTCCACACTTCATATTACAGAAATCAATCATTTGTAGGATTGTAGGTTTAAAACAAAAAAAGAGATACATCTGGCATTAGTTAATCTGGTGAATTGAAATTCTCCATGTAATTCACCACAAAATTAGAGATTTGATAAAAGTCGACCTTTGATTGAATTTCCTCTAAATCACAGGTTCTCAAACTCAGTCCTCAGGACCCCAAACAGCGCATGTTTTCCAGGTCTCCTCACAGAATCACAAGTGAAATAATTAGCTCCACCTGTGGAACTTTTAAAATGTGTCAGTGAGTAATGAATACACCTGTGCACCTGCTGGGTGACCTGGAAAAAGTGACCTGTGTGGGGTCCTGAGAACCGAGTTTGAGAACCTCTGCTCTAAATCATCCACAAACTGTTTATTGAACCTGTTCCAGTTTTTTTTTTATTTTATGAGATACATGCTCAATACTAATAAATGTCACAAACAAATTAATGCATGTGTGGAAAAGTGGTGCAATCTTCAGAACCTTGAGTATTCTAGGTCTTCTGAGTAAGTAAAGTGGTGTTAAAATTAAAATATATGTACTTAAAAAACTCTGGAGCAAGCTTGAAGGCTCATAATGAAAACTATTTGGACAACATCTACTTCAGACGATTCACTAGCCGTTTATTGAAAAAAATGTTAGTTACAAATTTTGGGTGGTGATGTGGCAATACAAATCACTTGAAGAGTGCTACAATTGCTAAGGCAACACTTTACCAAAGAACGCATAATCAGTTGTTACTTTCCAACACTTCGATCATCGGACCTCACCCCATTAAACTTTTGGCTGTGTCATTTTGAAGAACCAATTGTATCGGAAAGGATGTCATTACCTGTCTGATTTTAAAGACAGCATTAGAGGTCGTGTGCTAGCTATCCTACATGACATGTTTCATTCTGCTATAGAGAATGCTGTTCTTTGAATGGAAACTGTTGCTGACCACAATGGAGGACACATTGAACAATTGTAGTGCCCTTTAAGTGATTTGTATCACTACATCCTCAGAATGTTGACATAATTACAATGTCGACATATGAAATGTCAAAATGTGAAATGTTGACATACACAGATAGACATTATTGTATTTTGCAAGGGCAAAGAGGAAAAATTCCTTTTTTGGGGAACTCTTGAATTGTACTAGTGTAAAGGTTATGATAATTAAGACTTAACTTTTATTACCTACTTATATAAAATATAAAATTAATGATTGTTAAAATTTTAAGATGAAAATATATTAATTAATTACTATGTCCTAGATAGTATTAAAAACTGTGTATCTAGGAATTCCCCTCCGATCACGAATGTTCAATTTAATATGCTGTAGTGCAATATTCAACGTGTACTATTCAACTGAAATAAAACTGCTACATTGTTACCAAGTCATAACTGGGAGAAGCATGCATTATTCATGTAGATTATTGTGTATATCCCATTGTATAGTGGCTTCTGAAAGAATAGGGTTAGTGCACATAAAGATAGAAGAATATATATCAACACGTATAACTTATGGAATTCTCATGCAGTAATTGTTATCACAAGTCTGTTTAGAAACAAGTAATCAAAGATCTATTCAATCTTATTGCACATATCACATATAGTCATGGAAATCCAAGGTTAGTACCCACAGGTATAACTCAAAGTATCAGTCATAGCAATTTTTGGATTTCAATCAAACATCTGTATCAAGGCAAGTAATCAGTAGTATATTGTATGTATCACAAAGGAAAACACAAAATCAGGGCGCTAAACTAACAAGGAAGGAATGAAGTGATGATAATAATAATAAAAATAATAGTGATAATAATATTAATCGTGGACTAATCACAGTACTTATTAACAGGACCTACTTAATTTGAGAGACAATACAAAGATAAATCAGATAGGTCTCAGATGACAGCTGCTGCCGATAGAGGAGCTGACCCTCTTATACAACATAGAAAAAACACAGAATGGAAGCGCTATCCCTGAGAACCATAATAATAAGGTATAATATTTTCAACTAAATCAGTGTTGAATTAACACAATAAACATTAAATGAGCTGGTAATTGATAGACAATTCATGAGCAGATCAATAAAAAACTTTATATAAGAAGAGAATTATAAAAACCAAAAAAATAAAGATAAATTAAAAAAAACACAGAAAATTAAATGAACATTTAAAGATAAAATCCAAATGAAATTAAATACACATAAATTACAGTAATAATAGTAATGAACATCAATTGGCTTAAAACCATCTAATTGGTAGTGTAGCAATTTCATGTAATAATAGCTTGCTGAATTTAGCTTAGGAAATAAACCTGTAACCCAGGAGTCAGAACAAATGCCTTTTGGCAGCAACTAGAATGCAACACACTTTCAATAAGCTGCAACAGTGTTGCCAGTCAATGTCAATAGATGCTGAAATTTTAGTTCTCCTATAAGCATTCAATGTACTTTAATAGCTGTATTAGGCAAGTTGTAGTAGTAGCCACCGGTAGTGAAGGGGTTTGTAGAAAACAGGTGTACACCTAATGCACATATAATGACACCGGGATTTAAGACTAAATCCCTATAACACTGCCGATGTAATCCCGATAAGGCCTGTATAGGAGTCCCGATTGGAGTACAGGGACAGTACATATACAATGTCCTTGCAAGCGAACACTCTGGAGCCAGTGATTAAATCGGCCGCCGTGGAAAATAATAATATGGTACCTCAGTGTCCAGTTAGCGGGATCCACAGCCTCCGGCCATCCGGGATGTATCCTTACTGAGTGCACTCGTGGCCGCCTAATTATTGTCTGCCGGCGCTCTGTACTTGATCAGCGGGACAGTAGTAACTGCATCGTGCGTCCGGGAACTCCTAGTCCGGCTCCAGTCAGGCTGCAGTGTGAATGAAATTAGCCCACGTGGGGTTCAGCTGTGCAGAGTCAGCAAACGGGGGTTGTGAGCTTGATGCGTTTCTCGGCACTTGCCGTTTCTTCAAGAAGCAGTTTCCCCAATGATGAACACAGTGGCTTTAAATACCACATATAGCCAATCAAAGAAACAATCCCACACCTAGGTCTCATTGGTGTTAAATTATCTGACATAGTCAGGTCTTTCATAAAACCTATTTCTGTGTTAAGTAGCATGGAAATTAAACCTCAGCGAACACAATCATATATAAGGAAGAAAACTTATTATTAACAGTGAGTACAAATAAACACCTTCCATACATCCATATAGAGAATCTTATGATTAAATTTAATTAAAACCTATACACAATCAGCTGGCTAGTTAAAAATATATAATAATATAATAAAATAATAATTAATAATAGCAGCAACCTTCCTAGAAGTCTTTAACCGTTCTCACTTAATAAATAAGTAAAGATAGAGAAAAAAAGAATAATAATAGTAGTAATATGCCAAGTGGTATCAAACTGACAGAATAGATGTCTAATCATAAAGAACCACTCTTCTACATCATCAAGCATTAATTTGTATACATCCACACATAGATAAATAAATCAATAACTCCAGCTAAATTAGTAAATAAATAAATAAATAAATATGGACATACCCCAAAAAGTGCTCAAAATCATACAAAATCATGAATAATATTCCCAATCAATTCCTAATGATTTATCATAGTGAAGCATATTTAAAAAGTCACACTTACACCTAAATAATAGCAGACATTATATTACCAATAATAATCATAATTATAAATATATATATATAAAGTCATGATTTGGCCTTCAACACATCACACCAAAAATATAATGAATAATAAAAATAATAATTATAATAATTAATAAATAAATAATAAATAATAATGAATAATAAATAATAAAAAATTATATTACATAAAAAAGTATTTAATCCACAGTACCCTGTCCCACATAACAAAGGAACTGGCTAATTCTAATGAATTGATCTAAATTTACCCTAACAATATAATGACATATCTAAGATTAGCCTCTTTTTAATCCATAATTCATAAATATTGCATAAAGAGATTATCATTGCCAATGATCTCATGGCCTAGCCATAGATCTCAAAGGCCCAGTCACGAGAGAATAAAGAGGAAGCAGCATGGAAAATATTCAGGGATAATGCATAGTGATATAATCTACAAAAAGGTCAAGGGACCTCATCCGATTACCTACAAGGACCTGTAATCTAATCTAAGAAGTCCTCAGACCCACAAATAGCAGCCAGAGAAATAAAAATTGATATGAGGGATGGAAAAAAGCGTAATATTTTGTTTTAAATTCACTATATGTATTGTGTGTGTCAATTTGTTTTCTTTATATTTCGCTGTACAATTTTAATTGATCAATAAAAGTTATTTTTTAGCTATTTTGGATCCCATTTTGATGTATAATAACAATTATTATTAGGTCCGGGTGTGCCCCATATAGGAATACTTCTTCTTTCTTCTTTGTCTTCATACCACCAAAACCAAAAGGTTTTTTTAAATGTGGCTCTACCTGATGCTTGACATGACAACATGTGAATTCAAATAATTCAACAGTGACTTAATTCTCTAGTGGATAGGAGTTCAATATTGATAGTTTTATTAATTGCAAATCCACTTTTGTGGTCTATGTCCTACAATGTGACTGTAGAATACAGTATGTAGGATGGACTACATGAGCACTTAGTACATGGTTCCTTGAACACAGACGAGGTGTAGTGAAGAGTCCTACCAGTCATAATGTCCCCAGACATTTTTCTTCTTGCCCAGAAGGAGGTATAGAAAGGCTCAATATAACAGCTATTGAACAAGTTAAAATCACGAACTGTAAAGGAGATAGATTTAAACATCTATGTAGGAAAGAGGCCTTTTCAATCTTTAAGTTGAACACCTTGACACCACATGGACTTAATGACACTATAGAACTCAATAATGTGTAATTTTTATTAGGTGTTATATTGTTATCCCTCCATACCCCCCCTTTTTTCCATCCCTCATATCAATTTTTATTTCTCTGGTTGCTATTTGTGGGTCTGAGGAATTCTTAGATTAGATTACAGGTCCTTGTAGGTAATTGGATGAGGTCCCTTGACCTTTTTGTAGATTATATAACTATGCATTATCTCTGAATATTCCATGCTGCTTCCTCTTTATTCTCTCATGACTGGGCATTTGAGATCTATGTCTCGGCCATGAGATAATTGGCAATAGTAATCTCTTTATGCAATATTTATGAATTATGGATTAAGAAGAGGCTGATTTTAGATATGTCATTACCTCGTTAGAGTAAATTTTGATCAATTTATTAGAATTAGCCAGTTTCTTTGTTATGTGGGACTGGGTACTGTGGATTAAATACTTTCTTATGTAATATAATTTTTTATTATTTATTATTCATTATTTATTTATTAATTATTATAATTATTATTTTTATTATTCATTATAATTTTGGTGTGATGTGTTGAAGGCCAAATCATGACTTTATATATATAAATTTATAATTATGATTATTATTGGTAATATAATGTCTGCTATTATTTAGGTGTAAGTGTGACTTTTTAAATACGCATCATTATGATAAATCATTAGGAATTGATTGGGAATATTATTAATGATTTTGTATGATTTTGAGCATTTTTTGGGGTATGTCCATATTTATTTATTTATTTATTTACTAATTTAGCTGGAGTTATTGATTTATTTATCTAAGTGTGGATATATATACGAATTAATGCCTGATGATGTAGAAGAGTGGTTCTTTATGATTAGACATCTATTCTGTCAGTTTGATGCCACTTGGCATATTATTACTATTATTATTATTCTTTTTTTCTCTATCTTTATTTATTTATTAAGTGAGTACGGTTAAAGACTTCTAGGAAGGTTGCTGCTATTATTAATTATTATTTTATTATATTATTATATATTTTTAACTAGCCATCTGACTGTGTATAGGTTTTAATTTAATTTAATCTAAACATTCACTATATGGATGTATGGAAGGTGTTTATTTGTACACACTGTTAATAATAAGTTTTCTTCCTTATATATGATTGTGTTCGCTGAGGTTTAATTTCCATGCTGCTTAACACAGAAATAGGTTTTATGAAAGACCTGACTATGTCAGATAATTTAACACCAACGAGACCTAGGTGTGGGATTGTTTCTTTGATTGGCTATATGTGGTATTTAAAGCCACTGTGTTCATCATTGGGGAGACTGCTTCTTGAAGAAATGGCAAGTGCCGAGAAACGCGTCAAGCTCACAACCCCCGTTTGCTGACTCTGCACAGCTGAACCCCACATGGGCTAATTTAATTCACACCGCAGCCTGACTGGAGCCGGACTAGGAGTTCCCAGACAGACGCTGCAGTTACTACTGTCCCGCTGATCAAATAAAGAGCGCCGACAGACAATAATTAGGCGGCCACGAGTGCACTCGGTAAGGATACATCCCGGATGGCCGGAGGCTGTGGAACCCGCTAACTGGACCCTGAGGTACCATATTATTATTTTCCACGGTGGCCGAATTAATCACTGGCTCCAGAGTGTCCGCTTTCAAGGACATTGTATATGTACTGTCCCTGTACTCCAATCGGGACTCCTATACAGGCCTTATTGGGATTACATCAGCATTGTTATAGGGATTTAGTCTTAAATCCCGGTGTCATTATATGTGCATTAGGTGTACACCTGTTTTCTACAAACCCCTTCACTACCGGTGGCTACTACTACAACTTGCCTAATACAGCTATTAAAGCACATTGAATGCTTATAGGAGAACTAAAATTTCAGCATCTATTGACATTGACTGGCAACACTGTTGCAGCTCATTGAAAGTGTGTTGCATTCTAGTTGCTGCCAAAGGCATTTGTTCCAACTTGGGTTACAGGTTTATTTCCTAAGCTAAATTCAGCAAGCTATTATTACATGAATTTGCTTCACTACCAATTAGATGGTTTTAAGCCAATTGATGTTCATTACTATTATTACTGTAATTTATGTGTATTTAATTTCATTTGAATTTTATGTTTAAATGTTCATTTAATTTTCTGTGTTTTTTTAATTTATCTTTATTTTTTTGGTTTTTATATTTCTCTTCTTTTATAAAGTTTTTTATTGATCTGCTCATGAATTGTCTATCAATTACCAGCTCATTTAATGTTTATTGTGTTAATTCAACACTGATTTAATTGAAAATATTCTAAAGTATATTATATGTTATTGTACATATTCCATACAGTCACACTGTGAAAGCAATACAAATTGCACCAAAAAGGATGGCATCAGTTATTGATCATTTAGATACTACGAACATTATTGCATTGCACCAAATCCATGAGAGGCAGAATTGCACATATTCTCAATATTACATGAACCCCAGATGTTAACAGTAGTTTGTTTAATAATATTACACAATTCTCTGTGCAGTGTTGTTATTTCCAGTTATATTGCTCATAATCCTTAAAAATAAAGTTATACGGTAAATGTAGAATATGGAGCATGAGTCCACGATACTTTATTAGTTGCAGATAGCAGCAATAAGCAGTAAATAATGTTTTAGCAACAATGAACAAACACTAAATGATGTCAGTTTTATGTAGTAACATCAATTTTTGTGTTTTTAATGGATCTGATAGCTAAATTAGCCAACGTAATGTAAATGCACATTGCATAAACCTTAAGATACTAGTTATTGCACAATTCCCTATAGATCATTGAAATAATATGCACATAATCCTTAAGGTAAATGCTTATCGTCAACAAATTGCATATGTTCTCATTATTGCGTAGACCCTAGCTATTAACAGTTATTATCTACAACATTGCACAGATCCCCAAAAAACATAATTGCATCCAATTAAATTGTCCATTATCCTATAAATAATATAGTATGGTAGGTGAGGAGTGTAGCATGTAAGTCCTCAATTTCAGCAGACAGGCTGACAGGCAGACAGGCTGACGAGTTCCCTCCTGCATGCTGATTCCTGTCCCCGCGCTGATTCCCAGCCACATGCGGCTATTCAGCACTACACAGACCTGGTAAATAAGAGCAGCGCTCTGACATTATATTGCACACAGGAGATTTGTTTGTTTTGTGTAAGAAAAGCCTATGTGAGATCTTTACACTCACAATTTAGGTTAATATCTTTCACAGGTTTCATTATCATTATCTTGTTTCTTTCTGGTGGTTTTTATGACTGGTCTGGGCGAATTTAACCCCTGCAATACCAATAGGCACCAGGGACTATCTAACTCCCACTACAAAGACCTTTAACATAATACCACTATACTTCATTTTCTATAGACATTAGCTTCCTCACTCTCTCATTACCAGTTCACTACGTAGGAATCGAATAACAGATGAAAGCAGAAGTGAGGAACACATAAAATGTCTTACTAATCTTTTATTTCCTGCATTAAACATATCTATATCTATCTATCTATCTATCTATCTATATATATTGTATTTGTCTGTTCCGTGAACAAGGAGTGACATCCGAAACGTTGGAACATCAACATTGTCTCCTGTAATTTGTTTTTTGAGTCCAGACGAGTGCCGCTCTTAGGAGGTTATTTGTGCTGTGGATCTTACAGCAGCTGAGCACCCTGGCCCTATCGACTCTTGATTGATGGGAGTGCCATCCTTAAGTTAGATTTTATATATATATATATATATATATATATATGTGTGACCTGTTTTCAATCTTGGAGATTATGTGCCGTTGATACTAATAACAAGATAAAGCTTTCAATACACACTGTCTTGTCTCTAATTCTATCTCCTATATTGATCAACAGACTGTTGCTTAAACATTTATTCAAATTAATTAGCTTGTGCTAAATTAGGGTATTAACCCTTTCAATACACCAATATTGATGTTGTTACGTTTATTTTACATCATGTGTGTTCATTGCTGTCAACTGTAAAATGTTGAAATTGAGGACTTAGATGCTACACTCCTCACGTACCATACTATATTATTTAGAGGATAATGGACAATTTAATTGGATGCAATTATGTGTTTTGGGGATCTGTGCAATATTGTCGATAATAACTGTTAATATGTAGGGTCTACGCAATAATGAGAACATATGCAATTTGTTGACGATAAGCTATTACCTTAAAGATTATGTGAAATATATTTTTGATCATATTATTTAAATGACCTATACGGAATTGTGCAATAACTAGTATCTTAAGGTTTATGCAATGTGCATTTACATTACGTTGGCTAATTAAGCTATCAAATCCATTTAAAACACAAAAACTGATGTTACTACATAAAATTGACATCATTTAGTGTTTGTTCATTGTTGCTAAAACATTATTAACTGCTTATTGCTGCTATCTACAATTAATAAAGTATCGTGGACTCATGCTCCATATTATGCATTTACCGTATAACTTTATTTTTAAGGATTATGTGCAATATAACTGGAAATAACAACATTGCACAGGGAGTTGTGTAATATTATTAAACAAACTACTGTTAACATCTGGGGTTCATGCAATATTGAGAATATGTGCAATTCTGCCTTTCATCCACCACTACCTCATGGATTTGGTGCAATGCAATAACGTTCATAGTATCTAAATGATCAATAACTGATGCAATCCTTTTTGGTACAATTTGTATTGCTTTCACAGTGTGACTGTATGGAATATGTGCAATAACATAATATAAATATACTACTGATTACTTGCCTTGATACAGATGTTTGATTGAAATCCAAAAATTGCTACAACTGATACTTTCAGCTATACTGTACCTGTGGGTACTAACCTTGGATTTCCATGACTATATGGGATATGTGCAATAAGATTGAATAGACCTCTGATTACTTGTTTCTAAACAGACTTGTGATAACAATTACTGCATGAGAATTCCATAAGTTATATGTGTTGATATATATTCTTCTATCTTTATGTGCACTAACCCTATACTTTCAGAAGCCGTTATACAATGGGATATACCCAATAATCTACATGAATAACGCATGCTTCTCCCAGTTATGACTTGGTAACAATGTAGCAGTTTTATTTCAGTTGAATAGTACACGTTGAATATTGCACTACAGCATATTAAATTGAACATTCGTGATCGGAGGGGAATTCCTAGATACACATATTTGAATACTATCTAGGACATAGTAATTAATTAATATATTTTTGCCTTAAAATATTAACAATCATTAATTTTATATTTTATATAAGTAGGTAATAAAAGTTGGTCTTAATTATCATAACCTTTACACTAGTACAATTCAAAAAGGAATTTTTCTTCTTTTCCCTTGCAAAATACAATAATAGATATATACATATTTATATATTGCAGGGAGCAGAACTAACACATTGTTATTTACATGTTTATACCCAGAACAATAACGTGCTACAATTGGTTAATAGATTAGCAAATATCATTATTACTAACCTGTGCAGGGTCTCTTTTCCCATTCCTTTTTCCCTTCCAATATAGTGATACTCAGATAGACGACAGTGTTAGGCGCTACTGGAAGAGTTAGGGTTAGGCTGTGGGAGACGTTAGGGTTAGGCTGCTGGGGGGTGAAGAGTTAGGAACTAGGGTGAGAGTTAGAACCAGAAATGCTGGACAAGTGACTGCCGGGACCCAGAAGAAGATGCTGGAGCTGGTTATCCACCTGTGATTTTAGGTCGACATTCTGCCATGTCATCCATGTAGACATAATGAATGTTGACATGGTCACTGTCAACATGCTAAACATGTCTACATGCTGCATGTCAACATTTAAACAATGTCAACATTCTCGTGTCGACCTGATGCAGTGATCCTGGCTGCAGGGTGCCATTCCAGGTATTATGCTAGCTATAAGCATGGGCTGTGGGGCAATGATGTTGCCGCCCACAAACCCTGTGCTCTGCGGTGAGCACCACTCACACACCCTGGTTACAGTCCTGTATCTAATGTGTTCCCTTCCAAGTTCCATTCACTGGACATCTTTTTGTGGTATCTGGGGGTATATTTGCTAAACATCATTATTTCAGTGCTGCTGATTGAGGGAATGGAAGGATAAGAAAATTACTATTCTCTGATTCCCTTCCTCTGGTGCCCCATCATCTCCCCTGGTGTTCTCTTCCCTGACACTCTCTACCTAGGGACCTCTCCCCTGCAACCTTCTATTTTATTTCTGTTTAAAATAAAAATAAGACAAACAACAAAATATAGGGAACTGTCACTTTATGGTATGCTGGAGTTATTCTTTAGCACTGGGGAAAAATATATTTTGCATATCAAAAAAACAAATAAAACCAAACAGGAAAAAGAAACACAAAAGTCCCTAAAAATTAACAAATGAAACCAGGACACCTCATATATAATATAGTATGTTTTACTGAAGTTCACTTACAAGCAATATGAATATTTTGTCTTGTCTTCACACTATACATAACTCTAACTGAAGTCATTTTTCATTTATTGAGCTTAATAATAATATTTTTACTTACACATGAAGTAAAGCACTATATTTAATGTCACCGTGAGAATATTTTGATTTTAGATTTACTATAAAGAACGGTTGGAGAATGACATAACCTTGCTAGCATGAACATAAACCTACATAAATCTGACATTTTAGGAAGGGATTCTGGTATTAGAGGACTGAGCTGGATAATATTTCATTTGTGAGTCTCTTTCCCAAGTGTAGCCCATAGACAGAATTCATAATATGAAATGTATCAACATAATATGAAAATTAAAGGATAGATGATAGATAGATAGATAGATAGATAGATAGATAGATAAATAGATAGATATACCCTGCATTTGAACATATTAATTTTCCACCTATGTATTTAATAGAGATGAGCAATTCAGTTTTGGGCCAAATCTTCACATCAAGGCCCTGATTCAGAGCCGGACGCTCTGACCAGAGCGCTCGCTCTGAATCAGGGCCCACCTCCATTAAAATGGAGCGTCCTCCTGGACGCTCGTATAGCTGTGGGTCACCACACACAGCATATATGAGCGTCCAGCAAGATGGTCGCGATGGTCTTGACCATCGCGACCATCGGACTTGCGAGTGAAACCCTGTGGTCGGGTTTCTCAACCGCAAGGCCAGGAGTGATTTTGGCTCTATCAGAGCCAAAATCACCCCCACTGATGTCAGTGGGGCCAGCTTCAGACGGTAGACGTTCCCATAGGAACGCCTCCGTCTGGCAGGCACGCCCCCGGAACGCCCACCAAAGGGGGCGTGCTGTCAATCAACATCGACAGCACGCCCCCTTTGGTGCGAGACCCGGAGCGATGGAAAGTCCTTCGCTCGCCGGGTCTCGCGCATGCGCACGACGGAGCTCCCTCCGTCGTGCGCATGCGCAGTGGGGAACATCGACCCACTTGCGAGCGTACTGCCGCTCGCGAGTGGGTCTGAATGACCCCCCAAGTTTGGATCTCAGAACAAGGCAAAATGTCATCTTTCACAGACATATTGGCCACAGGTGTAACTAAAGTTCAAGGCAAATAAAAAAATGGTGCCCCCTAAAAATAGCTCTATAGGTGTACAGGATGGCCCAAAAGTAGGTATACAGTTTTGTTCATTAAATTATTTGCCAGACAAGTTGGTGGAACAGTGTCAAGTGCTATCCCTGCCATAATTTCAATTCTGCCACAAAAAATAAAATGAATGAAAGATCATTACTATATCAGTGACGGCTCCAGAGGCAGGGCAGTCCAAACTTCAAATAGGGGAATCACACCAACTGTCACCCCAAATGCTGCCAAACATCACTGGCAGTTGGTGTGGCTCCCCTATTTGAAATTTGGACTGCCCTGCAGCCCCACTTCTAGAGCAGCAACTGACTGTATACCTACTTTTGGGCCACCCTGAATAGATAGATAGATAATAGATAGATAAATAGATAGATAGATACTGTATGTAGGGCTTGTCAAATATTTCTAAAATCTAGGAGCCAGCTTAAAGGTTTAAGAGCCAGACCATCTGCTGCCAAAATATATGAAAACTTCTATAGAACAACACACATGCACTTCCCTGCATGCCATCAGAGCCTTCTGCATGTTAGTCCCAGGAACCCAATTCATAGTATGCCACACAGCAGTGACCCCAATTCATAGTATGCCACACTGTAGTGCCCCCAATTCATAGCATGACATACACAGTGCCCCCAATTCATAGTATGCAACAGCATAGTGCCCACCAATTCATTGTACACATTAGTGCCCCAAATTCTTACTGTGACATACCACAGTGCCCTCAATACATAATATGCCACATCGTTGTTACCCACCCAATTCATAGTATTACCAATGGGATGTCATAATCCCAAAATCATATGTGCAAAGTGATCAATGAAATTAAAAATAAAAAAGAAATAAGACAGTAATAATATACATAATTACATATCAGAAAACTTAACAAATGTTGCTAGAAATTCATACAAGATATATTAATGTAGAATGCATGTCAAACTCACTGGAAATTTATGATGTAATTTATAGTTACTTTGCAACTTATGATACTCTATTTACAGTGAGTAGGAGTCATGGTACTAACCGTCAGTGCCAGCAGATGGTATGGCCCTGGCGCATGAGCAGCAGGGACACCTCGCATGCGCATAACACCGGCTTCTGGGGACTGCATTGGTTGCTGCCTCAAGAAGCCCTGTAGGGCTGCCTGAAAGCCAGAGCAGCGGCTTCCACTGAAAGCCACTTTCTGCTAATTGCAGCACGGACTGTCAGTCTCAGGGGAAGGAAGCATCTCCCCCTGGGGCTGCCTGTCCTGTGTGTGACTGGCAGGTAGCACTTCCAATGGAAAGTCACTGCCAGTCACACTGTAACCTGTGCAGTCACAGACTACAGCTGGCTCACTGTAGTAGCAGATTTTACTGCAGTCCCTAGGTAAAATCTGCCACTGGTCAGTACTGATGTCAGAGAGGCATCTGAACAATCATAGAGGTGAAGGGTCAACTACTGCCATTCTTGTCTATGGCAGCAGCAGCTAACGAGTTCCTGCACAGGGTAAGGAGCAGCACAGGGGTAAATGCTGCACAGGGGTAATAGGCAGCACACAAAGGGGACAAGTACACATGGTGAGAGTAAGGGAGCAGCACAGGGGTGAGGTGGCAAGCACACAGCGTGAGGTTTCAGGCACACTTGGTGAGTGTAAGGGGTCAGCACAGGGGTGAAATGGCAGTCACACAGGGTGTGAACAATGGGGTAGCACAGGGGTGAGGTGGCAGGCACACAGGCTGACGGTAAAGGGGCAGCACAAGGGTGAGTTGGCAGGCACACAGGGTGAGGTGGCAGGCACACAGGGTGAGGTGCAGACACACAGGGCGAGGATAAGGGGGAAAAACAGGGATGAGATGGCAGGCACACGGGGTGAAGAGGCAGGTACACAGAGTGATGGGTTAGGGGGCTGCACAAGGATGAGGTAGCAGGCACACAGGGTGAGGGTAACATCAGATCCACAGTCTGGTGCAAGCCCCACCAACAACCCAGGGCCCCCCAGGGTCGGACACCGCACACACCCAATGATGCTGGCTCCAACGGTTACCCTCCATCCCTGCCACATCCTACTTCCATTGACCTGTGGTGCCAGCTACCTCCCCATGACTTTGTGGGGCGGGTGAGGCTACCAAGTCCCAAACTTCCAGCCCACTCCTGGATGGAGTGGGGTTGGAGGCAGAGCAGGGGAAGGCTGGGAGGGAGCACATTCTTTAAATAAGCACTCGGCGGTATGACCTGCAGTGAACACTCCGCTGGGTACACTGTCCTGGCTGGCGGCGCCCTCCTGTGTCGGGTCTATCACAGCACCCATGGCCCCTCGCCCCACCTTAGATATGCCTCTGATCTCAGCACAGATGTCTGATAGATGATGTTTTGCATTGTTCTAAGATCCAAACTTTATGGAAAGATTTGAGCCAAAACCAAATGCACATCTCTAGTATTTAGTTCTGCTTTCATTTTTCTAAGTTGACAGACAACCTACGTTCACTTGAAAATAAAACTGCCGCTCTTGCTCACTAAGCTGTAGCAGCATCAGATAACAACTTTACATTTTCCCTGTACAGTATTGTTTCTATAATTATATAAAAAGTAACGGTAATGTTCTTTTATTCCCAATAGGGGGCTTCACCAATCACCCTCTCATGGCTATAGAATAGTAGCAATAGTGCCACATCAGTTGTTGCAGTGTAGAATGATTGGAGCCCAGGCTGACAGCCTATTGCTTCTTTTCCACATGGAGATAATTAAAGAATTTTAATTTATGCAATTATGTTACACACTGTTCAGCAGTATTACTTTATTTACATTGTGGCCACCTGTCCTCTATGCATCTGTGCACAGCATGTGAAAAATATTAAATATTTCCACGTATTTTTTGTTTTGCTCTAGAACGTCCATGAAATAGTTGTGTGATCAAGGCTCCTGTAACTTCTATAGAGTTGCTGTGATAAAGGCGCTCTGTGCCCTATCTTTATGACTATAAATAAAATACAGCTGTAAACCCGAATACATGACCTATCCGCATTGTTCATCACGGTTTTCCTCGCGGTTGTGTCAAGACATCACTGTGAGCGTGATAAACAGCCTGTCCTTGCTTTTGGGTCACTGTCTTTGATTTTTCTACATCCCTTAATAAACTCAGCACTATAGAGTCTGAACATGAAAACCTGCTTGCCAGTGTACTCTGATAATTATGTCATTCCTACATTGATATATTTATTCTCATTGTTGTACAGCATCTGGGAATTTTAAAGTGGAATATATAAGCATGTACATGTATTGTAATGTAAAATGTAAATGCTGCAGAGTGGGTACTATGATTAGTTCTGCAGTATCTGACATAGAGCCGCAGTGAGAATCCTTGTGGAAGTGAAGCTCTATAGTACAGTGCCCGAATTATAAAGGTAGGAAATTGTGTATAATAATGTAAATGTTTTTCCTGGTGTCTCATTTTATTCCCATCAAGTGTTCTGACATTTAAGGGAAACATAAAATCGTGCATTTAGTGCTGTTTACAAGGTTTTAAAAATGGTTTATTTCAATTTTAGGAATGAATGAGAACAAAATATGAACACAAATATGTTTAAAGGGCACGTTCACTGTTATACTACAATATATTACATTATACATGCATTTTCAACTTTAAGCGTTTTGTTTTTTAGATTATCCCGTATCGCTACAGTGTTTGCAGTTACTATGGGTATTGTGGAACCTGGGGCCCCAGGGTGCAACTCAATGCTCACTCATTTCAGTTGGGAAAGGGAAGACCAGGTTTCGGTGTACCCCATTTCTGTACCTATCGCCATGTTATAACAGTGAGTCTGGCTCATGCTATGTTAAGACCCCATTACTCTGCCAAACTGTGCTTACTGTGGTTGGAATATAGAGATAAATAGGTCACACGCACATGGAAATATGGTTAGATAATGCATGGGAATGAGGGGAAACAGGACACACACAGAAAAAAGCAACACACCGGACAACAACACAATATAGTGGGGCTAAAAGACAGCTGTGCACAATCCATAATAAAGGATAACTAAATAATTACACAAGGGGGAGGCAGAATGGAATCGGCATGATATCACAGCTGCCGCATGGCAAAGAGTTCGAATCCCGGCAGCGGCAGCCCGTCAAAACAGCAGAGCCCGGCAGCGGAAGCCTGACAGCGCTGGAAATCCCGATCGTGGTAAGGTAAATATGTACTAACCTAACCCCCCTAACCCTAACCCTCCTTAGGGGTGCCTAACCCTAACGTCCCCCCCTGTGCCTAACCCTAATCCCCCTTCTAAGTCCCTAACCCTAACCCTCCCTCCCCCTAGCCTAACCCTAACCCTCCCGGGGGGGTGACTCACCCTAAGTCCCCTCCGGGTGCCCTAAACCTAACCCTCCCCCCCCCCCGCGGCTGTCCGCTCGTGGTGCCCGGCGTCCGCTCGATCGGGATGCGGGGCGCCTGTCTCCTGGCATCGGGGAAATGAGCGGCGTCTAGATATAGACGCCGGTCATTTATCCCACAGCGGGATAAAACAGTCGGCTTCCCGATTGTATTCCGGCAGAATATGCACAATGCTCAATCCAATGGATCCTACAGAACAGCAGAACAATACAATATGGTAGTCACAAGCACTCACAAAACATGACATTAGGTAACACATAGGGCAGATACACCACATGGGGTGCACACGTGTTGGCACATACAATACAAAGGGATCACAAATAACAGTTACAACACATTGGGTGCACAGGGGTGGGCATACAACACAAAGGGATAACACAGGACAGTTACATAACATGTGGCACACAAGGGTTGGCACAGACAATAGAGAGGAATCGCACAGGAGAGTTTCACAACATGGATGCACAAGGGATGGCACAGACAATAAAAAGGATCTCACAACATGAGTGCCCAGGGGATGGCATAGGCAATACAAAAGGATCACATAAGACAGTTACACAACATGGGTGCCTGAGGTTTAACACACACAATTCAAATGGATCACAAATGACAGTTACACAATGTGGGGTGCATATGGGTGGGTACACACACTACACAGCGATTACACATCATAGTTACACAACATGGGACGCACATAGGTTAGCATACACAATGTAAAGGGATCACACAGGACAATTACACACAGTGGAGTGGAGTACAATGATATTTGTACAGAGCAAAGGGATACATACTGCAATCACTTCAGGTCACACAGAAACACAGGCTCAACCAGAGGTAAATACAGAAAGACAATAGAAAGTTTTGAACATAGATGTTCACAGACCATTAACAGATAGGGAGGGAAATGAGGGTATAATAACAGAATAAGGTCAGCCACGTACTGTGGGTCACACCAGTTACAGGGAACAGACTAACCATAAGGAAATCAGTTGGAATAGACAAGGGGGCAGAGGTATCAAACTTTGTAAAGAGGGAAAGTGGTGAAGTTTCCCATAGTTACCAATCAGATTCTGCCAGTGCAAACAGCAGCAGCATCTAACAGATGCCAGCTCAATCAGAGGCAGGCTACTCTGTGTATCATCGGTTTCACTAAGAAGCATACCGCTAAGAACCTCTTACAGAAACTCAGGGAACATTGCAAAATGGCTTACCCTGCCTGGACTCTGCTCGGGATTTGTGATTTCTGACAATGCCACCAAAATTGTGAGAGCATTACATCCAGGCAAATTCGAACATGTCCCATGTTTTGCTTACACAATTCATTTGGTGGTGCAACATTTTTTAAAAATGACAGGGGCGTGCAGGAGATGCTCTCGGTGGCCCGAAAAATTTCGGGACATTTTTGACATTCAGCAACTGCATACTCGAAGATTGCAGGATCAGCAAGTACTGTTGAATTTGCCCTGCCATCAGCTGAAGCAAGAGGTAGTAACTAGGTGGAACTTTACCCTCTATATGCTTCAGTGGATGAAGGAGCAACAAAAGGCCATCCAAGGCTACACAACAGCCTATGACATAGGGAAAGGAGCAGAAATGCACCTTAGTCAAGCGCAGTGGAGAATAATTTCCGTGTTGTGCAAGATTCTCAAACCATTTGAACTTGCCACATGTGAAGTTAGTTCAGACACTGCCAGCTTGAGTCAGGTAATTCCCCTAATCAGACGTTTGCAAAAGCAGCTAGAGAAACTGAAGGAGGCGCTGGAAGGGAGCGATTCCGCTAAGTATGTTGGAATTGTAGATCAAGCCCTTCATTCGCTTCGCCAGGATCCAATGGTCCTCAATCTCTTGAAATCAAATCACTATATTTTGGCGACCATACTTGATCCTAGGTTTAAGTCATACATTGTGTCTTTCTTTCCAATGGACACAAATCTGAAGAGATGCAAAGAGCTGTTGGTGAAAACATTATCAGCTCAAGCGGCACGTGACATGGCAGCATCTCCTCCTTCAGTAATTGCGGCTGCTGCTAAATTTTCCTAAGAGACCCACTGCTGGTGATACAGGTTAGTCAGTAAAACCTTATAACATCTGGTCGGGTCTGAAAGAACTGCCTACAATTAGTGATATGTCTACCGTGACTTCATCTGATATGGTCACCATTCAGAGAACGGTGGATGATTATTTTAGGAATATTATCCAAATAGGTATGTCGGACAGTCTGTTTCACTACTGGCAGGAAAAAGAGGCAATTTGGAGTCCCTTACACAAACTGGCTTTGCCCATCTTCCAGTGTGTAAAAAAGTTTTCAGCACAGCCGGGAACCTTGTCAGCGATCGGTTAAGGAGGTTACTTCCCCAAAATGTGGAAAAGATGATGTTCATCTAAATGAATTACAAATTCAATGAGGAAGACATTTACCAGCAATGAAGTAAAAAAAATACAGTGGCGCCTGTAATGGTGGATTCCAGTGGGGACAAATTAATATTGTGTGAAGAAGAGGATGTACACACTGATGGGGATGATGATGACGATTACGACATCTGATCTTACCTATGTTGTAGCTTATTTTGTGGGGGTCCAAACAAACCAATCGCTTCAGCCACATTTGGCAGTCCATGTCACTGAAGTGACTGGTTTGTTAAACTGTGCATGCCATGTTTAATATTGTATAATACAACATAAGGGTGGGAGGGCCCAAGGACAATTCCATCTTTCACCTCTTTTCTTTGCATTATGTGCTGTTTGGGGCATTGCTGCCGGACATTTTTAATTTTATAGTTTATTAAACTGCCATCCTGTCTGCCACTTCAGTTCCATTCTCTTTCCTAGATGTGGTTTAAAGGAAAAGGAGAACAAAGAAGGGGTTTCTTCTTCAGTGCACTTACCCCTAAGCTAACAAACAATATTTAGATATGTGAGTTCATTGTTCATTAAACATAACTTTTATTGTTTAAAAATAAGTAATGTTTTAATGAAACAATTAACTCACAGAACTAAAAATTATGTGTTAGCTTAGGGGTAAGTGCAATGAAGAAGAAACACCTTTTTTCTCCTTTTCCTTTAAACCATACTTGCCTACCCTCCCGATTTTAGCGGGAGGCTCCCGATTTTTAATGAAGCCTCCCACTCCCCCGCAAAGTATACATCAACTCCCAGATTTTTTTATTATTTTTTAAACTTTGGATCGTGCATGCGCAAGTCCTGGAATGCCGGGCACGGGGCCTGCACAGGGCGAATAACACTATCTTTGTTATTACGGAGAGATATAACTGCTTCCCTCTCTGTCTTAGTGAGATTAGAATAGCGCATTTTAGTTTTATGCATATGAGGAAGCACCTCAGTCTTAACCAGCCGCATAAATGTTTCAACTGATGTGTTGGACGATGGTGGGTCAAAAGTACTCTGTACTCTAAAGGGGCCTCTATCTCTAGTAATGCCACCTTGTCTACAGAAAAAATCCTGAAGCCTCAGTTGTCTATGGAACCTATACAATTCCACTTCACAATCAAATGGTTTTTGCCTATGTGTGAACGAAAGATAAACCCCTAGAAAGTACAGAGTTCTCAACCACTTTATTGAAAGAGGCTATAAACATAGTGAGGTACAGAAGGCTGTGGATAAATATCTGAAATTAAAGAGAGATGAACTTTTGAATTCCAACCAGCAAGATGAGAAAAAGGAGAGGATGGTGTTTTGTACCACCTACTCCATTACTTCAGGATTTTTACGCAAATCTATCCTGAAACACTGGCACATTATCTCTACTGATCCCAGTATAGGAAAATTTTGCCAGAATGTGCCATTATTCAGTTATAAAAGAAGTCAAAATTTAAAACAGCTCATTAGCTCCTCTGATATTAGCCCCAAGGCCACTTCTAATACCAATTGGCTTACACTACAGAAGGGGGCATTTAAATGTTCTGGATGCGTCAACTGTATACATCTGATTACCGGTGGTACTTTTTTGCACCCGAAAACTTGTAAAGAGTACAGATTGGGATTTCGCATGACATGTGAAACAAAATACGTGGTGTATGCGATTGTTTTTACCTGCCAGTTGCTTTATATTGGAAAAACTATGCGCGTGCTGAAGGAAAGGATTGCTATGCATAGATCGTCGATTAAAAAAGCCTTCACCAAAATTGAACCTAGCACTACCCATTAATTCAAGTTTCTTTGTGGGATATATGGTATTTTAGTAATTGATTACGTTTCATGTTTCACTCTGGGTTCGATTATGGTGTCTGATTAGACGCTGTTAGCGTCTTGTTGCCATGGCATCCGCTGGAGTTTCCGGCTTGGCGTGTGTCTCTGGATTCTCTTCCACATGTGGTGTGTGTACCATGGTTCCGCCGGTGGATAGGACTTCCGGTCCGGCGGCGCTGGTGTGCACCGCATGGCGGGGATGAGTGGAGCTCACGTGGGGCCGGTTACAGGTGGATTGCGGTATGGTAAGTGTGTAGGTGTGCACATTCTGTGCTATTTGGGTATAAATACCAGTCAGTTTTAGTGGGGCTTGCTGCCTCTTGATAACAGGATTACCGAAACAGCTGTCGGGGTACAGCACTGCCTTCTGATATGCTCAGGCGCACGGACATGATGCTGTGATACCTTGTCTGATGCTAAGTATCATATTTTTATGGAGCTGTTTAAGATATTTATACTGACTTCTTTAAGGCACATTAAAACTTTTTTACCTTTTTGCATTAATATGGAGTACTGGTCTGTCTCTATTCATAGAGAACACGTTTATATGGTAAATATTTGACCTGGCACCCGATTACTAGCTTTCAAGTGGGTGCGGTTCTCTTAGTGTTCCATATATATATATATATATATATATATTAGGGATGAGCGGGTTCGGTTCCCTGAGAACCGAACCCACCCAAACTTCGGGGATCCGGGGCGATCCGAGCCCAAGCTCGGATCTCCTTGTCTGCCCCGGATCCCTCTCCCGAGGCAAAACCTCGAGATCTGCTGTCGGATCTTGAGGTTTTGCCTCGAGCGGCCATTTTAAAAAAAATGCCTTTGCCTTTAATGGGCAAAGTGCTGATTGGCTGACAGAGCCGTCTGTCATGGCTCTCAGCCAATCAGCATTATGGTGCTCATTTGCATGTAGCATGGACTCGTGAGATCCGTGCTACATGCATCTGTGTGATTGACAGTGACACAGAGCACAGATGGGTCAGTGAGACCCGTCTGTGCTGCTGTGTATTTCAATGACACAAATGCACGCACGGACCAGGAGATCCGTGCTACTTGCATCTGTGTCATTGACACAGAGCACTGACGGGTCCGTGAGACCCGTCTGTGCTGCTGTGGTAAAAAAAAAAAAACCTGTGTAAAAAAAGAAAAAAATGGCGTGCCCCCAGCTCTGGGCTCTGATCCGGTCATGGTTCTGGAAATACATGGTGATACCCCGCCGCTAAGCTCTCATTCGGGAAGTACCGTTCTATAGAACGGTACTAAGTTCGTGGATCACGTTTTCATTTTTTTTTTTTGCCAAGTCCGGGGATGCCTACTTTGGAACGAAGAGGACAGAACCTCGCATAGGAGATGGTGAGTATGTTTTTTTTCACAGGTCCCCTATGGATACTTTACCGGACAAGTGGACCGATGCTACAGGTTACATAGGTGAGTATGTGTACATGTGTGTGTGTGTGTGTGTATGTATGTTTAATAAACTTATACTGTCACGGTGTGTGTGTCCCGTGTTTTTTTAAACATTTTTTTTACAGGTGAACTACAGGTACTAGTGGGCCCTTAATGCCCTGCATGCTGGTACTTGTGGTTCTCCAAGTACCAGCATGCGGGGCAGGCTTGCTGGGACTTGCAGTTCTACTTGTAAAGTCAATGTTTGATATTCTTTATTTACACCACACCACACAATCAACCCGCCACCCACCGCCACCAGGGGTGGCGGGGATAGCCCCGGGCTATCAGCCTGGGCCTGGGGTGCCCTGGAGAGGGTGACCCCTTTATTGGGGGGGTCCCCAGCTCTCCAGAGATCCCCGGCCTGGGCTGACTAGCGGTCAGGGCTGATGCTGCGGCTGAGGGGCCCTGTGAAAGGGCTCCCCTGGCTGTGGCATCAGCCCCCCGCTAGAAAAAGTCCAGTGCTGGTTCTGGAACATACAGGGGAACCCTACTCATTTTTTTCCCCTGTATTTCCAGAACCAGGACCGGATCAGAGCCCAGAGCTGGTTGCGCAGAATACGGAGGACCCCTACGTCGTTTGTCCCCCGTATTTTGGCAACCAGCGCTGGTTCTGACTAGCCCGGTGCTGGTTGTGCTTAAGTACAGGGGACCCCTACGTCGTTTGTCCCCTGCATTTAAGCACACCCAGCACTGGGTTACTAATGCCCGGGGCTGGTTGCTCTTTTTTGGGGGGGGGTGCACTCCATTTTTTTCTTTTTTTACACAGGTTTTTTTTTTTTTTTTACCACAGCAGCACAGACGGGTCTCACGGACCTGTCATTGCTCTGTGCCAATCACACAGATGCATGTAGCATGGATCTCCCGGGTTCGTGCTACATGCAAATGGGCACCATAACGCTGATTGGCTTCCTGTCTGCCACTCCTAGATGGGCCACGTGTTTGTGCCGCCCACTTGTGTCGCTTAGCATAATCATCCAGCTACCTCGGTGCAACCTTTTGGCCTAAAAACAATATTGTGAGGTGTGAGGTGTTCAGAGTAGAGTGGAAATGAGTGGAAATTAATGTTATTGGGGTTATTAATAACGTAGGAACAAAAAAAGGCCCATTTTATGTGATTTTAGCGGATTTTTTTATTTTTTAAGAAAAAATCCAGATCCAAAACACAAAACCCAGAACCCAAAACACGGAAGGGTGGTATTGGCAAAACCAATCCAGATCCAAAACACGAAGAAAGATCTAGATCCAAAACCAAAACACAAAACACGAAAAGTGGCCGGTGCACACACCTAATATATATATATATATATATATATATATATATATATATATATATATATATATTAGGGATGTGCTGGCTCGGATAGGTTCGAGTTTGCACGTGGAGTTCGGATTTTTCCCTCCAAAAAAACGGAACTCAGAACGAGGCAAAACGTCATCTTACATGGACGAACATCATCATTCCTGGACAAAAGACCAGGAATGATGATGTTCGTCCATGTAAGATGACGTTTTGCCTCTTTCTGAGTTCCGTTTTTTTGGAGGGAAAAATCCGAACTCCACGTGCAAACTCGAACCTATCCGAGCCTGCACATCCCTAATATATATATAATGGAGTATACAGTACATAGGAGGGAGAGTGAGGCAGCCTGCTTACAGCCAGCAGCTCAATCCTCCCAGCAACTGCTGTCCTGAACTTCCAACCTCTCCTCACATGTAAGGTAGGACCCTCTCCCTCTCTCACCACTCTCCCAGCATGGGATTTATAATTTACCTCCACTGTGCAGGACATGTACATTAATTATATTTTTTTTTTTACATGTAACAGCAGTGCCAGATATTCAGTGTGATATAGTGTATTGACACCTATAGTCCCTACTTGTAGGTTAGATGTGTTACATTACTGTAGTTTATAAGAACACAAATGATTATATGCTGCTACACTACAACTCCCAGCTGGTGGCTGGGCATGCTGAGAGCTGTAGTCCACCAGCAGCTGATCAAGGAAAGCTCGGCTTCCCAGATGTCTCTGTTTAATAAGTCGGATCTCTCTGGCTGTTTCCTAAGTAGTTTATTTCTACCAGAGATGTGTTCTGTGGCTTACGAAAGTGTGACAGCAGACATCTAGTAATATGATTTTTTTTCTGTGTAGAGCATCTAGTAATGTGAATATGTGTGTGTGTGTGTGTGTGTGTGTGTGTGTGTGTGTGTGTGTGTGTGTGTGTGTGTGTGTAGGGCATCTAGTAATGTGAATGTGTGTGTGTGTGTGTGTGTGTAGGGCATCTAGTAATGTGAATGTGTGTGTGTAGGGCATCTAGTAATGTGAATGTGTGTGTGTGTGTGTGTAGGGCATCTAGTAATGTGAATGTGTGTGTGTGTGTGTGTGTGTGTGTAGGGCATCTAGTAATGTGAATGTGTGTGTGTGTAGGGCATCTAGTAATGTGAATGTGTGTGTGTGTGTGTGTGTGTGTGTGTAGGGCATCTAGTAATGTGAATGTGTGTGTGTGTGTGTGTGTGTGTGTAGGGCATCTAGTAATGTGAATGTGTGTGTGTGTGTGTGTGTAGGGCATCTAGTAATGTGAATGTGTTTGTGTGTAGGGCATCTAGTAATGTGAATATGCGTGTAAGGCATCTAGGTGAAGCTAGACATGCCCCTTGGGCGGAGTGGACCATGCCCCCTCAACGCCGCACTGCACACAGCGCATTCTTCTCCCATCTGCAATCTCCCTGAAAGTGTTTTTCAAAAGTAGGCAACTATGCTTTAAACCAGTACATTATAAGGCATCAGTAGCACTCTTGTCTATGAGAAGATAAGTTAAGAGAAGAATATCCTATTACAGAGATATTTACTAATAAAAGACATTAATACCCCCGACAAACCACTAAGATCAATAATAGATATCGAGTTGTTAACTGATGCGCGAATATAATTATGTTTTCTCTTTCCTAGATGTGCCATGTTGGTAATTCAACTGCCACAGTCGCTGAAGTCTTCAACATGCGGTTGCTAAATGCCGAAAAATGTCCAGACATTTTTATGGCCACAGAGAGCATATCCTGCTAATTTTAAAAAATATTCTGAACCACCAAATTGATTTTGTGGGCAAAACATGTTCACCCGTGCTCTCCCCTCCTCCCTCATAAATTTGCTTCGGAATCCAAAACTTAAATTTACTACGAATCATCCCTTCCTTTTCCTGCCTTCAACTACATAATACTCCAACTGCCTCAGTCTTGATCAATAAAAAACCTTTGTTTCCTGATGTGCCATATTGGAAGCTGAACTGCCACATGTTAGTGCCGCCCACTGCAGTTGCTTAGCTTAGTCAGCCAGCTAGCTCAATGCAACCCTTTGGCCTAAACTAGATAAAATCAATGTTGTGAGCTTAAAAATTGACTGGAAATGACTAGAAATAAATGTTATTGAGGGTAATAATACTATAGGAACAAAAGCAGGCCAACATTATATGATTTCAGCTTTTTTTATGATTTAAAAAAAAAAATACAGATCCAAAACCAAAACCACAACACGCAAGAGTAGTTTTGGCAAAACCAATCCAGATCCAAAACACATAATTTACACCTCCATGTACCTGCCTCACATAATTTACAACTACACATACCTGTCCCACATCATTTACACTTCCACATATCTGTCCTACATCATGTACACCTCCACACCTCTGTCCCACATCATTTACACCTTCACACCTCTGTCCCACATAATTTACACCTTCACATACCTGTCCCACATCATTTACGTCACCCACAGCTATGCGAGCGGCCAGGAGGCCGCTCCATTTTCATGGAGGAGGGCACTGATTCAGAGCGAGCGCTCTGGTCAGAGCGTTCGGCTCTGAATCAGGCCCATAGAGGGATATTCAATTGTGTGCAAGAATAGCAAAAAACCTGTACCTGCGAGGTTTTTCCTGCAGGTGCGTGTTTTTTGCAATTCAAATAGGTGCGGATTTTTTCTGTTTTAACGCGCCGGGAGAATTAAAATCACGCACCTCCAGAGCAAGTGTGATTTTTCCTAAAATCGATAATTTTAGGAAGAATCAGCGGGACTTGCTTTGGCACCCTGGCGGAACCCCTCCTTTGGACTAATAAAGCAATTGGAAGTTTCCAATTTGCTTAATTAATCAGTAATTACTCACATTATGAAGAGCTGTCTTCTTCATCCTGCGTCGGGTCCTGGTCTACTGCAGCAGCGGTGAGTATGTGAGTGTGTGTGAGTGTGTATGAGTGAGTGTGTGTGTGCATAAGTGTGTATGTGTGTGTTTGTCCCGGTGTATGTGTCCCCCCCCAGTGTCCGTGTGGCCTCCCGGAATGGACGCTGGGAGAACTACATCTCCCAGCAGCCCTTGCGCCTCCCACCAGCCCCTGGAGCCTCCCACCAGTCCCTGGGACTCCCAGCAGCCCCCTCTTCAGTGAGAAGATAGAAGGGAGGCCACCGGGAGCCGCGGGGACCACCTGAGCCCCCCGGGCAGGTAAGTGAAGATTTTTTTTTAAAATAAAAGCGGAGCGGGGTTTTCAGAGCTAAAAATCCCACGACCACTTTTTTTAAATTGGATATCAGGAGCACGCATACATGTGGTATTCCAAAATTTGCCACGAGGGGTGTGAGTTTTTTTTACCTGCTAAACCTCTCACCAAATTGAATATGCCCCATAGGGTCACTGATTCACATTACACCACATAATAGTGTCCCTTATTCATGTTATGACATACAGTAGTGCCCCTTTTACACAATGCCCACATTAGTGCCCCTTATGCACAATGCCCACAGCTGTAGTGCCCCTAATACACATAATGGCCACAGCAGTAGTGTCCCTTATACAATGCCCACTGTAGTGGTACCCCTTATGCAATGCCCTCAGAAGTGGTGCCCCTTATGCAGTGCCAGCAGTAGTGGTGCCCCTTATGCAGTTTCCCTTTAGTAGTGCCCCTTATGCTGTGCCTCCAGTGGTAGTATCCCTTTTGCAGAACCCACTGTAGTGGTGCCCCTTATGCAGGGCCCCCATTAGTAGTGCCCCTTATGTAGAGCCTCTTATGTAGTGCCCCTTATGTAGTGTCCCTTATGCAGAACCCACAGTAGTGGTGCGTCTTATGCAGTGGCCCCAGTAGTGGTGAGTCTTATGCAGTGCCCCCAAGAGCAGTGCATCTTGTGCAGTGCCCCCTATGCAATGCCCCCATTAGTAGTGCCCCCATTAGTAATGCCCCCAGTAGTAGTGCCTTCAGTAGTAATGGCCCCATTAGTAGTGTCACCAGTGGTAATGACCCCATTAGTAGTGCCCCCAGTAGTAATGCCCCTTTAGTAGTGCCACTTCCACAAAAAAAAAACACCATACTTACCTTAAGCCTCACTCCTGCATCTGCTGCCATCAAGTCTGAATGCTCCTCGGAACTATGGGAGAGACGTCAGGTTTCTCCCTTCAACCATTGCGGGATCCGGAAGGCAGAGCTTAGGAGTGAACTCCAGCCTCCAGCTGCCGCTGTAGGGAAGGAGCCATGCGCCGCTGGTAACAAAATCTCAGCAGTGGTGCATTTCCAGCCCGGCACCTCCCTGCGGCGCAGGACTACTGGCTGGGTAAGGTGGGCTAAAGGAGGCAGAACTCATTCTACTTCCATATAGAGCTGACGAAACATAGTTCTGCCCTGTTTTAGCCCACTTTAACCCCTGCATCTCCCCCTTTATCTCGCTCTAAGGCTTGAAGTTTAGAAGGCTCATTTCACCTGAGAAATAATCTCAAGGGGATCTTGGGAGACTTCATATAGCATATCTGGTCAGATTTAGCAAAGATTTAGCAATCTTTTAGAGTCATAGATTACTGATTTACCAATCAGTGATAACCAAAATATATTAGCTATTAATAATTGATCCTTTGAAAGAAAGGCTGATAGTTTCATATCCTTATTTTCTGGTTGATGTATAGTTTAAATTGATTGATTTTTTTAGTAGCCTCTACCTGATGGTCTCTAACTGTACAGCTCAACGACAAAATAAGCTCTCTTTTCATTGGTCATTGTGCTTCCCGTTTAGTTGAATTTAGAGCAAGGATATTCCTTTGGCTTTGATTTGAGAATTTTACTACTCTTTAAGCAGATATCTAAAAGCATTCTAGTTGATTAGGATAGAAGAGGTTATGTGATTTTAAGTCAATTATTGGCAATACATGGCACTTCACTGATAGAATAGAGTTTAACATAACCCAACAGAGTTACAATATACTGTAACTGTCACTGCTAGATCTCAACTTCAGTGGGACCTGGAGAGAATAATTATTAGCCAGCCTAAATATTTGGCTGATTAAATGACCCCCTAGAAGGTCTGAAGATGTCACAGGGAATATGCTTGTAACTAGAGATGTACGTCGATCCATGTGTTTTGGTTTTGGATCTGGATTCATCTTCGTGTTTTGGTTTTGCAAAACCACCCTCATGTGTTTTGGTTTTGGTTCTATATTTTTTTTCAATAATAAAAAAACCAGCTAAAATGAAGTCATTGTGACCTGATAGCATGCAATCCAAAACCCAAGTTTGTTTTTTAAATCTGAGTTCCGAACCCTAGGAAGACCTGAACCAGGACTTGGTACCCCAAATTGATTCTGAACTCAGACTCGGTTCGACTCGGAACCCCTAAATTCTGTTGTTGTTGGTTTTCTGAGAACTGTACCCGCACATCTCTACTTGTAACCAAAAATTCTTCGTACTCCAGGGCTCAGAGGTTTTTCAACTACTGTAGATAAGTTAATTAACCTGTCCCAAGATCTATCCAACTATCTGTCTAACTAACTATCCAACATTGTCACGTTGAAATCAAACAGAAAACATAACTAGTCAAGCATACATTTTGATGGCACGGAGCCCGTCCCAGTGATCAGTAAAAAGTAAAGTGACCACATATGCAATCACTTTACTTCCTGCTTTGGCCCCCCCACTGCGCATGTGCCGACATCCGTTGGTGCATGTGCAAGCATCCTATGGATTTCTCTCCTGAAAAAAATCTGCAGACTGTAGTCCATAGGCTACAAAGGCTAACGCCATCTGAAGATGCTATTAGCTGCCGGGGGCAAGCTCCGGAATGCTTTGTATTTTGGAGCTTGATAAATGCTGCATTTAAGCAGCCCCCATTGAAATCTATCGGATTTACTTTTGTAAATGAAATGGTCCCCTGTACATACATTGAGAGGGTACTTAATATTTGTGGGTATCCCCCAAAAACCGGTGTTTTGTGAGATATCCCTCAAATATGATTTGATAAATAGGCTCCAGGAGGGTCTGAGTGTCACAATGGAAATATGGGTAGGGAAAGGTAAACAACAGATGGTGGGATTCTAACCTTGACCAGTTTGTATAATATAACCAAATCTCAGTTTTATATAAGCGAAACAAAAGACATATACAAGACCCCTCTGTCGAGTGGCGAGATTTTGTTTTCAGCGGGCTTAACGCTGATTGGCTGAGAGAGCCGTCTGTCACGGCTCTCAGCCAATCAGCATTAAGCCCATTGAAAACACTACAAAGAAAGAAAAAAGATGGTGCCCGCAATCCCCCGCCGCCTGACACCGCCGTCACCCCCACTGGCAGCATCCCCCACTGCCGGCACCACCACTGCTGACACTCCTGCACTGCTGCCCAATGTACTGAGGACACCGTCTGCGACCCCCACAATGCCGACATTCCCACAGTGAGGACACCACCAGCACCCCTGCACTGCCAACACAGTCAGCAAACCTGCACGGAGGACACCGCTGGCACCCCCGCTCTGCCGACACCCTGCATAGAGAACACCTCTGCACTGCCGACACAGTCAGCAAACCTGCAATGAGGACACCGCTGGCACCCCCGCTCTGCCGACACCCTGCATTGATAACACCAGTGCACTACCGACATAGTCAGCAAACCTGCAATGAGGACATCGCTGGCACCCCCGCTCTGCTGACACCGCCGGTACCCTTCACTGAGAACACTGCCAGTATTGCCATTCCATGTACTGAGGACACCACCAGCAACCCTCGCACTGCTGACATAGTCAGCAAACCTGCAATGAGGACACTGCTGGCAGCCCCGCACTGCTGACACAGCCAATAAACCTGCACTAAAGACACCGCTGGCACCCCCGCACTGCTGATACAGCCAGCACACCTGCACTAAGACACCGCTGGCACCCCCGCACTGCCGACACGGCCAGCAAACCTGCACTAAAGACACCGCTGGCACACCCGCACTGCCGACACAGCCAGCAAACCTGCAATGAGGACACCGCTGGCACCCCCGCACTGAACTGCCACATGTTAGTACTGCCCACTGTGTCACTGAGCTTAGTCAGCCAGCTAGCTGGATGCAACCTTTTGGCCTTAACTAGATTAAGCAAATAATAATGTGAGGTGGTCAAAATTGATTGAAAATTACTGGAAATAAATGTTATTGAGGTTAATTATACTGTAGGAACAAAAACAGGCACATTTGATATGATTTTAGCTGTTTTTATGATTTTTGAAGAAAAAATCCAGATCCAAAATCAAAACATGAAAACAAAACACGGAGGTGAGGTTTTTGCAAAATCAATCCAGATCCAAATCCAGGGTAGATCCAGATCCAAAACCAAAACCAAAACCAAAACATGGGGGTCGGCGCACATCTCTAGTTATAAGATCTTATTGTGAGTGACCTGCAGATGCGTGAGGACGTACAAAGGAAGTGGCGGTAATGATAGTGTCATCCTCAGATGGTATTATTGGAATTGGTATGTTATACCACCGTATGTCAGCCCAGCGGATGAAATACCGACGCCGGAAGGCCGGCATATGGAAATCCCAACAGGGTAAGTATAAAGGCTGTCCCAAACCCTCTCCCTTCCCCTAACCCTCCCTTATGGGTGCCTAACCGTAACCTCCCCCCCAGTGCCTAACCCTAACCTCCCTCAGGGGTGCCTAAACCTAACCCCATTTCCCCTAGCCTAACCCTAACCCTTCCAGGGGGAGTGCCTAACCCTAAGTCCCCCCGGGAGACCCTAAACCTAACCCTCTCCACCCCGCGGCTATCCGCTCCCGACGCCCGGCTTACCTTAGATCGGTGTGCCGGGCGTCGGGATTTCGGCGTGAGGCTAATGATAGGCATCAGTATTTAGATGCCTATCATTAGTCCCATGCCGAGATTTCACTGTCGGGAAGCTGGCGGTCGGCATTTCGACCTCCACCTTCCTGAATACATACCGGTATTATTAGACACGCAACACAAATCTCAGATTTTCATGCTCAGTAAATGGCCTAAATGGCCATCACGCTTTGCCACGATAGATGGCTTTAAGGGGTCTAATTACTAAGCCGTGGCTGGAGATAAAGTGGACAGACATAAAGTACCAGCCAACCAACTCAAACACAGCCTGCGGTATGACAGTTTAAGAAAAAGGTTTTGTGTTTATCTGTTTTGATTACATAAAATTGCTTAAATATGTTTATTTTTATTATTAATTGTATCATTATTTAGCAATGGAACGGTTTCTCCATACAAATATCCCTGGTTCCAACATATTCATGGATATAATTATTTCAATTGATTCACAGAGCCACATGTACAGTATATTAGAGCAATTATTATATCACTGAGTCCACCGCTTCTGAATTGACTTTGCCTTTGAACCAAAATTGTTCATTTCTTATTGAGCACTTATAAAGACTATTGTTATATAATTGGTTTTTGAATGATTTATATTTGTGTTGAATACAATTGAAAAGAGAATGTATGCAATGGTTGAATAATGACATAAATATAATTCAGATTGTTATTTCAAGCAGAATAATTGGGTATTTTAACAGCTACAGTATTTTTAAACCATAATGCTATGAAATATAACACGATTATGACGCATGAAAATATTTAGTCTTTGATTCTTGTACTGGTTTATGATTTTTTTAGGAAGTTCTGAAAGCAGCAAGTGTTGTACAAATGGAAGGACACAGCAACAGTTTACTATAGTATGTTCCCCTATGTCAGGGGTAGGGAACTTTTTGTCTGCCGAGGACCATTTTGACATACTGTATATAACACTATTCACTGGCCTGGTGCAGGCCGCGCCCCTCCGTGTGATGTCACATGGGGCGTGACCAAAGTTACTGGTGATTACAGCAATGCTGAGGATGCTCCGGGGATCTGTAAGGGCAGCGGAGTGACCATCTGAAGCATCCTAAGGATTCTCCAGGTGGCACTGCTGCATAGATTCTGTCTGCAGGGTGCCATTCTAGGCACCCAGCTAGACAGATGAGGCCAGCAGAAAAAAGCTCAGAGGGCCGGTCCAAATTATTCCGAGGGCCTTATACGGCCCCCGGGGAGGAGATTCAATATCTTTGCCCTAGGGCAATATGATAAAGGTGACGTAGTGGGGAATTCAATTAGCCCTTTAAATTTAACGGGTGTGAAAAAAGGGTGGTAGGTTTGGGCTTCAACACATGGGACTATTCAATTAGAGACCCTTTTTCAGACCCATTGAATTACCCTGGTAACGGCTGTTAACACATAGAATCCGGAATACTGTAAGTTCCTGGACATTTGTTTTTTTTAACATAGTCGCGGCACCTGTTAACAGTCTATTTATCGGGGATTTCTTTTCGAGTTTCATCAGACCCGAAAGAAAATCCCCGTTAACTGCAGCCTGCGGGCTGTCTTTGGGGCTATTTGAATAGTCTCGGGGAACAATTAGCACACGGTAAATTACTGCAGCTGATTGACTTTCTCGTTAGAAGACTAGTTTTACAACTAACAAACCGCAGCATTCTAAAGGGATGAAATGCTTCCTCAGTGTGATATTAAAGGGAATGGGGAATAAATGCTGTTCAAATGTCACTCTCTTTTCACTTTAATAAAATATTGTGGACGAGACTGTTCTAAATGCCCATATAATCCAGGTTTGGGGGTCCCAGTTTCTTCAGAAGGTGTCACCTTCTGAAGAAACCGGGACCCCCAAACTCGGAGAAACGCGTCAAGGAATATCACACCAGCTCTGTTGGACCATTCGTGCACTGGATATACATTTGCTCATTGTCCATGAGATTGTCGTCTCCTTATTTAGCCCATGGAACTCTGTTTACCACCTGCCCACCTCCCCGGCATCGAGCTCTATGGGAACAGGTGGTTGATTTGCAGCCACCTAGACCATCAGGCAGCCAGCGAATAGTGAACTGAGACGGAATATACCAATAGCCGCCTCGGAGGCTGGCATTCCCGCTGACAGGCGGTAGAGCGCTGCACCTTAAAGACATCTGAAAGTCATTGCTCTGGTAACCGGCAATTGAGACTGAGACAGACTGTGCCTTCTATCAACACACACAGAGTCTGCGCTCCCGCTGTCGGACGGTGAAGCACTGCACTCCACACAGGACTATCTGGGGTGAGTGTGTGTTCTCAACAGGTATTGTGTCTCATAACTGTTACGGCTGACTACAGTGCCAATAACTTTCACCTTGGGAGAACTGTTTAACCTATACATCCCGGAGGACATATCAGTGTACATATCACTTGAGACTTTCCTTTAACTACTGTATCCGTGCACTGACCCACTACACAGAGAGTTAAACATCTTGTATTGGCATTAAGAGTTGATACATATTATTCAGAACACTGAATATCATATTTTTGTAATCAATTGTATCATGTTTATTGTGTTTTATTAAATAGCTTTTATAGTATCTATTGTTCTTTTTCAAACAAGCGTTTCAACATAATTTGTATAACATATATTAGGCCTTTTTTTCCTCTGCAAACTGTACAGACCATAATATAGGCAAAGTTTTGAACAAAATTTGATTCTGTCCAAACATATGTAATTATCTCAACAATATAGTAATTTTGTTTTATCCATTTCATATTTGTGTTCTAAGCATCCTGAAGTTAATAAGCTATACTTCAAGAGGGGTACTCTTGGGTTTATATTATATATACAGTATACTTTTTAAAATCTAATGGAGTCTATAAATAGCCCGACGAATCAGTCTCTTGTTTGCAATACCAGTGTTAGAAAAAAAGCAAAATTACCATACTGTAACTGTTTACCCAACTTTTCGCCACACTGCGCATTTGTGCATACAAGTATTGCACTCTACAGTCATCTCCATTTATAGACTAATCGCTGTGTGAAATGGCAATTTGCAATTACCGAATGGCAAAGGCAAAGTATTATTTCATGGGCTTCAAAGCACTGAGGTCGAGGGTTCGATTCCCACATCGGCCCTAACTGTGTGGGGTTTGTATATTCTCCCTGGGCTTGCGTGGGTTTACTCCAAGTACTCTGCTTTCCTCCCTAACTAGAAAATTATACTGGCAGATTAATTGGCTCCCAACAAAAATGAACCCTAGTGTGTATGTTTGTGTATGTGGTAGGGATAATAGATTGTAAGCGCCACTGGGGCAGGGACTGATGTGAATGGTCAGATATTCTCTGTAAAGCGCTGCATAATATGTGTGCGCTATATAAATAACTGGTAATAAATAATTTCACCAGTTTTCGTACTACTGTGAACCAGCCTAAAATATTACTGTCCAGTCACATTATTATGACCACCTCCTACATTTGACGTTGGCAGTGTGTAGCCCATGAAGTACATCATGTGCCATGCGCTGGCTTGGTGGGTATATAAGGTGTGTGATAGGCAGTCAGCACACATCACTCGTTGCTGTCATGGGTAAAAGGAGCAATTTATCAAAGTTGCAATAAGGGATGATTATTGGTTTTCGGGCCAAGGGTGGCAGTATTTCAGAAACAGCGCATTTTGTGAACTGCAGAGCAGCTAGTGCCATTGATGTGAGTGGTGAATGTCAGCTACGAAGGTGCATGAGGGCCAACCGACAAGCTACAATGGAGCAGCTCACCGTCAAAATGAACCTGGGGGCCACCAGACGTGTGTCTAAAATGATAGTTCAGCGAACCTTCTGCGTATGGGGCTCAGAAGCAAATGGATGGTCACTGCAGCTATGCTAATGAAGGTGCATCAGCGGAAAGGCTTCCATTTGCACGCCTGTATTGGAATTGGACCTCAGCTACTTGGCGAACGGTTGCATTCTCCTATGAGCCATGTTTTCTGCTTGATCAAACGGATGGGCAAGAAACATCAGAGAATAAACACTCTGCAACCACTGCTGAAAGAACAGAAGCTGGTGGTGGCAGAGTTATGGTCTGGGGAATGATTATGAATTTGGTTATGAGTCCATCATTGCAGAGCACGTACACCCATACATGCTGATTGTCTTCTCTGAGGTGGATGGGATCTTCCAGCAAGACAATGAGACATGTCACACGGCCAGAAATGTCCGACAGTGGTTGGACAAGCACGACCAAGACTTCCAAGTACTTCCCTGGCTCCCTAATTCCCTAGACTTGAACCCAATTGAGCATCTGTGGGACCACCTCGATCGTTGTGTTCGCTCTATGGATACTCCACCACCCTCCAGCAGCTGTGGGATGCACTGCAGTCAGCATGGCTCCAGATACCTGTGCCAACCTACCAGCACCTTATTAAGTCACTCCCAGCCCGTCTGCTGTCCGTGCTGCACATGGCGGTTACTCTGGCTATTAGCTGGTGGTCATAATAATGTGACTAGACTGTGCATTTGTAAAAAATTCAACCACATCTTCGTTCATCTCTCCCGGGGGTATATTTACTAACATGAGGGTTTTTAGAAATGAAGATGTTGCCCATAGCAACCAATCAGATTCTACTTAACATTTATCTAGCACCTTCTAGAATAGGGCTGGGCAATAAGTGCCCCCCCAGCTGTTGCAGTACTGCACATACCAGCATGCCCTGCACAGTTTTGCTATTTGGCCATGCTAAAACTGTTGCAAGACATGCTGGGATTTGTAGTTCAACAACAGCTGGAGGGCTGCTTATTGCCCACCCCTGTTCTAGAAGATAGTAGCAAGAATCTTATTGGTTGCTATTGGCAACATCTCCACTTCTAAAATCCTGCACTTTAGTAAAATTACAGCACAGTACATCCCGGAGTCTAAAACACGAAAGGAGATGAATAGACAGACACAGTTGTTTGCACTTTTAAATCAGAAAATAAAACCTTCTATAAAAGTTTATACTGCATTTAACTTTTTTTTTCCTTAGTCCATCCACTGTGACTATCCCAGAGGCCAAACAGGTAGTACCTTGTTTATTGTAATCAGTGCGTTTAGGAATGAAAGTCCTATGTTCTGTTTATCACCTTCGAATGCAGCACAGAGAAGTTGCCACAGAGAAGTGCAGGGAAACAGACACTGGGGAGAAAATACAGCACAACCAGCTTTTACCAATGACATCAGTTCATAAGATTATTTGGAGCACGGAAGGAATAATATGTTTACATTTTTCTTTAGTCACATACTACTGTTGAAAAGTCTTATGTTTAATGATTGCTCTCAAAGGCATATCGCACAAAATGGAATGATTTATTTTCTTACAGCAATGGCACTTTTTTAGTATTTGGATATAAAGATAAAGACCATCATTAACATTTACAACACTTCTCTGCGGTATGATTATGCAAGTTTCCAGTCTTTAAAAGTGGCTTAAAAGGGTTTACGTTTAATCCTCTTGCTGTATTCTAATACTATGCATAGCCTCACACATCCCAGCAGGTTATCTAGCATTGTGGTGCTAAAAGTACAAAGCTCAGTTTCATTGCTGACATCAATAGCCTATTTAGCTTCTCTGGGAAGGTATCAATTAATACACTGTACATATATACATACATTACATTATTACAGTACTTTGTGCTGTACCGTTTTCTAAATAAACATCCATCAGTAAAGTGGTATACACAAACACACATTTATATATGTGTGTGTATATATATATATATATATATATATACACATACATACAGTGTTGGACTGAACAATTGCACAGGTCCAGAGCCGAATTAACAGTAAAAAAATAAACAACAATAATGCCAAATCTGGTATTCTAGTTATGGTTTAAAAAGCAAGTAAGTAATAATTTTTACATCCAGTCTCTAGAAGGCATAGGGATTAGAAGATGTAGCTCTAGTCACCCTGGGCTAGCTTGGATACAGCTATCAGCATTATAAGTCTGAAATGTAATGTTCGGTGAGGGAAAATCTATTGTTAGTCCTGTTAAATTAAAGTACCAGCATCTGCTGTACTTTGTCTGTGGTTCTGGGGTATCTACACTTTTCATTAGAGTATGCAAGCTAAATTTTCTCATTACTTAATGGCTAAGTATTGCTGTCTGTACAACACTACCTCACCCATCGCAGAGCATTTCAGTCACCGCCCCCCATGTACAGAGAGCATCACAGTGACCACCATATAATACAGACAACATCACAGTTACGTCATAGATTGCAGAGAACATCACCCTGACTACCACAGAATGCAGAAAACTATGTAGTGCCACCATATAATAGAGTGCCACATTGCCCACCATAAAATGCAGACAGTGTCGAAGTGCCTGCCATATAATGCAGAGAGTGTCGCCGTGCCCGCCATGTACGTAATACATAGTGTCACAGTGCTCACCATATAAAGCAGAGTGTTGCATTGCCCACCATACAATAGAGTGTTGCAGTGACTGTCATATAATACAGAGAGTGCTGCAGTGACTGCCATATAATACAGAGTACAACAGTGGCCACCATATAATGCAGAGTGTCCCATTGCTCACTATAAAATGCAGAGAGTGTTGCATTACTCACTATATAATGCAGAGAGTGCCACAGTGCCCACCATATAATGCAGTGTCGCATTGCTCATTATATAATGCAGAGTGTCACAGTGACCACCATATAATGCAGAGTGTCGCAGTGAACACCATATAATGCAGAGAGTGTCGCATTGACCACAATATAATGCAGAGTGTCACAGTGACCACCATATAATACAAAGGACAATGCAGTGACCCACATATAATACAGTGTCATAGTGCACACAATATAATACAGAGAGCAATAGTGACCTGCATATAACACAGATAATATGAATACACCCTTCACACACACACACACACACACACACACACACACACTATTAATACACCCCACTCCCACACAAACAACATTAATACACCAACCCCACCATAGACAATATTAAAACACACCACCCCCAGAAAAAAACAAATCCACCACTCCCCCCATATTCCATCCCACTTAGATAACACGAAAACATTTTTCGCTGAAGAGCGGTTCAATAATGAGTGTCTGTAGGCAACAGTGATGCATGGTGGATGTTCCTTGCAAGTTTGGGGCTGCATTTCAGCAAATGGAGTTGGGGATTTGGTCAGGATTAATGGGGCCCTCAATGCTGAGAAATACAGGCAGGTACTTATCCATCATGCAATACCATCAGGGAGGCATCTGATTGGCTCCAAATTTATTCTGCAGCAGGGCAACGACCCCAAACATACAGCCAATGTCATTAAGAACTATCTTCAGCATAAGAAGAACAAGGAGTCCTGGAAGTGATGATATGGCCCCCACAGAGCCCTGATCTCAACATCATCGAGTTTGTCTGGGATTACATGAAGAGATAGAAGGATTTGAGCAAGCCTACATCCACATAAGATCTGTGGTTAGTTCTCCGAGATGTTTGGAACAAACTTCTTGCAGAGTTCCATCAAAAACTGTGTGCAAGTGTACCTAGAAGAACTGATGTTGTTTTGAAGGCAAAAGGTGGTCACGCCAAATACTAATTTTATGAATTGTTAAAAATAAACTAACACTTCTATTTTTAAACGCATTCTTAGTTTGCAGCATTTTTTCCACACCTGCCGCTGATGGGCAGGAGTTTCAGTGTAGGGCTGGAGGGATCTGTCCACGCAGGGAAGAAAACCCGAATGGATGCTGTAATGGAGAGTCAGTGTGAAAGACTCTGCAGTCAGGACAGGCTGTGACCTACGTATCCTGCCCAACTGGGGTTGGGAAAGCCAGTGAGCCTATACCTGTAAAAGACAGGGAAGGCCACCAAAACTCTTCTGTGTTTTGAGTAGCTGTGGCAGCCAAGAGCCTGTGATAGACCTGCAGAGAAGCAGGCAGAAATTTTGTGACACAGATTAGCTGACCAGGGTTAGTCAGGGGTGAAGAAGTGAGCCAGTGGTCTGAATGTCTGCTAGGCATTTGTTATTTTTCTCTGTATGCTGATAGTAAAGCACTTTTCATGTATAACCTGTAAAGCTATGTGTGGTGTGGAGCATGATTGAAGCACCTAATATTCCACCAATACACCCCACTACTGAGCTAAATACCCTGTGGTATCACAATAATATATATATATATATATATATATATATATATATATATATATATTAGGGGTGGGCGAGTTTGGATTTCTGAAATCCGAACCACCCCCAAGCCCCCCCAAATCCGAGGCCGATCCGAGTCAGGCTCGACTTTTCCCACCTGACTCGGATCTGAAATCGAGGCAAAACGTCATCATCCCGCCTTCCGGGTCTCGTGGGTTTTGGATTCTATATAAGGTACCCGCGTCGGTGCCATTTTCTTTCTCGGCTGTGGACAGTGAAGAGGGAGGGTGGGAGTTAGTGCTGGCTGGGCTGTGTTGTGTAGTGTAGTGCAGTGTAGTGTTGTGCTGTGCTGTGCTGTGCTGCGCTGTGCTGCTGTTGTCCATAGGGGCTGTGTCCACTCCTCCAAAGTCCATAGGGGCTGGCTGTGTTGTGCTGTGCTGCTGTTGTCCATTTGGGGCTGTGTCCACTTCTCCAAAGTCCATAGGGGCTGGATGTGTTGTGCTGTCCTGCTGTTGTCCATAGGGGCTGTGTCCACTCCTCCAAAGTCCATAGGTCTGGCTGTGTTGGGCTGTGCTGCTGTTGTACATAGGGATGTGTCCACTCCTCCAAAGTCCATAGAGGCTGGCTGGACTGTGTTGTGCAGTCAGTTGTCCATAGGGGCTGTGTCAACTCCAAAATTCTGTGCAGTGTCCCAGTCCTAAAGGGGTGCTGTAGTGTTGTCCAGGGAGTGCTCTGTCCATCAGGGGTACTCCCCCCAAGGGCAAAAAAATAAATAATTTTTCTGTGTTTGTGAATTGTGTGCGCAGTAGCCACACGTGCATCAACAAAGTAGTGCCAAGCGTGCGCCTGTTTCATAAGTAAAGGGCCAGCTGGCTCATCCGTTAAAGGGTGCTGTAACCCCCAAAGTGCACTCCAAATAATATATATTTTTTTCTGTGTTTGTGAATTGTGTGCACAGTAGCCGCATGTGCTTCAACAAAGTAGTGCCAAGCGTGCACCTGTGTCATAAGTAAAGGGCCGGCTGGCTTGACCATTAAAAGGTGCTGTAACCCCAAAGTGCACTCCAAACAAAATAAAAAAATATTTTCTGTGTTTGTGAATTGTGTGCACTGTGGCCACACGGTTATCAACAAAGTAGCGCTAAGCGTGCGCCTGTGTCATACATAAAGGGCCGGCTGGCTTGACCGTTAAAGGGTGCTGTAACCCCCAAAGTGCACACCACAAATAAAAAATTATTTTCTGTGTTTGTGAATTGTGTGCACTGTGGCTGCACGGTTATCAACAAAGTAGCGCCAAGCGTGCGCCTGTGTCATACATAAAGGGCCGGCTGGCTTGACCGTTAAAGGGTGCTGTAACCCCCAAAGTGCACTCCAAAAAAAATAAAAAAATATTTTCTGTGTTTGTGAATTGTGTGCACTGTGGCTGCACGTGCATCAAGAAAGGAGCAGCGCCAAGCATGCGCCTGTGTCCCATAAGTAAAGGGCCTGCTGGCTTCTCTGTTAAAGGGTGCTGTAACCCCCAAAGTGCACTAAAAAAAATAAAAATATATATTTTTTTGTGTTTGTGAATTGTGTGTGCAGTAGCCGCACGTGCATCAACAAAGTAGCGCCAAGTGTGCGCCTGTGTCATAAGTAAAGGGCAAGCTGGCTCATCCGTTAAAGGGTGCTGTAACCCCCAAAGTGCACTCCAAATAATATATATTTTTTTCTGTGTTTGTGAATTGTGTGCGCAGTAGCCGCATGTGCATCAACAAAGTAGTGCCAAGCGTGCACCTGTGTCATAAGTAAAGGGCCGGCTGGCTTGACCATTAAAAGGTGCTGTAACCCCAAAGTGCACTCCAAACAAAATAAAAAAATATTTTCTGTGTTTGTGAATTGTGTGCACTGTGGCTGCACGTGCATCAAGAAAGGAGCAGCGCCAAGCATGCGCCTGTGTCCCATAAGTAAAGGGCCGGCTGGCTTCTCCGTTAAAGGGTGCTGTAACCCCCAAAGTGCACTAAAAAAAATAAAAATATATATTTTTTTGTGTTTGTGAATTGTGTGCGCAGTAGCCGCACGTGCATCAACAAAGTAGCGCCAAGCGTGTGCCTGTGTCATAAGTAAAGAGCCAGCTGGCTCATCTGTTAAAGGGTGGTGTAACTTCCAAAGTGCACTCCAAACAAAATAAAAAAATATTTTCTGTGTTTGTGAATTGTGTGCACTGTGGCTGCACATGCATCAAGAAAGGAGCAGCGCCAAGCATGCGCCTGTGTCCCATAAGTAAAGGGCCGGCTGGCTTCTCCGTTAAAGGGTGCTGTAACCCCCAAAGTGCACTAAAAAAAATAAAAATATATATTTTTTTGTGTTTGTGAATTGTGTGTGCAGTAGCCGCACGTGCATCAACAAAGTAGCGCCAAGCGTGCGCCTGTGTCATAAGTAAAGGGCCAGCTGGCTCATCTGTTAAAGGGTGGTGTAACTTCCAAAGTGCACTCCAAATAATATATATTTTTTTCTGTGTTTGTCAATTGTGTGGCAGTAGCCGCTTGTGCATCAACAAAGTAGTGCCAAGCGTGCACCTGTGTCATAAGTAAAGGGCCGGCTGGCTTGACCATTAAAAGGTGCTGTAACCCCAAAGTGCACTCCAAACAAAATAAAAAAATATTTTCTGTGTTTGTGAATTGTGTGCACTGTGGCTGCACGTGCATCAAGAAAGGAGCAGCGCCAAGCATGCGCCTGTGTCCCATAAGTAAAGGGCCGGCTGGATTCTCCGTTAAAGGGTGCTGTAACCCCCAAAGTGCACTAAAAAAAATAAAAAAATATATTTTTTTGTGTTTGTGAATTGTGTGCGCAGTAGCCGCACGTGCATCAACAAAGTAGCGCCAAGCGTGTGCCTGTGTCATAAGTAAAGGGCCAGCTGGCTCATCTGTTAAAGGGTGGTGTAACTTCCAAAGTGCACTCCAAACAAAATAAAAAAATATTTTCTGTGTTTGTGAATTGTGTGCACTGTACATGCATCCTCAAAGCAGCAGCGCCAAGCGTGCGTCTGTCTGTTAAAGGGTGGTGTAACCCCCAAAGTGCACTGAAACAAAACAAAAATATTTTCTTCTGTGTTTGTGAATTGTGTGCACTCTACGTGCATCCTCAAAGCAGCCGCACCAAGCATGCGCCTGTCTGTTAAAGGGTGGTGTAACCCCCAAAGTGCACTCCAACAAAAATAAAACATTTTCTTCTGTATTTGTGAATTGTCTGCACTGTACGTGCATCCTCAAAGCAGCAGCGCCAAGCGTTCGTCTGTGTGTTAAAGGGTGGTGTAACCCTCAAACTGCGCTCCACAAAAAATAACAAAAATTCTTTTTTTTCTGTCTTTGTGAATTGTGTGCACTGTAGCTGCAGGTGCCTTAACAAAGGAACAGCGCCAAGCGTGCACCTGTGTCCCATAAGTAAAGAGCCGGCTGGCTCATTTCTTAAGGGGTGGTGTAACCCACAAAGTGCACTAGTCTCCAACAAAAATAAGAAATTATTTTCTGTGTTTGTGTGCGCCTTAGCCGCATGTATATATCAATATAACATAAATGGAGGACCAAACTTTCTCTGATAAAAATAAAATAGTGAAAGATCAAGAACCACTTCCTCCTAGTGCTGAAGCTGCTGCCACTAGTCATGACATAGACGATAACATGCCATCAACGTTGTCTGCCATGGCATAATGTGTTATAAAGGGCATTACTGTGTGTGGCATAATGTGTTATAAAGGGCATTACTGTGTGTGGCATAATGTATTATACAGAGCATTACTGTGTGTGGCATAATGTGTTATACAGTACAATACTGCGTGTGGCATAATGTGTTATAAAGGGCATAACTGCATGTGGCATAATGTATTATACAGGGCAATACTGCGTGTGGCATAATGTGTTATAAAGGACATTACTGCGTGTGGTATAATGTGTTATAAAGGGCATTACTGCATGTGGCATAATGTGTTATCAAGGACATTACTACATGTGGCATAATGTGTTATAAAGGGCATTACTGTGTTTGGCATAATGTGTTATACAGGGCATTACTGCATGTGGCATAATTTGTTATAAAGGGCATTACTGCATGTGGCATAATGTGTTATAAAGGACATTACTGTTTGTGGCATAATGTGTTATAAAGGACATTACTGCGTGTGGAATAATGTGTTATACAGGGCATTACTGCATGTGGCATAATGTGTTATAAAGGGCATTACTGTGTAAGACATACTGTGTAAGCCGCATTACTGCACATGGCAATTATTTGTCATGAAGGTAGAGCTTCGGGGAAGCCTAGCACCTTAGTAAGTGCTGGGCATGCCCCACAGTGTGGTGAATTGGGGGTGTTCTGCAAGGACACGCCCACTTTCCGGAAGCACGCGCGCATAGGAACACCATCTAAAAAAACGTATTTATTTAATTTTGCGGCGGGGGGATTAAGATGTGCATCATTAACACAATGTGAGATTTTTTTTTGTTTAGAAAATTTGAGTATTCTGAAATACAGTATTTACTAAAATTGTCTTTTCTGTAATGTTACACTATACACTGCCCCTTGTTTATCCCAGTCATGTTTGCTGTACTTTCCTAAGACTATACAGTAGACATCGAATAGTCTATTTTCCCGTCATATATACTTGTAATATGCAGTGTTGGTTCAGCTGTAAAAAATACACAGTAAACAGTTCCATTACATGTATTCTATATAGAGGTGATATTTTATTGTGTTGTTAACTAAACCACTCACAGTTTATAATCATTAACATTAGAAGAGGATTTACAATACATAATATTGCGATATGTTGCAGAATAATCTTTACCTCTGAAGAATATGCTATATATAAGTAGGGAAACGCATCAGTACACAAAGCATAATCATTCAGGATAAAAGAACTTAACTTATTACACATCCATTGCAGCCAATACCATTGGCTGATTCAAGCTGAACTTCGGCAAACATTTTACAGTACACTCTGCTCTTTTGAAATGCACAGAACTGTCATTCACTATAGCTGTAACTTACTAGCCGGCTGGCACTGTGATATATACTCTTTGATACTAAGCCTGCAGTGTCAGTTACTAGTATACTTAAAAAGACTGTTTTCAACAATTAGAGTCTTGATCTATGATTGGTGTCCAGCAGGGCTGTACGTGACCAGTACATGCACATCTTCTATATGAAAAGGAAACTGAATTCTGGATTTATGGATCTAATTAAATCACAGGGTTTATATGTAGAAACTCTTGGTCTAAGGAACAGTCGAAATGAAACCTGGTTGTTCCCTGAATATACTTCATTCTTTCGTGCACTACTGACCATTTATATGATTGATAGCTGTTTCTTTTTTTTTTTTATCGCTGGCGCCAGATTCAACACAAACATTATCTGGTTTTCAAGTCTGCAATGGATTGATATGCAATTGTTCTGAAGAAGTATTCTCATTCTCATATGCATTTGTTGTTATCATTTAAATTTGTTTAAAAGAATTTTAGGGGCTGGGAGAAGATTTAGGGGCTGATGCGCAGTTAAAGGCAAGACAGCCATACTTGGTCCAGCATTGCTTGCACAGAACTAAATTCAGATGCTTGCCTCTATGCACAGATATATGCATCCCTTCAGGGGTGTATCTATACTGGGTGCAGGGTGTGTGGTGCAAACAGGCCCCTGGGTCCAAGAGGGCCAACCCCCTGCATCCATTTATTCAGTGCTTAACTCTCTGAAGTTCCGAGTCAGCATAGCAGGGCTGTACAGATCACCGTCAAAATGGCACAGTGGCCATTTTCCCTGCATTTTGCACATGCACAGTAAAGAAATCACCGGGAAAATGGCTGCCGCACCATTTCCCCAGTAACCTGCACAGTAGACTATGACATGGCGCTAGAGTTTACTAGTGCCCAGAGTCTACTGCTGGGCTCAGTGTGCTGCCAGCTGCTGGGTAGAGAGGAGGGGGCCCGGGAAGGAGACTGCACGAGGGTCCCCCTCCTCTCTTAATATGCCCCTGCATCACTTCCTCTATCTCTATGCTTGATTTCATAGGTGTCATACTCATAACCATCTGTGCCCACTTGCAACAGCCATATACTAAGTGCAAAAGATCCATCCCAAAACAGGTGTATTTAAGCATATACATTAATCTGCATAGCCAGCAACAGAACTGAAATCAGTTACATACAACTCTGCATCTGCTGTAGCTCCGTACAGAACATTTCATTAAGATGCACGTGCAGAGCAAAAGTGCACAAGATATAGTATGCTCTGCAAACTGACTTGCGTTCAACTCTCCTTCAGATGCTCTGGATTTATTTAGTTCTAGATCGAGTTCAGAGCTGGTGGATTATTCTGTATATTTTGTTGTTGCAGAATGTAGAAAATGAAAGACAATATTACCCTACCCTATAGACAATGTAAGCCAAAGTTTCCTTTTCTCCGATGGTAACCACCGACACTGCCAGGACCGAGGGAGTGAACCTCAGCAACGGCAGGGCGGATGGAGGATGGGAGGATGGGCAGTTGTAGGTGGCACTGGGGAGAGTGCATACCGGCTGGTGTGGTCCTTTCAAACTGCATCCGACGGCTGGTGGTGAGCGTGCAACATGATTTTCTTCTCCTTTCACAGGATCTCACAGGGGATGGCGGTGGTTTGTCGGTCATCTGTGTGATGTCTCCAACCTCATGTAGACACATCTGTAGAAGCTGATAGCTGCTACAGGAAACTTATCCACCTGTCATCTTTAGAAGGTTTAATACAGCTTTATAAAACACTGCACAAGACGTGTATACTGTACTACTGTATAAATACTAGGGGTGTGCACCGGCCACTTATCGTGTTTTGGTTTTGGATCTGGATCTTTCTTCGTGTTTTGGATCTGGATTGGTTTTGACAAAACCACCCTTCCGTGTTTTGGGTTCTGGGTTTTGTGTTTTGGATCTGTATTTTTTTGAAAAAAAGCATAAAAACAGCTAAAATCACAGAGTTTGTGGGTTTTTCTGCTCCTATGCTATTATTAACCTCAGTAACCTTAATTTCCACTAATTTCCAGTCTATTCTGAACAAATCACAATAGTGTGAGTGGGCGCGGCACAAACACGTGGAACATCTAGGAGTGACACTGCCATGGCAGACAGGATGGCAGTTTGAAAAACTAGGCCCCAACCAGTACATAATGCAAAGAAAAAAAAGAGGTGCAAGACGGAATTGTCCTTGGGCCCTCCCACCCACCCTTATGTTGTATAAACAGGACATGCACACTTTAACAAACCAATCATTTCAGCGCCAGGGTCTGCCACACGACTGTGGCTGAAATGATTGGTTCCTTTGGGCCCCCACAAAACAAGCTGGCAATTAATCTGTCCCTGCACAAACTGGCTCTATGGAGGCAAGATGTCATCCTCATCCTCCTCATTCACCGATTCCTCACCCTCTTCAGTGTTGTGTACATCCTCATCCTCACAGAGTATTAATTTGTCCCCGCTGGAATCCACCACCACAGGTCCCTCTGTACGTTCTGGAGGTTGGCCTCCCTGGAAGAGTTGATAATTCATTTTTATGAACATCATCTTCTCCACATTTTGTGGAAGCAACCTCCTATGCCTTTCGCTGACAATGTTCCCGGCTGTACTAAACATTCTTTCGGAGTACACACAGGTACGGACTGTCTGACATGCCTACTTGGATGCTGTCACCGATGTAATCCTTTAACAGACAGACGCACGCTTGTCGCTGCTGCTTTGAGGATGCAGGTGCAGCTACAGCCCACACAATTCACAAAGACAGACAAAAAAAAGAAGAATTTTTTATTTTTTGTGGAACGCACTTTCAGGGTTACACCACCCTTTAACAGACAGACGCACGCTTGGCGCTGCTGCTTTGAGGATGCAGGTGTGGCTACTGCGCATACATTTCACACACAAACACAGAAAAAAAGAAGATTATTTTATTTTGGTTGGATGCACTTTGGGGGTTACACCACCCTTTATCAGACAGACGCATGCTTGTCGCTGCTGCTTTGAGGATGCAGGTGCGGCTACAGCCCACAGAATTCACAAAGACAGAAAAAAAAGAAGAATTTTTTATTTTTTGTGGAGCACACTTTGAGGGTTACACCACCCTTTAACAGACAGACGCACGCTTGGAGCTGCTGCTTTGAGGATGCAGGTGCGGCTACAGCCCACACAATTCACAAAGAGAAAAAAAAATAAGAATTTTTTATTTTTTTTGGAGTGCACTTTGGGGGTTACAGCACCCTTTAACGGACAAGACAGCCGGCCCTTTACGTATGACACAGGCGCACACTTGGCGCTGCTCCTTTGTTGCTGCACGTGCAGCCACAGTGCACACAATTCACAAACACAGAAAATAATTCCTCCACCATTCTGTCAGTGGTGACAGCATCATATGCAGTGACTGTAGACATGTCAGAAATTGTTGGCACGTCCTTCAGTCCGGACCAGATGTCCAAGCCGGCCCTTGACTTATGACACAGGTGCACGCTTGGCGCTGCGGCTGTGTTGATGCACGTGCGGCTACTGCGCATACATTTTTCCCACACAAACACAGAAAAAAAATAATTGTTTATTTTTTGTGGAGTGCACTTTGGGGGTTACACCACGCTTTAACAGACTTATGGGACACAGGCGCACGCTTGGCGCTGCTCCTTTGTTGATGCACGTGCAGCCACAGTGCACACAATTCACAAACACAGAAAATATTTTTTTATTCTGTTTGGAGTGCACTTTGGGGGTTACAGCACCCTTTAACGGTCAAGCCAGCTGGCCCTTTACGTATAACACAGGCGCACGCTTGGCGCTACTTTGTTGATAACTGTGCGGCCAGAGTGCACACAATTCACAAACACAGAAAATAGTTTTTTATTTTGATTGGAGTGCACTTTGGGGGTTACAGCACCCTTTAACGGTCAAGCCAGCCGGCCCTTTAATTATGACACAGGAGCACGCTTGGCGCTACTTTGTTGATGCACGTGCGGCTACTGCGCACACAATTCACAAACACAGAAAAAAAAAATATTATTTGAAGTGCACTTTGGGGGTTACAGCACCCTTTAACGAATGAGCCAGCCGGCCCTTTACTTATGATACAGGCGCACGCTTGGCGCTACTTTGTTGATGCACGTGCGGCTACTGCGCACACAATTCACAAACACAGAAAAAATATATTTTTTTTTGCACTTGGGGGGAGCACCCCTGATGGACAGAGCACCCCCTGGACAACACTACAGCACCCCTTTAGGACTGGGACACTGCACAAGACTTTGGAGTGGACACAGCCCCTATGGACAACTGACTGCACAACACAGCCCAGCCAGCCCCTATGGACTTTGTAGGAGTGGACACAGCCCCTATGGACAACAGCAGCACAGCACAACACAGCTAGCCCCTGTGGACTTTGGAGGAGTGGACACAGCCCCTATGGACAACAGCAGCACAGCACAACACAGCCAGCCCCTATGGACTTTGGATGAGTGGACACAGCCCCTATGGACAACAGCAGCACAGCACAACACAGCCAGCCCCTATGGACTTTGGAGGAGTGGACACAGCCCCAATGGACAACAGCAGCACAGCACAACACACCCAGCCCCTATGGACTTTGGAGGAGTGGACACAGCCCCTATAGACAACAGCAGCACAGCGCAGCACAGCACAGCACAACACTACACTGCACTACACTACACTACACAGCCCAGCCAGCCCTAACTCCCACCCTCCCTCTTCACTGTCCACAGCTGAGTGAGAAAATGGCGCAGACGCGGGTACCTTATATAGAATACAAAACCCGTGAGACCCGGAAGGCGGGATGATGACGTTTTGCCTCGATTTCAGATCCGAGTCAGGTGGGAAAAGTCGAGCCTGACTCGGATCAGCCTTGGATCGGGGGGGCTCGGGGGGGGTTCGGATTTCAGAAATCCGAACCCGCTCACACCTAATAAATACATTTCTTAAAATTTGGAGCTGTATTATGCTGTTTTCTTTTTTTTCCTGGTTTAATTAAATCTATTGGCAGCTAAATTATCTCTACTTTGAAACTGAGAAAAACATGATTAAATATGTTCTGATTTTACAGTGTCAAAGGAGAAAGTCAGGTTACCTAAAATCATCATAATTAATCTTAAAAAATATCTTGCTCATTGTGTGCCTCATCTCTTCGTGTTTCCCCCAGAGTTATATTCATTTCGTTTGTCAATAATATCCTACTGTAAAGTTTAATTAGAATTTATTTTATCTCATGCTAAGACAAATTATCCAACTATAGACATTAATAATTGTGATGCAATATGAAACATTTGTGCTACACCTAGAAGAGAGGAAACGTTGACAGTGTGTGTCAGTGTACAGATAATGGATTTAGGGGCATATTCATCATCGGGCCTGGACGGCCCCATATAGTTGAGTATCTAGTTTGTTGCAAGTTGCGGTGGTGGATACTTACCGTAACGATTAATTATTCCTCAAGTGCACGGACAGCTGCTCCCAAAAGCAACTGCCCCTGCGATCAGTAACACTGCTTCAGAAGTAGCTGCATTACTTATACCTCCGGAGTCAGCCGACTGCGCATGTGAGACATGAAAGCATGCATGCGCACAGTCAAAGGTTGCGCTGTGCGGAGGCGGCGGAGGGATCCCTCTTCGCAACCCTGGATCTCCTTCCCATAGCAAGGAGCTATTTCAATATAATTTTATTTTAGCTTCAACTACATATAATATAAATGTTAAATATTTTACAATGTCATTGAGAATAAAAAATGATCTAAAGAACAATATCACTTTTACAACATTTATGGAAACATTTCATATTACAGAAAAAACAGATATAATAGTAGGTTTTGTAAAAAGGGAGGTATGAGAATGTAAATGTTGATAGAACTAAGGGCCTGATTCAGACTCGGTCGCTAGATGCGTACGCTTGCACTGAGCGTATGCAAATTTTCCAAACTGATGTCATGGGATGCGATCGCTCGCCAAGGCATAGGCACACAAACTTTGGCTGTGCAAGTGACCACTCTGCGTATGCAGACACCCCTTAGCGTATGTAGAGATGCCCACTGGCACACGTCATCTCCAGGAAGTGTTAAAACATTGGTACATCAAGGACCATCGGATGCGAACGCTGTGCTTGTGGTAGCCTTACCCTACCGCAAGCTCTGCGAGCATTTCAGTGTAAAAAAAAGTAGGCTCGGATAGGTTCGAGTTTGCACGCCGAGTTCGGATTTTTCCCTCAAAAAAAACAGAACTCAGAAAGAGGCAAAACGTCATCTTGCATGGACAAACATCATCATTCCTGGCCATTTTCCCATCGTTTGCGCATGCGCAGTGCCTTGCGCATACACTATAGACTCTGAGCACACTCTAGTGCCCATAGTCTATATCTCTGGCGATGGCCGTGCACAGCTCAGTGCGCTGCCGGCAGCCGGGTGGAGAGCAGGGGGCCCGTGTCGGAGACTGCACACGGGCCCCCTCCACTCTAGAAACACCCCTGCACATAGGCGCCGGAGCACCATAGTGGAGTAGCAGGAGGCAGGGACTGGAGCTGCAGCCACGGACATCAGGGGCTGTGCTTTATAGCAAAAGGCTGCACAGCCCCTGCACTGCTCGGAGGAAGAGGTGTAATGTGTGGTGTTTTACCTCTGGCTACTCTGCCATTAGACAGTTATTTTTTGGTGCATATGCCAAGTTGCTTCCAAGTTGGCACCCAGAAACTCCTATTTCAGGGACGGAGAGAAACATCCAAAATTGGCTGGAAATACGCAAAGATGTCTATGGGCCTGATTCAGAGGCACACACTATTTGCGTGTGCTCGCTCTGAAGCAGGACGTCCCTATTTTTTTAAATTCCGGCCTCCAGGCCACTCGCACAGCTGTGGGTGACCACCCACAGCTTGTGTGAGCGGCCTGGCTTTGGTCGCGATTATTGTGGCCATCGGCATTGCGAGGAGAGCCTTGAGTCCCTTGTGGTAGGGTCTCAGCACTCGCAATGCCAAGTGGACTTAGAACTCTAATAGAGCCGGCAGTCCACTACGTGATGTCAGTAGGGCTGTCCACAAACGGCAGACGATCCTTCGGGAATGCCTCCGTTTGTCCAGCCACCCCCCCCTACCCATCTACAAAATGGGGCGAGCTGTCGATCAACATCGACAGCCGCCCCATCTTGTAGCGATCCCAAGTTCTCACTTGCTCCAGGGCTCGCGCACAAGCGGCGCACAAGCCACGCATGCGCAATTGCCCACCATCAACCTGCTTACGAGCGCTATGCGCTCACGAGTGGGTCTGAATCAGGCCCAATGTTCACTGCAGCATTCAGTACACTGTATGTGCAGTTTGCTAAAACTTGTTACAGTAGATAGGGCCTTATTTGTTTCTCATTATCGGGGCCATAATCTGCATAGAGGGGCTGATATATAGTTGGACATAAGTGCATACTTGCTGGAATCCAAAGCCCCTCTCCCATGCATACTGTATGTGTTTGTGTGTGTGTGTGGGGGGGGATTTGCATAAGGTAAGCAATTTCATACCGCGTATGCGCAAAAAAGTTCTATACTATTCTATGTAAGTAGGTCATAGCGCATTTTGCATCCATAACTCCTTATGAGGTAGATTGCAGGAGGGAGGAGGCATACAAGCACAGGCCAAGTACTATAAGGGCACGTTCATGCAAATGCATCTCATGCAGACCACAAACGCACGTACACCTGTCAGTAGCTGAATATCAAGTACCCCTGATGCATAACACCCAATGATGCTGGTGATGATCGGTAGCCTCTTCTGAGTGCGTATTGATCCTGCACACTAATACTATTAGCATTACTGGTGGAGCTGCTGCTGTCTATATGCATCATCTATTTGCTATTTACAAACGTTTACAGCAGGAAAGTAGATACCCATGATATTTTTTTGAAGGGGCAGACACAGAATGTTTGTATTTATTTGAACTTAGTAAATGTTGTAAGGCATGCTGTCTTATGTATATTGTACTTTATTAAAGTACTATATTGTGTACAAATTGTGTATTGCAACTAGAGATGTGCGCAGACCCTCGTGTTTTGGTTTTGGTTCTAATTAATCATCGTGTTTTGATTTTTGCCAAAATCACCCTCAAGAGTTTTTGTTTCGGATCCGTATTTTTTAAAAAATATCATAAAATCATAAAAATAGCTAAAATCATGAAATTTGGGCCTATTTTTGTTCCTGCAGTAAAATTAATCTCAATAACATTATTTCCAGTCATTTTCAGTAAATTTTGACCACCTCACAGCTTACAATATTGTTTCACCCATATTGTCCAAAGGCTGCATCGAGTTTTGCTGGCTAAACAAAGCAACAGAGCAGCAGCACAAACACATGGCAGTTTGAAAAAGAATATAGCACATCTAGGAAACAGAGTGGGTGTTAGGATGCAGCCTGGGATTGGCAGTTACTCACTTCTGCGATGGTGTCTTCGGACTCTTGCATTCCAGGCTCCACAGTGTACCTCTCCTGTGTACTCTCTCGTGTATGCTGCCATCATCGTTACTCAGCGTCTCACATCAAGTGCTGGTTATTACCGCTACTGAGCGTCTCACATCAAGTGCTGGCTATTACCGTTACTCAGCGTCTCACATCAAGTGCCGGCCTTTTACCGCCACTCAGCGTCTCACATCAAGTGCTGGCTATTACCGCTACTCAGCGTCTCACATCAAGTCCTGGCTATTACCGCTACTCAGCGTCTCACATCTAGTGCTGGCTATTACCGCTACTCAGCGTCTCACATCTAGTGCTGGCTATTACCGCTACTCAGCGTCTCACATCTAGTGCTGGCTATTACCACTACTCAGCGTCTCACATCAAGTCCTGGCTATTACCGCCACTCAGCGTCTCACATCAAGTGCTGGCTATTACCGCTACTCAGCGTCTCACATCAAGTGCCGGCCTTTTACCACTACTCAGCGTCTCACATCAAGTCCTGGCTATTACCGCTACTCAGCGTCTCACATCTAGTGCTGGCTATTACCGCTACTCAGCGTCTCACATCTAGTGCTGGCTATTACCGCTACTCAGCGTCTCACATCTAGTGCTGGCTATTACCACTACTCAGCGTCTCTCATCAAGTCCTGGCTATTACCACTACTCAGCGTCTCACATCAAGTCCTGGCTATTACCGCTACTCAGCGTCTCACATCTAGTGCTGGCTATTACCGCTACTCAGCGTCTCACATCTAGTGCTGGCTATTACCGCTACTCAGCGTCTCACAACAAGTGCTGGCTATTACCGCTACTCAGCATCTCACATCAAGTGCTGGCTATTACCGCTACTCAGCGTCTCACATCAAGTGCCGGCCTTTTACCGCTACTCAGCGTCTCACATCAAGTCCTGGCTATTACCGCTACTCAGCGTCTCACATCTAGTGCTGGCTATTACCGCTACTCAGCGTCTCACATCTAGTGCTGGCTATTACCGCTACTCAGCGTCTCACATCTAGTGCTGGCTATTACCACTGCTCAGCGTCTCTCATCAAGTCCTGGCTAATACCACTACTCAGCGTCTCACATCAAGTCCTGGCTATTACCGCTACTCAGCGTCTCACATCTAGTGCTGGCTATTACCGCTACTCAGCGTCTCACATCTAGTGCTGGCTATTACCGCTACTCAGCGTCTCACAACAAGTGCTGGCTATTACCGCTACTCAGCATCTCACATCAAGTGCTGGCTATTACCGCTACTCAGCGTCTCACATCAAGTGCTGGCTATTACTGCTACTCAGCGTCTAACATCGAGTGCTGGCTATTACCGCTACTCAGCGTCTAACATTGAGTGCTGGCTATTACCGCTACTCAGCGTCTCACATCAAGTGTTGGCTATTACCGCTTCTCAGCGTCTCACATCAAGTGCTGGCTATTACCGCTACTCAGCGTCTCACATCAAGTGCTGGCTATTACCGCTACTCAGCGTCTCACATCAAGTGCTGGCTATTACCGCTACTCAGCGTCTAACATCAAGTGCTGGCTATTACCGCTACTCAGCGTCTCACATCAAGTGCTGGATATTACCGCTACTCAGCGTCTCACATCAAGTGCTGGATATTACCGCTACTCAGCGTCTAACATCAAGTGCTGGCTATTACCGCTACTCAGCGTCTCACATCAAGTGCTGGATATTACCGCTACTCAGCGTCTCACATCAAGTGCTGGATATTACCGCTACTCAGCGTCTCACATCAAGTGCTGGCTATTACCGCTACTCAGCGTCTCACATCAAGTGCTGGATATTACCGCTACTCAGCGTCTCACATCAAGTGCTGGCTATCACCGCTACTCAGCGTCTCACATCAAGTGCTGGCTATTACTGCTACTCAGCATCTCACATCAAGTGCTGGCTATTACCGGTACTCAGCGTCTCACATCAAGTCCTGGCTATTACCGCTACTCAGCGTCTAACATCAAGTGCTGGCTATTACCGCTACTCAGCGTCTCACATCAAGTGCTGGCTATTACTGCTACTCAGCGTCTCACATCAAGTGCTGTATATTACCGCTACTCAGCGTCTCACATCAAGTGCTGGCTATTACCGCTACTCAGCGTCTCACATCAAGTGCTGGCTATTACTGCTTCTCAGCGTCTAACATCAAGTGCTGTATATTACCGCTACTCAGCGTCTCACATCAAGTGCTGGCTATCACCGCTACTCAGCGTCTCACATCAAGTGCTGGCTATTACCGCTACTCAGCGTCTCACATCAAGTGCTGTATATTACCGCTACTCAGCGTCTCACATCAAGTGCTGGCTATTACCGCTACTCAGCGTCTCACATCAAGTGCTGGCTATTACCGCTACTCAGCGTCTCACATCAAGTGCTGTATATTACCGCTACTCAGCGTCTCACATCAAGTGCTGCCTATTACCGCTACTCAGCGTCTCACATCAAGTGCTGTATATTACCGCTACTCAGCGTCTCACATCAAGTGCTGGCTATTACCGCTACTCAGCGTCTCACATCAAGTGCTGTATATTACCGCTACTCAGCGTCTCACATCAAGTGCTGGCTATTACCGCTACTCAGCGTCTCACATCAAGTGCTGGCTATTACTGCTACTCAGCGTCTCACATCAAGTGCAGGCTATTACCGCTACTCAGTGTCTCACATCAAGTGCTGTATATTACCGCTACTCAGCGTCTCACATCAAGTGCTGGCTATTACCGCTACTCAGCGTCTCACATCAAGTGCTGGCTATTACCGCTACTCAGCGTCTCACATCAAGTGCCGGCCTTTTACCGCTACTCAGCGTCTCACATCAAGTCCTGGCTATTACCGCTACTCAGCGTCTCACATCAAGTGCTGGTTATTATCACTACTCAGCATCTCACATCAAGTGCTGTATATTACCGCTACTCAGCGTCTCACATCAAGTGCTGGCTATTACCGCTACTCAGCATCTCACATCAAGTGCTGGCTATTACCGCTACTCAGCGTCTCACATCAAGTGCTGGCTATTACCGCTACTCAGCGTCTTACATCAAGTGCTGGCTATTACCGCTACTCAGCGTCTCACATCAAGTGCTTGCTATTACCGCTACTCAGCGTCTCACATCAAGTGCTGTATATTACCGCTACTCAGCGTCTCACATCAAGTGCTGGCTATTACCGCTACTCAGCGTCTCACATCAAGTGCTGGCTATTACCGCTACTCAGCGTCTCACATCAAGTGCCGGCCTTTTACCGCTACTCAGCGTCTCACATCAAGTACTGGCTATTACCGCTACTCAGCGTCTCACATCAAGTGCTGGCTATTACCACTACTCAGCGTCTCACATCAAGTGCTGAATATTACTGCTACTCAGCGTCTCACATCAAGTCCTGGCTATTACCGCTAGTCAGCGTCTTACATCAAGTGCTGGCTATTACCGCTACTCAGCGTCTCACATCAAGTGCTGAATATTACCACTACTCAGCGTCTCACATCAAGTGCAGGCTATTACCACTACTCAGCGTCTCACATCAAGTGCTGAATATTACCGCTACTCAGCGTCTCACATCAAGTCCTGGCTATTACCGCTACTCAGCGTCTCACATCAAGTGCTGGCTATTACCACTACTCAGCGTCTCACATCAAGTGCTGGCTATTACCGCTACTCAGCGTCTCACATCAAGTGCTGGCTATTACCGCTACTCAGCGTCTCACATCAAGTGCTGGCTATTACCGCTACTCAGCGTCTCACATCAAGTGCTGGCTATTACCGCTACTCATCGTCTCACATCAAGTCCAGGCTATTACCGCTACTCAGCGTCTCACATCAAGTGCTGGCTATTACCGCTACTCAGCGTCTCACATCAAGTGCTGGCTATTACCGCTACTCAGCGTCTAACATCAAGTGCTGGCTATTACCGCTACTCAGCGTCTCACATCAAGTGCTGGCTATTACCGCTACTCAGCGTCTCACATCAAGTGCTGGCTATTACCACTACTCAGCGTCTCACATCAAGTGCTGGCTATTACCGCTACTCAGCGTCTCACATCAAGTGCTGGCTATTACCGCTACTCAGCGTCTCACATCAAGTGCTGGCTATTACCACTACTCAGCGTCTCACATCAAGTGCTGTATATTACCGCTACTCAGCGTCTCACATCAAGTGCTGGCTATTACCGCTACTCAGCGTCTCACATCAAGTGCTGGCTATTACCGCTACTCAGCGTCTCACATCAAGTGCCGGCCTTTTACCGCTACTCAGCGTCTCACATCAAGTACTGGCTATTACCGCAACTCAGCGTCTCACATCAAGTGCTGGCTATTACCACTACTCAGCGTCTCACATCAAGTGCTGAATATTACCGCTACTCAGCGTCTCACATCAAGTCCTGGCTATTACCGCTACTCAGCGTCTTACATCAAGTGCTGGCTATTACCGCTACTCAGCGTCTCACATCAAGTGCTGAATATTACCACTACTCAGCGTCTCACATCAAGTGAAGGCTATTACCACTACTCAGCGTCTCACATCAAGTGCTGAATATTACCGCTACTCAGCGTCTCACATCAAGTCCTGGCTATTACCGCTACTCAGCGTCTCACATCAAGTGCTGGCTATTACCACTACTCAGCGTCTCACATCAAGTGCTGTATATTACCGCTACTCAGCGTCTCACATCAAGTGCTGGCTATTACCTCTACTCAGCATCTCACATCAAGTGCTGGCTATTACCGCTACTCAGCGTCTCACATCAAGTGCTGGCTATTACCGCTACTCAGCGTCTCACATCAAGTGCTGGCTATTACCGCTACTCAGCGTCTCACATCAAGTCCAGGCTATTACCGCTACTCAGCGACTCACATCAAGTGCTGGCTATTACCGCTACTCAGCATCTCACATCAAGTACTGGCTATTACCGCTACTCAGCGTCTAACATCAAGTGCTGGCTATTACCGCTACTCAGCGTCTCACATCAAGTGCTGGCTATTACCGCTACTCAGCGTCTCACATCAAGTGCTGGCTATTACCGCTACTCAGCGTCTCACATCAAGTGCTGGCTATTACCGCTACTCAGCGTCTCACATCAAGTGCTGGCTATTACCGCTACTCAGCGTCTCACATCAAGTGCTGTATATTACCGCTACTCAGCGTCTCACATCAAGTGCTGGCTATTACCGCTACTCAGCATCTCACATAAAGTGCTGGCTATTACCGCTACTCAGCGTCTCACATCAAGTGCTGGTTATTACCGCTACTCAGCGTCTAACATCAAGTGCTGGCTATTACCGCTACTCAGCGTCTCACATCAAGTGCTGGCTATTACCGCTACTCAGCGTCTCACATCAAGTGCTGGCTATTACCGCTACTCAGCGTCTCACATCAAGTCCAGGCTATTACCGCTACTCAGCGTCTCACATCAAGTGCTGAATATTACCGCTAGTCAGCGTCTCACATCAAGTCCTGGCTATTACCGCTACTCAGCGTCTCTCATCAAGTGCTGGCTATTACCGCTACTCAGCGTCTCACATCAAGTGCTGTATATTACCGCTACTCAGCGTCTCACATCCAGTGCTGGCTATTACCGCTACTCAGCGTCTCACATCAAGTGCTGGCTATTACCGCTACTCAGCGTTTCACATCAAGTGCTGGCTATTACCGCTACTCAGCGTCTCACATCAAGTGCTGGCTATTACAGCTACTCAGCGTCTAACATCAAGTGCTGGCTATTACCGCTACTCAGCATCTCACATCAAGTGCTGGCTATTACCGCTACTCAGCGTCTCACATCAAGTGCTGGCTATTACCGCTACTCAGCATCTCACATCAAGTGCTGGCTATTACCGCTACTCAGCGTCTCACATCAAGTGCTGGCTATTACCACTACTCAGCGTCTCACATCAAGTGCTGGCTATTACCGCTACTCAACGTCTCACATCAAGTGCTGGCTATTACCGCTACTCAGCGTCTCACATCAAGTGCTGGCTATTACCATTACTCTGCGTCTCACATCAAGTGCCGGCCTTTTACCGCTACCCAGCGTCTCACATCAAGTGCTGGCTATTACCGCTACTCAGCGTCTCACATCAAGTCCTGGCTATAACCGCTACTCAGCGTCTCACATCAAGTGCTGGCTATTACCGTTACTCAGCGTCTCATATCAAGTCCTGGCTATTACTGCTACTCAGCATCTCACATCAAGTGCTGGTTATTACCGCTACTCAGCATCTCACATCAAATGCTGGCTATTACCGCTACTCAGCGTCTCTCATCAAGTGCTGGCTATTACCGCTACTCAGCGTCTCACATCAAGTGCTGGCTATTACCGTTACTCAGCGTCTCACATCAAGTGCCGGCCTTTTACCGCTACTCAGCGTCTCACATCAAGTGCTGGCTATTACCGCTACTCAGCGTCTCACATCAAGTCCTGGCTATTACCGCTACTCAGCGTCTCACATCAAGTGCTGGCTATTACTGCTACTCAGCGTCTCACATCAAGTGCTGGCTATTACCGCTACTCAGCGTCTCACATCAAGTGCTGGCTATTACCACTACTCAACATCTCACATCAAGTCCTGGCTATTACCGCTACTCAGCGTCTCACATCAAGTGCTGTATATTACCGCTACTCAGCGTCTCACATCAAGTCCAGGCTATTACCGATACTCAGCGTCTCACATCAAGTACTGGCTATTACCGCTACTCAGCGTCTCACATCAAGTGCTGTCTATTACCGCTACTCAGCGTCTCACATCTAGTGCTGGCTATTACCGCTACTCAGCGTCACACAACAAGTGCTGGCTATTACCGGTACTCAGCGTCTCACATCAATTGCTGGCTATTACCGCTACTGAGCATCTCACATCAAGTGCTGGCTATTACCGCTACTCAGCGTCTCACATCAAGTGCTGGCTATTACCGCTCCTCAGCGTCTAACATCAAGTGCTGGCTATTACCGCTACTCAGCGTCTCACATCAAGTCCAGGCTATTACCGCTACTCAGCGTCTCACATCAAGTGCTGAATATTACCGCTACTCAGCGTCTCACATCAAGTCCAGGCTATTACCGCTACTCAGCGTCTCACATCAAGTGCTGAATATTACCGCTACTCAGCGTCTCACATCAAGTCCTGGCTATTACCGCTACTCAGCGTCTTACATCAAGTGCTGGCTATTACCGCTACTCAGCGTCTCACATCAAGTGCTGAATATTACCACTACTCAGCGTCTCACATCAAGTGAAGGCTATTACCACTACTCAGCGTCTCACATCAAGTGCTGAATATTACCGCTACTCAGCGTCTCACATCAAGTCCTGGCTATTACCGCTACTCAGCGTCTCACATCAAGTGCTGGCTATTACCACTACTCAGCGTCTCACATCAAGTGCTGTATATTACCGCTACTCAGCGTCTCACATCAAGTGCTGGCTATTACCTCTACTCAGCATCTCACATCAAGTGCTGGCTATTACCGCTACTCAGCGTCTCACATCAAGTGCTGGCTATTACCGCTACTCAGCGTCTCACATCAAGTGCTGGCTATTACCGCTACTCAGCGTCTCACATCAAGTCCAGGCTATTACCGCTACTCAGCGACTCACATCAAGTGCTGGCTATTACCGCTACTCAGCGTCTCACATCAAGTACTGGCTATTACCGCTACTCAGCGTCTAACATCAAGTGCTGGCTATTACCGCTACTCAGCGTCTCACATCAAGTGCTGGCTATTACCGCTACTCAGCGTCTCACATCAAGTGCTGGCTATTACCGCTACTCAGCGTCTCACATCAAGTGCTGGCTATTACCGCTACTCAGCGTCTCACATCAAGTGCTGGCTATTACCGCTACTCAGCGTCTCACATCAAGTGCTGGCTATTACCGCTACTCAGCGTCTCACATCAAGTGCTGTATATTACCGCTACTCAGCGTCTCACATCAAGTGCTGGCTATTACCGCTACTCAGCATCTCACATAAAGTGCTGGCTATTACCGCTACTCAGCGTCTCACATCAAGTGCTGGTTATTACCGCTACTCAGCGTCTAACATCAAGTGCTGGCTATTACCGCTACTCAGCGTCTCACATCAAGTGCTGGCTATTACCGCTACTCAGCGTCTCACATCAAGTGCTGGCTATTACCGCTACTCAGCGTCTCACATCAAGTCCAGGCTATTACCGCTACTCAGCGTCTCACATCAAGTGCTGAATATTACCGCTACTCAGCGTCTCACATCAAGTCCTGGCTATTACCGCTACTCAGCGTCTCTCATCAAGTGCTGGCTATTACCGCTACTCAGCGTCTCACATCAAGTGCTGTATATTACCGCTACTCAGCGTCTCACATCCAGTGCTGGCTATTACCGCTACTCAGCGTCTCACATCAAGTGCTGGCTATTACCGCTACTCAGCGTTTCACATCAAGTGCTGGCTATTACCGCTACTCAGCGTCTCACATCAAGTGCTGGCTATTACAGCTACTCAGCGTCTAACATCAAGTGCTGGCTATTACCGCTACTCAGCATCTCACATCAAGTGCTGGCTATTACCGCTACTCAGCGTCTCACATCAAGTGCTGGCTATTACCGCTACTCAGCATCTCACATCAAGTGCTGGCTATTACCGCTACTCAGCGTCTCACATCAAGTGCTGGCTATTACCACTACTCAGCGTCTCACATCAAGTGCTGGCTATTACCGCTACTCAACGTCTCACATCAAGTGCTGGCTATTACCGCTACTCAGCGTCTCACATCAAGTGCTGGCTATTACCATTACTCTGCGTCTCACATCAAGTGCCGGCCTTTTACCGCTACTCAGCGTCTCACATCAAGTGCTGGCTATTACCGCTACTCAGCGTCTCACATCAAGTCCTGGCTATAACCGCTACTCAGCGTCTCACATCAAGTGCTGGCTATTACCGTTACTCAGCGTCTCATATCAAGTCCTGGCTATTACTGCTACTCAGCATCTCACATCAAGTGCTGGTTATTACCGCTACTCAGCATCTCACATCAAATGCTGGCTATTACCGCTACTCAGCGTCTCTCATCAAGTGCTGGCTATTACCGCTACTCAGCGTCTCACATCAAGTGCTGGCTATTACCGTTACTCAGCGTCTCACATCAAGTGCCGGCCTTTTACCGCTACTCAGCGTCTCACATCAAGTGCTGGCTATTACCGCTACTCAGCGTCTCACATCAAGTCCTGGCTATTACCGCTACTCAGCGTCTCACATCAAGTGCTGGCTATTACTGCTACTCAGCGTCTCACATCAAGTGCTGGCTATTACCGCTACTCAGCGTCTCACATCAAGTGCTGGCTATTACCACTACTCAACATCTCACATCAAGTCCTGGCTATTACCGCTACTCAGCGTCTCACATCAAGTGCTGTATATTACCGCTACTCAGCGTCTCACATCAAGTCCAGGCTATTACCGATACTCAGCGTCTCACATCAAGTACTGGCTATTACCGCTACTCAGCGTCACACATCAAGTGCTGTCTATTACCGCTACTCAGCGTCTCACATCTAGTGCTGGCTATTACCGCTACTCAGCGTCACACAACAAGTGCTGGCTATTACCGGTACTCAGCGTCTCACATCAATTGCTGGCTATTACCACTACTGAGCATCTCACATCAAGTGCTGGCTATTACCGCTACTCAGCGTCTCACATCAAGTGCTGGCTATTACCGCTCCTCAGCGTCTAACATCAAGTGCTGGCTATTACCGCTACTCAGCGTCTCACATCAAGTGCTGGCTATTACCGCTACTCAGCATCTCACATCAAGTGCTGGCTATTACCGCTACTCAGCGTCTCACATCAAGTGCTGGCTATTACCGCTACTCAGCGTCTCACATCAAGTGCTGGCTATTACCGCTACTCAGCGTCTCACATCAAGTGCTGGCTATTACCGCTACTCAGCGTCTCACATCAAGTGCTGTCTATTACCGCTACTCAGCGTCTCACATCAAGTCCTGGCTATTACCGCTACTCAGCGTCTCACATCAAGTGCTGGCTATTACCGCTACTCAGCGTCTAACATCAAGTGCTGTATATTACCGCTACTCAGCGTCTCACATCAAGTGCTGGCGATGACCACTTCTCAGCTTCTCACATCAAGTGCTGGCTATTACTGCTACTCAGCGTCTCACCTCAACTGCTGGCTATTACCGCTACTCAGAGTCTCACATCAAGTGCTGGCTATTACCGCTACTCAGCATCTCACATCAAGTGCTGGCTATTACCGCTTCTCAGCGTCTCACATCAAGTGCTGGCTATTACCGCTACTCAGCGTCTCACATCAAGTGCTGGCTATTACCGCTACTCAGTGTCTCACATCAAGTGCTGGCTATTACCGCTACTCAGCGTCTCACATCAAGTGCTGGCTATTACCGCTACTCAGCATCTCACATCAAGTGCTGGCTATTACCGCTACTCAGCATCTCACATCAAGTGCTGGCTATTACCGCTACTCAGCGTCTCACATCAAGTGCCTGCCTTTTACCGCTACTCAGCGTCTCACATCAAGTGCAGGCTATTACCGCTACTCAGCATCTCACATCAAGTTCTGGCTATTACTGCTTCTCAGTGTCTCACATCAAGTGCTGGCTATTACCGTTACTCAGCGTCTCACATCAAGTGCTGGCTATTACCGCTACTCAGCGTCTCACATCAAGTGCTGGCTATTACCGCTACTCAGCGTCTCACATCAAGTTCTGGCTATTACCGCTACTCAGCATCTCACATCAAGTGCTGTATATTACCGCTACTCAGCATCTCACATCAAGTGCTGGCTATTACCGCTACTCAGCGTCTCACATCAAGTGCTGGCTATTACCGCTTCTCAGCGTCTCACATCAAGTGATGTCTATTACCGCTACTCAGCGTCTCACATCAAGTGCCTGCCTTTTACCGCTACTCAGCGTCTCATATCAAGTGCTGGCTATTACCGCTACTCAGCATCTCACATCAAGTTCTGGCTATTACCGCTACTCAGCGTCTCATATCAAGTGCTGGCTATTACTGCTACTCAGCGTCTCACATCAAGTGCCTGCCTTTTACCGCTACTCAGCGTCTCACATCAAGTGCTGGCTATTACCGCTACTCAGCGTCTCACATCAAGTGCTGGCTATTACCGCTACTCAGCGTCTCACATCAAGTGCTGGCTATTACCGCTACTCAGCGTCTCACATCAAGTGCTGGCTATTACCGCTACTCAGCGTCTCACATCAAGTGCTGGCTATTACCGCTACTCAGCGTCTCACATCAAGTGCTGGCTATTACCGCTACTCAGCGTCTCACATCAAGTCCAGGCTATTACCGCTACTCAGCATCTCACATCAAGTGCTGGCTATTACCGCTACTCAGCGTCTCACATCAAGTGCTGGCTATTACCGCTACTCAGCGTCTAACATCAAGTGCTGGCTATTACCGCTACTCAGCGTCTCACATCAAGTGCTGGCTATTACCGCTACTCAGCGTCTCACATCAAGTGCTGGCTATTACCGCTACTCAGCGTCTCACATCAAGTGCTGGCTATTACCGCTACTCAGCGTCTCACATCAAGTGCTGGCTATTACCGCTACTCAGCGTCTCACATCAAGTGCTGGCTATTACCGCTACTCAGCGTCTCACATCAAGTGCTGTATATTACCGCTACTCAGCGTCTCACATCAAGTGCTGGCTATTACCGCTACTCAGCGTCTCACATCAAGTGCTGGCTATTACCGCTACTCAGCGTCTCACATCAAGTGCTGGTTATTACCGCTACTCAGCGTCTAACATCAAGTGCTGGCTATTACCGCTACTCAGCGTCTCACATCAAGTGCTGGCTATTACTGCTACTCAGCGTCTCACATCAAGTGCCTGCCTTTTACCGCTACTCAGCGTCTCACATCAAGTGCTGGCTATTACCGCTACTCAGCGTCTCACATCAAGTGCTGGCTATTACCGCTACTCAGCGTCTCACATCAAGTGCTGGCTATTACCGCTACTCAGCGTCTCACATCAAGTGCTGGCTATTACCGCTACTCAGCGTCTCACATCAAGTGCTGGCTATTACCGCTACTCAGCGTCTCACATCAAGTGCTGGCTATTACCGCTACTCAGCGTCTCACATCAAGTCCAGGCTATTACCGCTACTCAGCATCTCACATCAAGTGCTGGCTATTACCGCTACTCAGCGTCTCACATCAAGTGCTGGCTATTACCGCTACTCAGCGTCTAACATCAAGTGCTGGCTATTACCGCTACTCAGCGTCTCACATCAAGTGCTGGCTATTACCGCTACTCAGCGTCTCACATCAAGTGCTGGCTATTACCGCTACTCAGCGTCTCACATCAAGTGCTGGCTATTACCGCTACTCAGCGTCTCACATCAAGTGCTGGCTATTACCGCTACTCAGCGTCTCACATCAAGTGCTGGCTATTACCGCTACTCAGCGTCTCACATCAAGTGCTGGTTATTACCGCTACTCAGCGTCTAACATCAAGTGCTGGCTATTACCGCTACTCAGCGTCTCACATCAAGTGCTGGCTATTACCGCTACTCAGCGTCTCACATCAAGTGCTGGCTATTACCGCTACTCAGCGTCTCACATCAAGTCCAGGCTATTACCGCTACTCAGCGTCTCACATCAAGTGCTGAATATTACCGCTACTCAGCGTCTCACATCAAGTCCTGGCTATTACCGCTACTCAGCGTCTCACATCAAGTGCTGTATATTACCACTACTCAGCGTCTCACATCAAGTGCTGGCTATTACCGCTACTCAGCGTCTCACATCAAGTGCTGGCTATTACCGCTACTCAGCGTTTCACATCAAGTGCTGGCTATTACCGCTACTCAGCGTCTCACATCAAGTGCTGGCTATTACCGCTACTCAGCGTCTAACATCAAGTGCTGGCTATTACCGCTACTCAGCGTCTCACATCAAGTGCTGGCTATTACCGCTACTCAGCGTCTCACATCAAGTGCTGGCTATTACCGCTACTCAGCATCTCACATCAAGTGCTGGCTATTACCGCTACTCAGCGTCTCACATCAAGTGCTGGCTATTACCACTACTCAGCGTCTCACATCAAGTGCTGGCTATTACCGCTACTCAACGTCTCAAATCAAGTGCTGGCTATTACCGCTACTCAGCGTCTCACATCAAGTGCTGGCTATTACCATTACTCAGCGTCTCACATCAAGTGCCGGCCTTTTACCGCTACTCAGCGTCTCACATCAAGTGCTGGCTATTACCGCTACTCAGCGTCTCACATCAAGTGCTGGCTATTACCGTTACTCAGCGTCTCATATCAAGTCCTGGCTATTACCGCTACTCAGCGTCTCACATCAAGTGCTGGTTATTACCGCTACTCAGCATCTCACATCAAATGCTGGCTATTACCGCTACTCAGCGTCTCACATCAAGTGCTGGCTATTACCGCTACTCAGCGTCTCACATCAAGTGCTGGCTATTACCGTTACTCAGCGTCTCACATCAAGTGCCGGCCTTTTACCACTACTCAGCGTCTCACATCAAGTGCTGGCTATTACCGCTACTCAGCGTCTCACATCAAGTCCTGGCTATTACCGCTACTCAGCGTCTCACATCAAGTGCTGGCTATTACCGCTACTCAGCGTCTCACATCAAGTGCTGGCTATTACCGCTACTCAGCATCTCACATCAATTGCTGGCTATTACCACTACTCAACGTCTCACATCAAGTCCTGGCTATTACCGCTACTCAGCGTCTCACATCAAGTGCTGTATATTACCGCTACTCAGCGTCTCACATCAAGTCCAGGCTATTAACGATACTCAGCGTCTCACATCAAGTGCTGGCTATTACCGCTACACAGCGTCTCACATCAAGTGCTGTCTATTACCGCTACTCAGCGTCTCACATCTAGTGCTGGCTATTACCGCTACTCAGCGTCACACAACAAGTGCTGGCTATTACCGCTACTCAGCGTCTCACATCAATTGCTGGCTATTACCGCTACTGAGCGTCTCACATCAAGTGCTGGCTATTACCGCTACTCAGCGTCTCACATCAAGTGCTGGCTATTACCGCTCCTCAGCGTCTCACATCAAGTGCTGGCTATTACCGCTACTCAGCGTCTCACATCACGTGCTGGCTATTACCGCTACTCAGCGTCTCACATCAAGTGCTGGCTATTACCGCTACTCAGCGTCTCACATCAAGTGCTGGCTATTACCGCTACTCAGCGTCTCACATCAAGTGCTGGCTATTACCGCTACTCAGCGTCTCACATCAAGTGCTGGCTATTACCGCTACTCAGCGTCTCACATCAAGTGCTGTCTATTACCGCTACTCAGCGTCTCACATCAAGTCCTGGCTATTACCGCTACTCAGCGTCTCACATCAAGTGCTGGCTATTACCGCTACTCAGCGTCTCACATCAAGTGCTGGCTATTACCGCTACTCAGCGTCTCACATCAAGTGCTGGCGATGACCACTTCTCAGCATCTCACATCAAGTGCTGGCTATTACTGCTACTCAGCGTCTCACCTCAACTGCTGGCTATTACCGCTACTCAGCGTCTCACATCAAGTGCTGGCTATTACCGCTACTCAGCGTCTCACATCAAGTGCTGGCTATTACCGCTACTCAGCGTCTCACATCAAGTGCTGTCTATTACCGCTACTCAGCATCTCACATCAAGTGCTGGCTATTACCGCTACTCAGCGTCTCACATCAAGTGCTGGCTATTACCGCTACTCAGCGTCTCACATCAAGTGCTGGCTATTACCGCTACTCAGCGTCTCACATCAAGTGCTGGCTATTACCGCTACTCAGCATCTCACATCAAGTGCTGGCTATTACCGCTACTCAGCGTCTCACATCAAGTGCTGGCTATTACCGCTACTCAGCGTCTCACATCAAGTGCCTGCCTTTTACCGCTACTCAGCGTCTCACATCAAGTGCAGGCTATTACCGCTACTCAGCATCTCACATCAAGTTCTGGCTATTACTGCTTCTCAGTGTCTCACATCAAGTGCTGGCTATTACCGTTACTCAGCGTCTCACATCAAGTGCTGGCTATTACCGCTACTCAGCGTCTCACATCAAGTGCTGGCTATTACCGCTACTCAGCGTCTCACATCAAGTTCTGGCTATTACCGCTACTCAGCGTCTCAAATCAAGTGCTGTATATTACCGCTACTCAGCATCTCACATCAAGTGCTGGCTATTACCGCTACTCAGCGTCTCACATCAAGTGCTGGCTATTACCGCTTCTCAGCGTCTCACATCAAGTGATGTCTATTACCGCTACTCAGCGTCTCACATCAAGTGCCTGCCTTTTACCGCTACTCAGCGTCTCACATCAAGTGCTGGCTATTACCGCTACTCAGCATCTCACATCAAGTTCTGGCTATTACCGCTACTCAGCGTCTCATATCAAGTGCTGGCTATTACTGCTACTCAGCGTCTCACATCAAGTGCCTGCCTTTTACCGCTACTCAGCGTCTCACATCAAGTGCTGGCTATTACCGCTACTCAGCGTCTCACATCAAGTGCTGGCTATTACCGCTACTCAGCGTCTCACATCAAGTGCTGGCTATTACCGCTACTCAGCGTCTCACATCAAGTGCTGGCTATTACCGCTACTCAGCGTCTCACATCAAGTGCTGGCTATTACCGCTACTCAGCGTCTCACATCAAGTGCTGGCTATTACCGCTACTCAGCGTCTCACATCAAGTGCTGGCTATTACCGCTACTCAGCGTCTCACATCAAGTGCTGGCTATTACCGCTACTCAGCGTCTCACATCAAGTGCCTGCCTTTTACCGCTACTCAGCGTCTCACATCAAGTGCTGAATATTACCGCTACTCAGCGTCTCACATCAAGTGCTGGCTATTACCGCTACTCAGCGTCTAACATCAAGTGCTGTATATTACCGCTACTCAGCGTCTCACATCAAGTGCTGGCGATGACCACTTCTCAGCGTCTCACATCAAGTGCTGGCTATTACTGCTACTCAGCGTCTCACCTCAACTGCTGGCTATTACCGCTACTCAGCGTCTCACATCAAGTGCTGGCTATTACCGCTACTCAGCGTCTCACATCAAGTGCTGGCTATTACCGCTACTCAGCGTCTCACATCAAGTGCTGGCTATTACCGCTACTCAGCATCTCACATCAAGTGCTGGCTATTACCGCTACTCAGTGTCTCACATCAAGTGCTGGCTATTACCGCTACTCAGCATCTCACATCAAGTGCTGGCTATTACCGCTACTCAGCGTCTCACATCAAGTGCTGGCTATTACCGCTACTCAGCATCTCACATCAAGTGCTGGCTATTACCGCTACTCAGCGTCTCACATCAAGTGCTGGCTATTACCGCTACTCAGCGTCTCACATCAAGTGCCTGCCTTTTACCGCTACTCAGCGTCTCACATCAAGTGCAGGCTATTACCGCTACTCAGCATCTCACATCAAGTTCTGGCTATTACTGCTTCTCAGTGTCTCACATCAAGTGCTGGCTATTACCGTTACTCAGCGTCTCACATCAAGTGCTGGCTATTACCGCTACTCAGCGTCTCACATCAAGTGCTGGCTATTACCGCTACTCAGCATCTCACATCAAGTTCTGGCTATTACCGCTACTCAGCATCTCACATCAAGTGCTGTATATTACCGCTACTCAGCATCTCACATCAAGTGCTGGCTATTACCGCTACTCAGCGTCTCACATCAAGTGCTGACTATTACCGCTTCTCAGCGTCTCACATCAAGTGATGTCTATTACCGCTACTCAGCGTCTCACATCAAGTGCCTGCCTTTTACCGCTACTCAGCGTCTCATATCAAGTGCTGGCTATTACCGCTACTCAGCATCTCACATCAAGTTCTGGCTATTACCGCTACTCAGCGTCTCATATCAAGTGCTGGCTATTACCGCTACTCAGCGTCTCACATCAAGTGCCTGCCTTTTACCGCTACTCAGCGTCTCACATCAAGTGCTGGCTATTACCGCTACTCAGCGTCTCACATCAAGTGCTGGCTATTACCGCTACTCAGCGTCTCACATCAAGTGCTGGCTATTACCGCTACTCAGCGTCTCACATCAAGTGCTGGCTATTACCGCTACTCAGCGTCTCACATCAAGTGCTGGCTATTACCGCTACTCAGCGTCTCACATCAATTGCTGGCTATTACCGCTACTCAGCGTCTCACATCAAGTCCAGGCTATTACCGCTACTCAGCATCTCACATCAAGTGCTTTCTATTACCGCTACTCAGCGTCTCACATCAAGTGCTGGCTATTACCGCTACTCAGCGTCTCACATCAAGTGCTGGCTATTACCGCTACTCAGCGTCTCACATCAAGTGCTGGCTATTACCGCTACTCAGCGTCTCACATCAAGTGCTGGCTATTACCGCTACTCAGCGTCTCACATCAAGTGCTGGCTATTACCGCTACTCAGCGTCTCACATCAAGTGCTGGCTATTACCGCTACTCAGCGTCTCACATCAAGTGCTGGCTATTACCGCTACTCAGCGTCTCACATCAAGTGCTGTATATTACCGCTACTCAGCGTCTCACATCAAGTGCTGGCTATTACCGCTACTCAGCGTCTCACATCAAGTGCTGGCTATTACCGCTACTCAGCGTCTCACATCAAGTGCTGGTTATTACCGCTACTCAGCGTCTAACATCAAGTGCTGGCTATTAAAGCTACTCAGCGTCTCACATCAAGTGCTGGCTATTACCGCTACTCAGCGTCTCACATCAAGTGCTGGCTATTACCGCTACTCAGCGTCTCACATCAAGTCCAGGCTATTACCGCTACTCAGCGTCTCACATCAAGTGCTGAATATTACCGCTACTCAGCGTCTCACATCAAGTCCTGGCTATTACCGCTACTCAGCGTCTCACATCAAGTGCTGTATATTACCGCTACTCAGCGTCTCACATCAAGTGCTGGCTATTACCGCTACTCAGCGTCTCACATCAAGTGCTGGCTATTACCGCTACTCAGCGTTTCACATCAAGTGCTGGCTATTACCGCTACGCAGCGTCTCACATCAAGTGCTGGCTATTACCGCTACTCAGCGTCTAACATCAAGTGCTGGCTATTACCGCTACTCAGCGTCTCACATCAAGTGCTGGCTATTACCGCTACTCAGCGTCTCACATCAAGTGCTGGCTATTACCGCTACTCAGCATCTCACATCAAGTGCTGGCTATTACCGCTACTCAGCGTCTCACATCAAGTGCTGGCTATTACCACTACTCAGCGTCTCACATCAAGTGCTGGCTATTACCGCTACACAGCGTCTCACATCAAGTGCTGTCTATTACCGCTACTCAGCGTCTCACATCTAGTGCTGGCTATTACCGCTACTCAGCGTCACACAACAAGTGCTGGCTATTACCGCTATTCAGCGTCTCACATCAATTGCTGGCTATTACCGCTACTGAGCGTCTCACATCAAGTGCTGGCTATTACCGCTACTCAGCGTCTCACATCAAGTGCTGGCTATTACCGCTCCTCAGCGTCTCACATCAAGTGCTGGCTATTACCGCTACTCAGCGTCTCACATCAAGTGCTGGCTATTACCGCTACTCAGCGTCTCACATCAAGTGCTGGCTATTACCGCTACTCAGCGTCTCACATCAAGTGCTGGCTATTACCGCTACTCAGCGTCTCACATCAAGTGCTGGCTATTACAGCTACTCAGCGTCTCACATCAAGTGCTGGCTATTACCGCTACTCAGCGTCTCACATCAAGTGCTGTCTATTACCGCTACTCAGCGTCTCACATCAAGTCCTGGCTATTACCGCTACTCAGCGTCTCACATCAAGTGCTGGCTATTACCGCTACTCAGCTTCTAACATCAAGTGCTGTATATTACCGCTACTCAGCGTCTCACATCAAGTGCTGGCGATGACCACTTCTCAGCGTCTCACATCAAGTGCTGGCTATTACTGCTACTCAGCGTCTCACCTCAACTGCTGGCTATTACCGCTACTCAGCGTCTCACATCAAGTGCTGGCTATTACCGCTACTCAGCGTCTCACATCAAGTGCTGGCTATTACCGCTACTCAGCGTCTCACATCAAGTGCAGGCTATTACCGCTACTCAGCATCTCACATCAAGTGCTGGCTATTACCGCTACTCAGCGTCTCACATCAAGTGCTGGCTATTACCGCTACTCAGCATCTCACATCAAGTGCTGGCTATTACCGCTACTCAGCGTCTCACATCAAGTGCTGGCTATTACCGCTACTCAGCATCTCACATCAAGTGCTGGCTATTACCGCTACTCAGCGTCTCACATCAAGTGCTGGCTATTACCGCTACTCAGCGTCTCACATCAAGTGCCTGCCTTTTACCGCTACTCAGCGTCTCACATCAAGTGCAGGCTATTACCGCTACTCAGCATCTCACATCAAGTTCTGGCTATTACTGCTTCTCAGTGTCTCACATCAAGTGCTGGCTATTACCGTTACTCAGCGTCTCACATCAAGTGCTGGCTATTACCGCTACTCAGCGTCTCACATCAAGTGCTGGCTATTACCGCTACTCAGCGTCTCACATCAAGTTCTGGCTATTACCGCTACTCAGCGTCTCACATCAAGTGCTGTATATTACCGCTACTCAGCATCTCACATCAAGTGCTGGCTATTACCGCTACTCAGCATCTCACATCAAGTGCTGGCTATTACCGCTTCTCAGCGTCTCACATCAAGTGATGTCTATTACCGCTACTCAGCGTCTCACATCAAGTGCCTGCCTTTTACCGCTACTCAGCGTCTCACATCAAGTGCTGGCTATTACCGCTACTCAGCATCTCACATCAAGTTCTGGCTATTACCGCTACTCAGCGTCTCATATCAAGTGCTGGCTATTACTGCTACTCAGCGTCTCACATCAAGTGCCTGCCTTTTACCGCTACTCAGCGTCTCACATCAAGTGCTGGCTATTACCGCTACTCAGCGTCTCACATCAAGTGCTGGCTATTACCGCTACTCAGCGTCTCACATCAAGTGCTGGCTATTACCGCTACTCAGCATCTCACATCAAGTGCTGGCTATTACCGCTACTCAGCGTCTCACATCAAGTGCTGGCTATTACCGCTACTCAGCGTCTCACATCAAGTGCTGGCTATTACCGCTACTCAGCGTCTCACATCAAGTGCTGGCTATTACCGCTACTCAGCGTCTCACATCAAGTGCTGGCTATTACCGCTACTCAGCGTCTCACATCAAGTGCTGGCTATTACCGCTACTCAGCGTCTCACATCAAGTGCTGGCTATTACCGCTACTCAGCGTCTCACATCAAGTGCTGGCTATTACCGCTACTCAGCGTCTCACATCAAGTGCTGGCTATTACCGCTACTCAGCGTCTCACATCAAGTGCTGGCTATTACCGCTACTCAGCGTCTCACATCAAGTGCTGGCTATTACCGCTACTCAGCGTCTCACATCAAGTGCTGGCTATTACCGCTACTCAGCGTCTCACCTCAACTGCTGGCTGTTACCGCTACTCAGCGTCTCACATCAAGTGCTGGCTATTACCGCTACTCAGCGTCTCACATCAAGTGCTGGCTATTACCGCTACTCAGCGTCTCACATCAAGTGCAGGCTATTACCGCTACTCAGCGTCTCACATCAAGTGCTGGCTATTACCGATACTCAGCGTCTCACATCAAGTGCTGGCTATTACCGCTACTCAGCGTCTCACATCAAGTGCTGGCTATTACCGCTACTCAGCGTCTCACATCAAGTGCTGGCTATTACCGCTACTCAGCATCTCACATCAAGTGCTGGCTATTACCGCTACTCAGCGTCTCACATCAAGTGCTGGCTATTACCGCTACTCAGCGTCTCACATCAAGTGCTGGCTATTACCGCTACTCAGCGTCTCACATCAAGTGCTGGCTATTACTGCTACTCAGCGTCTCACATCAAGTGCTGGCTATTACCGCTACTCTGCGTCTCACATCAACTGCTGACTATTACCGCTACTCAGTGTCCCACATCAAGTGCTGGCTATTACCGTTACTCAGCGTCTCACATCAAGTGCCGGCCTTTTACCGCTACTCTGCATCTCACATCAAGTGCTGTCTATTACCACTACTCAGCGTCTCACATCAAGTCCTGGCTATTACCGCTACTCAGCGTCTCACATCAATTGCTGGCTATTACCGCTACTCAACGTCTCACATCAAGTGCTGGCTATTACCGCTACTCAGCGTCTCACATCAAGTGCAGGCTATTACCGCTACTCAGCGTCTCACATCAAATGCTGGCTATTACCGCTACTCAGCGTCTCACATCAAGTGCTGGCTATTACCGCTACTCAGCGTCTCACATCAAGTGCTGGCTATTACCGCTACTCAGCGTCTCACATCAAGTGCTGGCTATTACCGCTACTCAGCGTCTCACATCAAGTGCTGGCTATTACCGCTACTCAGCGTCTCACATCAAGTGCTGGCTATTACCGCTACTCAGCGTCTCACATCAAGTGCTGGCTATTACCGCTACTCAGCGTCTCACATCAAGTGCTGGCTATTACCGCTACTCAGCGTCTCACATCAAGTGCAGGCTTTTACCGCTACTCAGCATCTCACATCAAGTGCTGGCTATTACCGCTACTCAGCGTCTCACATCAAGTGCCGGTTATTACCATTACTCAGCGTCTCACATCAAGTGCCGGCCTTTTACCGCTACTCAGCGTCTCACATCAAGTGCCGGCCTTTTACCGCTACTCAGCGTCTCACATCAAGTCCTGGCTATTACCACTAGTCAGCGTCTCACATCAAGTGCTGGCTATTACCGCTACTCAGCGTCTCACCTCAAGTGCTGCCTATTACCGCTACTCAGCATCTCACATCAAGTGCTGGCTATTACCGCTACTCAGCGTCTCACATCAAGTGCAGGCTATTACCGCTACTCAGCATCTCACATCAAGTGCTGGCTATTACCGCTACTCAGCGTCTCACATCAAGTGCTGGCTATTACCGCTACTCAGCATCTCACATCAAGTGCTGGCTATTACCGCTACTCAGCGTCTCACATCAAGTGCTGGCTATTACCGCTACTCAGCATCTCACATCAAGTGCTGGCTATTACCGCTACTCAGCGTCTCACATCAAGTGCTGGCTATTACCGCTACTCAGCGTCTCACATCAAGTGCCTGCCTTTTACCGCTACTCAGCGTCTCACATCAAGTGCAGGCTATTACCGCTACTCAGCATCTCACATCAAGTTCTGGCTATTACTGCTTCTCAGTGTCTCACATCAAGTGCTGGCTATTACCGTTACTCAGCGTCTCACATCAAGTGCTGGCTATTACCGCTACTCAGCGTCTCACATCAAGTGCTGGCTATTACCGCTACTCAGCGTCTCACATCAAGTTCTGGCTATTACCGCTACTCAGCGTCTCACATCAAGTGCTGTATATTACCGCTACTCAGCATCTCACATCAAGTGCTGGCTATTACCGCTACTCAGCATCTCACATCAAGTGCTGGCTATTACCGCTTCTCAGCGTCTCACATCAAGTGATGTCTATTACCGCTACTCAGCGTCTCACATCAAGTGCCTGCCTTTTACCGCTACTCAGCGTCTCACATCAAGTGCTGGCTATTACCGCTACTCAGCATCTCACATCAAGTTCTGGCTATTACCGCTACTCAGCGTCTCATATCAAGTGCTGGCTATTACTGCTACTCAGCGTCTCACATCAAGTGCCTGCCTTTTACCGCTACTCAGCGTCTCACATCAAGTGCTGGCTATTACCGCTACTCAGCGTCTCACATCAAGTGCTGGCTATTACCGCTACTCAGCGTCTCACATCAAGTGCTGGCTATTACCGCTACTCAGCATCTCACATCAAGTGCTGGCTATTACCGCTACTCAGCGTCTCACATCAAGTGCTGGCTATTACCGCTACTCAGCGTCTCACATCAAGTGCTGGCTATTACCGCTACTCAGCGTCTCACATCAAGTGCTGGCTATTACCGCTACTCAGCGTCTCACATCAAGTGCTGGCTATTACCGCTACTCAGCGTCTCACATCAAGTGCTGGCTATTACCGCTACTCAGCGTCTCACATCAAGTGCTGGCTATTACCGCTACTCAGCGTCTCACATCAAGTGCTGGCTATTACCGCTACTCAGCGTCTCACATCAAGTGCTGGCTATTACCGCTACTCAGCGTCTCACATCAAGTGCTGGCTATTACCGCTACTCAGCGTCTCACATCAAGTGCTGGCTATTACCGCTACTCAGCGTCTCACATCAAGTGCTGGCTATTACCGCTACTCAGCGTCTCACCTCAACTGCTGGCTGTTACCGCTACTCAGCGTCTCACATCAAGTGCTGGCTATTACCGCTACTCAGCGTCTCACATCAAGTGCTGGCTATTACCGCTACTCAGCGTCTCACATCAAGTGCAGGCTATTACCGCTACTCAGCGTCTCACATCAAGTGCTGGCTATTACCGATACTCAGCGTCTCACATCAAGTGCTGGCTATTACCGCTACTCAGCGTCTCACATCAAGTGCTGGCTATTACCGCTACTCAGCGTCTCACATCAAGTGCTGGCTATTACCGCTACTCAGCATCTCACATCAAGTGCTGGCTATTACCGCTACTCAGCGTCTCACATCAAGTGCTGGCTATTACCGCTACTCAGCGTCTCACATCAAGTGCTGGCTATTACCGCTACTCAGCGTCTCACATCAAGTGCTGGCTATTACTGCTACTCAGCGTCTCACATCAAGTGCTGGCTATTACCGCTACTCTGCGTCTCACATCAACTGCTGACTATTACCGCTACTCAGTGTCCCACATCAAGTGCTGGCTATTACCGTTACTCAGCGTCTCACATCAAGTGCCGGCCTTTTACCGCTACTCTGCATCTCACATCAAGTGCTGTCTATTACCACTACTCAGCGTCTCACATCAAGTCCTGGCTATTACCGCTACTCAGCGTCTCACATCAATTGCTGGCTATTACCGCTACTCAACGTCTCACATCAAGTGCTGGCTATTACCGCTACTCAGCGTCTCACATCAAGTGCAGGCTATTACCGCTACTCAGCGTCTCACATCAAATGCTGGCTATTACCGCTACTCAGCGTCTCACATCAAGTGCTGGCTATTACCGCTACTCAGCGTCTCACATCAAGTGCTGGCTATTACCGCTACTCAGCGTCTCACATCAAGTGCTGGCTATTACCGCTACTCAGCGTCTCACATCAAGTGCTGGCTATTACCGCTACTCAGCGTCTCACATCAAGTGCTGGCTATTACCGCTACTCAGCGTCTCACATCAAGTGCTGGCTATTACCGCTACTCAGCGTCTCACATCAAGTGCTGGCTATTACCGCTACTCAGCGTCTCACATCAAGTGCAGGCTTTTACCGCTACTCAGCATCTCACATCAAGTGCTGGCTATTACCGCTACTCAGCGTCTCACATCAAGTGCCGGTTATTACCATTACTCAGCGTCTCACATCAAGTGCCGGCCTTTTACCGCTACTCAGCGTCTCACATCAAGTGCCGGCCTTTTACCGCTACTCAGCGTCTCACATCAAGTCCTGGCTATTACCACTAGTCAGCGTCTCACATCAAGTGCTGGCTATTACCGCTACTCAGCGTCTCACCTCAAGTGCTGCCTATTACCGCTACTCAGCATCTCACATCAAGTGCTGCCTATTACCGCTACTCAGCGTCTCACATCAAGTGCTGGCTATTACCGCTACTCAGCATCTCACATCAAGTGCTGGCTATTACCGTTACTCAGCGTCTCACATCAAGTGCTGGCTATTACCGCTACTCAGCGTCTCACATCATGTGCTGGCTATTACCGCTACTCAGCGTCTCAAATCAAGTTCTGGCTATTACCGCTACTCAGCGTCTCACATCAAGTGCTGGCTATTACCGCTACTCAGCGTCTCACATCAAGTGCTGGCTATTACCGCTACTCAGCGTCTAACATCAAGTGCTGTATATTACCGCTACTCAGCGTCTCACCTCAACTGCTGGCTATTACCGCTACTCAGCGTCTCACATCAAGTGCTGGCTATTACCGCTACTCAGCGTCTCACATCAAGTGCTGGCTATTACCGCTACTCAGCGTCTCACATCAAGTGCTGGCTATTACCGCTACTCAGTGTCTAACATCAAGTGCTGGCTATTACCGCTACTCAGCGTCTCACATCAAGTGCTGGCTATTACCGCTACTCAACGTCTCACATCAAGTGCTGGCTATTACCGCTACTCAGCGTCTCACATCAAGTGCTGGCTATTACCGCTACTCAGCGTCTCACATCAAGTGCTGGCTATTACCGCTACTCAGCGTCTCACATCAAGTGCTGGCTATTACCGCTACTCAGCGTCTCACATCAAGTGCCTGCCTTTTACCGCTACTCAGCGTCTCACATCAAGTGCTGGCTATTACCGCTACTCAGCGTCTCACATCAAGTGCTGGCTATTACCGCTACTCAGCGTCTCACATCAATTTCTGGCTATTACCGCTACTCAGCGTCTCACATCAAGTGCTGGCTATTACCGCTACTCAGCGTCTCACATCAAGTGCTGGCTATTACCGCTACTCTGCGTCTCACATCAACTGCTGACTATTACCGCTACTCAGTGTCTCACATCAAGTGCTGGCTATTACCGTTACTCAGCGTCTCACATCAAGTTCCGGCCTTTTACCGCTACTCAGCGTCTCACATCAAGTGCTGTCTATTACCGCTACTCAGCGTCTCACATCAAGTCCTGGCTATTACCGCTACTCAGCGTCTCACATCAATTGCTGGCTATTACCGCTACTCAGCGTCTCACATCAAGTGCTGGCTATTACCGCTACTCAGCCTCTCACATCAAGTGCAGGCTATTACCGCTACTCAGCGTCTCACATCAAGTGCTGGCTATTACCACTACTCTGCGTCTCACATCAACTGCTGACTATTACTGCTACTCAGCGTCTCACATCAAGTGCTGGCTATTACCATTACTCAGCGTCTCACATCAAGTGCCTGCCTTTTACCGCTACTCAGCGTCTCACATCAAGTGCTGTCTATTACCGCTACTCAGCGTCTCACATCAAGTCCTGGCTATTACCGCTACTCAGCGTCTCACATCAAGTGCTGGCTATTACCGCTACTCAGCGTCTAACATCAAGTGCTGTATATTACCGCTACTCAGCGTCTCACATCAAGTGCTGGCGATGACCACTTCTCAGCGTCTCACATCAAGTGCTGGCTATTACTGCTACTCAGCGTCTCACCTCAACTGCTGGCTATTACCGCTACTCAGCATCTCACATCAAGTGCTGGCTATTACCGCTACTCAGCGTCTCACATCAAGTGCTGGCTATTACCGCTACTCAGTGTCTCACATCAAGTGCTGTCTATTACCGTTACTCAGCGTCTCACATCAAGTGCCTGCCTTTTACCGCTACTCAGCATCTCACATCAAGTTCTGGCTATTACCGCTACTCAGCATCTCACATCAAGTTCTGGCTATTACCGCTACTCAGTGTCTCATATCAAGTGCTGGCTATTACCGCTACTCAGCGTCTAACATCAAGTGCTGTATATTACCGCTACTCAGCATCTCACATCAAGTGCTGGCTATTACCGCTACTCAGCGTCTCACATCAAGTGCTGGCTATTACCGCTACTCAGCATCTCACATCAAGTGCTGGCTATTACCGCTACTCAGCATCTAACATCAAGTGCTGTATATTACCGCTACTCAGCGTCTCACATCAAGTGCTGGCGATGACCACTTCTCAGCGTCTCACATCAAGTGCTGGCTATTACCACTACTCAGCGTCTCACATCGAGTGCTGGCTATTACCGCTATTCAGCGTCTCACATCAACTGCTGGCTATTACCGCTACTCAGCGTCTCACATCAAGTCCTGGCTATTACCGTTACTCAGCATCTCACATCAAGTGCTGGCTATTACCGCTACTCAGCGTCTCACATCAACTGCTGGCTATTACCGCTACTCAGCGTCTCACATCAAGTCCTGGCTATTACCGCTACTCAGCGTCTCACATCAAGTGCTGGCTATTACCGCTACTCAGCGTCTAACATCAAGTGCTGTATATTACCGCTACTCAGCGTCTCACATCAAGTGCTGGCGATGACCACTTCTCAGCGTCTCACATCAAGTGCTGGCTATTACTGCTACTCAGCGTCTCACATCAAGTGCTGGCTATTACCGTTACTCAGCGTCTCACATCAAGTGCTGGCTATTACCGCTACTCAGCATCTCACATCAAGTTCTGGCTATTACCGCTACTCAGCGTCTCATATCAAGTGCTGGCTATTACTGCTACTCATCGTCTAACATCAAGTGCTGTATATTACCGCTACTCAGCATCTCACATCAAGTGTTGGCTATTACCGCTACTCAGCGTCTCACATCAAGTGCTGGCTATTACCGCTACTCAGCGTCTCACATCAAGTGCTGGCTATTACCTCTACTCAGTGTCTCACATCAAGTGCTGGCTATTACCACTACTCAGCGTCTCACATCAAGTGCTGGCTATTACCGCTACTCAGCGTCTCACATCAAGTGCTGGCTATTACCACTACTCTGCGTCTCACATCAACTGCTGACTATTACCGCTACTCAGCGTCTCACATCAAGTGCTGGCTATTACCGTTACTCAGCGTCTCACATCAAGTGCCTGCCTTTTACCGCTACTCAGCATCTCACATCAAGTTCTGGCTATTACCGCTACTCAGCATCTCACATCAAGTTCTGGCTATTACCGCTACTCAGCGTCTCATATCAAGTGCTGGCTATTACTGCTACTCAGCGTCTAACATCAAGTGCTGTATATTACCGCTACTCAGCATCTCACATCAAGTGCTGGCTATTACCGCTACTCAGCGTCTCACATCAAGTCCTGGCTATTACCGCTATTCAGCGTCTCACATCAACTGCTGGCTATTACCACTACTCAGCGTCTCACATCAAGTGCTGGCTATTACCGCTACTCAGCGTCTCACATCAAGTGCTGGCTATTACCGCTACTCAGCATCTCACATCAAGTGCTGTATATTACCGCTACTCAGCGTCTCACATCAAGTGCTGGCTAATACCACTACTCAGCGTCTCACATCAAGTGCTGGCTATTACCGCTACTCAGCGTCTAACATCAAGTGCTGTATATTACCGCTACTCAGCGTCTCACATCAAGTGCTGGCGATGACCACTTCTCAGCGTCTCACATCAAGTGCTGGCTATTACTGCTACTCAGCGTCTCACCTCAACTGCTGGCTATTACCGCTACTCAGCGTCTCACATCAAGTGCTGGCTATTACCGCTACTCAGCGTCTCACATCAAGTGCTGGCTATTACCGCTACTCAGCATCTCACATCAAGTGCTGGCTATTACCACTACTCAGCGTCTCACATCAAGTCCTGGCTATTACCGCTACTCAGCGTCTCACATCAAGTGCTGGCTATTACCGTTACTCAGCATCTCACATCAAGTGCCTGCCTTTGACCGCTACTCAGCGTCTCACATCAAGTGCTGGCTATTACCGCTACTCAGCGTCTCACATCAAGTTCTGGCAATTACCGCTACTCAGCGTCTCATATCAAGTGCTGGCTATTACCGCTACTCAGCGTCTCACATCAAGTGCTGTATATTACCGCTACTCAGCATCTCACATCAAGTGCTGGCTATTACCGCTACTCAGCGTCTCATATCAAGTGCTGGCTATTACCGCTACTCAGCGTCTCATATCAAGTGCTGGCTATTACTGCTACTCAGTGTCTAACATCAAGTGTTGTATATTACCGCTACTCAGCATCTCACATCAAGTGCTGGCTATTACCGCTACTCAGCGTCTCACATCAAGTGCTGGCTATTACCGCTACTCAGCATCTAACATCAAGTGCTGGCTACTACTGTTACTCAGTGTCTAACATCAAGTGCTGTATATTACCGCTACTCAGCGTCTCACATCAAGTGCTGTATAAAACTGCTACTCAGCGTCTCAAATCAAGTGCTGGCTATTACCGCTACTCAGCATCTCACATCAAGTGCTGTATATTACCGCTACTCAGCGTCTCACATCAAGTGCTGGCTATTATCGCTACTCAGCGTCTCACATCAAGTGCTGGCTATTACCGCTACTCAGCGTCTCACATCAAGTGCTGGCTATTACCGCTACTCAGTGTCTCACATCAAGTGCTGGCTATTACCGCTACTCAGCGTCTCACATCAAGTGCTGGCTATTACCGCTACTCAGCGTCTCACATCAAGTGCTGGCTATTACCGATACTCAGCGTCTCACATCAAGTGCCGGCCTTTTACCGCTACTCAGCGTCTCACATCAAGTGCTGTCTATTACCGCTACTCAGTGTCTCACATCAAGTCCTGGCTATTACCGCTACTCAGTGTCTCACATCAAGTGCTGGCTATTACCGCTACTCAGCGTCTAACATCAAGTCCTGTATATTACCGCTACTCAGCGTCTCACATCAAGTGCTGGCTATTACTGCTACTCAGCGTCTCACATCAAGTGCTGGCTATTACCGCTACTCAGCGTCTCACATCAACTGCTGGCTATTACCGCTACTCAGCGTCTCACATCAAGTGCTGGCTATTACCGCTACTCAGCGTCTCACATCAAGTGCTGGCTATTACCGCTTCTCAGCGTCTCACATCAACTGCTGGCTATTACCGCTACTCAGCGTCTCACATCAAGTGCTGGCTATTACCGCTACTCAGCGTCTCACATCAAGTGCTGGCTATTACTGCTACTCAGCGTCTCACATCAAGTGCTGGCTATTACCGCTACTCAGCGTCTCACATCAAGTGCTGGCTATTACCGCTACTCAGCGTCTCACATCAAGTGCTGGCTATTACCGCTACTCACCGTCTCACATCAAGTGATGTATATTACCGCTACTCAGCGTCTCACATCAAGTGCTGGCTATTACCGCTACTCAGCGTCTCACATCAAGTGCTGGCTATTACCGCTACTCTGCGTCTCACATCAACTGCTGACTATTACCGCTACTCAGTGTCTCACATCAAGTGCTGGCTATTACCGTTACTCAGCGTCTCACATCAAGTGCCTGCCTTTTACCACTACTCAGCGTCTCACATCAAGTGCTGGCTATTACCGCTACTCAGCATCTCACATCAAGTTCTGGCTATTACCGCTACTCAGCGTCTCATATCATGTGCTGGCTATTACTGCTTCTCAGCGTCTCACATCAAGTGCTGTATATTACCGCTACTCAGCGTCTCACATCAAGTGCTGGCTATTACCGCTACTCAGCATCTCACATCAAGTTCTGGCTATTACCGCTACTCAGCATCTCATATCATGTGCTGGCTATTACCGCTACTCATCGTCTAACATCAAGTGCTGTCTATTACCGCTACTCAGCGTCTCACATCAAGTCCTGGCTATTACCGCTACTCAGCGTCTCTCATCAAGTGCTGGCTATTACCGCTACTCAGCGTCTAACATCAAGTGCTGTATATTACCGCTACTCAGCGTCTCACATCAAGTGCTGGCGATGACCACTTCTCAGCATCTCACATCAAGTGCTGGCTATTACCGCTACTCAGCGTCTCACATCAAGTGCTGGCTATTACCGCTACTCAGCGTCTCACATCAAGTGCTGGCTATTACCGCTACTCAGCGTCTCACATCAACTGCTGGCTATTACTGCTACTCAGCGTCTCACATCAAGTGCTGGCTATTACCGCTACTCAGCGTCTCACATCAAGTGCTGGCTATTACCGCTACTCAGCGTCTCACATCAAGTGCTGGCTATTACCGGTACTCAGCGTCTCACATCAAGTGCTGGCTATTACCGCTACTCAGTGTCTCACATCAAGTGCTGGCTATTACCGCTACTCAGCGTCTCACATCAAGTGCTGGCTATTACCGCTACACAGCGTCTCACATCAAGTGCTGTATATTACCGCTACTCAGCGTCTCACATCAAGTGCTGGCTATTACCGCTACTCAGCGTCTCACATCAAGTGCTGGCTATTACCGCTACTCAGCGTCTCACATCAAGTGCTGTCTATTACCGCTACTCAGCGTCTCACATCAAGTCCTGGCTATTACCGCTATTCAGCGTCTCACATCAACTGCTGGCTATTACCACTACTCAGCGTCTCACATCAAGTGCTGGCTATTACCGCTACTCAGCGTCTCACATCAAGTGCTGGCTATTACCGCTACTCAGCATCTCACATCAAGTGCTGTATATTACCGCTACTCAGCGTCTCACATCAAGTGCTGGCTATTACCACTACTCAGCGTCTCACATCAAGTGCTGGCTATTACCGCTACTCAGCGTCTAACATCAAGTGCTGTATATTACCGCTACTCAGCGTCTCACATCAAGTGCTGGCGATGACCACTTCTCAGCGTCTCACATCAAGTGCTGGCTATTACTGCTACTCAGCGTCTCACCTCAACTGCTGGCTATTACCGCTACTCAGCGTCTCACATCAAGTGCTGGCTATTACCGCTACTCAGCGTCTCACATCAAGTGCTGGCTATTACCGCTACTCAGCATCTCACATCAAGTGCTGGCTATTACCACTACTCAGCGTCTCACATCAAGTCCTGGCTATTACCGCTACTCAGCGTCTCACATCAAGTGCTGGCTATTACCGTTACTCAGCATCTCACATCAAGTGCCTGCCTTTGACCGCTACTCAGCGTCTCACATCAAGTGCTGGCTATTACCGCTACTCAGCGTCTCACATCAAGTTCTGGCTATTACCGCTACTCAGCGTCTCATATCAAGTGCTGGCTATTACCGCTACTCAGCGTCTCACATCAAGTGCTGTATATTACCGCTACTCAGCATCTCACATCAAGTGCTGGCTATTACCGCTACTCAGCATCTCATATCAAGTGCTGGCTATTACTGCTACTCAGCGTCTAACATCAAGTGCTGTATATTACCGCTACTCAGCATCTCACATCAAGTGCTGGCTATTACCGCTACTCAGCGTCTCACATCAAGTGCTGGCTATTACCGCTACTCAGCATCTAACATCAAGTGCTGGCTACTACTGTTACTCAGTGTCTAACATCAAGTGCTGTATATTACCGCTACTCAGCGTCTCACATCAAGTGCTGTATAAAACTGCTACTCAGCGTCTCAAATCAAGTGCTGGCTATTACCGCTACTCAGCATCTCACATCAAGTGCTGTATATTACCGCTACTCAGCGTCTCACATCAAGTGCTGGCTATTACCGCTACTCAGCGTCTCACATCAAGTGCTGGCTATTACCGCTACTCAGCGTCTCACATCAAGTGCTGGCTATTACCGCTACTCACCGTCTCACATCAAGTGCTGGCTATTACCGCTACTCAGCGTCTCACATCAAGTGCTGGCTATTACCGCTACTCAGTGTCTCACATCAAGTGCTGGCTATTACCGCTACTCAGCGTCTCACATCAAGTGCCGGCCTTTTACCGCTACTCAGCGTCTCACATCAAGTGCTGTCTATTACCGCTACTCAGCGTCTCACATCAAGTCCTGGCTATTACCGCTACTCAGTGTCTCACATCAAGTGCTGGCTATTACCGCTACTCAGCGTCTAACATCAAGTCCTGTATATTACCGCTACTCAGCGTCTCACATCAAGTGCTGGCTATTACTGCTACTCAGCGTCTCACATCAAGTGCTGGCTATTACCGCTACTCAGCGTCTCACATCAACTGCTGGCTATTACCGCTACTCAGCGTCTCACATCAAGTGCTGGCTATTACCGCTACTCAGCGTCTCACATCAAGTGCTGGCTATTACCGCTTCTCAGCGTCTCACATCAACTGCTGGCTATTACCGCTACTCAGCGTCTCACATCAAGTGCTGGCTATTACCGCTACTCAGCGTCTCACATCAAGTGCTGGCTATTACCGCTACTCAGCGTCTCACATCAAGTGCTGGCTATTACCGCTACTCAGCGTCTCACATCAAGTGCTGGCTATTACCGCTACTCAGCGTCTCACATCAAGTGCTGGCTATTACCGCTACTCACCGTCTCACATCAAGTGATGTATATTACCGCTACTCAGCGTCTCACATCAAGTGCTGGCTATTACCGCTACTCAGCGTCTCACATCAAGTGCTGGCTATTACCGCTACTCTGCGTCTCACATCAACTGCTGACTATTACCGCTACTCAGTGTCTCACATCAAGTGCTGGCTATTACCGTTACTCAGCGTCTCACATCAAGTGCCTGCCTTTTACCACTACTCAGCGTCTCACATCAAGTGCTGGCTATTACCGCTACTCAGCATCTCACATCAAGTTCTGGCTATTACCGCTACTCAGCGTCTCATATCATGTGCTGGCTATTACTGCTTCTCAGCGTCTCACATCAAGTGCTGTATATTACCGCTACTCAGCGTCTCACATCAAGTGCTGGCTATTACTGCTACTCAGCATCTCACATCAAGTTCTGGCTATTACCGCTACTCAGCGTCTCATATCATGTGCTGGCTATTACCGCTACTCATCGTCTAACATCAAGTGCTGTCTATTACCGCTACTCAGCGTCTCACATCAAGTCCTGGCTATTACCGCTACTCAGCGTCTCTCATCAAGTGCTGGCTATTACCGCTACTCAGCGTCTAACATCAAGTGCTGTATATTACCGCTACTCAGCGTCTCACATCAAGTGCTGGCGATGACCACTTCTCAGCATCTCACATCAAGTGCTGGCTATTACCGCTACTCAGCGTCTCACATCAAGTGCTGGCTATTACCGCTACTCAGCGTCTCACATCAAGTGCTGGCTATTACCGCTACTCAGCGTCTCACATCAACTGCTGGCTATTACTGCTATTCAGCGTCTCACATCAAGTGCTGGCTATTACCGCTACTCAGCGTCTCACATCAAGTGCTGGCTATTACCGCTACTCAGCGTCTCACATCAAGTGCTGGCTATTACCGGTACTCAGCGTCTCACATCAAGTGCTGGCTATTACCGCTACTCAGCGTCTCACATCAAGTGCTGGCTATTACCGCTACTCAGCGTCTCACATCAAGTGCTGGCTATTACCGCTACACAGCGTCTCACATCAAGTGCTGTACATTACCGCTACTCAGCGTCTCACATCAAGTGCTGGCTATTACCGCTACTCAGCGTCTCACATCAAGTGCTGGCTATTACCGCTACTCAGCGTCTCACATCAAGTGCTGTCTATTACCGCTACTCAGCGTCTCACATCAAGTCCTGGCTATTACCACTACTCTGCGTCTCACATCAACTGCTGACTATTACCGCTACTCAGCGTCTAACATCAAGTGCTGTATATTACCACTACTCAGCATCTCACATCAAGTGCTGGCTATTACCGCTACTCAGTGTCTCACATCAAGTGCTGGCTATTACCGTTACTCAGCGTCTCACATCAAGTGCCTGCCTTTTACCGCTACTCAGTGACTCACAACAAGTGCTGGCTATTACCGCTACTCAGCGTCTCACATCAAGTGCTGGCTATTACCGGTACTCAGCGTCTCACATCAAGTGCTGGCTATTACCGCTACTCAGCGTCTCACATCAAGTGCTGGCTATTACCGCTACTCAGCGTCTCACATCAAGTGCTGGCTATTACCGCTACACAGCGTCTCACATCAAGTGCTGTATATTACCGCTACTCAGCGTCTCACATCAAGTGCTGGCTATTACCGCTACTCAGCGTCTCACATCAAGTGCTGGCTATTACCGCTACTCAGCGTCTCACATCAAGTGCTGTCTATTACCGCTACTCAGCGTCTCACATCAAGTCCTGGCTATTACCACTACTCAGCGTCTCACATCAAGTGCTGTCTATTACCGCTACTCAGCGTCTCACATCAAGTCCTGGCTATTACCACTACTCTGCGTCTCACATCAAGTGCTGGCTATTACCGTTACTCAGCGTCTCACATCAAGTGCCTGCCTTTTACCGCTACTCAGCGTCTCACATCAAGTGCTGGCTATTACCGCTACTCAGCGTCTAACATCAAGTGCTGTATATTACCGCTACTGAGCATCTCACATCAAGTGCTGGCTATTACTGCTACTCAGCGTCTCACATCAAGTGCTGGCTATTACCGCTACTCAGCGTCTCACATCAACTGCTGGCTATTACCGCTACTCAGCGTCTCACATCAAGTGCTGGCTATTACCGCTACTCAGCGTCTCACATCAAGTGCTGGCTATTACCGCTTCTCAGCGTCTCACATCAACTGCTGGCTATTACCGCTACTCAGCGTCTCACATCAATTGCTGGCTATTACCGCTACTCAGCGTCTCACATCAAGTGCTGGCTATTACCGCTACTCAGCGTCTCACATCAAGTGCTGGCTATTACCGCTACTCAGCGTCTCACATCAAGTGCTGGCTATTACCGCTACTCAGCGTCTCACATCAAGTGCTGGCTATTACTGCTACTCACCGTCTCACATCAAGTGATGTATATTACCGCTACTCAGCGTCTCACATCAAGTGCTGGCTATTACCGCTACTCAGCGTCTCACATCAAGTGCTGGCTATTACCGCTACTCTGCGTCTCACATCAACTGCTGACTATTACCGCTACTCAGTGTCTCACATCAAGTGCTGGCTATTACCGTTACTCAGCGTCTCACATCAAGTGCCTGCCTTTTACCACTACTCAGCGTCTCACATCAAGTGCTGGCTATTACCGCTACTCAGCATCTCACATCAAGTTCTGGCTATTACCGCTACTCAGCGTCTCATATCATGTGCTGGCTATTACTGCTTCTCAGCGTCTCACATCAAGTGCTGTATATTACCGCTACTCAGCGTCTCACATCAAGTGCTGGCTATTACCGCTACTCAGCATCTCACATCAAGTTCTGGCTATTACCGCTACTCAGCGTCTCATATCATGTGCTGGCTATTACCGCTACTCATCGTCTAACATCAAGTGCTGTCTATTACCGCTACTCAGCGTCTCACATCAAGTCCTGGCTATTACCGCTACTCAGCGTCTCACATCAAGTGCTGGCTATTACCGCTACTCAGCGTCTAACATCAAGTGCTGTATATTACCGCTACTCAGCGTCTCACATCAAGTGCTGGCGATGACCACTTCTCAGCATCTCACATCAAGTGCTGGCTATTACCGCTACTCAGCGTCTCACATCAAGTGCTGGCTATTACCGCTACTCAGCGTCTCACATCAAGTGCTGGCTATTACCGCTACTCAGCGTCTCACATCAACTGCTGGCTATTACTGCTACTCAGCGTCTCACATCAAGTGCTGGCTATTACCGCTACTCAGCGTCTCACATCAAGTGCTGGCTATTACCGCTACTCAGCGTCTCACATCAAGTGCTGGCTATTACCGGTATTCAGCGTCTCACATCAAGTGCTGGCTATTTCCGCTACTCAGCGTCTCACATCAAGTGCTGGCTATTACCGGTACTCAGCGTCTCACATCAAGTGCTGGCTATTACCGCTACACAGCGTCTCACATCAAGTGCTGTATATTACCGCTACTCAGCGTCTCACATCAAGTGCTGGCTATTACCGCTACTCAGCGTCTCACATCAAGTGCTGGCTATTACCGCTACTCAGCGTCTCACATCAAGTGCTGTCTATTACCGCTACTCAGCGTCTCACATCAAGTCCTGGCTATTACCACTACTCTGCGTCTCACATCAACTGCTGACTATTACCGCTACTCAGTGTCTCACATCAAGTGCTGGCTATTACCGTTACTCAGCGTCTCACATCAAGTGCCTGCCTTTTACCGCTACTCAGCGTCTCACATCAAGTGCTGGCTATTACTGCTACTCAGCGTCTCACAACAAGTGCTGGCTATTACCGCTACTCAGCGTCTCACATCAAGTGCTGGCTATTACCACTACTCTGCGTCTCACATCAACTTCTGACTATTACCGCTACTCAGCGTCTAACATCAAGTGCTGTATATTACCACTACTCAGCATCTCACATCAAGTGCTGGCTATTACCGCTACTCAGTGTCTCACATCAAGTGCTGGCTATTACCGTTACTCAGCGTCTCACATCAAGTGCCTGCCTTTTACCGCTACTCAGTGACTCACAACAAGTGCTGGCTATTACCGCTACTCAGCGTCTCACATCAAGTGCTGGCTATTACCGGTACTCAGCGTCTCACATCAAGTGCTGGCTATTACCGCTACTCAGCGTCTCACATCAAGTGCTGGCTATTACCGCTACTCAGCGTCTCACATCAAGTGCTGGCTATTACCGCTACACAGCGTCTCACATCAAGTGCTGTATATTACCGCTACTCAGCGTCTCACATCAAGTGCTGGCTATTACCGCTACTCAGCGTCTCACATCAAGTGCTGGCTATTACCGCTACTCAGCGTCTCACATCAAGTGCTGTCTATTACCGCTACTCAGCGTCTCACATCAAGTCCTGGCTATTACCACTACTCAGCGTCTCACATCAAGTGCTGTCTATTACCGCTACTCAGCGTCTCACATCAAGTCCTGGCTATTACCACTACTCTGCGTCTCACATCAACTGCTGACTATTACCGCTAATCAGTGTCTCACATCAAGTGCTGGCTATTACCGTTACTCAGCGTCTCACATCAAGTGCCTTCCTTTTACCGCTACTCAGCGTCTCACATCAAGTGCTGGCTATTACTGCTACTCAGCGTCTCACAACAAGTGCTGGCTATTACCGCTACTCAGCGTCTCACATCAAGTGCTGGCTATTACCACTACTCTGCGTCTCACATCAACTTCTGACTATTACCGCTACTCAGCGTCTAACATCAAGTGCTGTATATTACCACTACTCAGCATCTCACATCAAGTGCTGGCTATTACCGCTACTCAGTGTCTCACATCAAGTGCTGGCTATTACCGTTACTCAGCGTCTCACATCAAGTGCCTGCCTTTTACCGCTACTCAGTGTCTCACAACAAGTGCTGGCTATTACCGTTACTCAGCGTCTCACATCAAGTGCCTGCCTTTTACCGCTACTCAGCGTCTCACATCAAGTGCTGGCTATTACCGCTACTCAGCGTCTCACATCAAGTGCTGGCTTTTACCTCTACTCAGCATCTCACATCAAGTGCTGGCTATTACCACTACTCAGCGTCTCACATCAAGTGCTGGCTACTACTATTACTCAGCGTCTCACATCAAGTGCTGGCTATTACCGTTACTCAGCTTCTCACATCATGTGCTGGCTATTACCGTTACTCAGCGTCTCACATCATGTGCTGGCTATTACCGCTACTCAGCATCTCACATCAAGTGCTGTATATTACCGCTACTCAGCGTCTCACATCATGTGCTGGCTATTACCGCTACTCAGCGTCTCACATCAAGTGCTGGCTATTACTGCTACTCAGCGTCTCACATCAAGTGCTGGCTATTACCGCTACTCAGCGTCTCACATCAAGTGCTGGCTATTACTGCTACACAGCGTCTCACATCAAGTGCTGTATATTACCGCTACTCAGCGTCTCACATCATGTGCTGGCTATTACCGCTACTCAGCGTCTCACATCAAGTGCTGGCTATTACCGCTACTCAGCGTCTCACATCAAGTGCTGGCTATTACCGCTACTCAGCGTCTCACATCAAGTGCTGGCTATTACCGCTACTCAGCGTCTCACATCAAGTGCTGGCTATTACCGCTACTCAGCGTCTCACATCAAGTGCTGGCTATTACCGCTACTCAGCGTCTCACATCAAGTGCTGGCTATTACCGCTACACAGCGCCTCACATCAAGTGCTGTATATTACCGCTACTCAGCGTCTCACATCAAGTGCTGGCTATTACCGCTACTCAGCGTCTCACATCAAGTGCTGGCTATTACCGCTACTCTGCATCTCACATCAACTGCTGACTATTACCGCTACTCAGTGTCTCACATCAAGTGCTGGCTATTACCGTTACTCAGCGTCTCACATCAAGTGCCTGCCTTTTACCGCTACTCAGCGTCTCACATCAAGTGCTGGCTATTACCGCTACTCAGCATCTCACATCAAATTCGGGCTATTACCGCTACTCAGCGTCTCATATCAAGTGCTGGCTATTACTGCTACTCAGTGTCTCACAACAAGTGCTGGCTATTACCGCTACTCAGCGTCTCACATCAAGTGCTGGCTATTACCGCTACTCAGCGTCTCACATCAAGTGCTGGCTATTACCGCTACTCAGCGTCTCACATCAAGTGCTGGCTATTACCGCTACTCAGCGTCTCACATCAAGTGCTGGCTATTACCGCTACTCAGCGTCTCACATCAAGTGCTGTATATTACCGCTACTCAGCGTCTCACATCAAGTGCTGGCTATTACCGCTACTCAGCGTCTCACATCAAGTGCTGGATATTACCGCTACTCTGCGTCTCACATCAACTGCTGACTATTACCGCTACTCAGTGACTCACATCTAGTGCTGGCTATTACCGTTACTCAGCGTCTCACATCAAGTGCTGGCTATTACCACTACTCTGCGTCTCACATCAACTGCTGACTATTACCGCTACTCAGTGTCTCACATCAAGTGCTGGCTATTACCGCTACTCAGCATCTCACATCAAGTTCTGGCTATTACCGCTACTCAGCGTCTCACATCAAGTGCTGGCTATTACCGCTACTCAGCGTCTCACATCAAGTGCTGGCTATTACCACTACTCTGCGTCTCACATCAACTGCTGACTATTACCGCTACTCAGTGTCTCACATCTAGTGCTGGCTATTACCGTTACTCAGCGTCTCACATCAAGTGCCTGCCTTTTACCGCTACTCAGCATCTCACATCAAGTGATGGCTATTACCGCTACTCAGCGTCTCACATCAAGTGCTGGCTATTACTGCTTCTCAGCGTCTCACATCAAGTGCTGCCTATTACCGCTACTCAGCGTCTCACATCAAGTCCTGGCTATTACCGCTACTCAGCGTCTCACATCAAGTGCTGGCTATTACCGCTACTCAGCATCTAACATCAAGTGCTGTATATTACCGCTACTCAGCGTCTCACATCAAGTGCTGTATATTACCGCTACTCAGCGTCTCACATCAAGTGCTGGCTATTACCGCTACTCAGCGTCTCACATCAAGTGCTGTATATTACCGCTACTCAGCGTCTCACATCAAGTCCTGTATATTACCGAAACTCAGCGTCTCATATCAAGTGCTGGCTATTACCGCTACTCAGCGTCTTCCATCAAGTGCTGGCTATTACCGCTACTCAGCGTCTCACATCAAGTGCTGGCTATTACCGCTACTCAGCGTCTCACATCAAGTGCTGGCTATTACCGCTACTCAGCGTCTCACATCAAGTGCTGGCTATTACCGCTACTCAGCGTCTCACATCAAGTGCTGGCTATTACCACTACTCAGCGTCTCACATCAAGTGCTGGCTTTTACCTCTACTCAGCGTCTCACATCAAGTGCTGGCTATTACCACTACTTTGCGTCTCACATCAAGTGCTGACTATTACCGTTACTCAGTGTCTCACATCAAGTGCTGGCTATTACTGTTACTCAGCGTCTCACATCAAGTGCCGGCCTTTTACCGCTACTCAGCGTCTCACATCAAGTGCTGTCTATTACCGCTACTCAGCGTCTCACATCAAGTCCTGGCTATTACCGCTACTCAGCGTCTAACATCAAGTGCTGTATATTACCGCTACTCAGCGTCTCACATCAAGTGTTGGCGATGACCACTTCTCAGCGTCTCACATCAAGTGCTGGCTATTACCGCTACTCAGCGTCTCACATCAAGTGCTGGCTATTACCGCTACTCAGCGTCTCACATCAAGTGCTGGCTATTTCCGCTACTCAGCGTCTCACATCAAGTGCTGGCTATTACCGCTACTCAGCGTCTCACATCAAGTGCTGGCTATTACCACTACTCAGCGTCTCACATCAAGTGCTGGCTATTACCACTACTCAGCGTCTCACATCAAGTGCTGGCTATTACCGCTACTCAGCGTCTCACATCAAGTGCTGGCTATTACTGCTACTCAGCGTCTCATATCAAGTGCTGTATATTACCGCTACTCAGCGTCTTACATCAAGTGCTGGCTATTACCGCTACTCAGCGTCTCACATCAAGTGCTGGCTATTCCCACTACTCTGCGTCTCACATCAACTGCTGGCTATTATCGCTACTCAGTGTCTCACATCAAATGCTGGCAATTACCTTTACTCAGCGTCTCACATCAAGTGCCTGCCTTTTACCGCTACTCAGCGTCTCACATCAAGTGCTGGCTATTACCGCTACTCAGCATCTCACATCAAGTTCTGGCTATTACCGCTACTCAGCGTCTCATATCAAGTGCTGGCTATTACTGCTACTCAGTGTCTCACATCAAGTTCTGGCTATTCCCACTACTCTGCGCCTCACATCAACTGCTGACTATTACCGCTACTCAGTGTCTCACATCAAGTTCTGGCTATTACCGTTACTCAGCGTCTCACATCAAGTGCCTGCCTTTTACCGCTACTCAGCGTCTCACATCAAGTGCTGGCTATTACCGCTACTCAGCATCTCACATCAAGTTCTGGCTATTACCGCTACTCAGCGTCTCATATCAAGTGCTGGCTATTACTGCTACTCAGCGTCTAACATCAAGTGCTGGCTATTACCGCTACTCAGCGTCTCACATCAAGTGCTGTCTATTACCGCTACTCAGCGTCTCATATCAAGTGCTGGCTATTACCGCTACTCAGCATCTAACATCAAGTGCTGTATATTACCGCTACTCAGCGTCTCATATCAAGTGCTGGCTATTACCGCTACTCAGCGTCTCACATCAAGTGCTGGCTATTACCGCTACTCAGCGTCTCACATCAAGTGCTGGCTATTACCCCTACTCAGCGTCTCACATCAACTGCTGACTATTACCGTTACTCAGTGTCTCACATCAAGTGCTGGCTATTACCGCTACTCAGCGTCTCACATCAAGTGCCGGCCTTTTACCGCTACTCAGCGTCTCACATCAAGTGCTGTCTATTACCGCTACTCTGCGTCTCACATCAAGTCCTGGCTATTACCGCTACTCAGCGTCTCACATCAAGTGCTGGCTATTACCGCTACTCAGCGTCTAACATCAAGTGCTGTCTATTACCGCTACTCAGCGTCTCACATCAAGTCCTGGCTATTACCGCTACTCAGCGTCTCACATCAAGTGCTGGCTATTACCGCTACTCAGCGTCTCACATCAAGTGCTGGCTATTACCGCTACACAGCGTCTCACATCAAGTGCTGGCGATGACCACTTCTCAGCGTCTCACATCAAGTGCTGTCTATTACCGCTACTCAGCGTCTCACATCAAGTCCTGGCTATTACCGCTACTCAGCGTCTCACATCAAGTGCTGGCTATTACCGCTACTCAGCGTCTCACATCAAGTGCTGGCTATTTCCGCTACTCAGCGTCTCACATCAAGTGCTGGCTATTACCACTACTCAGCGTCTCACGTCAAGTGCTGGCTATTACCGCTACTCAGCGTCTAACATCAAGTGCTGTATATTACCGCTACTCAGCGTCTCACATCAAGTGCTGGCTATTAACGCTACTCAGCGTCTCACATCAAGTGCTGGCTATTACCGCTACTCAATGTCTCACATCAAGTGCTGGCTATTACCGCTACTCAGCGTCTCACATCATGTGCTGGCTATTACCGCTACTCAGCATCTCACATCAAGTGCTGTATATTACCGCTACTCAGCGTCTCACATCAAGTGCTGGCTATTACCGCTACTCAGCGTCTCACATCAAGTGCTGGCTATCACCGCTACTCAGCGTCTCACATCAAGTGCTGGCTATTACCGCTTCTCAGCATCTCACATCAAGTGCTGGCTATTACCGCTACTCGGCGTCTCACATCAAGTGCTGGCTATTACCGCTACTCAGCGTCTCACATCAAGTGCTGGCTATTACCGCTACTCAGCGTCTCACATCAAGTGCTGGCTATTACCGCTACTCAGCGTCTCACATCAAGTGCTGGCTATTACCGCTACTCAGCGTCTCACGTCAAGTGCTGGCTATTACCGCTACTCTGCATCTCACGTCAAGTGCTGGCTATTACCGCTACTCAGCGTCTCACATCAAGTGCTGGCTATTACCGCTACTCAGCGTCTCACATCAAGTGCTGGCTATTACTGCTACTCAGCGTCTCACATCAAGTGCTGGTTATCACCGCTACTCAGCGTCTCACATCAAGTGCTGGCTATTACCGCTACTCAGCGTCTCACATCAAGTGCTGGCTATTACTGCTACTCAGCGTCTCACATCAAGTGCTGTATATTACCGCTACTCAGCGTCTCACATCAAGTCCTGGCTATTACCGTTACTCAGCATCTCACATCACGTGCCGGCCTTTTACCGCTACTCAGCGTCTCACATCAAGTGCTGGCTATTACCGTTACTCAGCATCTCACATCAAGTGCTGGCTATTACCGTTACTCAGCGTCTCACATCAAGTGCTGGCTATTACCGCTACTCAGCGTCTCACATCAAGTGCTGGCTATTACCGCTACTCAGCGTCTCACATCAAGTGCTGGCTATTACCGCTACTCTGCGTCTCATATCAAGTGCTGGCTATTACCGCTACTCAGCGTCTCACATCAAGTGCTGGCTATTACCGCTACTCTGCGTCTCATATCAAGTGCTGGCTATTACCGCTACTCAGCGTCTCACATCAAGTGCTGGCTATTACCGCTACTCTGCGTCTCATATCAAGGGCTGGCTATTACCGCTACTCAGCATCTCACATCAAGTGCTGGCTATTACTGCTACTCAGCATCTCACATCAAGTGCTGGCTATTACCGCTACTCAGCGTCTCACATCAAGTGCTGGCTATTACCATTACTCAGCGTCTCACATCAAGTGCTGGCTATTACCGCTACTCAGCGTCTCACATTAAGTGCTGGCTATTACCGCTACTCAGCGTCTCACATCAAGTGCTGGCTGTTACCGCTACTCAGCGTCTCACATCAAGTGCTGGTTATTACCGCTACTCAGCATCTCACATCAAGTGCTGGCTATTACCGTTACTCAGCGTCTCACATCAAGTGCTGGCTATTACCGCTACTCAGCGTCTCACATCAAGTGCTGGCTATTACCGTTACTCAGCGTCTCACATCAAGTGCTGGCTATTACCGCTACTCAGCGTCTCACATCAAGTGCTGGCTATTACCGCTACTCAGCGTCTCACATCAAGTGCTGGCTATTACCGCTACTCAGCATCTCACATCAAGTGCTGGCTATTACCGCTGCTCAGCGTCTCACATCAAGTGCTGGCTATTACCGCTACTCGGCGTCTCACATCAAGTGCTGGCCATTACCGCTACTCAGCGTCTCACATCAAGTGCTGGCTATTACCGCTACTCAGCGTCTCACATCAAGTGCTGGCTATTACCGCTACTCAGCGTCTCACATCAAGTGCTGGCTATTACCGCTACTCAGCGTCTCACATCAAGTGCTGGCTATTACCGCTACTCAGCGTCTCACGTCAAGTGCTGGCTATTACCGCTACTCTGCGTCTCATGTCAAGTGCTGGCTATTACCGCTACTCAGCGTCTCACATCAAGTGCTGGCTATTACCGCTACTCAGCGTCTCACATCAAGTGCTGGCTATTACTGCTACTCAGCATCTCACATCAAGTGCTGGTTATCACCGCTACTCAGCGTCTCACATCAAGTGCTGGCTATTACCGCTACTCAGCGTCTCACATCAAGTGCTGGCTATTACTGCTACTCAGCGTCTCACATCAAGTGCTGTATATTACCGCTACTCAGCGTCTCACATCAAGTCCTGGCTATTACCGTTACTCAGCATCTCACATCACGTGCCGGCCTTTTACCGCTACTCAGCATCTCACATCAAGTGCTGGCTATTACCGTTACTCAGCATCTCACATCAAGTGCTGGCTATTACCGTTACTCAGCGTCTCACATCAAGTGCTGGCTATTACCGCTACTCAGCGTCTCACATCAAGTGCTGGCTATTACCGCTACTCAGCGTCTCACATCAAGTGCTGGCTATTACCGCTACTCTGCATCTCATATCAAGTGCTGGCTATTACCGCTACTCAGCGTCTCACATCAAGTGCTGGCTATTACCGCTACTCTGCGTCTCATATCAAGTGCTGGCTATTACCGCTACTCAGCGTCTCACATCAAGTGCTGGCTATTACCGCTACTCTGCGTCTCATATCAAGGGCTGGCTATTACCACTACTCAGCATCTCACATCAAGTGCTGGCTATTACTGCTACTCAGCATCTCACATCAAGTGCTGGCTATTACCGCTACTCAGCGTCTCACATCAAGTGCTGGCTATTACCATTACTCAGCGTCTCACATCAAGTGCTGGCTATTACCGCTACTCAGCGTCTCACATTAAGTGCTGGCTATTACCGCTACTCAGCGTCTCACATCAAGTGCTGGCTGTTACCGCTACTCAGCGTCTCACATCAAGTGCTGGTTATTACCGCTACTCAGCATCTCACATCAAGTGCTGGCTATTACCGTTACTCAGCGTCTCACATCAAGTGCTGGCTATTACCGCTACTCAGCGTCTCACATCAAGTGCTGGCTATTACCGTTACTCAGCGTCTCACATCAAGTGCTGGCTATTACCGCTACTCAGCGTCTCACATCAAGTGCTGGCTATTACCGCTACTCAGCGTCTCACATCAAGTGCTGGCTATTACCGCTACTCAGCGTCTCACATCAAGTGCTGGCTATTACCGCTGCTCAGCGTCTCACATCAAGTGCTGGCTATTACCGCTACTCAGCGTCTCACATCAAGTGCTGGCTATTACCGTTACTCAGCATCTCACATCAAGTGCTGGCTATTACCGTTACTCAGCGTCTCACATCAAGTGCTGGCTATTACCGTTACTCAGCATCTCACATCAAGTGCTGGCTATTACCGCTACTCAGCGTCTCACATCAACTGCTGGCTATTACCGCTACTCAGCATCTCACATCAAGTGCCGGCCTTTTACCGCTACTCAGCGTCTCACATCAAGTGCTGGCTATTACCGTTACTCAGCATCTCACATCAAGTGCCGGCCTTTTACCGCTACTCAGCGTCTCACATCAAGTGCTGGCTATTACCGTTACTCAGCGTCTCACATCAAGTGCTGGCTATTACCGTTAGTCAGCGCCTCACATCCAGGGCTGTTTCTAGGGTCTGAGGCTCCAAGTGCAAATAGTCAAAATGCGCTGCCCCCCTCAAGAAAAAGTTATATCAAGGAGGGGGCGTGGCCGCATAGTGAGGGGGTGTGGTCTCACAGTAAGGGCGCATGGTGTCAGCCGCTGGGACTGCTGCGCCCAGGGGTGGCAAACCAGTCAGAGGCAAAGAGCCCATAAATATCTGTAGTTAAAGTGAAGCGCCGACAGCATGCGTGGTGGAGGCGTGCACTAAAAAAAGGGGTGCGTCCTAGCTGTCACAAGGCCATGCTGCATTTTTGTGTGCACACATTTGGTATGACATTTGCAGGAGCATGACCTTGTGTTACACCCCTGTTTTTAGTAGAGATGGGTGGGTTCGGTTCTCAGAGATCAGCGGGTTCAGTTCCCTGAGAACCGAACCCACTTGAATTACGGGGATCTGAGGCAGATACGAGTCGGCTCGGGTTTTTCCTCCTGACTCGGATCTGAAAACAAGGCAAAATGTCATCATCCCGCTTACGGATTCTAGCGGGTTTTGGATTCTATAAAGGTCCCGCGATTCGCCGCCATTTTTCATTCCGGCTGTGGAGAGTGAAGTGGTAGGGAGCTGGGAGCTGTGCTGTTCTGTTGTGTTATTGTTTTTATTGCACACTGATGCTGTGCATAGGGGCTGGCTACTGTTGTCCATAAGGGCTGGCTGTTGTCTTCTATAGAGTGGCTGGCTGGCTGTTGTGTCCATAGGGGCTGGCTGTTGTGTCCATAGGGGCTGGCTGGCTGGCTGTCATTGTCCTGTCCATAGGGGCTGGCTGGCTGTCGTTGTCCTGTCCATAAGGGCTGGCTGTCGTTGTTCAGTCCATAGGGGCTAGCTGTTGTACTTGTCCTGTCCATAGGGACTGACTGGCTGTAGTGCTGTGTTGTCCATGGGGTGCCCTGTAATTCAGGGGTGCTCTTCACCCACCCCCAGGGTGAAAAAAAAAAAAAAAAATTATTAGCCATACTTGTCATCAGTGCAGAGGTGCTGTGCTGCTGTCTGTTGAGTGGCTGCTGCCCAAAATAAAAAATAAACACATTTTTTTGTGTTCATGACAGCCACACCTGGCTGTCACTGTCATCGGTGTAGGTGCACAGGGGGTGCTGTGCTCTTGTCTGTCGAGGGGCTGCTGCCCAAAATAATAAATAAAAAATTATTTTGAGTGCATGTCAGCCACACCTGGCTGTCACTGTCATCGGTATAGCTGTGCAGGGGTGCTGTGCTGCTGTCTGTGAAGGGGCCGCTGCCTCTTTTTGGGGTTTACCCCCATTGTGAAAAAAATAATAATTTTTTTCTGTGTGCGTGTTAGCCACACCATCAGTGAAAAATAAATAGTACAGGCTGTAATTTGGAATATTTGCATAATATAATGAAATATCTTGGGAAAGGGACCCAAATCTAAGCACAGTATGCTTTTATGTTCTATATACACCTTATACACACCACCTGCAGGTAATTTTATACAATATTTTCAATAATTTTGTTGCTCAAACAAAGTTTGCGTACATACATGAACTTCATTTATGTTTCATATACACCTTGTTCACAAAGCCTGAAGGTAATTGTACACAATATTTTTAATAATTTGTGCTTTAAACGAGGTTAATGTTCATTGAACCATCAAAAAGCAAAGGTTTCACTATCTCAGTCATGCTAAAAAAATTCTGCATTTCAGAATATTTGGATATGGGAGAGTTAACCTGTAAAAAAAAAACATGAATATTGCAATGAAAACTTTTTTTTAAAGTTATTGGTTTACAAAAAGTTTTTAATCTTAAACATAGCAGAAATGTTATCCTAACAGCTTATAAAGTTATATGCTCTAAAAAACTAAAGCCTATATTTACAAACCTATACAGAGTGGACATCCTAAATTCTAAAACTGTTCTATTCAAAAACATAAATAAAAGCAAAGATTATAAGTCTAGTGTGTTATAGTGTGTTATTATGATGTTAGAATGTAGAAGGCTAAAAATTGGGTGTACCACACATGGCTGATTGATCAACCATGGCGACTGGATTAGTGACATAAGGAAGAGGAGGCTGCAAACTGGGTGTCATGTTATATGAGTTGGCCATATGGGGTATGTTGCTGTTAAGGGATCAGGCGGGTTATTAGTGGACACATTATTATAGTTGTTGTTATTCTGGGTTGCCATCACCTGAAGGGTGTTTACCAGACTACCTTTCATCAGCTCAGGCATAGACACTTCCTGATGAACAGAGCTCTGCTCTCTGGAGGGAAGCCAAATAGATGGGAGCCCCTGTTTCAACATCTGAAGCTCTTCTCTCTCCACATCATCTATTATAGATTTTAAAAATTGTCATCGGGGACATCTAGCTCCTCTTTCTGTACCCTGCTCACCCTTTTTGGACAGGAAGTCCAGGATGGATGGTTTGGAAGTAGAAGGTCATACAACAGATGGGGATGGTCATTATAAAGACCTGGTCCACCTAGTGGGTGTAGTATGGGAGGTATTGGTTGGCATGCAGGCAGTGGAATAACAAAGGCCTCCATGTTGTCTGTGCTCACTATTCCCTATTTCAGTTTGCGATTCAGGTAGGAATAAAGTTGGCTACAGAACATAGAATCACTGGATGTCTTAGTGCATTCAGGCCAGATACGATCCATGAATTCCCAGACAGATTCCGGACACATGAATCCTTTGCTTGTGATAATCTTTGGTAATACCTGGCAAAGGTGGGTGTATAGCCAGGCACATTGAAGGCTGTAACTTTGAACTGCTTTACAGAAAACATGTGAATGAAACTTTTCCACACTGCAGAACATGATGGAGAAATCCTATGAAGTTCAGTACCTAGAGCATCTTTTTTCATGTTCTCTGAGGCCTCTCCTGACTGTGAAGAAAGATTCTCCACACTGTAGTCTTCCATTGTGACTTTTTAATGGTGATTTCAATGTTGTCCATTGGCTGAGAACCATCTCATCTGAGGGTTGGGTTTTTTCCATGAAAATGAGACAATTCACATCCAGAAGGTGACTCTTACAGTATGTTTAGCCATGGTGTCAGTCTATCTTTTGGCAGAATTTGTACAAACTTGGTCTTGGGGGCACCATGATGAATCAGACAGATCCTCCAGGGTAAACATCTGATCTGGTGTTGTATCTATTTCTATTAAACCTTTGTGTGTGAGTTTAGTCATCTGCCGCTTGTGGTGGATCTCTATTTCTGCTTTCTAAATGATCTCCAGACACAACGTAAAACTTAAACCTTAAACTGAAATGTTGCATTTAATGCTCTGTTCCGCTTGTTCACATATCTAAGTAATATGGTTAAGTGGACAGTGGGAACAATGGCAATTTGAAGACCACTAACTAACTCTCTTTTTTTAAATGTCCCTGTACAATTTGGGAAATTCCTTTACAGAACAGAAGGTTTGCAAAGGATTATATAAGGCAATTGTTTATCTATTTTTGGAAAGCACACTTCCTGTTCCTGGTCCCCTTCTGGGATGAAAAAAATCCCCTCCCAGCAAGCAGGCATGACGCTCAAGAAAGAATTCCCAAGAAAGACACAACGTAAGACTTAAACCTTAAATCTGAAATGTTGCATTTAATGTTTTGTTCCGCTTGTTCACATATCTGATATGGTTAAGTGGACAGTGGGAACAACGGCAGTTTGAAGGCCACTAACTAACTCTGTTTTTTTTAATGTCCCTATACAGGTTGGAAAATGCCTTTACAGAAGGTTTGCAAAGGATCATTTAAGTCAATTGTTTTTTGGAAGCACTCTTCATGGTCCCCTTCTGGGACGAAAATCCACTCCTAGCCACAGAAGCAGGCGCAGGATTCTCAAGAAAGACACAACGTAAGGCCTTAAATCAGGGGTAGCCAACATTGGTCCTCAAGAGCTCACATTTCCAGATGACCTAGCTGGTGCACAGGTGTATTCATTACTCACCAAAACATTTAGAAAGAACCACAGGTGGAGTTAATCATTATAGTTGTGATTCTGTGAGGAGACCTGACAAACATGCACTATTGGTAGCTCTCGAGGACCAGGTTGGCTACTCCTGCCTTAAATCATAGATCTTATGCTTGTCCACATACAGTATCTGTGCTGGTAAAGTGGCACTGAGGCCACTTACTAACTATGTTTTTTTATGTCCCTGTACAGATTGGGAAATGCCTTTATAGAAGGTTTGCAAAGGATTATTTAAGTCAATTGTTTATTTGTTTTTGGACAGCACTCTTCCTGGTCCCCTTCTGGGAAGAAAATCAGATTCTTCTGTGGCAAGGAATGATGTGAATGTATCAAATTTTTTTGTCAATGCCTCCTCCCCTCCCCTTCTCCTTCATAAATTTTCTTCAGAATCAAAAAACAAAATTAAATTTACTACCAATCAACCCTCCCGCTGTCCCTGCTCTGCCTTCAACTACATACATACTCCAACTCCCTCAGGCCTCTCTTGAATAATAAAAGTGTTTCCTGATGAGTTATGTTTGAAGTTGAACTACCATGTGTTTGTGCCGCCCACTGCTGCAGTCAACCAGCTATCTTAGTGCAAATTTTGGGCCTAAACTAGATGAAAAAAAATCAATATTGTGAGCTTTGAGGTGGTCAAATTTGACTGGAAATGAGTGGAAATAAATGTTATTAAGGTTAACAATACTGTAGGAACATTTTATGTGATTTCAGCTGTTTTTATGATTTTTTAAGAAAAAAATCCAGATCCAAAACCAAAGCCGAAAAACAAAACACGGAGGTGAGGTTTTGGCTAAACCAATCCAGATCCAAAACCAGGGGAGATCCAGATCCAAAACCAAAACACGAGGGTCGGTGACATCTCTGGGCGAGCCCAGCACATTGAAAATTCAAGCCATATCGACATAAAATATACTGAAACAATCCAGATCCACATAAAATACACTGAAATAGCCACTTCAGGATAAAATACACTGCAACAACCCACTTCCGCATAAAATATATTGAAAAAGCCGCATAAAATTTGTTTTAAAAACCAAATCCATATAAAATACATTTTGAAATCCAGAACCACATCAAATACATTGAGAAAGCAAGCTTCACATAATACACACTACAGCTCCTCCATGTGTCATTCCAGCCCCCTCCCTTACCATTCCAGCCCGACAGGTCTCAGGCTGCCCCCCACTGGCTCTCAGGCAAAAGTACCCTTTATGCAGTGCCCCCTGTAGTTGTCCCCATATGCAGTGCCCCCTGTATTTGTGCCCTTAATGCAGTGCCCCCTGTAGTTTTTCCCTTTATACATTGCCCCCTGTAGTTTTCCCATTTATAGTGTCCCCTGTAGTTTTCCCCTTTATACAGTGCCCCCTGTAGTTTTTCCCTTTATACATTGCCCCCTGTAGTTTTCCCATTTATACAGTGCCCCCTGTAGTTTTGCCCTTTATACATTGCCCCGTGTAGTTTTGCACTTTATACAGTGCCCCCTGTAGTTTTCCCTTTATACATTGCCCCCTGTAGTTTTGCTTTGCCCTTATGCAGTGCCCCCTGTAGTTTTGCCCCATATGCAGTGCCCCCTAAAGTAGTGCTCCTTATGTAGTGCCCTCTGTAGTTTTGCCCCATATGCATGGCCTTTGAAGTAGTACCCTTTATGCAGTGCCCCCAGGCTTGCACCTTATGCAGTGCCCCCAGGCTGAAGTAGTGCCCCAATGCAGTGCCCCCAGGCTGACCCCTTATACATTGCCCCCAGGATGACCACTTATGCAGTGCCCCCAGGTTGACCCCTTATACAGTGCCCCAGACTGGTCCCAGCCCCTGCCCAGTACTTACCTGACCATGCTCCCAGTCCTGCTGCCTCGCTCTGACTGGATCTAACTAGATCCAGCAGGAGCACAAGGCAAGCTCCTCACATCGCGGGTGACATCATGTCGTCACCCGCGCACTGCATCACTGGGAACGATGGCCTCTGATGTGATCGGAGGGTTCTTTAGCCTCCGGTTCCATCAGAAGCCAGCATTCCACAGCAGGAGTCGGATGTGTAGCGTCCCATGGGATTGCACAGGTCGCCCGCCCCTAGAAACGACACTGCTGACATCCAATGTTGGTTCTACTCAGCGTCTCATATTAAGTACAGCTTACCATCACTATCCAGTGTTTCATATCAAGTACAGCTTATCATTGCTACCCAGTGTTTCATATCAAGTGCAGCTTACCATCGCTATTCAACATCTCACATCAAGTACTGGCTATCATCGTTATCCAGTGTTCATATCAAGTGCAGCTTTCCATCGCTACCCGGTGTTTCATATCAAGTACAGCTTACCATCGCTAATCAGCATCTCATATCAAGTACTGGCTATCATCGTTATCCAGTGTTCATATCAAGCACAGCTTACCATCGCTACCCAGTGTTTCATATCAAGTGCAACTTACCATCGCTAATCAACATCTCATATCAAGTACTGGCTATCATTGTTATTCAGTGTTCATATCAAGTACAGCTTACCATCGTCATTCAGTATCTCATATCAGGAACAGCTTACATTGCTATTTAGCATCTCATATCAAGTACTTGTTATCTTCACTACTAGCATATCGATTCCAAAATACATTTCTACACTTATTAGTATTGGGATCTATTATATTATCCTTCTAACATTAATAGTGCTTATATAGTCCTCCCATATCTATCTCCGTGTTTTCCACAGGTACCTATCCAAGGGGCCACAACCTGTTCACCTGGTGCAGCGAAACCCACATCTCGATTGGAGGGGTCAATGGTGAAAACCATCAGAGGTGGACTAGACCCCGCACCTTGGGTTAGGTGTCGCCAACACCTGGGAGAGACATATGACAAGGACTTATATATTGCCTTCCCATTTCCTATCACCCATTGCTCTTGGCCCCCCCCGGTCCGTGTTTCAAGTACAGAGGGCCTGATTCAGAGCCGGATGCTCTAATAAGAGCGCTCGCTCTGAATCAGGGCCCTCCTACCTCTTAGTGGAGCGGCTTCCTGGCCGCTCACATAGCTGTGGGTGACCACCCACAGCTTATGTGAGCACCCAAAAAGATGGTAGCGATGGTCAAGACCATCGCGACCATCGGGCTTGCGACGAGACCCTGCGGTAGGGTCTCGCTGCCACAAGCCCAGGAGTGCTTTTGGCTCTATCAGAGCCAAAATCACTCCCACTGACATCACTAGTGATGTCAGTGGGAGTGCTTTTGGCTCTGATAGAGCCGGACCCAGACGGTAGGCATTCCCATGGGAATGCCTCCGTCTGGGCAGCAACGCCCCCGGCACGCCCACCAAATCAACATCGACAGCATGCACCCTTTGGTGCGAGACCCATAGCGACGGCTTGGCTGTTGCTATTCGGGTCTCGCGCATGCGCACTAGGGCACCATCGACCCGCTTGCGAGCGCTCAGCGCTCGCGAGCGGGTCAGAATCAGGCCCAGAGGCCCTTAAACACCAGGGCTTGACAGTGGTACTGCAGTAGCACACAGGATGGCAGTTTCATATGAACTATACAATGCTAAGCTATAGAATGTTTTCATTAATCAAGAACTAGCTCAGAGGCCCGAGTGCAGTACATGGAAATGGAGGTGGAGTATGTAGTGGATGTTAGGTAAAAAAGTGATTTATCGATTGAATAATTAAAAAAATAAAATTGGGAGGTGGCCTTGCGAGAGCTGTTTTGCAGCAACTGAGAAGAGAAAAGGCCATACAAGCATACAATGTTAATAGCCAAGAATTCCTGATGAGGGTTGTAAGAGAAGATGGCTATACAACTACCCTCCTCCTCCCTCCTTCCTCATTGTGTAACACACCTCTGTTGTACATTTATGAGGAGCACCAGAGAGTCTGAGTAAGAAATGATGTTCTATTATTGTTAACACAAACGTATTATATTAAGAATTTTTAACTGTGTCTGAACATACAACACACTGCCTCACAGCGCCATTAGTATAAGCCTGGTGGCACCTTAATGGCAACGTTCTATTCTTACACGTTTTATTGTAAAAAAAATTAACTGTGCCTGAACACACAACAAACTGCATCACAGCACCCCTAGTATAAGCCTGGGACACCCTAATAATGATGTTGTATGTTTTAACACACAAGTTTTATATTCAAATGTTTTAACTGTGCCTGAAGGCCCTGAACACACAACAAACTGCCTCCCAGCACTCCTAGTAATGGTGGCACCCTAATGACAATAACACAGTGCCTCACAGCACTCCTAGTAATCGTACCCTAATGATGTTATTTGTTAGTTTTTAACACAGTGCCTGAGCACACAACACAATTCCTCAGGGTGCTCCTAGTAATGGCACCCTAATAGCTTTTTTTTAACACAATGCTTCACAGTGCTCCTATCGCAGTGGCATCCTAATGTAGTTTTTTTTTTATAAAACAGTGGCCCTTTAATACAGTAGTCCTAATGGCTTGTTTTAAAATAGTACCTGCCTGAAGCCCTAACCACACAACAGTTTTCGTTAACAGTACCAGAAGCCCTGAACACACAACACAGTGGCTTCCTAGGCTGCAGCAGGTCAGACCTTCCGCAAGGGTAAAATGCCCGCCGATGTACTTCGATGTTTCTGATATTTATGCGTGCATGCGATCACGCATACAAGTACGAAGGCAGCAGTGGGCGTCTTTATGCTCGGGTGATCTTTGCTAACATTAGCATTTTTTCACAACAGCGAGCGTGGGAATGTGCATCTGCGTACGCATTAGTGTCCACCTCTGAATCAGGCTCTATGTACTAAGCCTTTGAGAGAGATAAAGTGGACGGAGAGAAACTACCACTCAATAAGCTCCTAAATTGTTATTTTTCAAACACAGTCTGCAACATAACAGTTATGAGTTGAATGGCTAGTAGGTTATCACTTTCCAATTTATCACTTTCCATTTAAAACATAAAAGTCCTATCAAAACCTATTGTATACTTTTTCTTTTTTTTTTGTCCCAATCAAAACTCTTTCCTCTAAAGATTTTTATGATGCTACAAAGCTGCCACCATCCTGTAGAATTACTGCCATTAAAAGGCTAAAGTATATGTGTAGGTCAATTGCCCCTCAAAGAAAATTAAACATTATCTGTGCAAAGAAATCTGGCTAAACAGATCCATCATTTATCATGCAATGCGTGGCATGCCTGTATGACTGGGAGACTACAGTCACTAATGTCATTGGACTTGTTATATAAGAGCACAGCACATTACTATTTTCGGAAAGTCACATATTTACCTTTAAAGAGACTGCCACAATTAATTTGACTCGGGAACACAGACTGCCCTTACACTGAACTTTAAGGAATATATCAGAATAGACAAACCATTAAAGTGAAATGTCTGTAACCAGCTGCTCCTCATGCACTGTTTGAGGAGACCAGAAGAAGTAACCAAATAATTTCTCTCAGGTGATAGAAGTGATCCTGCATTAGAAGAACCAAGGTTATGAATAGCATTAAAAGGAGGCGGCCTGACTCTAAGGGGTATGTAACCCGGAATCAGTATGAATGACCGCCGGTCCTATGGCCGGCGGTTTAAATCCCGACGCCGACAGACCGGCAGCAGTGAAGATTTAGATAAGTATAACTAACCATACTCCCCCCATAACCCTAACCCTCCCTTAGGGGTGCCTAACCCTAACCTCCCCCCCTAGTGCTTAACCCCCCCAAAGTGCCTAGACCCCCGTCCCTGCAAACCTAAGTCTCCCAGAGGGGTGCCTAACCCTAACCTCCCCCGGGGGTGCCTAACCCTAACCCTCCCTTCCCCTAGCCTAACCCTCCCTTCCCCTAGCCTAACCCTCCCTTCCCCTAGCCTAACCCTCCCAAGGGGGTGCCTAACCCTAAGTCCTCCCTGAGGAGCCCCTATCCTACAAGTCCGTCATATTCCTTTTCCTATCAAACTAAGGGCCTGATTCAGTTTTGGGAATAGAGGAGCTCATTCAGACCCGCTCGCCAGATGTATTCGCTCGCTACGGCAAGGCATTAGCACACCCACTATATCTTGGCATGCGATCACTTTTTATATGCAAACGCCCACTAGCCATTCATAAGATGCCCACTTGCGCACGTCATCTCCAGGAAGTGCAGGAAAACATTGATGCATCGAGCACCATCGGAAGTTCTTGCAGTGCTTGAGGTCGACTATACCTTGCCGCAAGCACTGCGATCACTTCAGGTGATGTGTACTAAGGCGCTGCCTGTTAATTATGCACGCCTCTGAAATGGCATTGAAACACTCAGGCACGCCTGCGTCTGTACCTCCACTCCCCCGTTTCTAGTGGCCTGCGTCTGTTACCACCCACAAATGGCCTCTCCTGTCACACATTCAACTGGGCTGTCTATTCTGGGCAAGCGAGTGCTTCACGTTCTTTCGCAGTGGGTCACGCATGCGCATTGCGATGCATGTTCAGATTGCAACAATCGGCCAGCTATGAGCGAACGCTTCCTAGCGAGCGGGTCTAAATCAGGCCCAGAGTGAGAAGCAGCACGTCACTGATCATCTTGGTGAAACCATGCTGCACTGCAGGCGGGGCAGATGTAAAATGTGCAGAGAGAGTTAGCTTAGGGAGGTGTGTCCAAACTGACATCTAAATTGCAGTGTAAAAATAAAGCTGGGCAGTATTTGTGGGCTACATGCAAAAGCAGCCAGTAATTACCATGCATGCAAAATAAAATGTATGTATTTGCACCCCTTGCATTGTAACATGGTTTGTCCTGGCTCACAGTTACGTGATCTTTCTCACTCTGGGGGTCATTCAGACCGGCTCGCGAGTGCAGGACACTCGCAAGTGGGTCGATGTTACCCCAATGCGCATTCGCACGACGGAGGGAGCTCCGTCATGCGCAGGTGCGAGACCCGGACAGCAACAGCCAAGCTGTCGCTCTGGGTCTCGCACCAAAGGGGGCGTGTTGTCGATGGTGACTGACAGCACGCCCCTTTTGGTGGGCGTGCCGGGGGCGTGGCTGCCAGACGGAGGCGTTCCCATGGGAACGCCTACCGTCTGGGTCCGGCCCCACTGACATCACTAGTGATGTCAGTGGGAGTGATTTTGGCTCTGATAGAGCCAAAATCACTCCAGGGCTTGCGGTCACCAAGACCCTACCGCAGGGTCTCGTCGCAAGCCCGATGGTCACGATGGTCTTGACCATCGCGACAATCTTTTTGGCCACTCGCATATGCTGTGGAGGCCGCTCCATTTTTAGTTAGGAGGGCACTGATTCAGAGCGAGTGCTCTGGTCAGAGCGTCCGGCTCTGAATCAGGCCCTCTATTCCCAAAGCTGAATCATGCCCTAAGTTTTGCAGAAAAGGCTAATGGCCTTGAGATAGCATCCTCTCTGTAGACTTAGGGGCCTATGTATCAATCCATGTTTTACATAAAATTATACAGAAACATTAGTTTCTGCATCATTTTATGTATCGATCCTATGTACTAATGGCACAATGCAGGAGATGTCATAGAAATGTCCGGCAATATGCTAATTAGCACTGCAGATCGCAGACCCAATTATTGTCATGAGGACTACGATCTGACCCCTGTGTACTAAAATCCAAAAAGCAAAACTTTTCGGAGTTTAGCCCTGGCAGTTTACACCATCTTCAGATGGAGTAAACTACTGTTTGTCTATGGGGGCTCCTGGTGCAGGAGATAAATCTTTCAATCTCTCCCGCGCAGCCCCCGGCCAGTATGGGAAGCAGACATTGTGCGCATGCGCAGTGTCAGCGTCCCCTGGGGAAGTCTTTTACTTCTGTGAAAGACTTCTCCGAAATGCCTGGATAGAACTCGCAGGGACAGCGGTTACTGCAACCACTGTCCCTGCAAGTTCCCGGTAGTACATAACCAGGATATTTTTATTAAAAATTAAAATATTCACAAAGAGTTGGATTGTTAATAATCGCGGCAGTACCGCGATTATTAATACATAAGCCCCTGTGTCTCGAGATGCAGTAAGTAAACCTATTGTTATCAGTGGGATGCAATTGGGAAACCGGCTGCCTTAATACCGACAGCCGGCTTCCCGACTGTCATATCCTGGTGAGGGTGAAATTCCGGGCGTCTAGATGTAGACGCCTGACATTTTCCCGACGCCAGGAGACAGGTGCCCGGCAACCCGATCGAAGGGATGCCGGGTGCCGCGAGCGGACAGCCGCGCGGGGGAGGGTCAGGTTTACGGCACCCGGGGGGACTTAGGGTTAGGCCCCCCCTGGGAGGGTTAAGGTTAGGCTAGGGGGAAGGGGGGTCAGGGTTAGGCACTTAGAGGGAGGATTAGGGTTAGGCACTTGGGGGGAGGTTAGGGTTAGGCACCCCTAAGGAGGGTTAGGGTTAGGGGGTTAGGTTAGTTTATACTTACCTTAGGGACGATCGGGATTTCCAGCTCTGTTGGGCTTCCGCTGCCAGGAAGTCTGCTTCTGTCGGCCTGCCAATGCCGGGAATCGAGCCAATCGGCCAGCAGTATTTCCTTATCAGTTTATAACGTAGCAAGGTTATCATAAATTGACTGCAGTTATAATAATGTATTCATTTGTTATCTCTTCACTTAGGGCTAATACATTTCCTCACACTCTCAAATATCTATGTAATCTACATCAACATCACATATAAACATTTGGAACATAAGACACTTTGGGCGGAATTCAATTGATTCCAACCCCCTTCGCGCCCGAACGAGCTATTCAATTGTTGTTCCTGTCGGGCGCGATCCGCTGCCAGTGCTCAATTTCAGCTCGCAGCCCCAGGGGGTGTGAGCTGAAATGGGTGAAAAGTGACCTGTTTGGGTGTCCAAACTGCACTTTTCGCGATCGTGCCCAGCACTTTGGTCGGGGTTGGCGATTTAGGCCCGTATTCATTATGTTTCGCACTCATGATACTTTTTTGCCTGGCGAACTTTTCACCTACAGTATATCGAGTATTTTGGGTGTGGAAACTTTTCTCGCACGTACCCGCGATTCCAGTATTCAAAATAAAAGTATGCGAAAATGGCACCCTGCGATTCTTGAACAGGCGGAAAGTCCTCTTCAAAATGGGGTAATCAGCCTGGCACCCCCCTAAAGATGCACTGACATGGGGGATCACTATGGATACCCCTGAATTGGCCTGCTGAAGGTATTTCTCAATAGGCGCTGTTTTGCGTATTTGCATAAGTGGTGAAGAATAGCATTTTGTTTGTTGTTTCTGGAGAATTTAACTAGTCCCTGGAAATTTTGGGTACCTGAAAATGGGGGGTAGCATATTTTAAAGTTGCTAAGGTATTGTTTAAAAATAAGTCAAAAATCCACCTGCCGCAGACACCTGCAATATAAAAAATACCTAGGGCATACTTGGGGACCCCCCTGGAGTCTATTTCGCTAGTTTTTAACTTTGTCCCCCAACTATTTTTTTTGCCCCCAAAATGAAAGTCATTTTTTGGGGTGTTCTTAAATCTTTTTTTTAGATTTTTTTGATGCAGTTTACCTTTGGGGGCCTGTCTTAAGGCTCCACGGGGGTTCCCGCAATGTTGCACCCCAAACCCCCAATTCTGCACTTTTTTCCGCCCTATTCATACTGCGGTACTTTTCCGCCTGGCGAAATGACCTCATCGGCGAAACTTTTTCACTGATCTCGGCTTTTCGCTCCAAATTGAATACGGGTCTAACACAGCTAAACCCGACCACTTTAGGCGCGATCAGCGCGAGAGGCAGGAACAATTGAATAGCGGCCCGCAATCTCCCGTCATTTTAGACAGGCAATCTGGACCGCGAAAACAATTGAATACCGCCCTTTGAAGGTGAAACTTATTGCCAGGATGTAACTTTTATCATAAACCTGTGCTAAAAATTAATGTCTCATAAGTGAAAATTAAGAGCTGTCCCGTTTACAATGGTCTATACCTCAGAATTGTGAAAAGTCAGTTTAGTTAGTAGCCTCTTTGGTCGTAGCTGAAACTGTTAATTAGTGTCCCCTTCTGTTATGGACAGTGTGACTGGTGGTAAATACTTTGTTTCCATTAATAGAAACTACTACATATCTGATGGCTGTGTAAGAAAGTTCTTTCATTTCTCTTAACACATCTCCCTGTTATTATCTATACATTTCAGATCTGCTTCTGTTAGTCCAGGTATCAATTAACTGCAGTAGTAATTAACTATCTATTCCATCAAACCCCTGCACTCCTTATGAGCATGCCTATATTACCTCAGGGAAGGGAGCTATATAATCTTAAGGTCGAAGAACCAGCATAGTTCAGGGCGAAGATCCTATGGGTAGTAATTTAATTATTCCCCCTTTTTCTCACCACCTCCAGACTCCAACGAAACTCAGTCGTAGCAGCTAACAGTAATTTCCGTTATGGATTTCAGCGCTGCAGCCCGGTTTTCTCACAGTAGGAGGACACCTTTTTCTGTCACCGTCTCCTCCTTTATATCAGGGATGTCCGCCTTCGCCTCCTCACTAGGCCGACATCATTAGCTGCCCCGTACCCAGCAGAGGCGCTCTACTCACTCCAGGTAACAGCCGACACACCCATACGGTCCTGGCCTTACTCCCTTCGGTCACTCGGTTGCTACTATTCTCGCCCTTAAGTTGAGCAAAGCCGGTGACCTCGGACAGTGTGCTCTGGAGAGGGACAGCAGCCTGATCCTAACTGTCGTCACTGTGGCAGTTATACCCCCTGCTGGCATGTCCCTGTGGCCCCCTGCTTTTCCCACCTACAGTGGTGGCCAAAATTGCGGACACATTTTGAAATTTTAATGTTTTTCAACTTTGAATGCTTATAATTGTTTCACTTAACACAGTGCAATGATTCATATATCAAATGAAAGGAAATTTAATGCTGAATTCAACACAATAAACAGATGTCAAATATTTGCATTACAAGGGAAGTTATGCTAATTTCAGTCAGAGAAAGAAGCACAGATGCGTGAGATTCAAGAAGCGGATTGACTACTACCAGCTAATCGGAATCGTCGTTCTGAGGACCAATCATCTGTCGTTTATGAGCAGGTGCAAGGTCATGTTCAAAGGTGGGAAAGGTCAGATTGGCTGCTTCATTTTGCAGAATAAAGTTGGTTACTGAAGTGCAATTACGGTTGGATGTTTGTGTATTGTTTAGTGCTATTGATGGTGTAAAAAATAAATTGTCGTCCAGGCAAAGTTGTGACTGGTCACCCAGGAAACAATCCAGGATTGTGGTGTTACGTGAAAATGGTCTTTCGTATGTAGCAATTGCGAGAGAAGTTGGTGGGAATGTGACAACATCAGGAGTACGAAAGTTTTGTTTACGCTATCAGGAAACACAATCTATACAAAAGAAAGAAGGAAAAGGCCGGAAAAAGTGCACAACAGCTGTTGATGATAGGAGAATAAAACAAATTTGCGTCAGGGACAGATGGATGTCATCTGCGGCCATTAGCAGTTACCTGAGTGCAATTGGTGTTTTTGTCAGTGCAAGAACGGAACAGAGAAGACTAACGGAGGTTGGCCTAAAAGGTAGGATTCCCTGAAAAAAGCCATTGCTGAATAAAAAGCAGCGGCAGAAATGAATACAGTGGGCAAAAGAACACATTGCATGGACAGAAGGTCAGTGGAAACAAGTGATATGGGTGACGAAACTAAGATATCGATATTTGGTAGTGATGGGAGAAAATATGTGAGACGTCGCATCGGGGAAGAGGTACATCCAGATTGCATTCAAGCGACAACAAAGAATCCTACAAGTGTTATGATCTGGGCATGTATGACAGCAGATGCTGTAGGCCGCCGTTATGTCATAGATGGCACACTGAACAGCAGAAAGTACATTGACACCATCCTACAACCAAAACTTCTACCTTCTATCAGGGATCTTTTTCCAGATAATGCCCCATTTTTTTTCCAGCAGGATTCGACTCCCTGCCACACTGCACGGACATGCAAAAAGGGGTTCACAGAGAATGACATGCAGGTGCTGGGATGGCCAGGAAACAGCTCAGACCTGAACCCCATAGAACATTTGTGGTTCTGTTTGAAAAAACTGGTACATCTGAGGCATCCATCCAATAAAAGACAATTAATTGAGACTATAATTGTCTCATGGCACCACATAATGAAGAAAGAAGAGCTCCAAACACTGGTCGGCTCAATGCCACGTCGCTGTGCTGCTGTCTTGAAAAATCAAGGATACCCAACAAATTACTGATAGGACAGTAACATCATAAGTACACAGGGATTTTCACCATAAGTGTTGTTTTCACTGCATAACTTCCCTTGTACTGCAAATATTTGACCTCTGTTTATTCTGTTGAATTCAGCATTACATTTCCTTTCATTTGATATATGAATCATTGCACTGCATGAAGTGTAACAATTTTTATAAGCATTCAAAGTTGAAAAACAGTCAAATTTCAAAAAGTGTCCGCAATTTTGGCCACCACTGTGTGTCTCCCCTTCTCCTTCACATGCCCCTTCTAGAAAACTCCTTTCTAGCGAACGCAGTGCAGTATAAGGTGTATTTAATCACTTTCTCTGGGGGCATGTTTGACCTTTAAACAGATAACATATAAACATACAATTACATGAATTATAACATACATAATTAATGAACTATACAAATACATATATGTACTACTATATCATCGTAATACTATATTGAAATTTCCTTAAGATGGTGTAGTTATGTGAAATTCCCTATTTAGGTGTATTAATCTATTCATTTTTCTAACACAAACTACAGTATATTTTACACAATGAAGGTACTCATACTTCTTTCTAGTTATAACTCCTAAGAGGTAGCAGTCGGGAAGCCAACGGACCCCGACCGCCGGCTTCCCGACAGTATAATCCCGGCAGGGGTCTAATGACAGGCGTCAAAATCCCGACACCTGTCATTAGACCCACGTCGGGAGCCCAACACCCGGCTTACCGATTGAAGGTAAGCCAGGCGCCGGGTGTGGACAGCCGCCGGGGGAGGGTTAGGTTAGTGGCTCCGGGGGGGGGGGGGAACTTAGGTTTAGGCAGTGGGGAAGGGGGGGTTAGGTTTAGGCCTAAAGCAACCAATCAGATTCTAGCTATTATCTTATAGAAGGTGCTATATATATAGAAAGTAGAATCTGATTGGTTGCTATGGGCAACAACCCCACTTGTAAATACACGCACTTTAGTAAATATACCCATTAGTTAGACACTTTGCTGCAGCTGCGTCTGCTTCTTATGTTAATGCCGCAGACCATTTCATCCAGGGGTTAAAGTGTGCCGGAATGGAGCGGAACTGTATTCCATCCCTTCTATTTGGAGACGGAACCAGTGCAGCCTCTTCCGACCCTCCTCAGCTCGGCGCTGCAGTGAGGCTCCATTTGCCGGGTGCCCGTTAAGACTTTGTTACCAGCGGGTGCCCAGCTCCCTCCCCACAACGCCAGGGCAGTCGGAGGCTGGAGCTCACAGTGTGCATTGCACTATGGGAGAGACATCATGACATATCTCCCATAGTTCAGAGGAGCAGCCAGGTGGACAAGACGGCAGCGGACGTGGGAGCGGGGCTTAAGGTAAGTATTAGGTTTTTATTTTTTTTGTGTTAGCAGCTTCACTATTGGGGGCATTACTCAGGGGGCACTACTACTGGGGGCATTACTCAGGGGGCACAGCTACTGGGGGCATTACTCAGGGGATATTATTATTGGGGGCATTATTAAGGGGGCACTGCAACTGGGGGCATTACTCAGGGGGCACTACTACTGGGGGCATTACTCAGGGGGCACTACTGAAGGCATTACTCAGTGGACATTACTATTGGTGGCATTACTCAGGGAGCATTACTATTGGGGGCATTACTGAGGGCATTACTCAGGCAGCACTAATACTGGGGGCACTGCATAAGTGGCACTACCACTACTGGGGGCACTGCATAAGGGGCAAGGCTACTGAGGGCACTGAATAAGGAACACTACCACTATGGTGGGGCACTGCATAAGGGACACCAATACACTGGGCATTGCTTAAGGGGCAGCACTACAGTGGGCATTATGTGTAAGGGGCACTACTGCTGTGGGCATTGTATAAGGGGCACTTTTACTTTGGGCATTGTGTAAAAGGGGCACTGCTGTGTGTCATACATGAATAAGGAACACTACTATGTGGTGTAATGTGAATCAGGATTGTGCTACTGTGTGGTGTAATTTGAATTGGAAATACTATTGTGTGACCACGCCCATTTCTTTTGAGGCCATGCCTGCCGCGCGCTGTCCCTTTTTTGAAAAAGCACCAAGGGGGCAGTGAGTTCCACCACTTCTCTAGCACCACTTTAAGCACTGATTTCATCTAAACTGAGATGCCCACTTAGTGTCTTGAGGCGGTGCTTTTCCATCTTGGAATGCCTTTACCTGCTCCATGGAGACTTGCATCAGCCCTTTGGTAGGTGTAGTTTCTGCGTCTGAGTATGTCGCCCTGTGTGAGCAGCTGTGCATCTTTGGGTGCAGCCGCTATACAACTGGAACATGTATGCGTCAACTGACCTTCCAGGAACGCACACTAAATTCCACTGACTGCGTCCATTTCTGTACTGTGTCTCTGAGCGGTAACAATCGGACACAAGTGTTAACAACTGCGTATGGCAACAACACTGCGGAAACAACACTGGACCAGGCCCAAAAAGTGTGTTTCACATAGTATATTTGGCATTGTACATGTGCATTTCAACATGGTATCATGGTGGATAGCATTGCAAGTTCACATCAATGGAGCTACAGTATATTTCTGATTTTAACTAGAGGATTTTGTTAGTTTTCACCCTACTTTTTGTGCATGTGCAGAATATGTCTTTTAAAGTGAACTTGATATGAGCTGCACTTATTGTGCAATTGTTTTTCATACAGTATATGTACTATATTGTTTTAAGCTGCCATGTGTTTGTGTCATTGTTTTGCCTCTATTGCTTAGATTAGCCGGCCAGCTCGCTGCAGCCTTTGGCCAATATGGGTGAAAACAATATTGTGAGTTGTGAGGTGGTCAAAACTGACTTGAAATGACTGCCAGTGAATGTTATTGATGTGAATAATACTGTAGGAACAAGAACATGTCCAAATGACTTTATCTGTTGATGACTTTATGATTTATGATTTATCTGTTTTTATTCATATTCAAAGAAATCCAGACCCAATACAAAACCAAAACCAAAACACGATGATTTAGAACTAAAACCAAAACAAGGGGGTCTGCGCACATCTCTATGTAAAAGCCTTTGAGGAAATTTACTAAACTGCGGTTTAGTATGCTGTTTGCTATCACGGGATCCCAAAACTTGAGAGTACCAGCCAAATGCTGAGGTGTCTTACACAATTTACAGTATCCAAATCTATACTACTGCCTGTGATCAACTTAGTGTGTTCTGTTGTGTCTCCTACAGTCCATGTAGTTTTTTGTTTTTCTTTCGCATATGAATTACCATTTATCCACTGGACTATAAGAAAAGGACTAAGAAATAAAGGAAAATGTAGATATGTATTTACTATGAGGGCAGTATAGAATATTTTTTTATGGGGGCAAAAAGTTATTTTTAATTATGGTGACCATTATTTATATATGACAGGCACTATTATTTATGGAGTAATTATAAATTTTCTATAACTGACAATGTTCATTAATCATTTAATAGGGGACCAATAGTTATTTAGTACTGAGAAAAAAATAAAGGAGCTGATAGAGTTGTATGTGTGCCTACCGTCTCTTGTGTGAATTTGCTCAGAAAATTATCAGATGCAAATGCCGCAATGTGGACTTGTACTCAATTTGGGCGCAGCAGTCCTTAAGACTGAAGAGGTGGAACTGGGGTGTGATAGGGCTTTCAGGTGTGTTCATGCAAATGCAGAACCGCACATAAGTAAAAATAAGCAAAAATATGTTTATTAAGAGCTTTAGCTTTTGTAACAAATATAGGACAGGTGCAAGTGCACACTGAGGATACCGACTAGTAGCAAACAAGCAGGGGCGTATCTATAATGGGTGCAGGGTGTGCGGGGAACACAGGCCCCTGGGTCCAGGGGGGCCCCACACCACACACCCTGCACCCATAATATTACTTACCTATCCGGAGTCCCATGTCGGTGCATGGGTCCGGCGCTGTAAAACGACGGGAAAATGGCCACCGCGGCCATTTTCCTGGTGACCTGTGCATACATTATAGACTCTCAGCACACTCTAGTGCCCAGAGTCTATTACTCTGGTGCTGACCGCGCACAGCTCAGTGCGCTGCCGGCCGCCAGGCGGAGAGGAGGGGGCCCATGTCGAAGACTGCACAAGGGCCTCCTCCTCTCTAGAAACGCCCCTGTAAACAAGTGCATATGTTCCCCATGCTTAAGATGTGTACAGCTCTGCATATGCAGGAACATCATCTTCTCTCTCTCTCCATCCATCCATCCATCCTCCCTTCCTCCTCATTCCATCTTCCCTCCCCCCTCCTGCCATTTGCCCACTCTTATTCCTTCCTCCCTCACTCCTTCTATCCTCCCTCTCTTCTGCTTTCTATCCTCCCTTCCTCACTATGTCCCCCCTGCCATTTGCCCACCCTCATTCCTTCCACCCTCTCTCCATCCATCCTCCCTCTTTTTAACTTTCTATCCTCCCTCCCTCACTCCACACCCTCCTGCCATTTGCCCATCCTCATTCCTTCCTCCCTCACTTCATCCATCCTCCCTCTCTTCCGCTTTCTATCCTCCTTTCCTCCCTCCATCCCCCCTGCCACTTGCCCACCCTCATTCCATCCTCCCTCTCTTCCACTTTCTAATGTTCCCTCCCACTTTCCATCCGCGCTCTATGCCTCCTACCATCTGCCCTCCCTCCTGCCTTCATGCTTAAGATGTGTACAGCTCTACATATGCATGGAAATCATCTTCCCTCTCTCCTTCCATCCTCCCTCCTCATTCCATCATCCCTCTCCCTCCTGCCATTTGCCCACCCTCATTCCTTCCTCCCTCTCTTCTGCTTTCTATCCTCACTCCATCCCCCCCGCCATGCTCCCTCCCACTTTCCATCCGCACTCTGTGCCTCCTACCATCTGCAATCCCTTCCTCCCTTTCTTGTCACCAGCTCTACGTGTGGCAGCTCTCAACGGGGTAGATGTACTAAGCCTTGGAGAGCGAAAGTGAACAGAGATAAAGTACCAACCAATCAGCTCCTATCATTTTTCAAGCACAGCCTGTAACATTACAGTTGGGAGCTGACTGATTGGTACTTTATCTTTCTCCACTTTCCCTCCAAGGCTTAGTACATCTCCTCTGAGTTTCAGTGTGCTTCACACATCCAAACCTCTTTACGGTGATCACTGTCAAAAACCATCCATTCTTTATCCCTGCCTTTCCTTCTCCTTTCTTTTCCTTTTATTCAGGGAAGATTTGGCAAACCAATTGCCATTTGAAAGCTCACGGTTATGGTCCATTGGCTTCGGTATGCGTTTTCACCTGTATTTCTTTTCCTGGAGAAATTGCATAAACAAATCTCTATTTTTCTCCTTACACATATATAGGGCAAAAGGAGATATTTGAAAAACTTTTAAACACAAAAGTGAAAGGTCCTTGATAAGGTCCTGCCAGGTGCAGAGATGAACTTGTTTTCATAATATACTTTAATATCTGCAGTGAATAACTGTCCTCTCAATGCGAAACTGAACAGATGACATTAATTGCATTATAAATAGACTGTAGCAACTGCTTTAGCTGTTTAAAAAATAATAATGACCTAGTTTTTGCTGCAAGTACTTGGATGCTGTAATATTGGCAATATTTAGAGGCAGAGTCTAATTACAAAACTTGGCAAATCAATTTATTCGAGTTAGAAATGTCATCGAGTTTCCTTTGCCCAATTTACCTATTTTATTATTTTAGGACTTTGGGCCTGATTCAGAGTCGCTCATAAGAGGCCGCTCGTTCGCTCTGAGCGATGTTCGCACAACTGCGCATGTGTATGGGTCGTAATGCGCATGTGCAAACCAGTCATTGCGGTCGGAAATCGTGCGGTCGTAAACCAGCGAGGGGCTGCTAATTTGGTTGACAGAATGTACCGTTTGTGGGTCGTAACAGGGGAAGGTGCTTGAAAACGGGGGAGTGGAGATCCGAACGCAGGCGTGCCAAACGGTCAAAAGGGCATTTAATGGGAGTGGATAATTAGTAAAGGAGCGTCATCGACCACGTCACTTGGTTGTCTTTTAGCCTGAACTGCTCGCAGTGATAGCGGTAAGAAAATCCTACCACAACCACTGCGAGCAGTTCTGATGCCTTTCAATGTTCCCGATTAATCTAATAAATACCGGAGATGACGTGTAAAGGGGAGTCTTTACAAAATAGCGAGTGCATTTTTCGAACGCTCGCTCAGGCATAGAGGCGTCAACACACCACAAAGAGCGAGCGCTCAAATTAAATATCCGGCCCCTTTTTTAGAACGACCGTCCGCAAATAGCGTCCTGCTCTGAATCAGGCCCTTAGCCCTTTACTGATTCACAATCTATTTGAATCCAACTATTTTCGCAGTTTTTTCAGATGTACTGTATATGTATGTGCAGAACAGGAGACAATGCATTGTCGTCTGCACTGGTGTATTTTTATTAACAAACTAAAGCTGGCCACAGACATAGCGATCTGCACACGATGAGCCGATGTGTACGATTTCCCTTGAAACTCTCCCCGGCAGCTCTGCACACAATCTGCACGCGATTTGGTGTCCAAACTACATACGGTCTCTCCTGCATCCAGACTTTCACAGTGCATCGCCTCCTAGATTGTCTGATCTGCACTACTGCACGGCAGATCTGAAGATGCGATGTGCGACCAGCGGGGACGAGCATCGCATCGTGATCGTGAGTGTTGACTCACGACTTACTCTCAATTTGGCCATATTTTACACGATCTTTCATTCCAATGTGTCAGAATCGGCCAGATCGGGTAAAATATCGCTATGTGTGTGGCCAGCATGAGTGGCGGGAAAAAAAATCTGCTTTTGTCACTATCATAAGTCAGTCTATTCATCCCCACTAATAGAAGCCAATACTGAATGGGAAACACACAATATGACTTTTATATGTTATAGAGAATGACAGCATGCATGAGAAAAATAAAAGTACCCCCTATCAAATATTTTTCTTATGCAGTGTTTCCTTCAGATAGGAGACAAACACATGAAAGTAAGGCAAGGCTAGCCCAATCCCCACACACAGCGATTTCCGACATTATTCTCCCCATCCTGCCCATTTCATCAGAAAGTGAGCGAGATGTCCCCAAACTTTCTGAAATTCGGGTACTTGCTGAGGTGCCGGGATAGTAGGTAAGTATGGCTTGCCTATGCTGGCAGTTGAGATAATAATGACTCTACTAAATCTTTATCATCCTCTTTACCAAATTGTGGAGTCTATGTACTAAGCCTTGGAAAGAGATAAAGTGGAAGGAGCTAAAATACCAACCAGTCAGCTCCTAACTGTCATCTTTCAAACACAGCGTGGAAAGTGACAGTAGCTGATCTCTCTCCACAGCTTAGTACATAGACCTCTAAGACACAGAAGTTACACTCTTTTAACCTTGTTCCTCAGAGGTGTACTGTATCTATAATGGGTGCAGAGTCTGGGTGCATACGAACCACTGTCCCAATGGGAGCTTCGTAGTGCAAAAATTTGGATGAATACAGATTTCTGGAGAACCGAACCGCACATCTCTAATAAGTACTCAGAGCCTTAGCTATTGTATCTTCTGCACATGAGCCACCTTCCAGATTATCACACAGAAGAAGATATGGAGGAGCACCACACAGAGCTATGGGAGGGTGGTGCACACAACCAACTCCCTGCCACCCCTCCCCCTGCAAGGCGTTGATACATTACTTCCGCTCCTCCACTTGCTGTGAAATAAAGTCAAATTAATAATAAGGTAAATAAAACCAAAAACAGACAGTGCCCCAGCAAATGCATTGTACTAAACAAGCAGTTTCCAATTTGTTCTAGAATACTTACCAGTAATCAACACATATTAGTTTGTAATATGTAATAAAAAATATTAATAATTAAAATATTTTTTACTGATATATATATAAAAAAAAAATTTATTTTTTTTCAGTGCCATGTTTGAATACAGGGCCTGATTCAGGGCCTGACTCGTTCTCTCCGAGCGATGTTCGCACATCTGCGCATGCGTATGGGTCATAATGCGCATGCGCCAACCAGTCAGTGCGGTCGGAAATTGAGCGCTCGCAAAATAGCGAGTGCCTGCTAATTTGAGTGACAGGATGAGGCGTTTGTGGGTGGTAACAGGGGAAGGCGCTTGAAAACGGGGAGTGGTGATCCGAACGCAAGCGTGCCAAATGGTCAAAACGGTCATTTTAAGGGTGTGCATAATTAACAAAGCAGCGTCATCAACCACGTCACTTGGTTGTTTCTTAGCCTGAACTGTTCGCATGATTGCGGTAGGAAAATCCAACCACAAGCACTGCGAGCAGTTCAGACGCCTTTCGATGTACTCGATTAATCAAATAAATAGCGGAGATGACGTACGTTGCGAGCGGCCAGGGGGCGTCTTTACAAAATAGTGAGCGCATGTTTCGTTCGCTCGCTCAGACATAGAGGCGTCAACATTCCGCAAAGAGCGAGCACTCAATTTAAATAGCCGGACCCTTTTTCTGAACGAGCGAGCGCAAATAGCGTCCAGCTCTGAATCAGGCCCACAGTACTTGGTTGAAACTCATTTATCTATAGTCGTGCATCTTTAGGCACGGTTCTTCCGGATGTCTACTGCTTGAGAATGTACTTTTGTCCCATTTTATTTTGTAAAAGTGCTTAGATTCCTTCAGGTTAGATGGGAACTATTGCTGAGCAATTTAACTCATTCCACAGGTTCTCAAAAGGTACTTGGGTCTGCATTTGATAGTTTTCGACAAGGACTGAATGATTTTTACAATAATCCCCGATATTGAAAGCAGAAGAGAAACAGTTAGAATAACAATGACAAAGGGCCTGATTCAGAGCCGGACGCTATTTGCGCTCGCTCGTCAAGAAAATAGGGGTGGCTATTCAAATGAACCGTTCGCTGTTTGCGGTCTGTTCACGCCTCTAGGTCTGAACGAGCGTACAAAACTTGCGGTCGTTTTTTGGGAAACTACGCCCCCTGGCCGCTCGCATCCTAAGTCATGTCCGCTATTTATTAGATTAATCGAGTACATCGACCAGGGTATGAACTGCTCGCTATTCTTGTGGTTGGTTTTTGCTACCACAATTTTGCAAGCAGTTCTGGCTATAAAATAACCCAGTGACGTGGTCAATGACGCTGCTGTTTTAAATATGCACACCCATAAAACGCCCGTTTTGACCTTTAAGCACGCCTGCGATCGGATCTCCACTCCCCGTTTTCAAGCACCTTCCCCTGTTACCACCCACATACGCCTCTTTCTGTCACTCAAATTATCAGACATTCGCTATTTTGCGAGCACATGTAATTTGGCCGCACTGAGTGGTTCGCGCATGCGTATTATGATCCGTACGCATGCGCAGTTGGGCAAACATCGCTCGGAGCGAACGAGCAGCCACTTGCGTCCGGCTCTGAATCAGGGCCAAAGATTGCTAACATACTCAGACTACAATAATAGTTGAAGTATATATAGTATATCATATGTTTTGACCATATGAAAATTGCTTTTCCTCACAGAATGACTTAGGGCCTGATGCAGAGATGTTCACAAAGCCGATATTTATGCAGTTGAGCGATTATCGGTAGTCTGCGCATGTAAGTCGCACTGCGAATGACCAAAATATATTAGCGTAATTGCATGCAGCAACTTTTTACTCCTAGTGTGAATAATTGAAAAAAAAACGTAAGCATATCACAACCGTTTTCCAGGCGTGTCAGTGTTCCTGCAGCCAATCTGAGTAGCCATAGCATATTCAAAAGATCCGCCACCGATATCTTGTCTTTGGGGGTCATTCAGACCCACTTGCAAGCGGGTCGGTGTTGCCCCACTGCGCATGCGCACAACGGAGGGAGCTCCGTTGTGCACATGCGCGAGACCCGGATAGCGATGGGCTCTCCGTCGCTCCGGGTCTCGCACCAAAGGGGGCGTGCTGTCGATGTTGATTGACAGCATGCCCACTTTGGTGGGCGTGCCGGGGGCGTGGCTGCCAGATGGAGGCGTTCCCATGGGAACGCCTACCGTCTGAAGCCGGCCCCACTGACATCACTAGTGATGTCAGTGGAAGTGATTTTGGCTCTGATAGAGCCAAAATCACTCCAGGGCTTGCGGCAGCGAGACCCTACCGCAGGGTCTCCGTCGCAAGCCCGATGGTCACGATGGTCTTTACTATCGCGACCATCATCATGGACGCTCGCATAAGCTGTGGGTGGTAACCCACAGCTATGCGACCGTCCATAAGGCCGCTCCATTTTCATGTAGGAGGGCCCTGATTCAGAGCGAGCGCTCTGGTCAGAGCGTCCGGCTCTGAAACAGGCCCTTTGTACACAGATGCATAGATTTGTAAGGGGGTGTCTCAATACAATCCTCGGCCTCTGCAACATTTGCATATTCTCGCATAATGCCGCTGCATCGGGATCGAATTAGCATACATCTCTGGATGAGAAAAACATGAATCTATAATAAAATCATGATTAATGAGATCAGCGCCTAACCATTCACTATGCAGCACTGGCTTTGTTTGGCGCTGTATAGTAAATGGTCTCCATCAGGTGCAAATTTTTTTTCAAGCTTTTACCATGTTACCTAGTCATGTTCCATATATATATATATATATATATATATACACATATAATCAAATCTCACAAGTCTGCACTCTCAAGCATCAGTACATTTGGGTGCTTGATTAAGTAGTTAATAGTCATTGTAAGTCAAAAAAGACAATCCGCACACCTTCATTGTATATCAAAAAAATTAATTTTAGTTTCCAACACATACTCCAATAGTTAGCCATAAACCATCAAATCAAAAAAAGTGAACAAGTAAAGTGCCTTAGTGCAAAAAGTGCTTAATGAGAGAACTTGATCAGCAGATCATGATCATGATCATGATCTGCAGATCTGAGGCAGAGGACTGGCAGCAGAGGGCCCAACAGCTGATTCGGTGCTAACGAGCTCCTTCTTTCAGGGGCAGCGCTTTTGTATTCCAATGAGCATGCAATTATGTGAGTTAGCAGCTCCACCATTTTGTGCGTGGTAGCAATCTCACTCTGTGAGAGTGCTAAATCTGCAGTTAACCACAGGGTGTGATGGCATACTATATCTATATTGCGCAAGAAACACGTCCATTAAGGCATCAGCCTTAATGAACAGAATTTCATTGTTTTTTTAAGTTTAAGTGGCAGAAATTCAATAGGTTTTGTGAAATTTCAGATCATGTCTAAGAAGCCTTAATGAGACATCTAAAACCACAAGGTTTTTTGTTTATGGAATTTCATCAGGAATGGGAGCAGCAAACCGGGCCACCTGCAGTGGAGAAGGGCAACATAATGGTACACTTGCGCTTGTGTTGGAAGGGACAGTATGCAGGAGGTGTTTTGGGAGTACAGAGGGAGAGATGGCTGCTGGGGCAGGCTACAGACAGTGGCAGCAGTGGGGTAGTGCACAAGGGCAGCAGCAGGGGTGCGGAGCAGTGCACAGGAGCAGCAGCGGGGGACAGAGGGGCTCACTGACACTAATGGTCCCAGCCCTGAACTGTTCCTTAAAGCCCCTACACATGGAACGATGTACTTACGATGCAATATTGTGAATGACTTCCCTTGAACCCTCCCCTGCAATCCAGGACACGATATGGTGCTTTAACAGCACATTTTGACATAAGAACTATCGTGCAAGATCTGAAGATAGCTGACTGCATGCACGGATCAGTGAGAAAAAATTTAAAAAAAATGATTCAGAGATGCACGCACAGACCAGTGCAATCTGTGCGGCATGCATCTGAGAAAAAAAATCAATAAGATACAGATGCATGGACGGGTCAGTGAGATCCGTCTATGCATCTGTATTTAAAAAAATGAAAACAAGTGAAAACTGTTTTTAAAAAATATGGTGTGCCCCCCTCCCCCTTCCCAAAGCACAACCAGCCCCGAGATTTTCACAGCCAGTCCTGGTTGTGAGAATAAAGGGGACAAATTACATAGGGGTCCTCTTTATTTAGCACAACCAGCACCCGGTTTTTCAGAGCCAGTCCTGGTTGTCAAAATACAGGGGACAAATGATGTAAGGGTTCCCTGTAAATAGTACAACCCCTGGCCAAAGCATTACCCCTGGCTGCCAACTTAATACAGCGGACCCCCTTCGCCATTTGTCCCCTGTATTTAGCACAACCAGTGGGGCTCCAAAGCCCAGTGCTGGTTGTTTTTTTACACATTTTTTTATTTTTTCTCAACACAGCAGCACAGACAGATCTCACTGATCCATCTGTGCATCTGTGTTTATTTTTATAACACACAGATGCAGGCATCACGGATCTCCCTGATCCGAGCCTGCATCTGTCTGCTGCCTCCTGCACCGCCGCTAACCCAAGCTCTTAGCTGGGTCCCTGCAGATGCTTACACCTGCTACCCCCTCCCGGGTCCCGGCCGTAGCTAACGCCCATTACCTTCCCCTGAGCACCCTGGTAAAGCCACGTATATACCCCTGCTGGAGGCACCTACTGAGGCTGCGCAACAAGTTAAAGCTCCTTTTCAATATAAAGGGGCATTTGTGAGGCAATAGTTTAAAAACTGTAACTTTCTCAATTGCCTGAACGCCAAAAGCACCTATCCTGGACAAGAGCTACCTAATAAAACAAACCCCAAGTCTAAATACGCCCTCTACCCTGAGTTATGCCTTCCCCAAAATCCCCCATAGAGAACAGCAGAAAAGTTGTCCTAATTGAGAGTGGCCAAAAAAACTGACAGTTGGAGCTGTAGATTACTCCCAAGTCCTCAGTTTTTTTTGCCCTGAAATCTGGCATGTAGCACCAAGCGACAGTTCTTCCCGTCCATGCCAAATTTCAGGTTGGTACCTTCAATAGCTTTTGAGTTGTAGCCCCATAAACACTCTATGCATGGGAGAATCTATGGGAGAATGCAGTTTTTTTTAAATTCAGCCTTAGTATAAGGGCACGGCTGTGCCCTTAAAATATATAAATAATATTACATACAAGTTAGCAGTATGTAATTCCTGCTTGCCAGTTCGTGGCCAGTTCGTCAAGTAGAAATGCGCGCAACAAACCTGAATTCCCCCATAGAGGTGAGGAGCAGCAACCCTTCAAACTGACGGGACATTGTCACATCCGCAAAAAGTCCCGTTTGAGCACCCAAATGGGTTACTTTTTGATCATTTCTGCTCGCCAACAGTCCAACCAAATTAGTGGCAAGTTAAATTTTCAGAACCTCGGGTTATAACGATACTGGATGACAGTAATGTGACAGTGACCACATACTAATATTGTAATCACATGGAGAGATGCTCCAGGGGAGTGAGGGAGGTGGGCCAGGCTCTGGCAGTGCTAGTGCCACTCCCTCAAACTCATGCTCTGGTGGTACCTACCAGCCGGGGGCTGAGCCTTGGTTCAGGGATGCGGCCACTGGGTGCCTCAGTTTCATGACACCAACCAGGGAGAGCAACAGCAGGGAGGGAAGGCCAGGATGGCGGATAGGTGAGTCAGGAACAGCTCATAGACTCACCAAACACGGCCTGGTTTGTGGAGGCCTCACTTGAGTACGTAGAGTATGTGTGCCCACAATGTGCACTGGCTGGACCATTTCCATGCAGCAGTTCTGTGCATTTAGTGCATTTCATAAAATAAGCCTATACTTGTCATACCTACAGTCAGTCAGGTCAGTCCAGTACTTAGGGCCTGATTCAGCAAGGATCGCTATTCGGCTAATTCGCATGCAACGCAGTTGCTAATATCAGCGCATTGCAATCACAGCCTAACATAAGGACACCAACTTCCCCTTACATCCATATACTTTGGCAAAATAGAGACCTCAGGCTGCATCTGGTATCACAGTGGCTAATTTAGGCACGCCCATGCAACGCCATTTAAATGCACTGGCACGCCTGCATTCACCCGAACATCTCCCCATCACCACCCACAAACGGCACTTCCTGTCAATCACTCTGCGATGGATCGCAGCATCTGCAATGTGTACGTATGCGCAGTGCTAAATAATCGCTGATTGCGTGTGCATAAGCAAATGCAATCCTTGCTCAACCAAGCCCTTAATACATCACAGAATACAGCCAGATAGTAGAATCTGCAACAGACTATTCTATGCATGACAAATAATTTTAATTTCCAATGTGCTAATCTGCAGTATTTAAAGACTTATAAGATTCTTGGAAAGCAGCCTTGATTGTAAACATGAGGGGCAAGACAAACAAAAACTGCTACTGATGCTCGATACATTTTAAACATTTTATCCCATTTTACATTACTTAAGACCTGAATTCACAGTAGTAAATGAAGCATGTCCTTCTTTTTAATAAATACCAATGTAAACATGATGATGGTCTAGACTGAGAACACTTTAATGAAAGAGAGAGCTTTCATTACTTTTTTTTTATTGACACGTTTTGTCTGCTGTCACTTCTAATTAATGATGTTTCCGCTCAACCTCCATCTGCCAAAGGGGATTTCATTCATGCAGCATTCTGTTTAACAAGTTTAGAAACATTGTTGCCTTTTACGCTGATACTAATGTGTTTCAATGATGTGGGGACAGATTCTACAGTATATTAGTGCACCGGTATTAAAGAAAAAGTGTCATTCACTCTTACTATGCAAATAAAGAAAATAAAGATAAATCTAGAACCAGGAGGACACTTTCAATATGTTCCAAGAGCCTTTCGCTTCTAGAAAAATGCACTTAGGGCCTGATTCAGCAGAGAACGCTAATGTGATTACAGCTGCAATTTCACACAGTTGCGAAAATATGCTAATAGTTGAAAAGTTTACCCAAGCATAGAGACACGCACTGCTGCCTTCTCATCTGTGTCCGATGTTGTGTACCTGCATAAACATCGGTAACATCGACGCAGATCAGACAGCTATTCGCCCATTGCAGCAGGTCCGACCTGTCTCAAATATCGCAGCTCTCCTTGCACGCAGAGAGATCTCATGCTACTAAAGCAATCGCAGTGACTAATTTGTGCACGCCCACGGAACTGCATTTAAACAGTCAGACACGTCTGCGTTCACCAAACCGCCTCCGCAAATGCTAACCACATGACATTCACTTTGCAAATGATTCCTGTGTGCGTACGTAATTGCAAAGCAATCATGACTTGTGCGCAGTGTGACTTACACGCATGCGCAAGGGCATATGGCGTCCGCTACTGAATCAAGCCTGTAGACATTATTTATTAAAAACAAGACTATGTATTATCCCTTTCTATCGCAAGTGTTAAGCAATTGGTTTTGAAAATCTCATTCAGAATTAACTTATTGTAGTAGGTGGACGAATCAGGTGAAGTTTTCACCATTGCAATCATATAATGCATGAATTTATACTAATGACATTTATATTGCTAGTGTGATTTGTTCCACCGTTGAATAAAAGTTTCAGATTAGGCTTCTAAAAAGATAATATTAATTGTCAAAGAATATGCTAGTATCCTAATGGTGAGGTTTCTGGTGTTGTCAATGGCATAGATAACAGGTTCTCAAAATTGGTCTTCAGGACCACAAACAGTGCATGTTTTCCAGGTCTCCTCACAGAATCGCAAGTGAAATAATTAGCTTCACCTGTGGATTTTTTAAAATGTGTCAGTGAGTAATGATTACACCTGTGCACCCATTAGTTGACCTGGAAAATGTGACCTGTGTGGGGTCCTGAGGACTGAGTTTGAGAACCACTGGCATAGATTTTCAATAGGGACTTCAATGCCACTACTAGTATCTTCCCAATAGTTGACTTCTAGAATGTTGTTTGAAAGCAGAGTAGGATAGTAATTGGTGCTTAATACACCAAACCTCAAGACACCATATGAAGCATGATGCCTGGTATGACTGAGCTGCACTGAGCGGTGTAGCCTATCGACTTTTTCTTTGCATTTTGTATCTTGTTTGCATCGCTGATGCAGCAAAACACCACTCCATCTGTAATAGAGGTGCTGGGCTGCAACTTCAACTGCACAGGAAATAGTGATCAACATGTACAAAGTCGGAACTTGCAGTGAAAAAAAGCAGCGACTGCAGTATTGTAGCACTTTGTATACAGATTCAGAGGTCTATTTACTAAATTGTGTTAGGAGACAGAGTGAAAAGTGATAAGGTGCCAGCCAAACAGCTCCTAACTTTCATTTTTCAAACACAGCCTGTGAGATGACAGTTAGGAGCAGATTGCCTGGCACCTTATCACTTTTCACTCTGTCTGCTAACACTGCTTAGTAAATAGATCCCTAAGTCTTAAAAAAGGAGTGATAAGGGCACATACTGTATAGGCATACTCAAGAGCAACTGATGGGCTGCATCAATATTATGAAACTAGTGCTCATTTATCTCTGAATAAAAGGAACTGCATTACATACTGAAATATTCCAAATTTTCAACCGACCATGAACCCTGCTTCTTGTGGTACATTTCATTTGTCACACCTTTAGTAAGTTCTCTATTTTTATAACAATCACGATGCAGTGGAAGCATCTTAACAACAAAGGTAAGTAACTGAGATCTGAATGACTAAAAGTAAAACTTATCAAATATAGATTCTGTGGCCAATAGCTATAACCATGAGTTACAGCTGCAGATGACAACCAGATGAAACCCTAAAACTAAACACACAGAGGTCTTCATCTATAGCACTGGTCGGGGAACAGGTGTAAATTACCCCAAATGGGGTAAAAATTAAATTCCAGGGGGTAATGGACGGACAGCCGGGCATGCATATTAAGCATTAGATGCCCGGCTGTCCGTCCATTACCCCCAGGAATGGAGGTCACTGGCGCCAGGTGCGACACCAGTGACCTCCAGCCCAGCGCCGCAGGGAGGCTCTAAGCCGGACGCCCACTGAGATGTTATTACCAGCGGGCGCCCAGATCCTTTCATGCAGCACCGCATTAGCCGGAGGCAGGAGTTCTCTTCTGAACTCCAGCTTCCGGCTCTCCCCATGTGTACTATGGGAGATAAGATAACTATGTTTCTCCCATAGTTCCGAGGAGCAGCCGAGCCGACAGGATGGTGGCGGATGCAGGAGTGGGGATTAAGGTAAGTGCTTTTTTTTTCTTTGTACAAGTGGCACTGTATGGGGGCACTATATTGGGGCACTACTAAAGTGTCATTATATGGGGGCACTGCTACAGGGGCATTATATGGGGGCTCTATACCAGGGGCACTATGTGCGGGCACTACTACAAAGGCATTATATGGGGGCACTGCTACAGGGGAATTATATGGCGGCACTACTAGAGGGGCATTATTTGGGGGCACTGCTACAGGGGCATTATATTGGGGCAATGCTACAGGCGCATTATATGGGGGCTCTACTACAGGGCCACTATATGGAGGCACTGCTACAGGGGCATTACTACAGGGGCATTATATAGGGGCACTACAGGGGCATAACTGTGGGGGCACTACTACAGGGGCATAACTATGGGGGCACTACTACAGGGGCATAACTATGGGGGCACTACTATATGATTTCCTTCCTTTCAAATGAAGGGGGTAACATCGGCGTATCTAAATATATTTTGGGGTAAAAGGTAAAAAAGTTCCCTGACCCCTGATCTATAGAAAACTGCCTTTCCCATAGAGATCAATATGCTCGTATAGTATGCCCTAAGGACTTCAAGCCCAGAATGGTAGGGACTTATCTAGGTGCCAGGTAGTGAAGGAATATGAACACTTGTGAGAGTAACAAACCAGAGGTTAGGCATGGTGACATGAAAAGAAAAGAAAGTCTATTAGTGGCAGTTCAGGCCTGCTAACAGGCAAGGAAAGTTTCACAACAGCAAAAGGTCAGGGCAGGCAGAAGACAGTGTTCAGTGACAAGGAATACACCAGGGCTGGTGGCAGACAAAGAGTCTAGTAACAGGCAATAGGACAGGGCTGGTAGCAGGCAAGGGGACAAGTAAATCTTGAACACAAAATAGAGGAGGCAGGGACAAAAAACAAAATGCAGGAGCAAGGCAGCAAACACTATCACTGGCAGAGAGGCACTGCACTACCCAGCCATTAAACCCAATCGGACCCATCAAAATACATTTAAGAAGTGAGTCTGCAGAACAGTGAAATAGGATTGTGATCAAATGAATGTCAGTGCCCCAGCAGCATTGTCTTTACTACTAGGCAACATGCAATGCTAAAGGAAGCTGTGGCTCCTAATATCGTTGTTTACTGTGGTTTTTAGTAACTACAAACAATGAACTTCATAAAAAGTACTCTAAATTAGTGCCCAGGATATTTAATGGTCAACTTTAAATATATCTCGCTGAGTGTAAAGTGAGTTTCTATACAAAGCTTCATGTCATAATGGTACTTAAATAGGCACACAAACACACTGATTTAGAGATACTGTACCTCCTGAGACAGTTACTTAACTCCCGTGGAAACAAGGGACATGCTTAAGTTCTAGGCACAATTTTATCCATGATGAGGCACCCTTGCTTTATCTACCCACTATATTTCCAACTATGCACTAATTGCATTGAAATGTGCAGTAAATCAAATAAATTTGGTTAATGATAGTAAGCTTTGCATATGACTATTTACATACTGTATATTATGGTCTTATACACACACATTTCAACAAAGTTATGATGCTTTGTGGTTTATGCCTTACAAAAGCAATTATAGGAAATGCTGTTAACCAATGCTGTCACAGATATGCTAAAAATCGCATTTAGCCTTAACATTGTGAATATATCAATTAGATATACTTATTTATTCTCCAAGTACCACTCTTGGTTAAGTTTAACGATGTAATGTAAGAAGGTAATGAGAATGTTCTATTCATTCTAAATACACTATATCTGCATATGCACTAAGAATTATATGTTTACAGGAAACAGAAGATTATGTTTTCATTTGCGTAATTCCATAAGCAATAATTAAGGCCATGTATTCTTATTAATTGTATAAAAAGTTAATTAAAGATGGTAAAGAAAGACCTAATGTAAGCTGCCAAGGGAGAGGAGAAGTCTAACTTGTTTCCTTCTCTTACTGCATTATAGCTGAAACAAATACTCAATGTAATAATCACCATAGTTTTCTGAGAATATGCAATGACAATAGTTATTGGTGACATTCAATGTTCATTCTAATCATTTTTTGTGTTTCTGAAAAATAATTTTGCACTGAATACTGAAGGTGCATACACACACAACGATTTAGTTAATGAACAATTTTAGTAAACAATTTTCTCCCTTGAAAAAATGAACTAAAATCGTTTACTAAAGTTGTTCATTTACTATGTTCATTAAAATGTAATGAACGATTTTTTAGAACTACAAACGATTTTTGCATATTCCCTTACTGAAAATCGTTGAGTTGACAAGTCTGACTGAACTACAAACTACAAACTACAAACGTGAACGCGCATGAACGAAAATCGTTCATCATTTGACTCAGAAAGTGAACGATTTTTTCAAACGATTATTGTTAAACGATATCGTTTAATGATAATCGTTCAAAAAATCGTTGTGTGTGTATGCACCTTTACTAATACTCGGCAAGTAGGTAGTCTAGAGACTAGTATAGCAGGTGTCCATTTCACATGCACTAAAACTGAATGGCCAAACTCGACAGTCCCCCTTATACATGAACATTGCACATAATACAAATGGGTGATATTTGGTCTGGAGTTGGAAGCAAGCTACACATCTACATGTAAGTGCTGCTTGTCATGTAGTCAAGACGTTAATTAAAAATGGGAACACAGTAAAGCTTTGTACACATTGGAACGACGAATTTGCTGTGATATCTGACGATTGGTAAGTGTATACACATTTACAAATTGTAGGCCCGATGTGTCGTGCCTGACATCACAACTGGGCAGGCATTTACATGGGCCCTCTGAGTTGTGATGTCAGTCCCTGGCGGCACGTGCAGCAAGTGTACGAGTGTTCGGCTGACCGCCCATACACACGGCATGATGTGCAGAAATACTGTATCTATAGACATATTTGCCATCAGCTGTGCTACACAGCTGATACAATCTGTCTGCGAATGGCGTCGTTCACAGACATATCGTGTGTACACACTGACTGCTGCACACACAATATATCGGCTGTTCAATTGAACAGCAGATATGTCGCCAAGTGTATATCCAGCATAAGACATTAAAATAAAAGTTTGATTATTAAACTTTGATAGACACATATTGAACACTTAAAATTAGTTTGTCAACTTTATTTCCTTGGCAAATGATTTAATGTTAAGCTAAGTAAATCTCTATAAAATAAATCATTTTATCTTGCTTTTTATGGGAACTAATCAAGAGACATACAGTATTAAATTCTGCAGTTGTTTAATATACAATATGAGGGACAAAAATGAATACAAGAAGCACTGACCATTGTTATATTATTGTAAGATCTAGGGCTTGCATTGTAATGATAAGGTAATAACCAGGCACCTAAGGAGACTAAAGAATGGACTCTTAAGAAATCAGCCATTGCTGTAAAGAGAAAAAAAAGTCTACTGTTATTTCCAAGTCTTAAACATAAAGTATAATATACTGATGTTTTCTTCACATTACTGATTTGAAAACTGCACCATATTTATAAGGCGAAGGAATAATTAAAGACGCAACATTCATTACATGCGGGGAGTAGCACATTTTAGCCAGTTTATTATGAGTTTGTGCATCTGCTTGAACTCAGGTGTAACCGCTTGGCCTTACATGAAAAATGATACTGACATACACAATGTCCATTTGCCTGTTGCTCATGGAATGGTCAAACATAACACATTATGCCCTATTACAACAGCTGACCGTGTGCACCTCTAATGCACTAGGGAGGATATGTATAAAGGTTTTTTAATTGTATGTTGTAAAAATTCAGGGAAGTTATCAGAATGACAGAGGCACTATGCACTCAATCATCGGGCGCCGCTATTCCTAGATAGGGCGCCGATCTGCCACTGACCATTCCGATGAGTGCAGCTATCAAATGCACACACAAAGCACTGTCCCTGGCTGTTGGATTATGTAGCCAGGGATTGTGCTTACAAAAAAATATTAGTTTTTGTTTTTCAATCAGACGCTGGTGTGTCTGTAAAAGAAGCCGAAAAGGGGCGAGTGATTAGTCAGAGAGGTGGGGCCATGCATTTTAGGATCTTTATTATTCAGGTTCACACATCTCCCCCTAAGAGCAAAATCAAATGTAATCACTGTACGCTTATTTTTTATGGCCACACAGAGATACCTATTTATAGCACAGATGATTCATTACTTTTTTATCATAACATGAAGTAACTAATATGTTTTGTTTGACATAGAGATGTGCATGGACCCCCGTATTTTGATTCTAATTCATCATCGTGTTTTGGTCTTGGCAAAACCACCCTCAAGTGTTTCAGTTTGGATTCGGTTTTGGTTCGGATTCTATAAAAATCTATAGAAATCAATAAAAAATCAGTAAACAGCTAAAATTCTGTAATTTGGACTGGTTTACTTTACATGAAATCCAAAGCCCAAGTTCCATTTTTTCAATCCGAATTCCAAATTGTGGGCCTGATTCAGACCCGTTCGCTAGGATGCATTCGTACTCAGCCATCAGCAGCCAAAGTATGCAAATCCTGCGATCACTAGCAAGACATTAGCACGCCCGCTATGTCTTGCCATGCGATCGCGGTGTGTATCTAGATGCCCACCAGCCTGACACAAGATGCCCACTTTCCCTTAGTAACACACGTCATCTCCAGGAAGTGTATTAAACAATCGATAACATCGAGTAACATCGGACCCATACGCTGCACTTGTGGCTGACCATACCCTACCGCAAGCACTGCCAGTGCTGCTGTGTGTAATTCAGCCAGGTGACGTGTACGCTGATGCTGCATCTTAATTATGTACGCCCCTGAAATGGGGTTCCAACACACAGACACTCCTGCTTTCGCACCACCACACCCGTTACCACGAACCACCCCCTGTCACCACCCACAAACGGCACGTCCTGTCACTCATGCTTGCGGTACTTCACGATCGCATGGACTGGTTCGCGCATGAAAACTGCGTCTTATACGGATGCGCAGATTGCAAACATTGGTATGCTACGTGCGAACGCAGCCTAGCGAATGGGTCTGAATCAGGCCCTGAAAGCAGACCCGAGCCGTGACTCTGTTCCACTAGGAACCCAAAAGTGATTCGAAGCTCCCCCCAGTGGTGCCTAACCCTGACCCCCCTTCCCCATACCTAACCCTAACCCTCCCCGGGGGGTGCCTAACCCTAAGTCCACCCGGGGATGCCTAAAACGAACCTTCGCCCAATGGCTAACAGCTAACAGTCCCCGCATACCTTCGTTCGTGATGCTGGGATTTCGGCGTCTGGCTAAAGATAGGCGTCGGTATTTAGATGGCTATCTTTAATACAGAGTCTGGCTTCCAGTGTCGGGATTTCAACGCCCGGCATTTCGGATGCCGGTGAATAAACTGCATCCCCTGTATTATAATCACATAATGATGTGTCCGGGTGAAGAATATATAATAAGCTCATTTGTGTCTTCAAAAAGCTATGCAATGCCTTGTACGTGAAGGGAAATTCAGGAGCAAATAGAGAACCTTCACAGTATGGATTTTAATTGATTCATTAAAATATTTTGTGCATATCATACTCACATTCAAACATTATTTAAGTCCAGGGGGTCTATGTATTAATAATCGTGGTACTGCCGTGATTATTAATGGTCCAACTTGCCGGGAATATTTACATTTTTAATAAAAATATATCGGCTATGTATTACCGGGAACTCGCAGGGACAGCAGTTGTGGTAACCGCTGTCCCCACAAGTTATATCCCCAGCATTTAGGAAAAGTCTTGCACAGAAGTGAAAGACTTCCCTGGGGGAAGCTGACGCTGCACATGCGCGCAGCGTCAGCTTCCGGAGCCGGCCAGGGGCTGTGGGGGAGATCTAAAGATTTATCTCCTTCCCCTGGAGACCCCATAGACAAACAGTAGTTTACACCATCTTCAGATGGTGTAAACTACCGGTGCTAAACTCCAAAAAGCTTTGCTTTTTGGAGTTTAGTACATAGGGGTCAGATCGTGGTCCCCATTGATAATAATGGGGACTGCGATCTGCAATGCTAATTAGCAATTTGACGGAGATTTCTGTGAATCTTCTGCATTGTGCTATTAGTACATACTGTAGGATCGAAAGTGCAGTTTCTTCATAATTTTATGTAAAAATCAGCTTGATACATACAGTACAGTAAGGCCCCCTGGTCTGAAAAGTTGAGCTGACCTGCAAACTAGAGTCAGTGGAAGTGCTTGGACAGTGCTAGAAAGAAAATGTTGTTTCTATAATCCCCTGGCACACTTATATTCCAGGCTGGAATGTTTGCCATTTATTTATATTCATTTGCACTGTGCTGATTGCAAAGCCATTAACACCTGCTGACCAGCACAATCCATCCACCTTACAACCAAATGCTAAGTCTTTTCAAATATCACCTCCTTTAATTACAAAGGTGCCCTTATGGTTATGTAAGTGATTGTAAAATGTCAAAGCAATCTCCCAATAATATACAAACTGAAAATCCCGGCTTTTGTGCTGCATGACGTGCATGTAAAATGACCTCGCTGTATAATTAACCTTAGGCAACTGTCTACATCCATTACCAAGGCTTTAATTATATAACATATTTAAAAGTAGTTCTAACCCAGCCAATGATTAGTTTACCGACTATCAGCACTGAGGTCTCAGGTTTGATTCCCATCAATATCCTATATGTGTGGAGTTTGTATGTTCTCAGTGTTTTCATGGTTTTACTCCGGGGTGCTCCAGTTTCCTCCCACACTGCAAAAATATACTGGTTGTTTAATTGGCTTCTGATAAAAAATGAACCTTTGTGTATGTGTGTGTCCATGTGATAGGGAATTTAGGTTGTAATCTCCACTGGGACAGTGACTGACTAAATATTCTCTGTAAAATGCTATGTGCTATATAAATAACTTAATTAAAAAAATATTATAAATGAAGCATTTAGCAATTGTAACTTTGGAAAATGAATTACTTTGACAGAAAACATGGACTTTCCTACAATACAAGAAATAATATATATATGTTTGGTATAATATAAACTGATTCATACTCCAGATATTACTCTCTGGAGAAAACCCTTGTTTTATCTCCTCATTTTGTTGAAGATGTTCTCAGAAGTGATAACTAAAAAGTCACCATGGTGAGAAATTACTCAACTTTTTAAACATGTTATGAACTTTTGGTGATATTGAAGGTACAGTATAGTTCTTTTTTTAATATTTGAGGTGTTAATTGATATTGAATTTGATCACTTGATCTAAGGTGCAGGATCAGGACGATATTAAGTCATAACAAAATACATTATTATTATCCTTTATTTATATGGCGCCACAAGTGTTCCGCAGCGCCTTACATAGTACATAGAACAAATAGGTGAACAAGAAACAAGTAACTTACAGTACATTACAGTGCAGGACAAGGACACAATTTATATACATTGATGAAATAGTGATTAAAGCACTCGCAATAAGCTGCCGGGAGTTGGCAGTCCCGTGTTAGGTGCCCTAATGGGGAGTAGAGAGTAGAAGAAAATGTAAAGAGAAGTACATGAGGGAAGAGGTCCCTGCTCGTGAGAGCTTACATTATAGAAACTGTTTTATACTGCTTTTATACCTCATTTCCAGGACTGACACGGAGGTTGGAATAGGGTTCCAAACCGGATCAGACCCGGAATTTAGATGGCGCCGACCCAGGATATTCACGAGTCGGCACCGTATACATCGTGGCTGGGTCTGCAGTGACCCAGTTTTTCCGGCATTGAAGTGGACGCTTGGAGATGACGTCATCTCCAAACGCCACTGAAGCCGGCCAATCGGCAAGCATACGGCACAAACCAGGTCATCATGACCCGGATCGCGCCGTTTACACTGCAGGATTTCACTGGTTATTCCTGTGTAAAACCCTGCAAGTTACCTGGGTTGGATTGCGGTGTCACTCCACCTGGGAATCCAACCCTGCCATCTTTTACAACAAGGAGATACCCGGGTTAACCCTGCAATAACCCGGGTTTTAGCTCTGGTGTAAAAGGGGTATGAGATACATACTGTAAATGGAAGATAAAGTGAAAGTAATATCACAGCAGACAGCACGAAGAATTCCTGTAGTTGGGTAATTACCAGCTGGGCTTTTCGATAAGTCATAGAATGATGTTCACATAAGTCCTCTTACAGTAGATGCTTTGTACACTTAGCTGGTTAGAAAATAACAATCAATTTATTTGTTGTTTTATGACATTTGAGATTTTGCATCAACTTAATACAGTATTTAGGTTATTTTTTGAAAAGAGATATTTTTATTTTGTTCTAGGAATTGAAAAATTGCCCTCTACCTTCACTTTTTTATGTTAATCAACTTTTTGATAGAAGAATGAAGGATTTTAAATGTAAATTGGACAACTACTGTAAGTCAAATAATTTCTTAGTATAACTAAAAACTACATCTGTTTTCATCACACTGCCTTTGGCATTTCCTCACTTGTCTCTTGATGTAGTGCTGCTCCTCACAGTGACAGTGATGATATCTATGTAATATACAGTACGATCACCAAACAACAGCAAATATTTCTGTTTTTATCCTTTTGTAACTCTGGATATCGGGCTCCAGATAAAAGATCCCATGTCTGTATATTTTATTTCTAGAAAAGCTATGATTTGCCAATATCACAATGTACTAAAAATACTCAAAAGAGCTACAAATACTTTGTGTTAGAGTCGGACTGCTCTCTTATCCTCATAGCCCCAACTACAGCAACATAAAATAATTGTAATAGGCAAAAGTTCACAAAAGGTACAATAATGTTTTTCAGCTATTTTAGTATAATGTTCAATAAATATAATCTTATTTAGTATATAATTTATATTTGCATTGAGACAGGACCCACCTCTCGTAGCCCCTTCACTATAAACAATTAAAAAGGTAAACACATAGGCAAGAAGAGCTTTTAGTGAAGTTCTACATGGGCAAAGTGGTCAAAGATTTTTTTTCCCCCTGTGATTGTCATATGTCTACTGGTTAATAGGCATTATGGTAAGGTTATTAATGAAAATATATAATTATATATATATATATATATATATATATATACACATGCCTGAACTTATGCACACACTTTTTTCCGTGATCACAGGGGTGCTCTTCAATTGAAGCACCTATTTATAGTACTTCTATCACTGTGTCTCAATGAAATGAAGGCATGTCTTTGGGACATATATATATATATATATATATATATATATATATATATAGTAGAGTCATTCTGACATATCTACAATGCCCTAGTTATATATATATATATATATAATAAGCAATATTTTTTCTGTTTATGAATAAAGTTTGTACAGTGTAAATGTTGTTGAACTTTTTTTCTGTATTCACAGTGACAATTAGAGTTACTGTAGATTATAAAGTAGTAGTAAAATTGAAAGCAACATTTAATGACACAATTTAATAACATTTAGCACAGAGTCAAAGGGTGATGAGTAAATTTAGGAGTTTAGAGATGTATAGTCTTTGTATTATAGTCTATAAGTATGTTACCCATAACACAGGTATAGCTGTATACATTATCAAGGAACAGGCTAATCAGACAATTACATCCTTTCTAGACTGACATCTGATCCTCCAGCATGTCCACCGCAATACTGTAGGTACAGATTCAAAATGCAGAAGTGGATGTGGATGAAATCCTAATTCTAGTGATGCAGAATGGTTCCTAATGCCATGTAATGCTGAGAGCAGAACTTGCTCAGCAGGTCTGTACTGTTCACCAGAAAGTATGTGAGTAGCAAATAAAAGCACATTAATAGTCACAGTGTGCATTTATATCTAGATTCCATACTTGGAGTGGTCCTGAGGACAGTGCTACTGATGTTTAGCATTAGAAACATGCATCAGCCTCACAGACAAGCACATTGCACTGACAGTGGTTTTAAAATCATTGGTAACATATAAATGCGCAAAGTCTTGGTAATAAAATAATGCACTATGTTACTGAATGTCAAACACACAATATGGAATGAGTAGACCAGGGGGTAAAGTACTTGCCCAAGTTGGTACAAAAAGGCTGACCGGGCGCTCTACTTGGGGTGGTAGCTGCTTCCCCGCAGCATTCATTTCCCATGCAGATGAATTCCTGTATGAAGCGATCTTGTATCAGTCATTTATTCCAAATGCCAAGTTCTCCGAGGCAACTGGGAAGAGTACGTAAGTTATCAGGATAGAGGCACCTTTTGTGCAAGCTCACTAATCCATCACAGGACAGGAGAGCGTGCGGAACAGCAGCTGGCAGCAGTACCAGCAGCAGGGACTCTAAAACGTTATCACATCCAGAGAGATCCCCACTGCTATGCTATCTCCCCTCCCTCCCTCCTTCCCAGCACAGCTCAGCCACTCTCTCTCTCTCTCTCTCTCTCTCTCTCTCTCTCTGACTGCTGCTTGCTGTCATTTAGTAACATGTTTCTCCACCTGCTGGCTTATATGCACTTACTTTCACTCCTTAGTCACTTACCTCAGTGTGATTAGGCAGGTCTAATGGTTCATTTCCTTAAATACCTTTGCGATATAGACAGAGTATGGAAGATCTGATGGCTAAAGGGTTAATGATATTCAATATTCTAAAGTGTTGTTACTTTTTCATAGAGAATAGATGCTGAGGCGGAATAAAGGACGGGATTATATTACTGATGGTTGCTACTAATCAGTTTAATATGACATGACTGAAATCTGCATGGCCAAAGCCTCATGGTTTACAGGATAAAAATACAACGTATAAGGAAGAGTGATTGTTATTTTCACTGTCAGCGATACCCGCAAGGTGCCATTGGAGTGCTGTGCGGACGGCGAGAATGCTAGTATCTCACAAGTACCAACATCCAATTTTCATACGCGTCCTGTTGAGGTGCGGAGCAAAATGAATGAGGCCGGGCAATTGTAACACTTAAGGCGCATATGCACTGCACGATTCGCTACATGACGACATTGCACACTCACTGAACGATATATCGTTCAGTGACGTCACCATCCCCGTACTTGCAGAACCTGACAATATCGTCAGGTTAAAAAAGGTTTTGATAATCCGAGCACTTCACGACAGTGAGAGAAATGCTGCAATAGTGCACCCACAATGCTGCACCCACAGTACACCATAAAATAGACAAATATTAATACAAAGATAAACCTTGCGCAAAAACCTCAATGGGAATTACTCTCCAATAGTGGTATATTGGAATGACCACAAATCAACATAAAAAATCCATAAATTAGACATTACTGTATTAGTTCCTCCAGGTTAAATCAGTACATGTATGTGTCCTCGTCTTAAAAATACACGGGTCCCCCACAACAGGGCCGTGTCCAGGGGGAGAAGCGCCTGTCCAGGACAGGACTTAGGTGCCCGTTACCTGCATCCAAAATTGGGAGTGTGTACCATAGGCCATGCCCCTAAATGATGTTATTTGGGGGGTTGCCCATATTGAATGCCTCCCATTAACGTCAGGCTGGGGACGAGCCCAGCACTACGTCAGTAGCTGGGCTGCCCCCAGCCCTCTTCCTGCGCACGGCATGCATCCCTCTCCTCCGGGGCCGGCAACGCCACACAGCTGTGGCAGTGGAGTTACCCAACCTCCCGACCGCCTGAGGGACACTTCACTCCACGGGTGGAACAGTGGGGCAGTGCTCTAAAAATGGGACTGTCCTGCTGAAATCGGGAACGGTTGGGAGGGGTGCGTCCTCTATGGGGTGGCGCACTGGTCGAATGTGCCTCGAGCCGGTCCTTCCCCTCAAATCAGTAACCAGCCCTGGACCTGGTATTGGAAAATAGGGGGAACAATGACATGGGGGTACCCCCTATTTTCCAATACCCAGCACCAGGCTGAACCAGCCAAGGTCGGGGGATAACACTATAAGCAGGGAAACACACACACTGTCTACCCTCCAACATGACCCATTCCATTAGGTACAAAATGATCTGCTCATGGACTTACCACCTAATTTATGATTGCAGTCACCTGTGTTGAACTAGGTAATTGATGAGACAGGTGTTTCAACACAAGTGACAGCAATCATCAATTAAGAAGAAAGTCCAGGAGTAGAGCATTTTATACCTAATGGAATGGGTCATGTTGGAGTGTCTGAGAGTGGGGTCCCTATGCCATAACTGCAACCAGCCCCAAACTAGCCAGTCCAGGGATGGAATCCCTAAAAAAAATGGGGTCCCCCCCTCCAGAGGGACAACCGACTCTCCCCTCTACCACCTGGGCTTTGGGTATGTGGGTAATACTAATTAGTCAATAATATTGTTCTTACAGGCAGAATACAGGTCCCAACAAGTCTGCCCAGAATAACAAGTGCCTGCATGCCCGTATATTAAGGGCCCCTGGCACCTGTAGTCCACCTGTAAAAAATATTAAACAAAACAAATGACACACACGGGATTATATATATATATATATATATATATATATATATATATATATATATATACATATATATAAAACACCTCCACACGTCCCTCTCTTACCAATTTAATACTTAAAAAAATGCAGGAATCACATCCTCAGAGCAGGATTAAAGGGGTGGGGGGGGCACATGGAGTGAGTACCCTCAGGATTCCCTTTCTCAGGGAACCCCCCGGCCTGTTGCGGTGTGCTGTGTTAAACCTGCTGCAGGGATTTGATGATTGCCAGCCATTGGCTGTTCTTTCCGATGCCCATCCAATAGCTGGCTGTTCTTTTTCAGCTGCGGACACCCCAAAGGGGTATCGGCAACTCAGCTAAAGTGTGCATGGGCAAAGTATAACAATCAATGGGTATACAGTGGCAAATGCAGGATTTCTACAGGGGGGTTTCCAAATGCTTGATTTTAGAGCGAGTGTGGTCAGTCCATGAAGAGGGCAGAATTAGTATTTAACCAGCTTTAATATGCATCATACAAAGTGGTCTGTACAGTGTTTGTTTGTTTGTTTGTTTGTTATATGGGTGTACTGGAGAAGCGTGGCCAGCTATGCACCCCACATTCATTCTGATTGTGTAGGACAACTGTTTACACCCACAGTAATATCAGCATCATATCACCTTATAGCAAGGTCCACATAATCTGTGGTCTGATTTGTTTTTATTTGTAACTAGCAACCTGCCACTGCTTAAACGGGAGCAATTTTATTCTGCCCCAGCCTCCTGCATCTCATAACAGCCTACTCAATGTTACCACAGTCCCCTGCATTTCACCACAACCCCCTGCGTCTCACTCCTGCCCCCTACATCTCACCAATGTCACCACAACCCAAACTGCTGCTGTCCTGCAGCTGGCTGGCGCGTGGCCACTGGGATGTACTGGGAAGGGCAGGAGGATGAATAAGAGATATGTATTACAGCTACTGTACTGTACCGTAAGCTTTATCAGCAGCCTGTCCCTGCGGCTTGGGCACCTGTGCATATTTCTTCAGCCTTCACGCGCACCCCTCCCCAGCTGCTGAACATGGCGATGAGCGATGTCCTCTTTGCACAATGTAACCTGTATTTCTATGGCTGCCTGCTGAGCTTCTTCGCCTTGGAGCCCCTGTTCAAGAACAGTGTAGAGTTCCATGGGAGGTGCCTCCTGTTCACCGATAACGTGTGGCTGAGCGGAAACATCACGCTGGAGAGGGGGAACTTCATGGTGGAGGAGTGGTGGCCAGAGTCCGTCTGCAGGTTCAGCGTAGGGCTGGACATCGGAATTCAATGATTACTAACCATTGATGTTTCTAGGTTTGATGGCAGTGTTTTTACCATTTGATGGTGGTGGTCCGATGTTTGCTACCATCACATTAAAATCATATGATGGTGTTCCAATGTTTTTTTTTTTATTTCAATTCCTAATAGTTATACTCCTCTGGCTCCTTCTTGGCAATTGTGTCTGCATCAGGGCATTTTCATTCAGAGCTGGCCCAGTGTGTTTCTCGGCACCATTTCCCCACTGTGTCAGCCTCATTCTCCCCTCAGCCCCAGGGTATGTCAGCATCATTCTACCCTCCAGCATGTTTCCCAGCCCCAGTGTGTCAGCCTCTTTCAGCCCACCCCCAGCGTGTCTGCCTCTTTCTCCCCCCAAGCCCCAGAGTTTGTCTCAGCCTTGCCTTCCCCCTCCAGCCCCAGGGTATCTCAGCCTTCTCCCCCCAGCCCCAGTGTGTGTCTCAGCCTCCCTCCCAAGCCCCAGTGCGTGTCTCAGCCCAGCCCCAGTACGTGTCTCAGCCTTCCCCCCCAGCCCCAGTGCATGTCTCAGCCTCCCCCCATCCCCAGTGCGTGTCTCAGCCTTCCCCCCCAGCTCCAGTGCATGTTTCAGCTTTCCCCTCCCCCAGCCCCAGTGCATCTCTCAGCCTACCCCCTAGCCCCAGTGCATGTCTCAGCCTTCCCCCCCAGCCCCAGTGCATGTCTCAGCCTTACCCCCCAGCCCCAGTGCATGTCTCAGCCTCCCCCCAGCCCAAGTGCATGTCTCAGCCTTCCCCCCCAGCCCCAGTGCATGTTTCAGCCTCCCCCCCATCCCCAATGTGTGTCTCAGCCTTCTCCCCCAGCCACAGTGCGTGTCTCCGCTTCCCCCCCAGCCCCAGTGCATGTCTCAGCCTCCCCCCCAGCCCCAGTGCATGTCTCAGCCTTCCCCCCAGCCCCAGTGCATGTCTCAGCCTCCCCAGTGTGTGTCTCAGCCTTCTCCCCCAGCCACAGTGCGTGTCTCAGCCTCCCCCCCAGCCCCAGTGCATGTCTCAGCCAAGCCCTAGTACGTGTCTCAGCCTTCCCCCCCAACCCCAGTGCATGTCTCAGCTTCCCCCCATCCCCAGTGCGTGTCTCAGCCTCCCCCCATCCCCAGTGCATGTCTCAGCCTTCCCCCCCAGCTCCAGTGCATGTCTCAGCTTTCCCCTCCCCCAGCCCCAGTGCATGTCTCAGCCTTCCCCCCCCAGCCCCAGTGCATGTCTCAGCCTTCCACCCCCCTCAGTCCCAGTGCATGTCTCAGCCTCCCCCCCATCCCCAGTGTGTGTCTCAGCCATCTCCCCCCAGCCCCAGTGCATGTCTCAGCCTCCCCCCAGCCCCAGTGCGTGTCTTAGACCAGCCCCAGTACGTGTCTCAGCCTTCCCCCCCAGCCCCAAAGCATGTCTCAGCCTCCCCCCCATCCCCAGTGCGTGTCTCAGCCTCCCCTCCATTCCCAGTGTGTGTCTCAGCCTTCCCCCCCAGCTCCAGTGCGTGTCTCAGCTTTCCCCCCCCAGCCCCAGTGCATGTCTCAGCCTCCCCCCCAGCCCCAGTGCATGTCTCAGCCTCCCCCCCAGCCCCAGTGCATGTCTCAGCCTTTCCCCCCAGCCCCAGTGCATGTCTCCGCCTCCCCCCCATCCCCAGTGCATGTCTCAACCTTCCACCCCCCATCCCCAGTGCGTGTCTCAGCCTTCCCTCCGCAGCCCCAGTGCGTGTCAGCCTCCCCCCCATCCCCAGTGCGTGTCTCAACTATTCACCCCCATGCCCAGTGCGTGTCTCAGCCTCCCCCCCAGCCCCAGTGCATGTCTCAGCCTTCCCCCTCCCAGCCCCAGTGCATCTTAGCCTCCCCACCCCAGAGCCGCCACTTACCTTGGCTGCTTCTTTTCCATGGTTTCTCTCGATCCTCTCCTTCCAGCAGCCTGGCCCCTTGTTATGACACGGCGCGCATGACGTCACGCGCGCCATGTCATAACAAGGGGCCGGGCCGCGGCTGGGGGTCGCTGTTATGTTGGTGGAGCTGGAGCGGCCGAAGCGGGTCCGCTCTGACTTCAACTATTTAAATAATGGGGACTGGGTCGGAATGAGCTTCTGTGCAGAAGCTCATTCTGACCGGCTGACAGGTACGCTGCCAGGTCGGAACGGAGCTCCGATCGCGGCAGCGGCAGAGCCTTGAATGCCCCTAGGCATTCAAGTCGCCCTTAGGCATAAGCTTATTATGCCTATGCCTAGGGCCGGCTCTGTCTTCATTGGTTTGTTTGCGGCTCACACTCAACTGACCCTGCTCAGTCCATGAATCCCTCCCCTCTCTAGGCTGCTGCTAAGCAACAGGGCACATTGCTATCTCTAATTGGCTTTCACTGGGGCAGATGTATGAAGCTGTGGGAAGTTATAAAGTGGAGAGTGATAACTGGCCAACCAATCAGCTCCCAACTGTCATTTTTCAAATACAGCCTGTAACATGACAGTTGGAAGCTGAGTGGTTGGTTGTTTATCACTCTCCACTTTATCACTTCCCAGAGCTTCATACATCTGCCTCACTGTCTTTTGCTGTTTTAACACCCTGGTGCAAGATTTTGTTATGTGACTTTGCTTCATTAAAATCGTCACTGCTCCGTTCCCTTTTATCACAAATGAATGGTTCATTCACCAAAACCTGCCTCAACCAATGCTATATAGAATAGTGAAAACCCTATCAAAATCCGTATAGTTGTTAAAGAGATTAGCACGAATGAATAGGCAGATCCCTAAACCGTGGACTTTATTTTATATACTGAATATATATATAAATATATATATATATATAGAGAGAGAGAGAGAGATAAGCAGGCTTGTCTATGTGATATGTGGACAGGCTGGGTGTCTCTGTGGGATGTAGTCAGGAAGCCGATGGTCTAAATGCCGACTGTCAGCTTCCTGACTGTCTAATCCTGGCAAAGTACTAAAGACAGGCGTCGAAATCCCAACGCCTGTCATTAGACCTATGCCGGGCACGTACAGACGCACTGGGGGGTTAGGTTTTAGGGCTCCCGTGGGGGCTTAGGGTTAGGCACCCCACCGGGAGGGTTAGGTTTAGGCTAGGGGAAGGGGGGATTAGGGTCAGGCACCACCGGGGGGAGGTTAGGGTTAGGCACCCCCCCAGGAGACTTAGGTTTAGAATGCGGGGACGGGGGGCTAGGTTTAGGCACTTAGAGGGGAGGTTAGGGTAGGCACTTAGGGGGAGAGGTTAGGGTTAGGCACCCCTAAGGGAGAGTTAGGGGGAGAAATAGGGTTAGTATACTTACCTTATTAGCGATCGGGATCTTCACCTCTGCCGGGCTTCCGCAGTCGGGATTTGAACCGCCGGCCCCTGCTAGTGTCGGGCATCTTTTTTTGCTAAACATGCATCTAAGTCACAATGCGAAGTGACTAATACACAACAGGAGACTGCTGATTAATTTAATATGTGACACTTGTATATCTGTGTGCAACTGAGGGCCTGACTCAGAGCTGAACGCTCTTTCAGAGCGCTTGCTCTGAATCAGTGACCTCCTTCTCTTTTTTAGAGCGGCCTCCTGACCACCCACAGCTATAGCGAGCGGCCAAAAAGATGTGGTAGGGTCTCGTCTGCCGCAGGCCGTGGAGTGCTTTTGGCTCTATCAGAGCCAAAAGCACTCCCACTGACATCACTTGTGATGTCAGTGGGGCTGGCCCCAGATGGTAGGCGTTCCCATAGGAAAGCCTCCGTCTGGCCAGCCACGCCCCTGGCACGCGCACCAAAGGGGGCGTGCTGTCACTCACCATCGACAGCACACCCCCTTTGTAGCGAGACCCATAGCGACGGCTTGCCCGTCGCAATCCGGGTCTTGCGCATGCGCACGACGGAGCCGGGTCCGTGGTGCACATGCGCACTGGCCTAACATCGACCCGGTTGCTGGCACTCAGCGCTCACGAGCGGGTCTGATTCAGGCCCTGAGTCTGTAAACAGAACTTGGGAACAAGCAAAAAGCTGTGGCTGCTGCATTGTAGCACTTTGCATGCTGATGGAGAGACTCAGTCACACACAGATATACAAGTGTCACATATCAAATTATTCTGCACTTCAAAAATACTGTAGATGCAAAAAAGACGCCCGGTGCTAGCAGAGTCTCATGGAACCAGGCACGCCAGAGGGGTTTTTCTCAATCACAGCAGCAAAAACGAGTAAGGGCACATCTGTATGTGGCCAGGCTGTGCGTCTGTAATGAGACTGTCAGTGATAATATGTGGATGGTCTGTATGTCTGTGATGAGACTGTGATACAGTATATGGACAGGCTACGTATCTGTGATGGGATACTCAGTGGTGATATGTGGACGGGGAATCGGTATGCAATGGCTGTCAGAATGCCTCCTGTCACAATACCAACAGCGGCATCTCGATGGTTGGTATTCCGACAGGGGTCTGGTAAGTATACTTACCCTCCCCCCTTCTCCCCCTAACCCTTATTGTAGCCTAACCCAAACCTTCCCCACCCCACATCCTAACCCTCCCCGTTAGTGCCTAAGCTTAAGTTTCCCTCATTTGTAACTTAACCTAACCCTCCTTCTTTAGTGTCTAATCCTAACCCCCCGTGGTGCCTAACCCTCCCCCTAGGGGTGCCTAACCCTAACCTCCCCCCCAGTGATGCCTAACCCTCCCCCTAGGGGTGCCTAACCCTAACCCCCCCCTCCCAGTGGTGCCTAACCCTCCCCCTAGGGGTTCCTAACCCTAACTCCTCCCCAGTGAAGCCTAACCCTCCACCTTAGGGTTGCCTAACCCTAACCTTCCCCCAAAAAGACCTAACATTAATCCCGCTATGCTATTTAAACCTAATCCTCTCCCAACCCACGGCTAGCACTAAGGGCGCCCCGGACATATCTCGTTCGGGCTGGCGTCCTTCGGTGTGCCGGCGTCGGGATTAAGATAGCTGTCAGTATTTCAACACCTATCTTATATTTCATGTTGTACTTTCGACGTCAGGATTGAGACCGACGGCATCACGCCCACCGGTCTCATAACTACATCCCGTGGACGGTCTGTGTGTCTATGATGGGAGAGTCAGTGGTGATATGGTGACAGGCTGTGTGTTTGTGATGGGAGAGTCAGTGGTGATATGTTGACAGGCTGTGTGTCTGTGATGGGAGAGTCAGTGGTGATATGTTGATAGGCTGTGTGTTTGTGATGGGAGAGTCAGTGGTAATATGTTGACAGGCTGTGTGTTTGTGATCGGAGAGTCAGTGGCGATATATGGATGAAACAAATTAAGAATGTCCCACTGTGCTCCAAAGCTCAAAAAGGCAGCTTCAAAACCAAATGTGACTCTCACCAATCACTGTAAATGTAGAAAAAAAACTGACTTATGGTGCATACACAGGGTCAAATTTGTCAGATGAACGATTGAACGTTTTGAACAATTTGACCAACGATTTGAACGATTGATTTGAACAAGTGAACTATTTTAGACTGTATTAAAATGATTGGAATCGTTCAAATCTGACTGCAAACACATCAGATGTCAAATATCATTATCTGACAAGCGGGAACGCGCATCGTTCATCGTTGCAGGCTCACATGTCAAATTTTCTTTCAGATATGAATGACTGAACGATTTTTAAAATCGTTATCGTTCAGATCTGACAGAAAATCTGACCGTGTGTATGCACCTAGGTATAAAGCGCACTTACAGGGTATGGTGCATTTCCTTATTAGTCCCAAAGCATGTCCAAAAGAACCACTCTGAAATTTAAAAATACTTCAAAAGAAAGTCAATATAAGTCAATATACTGTAGTCACTTTTCAGCAGACTTGCTTTTCCTCATAGTTAGTAGTTAGTAGTATAATATACGATCCCGTTTTCACGTTGGAAGTTTTTTACAATAAATATATCATCAGATCACCAATTCGACATACAGTATGAAAGACAAGGTAGCGGGAACACATATAGGGCTCTATTTACTACAATCCGCATATTGAATGCGAATTGTAGTGTGATATTACCGAGTGAATTCGCATAGCGAATTCAGGCAATATCACAGGGATTTACTATAAATCCCTTGCAGGGACAGAGCTTGTGATAAAGCTCTGTCCCTGCGGATCCCATCCGCACTCTAGTCGCGGTATTTTCGGAAAAAATACCGCGACTAAGAGCCCGCGCATGATCACGGACCCCCGCGACCCCCCCTCCCTTCATTACACTTACCTGCATCCTGCTGGTCTCCGGTGATCTTCTCCGGGCTTCCCGATCAGGTGATCTCCCATACTGCACTGGGAACTGATCACCTGATGACCGGGCCACAGTGCACTATGGGAGACCAGCTGACCGGAGAGGAGCCATCACCGGAGGCCCGATCACCGGTCCCTGGAGTCAGGTAAGTAAAAGAAAAATGTTTCAATTTTTGTTTCCTTTTTTTTACAGCAATCAGCTTGCGGTCTGTTTAGACCACATAGCTGATTACTGGTACCGGCTCCCGCCTCTGCTCTCCCCGATAGAGCAGTGTGGGAGCCCGGTAACCGGGGGAGACCCTGGATAATGCCACCTCCAGGTGGCGTTATTATAACAGGGCTTCCCCCGGTATTTTTTTACAATTTATTTTTAGTAACTCTGGTCGGATCACATTTCCCATTACAATTATGGGAAATGCGATCTGCTTTACTAAATAAGTGACACTAGGGGTTGGAGTAGAATTTTACTAATTCTACTCCAATTGCCCTGTAATTACTACAGGTGAAACTAAAATAATGTGAAAAGGGTGTGAAAACACCCTTTTTCACTTTATTTTAGTAAAAATAATGGCCCTCATTCAGAGCCGTTCGCTATTTGCGTTCGTTCGTTCAAAAACAAGGGGTGGCTATGCAAATGATCCGTTCGCACATTGCAGTCTGTTCACACCTCTAAGTCTGAACAAGCGAGCAAAACATACGCTCGTTTATTTGATAAAAACGCCCCCTGGCCGCTCGCACCATACGTCATGTCCGCTATTTATTAGATTAATCGAGTACATCGAACAGGATATGAACTGCTCGCTATTCTTGTGGTTGGTTTTTTCAACCGCTATTTTGCGAGCAGTTCTGAGTTAAAAAAAAACAAGTGACGTGGTCATTGACGCTGCAGTATTAATTATGCACACCCATAAAACGCCCGTTTTGACCTTTAAGCACGCCTGCGATCGGATCTCCACTCCCCGTTTTCAAGCACCTTCCCCTGTTACCACCCACATACGCCTCATTCTGTCACTCAAAATAGCAGGCACTCGCTATATTGCGTACAAATGATTTTCGGCCGCACTGACTGGTTCGCGCATGCGTACTAAAAACCGTACGCATGCGCAGATGTGCGAACATCGCTCGGAACGAGCGTACTGTCGCTAGCGAGTGGCTCTGAATGAGGGCCAATGTTAATAAATAGAGCCCATAGTGTAAAACCAAACACATTTATTAGTACAATCAAAGGTAAAATACAAAGGCTGCGTACCACAAAAGACCTTTTACGAAGACACCTTGATAAAGACCTAAGCTGGTTGAAATGCGTTGGTGAATGATCTGGTGCTGCTGCCATCTTTGCCTGGTGGAGGTACTGCTCAATAGGTGGAGTATTATATCCCATATTTGTATGATACTGTTCCTTTCGTAAAAAAAGGTATTTTATGGTACGCAGCCTTTGTATTTTAGCTTTAATTGTACTAATAAATGCGTTTGGTTTTACACTATATGTGTCCCCCCTACCTTGTCTTTCATACGTCGAATTGGTGATAATGCTGACACTGAGGGGTAACAGTGCTGAAAACACAGACGTGTGGAGGAACCAGGTTTTGCTTATACATTTTTTTTAAAAAGGTTCCAGGTGATATGTGGATGGTCTGTGTGTCTGTGATCAAGGGCACCGGGAGAGGTGGCGGGTACTGTTTACCCGGGCCTGGGCTTCCTGAGGGGCCTGGCGGGGGCTGCCCCCCCACTCCCTTCTTTCTCCCTTACAGCAGCCCAGCACACAGCATGTGCTAAGCTGCAGTGGTAGACTGTTCGTGGCTGCTATGCAGCAGCCACTGCAGTCTCCTATGCTGTGGGGGGGAGCGATAACACTGATCGTGCCCCCACTGGATTTGCGCCATGCTGAGGGGCTCACAGTGACCACCTCCCCAGCGTGCAGCAAAAGTGTGTTGTTGTTTTTTTTTGCTCAAGGGGCGTGGCCACGCCTCCCTCAATTAGGTCATGCCCCCCTTTGTACCTGGGCCCAGCAGGGCTCGCTACGGCCCTGTCTGTGATGGGACTGTAAGTGGTGATATGTGTGTCTGTGATGGGAGAGTCAGTGGTGATATGAGGACAGGCTGTATGTCTGTGATGGGAGACTCAGTGGTGATATGTGGCACGGCTGTGTGTCTGTGATGGGAGAGTCAGTGGTGATATATGGACAGGCTGTGTGTCTGTGATGGGAGTGTCAGTGGTGATATATTTACAGGCTGTGTGTCTGTGATGGGAGAGTCAGTTGTGATATGAGGACAGGCTGTGTGTCTGTGATGGGAGAGTCAGTGGTGATATGTTGACAGGCTGTGTGTCTGTGATGGGAGTGTAAGTGGTGATATATGGGCAGGCTGTGTGTCTGTGATGGGAGTGTAAGTGGTGAAATATGGGCAGGCTGTGTGTCTGTGATGGGAGAGTCAGTGGTGATATGTGGACAGGCTGAGTGTCTGTGATGGGAGAGTCAGTGGTGATATGTGGACAGGCTGTGTGACTGTGATGGGAGTGTAAGTGGTGATATGTGGACAGGCTGTGTGTCTGTGATGGGAGTGTAACTGGTGATATATGGGCAGGCTGTGTGTCTGTGATGGGAGAGTCAGTGGTGATATGCGGACAGGTTATGTGTCTGTGATGGGAGAGTCAGTGGTGATATGTGGGCAGGCTGTGTGTCTGTGATGGGAGTGTAAGTGGTGATATATGGGCAGGCTGTGTGTCTGTGATGGGAGAGTCAGTGGTGATATGTAGACAGGCTGTGTGTCTATGTTGGGAGAGTGAATGGTGATATGTGGACAGGCTGTGTGTCTGTGACGGGAGTGCAAGTGGTGATATACGGGCAGGCTGTGTGTCTGTGATGGGAGTGTCAGTGGTGATATGTGGACAGGCTGTGTGTCTGTGATGGGAATGCAAGTGGTGATATATGGTCAGGCTGTGTGTCTGTGATGGGAGTGTAAGTGGTGATATACTGTATGGGCAGGCTTTGTGTCTGTGATGGGAGAGTCAGTGGTGATATATGGGCAGGCTGTGTGTCTGTGATGGGAGAATCAGTGGTGATATATGGGCAGGCTGTGTGTCTGTGATGGGAGAGTCAGTGATGATATATGGGCAGGCTGTGTGTCTGTGATGGGAGAGTCAGTGGTGATATGAGGACAGGCTGTGTGTCTGTGATGGGAGTGTAAGTGGTGATATGATGACAGGCTGTGTGTCTGTGATGGGAGAGTCAGTGGTGATATATGGGCAGGCTGTGTGTCTGTGATGGGAGTGTAACTGGTGATATATGGGCAGGCTGTGTGACTCTGATGGGAGAGTCAGTGGTGATATATAAGCAGGCTGTGTGTCTGTGATGGGAGAGTCAGTGGTGATATATGGGCAGGCTGTGTGTCTGTGATGGGAGAGTCAGTGGTGATATGAGGACAGGCCGTGTGTCTGTGATGGGAGTGTAAGTGGTGATATATGGGCAGGCTGTGTGTCTGTGATGGGAGAGTCAGTGGTGATATATGGGCAGGCTGTGTGTCTGTGATGGTAGTGTAAGTGGTGATATATGGGCAGGTTGTGTGTCTGTGACGGGAGTGATATGTGGTGATATATGGGCAGGCTGTGTGTCTGTGATGGGAGAGTCAGCGGTGATATGTAGACAGGCTGTGTGTCTGAGTTGGGAGAGTGAATGGTGATATGTGGACAGGCTGTGTGTTTGTGACGGGAGTGCAAGTGGTGATATATGGGCAGGCTGTGTGTCTGTGATGGGAGTGTAAGTGGTGATATACTGTATGGGCAGGCTTTGTGTTTGTGATGGGAGAGTCAGTGGTGATATATGGGCAGGCTGTGTGTCTGTGATGGGAGAGTCAGTGGTGATATAGGGGCAGGCTGTGTGTCTGTGATGGGAGAGTCAGTGGTGATATGAGGACAGGATGTGTGTCTGTGATGGGAGTGTAAGTGGTGATATATGGGCAGGCTGTGTGTCTGTGATGGGAGTGAAAGTGGTGATGTATGGGGAGGCTGTGAGTCTGTGATGGGAGAGTCAGTGGTGATATTTGGTCAGGCAGTGTGTCTGTGATGGGAGATTCAGTGGTGATATATGGGCAGGCTGTGTGTCTGTGATGGGAGAGTCAGTGGTGATATGAGGACAGGCTGTGTGTCTGTGATGGGAGAGTCAGTACTGATATGTGGACAGGCTGTGTGTCTGTGATGGGAGTGTAAGTGGTGATATATGGGCAGGCTCGGTGTCTGTGATGGGAGAGTCAGTGGTGATATGTGGACAGGCTGTGTGTCTGTGATGGGAGAGTCAGTGGTGATATGTGGACAGGCTGTGTGACTGTGATGGGAGTGTAAGTGGTGATATGTGGACAGGCTGTGTGTCTGTGATGGGAGTGTAACTGGTGATATATGGGCAGGCTGTGTGTCTGTGATGTGAGAGTTAGTAGTGATATGAGACAGGCTGTGTGTCTGTGATGGGAGAGTCAGTGGTGATATATGGGCAGGCTGTGTGTCTGTGATGGGAGAGTCAGTGGTGATATGAGGACAGGCTGTGTGTCTGTGATGGGAGTGTAAGTGGTGATATATGGGCTGGCTGTGTGTCTGTGATGGGAGTGTAAGTGGTGATATATGGGCAGGCTGTGTGTCTGTGATGGGAGTGATATGTGGTGATATATGGGCAGGCTGTGTGTCTGTGATGGGAGAGTCAGTGGTGATATGTAGACAGGCTGTGTGTCTGTGTTGGGAGAGTGAATGGTGATATGTGGACAGGCTGTGTGTCTGTGACGGGAGTGCAAGTGGTGATATATGGGCAGGCTGTGTGTCTGTGATGGGAGAGTCAGTGGTGATATTTGGTCAGGCTGTGTGTCTGTGTTGGGAGATTCAGTGGTGATATATGAGCAGGCTGTGTGTCTGTGATGGGAGAGTCAGTGGTGATATGAGGACAGGCTGTGTGTCTGAGATGGGAGAGTCAGTGGTGATATGTGGACAGGCTGTGTGCCTGTGATGGGAGAGTCAGTGGTGATATGTGAACAGGCTGTGTGTCTGTGATGGGAGAGTCAGTGGTGATATGTGGACAGGCTGTGTGTCTGTGATGGAAATGTAAGTGGTGATACATGGTCAGGCTGTGTGTCTGTGATGGGAGTGTAAGAGGTGATATATGGACTGGCTGTGTGTCTGTGATGGGAGTGTAAGTGGTGATATATGTACAGGCTGTGTGTCTGTGATGGGAGTGATATGTGGTGATATATGGGCAGGCTGTGTGTCTGTGATGGGAGAGTCAGTGGTGATATGTAGACAGGCTGTGTGTCTGTCTTGGGAGAGTGAATGGTGATATGTGGATAGGCTGTGTGTCTGTGATGGGAGAGTCAGTGGTGATATGTGAACAGGCTGTGTGTCTGTGATGGGAGAGTCAGTGGTGATATTTGGTCAGGCCGTGTGTCTCTGATGGGAGTGTAAGTGGTGATATATGGACTGGCTGTGTGTCTGTGATGGGAGTGTAAGTGGTGATATATGGACAGGCTGTGTGTCTGTGATGGGAGTGATATGTGGTGATATATGGGCAGGCTGTGTGTCTGTGATGGGAGAGTCAGTGGTGATATGTAGACAGTCTGTGTGTCTGTCTTGGGAGAGTGAATGGTGATATGTGGACAGGCTGTGTGTCTGCGACGGGAGTGCAAGTGGTGATATATGGGCAGGCTGTGTGTCTGTGATGGGAGTGTCAGTAGTGATATGTGGACAGGCTGTGTGGCTGTGATGGGAGAGTCAGTGGTGATATGTGGACAGGCTGTGTGTCTGTGATGGGAATGTAAGTGGTGATATATGGTCAGGCTGTGTGTCTGTGATGGGAGTGTAAGTGGTGATATAATGTATGGGCAGGCTTTGTGTCTGTGATGGGAGAGTCAGTGGTGATATATGGGCAAGCTGTGTGTCTGTGATTGGAGAGTCAGTAGTGATATATGGGCAGGCTGTGTGTCTGTGATGGGAGAGTCAGTGGTGATATATGGGCAGGCTGTGTGTCTGTGATGGGAGAGTCAGTGGTGATATTTGGTCAGGCTGTGTGTCTGTGATGGGAGATTCAGTGGTGATAAATGGGCAGGCTGTGTGTCTGTGATGGGAGAGTCAGTGGTGATAAGAGGACATGCTGTGTGTCTGTGATGGGAGAGTCATTGTTGATATGTGGACAGGCTGTGTGCCTGTGATGGGAGCGTCAGTGGTGATTTGTGGACAGGCTGTGTGTCTGTGATGGGAGAGTCAGTGGTGATATGTGGACAGGCTGTGTGTCTGTGATGGGAATGTAAGTGGTGATATATGGTCAGGCTGTGTGTCTGTGATGGGAGTGTAAGTGGTGATATACTGTATGGGCAGGCTTTGTGTCTGTGATGGGAGAGTCAGTGGTGATATATGGGCAGACTGTGTGTCTGTGATGGGAGAGTCAGTGGTGATATGAGGACAGGATGTGTGTCTGTGATGGGAGTGTAAGTGGTGATATATGGGCAGGCTGTGTGTCTGTGATGGGAGTGTAAGTGGTGATGTATGGGCAGGCTGTGAGTCTGTGATGGGAGAGTCAGTGGTGATATTTGGTCAGGCAGTGTGTCTGTGATGGGAGATTCAGTGGTGATATATGGGCAGGCTGTGTGTCTGTGATGGGAGAGTCAGTGGTGATATGAGGACAGGCTGTGTGTCTGTGATGGGAGAGTCAGTGGTGATATGTGGACAGGCTGTGTGACTGTGATGGGAGTGTAAGTGGTGATATGTGGACAGGCTGTGTGTCTGTGATGGGAGTGTAACTGGTGATATATGGGCAGGCTGTGTGTCTGTGATGTGAGAGTTAGTAGTGATATGAGGACAGGCTGTGTGTCTGTGATGGGAGAGTCAGTGGTGATATATGGGCAGGCTGTGTGTCTGTGATGGGAGAGTCAATGGTGATATGAGGACAGGCTGTGTGTCTGTGATGGGAGTGTAAGTGGTGATATATGGGCTGGCTGTGTGTCTGTGATGGGAGTGTAAGTGGTGATATATGAGCAGGCTGTGTGTCTGTGATGGGAGTGATATGTGGTGATATATGGGCAGGCTGTGTGTCTGTGATGGGAGAGTCAGTGGTGATATGTAGACAGGCTGTGTGTCTGTGTTGGGAGAGTGAATGGTGATATGTGGACAGGCTGTGTGTCTGTGACGGGAGTGCAAGTGGTGATATATGGGCAGGCTGTGTGTCTGTGATGGGAGAGTCAGTGGTGATATTTGGTCAGGCTGTGTGTCTGTGTTGGGAGATTCAGTGGTGATATATGAGCAGGCTGTGTGTCTGTGATGGGAGAGTCAGTGGTGATATGAGGACAGGATGTGTGTCTGAGATGGGAGAGTCAGTGGTGATATGTGGACAGGCTGTGTGCCTGTGATGGGAGAGTCAGTGGTGATATGTGAACAGGCTGTGTGTCTGTGATGGGAGAGTCAGTGGTGATTTGTGGACAGGCTGTGTGTCTGTGATGGGAGTGTAAGTGGTGATATATGGGCAGGCTCGGTGTCTGTGATGGGAGAGTCAGTCGTGATATGTGGACAGGCTGTGTGTCTGTGATGGGAGAGTCAGTGGTGATATGTGGACAGGCTGTGTGACTGTGATGGGAGTGTAAGTGGTGATATGTGGACAGGCTGTGTGTCTGTGATGGGAGTGTAACTGGTGATATATGGGCAGGCTGTGTGTCTGTGATGTGAGAGTTAGTAGTGATATGAGGACAGGCTGTGTGTCTGTGATGGGAGAGTCAGTGGTGATATATGGGCAGGCTGTGTGTCTGTGATGGGAGAGTCAATGGTGATATGAGGACAGGCTGTGTGTCTGTGATGGGAGTGTAAGTGGTGATATATGGGCTGGCTGTGTGTCTGTGATGGGAGTGTAAGTGGTGATATATGGGCAGGCTGTGTGTCTGTGATGGGAGTGATATGTGGTGATATATGGGCAGGCTGTGTGTCTGTGATGGGAGAGTCAGTGGTGATATGTAGACAGGCTGTGTGTCTGTGTTGGGAGAGTGAATGGTGATATGTGGACAGGCTGTGTGTCTGTGACGGGAGTGCAAGTGGTGATATATGGGCAGGCTGTGTGTCTGTGATGGGAGAGTCAGTGGTGATATTTGGTCAGGCTGTGTGTCTGTGTTGGGAGATTCAGTGGTGATATATGAGCAGGCTGTGTGTCTGTGATGGGAGAGTCAGTGGTGATATGAGGACAGGCTGTGTGTCTGAGATGGGAGAGTCAGTGGTGATATGTGGACAGGCTGTGTGCCTGTGATGGGAGAGTCAGTGGTGATATGTGAACAGGCTGTGTGTCTGTGATGGGAGAGTCAGTGGTGATTTGTGGACAGGCTGTGTGTCTGTGATGGGAGTGTAAGTGGTGATATATGGGCAGGCTCGGTGTCTGTGATGGGAGAGTCAGTCGTGATATGTGGACAGGCTGTGTGTCTGTGATGGGAGAGTCAGTGGTGATATGTGGACAGGCTGTGTGACTGTGATGGGAGTGTAAGTGGTGATATGTGGACAGGCTGTGTGTCTGTGATGGGAGTGTAACTGGTGATATATGGGCAGGCTGTGTGTCTGTGATGTGAGAGTTAGTAGTGATATGAGGACAGGCTGTGTGTCTGTGATGGGAGAGTCAGTGGTGATATATGGGCAGGCTGTGTGTCTGTGATGGGAGAGTCAATGGTGATATGAGGACAGGCTGTGTGTCTGTGATGGGAGTGTAAGTGGTGATATATGGGCTGGCTGTGTGTCTGTGATGGGAGTGTAAGTGGTGATATATGGGCAGGCTGTGTGTCTGTGATGGGAGTGATATGTGGTGATATATGGGCAGGCTGTGTGTCTGTGATGGGAGAGTCAGTGGTGATATGTAGACAGGCTGTGTGTCTGTGTTGGGAGAGTGAATGGTGATATGTGGACAGGCTGTGTGTCTGTGACGGGAGTGCAAGTGGTGATATATGGGCAGGCTGTGTGTCTGTGATGGGAGAGTCAGTGGTGATATTTGGTCAGGCTGTGTGTCTGTGTTGGGAGATTCAGTGGTGATATATGAGCAGGCTGTGTGTCTGTGATGGGAGAGTCAGTGGTGATATGAGGACAGGCTGTGTGTCTGAGATGGGAGAGTCAGTGGTGATATGTGGACAGGCTGTGTGCCTGTGATGGGAGAGTCAGTGGTGATATGTGAACAGGCTGTGTGTCTGTGATGGGAGAGTCAGTGGTGATATGTGGACAGGCTGTGTGTCTGTGATGGAAATGTAAGTGGTGATATATGGTCAGGCTGTGTGTCTGTGATGGGAGTGTAAGAGGTGATATATGGACTGGCTGTGTGTCTGTGATGGGAGTGTAAGTGGTGATATATGGACAGGCTGTGTGTCTGTGATAGGAGTGATCTGTGGTGATATATGGGCAGGCTGTGTGTCTGTGATGGGAGAGTCAGTGGTGATATGTAGACAGGCTGTGTGTCTGTCTTGGGAGAGTGAATGGTGATATGTGGATAGGCTGTGTGTCTGTGATGGGAGAGTCAGTGGTGATATGTGAACAGGCTGTGTGTCTGTGATGGGAGAGTCAGTGGTGATATGTGGACAGGCTGTGTGTCTGTGATGGGAATGTAAGTGGTGATATATGGTCAGGCTGTGTGTCTGTGATGGGAGTGTAAGTGGTGATATACTGTATGGGCAGGCTTTGTGTCTGTGATGGGAGAGTCAGTTGTGATATAAGGGCAGGCTGTGTGTCTGTGATGGGAGTGTCAGTGGTGATATATGGGCAGGCTGTGTGTCTGTGATGGGAGAGTCAGTGGTGATATATGGGCAGGCTGTGTGTCTGTGAAGGGAGAGTCAGTGGTGATATGAGGACAGGCTGTGTGTCTGTGATGGGAGTGTAAGTGGTGATATATGGGCACGCTGTGTGTCTGTGATGGGAGTGTAAGTGGTGATGTATGGGCAGGCTGTGTGTCTGTGATGGGAGAGTCAGTGGTGATATTTGGTGAGGCTGTGTGTCTGTGATGGGAGATCCAGTGGTGATATATGGGCAGGCTGTGTGTCTGTGATGGGAGAGTCAGTGGTGATATGAGGACAGGCTGTGTGTCTGTGATGGGAGTGTAAGTGGTGATATACTGTATGGGCAGGCTTTGTGTCTGTGATGGGAGAGTCAGTGGTGATATGTAGACAGGCTGTGTGTCTGTCTTGGGAGAGTGAATGGTGATATGTGGACAGGCTGCGTGTCTGTGATGGGAGAGTCAGTGGTGATATGTGAACAGGCTGTGTGTCTGTGATGGGAGAGTCAGTGGTGATATTTGGTCAGGCTGTGTGTCTCTGATGGGAGGGTAAGTATTGATATATGGACTGGCTGTGTGTCTGTGATGGGAGAGTCAGTGGTGATATGTGGACAGGCTGTGTGACTGTGATGGGAGTGTAAGTGGTGATATGTGGACAGGCTGTGTGTCTGTGATGGGAGTGTAACTGGTGATATATGGGCAGGCTGTGTGTCTGTGATGGGAGAGTCAGTGGTGATATGCGGACAGGTTATGTGTCTGTGATGGGAGAGTCAGTGGTGATATGTGGGCAGGCTGTGTGTCTGTGATGGGAGTGTAAGTGGTGATATATGGGCAGGCTGTGTGTCTGTGATGGGAGAGTCAGTGGTGATATGTAGACAGGCTGTGTGTCTATGTTGGGAGAGTGAATGGTGATATGTGGACAGGCTGTGTGTCTGTGACGGGAGTGCAAGTGGTAATATATGGGCAGGCTGTGTGTCTGTGATGGGAGTGTCAGTGGTGATATGTGGACAGGCTGTGTGTCTGTGATGGGAATGCAAGTGGTGATATATGGTCAGGCTGTGTGTCTGTGATGGGAGTGTAAGTGGTGATATACTGTATGGGCAGGCTTTCTGTCTGTGATGGGAGAGTCAGTGGTGATATATGGGCAGGCTGTGTGTCTGTGATGGGAGAATCAGTGGTGATATATGGGCAGGCTGTGTGTCTGTGATGGGAGAGTCAGTGATGATATATGGGCAGGCTGTGTGTCTGTGATGGGAGAGTCAGTGGTGATATGAGGACAGGCTGTGTGTCTGTGATGGGAGTGTAAGTGGTGATATGATGACAGGCTGTGTGTTTGTGATGGGAGAGTCAGTACTGATATATGGGCAGGCTGTGTGTCTGTGATGGGAGTGTAAGTGGTGATATACTGTATGGGCAGGCTTTGTGTCTGTGATGGGAGAGTCAGTGGTGATATGTAGACAGGCTGTGTGTCTGTCTTGGGAGAGTGAATGGTGATATGTGGACAGGCTGCGTGTCTGTGATGGGAGAGTCAGTGGTGATATGTGAACAGGCTGTGTGTCTGTGATGGGAGAGTCAGTGGTGATATTTGGTCAGGCTGTGTGTCTCTGATGGGAGGGTAAGTATTGATATATGGACTGGCTGTGTGTCTGTGATGGGAGAGTCAGTGGTGATATGTGGACAGGCTGTGTGACTGTGATGGGAGTGTAAGTGGTGATATGTGGACAGGCTGTGTGTCTGTGATGGGAGTGTAACTGGTGATATATGGGCAGGCTGTGTGTCTGTGATGGGAGAGTCAGTGGTGATATGCGGACAGGTTATGTGTCTGTGATGGGAGAGTCAGTGGTGATATGTGGGCAGGCTGTGTGTCTGTGATGGGAGTGTAAGTGGTGATATATGGGCAGGCTGTGTGTCTGTGATGGGAGAGTCAGTGGTGATATGTAGACAGGCTGTGTGTCTATGTTGGGAGAGTGAATGGTGATATGTGGACAGGTTGTGTGTCTGTGATGGGAATGCAAGTGGTGATATATGGTCAGGCTGTGTGTCTGTGATGGGAGTGTAAGTGGTGATATACTGTATGGGCAGGCTTTCTGTCTGTGATGGGAGAGTCAGTGGTGATATATGGGCAGGCTAAGTGTCTGTGATGGGAGAATCAGTGGTGATATATGGGCAGGCTGTGTGTCTGTGATGGGAGAGTCAGTGATGATATATGGGCAGGCTGTGTGTCTGTGATGGGAGAGTCAGTGGTGATATGAGGACAGGCTGTGTGTCTGTGATGGGAGTGTAAGTGGTGATATGATGACAGGCTGTGTGTCTGTGATGGGAGAGTCAGTACTGATATATGGGCAGGCTGTGTGTCTGTGATGGGAGTGTAACTGTTGATATATGGGCAGGCTGTGTGTCTGTGATGGGAGAGTCAATGGTGATATGCGGACAGGTTGTGTGTCTGTGATGGGAGAGTAAGTGGTGATATGTGGACAGGCTGTGTGTCTGTGATGGGAGTGTAAGTGTTGATATATGGGCAGGCTGTGTGTCTCTGATGGGAGAGTCAGTGGTGATATATAAGCAGGCTGTGTGTCTGTGATGGGAGAGTCAGTGGTGATATATGGGCAGGCTGTGTGTCTGTGATGGGAGAGTCAGTGGTGATATGAGGACAGGCCGTGTGTCTGTGATGGGAGTGTAAGTGGTGATATATGGGCAGGCTGTGTGTCTGTGATGGGAGAGTCAGTGGTGATATATGGGCAGGCTGTGTGTCTGTGATGGTAGTGTAAGTGGTGATATATGGGCAGGTTGTGTGTCTGTGATGGGAGTGATATGTGGTGATATATGGGCAGGCTGTGTGTCTGTGATGGGAGAGTCAGCGGTGATATGTAGACAGGCTGTGTGTCTGTGTAGGGAGAGTGAATGGTGATATGTGGACAGGCTGTGTGTCTGTGACGGGAGTGCAAGTGGTGATATATGGGCAGGCTGTGTGTCTGTGATGGGAGTGTAAGTGGTGATATACTGTATGGGCAGGCTTTGTGTCTGTGATGGGAGAGTCAGTGGTGATATATGGGCAGGCTGTGTGTCTGTGATGGGAGAGTCAGTGGTGATATGTGGGCAGGCTGTGTGTCTGTGATGGGAGAGTCAGTGGTGATATGAGGACAGGATGTGTGTCTGTGATGGGAGTGTAAGTGGTGATATATGGGCAGGCTGTGTGTCTGTGATGGGAGTGTAAGTGGTGATGTATGGGCAGGCTGTGAGTCTGTGATGGGAGAGTCAGTGGTGATATTTGGTCAGGCAGTGTGTCTGTGATGGGAGATTCAGTGGTGATATATGGGCAGGCTGTGTGTCTGTGATGGGAGAGTCAGTGGTGATATGAGGACAGGCTGTGTGTCTGTGATGGGAGAGTCAGTACTGATTTGTGGACAGGCTGTGTGTCTGTGATGGGAGTGTAAGTGGTGATATATGGGCAGGCTCGGTGTCTGTGATGGGAGAGTCAGTCGTGATATGTGGACAGGCTGTGTGTCTGTGATGGGAGAGTCAGTGGTGATATGTGGACAGTCTGTGTGACTGTGATGGGAGTGTAAGTGGTGATATGTGGACAGGCTGTGTGTCTGTGATGGGAGTGTAACTGGTGATATATGGGCAGGCTGTGTGTCTGTGATGGGAGAGTCAGTGGTGATATGCGGACAGGTTATGTGTCTGTGATGGGAGAGTAAGTGGTGATATGTGGGCAGGCTGTGTGTCTGTGATGGTAGTGTAAGTGGTGATATATGGGCAGGTTGTGTGTCTGTGATGGGAGTGATATGTGGTGATATATGGGCAGGCTGTGTGTCTGTGATGGGAGAGTCTGCGGTGATATGTAGACAGGCTGTGTGTCTATGTTGGGAGAGTGAATGGTGATATGTGGACAGGCTGTGTGTCTGTGACGGGAGTGCAAGTGGTGATATATGGGCAGGCTGTGTGTCTGTGATGGGAGTGTAAGTGGTGATATACTGTATGGGCAGGCTTTGTGTCTGTGATGGGAGAGTCAGTAGTGATATATGGGCAGGCTGTGTGTCTGTGATGGGAGAGTCAGTGGTGATATAGGGGCAGGCTGTGTGTCTGTGATGGGAGAGTCAGTGGTGATATGAGGACAGGTTGTGTGTCTGTGATGGGAGTGTAAGTGGTGATATATGGGCAGGCTGTGTGTCTGTGATGGGAGTGTAAGTGGTGATGTATGGGCAGGCTGTGTGTCTGTGATGGGAGAGTCAGTGGTGATATTTGGTCAGGCAGTGTATCTGTGATGGGAGATTCAGTGGTGATATATGGGCAGGCTGTGTGTCTGTGATGGGAGAGTCAGTGGTGATATGAGGACAGGCTGTGTGTCTGTGATGGGAGAGTCAGTACTGATATGTGGACAGGCTGTGTGTCTGTGATGGCAATGTAAGTGGTGATATATGGTCAGGCTGTGTGTCTGTGATGGGAGTGTAAGTGGTGATATACTGTATGGGCAGGCTTTGTGTCTGTGATGGGAGAGTCAGTTGTGATATAAGGGCAGGCTGTGTGTCTGTGATGGGAGTGTCAGTGGTGATATATGGGCAGGCTGTGTGTCTGTGATGGGAGAGTCAGTGGTGATACATGGGCAGGCTGTGTGTCTGTGATGGGAGAGTCAGTGGTGATATGAGGACAGGCTGTGTGTCTGTGATGGGAGTGTAAGTGGTGATATATGGGCACGCTGTGTGTCTGTGATGGGAGTGTAAGTGGTGATGTATGGGCAGGCTGTGTGTCTATGATGGGAGAGTCAGTGGTGATATTTGGTGAGGCTGTGTGTCTGTGATGGAAGATCCAGTGGTGATATATGGGCAGGCTGTGTGTCTGTGATGGGAGAGTCAGTGGTGATATGAGGACAGGCTGAGTGTCTGTGATGGGAGTGTAAGTGCTGATATACTGTATGGGCAGGCTTTGTGTCTGTGATGGGAGAGTCAGTGGTGATATGTAGACAGGCTGTGTGTCTGTCTTGGGAGAGTGAATGGTGATATGTGGACAGGCTGTGTGTCTGTGATGGGAGAGTCAGTGGTGATATGTGAACAGGCTGTGTGTCTGTGATGGGAGAGTCAGTGGTGATATTTGGTCAGGCTGTGTGTCTCTGATGGGAGTGTAAGTGGTGATATATGGACTGGCTGTGTGTCTGTGATGGGAGAGTCAGTGGTGATATGTGGACAGGCTGTGTGACTGTGATGGCAGTGTAAGTGGTGATATGTGGACAGGCTGTGTGTCTGTGATGGGAGTGTAACTGGTGATATATGGGCAGGCTGTGTGTCTGTGATGGGAGAGTCAGTGGTGATATGCGGACAGGTTATGTGTCTGTGATGGGAGAGTAAGTGGTGATATGTGGGCAGGCTGTGTGTCTGTGATGGGAGTGTAAGTGGTGATATATGGGCAGGCTGTGTCTCTGTGATGGGAGAGTCAGTGGTGATATGTAGACAGGCTGTGTGTCTATGTTGGGAGAGTGAATGGTGATATGTGGACAGGCTGTGTGTCTGTGACGGGAGTGCAAGTGGTGATATATGGGCAGGCTGTGTGTCTGTGATGGGAGTGTCAGTGGTGATATGTGGACAGGCTGTGTGTCTGTGATGGGAATGCAAGTGGTGATATATGGTCAGGCTGTGTGTCTGTGATGGAAGTGTAAGTGGTGATATACTGTATGGGCAGGCTTTCTGTCTGTGATGGGAGAGTCAGTGGTGATATATGGGCAGGCTGTGTGTCTGTGATGGGAGAATCAGTGGTGATATATGGGCAGGCTGTGTGTCTGTGATGGGAGAGTCAGTGATGATATATGGGCAGGCTGTGTGTCTGTGATGGGAGAGTCAGTGGTGATATGAGGACAGGCTGTGTGTCTGTGATGGGAATGTAAGTGGTGATATGATGACAGGCTGTGTGTCTGTGATGGGAGAGTCAGTACTGATATATGGGCAGGCTGTGTGTCTGTGATGGGAGTGTAACTGGTGATATATGGGCAGGCTGTGTGTCTGTGATGGGAGAGTCCATGGTGATATGCGGACAGGTTGTGTGTCTGTGATGGGAGAGTCAGTGGTGATATGTGGACAGGCTGTGTGTCTGTGATGGGAGTGTAAGTGGTGATATATGGGCAGGCTGTGTGTCTCTGATGGGAGAGTCAGTGGTGATATATGGGCAGGCTGTGTATCTGTGATGGTAGTGTAAGTGGTGATATATGGGCAGGTTGTGTGTCTGTGATGGGAGTGATATGTGGTGATATATGGGCAGGCTGTGTGTCTGTGATGGGAGAGTCAGCGGTGATATGTAGACAGGCTGTGTGTCTGTGTAGGGAGAGTGAATGGTGATATGTGGACAGGCTGTGTGTCTGTGACGGGAGTGCAAGTGGTGATATATGGGCAGGCTGTGTGTCTGTGATGGGAGGGTAAGTGGTGATATACTGTATGGGCAGGCTTTGTGTCTGTGATGGGAGAGTCAGTGGTGATATATGGGCAGGCTGTGTGTCTGTGATGGGAGAGTCAGTGGTGATATGTGGGCAGGCTGTGTGTCTGTGATGGGAGAGTCAGTGGTGATATGAGGACAGGATGTGTGTCTGTGATGGGAGTGTAAGTGGTGATATATGGGCAGGCTGTGTGTCTGTGATGGGAGTGTAAGTGGTGATGTATGGGCAGGCTGTGAGTCTGTGATGGGAGAGTCAGTGGTGATATTTGGTCAGGCAGTGTGTCTGTGATGGGAGATTCAGTGGTGATATATGGGCAGGCTGTGTGTCTGTGATGGGAGAGTCAGTGGTGATATGAGGACAGGCTGTGTGTCTGTGATGGGAGAGTCAGTACTGATTTGTGGACAGGCTGTGTGTCTGTGATGGGAGTGTAAGTGGTGATATATGGGCAGGCTCGGTGTCTGTGATGGGAGAGTCAGTCGTGATATGTGGACAGGCTGTGTGTCTGTGATGGGAGAGTCAGTGGAGATATGTGGACAGGCTGTGTGACTGTGATGGGAGTGTAAGTGGTGATATGTGGACAGGCTGTGTGTCTGTGATGGGAGTGTAACTGGTGATATATGGGCAGGCTGTGTGTCTGTGGTGGGAGAGTTAGTAGTGATATGAAGACAGGCTGTGTGTCTGTGATGGGAGAGTCAGTGGTGATATATGGACAGGCTGTGTGTCTGTGATGGGAGTGATATGTGGTGATATATGGGCAGGCTGTGTGTCTGTGATGGGAGAGTCAGTGGTGATATGTAGACAGGCTGTGTGTCTGTCTTGGGAGAGTGAATGGTGATATGTGGACAGGCTGTGTGTCTGTGATGGGAGAGTCAGTGGTGATATGTGAACAGGCTGTGTGTCTGTGATGGGATAGTCAGTGGTGATATTTGGTCAGGCTGTGTGTCTCTGATGGGAGTGTAAGTGGTGATATATGGACTGGCTGTGTGTCTGTGATGGGAGTGTAAGTGGTGATATATGGACAGGCTGTGTGTCTGTGATGGGAGTGATATGTGGTGATATATGGGCAGGCTGTGTGTCTGTGATGGGAGAGTCAGTGGTGATATGTAGACAGGCTGTGTGTCTGTCTTGGGAGAGTGAATGGTGATATGTGGACAGGCTGTGTGTCTGCGACGGGAGTGCAAGTGGTGATATATGGGCAGGCTGTGTGTCTGTGATGGGAGTGTCAGTAGTGATATGTGGACAGGCTGTGTGGCTGTGATGGGAGAGTCAGTGGTGATATGTGGACAGGCTGTGTGTCTGTGAAGGGAATGTAACTGGTGATATATGGTCTGGCTGTGTGTCTGTGATGGGAGTGTAAGTGGTGATATACTGTATGGACAGGCTTTGTGTCTGTGATGGGAGAGTCAGTGGTGATATATGGGCAAGCTGTGTGTCTGTGATTGGAGAGTCAGTAGTGATATATGGGCAGGCTGTGTGTCTGTGATGGGAGAGTCAGTGGTGATATATGGGCAGGCTGTGTGTCTGTGATGGGAGAGTCAGTGGTGATATTTGGTCAGGCTGTGTGTCTGTGATGGGAGATTCAGTGGTGATAAATGGTCAGGCTGTGTGTCTGTGATGGGAGAGTCAGTGGTGATAAGAGGACATGCTGTGTGTCTGTGATGGGAGAGTCATTGTTGATATGTGGACAGGCTGTGTGCCTGTGATGGGAGCGTCAGTGGTGATTTGTGGACAGGCTGTGTGTCTGTGATGGGGGAGTCAGTGGTTATATGTGGACAGGCTGTGTGTCTGTAATGGGAATGTAAGTGGTGATATATGGTCAGGCTGTGTGTCTGTGATGGGAGTGTAAGTGGTGATATACTGTATGGGCAGGTTTTGTGTCTGTGATGGGAGAGTCAGTTGTGATATAAGGGCAGGCTGTGTGTCTGTGATGGGAGTGTCAGTGGTGATATATGGGCAGGCTGTGTGTCTGTGATGGGAGAGTCAGTGGTGATATATGGGCAGGCTGTGTGTCTGTGATGGGAGAGTCAGTGGTGATATGAGGACAGGCTGTGTGTCTGTGATGGGAGTGTAAGTGGTGATATATGGGCACGCTGTGTGTCTGTGATGGGAGTGTAAGTGGTGATGTATGGGCAGGCTGTGTGTCTATGATGGGAGAGTCAGTGGTGATATTTGGTGAGGCTGTGTGTCTGTGATGGGAGATCCAGTGGTGATATATGGGCAGGCTGTGTGTCTGTGATGGGAGAGTCAGTGGTGATATGAGGACAGGCTGAGTGTCTGTGATGGGAGTGTAAGTGGTGATATACTGTATGGGCAGGCTTTGTGTCTGTGATGGGAGAGTCAGTGGTGATATGTAGACAGGCTGTGTGTCTGTCTTGGGAGAGTGAATGGTGATATGTGGACAGGCTGTGTGTCTGTGATGGGAGAGTCAGTGGTGATATGTGAACAGGCTGTGTGTCTGTGATGGGAGAGTCAGTGGTGATATCTGGTCAGGCTGTGTGTCTCTGATGGGAGTGTAAGTGGTGATATATGGACTGGCTGTGTGTCTGTGATGGGAGAGTCAGTGGTGATATGTGGACAGGCTGTGTGACTGTGATGGGAGTGTAAGTGGTGATATGTGGACAGGCTGTGTGTCTGTGATGGGAGTGTAACTGGTGATATATGGGCAGGCTGTGTGTCTGTGATGGGAGAGTCAGTGGTGATATGCGGACAGGTTATGTGTCTGTGATGGGAGAGTCAGTGGTGATATGTGGGCAGGCTGTGTGTCTGTGATGGGAGTGTAAGTGGTGATATATGGGCAGGCTGTGTGTCTGTGATGGGAGAGTCAGTGGTGATATGTAGACAGGCTGTGTGTCTATGTTGGGAGAGTGAATGGTGATATGTGGACAGGCTGTGTGTCTGTGATGGGAGAGTCATTGTTGATATGTGGACAGGCTGTGTGCCTGTGATGGGAGCGTCAGTGGTGATTTGTGGACAGGCTGTGTGTCTGTGATGGGGGAGTCAGTGGTGATATGTGGACAGGCTGTGTGTCTGTGATGGGAATGTAAGTGGTGATATATGGTCAGGCTGTGTGTCTGTGATGGGAGTGTAAGTGGTGATATACTGTATGGGCAGGCTTTGTGTCTGTGATGGGAGAGTCAGTTGTGATATAAGGGCAGGCTGTGTGTCTGTGATGGGAGTGTCAGTGGTGATATATGGGCAGGCTGTGTGTCTGTGATGGGAGAGTCAGTGGTGATATATGGGCAGGCTGTGTGTCTGTGCTGGGAGAGTCAGTGGTGATATGAGGACAGGCTGTGTGTCTGTGATGGGAGTGTAAGTGGTGATATATGGGCACGCTGTGTGTCTGTGATGGGAGTGTAAGTGGTGATGTATGGGCAGGCTGTGTGTCTATGATGGGAGAGTCAGTGGTGATATTTGGTGAGGCTGTGTGTCTGTGATGGAAGATCCAGTGGTGATATATGGGCAGGCTGTGTGTCTGTGATGGGAGAGTCAGTGGTGATATGAGGACAGGCTGAGTGTCTGTGATGGGAGTGTAAGTGGTGATATACTGTATGGGCAGGCTTTGTGTCTGTGATGGGAGAGTCAGTGGTGATATGTAGACAGGCTGTGTGTCTGTCTTGGGAGAGTGAATGGTGATATGTGTACAGGCTGTGTGTCTGTGATGGGAGAGTCAGTGGTGATATGTGAACAGGCTGTGTGTCTGTGATGGGAGAGTCAGTGGTGATATTTGGTCAGGCTGTGTGTCTCTGATGGGAGTGTAAGTGGTGATATATGGACTGGCTGTGTGTCTGTGATGGGAGAGTCAGTGGTGATATGTGGACAGGCTGTGTGACTGTGATGGGAGTGTAAGTGGTGATATGTGGACAGGCTGTGTGTCTGTGATGGGAGTGTAACTGGTGATATATGGGCAGGCTGTGTGTCTGTGATGGGAGAGTCAGTGGTGATATGCGGACAGGTTATGTGTCTGTGATGGGAGAGTAAGTGGTGATATGTGGGCAGGCTGTGTGTCTGTGATGGGAGTGTAAGTGGTGATATATGGGCAGGCTGTGTGTCTGTGATGGGAGAGTCAGTGGTGATATGTAGACAGGCTGTGTGTCTATGTTGGGAGAGTGAATGGTGATATGTGGACAGGCTGTGTGTCTGTGACGGGAGTGCAAGTGGTGATATATGGGCAGGCTGTGTGTCTGTGATGGGAGTGTCAGTGGTGATATGTGGACAGGCTGTGTGTCTGTGATGGAAATGCAAGTGGTGATATATGGTCAGGCTGTGTGTCTGTGATGGAAGTGTAAGTGGTGATATACTGTATGGGCAGGCTTTCTGTCTGTGATGGGAGAGTCAGTGGTGATATATGGGCAGGCTGTGTGTCTGTGATGGGAGAATCAGTGGTGATATATGGGCAGGCTGTGTGTCTGTGATGGGAGAGTCAGTGATGATATATGGGCAGGCTGTGTGTCTGTGATGGGAGAGTCAGTGGTGATATGAGGACAGGCTGTGTGTCTGTGATGGGAATGTAAGTGGTGATATGATGACAGGCTGTGTGTCTGTGATGGGAGAGTCAGTACTGATATATGGGCAGGCTGTGTGTCTGTGATGGGAGTGTAACTGGTGATATATGGGCAGGCTGTGTGTCTGTGATGGGAGAGTCAATGGTGATATGCGGACAGGTTGTGTGTCTGTGATGGGAGAGTCAGTGGTGATATGTGGACAGGCTGTGTGTCTGTGATGGGAGTGTAAGTGGTGATATATGGGCAGGCTGTGTGTCTCTGATGGGAGAGTCAGTGGTGATATATAAGCAGGCTGTGTGTCTGTGATGGGAGAGTCAGTGGTGATATATGGGCAGGCTGTGTGTCTGTGATGGGAGAGTCAGTGGTGATATGAGGACAGGCCGTGTGTCTGTGATGGGAGCGTAAGTGGTGATATATGGGCAGGCTGTATGTCTGTGATGGGAGAGTCAGTGGTGATATATGGGCAGGCTGTGTGTCTGTGATGGTAGTGTAAGTGGTGATATATGGGCAGGTTGTGTGTCTGTGATGGGAGTGATATGTGGTGATATATGGGCAGGCTGTGTGTCTGTGATGGGAGAGTCAGCGGTGATATGTAGACAGGCTGTGTGTCTGTGAAGGGAGAGTGAATGGTGATATGTGGACAGGCTGTGTGTCTGTGACGGGAGTGCAAGTGGTGATATATGGGCAGGCTGTGTGTCTGTGATGGGAGTGTAAGTGGTGATATACTGTATGGGCAGGCTTTGTGTCTGTGATGGGAGAGTCAGTGGTGATATATGGGCAGGCTGTGTGTCTGTGATGGGAGAGTCAGTGGTGATATGTGGGCAGGCTGTGTGTCTGTGATGGGAGAGTCAGTGGTGATATGAGGACAGGATGTGTGTCTGTGATGGGAGTGTAAGTGGTGATATATGGGCAGGCTGTGTGTCTGTGATGGGAGTGTAAGTGGTGATGTATGGGCAGGCTGTGAGTCTGTGATGGGAGAGTCAGTGGTGATATTTGGTCATGCAGTGTGTCTGTGATGGGAGATTCAGTGGTGATATATGGGCAGGCTGTGTGTCTGTGATGGGAGAGTCAGTGGTGATATGAGGACAGGCTGTGTGTCTGTGATGGGAGAGTCAGTACTGATTTGTGGACAGGCTGTGTGTCTGTGATGGGAGTGTAAGTGGTGATATATGGGCAGGCTCGGTGTCTGTGATGGGAGAGTCAGTGGTGATATGTGGACAGGCTGTGTGTCTGTGATGGGAGAGTCAGTGGAGATATGTGGACAGGCTGTGTGACTGTGATGGGAGTGTAAGTGGTGATATGTGGACAGGCTGTGTGTCTGTGATGGGAGTGTAACTGGTGATATATGGGCAGGCTGTGTGTCTGTGATGGGAGAGTTAGTAGTGATATGAAGACAGGCTGTGTGTCTGTGATGGGAGAGTCAGTGGTGATATATGGACAGGCTGTGTGTCTGTGATGGGAGTGATATGTGGTGATATATGGGCAGGCTGTGTGTCTGTGATGGGAGAGTCAGTGGTGATATGTAGACAGGCTGTGTGTCTGTCTTGGGAGAGTGAATGATGATATGTGGACAGGCTGTGTGTCTGTGATGGGAGAGTCAGTGGTGATATGTGAACAGGCTGTGTGTCTGTGATGGGAGATTCAGTGGTGATATTTGGTCAGGCTGTGTGTCTCTGATGGGAGTGTAAGTGGTGATATATGGACTGGCTGTGTGTCTGTGATGGGAGTGTAAGTGGTGATATATGGACAGGCTGTGTGTCTGTGATGGGAGTGATATGTGGTGATATATGGGCAGGCTGTGTGTCTGTGATGGGAGAGTCAGTGGTGATATGTAGACAGGCTGTGTGTCTGTCTTGGGAGAGTGAATGGTGATATGTGGACAGGCTGTGTGTCTGCGACGGGAGTGCAAGTGGTGATATATGGGCAGGCTGTGTGTCTGTGATGGGAGTGTCAGTAGTGATATGTGGACAGGCTGTGTGGCTGTGATGGGAGAGTCAGTGGTGATATGTGGACAGGCTGTGTGTCTGTGATGGGAATGTAACTGGTGATATATGGTCTGGCTGTGTGTCTGCGATGGGCGTGTAAGTGGTGATATACTGTATGGACAGGCTTTGTGTCTGTGATGGGAGAGTCAGTGGTGATATATGGGCAAGCTGTGTGTCTGTGATTGGAGAGTCAGTAGTGATATATGGGCAGGCTGTGTGTCTGTGATGGGAGAGTCAGTGGTGATATATGGGCAGGCTGTGTGTCTGTGATGGGAGAGTCAGTGGTGATATTTGGTCAGGCTGTGTGTCTGTGATGGGAGATTCAGTGGTGATAAATGGTCAGGCTGTGTGTCTGTGATGGGAGAGTCAGTGGTGATAAGAGGACATGCTGTGTGTCTGTGATGGGAGAGTCATTGTTGATATGTGGACAGGCTGTGTGCCTGTGATGGGAGCGTCAGTGGTGATTTGTGGACAGGCTGTGTGTCTGTGATGGGAGAGTCAGTGGTGATATGTGGACAGGCTGTGTGTCTGTGATGGGAATGTAAGTGGTGATATATGGTCAGGCTGTGTGTCTGTGATGGGAGTGTAAGTGGTGATATACTGTATGGGCAGGCTTTGTGTCTGTGATGGGAGAGTCAGTTGTGATATAAGGGCAGGCTGTGTGTCTGTGATGGGAGTGTCAGTGGTGATATATGGGCAGGCTGTGTGTCTGTGATGGGAGAGTCAGTGGTGATATATGGGCAGGCTGTGTGTCTGTGATGGGAGAGTCAGTGGTGATATGAGGACAGGCTGTGTGTCTGTGATGGGAGTGTAAGTGGTGATATATGGGCACGCTGTGTGTCTGTGATGGGAGATTCAGTGGTGATATATGGGCAGGCTGTGTGTCTGTGATGGGAGAGTCAGTGGTGATATGAGGACAGGCTGTGTGTCTGTGATGGGAGAGTCAGTACTGATTTGTGGACAGGCTGTGTGTCTGTGATGGGAGTGTAAGTGGTGATATATGGGCAGGCTCGGTGTCTGTGATGGGAGAGTCAGTGGTGATATGTGGACAGGCTGTGTGTCTGTGATGGGAGAGTCAGTGGAGATATGTGGACAGGCTGTGTGACTGTGATGGGAGTGTAAGTGGTGATATGTGGACAGGCTGTGTGTCTGTGATGGGAGTGTAACTGGTGATATATGGGCAGGCTGTGTGTCTGTGATGGGAGAGTTAGTAGTGATATGAAGACAGGCTGTGTGTCTGTGATGGGAGAGTCAGTGGTGATATATGGACAGGCTGTGTGTCTGTGATGGGAGTGATATGTGGTGATATATGGGCAGGCTGTGTGTCTGTGATGGGAGAGTCAGTGGTGATATGTAGACAGGCTGTGTGTCTGTCTTGGGAGAGTGAATGATGATATGTGGACAGGCTGTGTGTCTGTGATGGGAGAGTCAGTGGTGATATGTGAACAGGCTGTGTGTCTGTGATGGGAGAGTCAGTGGTGATATTTGGTCAGGCTGTGTGTCTCTGATGGGAGTGTAAGTGGTGATATATGGACTGGCTGTGTGTCTGTGATGGGAGTGTAAGTGGTGATATATGGACAGGCTGTGTGTCTGTGATGGGAGTGATATGTGGTGATATATGGGCAGGCTGTGTGTCTGTGATGGGAGAGTCAGTGGTGATATGTAGACAGGCTGTGTGTCTGTCTTGGGAGAGTGAATGGTGATATGTGGACAGGCTGTGTGTCTGCGACGGGAGTGCAAGTGGTGATATATGGGCAGGCTGTGTGTCTGTGATGGGAGTGTCAGTAGTGATATGTGGACAGGCTGTGTGGCTGTGATGGGAGAGTCAGTGGTGATATGTGGACAGGCTGTGTGTCTGTGATGGGAATGTAACTGGTGATATATGGTCTGGCTGTGTGTCTGCGATGGGCGTGTAAGTGGTGATATACTGTATGGACAGGCTTTGTGTCTGTGATGGGAGAGTCAGTGGTGATATATGGGCAAGCTGTGTGTCTGTGATTGGAGAGTCAGTAGTGATATATGGGCAGGCTGTGTGTCTGTGATGGGAGAGTCAGTGGTGATATATGGGCAGGCTGTGTGTCTGTGATGGGAGAGTCAGTGGTGATATTTGGTCAGGCTGTGTGTCTGTGATGGGAGATTCAGTGGTGATAAATGGTCAGGCTGTGTGTCTGTGATGGGAGAGTCAGTGGTGATAAGAGGACATGCTGTGTGTCTGTGATGGGAGAGTCATTGTTGATATGTGGACAGGCTGTGTGCCTGTGATGGGAGCGTCAGTGGTGATTTGTGGACAGGCTGTGTGTCTGTGATGGGAGAGTCAGTGGTGATATGTGGACAGGCTGTGTGTCTGTGATGGGAATGTAAGTGGTGATATATGGTCAGGCTGTGTGTCTGTGATGGGAGTGTAAGTGGTGATATACTGTATGGGCAGGCTTTGTGTCTGTGATGGGAGAGTCAGTTGTGATATAAGGGCAGGCTGTGTGTCTGTGATGGGAGTGTCAGTGGTGATATATGGGCAGGCTGTGTGTCTGTGATGGGAGAGTCAGTGGTGATATATGGGCAGGCTGTGTGTCTGTGATGGGAGAGTCAGTGGTGATATGAGGACAGGCTGTGTGTCTGTGATGGGAGTGTAAGTGGTGATATATGGGCACGCTGTGTGTCTGTGATGGGAGTGTAAGTGGTGATGTATGGGCAGGCTGTGTGTCTGTGATGGGAGAGTCAGTGGTGATATTTGGTGAGGCTGTGTGTCTGTGATGGGAGATCCAGTGGTGATATATGGGTAGGCTGTGTGTCTGTGATGGGAGAGTCAGTGGTGATATGAGGACAGGCTGTGTTTCTGTGATGGGAGTGTAAGTGGTGATATACTGTATGGGCAAGCTTTGTGTCTGTGATGGGAGAGTCAGTGGTGATATGTAGACAGGCTGTGTGTCTGTCTTGGGAGAGTGAATGGTGATATGTGGACAGGCTGTGTGTCTGTGATGGGAGAGTCAGTGGTGATATGTGAACAGGCTGTGTGTCTGTGATGGGAGAGTCAGTGGTGATATTTGGTCAGGCTGTGTGTCTCTGATGGGAGTGTAAGTGGTGATATATGGACTGGCTGTGTGTCTGTGATGGGAGAGTCAGTGGTGATATGTGGACAGGCTGTGTGACTGTGATGGGAGTGTAAGTGGTGATATGTGGACAGGCTGTGTGTCTGTGATGGGAGTGTAACTGGTGATATATGGGCAGGCTGTGTGTCTGTGATGGGAGAGTCAGTGTTGATATGAGGACAGGCTGTGTGTCTGTGATGGGAGTGTAAGTGGTGATATGATGACAGGCTGTGTGTCTGTGATGGGAGAGTCAGTGGTGATATATGGGCAGGCTGTGTGTCTGTGATGGGAGTGTAACTGGTGATATATGGGCAGGCTGTGTGTCTGTGATGGGAGAGTCAGTGGTGATATGCGGACAGGTTGTGTGTCTGTGATGGGAGAGTCAGTGGTGATATGTGGACAGGCTGTGTGTCTGTGATGGGAGTGTAAGTGGTGATATATGGGCAGGCTGTGTGTCTCTGATGGGAGAGTCAGTGGTGATATATAAGCAGGCTGTGTGTCTGTGATGGGAGAGTCAGTGGTGATATATGGGCAGGCTGTGTGTCTGTGATGGGAGAGTCAGTGGTGATATGAGGACAGGCCGTGTGTCTGTGATGGGAGTGTAAGTGGTGATATATGGGCAGGCTGTGTGTCTGTGTTGGGAGAATCAGTGGTGATATATGGGCAGGCTGTGTGTCTGTGATGGTAGTGTAAGTGGTGATATATGGGCAGGTTGTGTGTCTGTGATGGGAGTGATATGTGGTGATATATGGGCAGGCTGTGTGTCTGTGATGGGAGAGTCTGCGGTGATATGTAGACAGGCTGTGTGTCTGTCTTGGGAGAGTGAATGGTGATATGTGGACAGGCTGTGTGTCTGTGATGGGAGAGTCAGTGGTGATATGTGAACAGGCTGTGTGTCTGTGATGGGAGAGTCAGTGGTGATATTTGGTCAGGCTGTGTGTCTCTGATGGGAGTGTAAGTGGTGATATATGGACTGGCTGTGTGTCTGTGATGGGAGAGTCAGTGGTGATATGTGGACAGGCTGTGTCACTGTGATGGGAGTGTAAGTGGTGATATGTGGACAGGCTGTGTGTCTGTGATGGGAGTGTAACTGGTGATATATGGGCAGGCTGTGTGTCTGTGATGGGAGAGTCAGTGTTGATATGAGGACAGGCTGTGTGTCTGTGATGGGAGTGTAAGTGGTGATATGATGACAGGCTGTGTGTCTGTGATGGGAGAGTCAGTGGTGATATATGGGCAGGCTGTGTGTCTGTGATGGGAGTGTAACTGGTGATATATGGGCAGGCTGTGTGTCTGTGATGGGAGAGTCAGTGGTGATATGCGGACAGGTTGTGTGTCTGTGATGGGAGAGTCAGTGGTGATATGTGGACAGGCTGTGTGTCTGTGATGGGAGTGTAAGTGTTGATATATGGGCAGGCTGTGTGTCTCTGATGGGAGAGTCAGTGGTGATATATAAGCAGGCTGTGTGTCTGTGATGGGAGAGTCAGTGGTGATATATGGGCAGGCTGTGTGTCTGTGATGGGAGAGTCAGTGGTGATATGAGGACAGGCCGTGTGTCTGTGATGGGAGTGTAAGTGGTGATATATGGGCAGGCTGTGTGTCTGTGTTGGGAGAATCAGTGGTGATATATGGGCAGGCTGTGTGTCTGTGATGGTAGTGTAAGTGGTGATATATGGGCAGGTTGTGTGTCTGTGATGGGAGTGATATGTGGTGATATATGGGCAGGCTGTGTGTCTGTGATGGGAGAGTCTGCGGTGATATGTAGACAGGCTGTGTGTCTATGTTGGGAGAGTGAATGGTGATATGTGGACAGGCTGTGTGTCTGTGACGGGAGTACAAGTGGTGATATATGGGCAGGCTGTGTGTCTGTGATGGGAGTGTAAGTGGTGATATACTGTATGGGCAGGCTTTGTGTCTGTGATGGGAGAGTCAGTAGTGATATATGGGCAGGCTGTGTGTCTGTGATGGGAGAGTCAGTGGTGATATAGGGGCAGGCTGTGTGTCTGTGATGGGAGAGTCAGTGGTGATATGAGGACAGGTTGTGTGTCTGTGATGGGAGTGTAAGTGGTGATATATGGGCAGGCTGTGTGTCTGTGATGGGAGTGTAAGTGGTGATGTATGGGCAGGCTGTGTGTCTGTGATGGGAGAGTCAGTGGTGATATTTGGTCAGGCAGTGTGTCTGTGATGGGAGATTCAGTGGTGATATATGGGCAGGCTGTGTGTCTGTGATGGGAGAGTCAGTGGTGATATGAGGACAGGCTGTGTGTCTGTGATGGGAGAGTCAGTACTGATATGTGGACAGGCTGTGTGTCTGTGATGGCAATGTAAGTGGTGATATATGGTCAGGCTGTGTGTCTGTGATGGGAGTGTAAGTGGTGATATACTGTATGGGCAGGCTTTGTGTCTGTGATGGGAGAGTCAGTTGTGATATAAGGGCAGGCTGTGTGTCTGTGATGGGAGTGTCAGTGGTGATATATGGGCAGGCTGTGTGTCTGTGATGGGAGAGTCAGTGGTGATACATGGGCAGGCTGTGTGTCTGTGATGGGAGAGTCAGTGGTGATATGAGGACAGGCTGTGTGTCTGTGATGGGAGTGTAAGTGGTGATATATGGGCACGCTGTGTGTCTGTGATGGGAGTGTAAGTGGTGATGTATGGGCAGGCTGTGTGTCTATGATGGGAGAGTCAGTGGTGATATTTGGTGAGGCTGTGTGTCTGTGATGGAAGATCCAGTGGTGATATATGGGCAGGCTGAGTGTCTGTGATGGGAGTGTAAGTGGTGATATACTGTATGGGCAGGCTTTGTGTCTGTGATGGGAGAGTCAGTGGTGATATGTAGACAGGCTGTGTGTCTGTCTTGGGAGAGTGAATGGTGATATGTGGACAGGCTGTGTGTCTGTGATGGGAGAGTCAGTGGTGATATGTGAACAGGCTGTGTGTCTGTGATGGGAGAGTCAGTGGTGATATTTGGTCAGGCTGTGTGTCTCTGATGGGAGTGTAAGTGGTGATATATGGACTGGCTGTGTGTCTGTGATGGGAGAGTCAGTGGTGATATGTGGACAGGCTGTGTGACTGTGATGGGAGTGTAAGTGGTGATATGTGGACAGGCTGTGTGTCTGTGATGGGAGTGTAACTGGTGATATATGGGCAGGCTGTGTGTCTGTGATGGGAGAGTCAGTGGTGATATGCGGACAGGTTATGTGTCTGTGATGGGAGAGTAAGTGGTGATATGTGGGCAGGCTGTGTGTCTGTGATGGGAGAGTCAGTGGTGATATGAGGACAGGCTGTGTGTCTGTGATGGGAGAGTCAGTACTGATATGTGGACAGGCTGTGTGTCTGTGATGGCAATGTAAGTGGTGATATATGGTCAGGCTGTGTGTCTGTGATGGGAGTGTAAGTGGTGATATACTGTATGGGCAGGCTTTGTGTCTGTGATGGGAGAGTCAGTTGTGATATAAGGGCAGGCTGTGTGTCTGTGATGGGAGTGTCAGTGGTGATATATGGGCAGGCTGTGTGTCTGTGATGGGAGAGTCAGTGGTGATACATGGGCAGGCTGTGTGTCTGTGATGGGAGAGTCAGTGGTGATATGAGGACAGGCTGTGTGTCTGTGATGGGAGTGTAAGTGGTGATATATGGGCACGCTGTGTGTCTGTGATGGGAGTGTAAGTGGTGATGTATGGGCAGGCTGTGTGTCTATGATTGGAGAGTCAGTGGTGATATTTGGTGAGGCTGTGTGTCTGTGATGGAAGATCCAGTGGTGATATATGGGCAGGCTGTGTGTCTGTGATGGGAGAGTCAGTGGTGATATGAGGACAGGCTGAGTGTCTGTGATGGGAGTGTAAGTGGTGATATACTGTATGGGCAGGCTTTGTGTCTGTGATGGGAGAGTCAGTGGTGATATGCGAACAGGCTGTGTGTCTGTGATGGGAGAGTCAGTGGTGATATTTGGTCAGGCTGTGTGTCTCTGATGGGAGTGTAAGTGGTGATATATGGACTGGCTGTGTGTCTGTGATGGGAGAGTCAGTGGTGATATGTGGACAGGCTGTGTGACTGTGATGGGAGTGTAAGTGGTGATATGTGGACAGGCTGTGTGTCTGTGATGGGAGTGTAACTGGTGATATATGGGCAGGCTGTGTGTCTGTGATGGGAGAGTCAGTGGTGATATGCGGACAGGTTATGTGTCTGTGATGGGAGAGTAAGTGGTGATATGTGGGCAGGCTGTGTGTCTGTGATGGGAGTGTAAGTGGTGATATATGGGCAGGCTGTGTCTCTGTGATGGGAGAGTCAGTGGTGATATGTAGACAGGCTGTGTGTCTATGTTGGGAGAGTGAATGGTGATATGTGGACAGGCTGTGTGTCTGTGACGGGAGTGCAAGTGGTGATATATGGGCAGGCTGTGTGTCTGTGATGGGAGTGTCAGTGGTGATATGTGGACAGGCTGTGTGTCTGTGATGGGAATGCAAGTGGTGATATATGGTCAGGCTGTGTGTCTGTGATGGAAGTGGAAGTGGTGATATACTGTATGGGCAGGCTTTCTGTCTGTGATGGGAGAGTCAGTGGTGATATATGGGCAGGCTGTGTGTCTGTGATGGGAGAATCAGTGGTGATATATGGGCAGGCTGTGTGTCTGTGATGGGAGAGTCAGTGATGATATATGGGCAGGCTGTGTGTCTGTGATGGGAGAGTCAGTGGTGATATGAGGACAGGCTGTGTGTCTGTGATGGGAATGTAAGTGGTGATATGATGACAGGCTGTGTGTCTGTGATGGGAGAGTCAGTACTGATATATGGGCAGGCTGTGTGTCTGTGATGGGAGTGTAACTGGTGATATATGGGCAGGCTGTGTGTCTGTGATGGGAGAGTCCATGGTGATATGCGGACAGGTTGTGTGTCTGTGATGGGAGAGTCAGTGGTGATATGTGGACAGGCTGTGTGTCTGTGATGGGAGTGTAAGTGGTGATATATGGGCAGGCTGTGTGTCTCTGATGGGAGAGTCAGTGGTGATATATGGGCAGGCTGTGTATCTGTGATGGTAGTGTAAGTGGTGATATATGGGCAGGTTGTGTGTCTGTGATGGGAGTGATATGTGGTGATATATGGGCAGGCTGTGTGTCTGTGATGGGAGAGTCAGCGGTGATATGTAGACAGGCTGTGTGTCTGTGTAGGGAGAGTGAATGGTGATATGTGGACAGGCTGTGTGTCTGTGACGGGAGTGCAAGTGGTGATATATGGGCAGGCTGTGTGTCTGTGATGGGAGGGTAAGTGGTGATATACTGTATGGGCAGGCTTTGTGTCTGTGATGGGAGAGTCAGTGGTGATATATGGGCAGGCTGTGTGTCTGTGATGGGAGAGTCAGTGGTGATATGTGGGCAGGCTGTGTGTCTGTGATGGGAGAGTCAGTGGTGATATGAGGACAGGATGTGTGTCTGTGATGGGAGTGTAAGTGGTGATATATGGGCAGGCTGTGTGTCTGTGATGGGAGTGTAAGTGGTGATGTATGGGCAGGCTGTGTGTCTGTGATGGGAGAGTCAGTGGTGATATGAGGACAGGCTGTGTGTCTGTGATGGGAGAGTCAGTACTGATTTGTGGACAGGCTGTGTGTCTGTGATGGGAGTGTAAGTGGTGATATATGGGCAGGCTCGGTGTCTGTGATGGGAGAGTCAGTGGTGATATGTGGACAGGCTGTGTGTCTGTGATGGGAGAGTCAGTGGAGATATGTGGACAGGCTGTGTGACTGTGATGGGAGTGTAAGTGGTGATATGTGGACAGGCTGTGTGTCTGTGATGGGAGTGTAACTGGTGATATATGGGCAGGCTGTGTGTCTGTGATGGGAGAGTTAGTAGTGATATGAAGACAGGCTGTGTGTCTGTGATGGGAGAGTCAGTGGTGATATATGGACAGGCTGTGTGTCTGTGATGGGAGTGATATGTGGTGATATATGGGCAGGCTGTGTGTCTGTGATGGGAGAGTCAGTGGTGATATGTAGACAGGCTGTGTGTCTGTCTTGGGAGAGTGAATAATGATATGTGGACAGGCTGTGTGTCTGTGATGGGAGAGTCAGTGGTGATATGTGAACAGGCTGTGTGTCTGTGATGGGAGAGTCAGTGGTGATATTTGGTCAGGCTGTGTGTCTCTGATGGGAGTGTAAGTGGTGATATATGGACTGGCTGTGTGTCTGTGATGGGAGTGTAAGTGGTGATATATGGACAGGCTGTGTGTCTGTGATGGGAGTGATATGTGGTGATATATGGGCAGGCTGTGTGTCTGTGATGGGAGAGTCAGTGGTGATATGTAGACAGGCTGTGTGTCTGTCTTGGGAGAGTGAATGGTGATATGTGGACAGGCTGTGTGTCTGCGACGGGAGTGCAAGTGGTGATATATGGGCAGGCTGTGTGTCTGTGATGGGAGTGTCAGTAGTGATATGTGGACAGGCTGTGTGGCTGTGATGGGAGAGTCAGTGCTGATATGTGGACAGGCTGTGTGTCTGTGATGGGAATGTAACTGGTGATATATGGTCTGGCTGTTTGTCTGCGATGGGCGTGTAAGTGGTGATATAATGTATGGACAGGCTTTGTGTCTGTGATGGGAGAGTCAGTGGTGATATATGGGCAAGCTGTGTGTCTGTGATTGGAGAGTCAGTAGTGATATATGGGCAGGCTGTGTGTCTGTGATGGGAGAGTCAGTGGTGATATATGGGCAGGCTGTGTGTCTGTGATGGGAGAGTCAGTGGTGATATTTGGTCAGGCTGTGTGTCTGTGATGGGAGATTCAGTGGTGATAAATGGTCAGGCTGTGTGTCTGTGATGGGAGAGTCAGTGGTGATAAGAGGACATGCTGTGTGTCTGTGATGGGAGAGTCATTGTTGATATGTGGACAGGCTGTGTGCCTGTGATGGGAGCGTCAGTGGTGATTTGTGGACAGGCTGTGTGTCTGTGATGTGAGAGTCAGTGGTGATATGTGGACAGGCTGTGTGTCTGTGATGGGAATGTAAGTGGTGATATATGGTCAGGCTGTGTGTCTGTGATGGGAGTGTAAGTGGTGATATACTGTATGGGCAGGCTTTGTGTCTGTGATGGGAGAGTCAGTTGTGATATAAGGGCAGGCTGTGTGTCTGTGATGGGAGTGTCAGTGGTGATATATGGGCAGGCTGTGTGTCTGTGATGGGAGAGTCAGTGGTGATATATGGGCAGGCTGTGTGTCTGTGATGGGAGAGTCAGTGGTGATATGAGGACAGGCTGTGTGTCTGTGATGGGAGTGTAAGTGGTGATATATGGGCACGCTGTGTGTCTGTGATGGGAGTGTAAGTGGTGATGTATGGGCAGGCTGTGTGTCTGTGATGGAAGAGTCAGTGGTGATATTTGGTGAGGCTGTGTGTCTGTGATGGGAGATCCAGTGGTGATATATGGGTAGGCTGTGTGTCTGTGATGGGAGAGTCAGTGGTGATATGAGGACAGGCTGTGTTTCTGTGATGGGAGTGTAAGTGGTGATATACTGTATGGGCAAGCTTTGTGTCTGTGATGGGAGAGTCAGTGGTGATATGTAGACAGGCTGTGTGTCTGTCTTGGGAGAGTGAATGGTGATATGTGGACAAGCTGTGTGTCTGTGATGGGAGAGTCAGTGGTGATATGTGAACAGGCTGTGTGTCTGTGATGGGAGAGTCAGTGGTGATATTTGGTCAGACTGTGTGTCTCTGATGGGAGTGTAAGTGGTGATATATGGACTGGCTGTGTGTCTGTGATGGGAGAGTCAGTGGTGATATGTGGACAGGCTGTGTGTCTGTGATGGGAGTGTAACTGGTGATATATGGGCAGGCTGTGTGTCTGTGATGGGAGAGTCAGTGTTGATATGAGGACAGGCTGTGTGTCTGTGATGGGAGTGTAAGTGGTGATATGATGACAGGCTGTGTGTCTGTGATGGGAGAGTCAGTGGTGATATATGGGCAGGCTGTGTGTCTGTGATGGGAGTGTAACTGGTGATATATGGGCAGGCTGTGTGTCTGTGATGGGAGAGTCAGTGGTGATATGCGGACAGGTTGTGTGTCTGTGATGGGAGAGTCAGTGGTGATATGTGGACAGGCTGTGTGTCTGTGATGGGAGTGTAAGTGGTGATATATGGGCAGGCTGTGTGTCTCTGATGGGAGAGTCAGTGGTGATATATAAGCAGGCTGTGTGTCTGTGATGTGAGAGTCAGTGGTGATATATGGGCAGGCTGTGTGTCTGTGATGGGAGAGTCAGTGGTGATATGAGGACAGGCCGTGTGTCTGTGATGGGAGTGTAAGTGGTGATATATGGGCAGGCTGTGTGTCTGTGTTGGGAGAATCAGTGGTGATATATGGGCAGGCTGTGTGTCTGTGATGGTAGTGTAAGTGGTGATATATGGGCAGGTTGTGTGTCTGTGATGGGAGTGATATGTGGTGATATATGGGCAGGCTGTGTGTCTGTGATGGGAGAGTCTGCGGTGATATGTAGACAGGCTGTGTGTCTGTGTTGGGAGAGTGAATGGTGATATGTGGACAGGCTGTGTGTCTGTGACGGGAGTGCAAGTGGTGATATATGGGCAGGCTGTGTGTCTGTGATGGGAGTGTAAGTGGTGATATACTGTATGGGCAGGCTTTGTGTCTGTGATGGGAGAGTCAGTAGTGATATATGGGCAGGCTGTGTGTCTGTGATGGGAGAGTCAGTGGTGATATAGGGGCAGGCTGTGTGTCTGTGATGGGAGAGTCAGTGGTGATATGAGGACAGGTTGTGTGTCTGTGATGGGAGTGTAAGTGGTGATATATGGGCAGGCTGTGTGTCTGTGATGGGAGTGTAAGTGGTGATGTATGGGCAGGCTGTGAGTCTGTGATGGGAGAGTCAGTGGTGATATTTGGTCAGGCAGTGTGTCTGTGATGGGAGATTCAGTGGTGATATATGGGCAGGCTGTGTGTCTGTGATGGGAGAGTCAGTGGTGATATGAGGACAGGCTGTGTGTCTGTGATGGGAGAGTCAGTACTGATATGTGGACAGTCTGTGTGTCTGTGATGGGAGTGTAAGTGGTGATATATGGGCAGGCTCGGTGTCTGTGATGGGAGAGTCAGTGGTGATATGTGGACAGGCTGTGTGTCTGTGATGGGAGAGTCAGTGGTGATATGTGGACAGGCTGTGTGACTGTGGTGGGAGTGTAAGTGGTGATATGTGGACAGGCTGTGTGTCTGTGATGGGAGTGTAACTGGTGATATATGGGCAGGCTGTGTGTCTGTGATGGGAGAGTTAGTAGTGATATGAAGACAGGCTATGTGTCTGTGATGGGAGAGTCAGTGGTGATATATGGGCAGGCTGTGTGTCTGTGATGGGAGAGTCAGTGGTGATATGAGGACAGGCTGTGTGTCTGTGATGGGAGTGTAAGTGGTGATATATGGGCTGGCTGTGTGTCTGTGATGGGAGTGTAAGTGGTGATATATGGGCAGGCTGTGTGTCTGTGATGGGAGTGATATGTGGTGATATATGGGCAGGCTGTGTGTCTGTGATGGGAGAGTCAGTGGTGATATGTAGACAGGCTGTGTGTCTGTGTTGAGAGAGTGAATGGTGATATGTGGACAGGCTGTGTGTCTGTGACGGGAGTGCAAGTGGTGATATATGGGCAGGCTGTGTGTCTGTGATGGGAGAGTCAGTGGTGATATTTGGTCAGGCTGTGTGTCTGTGTTGGGAGATTCAGTGGTGATATATGAGCAGGCTGTGTGTCTGTGATGGGAGAGTCAGTGGTGATATGAGGACAGGCTGTGTGTCTGAGATGGGAGAGTCAGTGGTGATATGTGGACAGGCTGTGTGCCTGTGATGGGAGAGTCAGTGGTGATATGTGAACAGGCTGTGTGTCTGTGATGGGAGAGTCAGTGGTGATATGTGGACAGGCTGTGTGTCTGTGATGGAAATGTAAGTGGTGATATATGGTCAGGCTGTGTGTCTGTGATGGGAATGTAAGTGGTGATATATGGACTGGCTGTGTGTCTGTGATGGGAATGTAAGTGGTGATATATGGTCAGGCTGTGTGTCTGTGATGGGAGAGTCAGTGGTGATATGTGGACAGGCTGTTTGTCTGTGATGGGAATGTAAGTGGTGATATATGGTCAGGCTGTGTGTCTGTGATGGGAGTGTAAGTGGTGATATACTGTATGGGCAGGCTTTGTGTCTGTGATGGGAGAGTCAGTTGTGATATAAGGACAGGCTGTGTGTCTGTGATGCGAGTGTCAGTGGTGATATATGGGCAGGCTGTGTGTCTGTGATGGGAGAGTCAGTGGTGATATATGGGCAGGCTGTGTGTCTGTGATGGGAGAGTCAGTGGTGATATGAGGACAGGCTGTGTGTCTGTGATGGGAGTGTAAGTGGTGATATATGGGCACACTGTGTGTCTGTGATGGGAGTGTAAGTGGTGATGTATGGGCAGGTTGTGTGTCTGTGATGGGAGAGTCAGTGGTGATATTTGGTGAGGCTGTGTGTCTGTGATGGGAGATCCAGTGGTGATATATGGGCAGGCTGTGTGTCTGTGATGGGAGAGTCAGTGGTGATATGAGGACAGGCTGTGTGTCTGTGATGGGAGTGTAAGTGGTGATATATGGGCACGCTGTGTGTCTGTGATGGGAGTGTAAGTGGTGATGTATGGGCAGGCTGTGTGTCTGTGATGGGAGAGTCAGTGGTGATATTTGGTGAGGCTGTGTGTCTGTGATGGGAGATCCAGTGGTGATATATGGGCAGGCTGTGTGTCTGTGATGGGAGAGTCAGTGGTGATATGAGGACAGGCTGTGTGTCTGTGATGGGAGAGTCAGTAGTGAGATGAGGACCGGCTGTGTGTCTGTGATGGGAGAGTCAGCAGTGATATGTAGACAGGCTGTGTGTCTGTGTTGGGAGAGTGAATGGTGATATGTGGACAGGCTGTGTGTCTGTGACGGGAGTGCAAGTGGTGATATATGGGCAGGCTGTGTGTCTGTGATGGGAGTGTAAGTGGTGATATACTGTATGGGCAGGCTTTGTGTCTGTGATGGGAGAGTCAGTGGTGATATATGGACAGGCTGTGTGTCTGTGATGGGAGAGTCAGTGGTGATATAGGGGCAGGCTGTGTGTCTGTGATGGGAGAGTCAGTGGTGATATGAGGACAGGATGTGTGTCTGTGATGGGAGTGTAAGTGGTGATATATGGGCAGGCTGTGTGTCTGTGATGGGAGTGTAAGTGGTGATGTATGGGCAGGCTGTGAGTCTGTGATGGGAGAGTCAGTGGTGATATTTGGTCAGGCAGTGTGTCTGTGATGGGAGATTCAGTGGTGATATATGGGCAGGCTGTGTGTCTGTGATGGGAGAGTCAGTGGTGATATGAGGACAGGCTGTGTGTCTGTGATGGGAGAGTCAGTACTGATATGTGGACAGGCTGTGTGTCTGTGATGGAGTGTAAGTGGTGATATATGGGATGGCTCGGTGTCTGTGATGGGAGAGTCAGTGGTGATATGTGGACAGGCTGTGTGTCTGTGATGGGAGAGTCAGTGGTGATATGTGGACAGGCTGTGTGACTGTGATGGGAGTGTAAGTGGTGATATGTGGACAGGCTGTGTGTCTGTGATGGGAGTGATATGTGGTGATATATGGGCAAGCTGTGTGTCTGTGATGGGAGAGTCAGTGGTGATATGTAGACAGGCTGTGTGTCTGTGTTGAGAGAGTGAATGGTGATATGTGGACAGGCTGTGTGTCTGTGACGGGAGTGCAAGTGGTGATATATGGGCAGGCTGTGTGTCTGTGATGGGAGAGTCAGTGGTGATATTTGGTCAGGCTGTGTGTCTGTGTTGGGAGATTCAGTGGTGATATATGAGCAGGCTGTGTGTCTGTGATGGGAGAGTCAGTGGTGATATGAGGACAGGCTGTGTGTCTGAGATGGGAGAGTCAGTGGTGATATGTGGACAGGCTGTGTGCCTGTGATGGGAGAGTCAGTGGTGATATGTGAACAGGCTGTGTGTCTGTGATGGGAGAGTCAGTGGTGATATGTGGACAGGCTGTGTGTCTGTGATGGAAATGTAAGTGGTGATATATGGTCAGGCTGTGTGTCTGTGATGGGAATGTAAGTGGTGATATATGGACTGGCTGTGTGTCTGTGATGGGAGTGTAAGTGGTGATATATGGTCAGGCTGTGTGTCTGTGATGGGAGAGTCAGTGGTGATATGTGGACAGGCTGTTTGTCTGTGATGGGAATGTAAGTGGTGATATATGGTCAGGCTGTGTGTCTGTGATGGGAGTGTAAGTGGTGATATACTGTATGGGCAGGCTTTGTGTCTGTGATGGGAGAGTCAGTTGTGATATAAGGGCAGGCTGTGTGTCTGTGATGCGAGTGTCAGTGGTGATATATGGGCAGGCTGTGTGTCTGTGATGGGAGAGTCAGTGGTGATATATGGGCAGGCTGTGTGTCTGTGATGGGAGAGTCAGTGGTGATATGAGGACAGGCTGTGTGTCTGTGATGGGAGTGTAAGTGGTGATATATGGGCACACTGTGTGTCTGTGATGGGAGTGTAAGTGGTGATGTATGGGCAGGCTGTGTGTCTGTGATGGGAGAGTCAGTGGTGATATTTGGTGAGGCTGTGTGTCTGTGATGGGAGATCCAGTGGTGATATATGGGCAGGCTGTGTGTCTGTGATGGGAGAGTCAGTGGTGATATGAGGACAGGCTGTGTGTCTGTGTTGGGAGTGTAAGTGGTGATATATGGGCACGCTGTGTGTCTGTGATGGGAGTGTAAGTGGTGATGTATGGGCAGGCTGTGTGTCTGTGATGGGAGAGTCAGTGGTGATATTTGGTGAGGCTGTGTGTCTGTGATGGGAGATCCAGTGGTGATATATGGGCAGGCTGTGTGTCTGTGATGGGAGAGTCAGTGGTGATATGAGGACAGGCTGTGTGTCTGTGATGGGAGAGTCAGTAGTGAGATGAGGACCGGCTGTGTGTCTGTGATGGGAGAGTCAGCAGTGATATGTAGACAGGCTGTGTGTCTGTGTTGGGAGAGTGAATGGTGATATGTGGACAGGCTGTGTGTCTGTGACGGGAGTGCAAGTGGTGATATATGGGCAGGCTGTGTGTCTGTGATGGGAGTGTAAGTGGTGATATACTGTATGGGCAGGCTTTGTGTCTGTGATGGGAGAGTCAGTGGTGATATATGGACAGGCTGTGTGTCTGTGATGGGAGAGTCAGTGGTGATATAGGGGCAGGCTGTGTGTCTGTGATGGGAGAGTCAGTGGTGATATGAGGACAGGATGTGTGTCTGTGATGGGAGTGTAAGTGGTGATATATGGGCAGGCTGTGTGTCTGTGATGGGAGTGTAAGTGGTGATGTATGGGCAGGCTGTGAGTCTGTGATGGGAGAGTCAGTGGTGATATTTGGTCAGGCAGTGTGTCTGTGATGGGAGATTAAGTGGTGATATATGGGCAGGCTGTGTGTCTGTGATGGGAGAGTCAGTGGTGATATGAGGACAGGCTGTGTGTCTGTGATGGGAGAGTCAGTACTGATATGTGGACAGGCTGTGTGTCTGTGATGGAGTGTAAGTGGTGATATATGGGCTGGCTCGGTGTCTGTGATGGGAGAGTCAGTGGTGATATGTGGACAGGCTGTGTGTCTGTGATGGGAGAGTCAGTGGTGATATGTGGACAGGCTGTGTGACTGTGATGGGAGTGTAAGTGGTGATATGTGGACAGGCTGTGTGTCTGTGATGGGAGTGTAACTGGTGATATATGGGCAGGCTGTGTGTCTGTGATGGGAGAGTTAGTAGTGATATGAGGACAGGCTGTGTGTCTGTGATGGGAGAGTCAGTGGTGATATATGGGCAGGCTGTGTGTCTGTGATGGGAGAGTCAGTGGTGATATGAGGACAGGCTGTGTGTCTGTGATGGGAGTGTAAGTGGTGATATATGGGCAGGCTGTGTGTCTGTGATGGGAGTGATATGTGGTGATATATGGGCATGCTGTGTGTCTGTGATGGGAGAGTCAGTGGTGATATGTAGACAGGCTGTGTGTCTGTGTTGGGACAGTGAATGGTGATAAGTGGACAGGCTGTGTGTCTGTGACGGGAGTGCAAGTGGTGATATATGGGCAGGCTGTGTGTCTGTGATGGGAGTTTCAGTAGTGATATGTGGACAGGCTGTGTGCCTGTGATGGGAGAGTCAGTGGTGATATGTGGACAGGCTGTGTGTCTGTGATGGGAGAGTCAGTGGTGATATGTGGACAGGCTGTGTGTCTGTGATGGGAATGTAAGTGGTGATATATGGTCAGGCTGTGTGTCTGTGATGGGAGTGTAAGTGGTGATATACTGTATGGGCAGGCTGTGTGTCTGTGATGGGAGAGTCAGTGGTGATATATGGGCAGGATGTGTGTCTGTGATGGGAGAGTCAGTGGTGATATATGGGCAGGCTGTGTGTCTGTGATGGGAGAGTCAGTGATGATATATGGGCAGGCTGTGTGTCTGTGATGGGAGGGTCAGTGGTGAATTGAGGACAGGCTGTGTGTCTGTGATGGGAGTGTAAGTGGTGATATATGGGCAGGCTGTGTGTCTGTGATGGGAGTGTAAGTGGTGATGTATGGGCAGGCTGTGTGTCTGTGATGGGAGAGTCAGTGGTGATATTTGGTCAGGCTGTGTGTCTGTGTTGGGAGATTCAGTGGTGATATAAGAGCAGGCTGTGTGTCTGTGATGGGAGAGTCAGTGGTGATATGAGGACAGGCTGTGTGTCTGAGATGGGAGAGTCAGTGGTGATATGTGGACAGGCTGTGTGCCTGTGATGGGAGAGTCAGTGGTGATATGTGAACAGGCTGTGTGTCTGTGATGGGAGAGTCAGTGGTGATATGTGGACAGGCTGTGTGTCTGTGATGGAAATGTAAGTGGTGATATATGGACTGGCTGTGTGTCTGTGATGGGAGTGTAAGTGGTGATATATGGACAGGCTGTGTGTCTGTGATGGGAGTGATATGTGGTGATATATGGGCAGGCTGTGTGTCTGTGATGGGAGAGTCAGTGGTGATATGTAGACAGGCTGTGTGTCTGTCTTGGGAGAGTGAATGGTGATATGTGGACAGGCTGTGTGTCTGTGATGGGAGAGTCAGTGGTGATATGTGAACAGGCTGTGTGTCTGTGATGGGAGAGTCAGTGGTGATATTTGGTCAGGCTGTGTGTCTGTAATGGGAGTGTAAGTGGTGATATATGGACAGGCTGTGTGTCTGTGATGGGAGTGATGTGTGGTGATATATGGGCAGGCTGTGTGTCTGTGATGGGAGAGTCAGTGGTGATATGTAGACAGGCTGTGTGTCTGTCTTGGAGAGTGAATGGTGATATGAGGACAGGCTGTGTGTCTGCGACGGGAGTGCAAGTGGTGATATATTGGCAGGCTGTGTGTCTGTGATGGGAGAGTCAGTGGTGATATGTGGACAGGCTGTGTGTCTGTGATGGGAATGTAAGTGGTGATATATGGTCAGGCTGTGTGTCTGTGATGGGAGTGTAAGTGGTGATATACTGTATGGGTAGGCTTTGTGTCTGTGATGGGAGAGTCAGTGGTGATATATGGGCAGGCTGTGTGTCTGTGATTGGAGAGTCAGTAGTGATATATGGGCAGGCTGTGTGTATGTGATGGGAGAGTCAGTGGTGATATATGGGCAGGCTGTGTGTCTGTGATGGGAGAGTCAGTGGTGATATTTCGTCAGGCTGTGTGTCTGTGATGGGAGATTCAGTGGTGATAAATGGGCAGGCTGTGTGTCTGTGATGGGAGAGTCAGTGGTGATAAGAGGACATGCTGTGTGTCTGTGATGGGAGAGTCATTGTTGATATGTGGACAGGCTGTGTGCCTGTGATGGGAGCGTCAGTGGTGATTTGTGGACAGGCTGTGTGTCTGTGATGGGAGAGTCAGTGGTGATATGTGGACAGGCTGTGTGTCTGTGATGGGAATGTAAGTGGTGATATATGGTCAGGCTGTGTGTCTGTAATGGGAGTGTAAGTGGTGATATACTGTATGGGCAGGCTTTGTGTCTGTGATGGGAGAGTCAGTTGCGATATATGGGCAGGCTGTGTGTCTGTGATGGGAGTGTCAGTGATGATATATGGGCAGGCTGTGTGTCTGTGATGGGAGAGTCAGTGGTGATATATGGGCAGGCTGTGTGTCTGTGATGGGAGAGTCAGTGGTGATATGAGGACAGGCTGTGTGTCTGTGATGGGAGTGTAAGTGGTGATATATGGGCACGCTGTGTATCTGTGATGGGAGTGTAAGTGGTGATGTATGGGCAGGCTGTGTGTCTGTGATGGGAGAGTCAGTGGTGATATTTGGTGAGGCTGTGTGTCTGTGATGGGAGATCCAGTGGTGATATATGGGCAGGCTGTGTGTCTGTGATGGGAGAGTCAGTGGTGATATGAGGACAGGCTGTGTGTCTGTGATGGGAGAGTCAGTAGTGATATGAGGACAGGCTGTGTGTCTGTGATGGGAGTGTAAGTGGTGATATATGGGCAGGCTGTGTGTCTGTGATGGGAGTGTAAGTGGTGGTATATGGACAGGCTGTGTGTCTGTGATGGTAGAGTCAGTGGTGATTTATGGGCAGGCTGTGTGTCTGTGATGGGAGAGTCAGTGGTGATATGAGGGCAGGCTGTGTGTCTGTGTTGGGAGTGTAAGTGGTGATATATGGTCCGGCTGTGTTTCTGTGATGGGAGTGTAAGTGGTGATATATGGGCAGGCTGTGTGTCTGTGATGGGAGTGTAAGTGGTGATATATGGACAGGCTGTGTGTCTGTGATGGGAGAGTCAGTGGTGATATATGGGCAGGCTGTGTGTCTGTGATTGGAGAGTCAGTAGTGATATATGGGCAGGCTGTGTGTCTGTGATGGGAGAGTCAGTGGTAATATATGGGCAGGCTGTGTGTCTGTGATGGGAGAGTCAGTGGTGATATTTGGTCAGGCTGTGTGTCTGTGATGGGAGATTCAGTGGTGATAAAAGGGCAGGCTGTGTGTCTGTGATGGGAGAGTCAGTGGTGATAAGAGGACATGCTGTGTGTCTGTGATGGGAGAGTCATTGTTGATATGTGGACAGGCTGTGTGCCTGTGATGGGAGCATCAGTGGTGATTTGTGGACAGGCTGTGTGTCTGTGATGGGAGAGTCAGTGGTGATATGTGGACAGGCTGTGTGTCTGTGATGGGAATGTAAGTGGTGATATATGGTCAGGCTGTGTGTCTGTGATGGGAGTGTTATTGGTGATATACTGTATGGGCAGGCTTTGTGTCTGTGGTGGGAGAGTCAGTTGTGATATATGGGCAGGCTGTGTGTCTGTGATGGGAGTGTCAGTGGTGATATATGGGCAGGCTGTGTGTCTGTGATGGGAGAGTCAGTGGTGATATATGGGCAGGCTGTGTGTCTGTGATGGGAGAGTCAGTGGTGATATGAGGACAGGCTGTGTGTCTGTGATGGGAGTGTAAGTGGTGATATATGGGCACGCTGTGTGTCTGTGATGGGAGTGTAAGTGGTGATGTATGGGCAGGCTGTGTGTCTGTGATGGGAGAGTCAGTGGTGATATTTGGTGAGGCTGTGTGTCTGTGATGGGAGATCCAGTGGTGATATATGGGCAGGCTGTGTGTCTGTGATGGGAGAGTCAGTGGTGATATGAGGACAGGCTGTGTGTCTGTGATGGAAGAGTCAGTAGTGATATGAGGACAGGCTGTGTGTCTGTGATGGGAGTGTAAGTGGTGGTATATGGACAGGCTGTGTGTCTGTGATGGGAGAGTCAGTGGTGATATATGGGCAGGCTGTGTGTCGGTGATGGGAGAGTCAGTGGTGATATGAGGGCAGGCTGTGTGTCTGTGTTGGGAGTGTAAGTGGTGATATATGTGCCGGCTGTGTGTCTGTGATGGGAGTGTAAGTGGTGATATATGGGCAGGCTGTGTGTCAGTGATGGGAGTGTAAGTGGTGATATATGGACAGGCTGTGTGTCTGTGATGGGAGAGTCAGTGGTGATATATGGGCACACTGTGTGTCTGTGATGGGTGTCAGTGGTGATATATGGGCAGGCTGTGTGTCTGTGATGGGAGAGTCAGTGGTGATATGAGGACAGGCTGCGTGTCTGTGATGGGAGAGTCAGTGGTGATATATGGGCAGGCTGTGTGTCTGTGATGGGAGAGTCAGTGGTGATATATGGACACCCTGTGTGTCTGTGATGGGAGAGTCAGTGGTGATATATGGGCAGGCAGTGTGTCTGTGATGGGAGTCAGTGGTGATATATGGGCAGGCTGTGTGTCTGTGATGGGATAGTCAGTGGTGATATGAGGACAGACTGCGTGTCTGTGATGGGATTGTAAGTGGTGATATATGTGCAGGCTGTGTGTCTGTGATGGGAGTGTAAGTGGTGATATATGGGCAGGCTGTGTGTCTGTGATGGGAGAGTCAGTGGTGATATGAGGACAGGCTGTGTGTCTGTGATGGGAGAGTCAATGGTGATATGAGGACAGGCTGTATGTCTGTGATGGGAGTGTAAGTGGTGATATATGGACGGGCTGTGTATCTGTGATGGGAGAGTCAGTGGTGATATATGGACAGGCTGTGTGTCTGTGATGGGAGATTCAGTGGTGATATGAGGACAGGCTGTGTGTCTGTGTTGGGAGTGTAAGTGGTGATATATGGGCCAGCTGTGTGTCTGTGATGGGAGTGTAAGTGGTGATATATGGGCAGTCTGTGTTTCTGTGATGGGAGAGTCAGTGGTGATATATGGACAGGCTGTGTGTCTATGATGGGAGTGTAAGTGGTGATATATGGGCAGGCTGTGTGTCTGTGATGGGAGTGTAAGTGGTGATATATGGGCAGGCTGTGTGTCTGTGATGGGAGTGTAAGTGGTGATATACTGTATGGGCAGGCTTTGTGTCTGTGGTGGGAGAGTCAGTTGTGATATATGGGCAGGCTGTGTGTCTGTGATGGGAGTGTCAGTGGTGATATATGGGCAGGCTGTGTGTCTGTGATGGGAGAGTCAGTGGTGATATATGGGCAGGCTGTGTGTCTGTGATGGGAGAGTCAGTGGTGATATGAGGACAGGCTGTGTGTCTGTGATGGGAGTGTAAGTGGTGATATATGGGCACGCTGTGTGTCTGTGATGGGAGTGTAAGTGGTGATGTATGGGCAGGCTGTGTGTCTGTGATGGGAGAGTCAGTGGTGATATTTGGTGAGGCTGTGTGTCTGTGATGGGAGATCCAGTGGTGATATATGGGCAGGCTGTGTGTCTGTGATGGGAGAGTCAGTGGTGATATGAGGACAGGCTGTGTGTCTGTGATGGGAGAGTCAGTAGTGATATGAGGACAGGCTGTGTGTCTGTGATGGGAGTGTAAGTGGTGGTATATGGACAGGCTGTGTGTCTGTGATGGGAGAGTCAGTGGTGATATATGGGCAGGCTGTGTGTCGGTGATGGGAGAGTCAGTGGTGATATGAGGGCAGGCTGTGTGTCTGTGTTGGGAGTGTAAGTGGTGATATATGGGCCGGCTGTGTGTCTGTGATGGGAGTGTAAGTGGTGATATATGGGCAGGCTGTGTGTCTGTGATGGGAGTGTAAGTGGTGATATATGGACAGGCTGTGTGTCTGTGATGGGAGAGTCAGTGGTGATATATGGGCAGGCTGTGTGTCTGTGATGGGAGTCAGTGGTGATATATGGGCAGGCTGTGTGTCTGTGATGGGAGAGTCAGTGGTGATATGAGGACAGGCTGCGTGTCTGTGATGGGAGAGTCAGTGGTGATATATGGGCAGGCTGTGTGTCTGTGATGGGAGAGTCAGTGGTGATATATGGGCAGGCAGTGTGTCTGTGATGGGAGTCAGTGGTGATATATGGGCAGGCTGTGTGTCTGTGATGGGATAGTCAGTGGTGATATGAGGACAGACTGCGTGTCTGTGATGGGATTGTAAGTGGTGATATATGTGCAGGCTGTGTGTCTGTGATGGGAGTGTAAGTGGTGATATATGGGCAGGCTGTGTGTCTGTGATGGGAGAGTCAGTGGTGATATGAGGACAGGCTGTGTGTCTGTGATGGGAGAGTCAATGGTGATATGAGGACAGGCTGTGTGTCTGTGATGGGAGTGTATATGGTGATATATGGACAGGCTGTGTGTCTGTGATGGGAGAGTCAGTGGTGATATGAGGACAGGCTGTGTGTCTGTGTTGGGGAGTGTAAGTGGTGATATATGGGCCAGCTGTGTGTCTGTGATGGGAGTGTAAGTGGTGATATATGGGCAGTCTGTGTGTATGTGATGGGAGAGTCAGTGGTGATATATGGACAGGCTGTGTGTCTATGATGGGAGTGTAAGTGGTGAAATATGGGCAGGCTGTGTGTCTGTGATGGGAGTGTAAGTGGTGATATATGGGCAGGCTGTGTGTCTGTGATGGGAGTGTAAGTGGTGATATATGGGCAGGCTGTGTGTCTGTGATGGGAGTGTAATTGGTGATATATGGGCAGGCTGTGTGTCTGTGATGGGAGTGTAAGTGGTGATATATGGGCAGGCTGTGTGTCTATGATGGGAGTGTAAGTGGTGATATATGGGCAGTCTGTGTGTCTGTGATGGGAGTGTAAGTGGTGATATATGCGCAGGCTGTGTGTCTGTGATGGTAGTGTAAGTGGTGATACATGGGCAGGCTGTGTGCCTGTGATGGGAGTGATATGTGGAAAATATAAAAAAAAGTGAAAGAACGGCGCATAGGTTGTATATAAAACTCCATTGAGTATTATCCATTAATCATATAAAAAATACATAAAGAAGCCGTGTCTGTATTTTAATAAGTAAATAAAATATGATTTTAATAAGCACAATATATTATAAAATGGAATGTATGTAATGCCGGCGGCTGATTAGCCGCCGGATTAAATACCTATGACAGAAGACCAAAGGCTCTACATCCCAACTGGGGCTTGTAAGTACTCTAACCCTCCCCAGCCCCCCCCCCCAACCCTGACCCTCCATTAGTGGTGCCTAACCACTAATGGAGTGGTTACATGCTTTGTCTGTTATGGGTGGAGCCTCTCTGAGCTCCCCCTTCCGCACCCTAAACCTAAGCCTCCGGGGGGATGCTTAACCCTTACCTCCCCCGGTGGTGCCTAACCCTAATCTCCCCAGGGGGCCCTAAACCTAGCCCTCCCTCCGCAGCTTATGTTCGTTTGGGATGCTGGCTGTTGGGATCTCAGCATTGGGATAAAGATTGACATTGTTATTTCGACGCCTATCTTTAATCCCAAATCGGGCTTTCTGCTTCGGGTTTCTGGCAGCCGGCATTCCCGAACGCCGGTAAGTTAACTACATCACTTATAAAACATACGTATTCAGAAGTCATAATTACTTAGCATAGCTTGTGAAACGTGTATAGAATAAATATAATCCACCAGAGGATAATAGTATAGACTTCAACGGACAATAGTAATCACTGTAAATGATACTTACAGTCAAGGTCAATATTGCACATATAGTTACCGTTACCACTTGGTTATAAGGGAGAAAGAAATCTCCAGCTGGGTTGATACTATTCCATAACTTATGCTATGGGTAGTTGTTATTCCGGAGCTAGTGCAGTCCCATGGCTGTAATAGACTCCCACAGATAGAAACCCAATGTGGCTTCACTCTTGAATATCCTGTCTAACAATGTGACATGGTGTATTCTAAAAGGTATCCAAAAAAGTATCCAGTGCAGCATCCAATTAAGTCCTCTGGTGATGGCTGTCACAGCCAAGGGACTGCACTAGCTGCGGAATAACAACTTCCCAGCATAAGCTGTGAAATAGTATCAACCCTGCTGGAGATTTCCTTCTCCCCTTATAACCAAGTGGTACCGGTGACTATATGAGCAATATTGGACCTTGACTGTCAGTGTAATTCACAGTGATTACTATTGTACATGGGGGAAACAGTCAGGAAGCCGATGGACAGAATAGCGACCGCCGGCTTCCTGACTGTACAATCCCGCCAATGGTTAAATGACAGGTGTCAAAATCCTGATGCCTGTCATTTTCCCTACAAAGGGAGACTGACACCTGGCTTACCGAATGAAGGTAAGCCGTGCGACGGGCACGGACAGCCACGGGGAAGGAGGGTTAGGCTTAGGGTTCCCGGGGGGGACTTAGGGCTAGGTACCCCCCGGGAGGTTAGGTTTAGGCTAGGAGAAGGGGGGGTTAGGGTTAGGCACCCCCGGTGGGAGGTTAGGGTTAGGCTAGGGGAAGGGGGGATTAGGTTTAGGCACTTGGGGAGAGGTTAGGGTTAGGCACCCCTATGGGAGGGTTAGGGTTAGGTGGTAAAATTAGGTTAGGAAATACTTACCTAGGACGATCGTGATTTTCATCCTTTTTCGGGCTGATGCTGTGCAGCCGGCGTTAAATCATACTGAATCCGTCCGTGGAACTCTATATTATTACCGTCTGGTGGATTATATTTATTCTATACACGTTTCACAAGCTATGCTAGTAATTGTATGACTTCTGAATATGCATATTTTATAATATATTGTGCTTATTAAATTCATATTTTATTTACTTCACCACTGACTCTCCCATCACAGATACACAGCCTATCCAAATATCACCACCTACACTCCCATTACAGACACACAGCCTGTCCAAATATCACCACCTACACTCCCATTACAGACACATAGCCTGTCCACATATCACCACCTACACTCCCATTACAGACACACAGCCTCCCCACATATCACCACTGACTCTCCCATCACAGACACACAGCCTGTCCATATATCACCACTTACTCTCCCATCACAGACACACAGCCTGTCCACATATCACCACTGACTCTCCCATCACAGACACACAGCCTGTCCTCATATCACCACTGACTCTCCCATCACAGACACACAGCCTGTCCACATATCACCACTGACTCTCCCATCACAGACACACAGCCTGTCCACATATCACCACTGACTCTCCCATCACAGACACACAGCCTCTCCACATATCACCACTGACTCTCCCATTACAGACACACAACCTGTCTTCATATCACCACTGACTCTCCCATCACAGACACACAGCCTGTCCTCATATCACCACTGACTCTCCCATCACAGACACACAGCCTGTCCACATATCACCACTGACTCTCCCATCACAGACACACAGCCTGCCCATATATCACCACTGACACTCCCATCACAGACAAACAGCCTGTCCACATATCACAACTTACTCTCCCATCACAGACACACAGCCTCTCCTCATATCACCACTTACTCTCCCATCACAGACACACAGCCTGTCCTCATATCACCACTTACACTCCCATCACAGACACACAGCCGGCCCATATATCACCACTTACACTCCCATCACAGACACACAGCCTGTCCTCATATCACCACTGACACTCCCATCACAGACACACAGCCTTCCCATATATCACCACTGACACTCCCATCACAGACACACAGCCTGTCCTCATATCACCACTGACTCTCCCATCACAGACACGCAGCCTGTCCTCATATCACCACTTACACTCCCATTACAGACACACAGCCTGTCCTCATATCACCACTGACTCTTCCATCACAGACATGCAGCCTGTCCTCATATCACCAGTTACACTCCCATTACAGACACACAGCCTGTCCATATATCTCCACTGACTCTCCCATCACAGACACACAGCCTGCCCATATATCACCACTGACTCTCCCATCACAGACACACAGCCTATCCTCATATCACCACTGACTCTCCCATCACAGACACGCAGCCTGTCCTCATATCACCACTTACACTCCCATTACAGACACACAGCCTGTCCTCATATCACCACTGACACTCCCATCACAGACACACAGCCTGTCCTCATATCACCACTGACTCTCCCATCACAGACACACAGCCTGTCCTCATATCACCACTCACACTCTCATCACAGACACACAGCCTGTCCTCATATCACCACTGACACTCCCATCACAGACACACAGCCTGTCCATACATCACCACTTACACTCCCATCACAGACACACAGCCTGCCCATATATCACCACTGACACTCCTTTCACATACACACAGCCTGCCCATATATCACCACTGACTCTCCCATCACAGATACACAGCCTGTCAACATATCACCACTGACTCTCCCATCACAGACACACAGCCTGCCCATATATCACCACTGACACTCCAATCACAGACACACAGCCTACCCATATATCACCACTGACTCTCCCATCACAGACACACAGCCTGCCCATATATCACCACTGACACTCCCATCACAGACACACAGCCGGCCCATATATCACCACTTACACTCCCATCACAGACACACAGCCTGTCCTCATATCACCACTGACACTCCCATCACAGACACACAGCCTTCCCATATATCACCACTGACACTCCCATCACAGACACACAGCCTGTCCTCATATCACCACTGACTCTCCCATCACAGACATGCAGCCTGTCCTCATATCACCACTTACACTCCCATCACAGACACACAGCCTGTCCATATATCACAACTGACTCTCCCATCACAGACACACAGCCTGTCCTCATATCACCACTGACTCTCCCATCACAGACACGCAGCCTGTCCTCATATCACCACTTTCACTCCCATTACGGACACACAGACTGTCCTCATATCACCACTGTCTCTCCCATCACAGACATGCAGCCTATCCTCATATCACCACTTACACTCCCATCACAGACACACAGCCTGTCCATATATCACCACTGACTCTCCCATCACAGACACACAGCCTGCCCATATATCACCACTGACACTCCCATCACAGACACACACCTGCCCATATATCACCACTTACACTCCCATCACAGACACACAGCCTGTCCTCATATCACCACTGACTCTCCCATCACAGACACACAGCCTGTCCTCATATCACCACTGACTCTCCCATCACAGACACGCAGCCTGTCCTCATATCACCACTTACACTCCCATTACAGAAACACAGCCTGTCCTCATATCACCACTGACTCTCCCATCACAGACACACAGCCTGTCCACATATCACCACTGACACTCCCATCACAGACACACAGCCTGTCCACATATCACCACTGACTCTCCCATCACAGACACACAGCCTGTCCTCATATCACCACTTACACTCCCATCACAGACACACAGCCTGTCCACATATCACCACTGACACTCCCATTACAGACACACAGCCTGTCCATACATCACCACTGACTCTCCCATCACAGACACACAGCCTGCCCATATATCACCACTTACACTCCCATTACAGACACACTGCCTGTCCACATATCACCACTGACTCTCCCATCACAGACACGCAGCCTGTACTCATATCACCACTTACACTCCCATCACACACACAAAGCCTGCCCATATATCACCACTGACACTCCCATCACAGACACACAGCCTGCCCATATATCACCACTGACACTCCCATCACAGACACACAGCCTGCCCATATATCACCACTTACACTCCCATCACAGACACACAGCCTGCCCATATATCACCACTGACTCTCCTATCACAGACACACAGCCTGTCCTCATATCACCACTGACTCTCCCATCACAGACACACAGCCTGTCCTCATGTCACCACTTACACTGCCATTACAGACACACAGCCTGTCCTCATATCACCACTGACTCTCCCATCACAGACATGCAGCCTGTCCTCATATCACCAGTTACACTCCCATTACAGACACACTGCCTGTCCATATATCTCCACTGACTCTCCCATCACAGACACACAGCCTGCCCATATATCACCACTGACTCTCCCATCACAGACACACAGCCTATCCTCATATCACCACTGACTCTCCCATCACAGACACGCAGCCTGTCCTCATATCACCACTTACACTCCCATTACAGACACACAGCCTGTCCTCATATCACCACTGACACTCCCATCACAGACACACAGCCTGTCCTCATATCACCACTGACTCTCCCATCACAGACACACAGCCTGTCCTCATATCACCACTGACACTCCCATCACAGACACACAGCCTGTCCATACATCACCACTTACACTCCCATCACAGACACACAGCCTGCCCATATATCACCACTGACACTCCTTTCACAGACACACAGCCTGCCCATATATCACCACTGACTCTCCCATCACAGACACACAGCCTGTCAACATATCACCACTGACTCTCCCATCACAGACACACAGCCTGCCCATATATCACCACTGACACTCCCATCACAGACACACAGCCTACCCATATATCACCACTGACACTCCCATCACAGACACACAGCCTGCCCATATATCACCACTGACACTCCCATCACAGACACACAGCCTGCCCATATATTACCACTGACACTCCCATCACAGACACACAGCCTGCTCATATATCACTACTGACTTTCCCATCACATGCGGTGATATGTGCAAATCTCTGGGAAAATGGCAGCCCCGACATCTTCCCTGTGATTTTTGAATTGCAGAGGTGAGGCCCCAAAGAGGTATACTAAATGGGTGCAGAGTGTAAGGTGTGGGGACCCAGGGGCCCATGTGCACCGCATACCTTGCACTTACTACAGATACACCACCCAGGGCCTTAACTAGGGCAGTGCAGGGTAGGGGGCGCCGTTTGGGTGTGTCAATTTTCTTGTTTATTATTATTCTCTTTGTGGCTTCCTCTTCTTTTATCCCCAGCATCTCCTAGCCTCCCCTATCTCTTCCCTGGCCCTTCCCCGTGAGCTGCACTATCTTATGTCTCTATTTAAAAAATGGTGGTTGGGGGGGGGGCGCCAATGTTCTTTCAGGCACAGGGTACCAAAAATTCTAGTTACGGCTCTGACACAACCAATTTGAAGATATGAGTTAAAAAAAAAAAAAGAAACAAGGAAGATAAAATGAAAATCAATTTTTTGTAAAAGCTGCAATAGGGCATATACAAGACAAAAAATGTAAGGAGAAAATATTTTTTTATTTGTTCACGTGCACAAGTATAAGCAAGTTTAAGCGAGCTAAAATCCAGGTGTGCAAGCAGCTTACAATTAAATTCCTTCCGGCAAAAATCAATTGCTGAATAGGGATAATCCTAAGCATACTGGCAACCTCATAAAGAGAATGTCTTCAAGGTTACTCAGCCAATATCCCCTTTGTGCTAATTTCATAATCAGTATAGCACATTCTCCAATATAAATGCCCACCTTTGCTCTGCACTGCTTGTGAAAATTCCCACAGCTCGGCGAGTTTACAGAGCAGACAATATACAGACCACTTCATATCACAGCTCTGTCTCTATACACCAGTGTTAGGCCCCTATATTTTTAAGGGTATTTGTATCTGAAAAGCAGACTCAGGATGCAACAAGATTAGAAAATATGACGCATGACCCTGGCACGTAGATCCTTGCCTTAGGCAGCATTTTATTTGAGGGAATAAGTAGCATCTCATATAAATTGTATTGGTTTCTCCTGCACTATAGCTGCTGGACGATTGTAGTAGAGGGGGCCTGATTTACAGATTCAGAGTTGGCTGAGAAAGACTGTAACACTGCAGGGAGATGTGTTGGAGAAAAGCACAGAGGGAAATCTGGATGGGTTGTGGCACTCTTGTGAGCATAGGATTATGTGCATCATTGTTAGTGCTGTGTAAGTTAGTGTTAGTGCTCGAAATTGCCCTTGGCCTAGAAGGAATAAGCTCTTGGCCTAGAAGGAATAAGGGGGTGGCCTTTATGACCCAACAAACTTCATGTTACAGACCTATTGTATATTTTTCTTTTTTTTTAAAACTGAGTGGGCCTGAGTCAGACCCACTCGCAAGCGTTATGCGCTCGCAAACAGGTCGATGGCCGGGCAGTGCATGCACACTGCGCGTGCGCGAGCCCCAGAGCGAGCAAGAAATCACTCGCTCCAGGGCTTGCAGCAAAACGGGGTGGCTGTCAATGTTGATCGACAGCTCGCCCCATTTTGTAGGCGGGGAGGGGGGGGTGGCTGGACAAATGAACGCCTGCCATTTGTGGGTGGCCCTGCTGACATCACCAGTGATGTCAGTAGTGAGCTTCCGGCTCTATTAGAGACCCGGAAGCTCACTGGGGCTTGCGGCAGTTGAGACCCTACCACAAGGGTCTCGTCGCAAGCCCGATGGTTGCGACGATCGTGACCATCACCTGGCCGCTCGCAAAGCTGTTGGTGGTCACCCACAGCTTAGTGAGCGGCCAGGAGGCCGGTTTTAAAACAAAAAGTGGCTGCCCTTATTCAGAGCGAGCGCTCGCTTTTTGCAAGCGGCTCTCTGAATCAGGACCTATGTGTATTGTAATTAGTGGTGTGCACCGGCCACTTTTCGTGTTTTGTGTTTTGGTTTTGGATCTGGATCTTTCTTCGTGTTTTGGATCTGGATTGCTTTTGCCAAAACCACCCTTCGGTGTTTTGGATTCTGGGTTTTGTGTTTTGGATCTGTATTTTTTTTTAAAAAAGCATAAAAACAGCTAAAATCACAGAATGTGTTGATTTTTCTGCTCCTATGCTATTATTAACCTCAAAACCTTAATTTCCACTCATTTCCAGTCTATTCTGAACACCTCACACCTCACAATAGTGTTTTTATTTCCAAAAGGTTGCACCGAGGTAGATTGATGACTATGCTAAGCGACACGAGTGGGCGGCACAAACACGTGGCCCATCTAGGAGTGACACTGCAGTGGCAGACAGGATGGCAGTTTGAAAAACTAGGCCCCAAACAGTACATAATGCAAAGAAAAAAAAGAGGTGCAAGATGGAATTGTCCTTGGGCCCTCCCACCCACCCTTATGTTGTATAAACAGGACATGCACACTTTAACAAACCAATCATTTCAGCGCCAGGGTCTGCCACACGACTGTGGCTGAAATGATTGGTTCATTTGGGCCCCCACAAAACAAGCTGGCAATTAATCCGGCCCTGCACAAACTGGCTCTACGGAGGCAAGATGTCATCCTCATCCTCCTCATTCACCGATTCCTCACCCTCTTCAGTGTTGTGTACATCCTCATCCTCACAGAGTATTAATTCATCCCCGCTGGAATCCACCACCACAGGTCCCTCTGTACGTTCTGGAGGCTGGTCTCCCTGGAAAAGTTGATAATTAATTTTTATGAACATCATCTTCTCCACATTTTGTGGAAGCAACCTCCTACGCCTTTAGCTGACAAGGTTCCCGGCTGCACTAAAAACTCTTTCGGAGTGCACACTGGAGGGGGGGCAACTCAGGTAAAATAGAGCCAGTTTGTACAGAGGCCTCCAAATTGCCTCTTTTTCCTGCCAGTACATGTACGGACAGTCTGACATGCCTACTTGGATGCTGTCACCGATGTAATCCTTTAACAGACAGACGCACACTTGTTGCTGCTGCTTTGAGGATGCAGGTGCGGCTACAGCCCACACATTTCACAAAGACAGAAAAAAAAAGAAGAATTTTTTTATTGTTTGTGGAGCGCACTTTGAGGGTTACACCACCCTTTAACAGACAGACGCACGCTTGTCGCTGCTGCTTTAAGGATGCAGGTGCGGCTACAGCCCACACAATTCACAAAGACAGGAAAAAAAATAAGAATTTTTTTATTGTTTGTGGAGCGCACTTTGAGGGTTACACCACACTTTAACAGACAGACGCACGCTTGTCGCTGCTGCTTTGAGGACAGTATCATATGCAGTGACAGTAGACTTGTCAGAAATTGTTGGCACGTCCTTCAGTCTGGACCAGATGTCCAAACCGGCCCTTGACTTATGACACAGGCGCATGCTTGGCGCTGCTACTGTGTTGATGCACGTGTGGCTACATCGCACACAAGTCACAAACACATTAAAAAAATACTTTTTTATTTTTTGGAGCACTTTGAGGGTTACACCACCCTTTAACAGAAAGAATGCACGCTTGTCGCTGCTGCTTTAAGGATGCAGGTGCGGCTACAGCCCACACATTTCACAAGGACAGAAAAATAATAATTTTTTTATTGTTTGTGGAGCGCACTTTGAGGGTGTCACCACCCTTTAACAGACAGACGCACGCTTGTCGCTGCTCCTTTAAGGATGCAGGTGGAATCTAGACGGGAATTGAAACAGGGGTCACACTACCTCCATCAATCACTTTATATAGGATCCAAAACCCGTGAGACCCGGAATGCGGGATGATGACGTCTTGCCTCGATTTCAGATCCGAGTCAGGCGGGAAAAGTCGAGCCTAACTCGGATCGGCCTCGGATCGGGGGGGTTCGGGGGGGTTCGGATTTCAGAAATCCGAACCCGCTCACCCTTATTTGTAGTATGTATTAATGCTGAAGTTGAAGCTATTAGGATCAATAGGAAAAATGCAGACACTGGTCATTGGTCATGCACAAGGGTGTGGTACAAAATGTCAAAATTCATAATGTCAACACAAGAATGTGGACATGGTCTGAATGTTGAGACTGAGTATGTTGATATGGACATTATGCATACTTAATGGAACTGTATATGTTAAAATCTAGGGTCAATGCTGTCAACAGATGTTCTATCGTATACTACTATGCGTGCTATATGTATATATATGAGTAGATGGATATAATGTATACAGATGAAAGTAGCATTTATTAAAACATGATATAGCAATTCAGTCCAAATAAAATATAACATATAGCAATGAGTATGTACAATGTGCATCAAGGTAAATGGCAGCACAAATTGGTACCATAAATTAAAAATTATTCCATAAAGTGACACAGTGTCTATAGTTTAAGACCAGCGTATTTCAAAATTACTGCTTAACAGATGGTTAAGAGACCTGTAGTTCTTGAGCAGTCTTCTCAAGGTTATCTTTGTAAAAAATGGAAAATAGCATCCGCCACTATTTGTCAAATATTAGGTCCACTTTTTTCTTCCCTTGGTCAATATTCCCAATGCTGTCTGTATTAATTATATATGACCTGGAACAAGTCCGGTCGAAAATGCTGTATTTTAATCGATGGAAAGTCAGATAGTAATGCTGGGTTCCTTATTCTGATGTCCTAATTAAGGTATTGTATATGCATAGGAGTGCAAGGTGGGATTGGTGTGGTTAGGGTGCATGCAACTCCTACCTTTGGCTTGTCAGCTTCACTTGCAAGTGGTGAGTTCCAGCTTGGCGTGTTCCCAGCCTTGTGTGAACTCGTTGATCTGAGGGGTCCGCGTCTTCCGCCTCCTTCCATGTGTGGTCCCAATCAAGCGCCAGCAATGCGGGCAGCAGGTCTGGATCCCCCCAGTAGAGCTCTTACCACGGGTCCAGGTCACCTGTTGCTGTAGCGATGTGGGCTGCGCGTGTTGGAGCATGTAATTCTGTAGTTAGTGCATGCGCCCTACGCGTTTCTCCCAGGTGGGCTTCATCAGGGACAGTGATTGTGTTGCTATGGGCACAGTCCTTCCTTTTATAGGTGCTTTAATTGCGCTTCAATTCGAACATCGTTAGATAAATTGTTTGTGACTGTGTCTCTAAATAAAAGCAATGAATGTAGTTCTCAGGTTAATTTCCTCCAGATATCTTTACTCAATAAAAATAAGAAAGTGTCTATATAACTTATAACTTTTGAAGCACTCTTACTGGAAGGAGAGAGGGAAAATATTTTAAATAAACAAGAATTCCAATATTTAACACAGCCATATCCAAAAATTCCAGTTTTTTACTTTCTCCCGAAAATCCATAAGGACTGAAATAACCCACCAGGATGACCCATCGTATCAGGAATTGCGTCACTTACCACAAAATTATCAGAGTACATTGATCAGATTTTACAACCTTTTGTATTATTACAACCCAGCCATCTCAAAGACACCACAGAAATACTTAGAACTATTAAATCAAAAGCACTGGGAAAAAGGTTTCCTGCTTGCTTCATTCGATGTGAAAACTTTATATACCTGCATAGACCATCAAAAAGGATGTCAAGCAGTAAAAGAGATCCTAGAAATGAACGATGGGCTCCCAGAAAATCAAATACAATTTATCATCAAAGGATTTACTTCATCTTGCAACACAATTACTTCTGGTATGGGGGCTCCCACAACAGACAGGTTCGCGGGACAGCGATGGGGACAAAATTTGCCCCTATTTATGCAAACCTGTTTATGGCTCACTGGGAGTCAAATACCATCTGGAAGAACAACCTCTACAGGGAGAAAATTGCCATATGGAAACGGTATATACAGGTAGATGACATAATCCTAATTTGGAAAGGCACACAAGAAGAATTGGAGTGTTTCTCATCCTTCATTAACCAAAATGACAGAAATCTGGAATTTAAGTCGACATTCAGCACAAACACAATAGATTTTTTGGATCTGACCATAATGATTGTAGAGGACAAGATTCACACAAAAACCTTCACAAAAGATGTTGACTGTCATACATTTATTCCACCATCAAGTAACCATCATAAGAACTGGATAAGGAGTATACCTAAGGGCCAATTCAAAAGGATCTGTAGGAATTGCTCAGAAATTAAAACATTTGAAGATCAAGCAGGTATGCTTAAGAACAAATTTCTAGAAAAAAAATACAAAACAACCATGATAGACACAGCTCTCCGGGAAGCGAGAGAGATGGACAGGAAAGAACTTTTGACCTACAAAGAAAAGAAGAACCAGGAATTACAACAACCATTATTCATTACCCAATATAGTAATGAACACAAAGATCTGGAACGGATTATTCGTAAAAATTGGCATATCCTTCTAAAAGATGATTCTCTTAAGCAGATACTAAAAGAAAGACCTACATTTGTCTATAGGAGGGCACCAAATATTAATCAAAAACTAGTAAAAAGCTCTCTATCTCCAAGGAAAATCCCTCAAGAAAACAGCACAAACTGGCTTGACACTAAAAAAACAGGCTTTTTCTTCTGCAATCATTGCAGAGCATGCAAGACTTCTAAGAACAACACAAGAACCACTAGCCCCCTTCAGACATTTAATTTCCTACACTACGCAAAAGGAATACAAAATAAAAGGCAAACTCAGCTGCGATTCCAAAAGCATTATTTATTTACTATCATGTCCATGCGGATTACAATATGTTGGACGGACCATAAGAAAATTAAGTACACGTCTAGGAGAGCACATGAGAAATATTGAGAATGGCCTAAGGACACATAGTGTCTCGGATCATTTTAGAACACATCATAACCAAGACTCCTCTTTATTGAGATTTTTAGCTATCTCGCCAGTTAAACCCTCATGACGAGGTGGAAATCATATTAGAACTATGTCTAAAGAAGAAAGTAAATGGATATTTGAACTAAAAACGTTAACACTATGTGGACTTAATACTGATTTCGAGCTCTCCAGTTTTTTTGAATAGGGACTTTTGATCGGAACATATATGGATAACGGGCACCATTTTGGCTCATGGGATACCAACTGAGACAAAGAGACCACTTACAGTCATACCACACGGGTAAACGCCCAAATAAACCATCCGAACTTGGAAGCTAAGAAGGGATGATCCTGTTGAGTAATGGGGAGGGAGACCACCCATGAAATACAGGTACTGTAAGTGAACATCTCACACAGGTACCGGTTGGTATTCCTGAGCTGAACTATCCATCTAAGATGTCCTCTTCCATATAATAAATGCAATACTCTGAGACTTATGGATGTTCTCACATATTAAAAACAGAAGATCAGAGAAATGAATGCCCTAATCTAGGAATTTTAATCACTTATAACCAAGTTTATAAGAAATATAAATAAAGAAATTTTTTTTTATAAACTCTCTCCCTTTTTCTGTACCAAGATCCAGGCCCAGCTGTTTCTTTTTCTTTTTCATTATTGAACTTGTATTTCATCAGATACCATCTATTTATCCTATAGGACCTTTATCCATATGAAAACCAATATGTATAAGACTTAGAGTCCAATAAATCAAATGCATTTGAAACATCCCTCTTCTTTTCCAATATTACCAACCAAGCACCATGGGAAATATTCTTGAATTATGGAAGTACTTAAGCTATCCCAATTTTAATTATTATTTTTACGCATAAAAGCTATTTTTTATTTTTATTTTTTATTTATCATCACTTTTAAACATACAAGCCTTTTTTATATTTGCATCCATTCAGACATTCAAACTACATTACATTTTATTTTATTTTATTTTTCTGTATAAGTTATATAGACACTTTCTTATTTTTATTGAGTAAAGATATCTGGAGGAAATTAAACTGAGAACTACATTCATTGCTGATAATTAGAGACACAGTCAGAAACAATTTTTCTAATGATGTTTCAATTGAAGTGCAATTAAGGCACCTATGAAAGGAAGGACTGTGCCCATAGCAACACAATCACTGTCCCTGATGAAGCCCACCTGGGAGAAACGTGTAGGACGCATGCACTAACTACAGATTTACACGCTCCAACACGCGCCAGCCCACATCGCTACAGCAACAGGTGACCTGGACCCGTGGTAAGAGCTCTACCGGGGAGGATCCAGACCTGCTGCCTGCATCGCCGGTTGATTGGGACCACACACGGAGGGAGGCAGAAGACTCGGATCCCTCAGAACAATGAGTTCATGCAAGGCAGGGAACACATCAAGCTGGAACTCACCACTTGCAAGCGAAGCTGACAAGCCAAAGGTAGGAGGTGCGCACACCCATACCACACAAATCCCACCTTGCACTCCTATGCATATACAATACTTAATTAGGACATCAGAATAAGGAACCCAGCATTACTATCTGACTGTCCATCAATTAAAATACAGCATTTTTGACCGGACTTGTTCCAGGTCATATATAATTAATACAGACGGCATTGGGAATATTGACCAAGGGAAGAAAAAAGTGGACCAAATACTTGACAAATAGTGGCGGATGCTATTTTCCAGTTTTTTACAAAGATAACCTTGAGAAGACTGCTCAGGAACTACAGGTCTCTTAACCATCTGTTAAGCATTGATTTTGAAATACGCTGGTCTTAAACTATAGACACTGTGTGACTTTATGTAATAATTTTTAATTTATGGTACCAATTTGTGCTGCCATTTACCTTGATGCACATTGTATATACTCATTGCTATATGTTATATTTTATTTGGACTGAATTGCTATATCATGTTTTAATAAATGCTACTTTCATCTGTATACATTATATCCATCTACTCATATATATACATATAGACACGCATAGTAGTATACGATAGAACATCTGTTGACAGCATTGACCCTAGATTTTAACATATACAGTTCCATTAGGTGCGCCCTTTAAGATCTTATCCACATACCAATTACTTATTCTGGTGACCTCTGACCTGTGGCAGCCCTAAGGATTTATAATACAATTTTTATATCACTCCCTGTCATAATAGCGCGGATTTCACCCTACTACTATACTATTATGCATACTTGCCTACTCTCCCGGAATAGCTGGTGGTTCCCAAAAATCAGGTTGTGCTCCTGGTGACCCGGAAAGGTGGACAAGTCTCCTAGGTTCTGGGCCACCCAGCCGGGCACAGGTAGCCTATGACTTGATTCACGTCAAATTGCATCATTGTAGCACTGCCCCCTGCTCCACAATACAGTAATCTCTGCATTGCATAGCAGGGGTGAGGCTTCGATGACTAGATGATGTCATCACACCCCCAGACCTGTCCATCTCTGCTGAGACCCACTCCTCCGCCGAGTCCTGCTCCATGCAATGCTGACCTGGCTGTCTCCTCCTCGAGGAAGCAGCCAAAAGGTTGTCAAGTACTGTATGACGTTATGTCGACATAGAGTTTTCATGCAATTGTAGCCCTAACCCTACTCTAACCCACACCACAAAGAAAGAAGCAGAATTCAGAAACCTAGTTTCTATAACCAGGAATACATTACACAAAGCAGAAGAAATCATCATAGAAAGGAAAAAAATCTAAAATCATACGAGACAAGGTTGGGAACACACTCCCAAACAAAGAAGATACCCACACTAAACCCACAAACAATAGAACTACCAAAAGACAGAAAGATAAGGCACAGTCACATAGAAACTCCCACAACCAAGAGACCACTACCCCCCTCCCCACTGATCTATAAAAAGCTACAACTCACAGATCAACAGTACATGTCAAAAATCCACAATGTAAAAAGCACCTCTACAAATCCCAGATAGTAATTGCACTTATATCACTATCCGAGACAGAAACTGATAATTCATTCAACAATTCATTCAGCATGCGCAAAATAGAAGAGGAGCCAAGCACCGCACATTATGAGAGTCTAGCAAGACTATCACTAGAAAAAGCATGGATTAACACTACGAGAGGTAGCCAGATAAACACAAACACACAAGTCAGTACCATCACCGAAACACCAGCCCAACTCAGGGAAACACGCACCAACAACGAGACTCACCAAAACCATGATCAATGGGCACTTCATTTTGTAGACTTAGAGGTAGGCAACCATACCTGCCAACAACCAACAAAACAATCAACACAAACAACCACCAGACACAAAAGAAAGTTAAACCAATGAGACAAGGATGCAGAAGGGGACACGGACTGAAATCACACACAACAAACCACAGAACCACGACACCGTCCACTGTATGAATTTTCAATTTAAGCGAACACATATTATCAAATGAGGACATCACACTACTCAATAAGGGACTTCAGTTTGCTCCTCACAAGGAACTCAACAAATTTGAGATTTACCTCGATGTACACAGGGTCATCAGGCGATTGACACTCAAAAAATACTTCATGTCACACCCAGCCACCAAATCACCACCAAAAGAAAACACAGATAAGTACAAAACATTCTACACTCAGACCCCCATCCAGCTTTTACTTCAGTCACCTCAAATGGCATCTGGTCCACATTAGGAACCTCACCACCAAAGAACAGAAAGCACTTACCAGACTACAGCAAAACCGCAACCCCATAATCAAACCGGCAGTCAAAGGTAGGGGTTTAGTATTACACAAGAAATCAGACTATATTGCAGAATCACAACAACTACTACAAGACTCTGATACTGGCAAGTTACTCAGACAAGACCCGACCCAGATCTTTCACCAAACACTAAGCAACATACTCAAAACAGGACTAAAGGATGGTATCCTGAATAAACAAAAACATGACTTCATACATAACCCACATTCTGTCATTCTGGTCTTCTACTAACTTTCAAAATTGCACAAACATGCCATAAATCCCACCAGCAAACCCATCATATCTGGCATTAACTCCATATCAACAAACCTATCCCAGTACATAGACCATTTCTTACAGCCATACATCAAACAACAAAAATCATACCTTCAAGACACCACACACATACTCAAAATACTGGAAGGGGTCACTTGGGGTGATGACTACCTGCTGGTGACTAGCGATGTCACAGCCCTATACACAATCATTGACCACCAACAAGGACTTGACAGTATACTTCTTAGACAAAGATCCCACTCTAGTCTAACTACAGGCAACATTCATTCTTAAAAGCATACACTACATACTGACACACAATTAATTTTGGTTTCACAGTGACTTCTTGTGACAGAAGACAGGGACAGCCATGGGACCATATTTGCCCCCAGCTATGCCAACCTGTTCATGAGCAAATAGGAAGACTCCCACATCTGGTCCAGGCATAACTGGTAGGCAAATCTGGTTATGTGGACTAGATACAACAATGATGTATTTTGCATCTGGAAAGGACCATTACACACCCTTACTGACTTCCTGACCCACATCAGCGACAACCTTAGGAACATTCAAATCACAACTCAGTATAGCAAGATGGACATAAACTTTTTGGACCTACACATCTTCATTGATTAACAACAGATACACATGAAAACATTCCACAAACAGGTTGATGAAAATAACTACATACTCTCCAGCAGTGGTCATCACCCCAATTGACTGAATAACATCCCAACAGGTCAATTTAAATATATCTGATGGAACTGTTCTAGACTCAGACTATTATGACCAATGAAAAGAGTTGAAACAACAACTTATAAGGGAAGAAATACGACAGTAAAACCAAGCAAACTACACTCACCAAGATAGGTAATGAAGACAGAACACTACTTCTCAACTATAAGGAACACAAAGATGATCACCTAAAAAGCACCATTCTGTTCGTCACACAATACAACACCAGTGCAACACAAATTGGAAAGATCATGAACAAACACTGGCAGTTACGCCTTAAAGATGAACAGCTCGCAGAAGTACTCCCAGCACGTCCTAAAGTCATCTACAGAAAAGACCCAAATATCAAGAGCAAACTAGTATTCAAACACATCCCACCACCAACACTTACACAAATGACACTAGGGAACAACATCACGTGAGAAGGCTTCTTCCATTGTGGCACTTGCAACAACTGTCATACTTTGGGCTACAGCAGCACTAAACCAACTGCCACCTTTTCCTTCGCACACACAGCTAAAACATACAGAATCCGAGAATATATTGTATGCAACACAAGCCATGTGATATACCTACTGGAATGCCCCTGTGATTGCTAATACATAGGAAGAACCATTAGACCACTCAAAGTCAGAATAGCCGAACATCTTAGGAGCATCACAAATATAGCAGATAACCACAATGTCCCATTAAATTTTTGGGAGAAACACCAGAGCAACATCAAGGGCATCACATTTCTGGGTATCAAAACCATCACCAAAAACTGAAGAGGGGGTGACCAAATAAAAAGATTGAACAAGAAAGAACTTAAATGGATGTTCACCTTGCAAAGATTTATACCACAGTCTCATATGTCATCTCTAACTAACCATGTTCCAACCACGAAGCATTCCATCACTCCCGCCTTAGCTTTCATCCATCTTACCTCATGATATTTTCACCACCACACCCCATGTATCATCATGCCCTCACCCCACATCAGTCCTAGCCTCTTCCCCATAGACCACCCACCCCTTACATCCCCCATGTGACTGTTCCCTACCCCAAACCACCATAGATATGACCATCCCGGGTCTAGTTTACATAGACCTATTTACAGAAACATATAACACCCACTCCCCTCCACCCCCACATCCCTCTCCTACTGTACATACTTTTTTTCCCCATATCCATTACTCAATACCCTTTTTCACACCACATACTTTTTTACCCTAGCCCACACACCCCACACCCATCTGGATCCATTCCAACATAGCCCCCCTCCTCCATATGGCCTTATACACAAAAACTGATCCTGTTTATTGTCATAGGTTTAAACTAACATTATTAACTCTGGCACTGTCACAACCGGGTACTGTGACTACCTCTTGCAGGGAATTGAGGGGAGTGATGGACTAAGTCTCCCAATTGTGGTCAAATCCAGGTTTGGCAAGACCTGTGCAGAGGCACAGAGTCTAACTCACTTGGTGGTTTTCTCCAGTGACCCCTCCAATTGGGATATGGTTTTGGCTGCACCAAGTGAGCAGGTCACGGGCCTCTGGACAGGTACCTGGGAGTGAGGAGAGACCGGAGTAATATACTGAAGACCACTAACACAGGGACAACTGGGAGTAACACAAGGGAATTGAAAGGACTGAAACACAGTATAAGATGATGCCACTTGGGGCGCACTGGGAGAGCAGACAGGACTTGTATAGAACGTAGGGATGAAGTACACAAGGATGTGTATTTTGTACACTAAGGTGTGGCTCCTGACACACTGGCAGATGTTTTGAGATTAGTACACAGGTATGTGTAGTTTGTACACTAAGGTGCGGGTCCTGACGTACTGGCAGATGACGAGATCCGTACACAGGAGTGTGTATTTGTACACTAAGTTGCAGCTCTGGATGCACTGGCAGATGTTGAGATTTGTACACCAGAATGTATATTTGTACACTGGACTAATTGTTGTTCGTTTTTTTGTCCCCAAAGTTTTAGAATTTGAAATACCCTTTCCAATTTGATGAATTTGCTGCCAGTGACGTAGCAGGGAGGAAGTTCCAAGATGGTTAAGGTCCTTACCCCAACTCACTGTTACTTGGCAATGGTTAAGAATGGCTTGCAAAAGGTTGTCCGGATTTGGGTGAAAATAATTCCACACAATGGAAGTGGATTTTTTGGTCCTTTGCCCAGGCATGCAACAATGGGATTTTTCCCAGCATGGGCAACAACTGTTGCCTGATTTTCAGTTTTTACACAAACATCCTCCGCAGCAACATCATCATCAGCAACATCCTCATCATCCTTGTTGCTATCGCCAACTACATAAATATCCTCCTCATTCTCCCCGTGCAATTCCACAGAAGCATCCTCGATTTCTACATCAGCATGTTGACTTGTGCTGCTCATCCCCACATTTGCAGAGGGCACACAAATGGTGGAAAAATGATCCTCTTCAAGTACAGTATTAGAAAGGTCAGGCTCATACATGGCAACCGCGGACACACTTGGGGATCTGTGACTTTTCGGAGACAATTTTAATTGTTTTTGGTACCCCTTCTACAAACAGAAGGGCTTAAATCATCACCAGTCATAAATAAAGGCAAGGCCTTATCCTTTCCTTGCCACTTCATGTAGTGAATGGCATATAGCCAATTTTTTGTTTATCTGAAACTGACTTAGCTTTAGATTTTTTTGCTTTTACAGGGTAAAAGCTGATTTTTTTAGCCTGACTTTTTGGCCTGACTTAAGCCCCTTGACAGACAGCAGCACAGAACCCCTGCACACCTACGTTGCTGACAAGTGTGGCTAACACACACAGAAAAAATGTTTTTGTTTTTTTTTCACACTGGGGGTGAAGAGCACCCCTTATGGACAGAGCACACCCCGGACAACACAGCAGAACAGCCAGCTCTATGGACTACAGCCAACCAGTCCCTATATATGGACAATAGACAGCCAGCTCATATGGATGGACAGGACAACCTCAGTCACAACAACAGCCAGCCAGCCCCTATATGGACAACAGCCAGCCCTTAAGCAGCACAACTGTAACCAGCCCCTTTGCATAGCAGCACAGCTCCCAGCTCCCTCCCTCTTCACTCTCCACAGCCGGAATGAAAAATGGCAGCGATCGCGGGATCTTTATAGAATCCAAAACCTGCAAGAATCCGACAGGAGGATGTTGACGGTTTGCCTTGTTTTCAGATCCGAGTCAGGCGGGAAAATCCGAGTCGACTCGGATCTGACTCAGATCCCCTAAGTTTGGGTGAGTTAAATTCTCAGGGAACTGAGGGCCTGAATCAGAGCCACTCGTAAGCGGCCGCTCATTCGCTCTGAGCGATATTCGCACAACTGCCCATGCATATGGTTCACAATGCGCATGTGCAAACCAGTCATTGCGGTCGGAAATCGTGCGCTCATAAAACAACGAGGGCTGCTAATTTGATTGACAGAATGTACCATTTGTGGGTGGTAACAGGGGAATGTGCTTGAAAACGGCAGAGTGGAGATCCGAACGCAGGCGTGCCTATCAGTCAAAATGGCGTTTAATGGGAGTGCATAATTAGTAAAGGAGCGTCATCAACCACGTCACTTGGTTGTCTTTTAGCCTGAACTGCTTTTTGTTTTATGCACAGTTATGACAATGAGCTTTTCCATATCATGGGCAACAACTGTTTTCACTGGGGCCTGATTTACACCAAAAACATCCTCATCATCAGCATCTTTGTTAGTGTCAGCTACATAAATATCCTCCTCATCCTGGTGCACTTCCACAGAAGCATCCTCGATTTCTGTGTCAGCATGTTAACTTGTGCTGCTCATCCCCACATTTGCAGAGAATGCACAAGTAGTGGAAGGAGGCTACTTTTTGAGTACAGTTTTGGAAAGGTCAGGCTCACACGTGGCACCAGCTGACACACTTGGACTCTCCTCAGGGATTTGTGACATTTCTGAGTGCACAATTGGTTCCTGTGCCTTAACACTTTTCATTTTATTGACACATCTACAGGGAGAAGGGCCTACATCATCATAAGAGGCAGAACAATCAGTCATAAATAAAGGCCAAGGCTTTATCCTTTCCTTGCCACTTCGTCTGGTGAAAGGCATATTGCCAATTTTATGTCTTTCTGTAGACAACTTTCCCTTTGATGTTTTTTCTTTACCACTGTAAAAGATTGCTTCCTTGATTTTAGATGCCCTGACTTAAGCCCTGTATTCCCTTTTGCATCGGCTTTAGTAGATGACGTAGATAGACTAGTATCATCATGACTGGTGGCACTGGCAGTATGATAAGCCTACAGTGCCACTCACAATATGGCCAGCAGAGTCACAGTGTTTTGGATACACTGGGGGGGTGGGGTATGGCATGCAGAGTCACAGTGTGGGGTACAGCACAAAAAATATTTGTAACTTTCTTTAACTTATTATATTTTTTAATTTTATTAAAATTTTAGTTCCTTTTTTTTTTACAGCCCATGGACGGACAGCACACTAGATGGACAGCACACTAGATGGACAGCACAACCCTGGACAGCACACCCCTGGATTAGCAAAGCAATGATAAATAATACAGCACCCTGGACAGAGCACAGCACACCCTGCCTGGATTGGACAACAAAGCCCAGCACAGCACACCCCTGAATTGGCCAACACAGCCCAGCACTGCACACACCTCTATTGGACAACACAGCCCCCCTTGGACGAAGCACATCCCTGACTGGCTGCTAATTTGATTGACAGAATGTACCATTTGTGGGTGGTAACAGGGGAATGTGCTTGAAAACGGCGGAGTGGAGATCCGAACGCAGGCGTGCCTATCAGTCAAAATGGTGTTTAATGGGAGTGCATAATTAGTAAAGGAGCGTCATCAACCACGTCACTTGGTTGTCTTTTAGCCTGAACTGCTTTTTGTTTTATGCACAGTTATGACAATGAGCTTTTCCATATCATGGGCAACAACTGTTTTCACTGGGGCCTGATTTACACCAAAAACATCCTCATCATCAGCATCTTTGTTAGTGTCAGCTACATAAATATCCTCCTCATCCTGGTGCACTTCCACAGAAGCATCCTCGATTTCTGTGTCAGCATGTTAACTTGTGCTGCTCATCCCCACATTTGCAGAGAATGCACAAGTAGTGGAAGGAGGCTACTTTTTGAGTACAGTTTTGGAAAGGTCAGGCTCACACGTGGCACCAGCTGACACACTTGGACTCTCCTCAGGGATTTGTGACATTTCTGAGCGCACAATTGGTTCCTGCGCCTTAACACTTTTCATTTTATTGACACATCTACAGGGAGAAGGGCCTACATCATCATAAGAGGCAGAACAATCAGTCATAAATAAAGGCCAAGGCTTTATCCTTTCCTTGCCACTTCGTCTGGTGAAAGGCATATTGCCAATTTTATGTCTTTCTGTAGACAACTTTCCCTTTGATGTTTTTTCTTTACCACTGTAAAAGATTGCTTCCTTGATTTTAGATGCCCTGACTTAAGCCCTGTATTCCCTTTTGCATCGGCTTTAGTAGATGACGTAGATAGACTAGTATCATCATGACTGGTGGCACTGGCAGTATGATAAGCCTACAGTGCCACTCACAATATGGCCAGCAGAGTCACAGTGTTTTGGATACACTGGGGGGGTGGGGTATGGCATGCAGAGTCACAGTGTGGGGTACAGCACAAAAAATATTTGTAACTTTCTTTAACTTATTATATTTTTTAATTTTATTAAAACTTTTAGTTCCTTTTTTTTTTACAGCCCATGGACGGACAGCACACTAGATGGACAGCACACTAGATGGACAGCACAACCCTGGACAGCACACCCCTGGATTAGCAAAGCAATGATAAATAATACAGCACCCTGGACAGAGCACAGCACACCCTGCCTGGATTGGACAACAAAGCCCAGCACAGCACACCCCTGAATTGGCCAACACAGCCCAGCACTGCACACACCTCTATTGGACAACACAGCCCCCCTTGGACGAAGCACATCCCTGACAGCCTGGGACTCAGCAAGCAAATTTTGCTGATTACCGCCGGGAGGTACTTATATACATACCAAAACCTGCGAGAATCTGACAGTGGGATGATGATGTTTTGCCTCATTTTGGGATCCGAGTTAGGTGGGAAAACCCAAGCCGAACATGGATCTCGGCCCGGATCGCAAAGTTCGGGTGGGTCCAGTTCTCAGAGAACAGGACCCGCTAATCTCTAATTTGTATTAGTGTTTGGATACCTCCCACTTGCTTAGAAAGGGATAGATGGCTCATGCAAGTTTTTATCCAATTCTTGCCTTTGATTTTAGAGTTTAGCCCTCGGAAATTGTGATGGCCTATGCCTAAGTAAAGTGTACACTGAATACTCGCTGTTCTTTCTTCTGCCGCCATACTTCTGTAGTTTAAAAATAAAGATGGCCGTTATTTGGTTTTATGTCTTTATTTTAGTTAAGTTTTAGATTGTTAAGAAGGTTTTGTTTTTTATGGTTTTCATCTGTCATCTGACTATAGATAGCATATAACTTAGAGAACACAGTAAAAGAAAATATAAGTCCTTAAAAAAGGAAGTACTCCTGTCACTACTATAAAATATGCATAAGGTATTGCAGAATGTTTTTGGATGATCTAGAGCACAGGTTCTCAAACTCAAACAGTGCATATTTTCCAGGTCTCCTCACAGAATCACAAGTGAAATACTTACTCCACCTGTGGATCTTTTAAAATGTGTCAGTGAGTAATGAATACACCTGTGCACCTGCTGGGTGACCTGGAAAATGTGACCTGTGTGGGGTCCTGAGGACCGAGTTTGAGAACCTCTGATCTAGAGGAACCACTGCTAATCCCTGAACTTTTTTCTCTAGACATTAAGGTGATGATCATTCTGCAACTATGTAATTAATTTGCGCTAACAGAAAAGAAAGGGTTGGGTACGGGATGCTGGCGCTCGAGGTCCCGGTGGTCAGAATCCTGACCCTGGTATCCTGACAGGATTAGGATACTGACACCTGTCCTAACTCTACCCATAACCCTCCCTCCCAGCTGCCTAAACCTAACCCTCCCCCCAGTGCTTAAACCTATCCCCCCCCTCCTCCAGAGCTTAAACCTGACCCTGCCTCCTTAATGAGTAACCCTAACCCTTCCCCTAGTGCCTAAACCTAAACCTAACCCTCCTATACTACTTACCATTGGGATGTCGGCGCTGGGATTCTGACTGGTGTCGGGATTCCCGGAGCTGGCATTCGAAGCACTGGCATCCCAACAGCCGGAATAGTGACTGCATATGATGTACAGTTATAAAGTTCAGTTGTGAGTGAGTGTATGATTAACTTCTGTTGCTGATTTACCAGATAAAAATCAATCAGCAATGAAAAGGCTGTGGTTAAATAAAATGATGTGAAATATTGTTAATCTACCTGCTGCTCTCTAATTCTGACATTTTATGGAATGTGACATTGACAATTGCCATTTGTAAATTAATTTTAAATTAGTTCTCTATAATACTTTTTGCCATTATGGATTTGATATGTTTAATAATAATGGAGGTGTGAGGTGGTAACCAATCATTTATTCATTTATTTTTTAATTTTACTTTATTTAAATTATTGAAATAGATTAAATAAAATGTCTGTCATTATATATTTTTTATATGGATCATTTTATATGAATTAATACTTGTTATATGAATTAATACTTGATATATGAGTTTAGGATCTCCAAACATGTGATACATCTGTCCTTGCTTAATTGAAGATCGTTCCTGGCACCAAAAAGGGAAAAGGGAAAAGTATCTATTAGAGCCCTCATCTGTATCCACTAAACTTAATTATTGGAGGTATATCTTTGTTACATGTGAAACAGAGATCATTGTCTCTGAGGAAACGGACGGATGCATAAGGGCTGAGAAACGCGTTAGCCCACTTCTGTTTCACATCCACTTTATGGACTTCATAGGAGTACCATACAGATTTCAATAGATGGCTCATCACGGTGATTTTGAACCATTTACTGCCGAATATCCGACGGAGGTCAGAGTTTGCCAGCACGGCCTTTCTACTATGGCCGCTCACCAGCTGATATTGAGCTCATTGTTCTTCTCGGCTCTACCGCACACGGAGCCCCGTTAGCCGACAGCAGAGGCTAATATCTGACGGAGGTCAGAGTTTGCCAGCACGGCCTTTCTATTACGGCCGCTCACTAGCTGATATTGAGCTCATTGTTCTTCTCGGCTCTCCCGCATACGGAGCCCCGATAGCCGACAGCAGAGGCTAACAACAGGTATTGCTGCAGACAGGACGTGGCATGGACCAGTCCTCAAACGTTTATTGAGCAGCTCTACTTCAGTGGTTATTCCCGATTGAACTTTCCCTGCCACCGCACTTTATATTCATATTTATTCCCTTACATTGATAGGAGGTCAGCACATCTATTGTCCGGTGAGAGGTACATCAGAACGGCATTCCGGACACTGCCATCTGTTAAGTGAAGTCTGAACTGGGAGCCACAACCATAAGGTCAGCCAGTATTGTGCACAATACCACAGCTAATATACTTATACCAGGATTATTTTTACTGGTTTTATCCTCAATATTCGAGACTATTATTTTTCTACAGATAGAGGTGCACTAATAATTTAGTATAACACAAACAACATATTGAATGTTCAAAATTTTGTGTTTTATTTAATTTTAATACATGTATATGTTTTATTGATGTCAACAGTATTCAGTTTATTATATATTATGTGTATTTACTCATTTATTGTGATATATTGCCAGTTTTAATTTATTATTTATTATCCATTAAGAATAAAGTACTATTTTTGATTTGATTGTTAAATCTCGTTGCGCTTTCATCCATTTCTGATTTACCAGATACTAAGACAACATTTAAGGGGTATGTTTACCAATTAGATTCTAGGTATTATCTTCTAGAAGGTGCTAGTTAAATGTTAAGTAGAATCTGATTGGTTGCTATGAGCAACATCCCCATTTCTAAAAACTCTCACTTTAGTAAATATACCCCCCAGAGCATTAGGTTTTAGCAACAGCTGGAACAGAAACATTTTACGAGATGAGGGGGCCATGTGCAGTTTCTGCACTGGACCCTCTTAGCACTGTTGCATGCACAGGCTAGAATCTGGCATACATGCGCATACCTCTGGCACCATTTTCCTGGAGGTTTCTTCCAAGGTGACCACAGCTGCCGTACAGGGTATATTTAATGGGTGTAGAGTGTGTAGTGTGGGCCTGTGTGCCCTGCAAACCCTGTACTTATTATGGATACACCACTGAGAAAATAATCTTTCTGTTTAAAAGAAGCTTCTCCAAGTCAAAATAAAATCCTGTGTTTCTTATGTAGCTAAAATCAGCTGTATTATACATATATTCCGGAGCTACAGTATAAGGTGATATCTCAGGTGTATATATTAAAATGTTATAGAAATACAGAATAAAGTTGGCCATACAATTCCCAGCTAGTCCGAACGACTAGTTTGTGTGATTATTTGCTACTGAATCATTCGCAACCTGAAAATTACTGAAGAAGTGGTGTGGTTCGTCCGGTCTGGTTTTCGACCCATCCAACCGTCGTTCAGCCACATTCCCAATGTGAATGGAAATTGCCTCCATACATATTGTAGTGTATGGAGGCGCTGCCATTATCAGTCAGTCGCTCCTTCCCTCTTCCTTGTTGGCTGGTTGGAGGCACTATCATGGAGTGTATGGCCAGCTTTGCATATGCCCCACTGAAAAGAAAAATATGATAGTTAAGACATCTTAAAATTAAATTTGATAGGTGGAGCATACGACTAGGGGCCTGTTTCAGAGATGGATGCAATACCGATTCCTTCGCAAATGTCCAATGTTTTTCGTACTGCGCATGTGTAGGAGTCACACTGCACTTGTGCATGATGGTCTTATGTTGGCGGTCGCAGAGAGGATTTATTTGCAAAGTGATTGACAGTCAGGGACTATTTGTGGGTGGTAATGAGGTGGGGATGGCGACTCAAATGCAGGCGTGTTGCTACTGCTTTGCGGGGAAGTCACAGGCTTCGACTTCGATCCTGTACGTAGTTGTTAAGGCTTCATCATCTTAGTTTTGTTGCCCATTCTGTGAGGCTATAGGGTTACTTAGAAGCAGGGCATTTAAAGAGAGGAGGAGGTACATGTGCAGTCTCTGTCTGGGGCCCCCTCCTCTCTCTCTGGCGGCCGACTGTGCACTGAGTGCAGTGCCGCACCGGTAGACTCTGGGCATTAGTGTGTGCAGTCTACAGCGCATGAGCAGGTCATCGGGAAAATGAGCGTGGTGGACATATTCCAGTTGATTTTGACAGCGCTGACAACAGCGCCGACGTGGGATTCCGGCGGCGGAGTGGTAAGTATTAAAAATATGGGTGCAGGGTGTGCGATGTGGCCCCCCAGAACCCATTATAGAAACGCCCCGCTAAGAAGTCCGATTATCCAGCGATGTGCGTCTGATGGCTTTGTACTCAAGCACCGGATCTGCAATGCCGTCGGTGGGTGTCTCAATACAAATTTCAGTGACTGCGACATTTGCATATTTCTGCACAATCCCTGCATACGGGATCGCAGCAGCAAAGGCATTTGTGTCCATCTCTGAATCAGGCCCTAGATACATGTTTAAAAGTAAACTGAAAAAACATAAATAGCATCAACATTATCATGATAAAATACATATGGCTAATCCTATTAGCCACGATGATCTCGCCGGTGTGAGTCATCGCGGCAGTGGCCACACTTTACGGCAGCCCGGATTTGAATGATATTGCTCGCAGCCCCATAGGGCTCCGAGCAAAATGATGTGAATCCAGGCTCGGGTCGGGTAGTGAAGGGTGCGAGATGCGGTGCCGTTGCCGACGTTTAAACGCCGTTGCAACTGCACATCGCACCCTTTGCACCTAATAGGATTAACCCCATACAGTATGCCATTTACCAAGCAGTGTTAGGTCATTGGAGATTTAAAAGTTTTCATGCCCACTGTTTATGTGTAACAGTAGGTAATACTGAAATATTTTTCCTTTATTGTATACGGGTAACAAGATGGCTGCCATTATCTAAGAGAAACTGTAAAGATAGCATTTATTGTATTTTGATTGAATGCTGTAAATAAAGCTGTTGGCTCTGGATCTGTTTTTCCTGTGCAATGATTTAAAAGAAAACATTTGTCCCTAAAGGGAAAAAGACAGACGGTGAAGGCAGTTGTCGAAGAAATCTTGTGCTTAGTACAATACTGTGTAACCATGTGAGAGAATGCTGGCAGCGTAGGCAATAAATGGAATACTGTATAATGCAAGAGAACGTGAGAGCAATGAAAGTGTTGTGATTATTTTGAGAACAATAGTTTATGTATATTGTATATATTTACTCATCTTATCATTTATGCACATTGTTTATGTTATTTACTCAACTTATCATTCATGTACATGATGGACCAGATACAGAGGTGCACGCAGTTACCGTCGTGAATACACCTTTTTAGCAGAGCCACAGTGGTGATAATAATATACAAATGCTATTTTCAGCTTTGTGTACTAGTGTGCGCCGGAATGGGCAAGCCCTGAGATGCCCAAATTCAGTGCCTGTGCATGCTGCAATACCTCTGGTGGCTTTGAACAATACACCATCACGTGCACAATCAACAATTGCACCAACAGATGCATTGTCTCCTGAAATCTGGCTAAACATGGCCTATGTGGCTCTGTGTCTGGGAATCCAGGGTTATTACTGACACGCCCACAACACTCCCATAACATGCCCTTGCTGAAGATTTTTTTGCGTTAATTTCAGGCCATCTTCCAATCACCACCCACCACCACAACGGTCCCATACGCAACAGCGCAATTGTGCATACACACAGGGAAACGCATGCACCATGGAGGTTTTCAGAATATTTTGCACATGCACAAAGAAAATAATCACTCATCTGCGTGATCATCGGCATTGTTTGCACAACTGAAACAGGCCCATATATGTTCTTTATGTGTCATTGATGTGCATTATATATGTTAAAAGATATACAGAATGGGCGCTATGTAAAATTAATTTAAAAAAAGTGAAAAAAGTTGTAATGTGCACTCATCTGCTGCCCTTACACTTGCAAAACACGGATTCTTACAATGAAGTATACCAATTTCTAAAAATTAATTTAGGCGCTGCTATAGAGTTGCTGTGTAAAAATGTATACATTAATTTAATAGTCTTATATTAATAATAAAAATTATAATAATAATATATAAAAAGTAAACACATCTTATGAATAGCACATGTGAAAAGGGAATTCAACACCGCATACTGAAGGATACACAATTCAATAATTAAATCTGTAGCCACAGAAACAAACCGAAAAATCCAAACTGCATGCATATAATTATTTATAATTGCTCTCAACAGTGTTATTATGAACTTTGTCTGGAGTTAGAATGTGGTCTACTTGAAAAAAAAAAATTCCTTTATAGCAATGGTTCACAAACGTTTTCAGTTTGAGGCACTCTCAGGGTCTCCATAATTTTTTCAAGGCACTCTTATGCCAAAATAATTCCAGAGCAGTCCCGTTTGTAGTTCGGTCAAAATAACGTAATAAGCATTTAAAAAAGAAAGAGAAAAACTTTGCTATTCTTACCTATTGCCTCCTCTGTCTCTCTCTTACTGCCCTCAATGTCTCTCTTCAATTGTCTTCATCTCTTCCATTGTTCCCTCCATCTCTTTCCATTTGCCTCCTTCATGTCTTTCCCTTTGCCCCCTTCATGCCTATCCTTTTGCCCCCTCCATGTCTCTCCATTTGCCCCCTCATGTATCTCCTATTGCCCCTTCCATGACTCTCCCTTTGCCCCCTCCATGTCATTACATTTGCCCCCTCCATGTGCTCCATTTCACCCCTCCATGTGTCTCCATTTGACCCCCCATCTCTCTCCATTTGCCTCCTTCATGTCTCTCCCTTTGCCCCCTTCATGCCTATCCCTTTAACCCCTCCATGTCTTTGAATTTGCCCCCTAATGTATCTCCCATTGCCCCCTCCATGACTCTCCATTTGCCCCATCCATGTCATTCCATTGCCCCCTCCATGTGTCTCCATTTGACCCCTCCATGTGTCTCCATTTGACCCCTCCATGTCTCTCAATTTGCCCCTCTCCATGTCCCCCCTTACTACCTTTAGTTGTGACCACCAGCGCCGTTCTGCAGCATCGCTATTCAGATCAGTCACTTCTTGTCTGATCTTCCACAACACTGTGTTGTAGGACCCCATTCAGCTTTAAAGTGACAGCTTTCCCCCAGCTCATTGCAACAACCCCTGTGTGCCTTTCATCTCTACTCCACACCAACAACTCCTCTCCCACAATATATATATATAAAAAAATATATATATATTTTACACATAAAAGAAAATACACTGGCCACGTCACCCCAGTGACGGTGCGGCACCCTGAGCACAGTTTGGGAACTACTGCCTTATAGGGTAAATTATCAGCCTTGGAGAAACTAGTCAAAACTTTCTGTTTAATAAATGTATATCTATATAATAAGTGAGGAAGCATGTCTGTCCGTCTTTTTGTCCTTTATGCATGGCCAGAGTTTTGGACCTAGCTCCACCAAACTTGGCATGCTGGTGTAATGTGTCCAGGATTGGGTTTTTGCCTAGGATTGAACTTTGTCAGGAACACACACTGTCACACAATCACTAAAAATGGGGACACTCTTAAATTACACAGGTTCCAGGGCTAGCTTCAAAAACCTGTGAAAAAGCTACAAAAGTATTGTTTTCATTTCTGAGCAAACTTGATGATTTATGCAAGTTCATATTAAATCCAGAGGCTCTGTGTTCATATGCAAGGGCATAACTTTGTGTGCCACATAGCAAGATCTTAAACGGGCCCTCCCAAAACACATACATTTGCCCACACACAGAGCCTATTCATGTTATGTCACACAGACCCCATTCAGATTATACAACACAGAGCTCAATCAGGTTATGCCACTCAGTACTACCCATTATACACATTATGCCATGCAGTAGTGGTGACCCTTATACATTATGCTACACAGTAATGCCTCTTACACTACACAGTAATGCCCTTTACACATTATATTACACAGTAATGCCCTTTACTAGTACATAGTACTAGTGCCCCATAAAACACATTATTCCACACAATAGTAGTGCTCCATATAGCACATTATTCCACACAATAGTAATGCCCCTTACACATTATGCCCCCCCAGCAACTCACCTCCTCATATCCTCCAGCAGACTCTCTCCTCCCCCTGTGTGCCATCAGCAGCCAGCAGGTGTGGATTTGGGGCTGGGCAGCCAGCTAGTTACAGCTGGTGCAGCAGCAGGCAGTGGCAGACATGGACAGTCAGTGCAGGCACAATTTGAATCTGGTGCCATTTGTGAACCAATCGGAGCTCATGGACTTGTAGCCAATCAGGAGCTGCCACTGCTGATTGGCTGTTGGTCCATGAGTTCTGCTTGCCTCATGACCTGCGGTGTATCTCCATGACGGCCTGCCATTGTGCCAGCTATAACCAACTGGCGGGCCGGCACCAAATCAACATTGCTGATACCCAGTCCCCCCTCAATGGCCCTGACTAGACTGGTCCACCTTGTGTGCATGTCTGGATGCAGGGGATGTGGTGGACAGCAGTTTCGTCCACCATTGGCTGGTGAATACTAACATAATCCCAATATATTATGTCATTATAGAATCATTAGTATCATATACAGGTAGTTAGATCATTGTTAGTAGCATCTGATTTTCTACTGGATCCTTATAGATAAATACAATTGCATAATGATGAGGTCTTAAGAATAAAACTTAAATATTGTATGGATGCAACTGATTATTTCAACTTATGAAAAGAATGTAGATAGAAAAGTGTATATTTTTTTAGAATGACCCTGGGTATACAAGGAGGTCTCCATTCCATTGGAGTTAAAGATTGGACTTTCAATCAGGAAAAAGATTAGAAAATTTCAAAATACTTTTTGGAGTAACTGTTTTATATGAAGTCAGTAGATGTCAAAATTACATTAACTGTTAAGAAAAGCAATAATACCAAATAGTTTACCAGATACAGTGGATTTAAAAATAGTCCAATGATTTTGATTTATGTTGCATGTTAAGCTTCTAGTTTGGTTATGCTTGTAACGTCCTTTAAAATACAAAATATTCCTGTGTTCCTGAACTTTCACTTAAAATATTAAAATAGCTAGTAATCCTAAATGTGAATACCTTACTGTAGTCCTGATACTAGCTCTGTAGCCATATACTGAAAATACAATCACAATTCAAAAGGTCTGCAACTGCTTGTAACATTATATTATATACATCTGGTATGTGTAATTTCTAACTTTTTTGTTCATTGTAATCCTGCATTCTACTGCATTCTATATTTTGTGAAATCATGCATTTTATGGTGAAAATTGAAAATATCCTGCTTTACCACCATTGTCTGTGACTGTCATTATGCAGATGGAGTTCAATTACAGTAGTGTATGCATAGTGTAAATAGGGTGATTTTGCTCTGTGCATGCCTGATGCTGGGTACATACTAAATGATGTGCACCCAGCATGCTCTTGCTAATGATGGGACCCAGTGTGGGTCTTCCCATTGGCAAGTGCATATACACTTGCCGATGCTGGGAGCGACAGAGTTACAGTGGGGGCCATGCTGCATTCAGCCATCAGACCTGCATGCGGAGTGCACATCCTTAGCGACATATCCAGTACACCTTGGCCGATGAGGACGATATGCCGTCTGATTCGCCGGATCGGACAACATATCGTTTTGTGTGTACCCGGCTTAAAACACGCCAAAAGATTTTGCTCTGTCCGTGGCAGCATACATATGCGACCACATCTGTGAGGATGATAATTATCTTCAAATAGCGGATGTTAGTTCGCTTCATACTGTGATGAAACATGAGAATGGTCTTGAAGCAGTTTACTTTTTTATTTTTTAGAAAAAAAAGCACCCTGGATAAAGATATGAAAGAGTTTATCCTGAAAGGGATACATTTCATATTAATCAATAACTACTTCCATCTTAAAAACACATTTTATCTCCAAAAGTTGGGCACTGCCATGGACACTTAGTTCGCCCCCTGCTTTGCAAACACATTTATGGGGTGCTAGGAGAATGAGGTGATATGGGATAATAACCCCCATAAGGCAAAACTAGTGTCCTGGTTATCATTTTAAGGATGATATTGTATTTATTTGAAGTGCAAGTAGAGACAAGTTATTTTTATTTTGTATTTACCTGAACAATAACCCCAAAAAATATAAATTTGAGTTTTGAAATCAGTGAAAAAAAATCAATGAACACATAACTCACTTCATAATTAATACTTTTAATATACACAGCCTTTCATGAAGTTTTCTCATTGATAGAGAGAACCAAAAGTGGGTCAAACAAAGCCAATATCAAATTTTGAAAGGGTCTTTATCACTGGATCTAATTTTGAGCATAAAAAATAGAAAGAATAATGAGGACACATTGGTCTATATTGACTAGTGACCCAGTTTAAAATCATCTATCCCAGAAAAACCTTGTATAATGAGCTACTAATATAAAAAATAAAATGTTGAGAAGTGCATTTTTATTCTTACCAACCTGGATGAATTCCAAGATTATAACTTCAGATTTTCATAGATGTGGGGGGGGGTGTAATTGTATCGATTGTAGAACAATAAAACATGATGAACAGAAAATTATTAAGGTTATCATAAATTAAGTTAAATATGTGATCAAAGATTTTATCACATTTAATTCTAAGAACATAGTATAGTTTGTGGAATGTACTGTATCTGTGATAAAGTATAAGGTCTATCCTTTCTGAACATCTAAGGTATATAAGAAGACCAAGTAGTCACTTTTTTGGTATAAGGAAAAATACCCACTTATACCATTTCCATCTGATGTGTGATTGCCACTGGGTGTCTGTACTTAAATTGATAATACTACACTATGGGCCATATTCAATTTGGAGCAAAAAGTCCATTATCGGCAATAATTTATCGCCGATGACATCATATTCGCCATTTTCACTTATCCCCATATTCAATTTCAAAGACTTTTCGCAGGTGCGAAAAGTCTTTGTAAAAATACAGTTGATAAGTTTTCACAACTGCATAGGTGGCGAAAAAAGTGCAGAATTGGGGTTTTGGGGTGCTGAATTAAAAAAGTAGCCTGCAGCCTTTGCAATGTCCCCTTAAAGTGATCTGTTTAAAAAAAAATTAAAACTAAGCATAGGACGCCCCAAAAAAAGTGGTTTCATTTTGGGGGCAAAATAAAAGTTGGGGTACAAACTTAAAAACTAGCAAAATTGACTCAGGGTGGGTCCCCAAGTATGCTGCAGGTGTTTTCTAGAAAGCGGGTGGTTGCAGCAGGTGGATTTTTGAAGAATTTTTAAAAATCACTTTAGGGACATAAAAATATGCTTGCACCCATTTTGATGTACCCCGAATTTGATGGGACTAGTTTTTTTTCAGAAAAATAAAGCTAAATGCTATTCTTCACCACTTCTTCAAAGACGCATTTATGCACCTGCCGCGGATGTTTAAAACCCCCAATTACCTTCGGCAGGCCAAATCGGGGGTACCCATAGTGATCCCCCATGTCAGACCATCTTTTGGGGGGTTACAGGCTGATTTGCCCAAAAGTGACAGGACTTTACAATACTTACTTTTCCGCTGGGTCCCGTTTTTGCAGATTCCTAATTGAATAGGGGGATACGCAGGCACACACACGATACTTTATCCCAAGAAAAAACGGCAATGATGGCAAAAAGTCCGACCTCTGACTTTTCGCCTCAAATTGAATATGGCCCTTTATATGTTTTCTTTGCCTTTTCATAATATAAATGGTATTTGGGATAACTGAGGTCCAACGTTCATCAGGAGGGTCACAGAGACATTTGGAGCACCTATTTGTTTATAGCCCAGGGTTAGCCAACCCTGGTCCTCGAGTTCTACCAACAGTTCATGTTTTCCAGGCCAAATGTGGTTCTGTAGAATGTGTCTGTTAGGAATGAATGTACCACATGTTTGAAAATGTGATAGTAATGAATGACTACACCTGTATAATGACTACACGTGTGCACCAGCTAGGTGGTCTGGAAAACCTGAACTGTTAGTAGCTCTTGAGAACTGGGTTGGTTACCCCTGGTTTATGCAATCTAGTAAGTGGAACACAAACTTGGGATTAGTACACTATATATTACCTGCTTGGAGGAAGGAGGATCCTTTAGTTAGCACCCTTCTGGTTATAGTGTGACCATCACTGGTGTTCTGACTTTGAGTGAAATTACTACACTATGGGCCTCATTTATCAATGAGTTTTATCATTCAAAACGAGTGATAAAACACGTTACGTATGATAATGGTGCCCCAGCCAATCAGCTCCTAACTGTCATCAGATTAAAAAATTACCATTGGGAACTGATTGGCTGGAGCTCCATTTATCATATGCAATGAGTTTTATCACTAGTTGTGAATTATAAAACTCGTTGATAAATGAGGCCCTATATTTGATTTTTCATGCACGCATCTTACTACCACGATCAAAGATACATTCATTAACAGAGGAAGACTGAAAAGAAAAGAGGATTGTATCATCATTTTTTGGACATTGAGGTTTTCACTCACAATATATACCGTATATGGTGTTGTTGTATGGTATTATACAAAGGTATAAAATAAATACAGTATTTCTTGTGTCGTGGAAAGGATTTTCCAATATTTCTGTTTATCTAGCAGTAATACGGTGTAAGGTGACACCTTGGCAGATCCGGAATTTGTGGCTAACATTTATTATAATACAAGAAGGATGTGTTTATGCAATTGCGTACACATGCATATATGTGGACAAAAATGCATATAATTCTAAGAAAGCCATCATTTTGTTGGTGGTGAGTGACAGATGCATATAACGGATGATGAGGGTGATAATGGACATTTAGTAAAACTCTTGTAAGTAAATGTTGCATCCACAGAGGTAGAGAGTAATGACGAGGCCTAGTGATGGAGGAGGCATGGCGAAATCCTGGAGGCATGGCCATGTCTGTCCTAAAAAAGAATGAAAACTACTATGTGCATGCCGAGAAGGGGGACAGTATTTTCCCTGCACAGCTGGCTGACCTCCTTCCAGGCCCCTTAAAACAAGCCTGGGCCAATGTAATTAGTACCCACCCTGCACCTTCTTAGCACCCCTGGTTGCAACATAAATACATGTAACATTTCCCGTAGTTATGTGCCATAACTGAAGACTGTTAATGAACACAAAGTGTGCCTAAAATTCGGGGCTCAGTGTCCAACTCTGCAACAGTCCCTGTGTGATTATCATGCAAAAAAGCTGTGTATGTAATGGTGGTGTGTGCAAGCCCGTAGTTCTGTGTACATGTTTGTGTCTGCATGCCCATAGCCGTATGTGCATGGTTCTGTGTGTATGCCCTTAGTTGTGTGTGCATGGTTCTGTATGCATGCCAGTAGTTGTACGTGCAGGTTTGTAGTTGTGGGTGCATGCTCAAAGTTGTGTGCGCATGGTTACATGTGCATGCCCGTAGTTGTGCAGTGCATGGTTACATGTGCATGCCCGTAGTTGTGTAGTGCATAGTTGTGTGTGCATGGTTACATGTGCATGCCTCTAGTTGTGTAGTGCATAGTTGTGTAGTGCATGGTTACATGTGCATGCCTGTAGTTCTGTAGTGCATAGTTGTGTGTGCATGGTTACATGTGCATGCCTGTAGTTGTGTAGTGCATAGTTGTGTAGTGCATGATTACATGTGCATTCCTGTAGTTGTGTAGTGCATAGTTGTGTTTGCATGGTTACATGTGCATGCCTGTAGTTGTGTAGTGCATAGTTGTGTAGTGCATGGTTACATGTGCATGCATCTAGTTGTGTAGTGTATAGTTGTGTATGCATGGTTACATATGCATGCCCGTAGTTGTGTAGTGCATAGTTGTGTGGGTATGGTTACATGTGCATGCCCGTAGTTGTGTAGTGCATAGTTGTGTAGTGCATAGTTGTGTGTGCATGGTTACATGTGCATCCCTGTAGTTGTGTAGTGCATAGTTGTGTGTGCATGGTTACATGTACATCCCTGTAGTTGTGTAGTGCATAGTTGTGTGTGCATGGTTACATGTACATCCCTGTAGTTGTGTAGTGCATAGTTGTGTATGCATGGTTGGGAGCAAGCGCAGAACAAAAACTTACAAGATGTTCTCTGCACCTGACTTATGTCCTTATATTATGTGTATGAAACCACCATGACTCATGGAAGCTTTAAAAACGCACATGAAACACTTTCATGCATCAGCCAAATCCCTTCAAAAAATACAGATATCCTGTTTCTTTCACAGTTTAGATTGTGGTCCCAATAGAATTGTAGAGCTCCCTTTATTGATTTATCATATGTAACTTGCTGTGTATGTTTTTTTATTGGTCATCCATGAGTGGTTTTGTAATATTCGAATGGCAGCCTAGTTTGTGGACTAAATAATAGCCTGTGTTCTGCTGTGGACTTAGATGTCCCTGTGTTTTTAAATATATTCAAGATCTGAATTTAGGGTTAAAGTTAAGTTGGAAAAATAAGTGTTTTCAATTTTATGTCCTGTAGTTCAGAAATTACTCCAATGTATTTCCTGAAATTAGTCGGAGAGGTGAGGGAGTGAGATATTAATTGGAAATCTAGTTCCATGAATATAATTATATTAAAAATGTATTGAATCTCTCATATATATTGTAGTGCTATAGTCTACCGCACAGCTGCATAATTGAGAAAATTCCGAATCTGTTGCCAATAACACAACATGGAATGTTTAGGAAAGTGTTCGGCTTTGGCTATTTCTGGTGAATACAAAATGGCACTGATTTCACACACCAGGATAAACAAGGCCCTTACTGTTTAAAAAGTCCTTGAGATACTTTTCTTTTGTTTTGCTGTCTGTCTTTTATAACTTTACTACTGCAGTCTCTTCTTATAATGATACTCATAAATTTCACACCTCTTCCTAGCACTGTTGACTAACTTGAAACTGCATTGTATATCATGCCAGCCTGCCACAATAGCAAATATAATGTGTCTTCCTCCACATCTTCTCTTGCAATTAAAACTGAATCTTCTGCTACCAGCTTTTTTGTGGGGACCAATGAAAGTGTTCCTTATCACCCTAATGTCATCTCACCAGAGTCATAAAAAAAAATTACAAGGGATTTAGCAATTAAAATACAGAAATATTTTTCTTGAAAGAAATAAATGAAAATAAAAATATTAAAACTTAAAGGTGAAATTCTGTCATTCACTGTAATTTCTGAAAGGGCACAGTAGACACGCCATTCATGTCTGGTTTTCAACACACATACTGTAGATTTTACGCATAAAAATAGTGGTAAAATTAGATTTCATCCTCCAGGAGGCAATCTGTTTCATTAACTGAAGGGAGAAGCTGGGGTCAAGGGTCACTGATTAGGGCAGGTATTGCAAATGAATACACCTACTGTAGTTATCTATCCATATGTAAAAATGAGACATCGTTTTTAATTGTAATTGATGATTATGATGTTATGATTGATGTTTCTATGATATCATGATTGATAATTATGATTTATGATTATTTATGTCAGTAGTAAAATCTAGGTTAGGCAGATTACCTATTGTCTGGCAAATATAGCGCGTTTACAAACAGAGGTGCAGAGTGGAACCCCGGGGCTAAATTTACTAAGCAGCGTTTTTTTAAATACAAGCGATTTTGCAACCCGACAACTTACTAAGGCATAACCTCTGGGAAAGCACACTTTAGAATAGAATTAAAGCCAGATTTATCAAGTGACGGTTTTCAAAATTGATGGTAAACCTGTCCAAAAAAATGATTAGGTTCATACTATTTTCCTATACCTTTCACCACAGTGGTCTGTTACTATGACATCAATTGAATGTTGTTTATAAAAAAGCACCATTAAATGAATATGAATAGAATAGTTTCTAATCCACAGTGATTCCAATAGAAACTGCTGCCATATGGAACATGCCATGACGGTTATGTCATTTCTAATCTGATGGGGATCGACGGCGGATTATGTTGAAACATCTAAACCGACCTTTAGTACATGCTAGCAATATGACATGAACACAGCCGTCAATCCACAGCGGTTTCTGGCAGATTCTAAATTATGTCAAACCTGCAGCTTAGTCATTTTAGCCCCCTATATTCATCACGGACCTCCGGAAGAAGGTTTTGGCTTCAGTGCTGAGTGATCCGCAGGTTATGGCCCCTGAACATGCGTGAGACTAGCTGGGAACTATACAGTAGAATGTGAATGAACAGCGGTGGCTCCCACCTTTTTAGTACGGGGGCACTGTCCGGGCTGCAGCTCAATGCCTTGGCGGCACGAGTTCCCTATCTATTGCGCATGCGCTAAAAAATTACAGGGAGAAAAAATACCATAAAGACTAACGCATGCAGAGAAAAACAACATTGTTGCAGCCCCTAGAACCCAAATAAAGCTGTTGTTATGGTTCTGCTAATGGCAGTCCAGTCTGGAAGTCCTATGTGGAGAAAACACCTCCCATTGGGGCTACCTGTCTGATGTGTGATTAGCAGAAAGCACTTCCAATGGGAAGCTACTGCTAATTCACGTACTGGGGAGCTGCGGCCTCACAGGGGAGTGGTGGATGTTACTGGGCGGGGAGGGGGCTGAAACTATTTACAGTGTGGTACAGTGGTGAAATGCAAAATCAGATAACAGAGTCAGGACTAGCTGGGGTCAGAAGCATGGAGACATCAAAGTGCTGGAGTGAAGGTGCAAGAGGGATATAGAATAATTAGGGTTTCGTATACAAGTAGACACAAGCCATTGGAAACACAAGAAGTTACTAAAATACTGGAGTTAGAAGATCTATGGTAACCTATTACTCTGAGACTAAAAATTGCAGGAGCCGGGAGGCCAGCTGACTGGAGCCCCAGAGGACATCACCGGAGCACTGATCACCGTCCCCTGGATGCAGGTAAGTGATTTTTTTTTTGCAATGATCAACTTATGGTCTATTTAGACCACACAGCTGATCACTGGGGCCCAGCTCTGCTCTGCCTGTTAGAGCAGAGCAGGAGTCAGGGAACCTGACCCTGGATAACGCCACCTCCAGGTGGCGTTATTATCACAGGGCTTCCCCCGGTATTTTTTCACAATCTATATTTAGTAAATCTGGCCAGATCACATTTCCCATTACAATTATGGGAAAGGCAATCTGCTTACTAGAAATATGATAGGGTTTGAAGTAGAATTTTACGAATTTTACTCCAATTGCCCCTTAGTAAAATTATGTGAAACTAAAATAATGTGAAAGGGATGTGCAGGCTCGGTTCTACTCGGTTCCGTTCGGTTCTTTTTACCGAATCTTATTGGCTATCCAAAACTCGTGAAAGGGTGTAGCAAGGAGTGAGGTAGGTGTTGAAAAAGGAGTGCGCTACTGTGCAGACTCCTTCTTAGTGTCCCTCCAGGGAGGCTTCATTCCCTGTATAAAGTTGGCTGCCATATATAATACTGCACATACACTGGTGCCATCTTGCCACTGTGTAGAGTGACATGGTGGGAGATGGTCATTTCCTACTTAGCTTGTGAGAGGACCGGTGATATACCTGTCCAAAATGCTGTGCCAGTGTTATGCACTGCTACCCACAAGAGTCATACACTCACCAGCTGATGAGCTGTATTGTATGAAGCTCCGCTGCATTGCCAGTGCATATGTAACAATGAGTACAGATGTAGAGGTACTATCATCTGAGTTGCTAATTGCAATCAGTCTGACATGACAGGCTCACTGTTTAATGGTCACCATTAGTTATTATTTTAGCTATGTCAACTTTATGACTGTTGACACATTTTGATTATAGACCTTTTGATTTTTCTATATTTTAACAGTCTATATGTTGACTATCGACATTTTGATCCAGTTGACATTTTGACTTTCGACCTTATGTCAATGTCGACCTTTTGGTTGTCGACATTTTGACAATCGACATTTTGATTGCCTGTGTTTTGAATGTCTACATTTTTACTACATTCCGAGGAAACAAGACATTTTCTACTAGATGATTACTGCAGTATCTGGGCCCCTTTATTCAGGAAAATGCAATTTGAGACATATTTTAACTAAGGAACAGTAATCAAAACATTCATGCACCACTACTGGCTGTATTCCCACTAGGGCCCTATCTGAGTGTATTGCGGGCTCTGTTACTGATGCCTCTCTGTAACATTTGTGACAGGATATCGAGTTATCAGGACAGATAAATGTTGTGGAACAGACTGAATTAGGGAGCAGATCTGACGGGTTTTGCAATGGGTGTACGCACAGTGCAATAATTGGACCGGGCAGCTAGGTCAGACCTGTTATTGTACCGTGTGTACACATCTAAAGGTTGTACGCATGCAATATTTATTTTGCCAAATTTCTGATTTACACTGAACCCAAAGTAACAGCACAACTAAGTAGGCTACTATTAACTGTTGTAGTTCATTTGTTGTTTAAATGGAAATTGTCCCAGTTTTTGGTTTTTTTGTTTGTCTCCAAATAAGGACAACACTCGCCAAATTTTGCATCTTTGACTACAGAAAAGTAATTGGACAATTTAATCTACAAACTATTTTCTTTCCTTAATGAACCATTGATTTAAACTGTGAATTGGCCAATTTGGACGGGGATTCGGGTGAATCTATGTTAATAAATTGGCTAAAGTGAATCAACAAGTAATTAGGAATATGCTCAGCAGTGAAAAATGTTTTGAATGTTGTTTTGTACTAATCAGTCTGCTTATGTCTGAAACTGAGGATATTTCTGGTTATTCGTACAGTAGTGTGTCATGCACACTTTCCCAGGTATATTCCGTAGCACCTGTAAAAATGACAGTGAATTTGATCCTTCAGGTGAGATCATTTATTAAGTTTTCGTGCCAGAGGTGAGAAACTCTGCTGTACATGACTGAACCTTGAGGGTTGAATAATATCTCATTACTGTATTTATAACATGTGCAGTATTAACAAATTCAAGTGTGATCTAGGCTCCCTTGCAGCAGTGTTACAGTAAAGACCTCAGGAGATATAGTTTTTTGTCCAGTATAAAGTGATGGAATAGGAAAAAGGTCCCATTATGTCACCGTATCCGGCTGTACCATATTCTTTGTGTACAGCGATAATCCAAGTAAGTCAAGAAGGCTCATTATTAGCAGGTAAGGAAATAATATGGCAAATGACAACTGTAAGTTGTTAGGAAAATGAAGACAGGTTGTGTGACAAGGCAACGCATCTCTTGCATCAGTATTATGGAACACAATCAGATCAGTAATAGTGACAAGGTCCAACTTCCTAGATTACTTGAGCTGCTCGGGGATACGGAGCTCAGCTGCCTGACAACACAGGTAATCATGCTGTAATTGGGAATCACTCTTTCAAGGCTATAATTCTCAGCCTGCTGCAGCTAAGTCTGTGGACACCTACTAGTGCATTTGAAAAAAAAAACAGATATTGGACTGCATAATGTTACATAGATTCATACCAACCAAGATAAGATTTAGAGCAAATCCATTTGTCCTACATGTATATGAATCTATGTAAATTTTATTGCACTGTATATACTGTACCTACATCTTGCTTTAGTACTTTGAGCTGCGCTTATTTGACAATTGTGTCCATTATGCGGTTGAATAAGTGATTAAGCGGCATTAATTTGCAAGTGCAGCTAAGGAACGGTAACTAAGCAAGCTCTTTTGAGATGCACAGTATTATAGGTTACATATGTCATTAAAATACCTTCCTAAGCTTACATACAGTAAGGTATGTTCAGTTTTTAAGTTAATGATGATGATTGATGCAAATTTGCTCCCTGTGCATATAGAAGCTAGATTTAGCTCACAATACAGATAAGGAAATGTAAGAGGCATTCACAATATTAACATAAACCTGTAGAACAGAACCTAGTGCACACAACTAACAATGCATCCCATTTAAGTACAGTGATAATATTTTTAACAGTAAACATATACTTTCTATATTTTAAGGGACATATATGTGGCCGTTATTCTTCAATATAGGAGCATATTACCTTTAAGTCAGTATATTAAGAAAAACATTAACTCATAGGAATAGAAACTATTCTGTAATAACATATTAATGGTTTTATGCACATCTAGATCACCACACAACCTCTGCAGAATTATAATGATGTTCACCTATAACAGCCACCTTTCCCCGGGTGAAGTAAGTTCACCCGGTACTAGGATGCTGCCAGGACAGGTACAAAGAGTCAATATGGAAACTAGGCAGAACTAGGAATGGGCTGAGGTGGGAGCAGGAGAGAATCCAGGTCTAGAAAAAGGTAGACACCAAGCAGATACAGGACTGGCAAAGGCAGAGTGCAGGCAGGGATTCCTACAAGCAGGGACAAGTAGAAATTCAAGAATGGCTGGCAAAAAATAGCAGAAAGCTACTAGAATACTGTAGCAGGGCGGGTGACTTTTGGCAGGACAGAAGCTATAACCGGCAATGCACCAAGGCCCTGACTGTGCTTTTACTATTCAAAGAACCAATGAGAACTCCAGAACAGAGACAGGGCCCTTGCAATTCATTACACTGCAGCTTAGTAGCTGCACCAACAGAGACAGGCCCCTTACAGGTAATTACACTGCAGCTGAGTAGCTGCAAGTACAAAGAAAGCATCAGGGCTGTAGTATCAGCTTAACTGCCATCACACAAAGTGAATGTAAAATATGATAGAGAATGAGGGAATGTTACATTTACAGTTTTATTAAAAGACTGCTGATTTTTTTTTCTTTGGTACTAGACTTTTTTTAATTTTTTCCACTGTATTTTTTTGTGGTGCAGCTAAGGGATATGCAACACAAGAGTAAGTATAGTAACATATGCTGCCTTTCCAAGACACACACTGTTGAAATACTACATAAATTTATTTATAGAAAACTGCAGATTTTTTTTGATACAAGATAAAAAATATATATATTATTTCCACTTTAATATTTTTTCTTGGATACAGCTAAAAGGGACATGACACAACCAAGAGTAAGTACAGTAATATATGCTACCTTTCCAAGACTCACACTTTTGAAATACTATTTAAATTGAAATACAAAAAAGTGCAGATAAAAAAGTCTTTTTTGCAATTATTTTTTTTATAACAGGAAAAGAGGTTTTCTTTGGGGTGCAGCAAACTTAAGGCCTGATTCAGAGCCACTCGTAAGCAGCAGCTCGTTCGCTCCGAGCGATGTTTGCCCAACTGCGCATGCGTACGGATTGTTATACGCATGCGCAAACCAGTCAGTGCGGCCGAAATTCATGTGCTCGCAAAATAGCGAATGCCTGCTAATTTGAGTGACAGAATGAGGCGTATGTGGGTGGTATCAGGGGAAGGTGCTTGAAAACGGGGAGTGGAGATCCGATCGCAGGCGTGCTTAAAGGTCAAAACGGGCGTTTTAAAGGAGTGCATAATTAATCCAGCAGCGTCATTGACCACGTCACTGGGTTATTTTAACTCAGAACTGCTAGCAAAATAGTGGTTGAAAAAACCAACCACAAGAATAGCGAGCAGTTCATACGCTGGTCGATGTACTCGATTAATCTAATAAATAGCGGACATGACGTATGGTGCGAGCGGCCAGGGGGCGTACTTTTAAAATTTACGTTCGCATGTTTTGCTCACTCGTTCAGACTTAGAGGCGTGAACAGACCGCAAAGTGCGAACGGTTCATTTGAATAGCCACCCTTTTTAGAAAACGAACGACCGCAAATAGCGAGTGGCTCTGAATGAGGGCCTTAGACACTAAACAATTTTTTGGCAAATAATCTTGAAATCTCACTGTCTCTGTATCCTTATATACAAGTAACAATATAAATTATATACTGCATAAATTATATAAATATAAATTATATACTGCAGTGTACTGTAGATAGATTAGATATCCATGTAAAAAAAACAAGTGCAAGAAGTTCACTATAACAAACATATACAACAGACTTTTTGCAGCACTGGATTGCAGGTGCTGCTATGTCTGGCAAACAAACACACTGTAGCCTGTTTGTAGATTGCAGTGTACTGGATTGCAGTTGCTAGCTAATGTGTCTGACAAACACACACAGTGACAAAGTTGCCTGCAGTCACCCTTTCCACCTACTCCATCTACCTACTACAACTTTCTCTAAACTAATATTGTCCTAATGGAATCTTTTGAAGAGCAACTACAGCCCAAACCCTCTCTATATATTCTTCTTTGTGAAATGGCATCTGATCATGTGGGAGGGACTCATATGCAATCCTAAATTACGGTATGCCTTTTTTATTAGAACTGAACTTGGCAGGAAGACCTGGGCCAGGACTCATTTCTCCTTGGAAACCCCAAGTTCGGATGTGTTTGGAGTTCTGTAAAACCAAAACGCTCATATTTATTTTTCCCACCAAAATTGTTATTTGTAGTAATATTAGTTTTTAGTGTACTTAAAGATTCCTGCTGTATTCTGTTTGTTTGGCCTCTCAGAGAAGACGGCTATAGTCGGAATGGAACATCAATGTTTAGGCATTGCTTGGGTTTGCCATAGATGGACACAACCATCATTTTTTTTCAGAAAGATGACTAAGGATTTTCCATTCAATAGTAAGAGGTCAATGGTTACCTCCGTCACTTGTTCTGTGCCCTTGGCTGTTTTCTGATGTTTCCTGCTGCATGGATGGACACGGATAGACATCAAATATCGATATATAAAAAAAAAATTGTTTCACAGTTATGAGACTGGCGACCGTGATGCCACCAGTCTCAATACTGTCAGGGGAATCTTAACAAGGGAATTAAGATATAATTCAAAATACCATCACCTATCTTAATCGAGACACTGGAACACCGAAGGATGCCAGATCGAACAAGGTAAGTCTGGGGCACCTTTAGTGTTAGCTGCTGGGGGGGGAGGATTAGGTTTAGGAAGTTTAGCGTGGTTAGGTTTTGGGGGGAGGTTAGGGTTAGGCACCCCTAGCGGGAAGGGTTAGGCACCACTGGGGGACGTTGTCAGGGTTAGGCACTAAGGGGGGAGGATTAAGTTTAGGAAAGAAGGGGGGAGACTTGGGTTTATGCACTAATGGGGAGGGTTAGGGTGCGGGGTGGGTAGGGTTAGGCTATAAGAAGGGAGGATTAGGGGGAGAAGGGTGGAGGGTAAGTATACTTACCCGACCCCATTTGGGATACCAACCATTGGGATGCCGCTGTTGGTATTCTGACAGGAGGCATCCCGACAGCCAGCATTACATACTAATTCCCTATATAATGTATCAGTTGTATTTCTTATTTTGCTCTTTCACAGCAAGCACATGTACAGTAAGTGTGCGTGTAGGGGTCAGTTTACATCTAACCTTAGAAAGATTGTCAAAACAGTATATTTCTGTACCATTAACAGGCGGATGAGCAAAATGTTTGATTTTCGTTACTCTGGTCTCCAGAAGCAGGGATGCCTGTAATGCTTGCCTTCACAATCATCCAATAAACACAATGAAGAAAAACTTAGAAGCAAAGGTAACTGCTCTTAAAAGCATTCCATTTTTTTCTGTCAAAGTAGCCTTTAATATAACAGCATATTAATTCCACAATATCAAGCTTTTTCTGTCAATTATCAGTGGTTACCAATTAGGGGTTTGCATCGGCCACTTTTCGTGTTTTGTGTTTTGGTTTTGGATCTGGATCTTTCTTCGTGTTTTGGATCTGGATTGGTTTTGCCAAAACCACCCTTCCGGGATCTGTATTTTTTGGGAAAAAAGCATAAAAACAGCTAAAATCACAGAATGTGTTTTTTTTTTCCTAACCTCAATAACATTCATTCCCACTCATTTCCAGTCTATTCTGAACACCTCACAATATTGCTTTTAGGCCAAAAGGTTGCACCGAGGTAGCTGGATGACTATGCTAAGCGACACAAGTGGGCAGCAAAAACACGTTGCCCATCTAGAAGTGGCACTGCAGTGGCAGACAGGATGGCAGTTTGAAAAACTAAGCCCCAAAGAGTACATAATGCAAAGAAAAAAAAGAGATGCAAGATGGAATTGTCTTTGGGATTAAGCAAATGAAGGGCTTCATCCACAAGTCCCACATACCGAGCGGAATCGCTCTGTCTTAGCTCCTCCTTCACTTTCTCCAGCTGCTTCTGCAAAATACTGATGAGGGGAATGACCTGACTCAAGCTGGCAGTGTCTGAACTGACTTCACATGTGGTAATTTCGAAGGGCTGGAGAACCTTGCACAACATGCAAATCATTCTACACTGCACTTGAGTCAGGTGCATTCCTTGCCACTCCGTGTCGTAAATGGCATATTGGCGAGTTTACGTTTCTCCTCAGACGATTTTAATTAATTTTTTTGGGTAATTTTACTGAACTTTGGCTTTTTGGATTTTACATGCCCTCTACTATGACATTGGGCATCGGCCTTGGCAGACAATGTTGATGGCAATTCATTGTCTATGTCATGACTAGTGGCAGCAGCTTCAGCACTAAGAGGAAGTGGTTCTTGATCTTTCCCTATTTTATTCTCCAAATTTTTGTCCTCTATTATTTTTATAGAGTGCATTATTTTTATGGAGTGAATATCCCCTGTAAAAATTATTTGGATGAAGGGCAGCTTACACCACACAGGGCAACCCCTGTAATAATTATTTGGATGAAGGCTAGCTTACACCATACAGGGCATCCCCTGTAATAATTATTTGGATTAAGGGCAGCTTACACTACACAGGGCAGCCCCTGTAAAAAATTAGTTGGACTGAAATGAATATACAGCACAGGACAGCACCACTGGACTGGACTGGACTGATACAGCAGAGCAGGTCACCCCCAGACTGATACAGCAGCACAGTACCACGGGACTGGACTGATACTGCAGAACAGGTCACCCCCAGCCCAGACTGATAAAGCAGCAGAGCACCACTGGACTGGACTGATACAGCAGAGCAGGTCACCCCCAGCCCAGACTGATACAGCAGCACAGCACCACTGGACTGGACTGATACAGCAAACAGGTTGATACAGCAGAGCCACTTTCCTACAGACACTACACTACAGGTCCTCTCACTACACTCTCCAGGACTGGAGTGAAGATGGCGAGGCGGGAGGCACGAAATGTGCAAAGTCCGGGTCTAGCGAGAATCCGACACCTGGATGATGACGTTTTGCTTCGTTCCGGGAACGGAGTCTGGTGGGATACCCCGTACCATATTCGGTTCCTGACTCGGATCGGGGGGGAGGGGGGGTTCGGATTTCGAAAATTCAAACCCGCTCATCCCTAGTACCAATACACTGTTATCAATAATGAATCAATCCATAAGATCTATACAGAAACTGTTATTGTCCATCCATACTGCCGCATATATGAAGGAGAAACATTTGAGATCTTTGACTTGTGCGAAAACTATTTATCACATTCTTGCATTCACATATGGTTGAAGACTGGTGGATATGACTTCCGTTGGGTGGAGCACCCAGTACAGTATGTCTGCATTTTATCTGAGCTCCTCTACCTGAGTGCTTAAATTGCCTCTAAATTGGGATGATTTTGTTTACAATTCATCCCCATTTCTTGTTGTAAAGTGTCATTATCCTAGTGCTACATTATCATTCAACCAGCAGCCAGGTCAGGAGACCTGTTCAGCACCAGAATCCAGTTTGGAAGATATTATGGGGGTCATTCAGACCCGGTCGTTAGCGCCGATGCGCTCGGACCGGGTCGATGGCCCCCCACAGAGCATGCGCACAACGGCGCCGTTGTGCACATGCGAGAGACCCGTTACGACCGGCGCTGTCTCGATCCAAAGGGGGCGAGCTGTCGATGTCGATTGACAGTTCGCCCCGTTTGGAAGGCGGGCCGGGGGGGTGGCAGCCCAAACGGAGGCGTTCCCATGGGAACGCCTACCATTTGGGGAGGCCCCACTGACATCACTAGTGATGTCAGTGGAGAGCTTCCAGCTCAGACAGAGCCAGAAGCTCTCCGGGGCTTACGACAAGGGAGACCCTACCCTAGGGTCTCGTCGTAAGCCCCGATGGTTGCGATGGTCTGTGACCATCGCGACCATCACCGGAGCGGTCGTTAGAGCTGTGGATGTTAACCCACAGCCTAACAACTGCAACAGAGGCGGGCAGTCAGGATGCAAGCGGCCTCCCAGTTTCTGAGCGACCGCTTGCATCCTCCGACCACCTCTGAATGAGGCCCTATGTCCTTTGCCATCTTTAGGAACAAACTCTGAGGGAGGGGGGGGAAGCTTTGTCACCTTTCCTGCATTACTAGCTTCATCATGATGCCTATAAAAAAAGGACACAAGCATGTGGAATACTGTGACTGTAGGCAATATGTTAACAGTATATTCTATGCTCAATACTTACCTGAGTTATGCATCATTCCACTACCTGACTAGGAGTCAGGCAGCAGAACTGAGGAGCACCAGCAGCTGAATGAGGTACTGTACTGCTGAGCCTACGTAAGGTCATTCAAATGTTCCGCCCTCAATCTCACAATCTTAATGTACCTATAACTCCTCACTAAGGAACATTCGGAACCAGATTCAGCAAAATCCAAAACAGCGTTAAGGTGCCTACACACTAGATGATATTTTGCACGATTTTCCTGATTTCAATGCAACGGAACAACAAATTGTGCAAAATATGCGCGTACCCGTGGGTCGTACCTTCAGATTTTGCCTACAGCATGCAAGATCTGGCAATCTCGTACACAACACACTGGAAATCGTTAAGGATGCACGATAGATCGTTGGTCAGATTGAAAATATTTTTAGTACCATATCGTGTCCTGGAGTGCAAGGGAGAGTTCAAGGGAAAACGTTCATGACATCGCATCGTTTGCACATTGTCTAGTGTGTAGGCACCTTTAAGCCTGCACAAGTTGCCTTGTGCTCTTCACTTTCATGTTCCTTCCAGTCAGTAACATCTTGAGTGAATGTAATAAGTCAGCCAATGTTCTCCTGCTATCTCTCCCAGGTGGGAGCTAGGGTAGCTTTGTATAGTCTTGCAAGCATGCCTAATCATATGAAAATCTCACATACCAGCCAGACTTTGTTTTTCAGGGCTGTCTGCCTTCCCCTGCTCCAACACTTGCAGTTTATCAACAACTTCTGTCTCTCTGCCCCTCTCCACTAACTCTCCTCTCCCTTTTCATTCTGATAGATAACTCAAGAAAAAACAGACGGAACATACAAACACAGAAAAATAAAACCTACTTTACATTTAACACAAGACAACAGTAATTAAGATAAAGCAACTTACAGCAGCTTTCAGAACTTGATTTTCTCTCTCCAAAAACACCAACAATCGCCATCAACCACTATCCAGCTAACTCACTACATCTTTTCAAAGTAGTTTGGTGGTTTGTTTATAAGGCGTTTGTGATATCAAAATACCATGTGATATGCCTAAAACCAATAGAAAAGCAGTAGGAAGGGTTTGTCGGCTTTTGGTCTGTTGTCATTGGTCTTACAGATGCATATAATGACAGCTTCCATCAGAAACCAGGGGGAAAAAAAGCCTTTCAAACTTAAAAAACAAATGGATATCAATAGTGGTTTTCAAATGACAGACCAAACAGATGCAGTATTTTTAAACACAAAATCGCCAGCGAAGTCCACCAGTTTTAAATTGATAGTAAAAATGCTACATTTACCCCCCAGGACCTAATTTATGCACTATACATATATTTCATCATGTAAAGTCAGGGCCACCTTTAGTGATGGTCATTGAATGGTTCACCATCAATGGTATTGATTGATGGTGCCATAAATACTTTACATCGGTTGCAGGAAACCATGAATGGAAAACAATCAATGGTTTGAACCATTGATGGGTATCACCACTCAAGGGCATATGAATGTGATGAACCAGTCATAGCAGGAGGGCAGGGCTAAGTGGGGCACATTATGGATGGATATAAGCACCATAAAAAATGTTGCAGGCTCATCATCTAATCTCTGCAATTGATCACGAGGAAACATTGGACCTCCACCATTGATAGTAAAATCACCATCGGTGGCAAACCATCGATGGTTGCTAACCATAGATAGTCAGTGGCCATCCAAAGCCCACCTAAAATATATGCAATCATTCCCCTTCCACCTCATTTAATTATATTGCTTGTAAAATAGAATCATATTTTTTAGTATCTAAATACAGTAAATTGGGGCTGTTTTACAGGTAGATGTATATGCCCCCACCATGTGTGCGACATTATGCAAATGCTGTAGGAGGCTTCTTGTGTAAAAAGATGCCTCCTGCTGGCTTCTCTGATCTGCTAGCCTGCGTCCGAAGATGCAGCATTAGATCACCATCGAGGACATCGTAGTGGGCAATGGACATCTGAGTAACCAATAGGTTAGTCAGAATCTCACTGCAAGTAAGGTGCCAAGGCAAGTGAATCTGCTTCAAAAGGCACAGTCGCTAGCTTTGGCACACCCATAAAGTGCCGGTGACATGCCTGCGTTTTAGATGCTCTTCCCCACTGCTGTCCATAAACAGCCACAGCCACTGCGACCGGAGCCACGGCAGCATCATGGCACATGCACACTGCAGCTTTGGGGCAGGCACAGTCAACTAAACATCGGTCAATAACGTCCTATGCCCCTATTGTGTCCAGGTCTGAATCAATCCCATTATTCGGTCCAACAGAATTTGTAGAATTTGCACATTTCATAATGGCAGTGGCATAAGGAATGTGGGCACATGCTCTGGGAAACAGAAGGGTATCATGGCCTGGCGGGCTTTACCTGGCTCCATAGATGTCTATCCTCTAAGGTACTGTATGCAAAGCTCTTGCATTTTAGAGCTCCTCTCACTACCTCAGACAATACTGGCAATGCGATATGACTCTGGCACGCATTATACAAAGGGGAAGCCAGCTGAGGGCTCAGTCCTGTTAGTGTTCAACAGCAGATTCTGGAACCTCACACCATGACAGTTTTGGAGTATTAATTTACTGTAAGTTAAAAATCTGTGTTGTACCTTCTAGGGGCTTAATTTATGAAGCAGAGGCTTTTGTAAGCTGCTGGTTACTGATGGGCTGCAGGTGAAAATTTTTAATGGCACCCGCAGTCAGTGTAAAGCCCAGGGCCGTAACTAGGGGTGTGCGACCGATGCAGCCGAAAAGAATGCAGGGCTCTGTAGGCAGCCCTTGTTTCTGGTTGCAGGGTGCCTGGAACGGCAGCCTTCAGCCAGAATCGTTGCGGCAGTGTCAGCTGTAGCGTCCATTGGATTCTACAGGCAGGAACCCTGCCATAATTACACCTGCCCTGCCCGGAGCATCTTGAATATGCTCCGGGTACTACTGCAGTTCCGGGTGCCGGAGGCTCCGCCCTCTTATACGGTACGTCATGACACTTTACTCTGACTGTGTGGGTGGCATTTCAAATATTCAACTGCAGCCAGCCTGGAAGCCGCTACTGCTTCGTAATTCAAGCCGATATCTTTATCTGTATATCATACTGTATATCAGGCTAAAGAAAGAATATAAGTCTGGAACTTCTACCTCAGCAGGATCTGGCTCTGTAGAGTAGTGGAAAAACACACACATATAAATAATGTAGAAATATGTCATATTTTATTGGGATAAGCACATGCATATGAGTCTAGTTAGCGGGGTGCACAAGAGAACCCAGCCTCAGCTCTGACCCCAGTATCTAAAATTATCTATTTGTTTGCTATTAAAATGTATTTATAAATACATTGCATAAATTATATACTATTGTATTGACTTGTAAACCACTGCATCCAAATATTTAATGGTGAGCTTGCAGATCAGTCATCCCGCATGCTCTTATACATATTTCAGTACATAGACATACCAAATAATGAAATATTAAAGTGAAGGTAAACTTAGGCAGTTATTACAAGCTCCAATTAAATAGAAAACATCAAATCTAAAATTCTGTGGGATGAAAGCAGTCTTCACTTTAGGAAGGGAGCGACAGGCTTTAATGAAAACTGTACAAAGAATGAAATTGGGTGAAGTTCTTGCATTGAAAACATACAGAAGATTAATAGGCATTATTTAAATTATAATTGGATGAGTACTTGTGTTTGTGCACATCCTTCTGTGATAGATGTACAGTACATAGATGATTTGCAAAGAAACACAGATTACAAATCAGGGAGAAAGATATTGAAAGCCAGCTCTCAGAATGTTTAATTCAGAAAGGACATCAGTGCAATTTCAGATTGACAGAGAACGAAACGCGACGCTCTGTGTAAGGGTGAACAGAACGGGACAGCTGATGAAAGGGAGAATTCCGTCCATACCTGGTAATGAATTAATAGTGAGATTGTTTCAGTACAATACTGGGTTCTTTAATTGTGAGATCGGCTGGGAGTTGATCAGGGATGAGAGTAGCAGATGCACAAAGTCATTAGTCTGCATGTACGAAAGAAGAGCTGTATACAAAACTGTTAATGCAATCTTAACATCATTAACTAATTGCCTAACACAGCGGGAAAAGCACTTGTGACTGAACACAAACAGTAAGGAAAACAATTGACAAAGCAGAAATGAGCAGGGGTCCCAAACTGTTATGAGATACTGTACCAGAGAATATCAGGTTAATCTTTATGTATTACTTAAAGGTTTTGAAATTGTGAGTATCACTATAGGTGTCAATCAGAGCATGGTGTCTAACTGTGACAATGTAGTCTAGAATTAGGAATGTTACAGCAGCTTTAAGATACTTGTGATGCAAATTCCAGAATTATTCTCATACATTTATCAGTTCCATAAACTGACTCACGGGTCCTACGCAATATTATACTGGCACAATTGGGCCTCCTATTTTTGGACATATACTGAGCATATATTCATAAAGTAACTGACATATATATTACATTTCCACTTTCACAGTAGTTAATACAGTTGCCAGGGTGTAAAAAAACAAAAACCATAGGTCATCATAAATTTAATGAGACATTAACAAGCCACAAGGTTAGCTTACACTATATTACAGCTTAATTTTTATTGAGTGAATAATCAATATATATATATATATATTATATCAAGCCATACTCATGACTGTTGAGCAAAGCAACCCTAGATTATTTAGCTGACATACAGTAGATAACCAGGGTACAAATGTTATATAACCCTGTTAAATATATTCAAGTATCACTTCAGTGCTATTTAGATCCAGACCACTAAAATATTGCAACTGTGTGAGTGAGCGTTAAATAGCTGTAGTCAGATTCAACGGCGGCTCCTACTTGTAATTCATGGAGGATCTGCTGTTCTGCTCTCTGCTGTTCTGACTGCATTGACTGCAGCCCCTAGAAGGGCTGCCCAGGGGCAGAACTGCCAGAGACAATGATGTCAGATACCTCTGGGCACCAGCCCTGAAGGGTGCACCTCTTCACCATTGTTTCAGCCAGCTTCCTCCATCCCCTAATTAGTCCCCGTGGCTGCCGCTACCCCTGCACTTTTGCAACAGGAAGAGAAGAGCGAAGGCAACCCCCCCCCCTCCACATACACACTTGTAGCTCCGTCCCTTTCCCTTTTCCCCGAGACATGCTAGATTATTCTGTGAGGGGCGGGGCCCAAGTATGCAAGGTGACCTCCCCTGTCAGCAACCTGTAGTGCACTGGTGAGCTGCGACAGAAAGAAGTACTGTATATGTGTGTTTAACAGGGCCATAACTAGGGTAGTGCCATGGCACAGGGCACCACAGGGCAGGGGGCGTGGTTCGGGCCTATCAATTTTCCTGTTTATTATCATTCTCACTTGTAGCTTCCTCTAAGTTTATCCCCAGCATCTCCTGGCCTCCCGTATCTCTTCCCTGGCCCTTTCCCATGAGGCTAAGGCCCTTTTTCGGGTGTGTTATCTCCCTATTTAAAAAATAAGCGGGTGCCAATGGTCTTTCTGGCACAGGGCACCAGACAGACATATATACTGTATACACACACCCACTCACCCCTGCCAAGTTCTGTTTTTGCCCCTGGAGCTCTGTCCTTCACTCTTAGAAACAGATCCTCCTTCTGAACAGGTAAGTGCAAATAGAGGTGTGAAATTTTTTTTAATATTTTCAGGGGGGGGGGTGGTATATGTATGCAATGGCTGTGTGTATTTGTTTTTTTTCTGGTGGTGGCGTGTTTTATTACTTTTGTGGTGGTGGTGGTGGTGTATTAATGGTGTGTGTGTATTTATATTGTGTGTGTGTGGAGGGTGTACTATATTATCTGTGTTAAATGTGGGTCACTGCTGATGATCTATGCATTAAATGGTGTTTACTGCGACACACTCTGCATTGAATGGCGGGCACTGCAACACTATCTGCATCAAAGGCGTGCATTGTGACACTCTGCAATACAACACTCTCTGCATTACATGGCAGGCACTGCAACACTCTGCATTACATGGCAGGCACTGCAATACTCTTCATTATATGGTGGGCACTGCAATGCTCTCTACATTATATGGTGGGCACTGCAACACTCTGCATATGGTGGACACTGATGGTCTCTGTATTATATGGCAGGCACTGTGATGCCCTCTGTGGTTTATGGTGGTATGCCCATATACCTCTGTGGTATATGGTGGTCTCTGCATTATATTGAGGTCACTGAGATGTTCTCTTCATCATATGGTGGTCACTAAAATGCTCTCTGTATTGTCTGGCGATCACAAACATGCTTTCAGTGGTGTATGGCAGTCACTAAAATGCTATCCGTATTGTATGGTAGTCATTAAAAATGCTCATATTATTGCCTGGTGGTCAATAAAATATACTCTGTATTGTCTGGCTGTCACTAAAATTCTCTCTGTATTCTCTGGCACTCATTAAAATGCTCTATGTATTGTCTGGCAGTCACAAAGATCGCAGATGGAATGAGCGATTGTTACACTACTGCAGATGATTAGTTTACTGAGACCTCTGCGCATGCATCAAATTAGCAGTGAAAAGTTGCATGGATCTGCACCATTAGGTGAACATGAGTAGTAACTTGTTAGCAGGAAATGGCCTGTAACTAGATGGGGAGTACCATACAACTCCTTTTCATAGAGTTATTAAGGGTGTGTTATTTTTTTTCACAGTTGGAGAGTCAGCATGGGGGGTGCTAACATCTATCTTGCCTCCAGGCAACTGAAATTAAGTTATGCCACTGCACTGTCATGATAGCACGGGATTGGCTTCCCATGGTAGGTGCTCTCTGTTAATTACAGGTCCGGATCGGCTGTCCCAGGGGGAGAAAATACTTCCCCTTTGGACTGTCTGTCCAGCTATGATTAGCTGTGGGTGCTTCCAATGGGAAGCCACTGCTACGCTGTCCCAGTGGGTGGTGAATTTATAAACTCTATAGGATGCGCGCTCTGCACTTGTCAAAGTGGTCAGGTGACTACGGAAGTTAAGGGGATGGAAGATTCAAACTGACCAGTGGCAGATTTTACCTAGGGGCTGCAGTCCTGCAGAGCACGCAAGTGCAGAGCGTGCATCCTATAGAGGTTATAAGGGGGATTGGTTGCTATGGGCAAATTCACCACTTCTCCACTCTTTAAAAGGCTTGATGCTGTACATTTCCTCTTAAGGACAGCGCCAGAATCAAGAACAGTGTAGGACCTACAGTACGGAGGAGACCGGAGAGAGCAAGCAGGGAAAAGTGGCCACTGGTCCCTACAAGTGGAAACCTGATTCCAGACGCGAAGTTCCCTGACATACAGTCAGGTGCATAAATATTGGGACATTGACAGAATTTTCATATTTTGGCCTCTATTCACCACCACAATGGCTTTGAAATGAAACAAACAAGATGTGCTTTAACTACAGGCTTTCAGATTTAATTTGAGGGTAATTACATCCAAATCATGTGCACGGTGTAGGAATTACAATGGTTTCTATATGTGCCTCCCACTTTTTAAGGGGCCAAAAGTAATCGGACAAACTAAACAATCTTAAATCTAACTTTCACTTTTTAATACTTTGTTGCAAATCCTTTGCAGGCAATTACAGCCTGAAGTCTGGAAAGCATAGACATCACCAGATGCTGGGTTTCATGCCTTGTGATGCTCTGCCAGGCCTCTACTGCAAATGTCTTCAGTTCCTGCTTGTTCTTGGGGCATTTTCCCTTCAATTTTGCCTTCATCAAGTGAAATGCATGCTCAATCGGATTCAGGTCAGGGGATTGACTTGGCCATTGCATAACATGCCACTTTTTAGCTTTAAAAAACTCTTTGGTTGCTTTTGCAGTATGCTTCGGGTCCTTGTCCATCTGCACTGTGAAGCACTGTCCAATGACTGGATATGAGCATATAATATTGCCTGGAACACTTCAGAATTCATTCTGCTGCTTTTGTCAGCAGTCACATCATCAATAAATACAAGGGAACCAGTTCCATTGGCAGCCATACATGCCCACACCATGACACTACCACCACCATGCTTCACTGATGAGGTGGTATGTTTTGGATCATGAGCAGTTCCTTTCCTTCTCCATAATCTTCTCTTCCCATCACTCTGATACATGTTGATCTTTGTCTCATCTGTCCTTAGGATGTTGTTCTGGAACTGTAATGGCTTTTTTAGATGTTGTTTGGTAAACTTTAATCTGGTCTTCCTGTTTTTATGGCTCACCAATGGTTTACATCTTGTGGTGAACCCTCTATATTCACTCTTGTGAAGTCTTCTCTTGATTGTTGACTTTGATACATATACACCTACCTCCTGGAGAGTGTTCTTGATATGTCCAACTGTTGTGAAGGGGTTTTTCTTCACCAGGGAAATAATTCTTCTGTCATCCACCACAGTTGTTTTCCGTGGTCTTCTGGGTCTTTTTTTGCTGCTAAGCTCTCCGGTGCATTCTTTCTTTTTAAGAATGTTCCAAACAGTTGATTTGGCCACAACTAATGTTTTTGCTATCTCTCTCATGGGTTTGTTTTGATTTTTCAGCCTAATGATGGCTTGCTTCACTGATAGTGACAGCTCTTTGGATCTCATATTGAGAGTCGACAGCAACTGATTCCAAATGCAAATGTCACACCTAGAATCAACTCCAGACCTTTTACCTGCTTAATTGATAATAAAATAACGAGGGAATAGCCCACACCTGTCCATGAAATAGCTTTTGAGTTAATAGTCCCATTACTTTTGGTCCCTTAATAAGTGGGAGGCACAGATAGAAACCGTTGTAATTCCTACACCGTTCACCTGATTTGGATGTAATTACCCTCAAATTAAATATGAAAGTCTGCAGTTAAAGCACATCTTGTTTGTTTCATTTCAAGCCATTGTGGTGGTGAATAGAGGCCAAAATATGCAAATTCTGTCAATGTTCCAATATTTATGCACCTGACTGTATATTGCGCAGGGCAAGGGCTATACTCTAAAAATATTTTTTGATTTACAATAAATATATCAATCATTTAGAAGGGTTAGGCAGAAAGATATTATATTTAATACAAAGAAAAGATAATGTATGTAAGATGAATAACTGTAAAGAAATAATCCATTATAAATATACAAATACATTGACTTTCTTCAGATTATTGAAATACTAGATATATTAGGTGTATTTTTTATTTTGCACTGTTAGCTCATATTTTTTACTTGGATATTGTGTTTTACAGTTTACTCTGTCTGATCTCCTTAGATATCAAAGAATTTATTTTAAATGTTTGCCTCTGATCTGGCGGAGAAAAGATGATATTCCCTTTTCTGGCACTGGTATCTTGCTTATCACAACGTCTGTGCTTGAAGCTACTTCGTTACAAATGTATCTTTGACTTATGTCAAATGAACAAAACATGGAGTTGGCTATACGCCTTTTAGTAGCAGAGTAGGTTCTGAAGGTCAGACCCTTAAAACGCTAGACCCTCTATAATGTTAAGAATGTGTTATATAGAGCCGAGCTGAGACAAGAAAATCTTCATCCATTTTAAAGTTAAATTTTTCCATAGAAGAAAAATGTTTCATAATGTTCATACTGGAAAATTACTGTACTTTCTTATTGTGGTCAAGTGTTTATTTACAATAAATTATCCATTAACTTATCATAAAGTATCTCCTTTTACATATTATTATTATTATTATCATTTATTTACGTGGCACCACAAGTGTTCTGCAGTGCCTTACAAAGTACATAAACAAATAGGTTGACCAATGACTTACATTACAATGCAATACAATACAGGATATGAATAATATACATTGCTACATTCGGGACCATAACACCCAGAGAAGCAATAGAGCAAAGCAACCAAGTGTTAGGTGCCCGAGTGGGGAGTAAGAAGTAGATGAAAGTAGAGAACGGAGAAGCACAAGAGGGTAGAGGGCCCTGCTCGCAAGAGCTTGCATTGTAAAGCATATCATTGTTACCAAATGTTCCAAACTCAGGGGACTATGTATTAAGGCAGAAATATTTTGATACAATCCTTCCTGCATTTTGCATACTGGTGGCATTTTTCTACAGCCGTTTACAGGAAGAACATTATTATTATTATTATTATTATTATTATTATTATTATTATTATCCTTTATTTATATGACGCCACAATTGTTCCTCAGCGCCTTACAAAGTACATAAACAAATAAGTGAATAAGAAACCAGTGACTTCTAGTACAATGCAGGACAAGGACAAGGCTTATATACCTTGCTGCATTAGTGATCATAACACTCAAATAAGCAGCAGGGCTTCAGCAAGCAAGTGTTAGGTGCCCTTGTGGGGAGTGAGGTTTAGACATACTTGCCTACCCTCCCGATTTGGTCTGGAGCCTCCCAAAAAGCGGGTGCAGCCCCCAGCCTCCCAGGAAGGCAGACAAGTCTCCCGTAAGGTGCCGACCCCTCCTGCCCCCCCCAGCGATGAATGAGAATACCCGGCAGCAGGGGGGGCCTCTGATGTGATTCATGCCAAATCGTGTCATTTTGGCTCCGCCCCCTGCTTGATTATCGGCATTGTGTAGCGGGGACGGGGCCAAAATGATGCGAGCGTGTGACCACGCCCCCACTCCGTCCACAACAGCCAGCCACGCCCCCCTATTTTGCCGATCTGGCTGTCCCCTCCCGGTAGGGGCAGCCAGAGTGTCGGCATGTCTGGGTTTAGATTACAGTGTAAGTAGAGGGCCCTGCTTGTGAGAGCTTACATACACTCTATCTCACTAGTAGATATACTAAACTTTGGAGAGAGACTGCAGACTGCTCCCATATTTTAATTCTATCAGCCAGGTGTAGACCAAATCAGCAGTTGTTCTTGTCTGAAGAGGAAGTCATATCATTGGATGTGAGGTATATGCAATCATGTGTTCATCTCTATGGCCTGGAGTGACTGCTGCTTCCTTCATTCTCAATGGGATAAGCGTTGCTATCTACTAGTGGTAGTCCAACCCATTTAAGCCTGCAGCATCTGTTAGCTATGCAATTGGGACTTCATTTGTTCTTTTTATTTTCTATTTTATTATCTGCAAAAAAGCAAATATGATTATACAGGCTCCTGAGAGATGCAAACCCAATATAGTAGTTATTTAGACATTTCTGTTTATATAATGTTACATCTTGCTGTAAATGTGGAAGTTCAAATGAAAATGCTAATTGCCAGTTGCTTTCAAAGCCTCACCTCTGGCATTCGTGTAGAAAGAAACGGGAGTTTTTTTTTTTTTTTTTGTTACAAACAACTATAGCTTTAATCCACCAAATAAACTGAAGAAGGCTCATTCACAACTACTGTATGTAGAATAGCACATCTTCAGTGTAAATGCTCCTTTGTGACGTCAAGCTCCCGTTCTAACCCAAATGCCTTTGATTAGATGACAATTCCATGGCTGTAGATGCCAAAATGGAATTTTCTAATGAGAGTGGTTGGGCTGGTCATGTGTGTCTTTCTAAGATAAGGCACACAAAGGCTTTTGCAAGTGAAAGATGCAAATTTGCCTTCCAGGATGGGATTATGTACATGGGCTGGTACAGAAGTCACATTTAGGGAAGTGGGGTTTTTTTTACTAGCAGGTTCACAGTAATTTTCCTACTGCAGTACCTGATTTTTACACCTTCTCAAAGGACATGTAAACCACCTCACATCCTATACCTGTAATGGGACACATTTTGTACCTTCTAGTGGCAAGGCACATTGATATGTATTATGTACATATGATCTATGTAATAAAAAAACAAATGTTTCAGTGACATGTGTAATAAGGACAGTCCCAATATTCAGAATAATTTAAGATGTAAATAAGGTTAAACTGAACAGTCATTTAGAAAAAATCGGCAGAATAGTAGATCGGATTTTGGGCATGACTTTTTTTTACAATTTTCCTGCACCTTCTACAGAGAATCTTCAGGCTCCCTTACATTGACGCATCCAATTTTATAGGGACAGTTTCAAATATTGGACAGTGCGTGTGTACATAGAAATACTAGAGCCGGGAAAAGGAAAAACAAAAGAAGAAAAAGGGCGCTGGATTATATGCTATATAAAATTCATTGGTCTGTTTGCTTGTCTGTCTGGTTATGCATTCGGACACCCCTGCACCGATTGGGATGAAACCAATGCGAGGTGGTCCAGTTGGTTCCTGGCCAGGTTTAAGGGGCTTAGGGTATCAGTCAGACCTCCCGTTGGTGTACGCTGGGAAGATCTTTGACCCGGGCAGCCTGTTCTGAGACTTCTTCTGGATGGATTTTTATAAAAACTTCACAGAGTGGCAGCATTGGATCCCAGAAGACACACTAGGGGGTTGAGGTCTCAGTCAAACTTCCCATTAGTGAACACTGGACATAACTTTGACCTGGGGATGTTTGGCAGAGCTTTAACCAGGGGAGCCTGTTCTGGGCTTTCCACTGGATGGATTTGATTTAAAACTTCACAGAGGTGTGTCAATTGGTCTTGGATACCTATTGGAGTGGCTGGGGTCCCAGTCGAATCTCACGGTGGAGTGCGCCATGCAGACCTTTGACCCAGGGAGCTTGTTCTGTGCCTTCCACTGGATGGATTTGTACGACATCACATAATAAAACGTAATCATTTAAAGATCAATCCCTGCACCGATAGGGAGGAAACCAATGTGAGGTGGTCCAGTTGGATCCTGGCCAAGTTTTTTGGGGGTTGGGGCCCTGGTTGGACCTCCCGTTGGTGTACGCTGGGCAGAACTTTAGCCAGGGGAGCCTGTTCTGGGCCTTCCACTGGATGTATATGGATGAAAACTTCACTGAGGGGTTGCAATTTGTCTGGGATGCCTGTCAATTGATCTGGTATGCTTACCTTATTAAACTTGAAGATTAGGTCCCGGTCGGACATCCTGTTGATGTACTGTACGCTGGGCACAACACTGACCTGGAAAGCCTGCTCTGGGCTTTCCCCTGGATGTATTTGGATGAAAATTTCACAGAGGGGTGGCAATTGGTCTGGGAACTTAATAACTTGAAGTCTTAAACCCAGGCAATGCCAGATACTTCAGCTAGTATATTATAAACAATAAAAGTACAAATATATTTGAGACCAAAACAACACTTTGTAAAAGTTTCAAATTATTATAGCCTATATACTGTATATACTCCCAAATAATTTGTGGCCACAGAACTCAGAAAATTATAAACATATAAAGTCAAATATGCTGGGTGTGGTACAACTTGTTAACATTCAGTATGTTGACTGGGTCTGATATTTTGCAGTCCAAATGTCGACAAGGTCAATAGTTTGACAACCACTGGAGACATGGTTAAAATTTTGACATGTTCCAAATTACGACATTTGCCATATCTACACAAAAATGTCAATGTGGGTTTCTTTTGCTGATTTTAGCCTAAGATTAACCCCTATTCCTAACCCTAATCCTATCCCGAAAATAAACCATAATTCTAAAAACCATGAAAAAACATATTTCAACAACAATATGCTATGGAAAGTCAATTACAGTGTGAAATGTGGAAAGTTACAATCCAAAGCCAGATGACGTAGAGAAAGCCAAGGAATTGACGTAAGCGTAGAGCAGCACATGTACTATTTTATACATGGGAAGAGTTTGGCAAAAGATGTGGAGCAAGCAGCATATCGAGATGGTGGTCTCATGAGAAGAATCAATCTAAGACGTGTATTATTTAACACCAAGTTATGTGAATGCAGCAGTATGAGTGACTAAATTGACAAAATGACAAAATTATGTCTATTTCTCAGCAATTATTGTTTTTAGGAGTGCAAGTAGATAATGTAGGAGTAAAAGTAGATGATGTAAAAATCACTACAGCAAGGCTACAAACCTTAACTCCTGAGTTTGACTTCCTAGTTATGGCATTGGAAGCAAACACAGCCAAGATAACCACAGACAGAGTCTAGACAAACTTAGGGCCTGATTCAGAGCTGAACGCTCTGACCAGAGCGCTCGCTCTGAATCAGGGCCATCCCAGCAAAATTTGGAGTGGCCTCCTGTCCGCTCGCATAGCTGTGGGTGACCACCCACAGCTTATGCGAGCAGCCAAAAAGATGGTCGTGATGGTCAAATACCATCGCGACCATCGGGCTTGCAACGAGACCCTGCAGTAGGGTCTCACTTCCGCAAGCCCAGGAGTGATTTTGGCTCTATCAGAGCCAAAATCACTCCCACTGACATCATTACTGATGTCAGTGGGGCCGGACTCAGATGGTAGGCGTTCCCAGTCACGCCCCTGGCATGCCCACCAAAGGGGGCATGCTGTCAATCAACATCGACAGCACGCCCCCTTTGGTGCGAGACCCGGAGCGACGGAGAGCCCGTCACTATCCGGGTCTCGCGCATGCGCACGACGGAGCTCCCTCCATCGTGCGCATGCGCAGTGGGGCAACATCGACCTGTTTGCGAGCGTCCTTTGCTCGCGAATGGGTCTGAATGGCCCCTTTACTACAGTTCCAAGAGCTTGTGTCATTTAAGTTGACCACTGAGAGTACTGCATAATACAAAAGAGCTAGAAACTCTGAAAAATTCAAGATCAAGTGCTACAAATGTCATAAGATGGGTCACAAAGCATTTGAGTGCAAGAAAAAGAATGTGAATTCTATGCAAAGTAAGAAATGCAATGACAAAGATGACTCAGACATGAGTTTTAGAGATAGCTGCAGAAAAGATTGTTGGTATATCGATTCAGGTGCAACAATCAATTTCAGCTGCACTGAGAATGGTTCACCCCGTTGACTGCATGTGTTCCTATCAAGTGCTTGCTGCTTCAAGAGTTGAGAAAATTAAAGCCCAATTCAAAATTAAGACCAGAATAAAGGAAAAAACAAAAAAATCTTATAGCCATCATTTTCCTACAGCAAAGGGGTCAAATAGTTTACTTCACTGAAGGAAAGTACATTGTACAGAATAGTAAAGGGACTGTAATGGCAACATGCACCTGGTATCAGCAATTGTACATCCTTGATTTACACTATTGTTACGCGATGTGTGAGAACTGTATAATAGGAAAACAAAGTCATTAGCCATTTTGCAAGTCAGCAAACAGAGCTGCAGCACTACTTGAGCATGTGTAGTCAATACTCAATAAGTGGATACAGATACTTTGTGATGTTCATAGATTACTTCCCAAGAATGGCATACATATGCTACATCAGAGAAAAGTCTGAAATAGTGAAGAAGATTACAGACTACAAAAGACTTGTAGAGAATAAAGTTGGGGACAAACTCAAAGCCCTGAGATCTGAATATGGTGCAGAAAATCTAAACAGAGAGGTGGATTTATTTCGGAAAGAATATGAAATAGAACATCAATTGACCATCGCCTACACTCCTGAACAACCTGGTAAGTGAGCATACATCTACACACTAGTGGAGAAAGTAAGATGTATGTTAAAGGATGCAGGCCTAGACAAGCTATTTTGGGTGTATGCCATGCCCACAGCCATTTACCTAAAGAACCATTCTCCCACAGTTGCCCTAAAAGACAAAACACCTAGTGAAGTGTGGCTGAAGAGGAAACTAAGGCCCTCATTCAGAGCCGTTCGCTATTTGCGTTCGTTCGTTCGTTCAAAAACAAGGGGTGGCTATGCAAATGATCCGTTCGCACATTGCAGTCTGTTCACACCTCTAAGTCTGAATGAGCGAGCAAAACATACGCTCGTTTATTTCTTAAAAACGCCCCCTGGCCGCTCACACCATATGTCATGTCCGCTATTTATTAGATTAATCGAGTACATCGTACAGCGTATGAACTGCTCGCTATTCTTGTGGTTGGTTTTTTCAACCGCTATTTTGCGAGCAGTTCTGAGTTAAAAAAAACCAAGTGACGTGGTCATTGACGCTGCTTTATTAATTATGCACACCCATAAAACGCCCGTTTTGACCTTTAAGCACGCCTGCGAACGGATCTCCACTCCCCGTTTTCAAGCACCTTCCCCTGTTACCACCCACATACGCCTCATTCTGTCACTCCAAATAGCAGGCACTCACTATATAGCGTACAAATGATTTTCAGCCACACCGACTGGTTGGCGCATGCGTACTAAAAACCGTACGCATGCACAGATGTGCGAACATCGCTCGGAACGTGCGTACTGCCGCTAGCGAGTGGCTCTGAATGAGGGCCTAAGTGTAAAAAATCTCAGAACTTTTAGAAGTACTGTCTGTGTACACATTCTAAAGGAAAGAAGACACGCTGGATTCAAAATCCATAAAGTGCATCATGCTTGGCTATTGCCGTGAAAGTAAAGGCTACAGATTATGGAATCTAAGTACCAAAAATCTTGTCAAGTCTAGAGATGTCATATTCAAAGAAACAGCACAAATTTCAGAAAAGCTGAAATTCGAAACTTAACAAGTATGTGTCACTAGATATGCCATCACCTGGAGACATATCTGAACCAGTGACTACAAACGTATATATTTAACACAGAAATTGACTCCTGCAAGATCAAATATTGGGAAACTTCTTAAGATATATGATGAGGAATTCAAAAATATTGCATTAAGTCAACCTCAAGACGTCAAGAAGCCAAAGTCACGATCTGACTGATGTAAGTGGAAGTCCAAAGTAAGAATAGAGACTTTGTTAGATTCAAAAGTCACACGTGTGGAAGACAAGAATCGTGAGTTACAGCAGTCCTCAGTTTGTGATTTAAGAGACTATTGATATAGTCCATACTGTCAATGAGAGTAATATTGCTGATATTTACCAAGAAGAGTGGACTAAAGTAATTTCAAATGTTGATGCTTTCTTGTCTTGTTTATGTTTTCTAGGTTGCTACAAGGAAGATTTGAGTAAATCTTCATGTAACATGGGGAAGCTTGTAGAGAGGGGGGTGTTGAAGATGCAGAGTGCTACTATGCAGACTCCATATTGGATCTAACAGGGAGGCTTCACTCCCTAACTAAGATGCCGCCAAACCAAGTACTTGTCATGTGCCATCTTGTCACTGCGTTAGAGCACCACAGTGGAAGACAGCTGTCCTCCTTAGCTCTGTGAAAGATGCGATTACCAATCCATCTTCCAGAGACACTGCACCACTACCTGCATACAGACACCAGCCGGTGAGCTGAATACCAACCTGCTCCTCTCAAGTTCCACTCCATAACTGTAAGTATGGCTGTACTGCAACTGCAATCAATAAACCACCCAACTGGTTAAGCATCTGTGATGTTTGTTGTCTCAGGGCATCTGCTGGTGTACACACTAACTCTGCCATACCACCTGTACACACATACCGTTGACACATATTCCAACAATAAGCATCCCTTACTGACTATGGATTAGCTGCATGAGTGCCCCTACAGTACTATTAAACCAGTTAATTTTGCCAAACAATATTTTGAAATTAAATTATTAGGGAATTACATGGAAAGTCCCTGCTTTTTAGGAGGGTACAAAGCATTATTCTCCTCTCAAAGGCATAGAATTGTTGCATTTGTACAGATGTGTCCTCATCTAGATTCACCTAGTGTTTTTGTGCCATATGTGACTTACACACTGCGCTAAGGATATCTATTCCCATGCTTAAAGTAATTTTCACAAATGTTGAAATTACAGTATTTGCATGGTAGCTGCACACAAAACTGCTCAGTGTACCAGGCACAGTAGCTTAGAATTTTTGTCACAAAGGAATTGGTATAAAGTCTTTGATTAAGCAAAATGATATGAGGTGGGAGGCATGGTAGGATCGCTCATACCAGAAGCCTTTGCCTTAGTATGCACATTTGCAATTTAGTGTTGGTACTTAAGCATCTGATTCAGAGTTGTACGCTGTTAGCATGGCTGCTTCGCCAAAGGATGCTAACATATGCTAATGCAGCAGGAGGCATCTGGTGTAAATAGATGCCTCCTTCATGCTTGCGTGATCCGCAGCTGTGTCTCAGGATGCAGCCATCAGATCACTTACGAGACCAGGGGATTGTCTACTGCTCTGAATCAGGCCCAAGTGTGCTAACTTTTATAAAACTTGCTCTTTCATTTTGGCGTCTATGCCAAGGGGTTGGGCACGGGTTGCCGGCGTTCGGAATCCCGGCAGCCAGAATCCTGACGCCGGAATCCCGTCAGGGTTAGGATACTGACACCTGATGGTAAATATCTCAAAACCCTCCCCCTCTCTCTAAACTTCACTACCCACTACCTTACCTTGACCATCACGACCATCAACCTGGTCGGTCGCTAAAGCTGTTGGTGGTAACCCACAGCTTAGCTGGCGACCAGGAGGCCGCACTTCAAAAGAGAAGCGGCCGCCCACATTCAGAATGAGCGCCTCTGAATGAGGGCCTTTGTCTCTACTCTTCTTTTTGGTTTATTTCTACCAATGAATATTTGCAAAAATTTTATTTTTCTGTCCACCATTTCTCACTGTATACGCCTCTACAGTATGTACAATTACTGGCTGTATCGTTGTGATTTAAATAATCTCTTTATTCATTTGTAATTCACCTGACACTTTCTTTATACATGGAATGTCATAAGGTGTTTCAGTAAAAATATTTACAAAACATAAACTAATATACTTGATATTTAGAAATTGCCGGTCTTATAAAAATCCTTTTCTTTTTTTTGCTTTACTGAAGTAAATACCCCATTATGGGCCTAAATTTGAGTGGGACGCTGCAGCGTCTGTTTGTGCATATTTTGACGATATTACTTTCGTGATTTTATGCAAATACCGGTACAAGGCCTTCCCTGGTGTACATCCGTGTGTCTGAACATGCCAGGACTGAGATGCCCACTTTGAGAGTATTTAGATGATCGAAAAACAATTGTTGCATCTTCAAATGCCATCAGTCTGACCAGTGCAGTTTCAGGATGGCAGTGAACCCTTTGCTGTACTGCCGCCCCTCTCGCTCCCCCCCCCCCCCTCTTTTCCTGCAGACCTCCGGAGCCGGGCAGTTTGTGTCCGGTGACGTTGGAGGATTCCGCCCTGTACGGAGGCACTGGCTGCACCACCCTCCCTACGGCCCTGACTCTCACCATCTGTCGTACCATCAGTCGCACCATTAAAACTTGTACCAGCCCCATGTTTGGTGCTCATTGTTCATCAGAGTATGGCTTCCAATGTGAGCGATTGTGCGTCTAAGTTTGCAGTTTAGTGACATGCCCACAACACTCCCATAGCACGTCTATAAGCTGCATCATCTCCATGTGTTTGCATAGCTACCTCCCAGTCACCACCCAGAATCGCCCAATACACTTTCAAGACATTTCTGCACCTCAATCCCAACTGCAACTCAGTGCGCGGTAATCTCCGGACACATGCGCAGTGCGACTTCAGTGGCAAATGCAGATTTCTAGAGGGATATTTCCAAATGCTTGATATTAGATTTTAGAGTGAGTGTGACCAGTCCATGAAGAGGGATTAGTTAGCACTTATCCAGTTGTAATATGTGTTATACAAAGTGTAGTGTATGTAATAAATCCACCATATACAGGACCAGCGATCACAGTAAGCCATTAGATTTGGCGGTAGGTCCATCCTGCCTGAGTTGAATGTTATTATTTCAGATGTGGGCAACATTCCAGAGCATTGGAGCAAGTCAGGGAGTCTGGGGGAGCAGCAGAAGAACTAGCACTGCCCTGGACATATAAGTGCCCATTGGATTCCTTGTGCACTAGATAGTGTATGTTATACAGTATTAATAATTATCCCTATAGACAGGGGCAGATTGGGAAATGCCGTGCCCGCAAGCCACTCCCCCAATTTTCATCATGCTGGGGGCATGTCCACTGCTCCAGGAGATGATAGCCATGCCCACAGTCCCTCTCTCCAGTGAATAAGCACAGCAAGCATGTGAATGAGTATATTCTTACCTATATGATTTCTCTGCAATGAGGAAACCTCTGAAGAAATTGATACTCCCAGGACAGGCAGTGTCTTGAGTCGGTACTATTCATGCAGGAGATCACATGGTCTGGAGCCGCCTGTTTGTGCTGTAATAAAGCTAATGTCATCACCATGCAACAGAGGTTCAACCAGGTAGTAACTTAAGTTTTGGGGTAGGACAAAATGTGAGTTTTCCATATCAAACAATTTTTTATTAATAAAATAGATTTGCTCATTTTGTGCCATTTGCATCAGTAATATGGTTTCATAAGAATTGTTGTCTTAATGAAGATTACTGTCCCTCAGTCTTTTCTTCTAATAGTACCAGTGGTCCTACCATCCTCTCTGTGTGTGTCTACTGCACCATCGTCTTGGGTATCCCCAATGCCATCATCCAGTGTTTCCCCAGTTCCATCATCCTGCATCTTTCCAGCACCAACCTCCTGCCCTAGCACATAATAGCCTCCCTCTCCCACACAGATCATACTCCATTAGCACAGAATAGCCTCCCTCCCCACATACAGCTCTCCCCCTTAACACATATAACCCCCCCAGACAGATTATCATCTCCTCTTACCACAGAATTACCCCTCCCCACAGACAGATCATCATCAACCCTAATAGAGAAGATCCCACCTCCCCCTCAGACAGATCATCATCTCCCCTTAGCAATAAATAGCTCCCTCCGCCACAGACAGATCATCTCCCCTTATTACAGAATAACCCCCCCTTCAGATCATCATTAATTCCCCCCACCCCAGACATTCCCCCCTGAGACAGATCTCTCCTATCAGCCACTTTAAAAAAAAAGACTTGACTCCTGCATGCTGCAGGTGCTGATGGAAGTCTCCCAGGAAGCCAGCCAGCCCAGCCCTGTTTGTCTCCACTGCACTGTGGCTTCCCCGGGCCTCTCATGATTTTAACTAAACCCATGTCTGCATAAGTCTCCCAGGCAGCCAGCCCTGATTGTCTCCTCTCCACACTGCTCCTTCCCCAGGCTGTGAAGTTAAACCTTAATTTCACACTTCAGTGGAGTGGAGAGGAGAGGACCCGTTCCTGAGCTCTCTTCCTCCAAGGTGCTGGTGCGTGACGTATGACGTAGCTCCCTTCTGTAAAAAGGCAAAGCCTCTTCTCGCGATAGAGGCGGGCTGCAGGGATCTGACAGCCGGGCTCCCTGTCATGCTGAAAAAAAAAATGACAGCTGGCTGACACAATTTCGGGGGAGAGGCTACAGGTGAGAAGTGGCCCAACAGAACAATCACCCCACCAGGATTTTCCCCACTAAAGGTAAGGGCCAATCTGCCCCTGCCTATAGATGGTCTATAGCAGTGCACCCCTAACAGTGCATGTTTTGCAGATTTCCTAGTTGGTGCACAGGTGTATTTATTACTGGCTGACACATATTAAAAAGATTCACAGGTGGTGCTATTTTTTAATTTGTGATACTGAGAAGAACATGCAGCACCAGCAGAATTTTATTATATTACTATTTCTATTGTGGTCATGGTGTGGTCTGAGCACTGCTCCACAAATCAAAGTATAGACTACCAATCAGTAAATGCCTTCCCTGCCCGTGACTCCTCCCACAGACCAAGACTAATATATGCCCTTCAGCAAACACTGCCCTAAAAAAAATTTCCACAAAAAATAAGTTGATTTGTTGTAATCATTCTGTCCCCCTGTCCTGGAATGTCAGATAAAACTCTTTGAGTTCTTGAGGAATTCCCGAGGAGTTACCCACCATCCCTAGGACCTCCAACTTCCCCAATGAAGTGAGCTGGAAGGGGTTGTGATGACACATTTTATGTGAAACTGCATAATTGAAGCTGTTCCCCCTACATACTGCTACTAATCACAGCATTTTCCAATGAGGGCAGGTCTGTAATGAATCACATCGCCATGACTCACAGCTGTCCCTGGACCTCCCCTCTTAGATCTCCCATAGGTGAGCAGCAAAATGTAGGTAAGTATGTTTGTAATCTAAGACTACCTGTACAAATCTAGAATCAAAACACTACCTTATAGGATTTCGCATTGTGTCTCAGCAGTTTTTAGCTTATTAAATCATAAATACTGTAGTAAATGAAGGTGCAACGAGTTCTTGCTACATGTACAGTAATATTTCTCTTCAAACATGGATTACGGGTAATAAGTAATGCAAGTGTCACACTCTATTTTGAGAGCTGCAGTCACAAGGAGTTAGCACGCAGCGCATGGGGAAAGTGTTGCTGCTGCAGGCAGAGCTCAGGCATGCTGCTCATGGAAGAGAGAGGCTGGAAATATAGGAAATAAATCTGTACCATTGCATTTGCAAGATGAGGATTTAAAGAATTATGGAACTCCAGGGAAATGAAAAATGCTAAACAAAAATGTATCAGTCATTTAAAACATATGGTTTGGTAGCAATTTTATGCATATGTAAAAAAAATAATAGGAAGGAGTATAGATGAGGCATCTTGTTTTATTGTACACTATTAAACAGAGCAAAGAAAAAAAATGAGCATAGAGGAATTACCTTCTCCCCATCTACAAACCTATTTAGCAAGCATTTCAAACAAAAAGATTTATTTATTTTTGTTATCTGTACTTTACCTGTGCATAGAAAACAGACATTGAAATATCAGGTAACATAATTACCTACAACAGTATGTAGAGATTGCCTGTAATTAATTTAACATTTGTAGCAAGAGAGAAAAAAAAGTCTTATTAATAAAATAATTTTTACTTTGATATATTATTTTTTATGTTAACTAATTTCAATTTGCTATTTTCTTTATTTTATTTGAAATTTAAACTGGTAGCCCAAGTCTGGGCTTCCGGTGCATGTACAGCTGGGTCCCGCATGCCCATGGGAACCTGGACTGGGACTGGCGGGCAGAGGGTTATCATGGGTGTGGAGTCTATGTGTGTGCATGTGTGTGGGAAGGGGGGGGCTTTCTACTGACGCTAATGGGAAGGAACAATCCTCCTAACATCTGTACAGTGCTGGAGGGGAAAGAGACGCTTTGTCTGTCAGGCAGCCAGAGAGAGCTGTGAGGGCCTCCCTCCAGCTTTTAACTGTGCCTGTGCTAGACTGAAAGTGTAGCTTATATTATAGATTGTCCTCCAAAAGTCCAAACTCCTACAGACATCTCTTTCTTACTCATCTCTTTCATGATGGGCTTTTGAACTTTATCATCGCTATGAAGTTCTATGTTTATTGAGTGCACTAATAGTGTACATTTTTTATTTGAATAACTCCTTTCTAATAATGTGTAAATCCTATAGTTGGACAAATTGGTCAGTACTGAAAAAGGACATTCATTTTAAAAAGGACACATTTTAAACCCTGGAATTGTCCACTGAAAAGTAGGGACAGTTTACAACTATGACATACTGTATGGACTGGCTTTGGTACAAGTTATGTTTCTTGGACTTATTTGAAGTCAATGTCCAAAACTGATTTGAATTGATGGTGACTTTTTTGTTTTGGGCAATTACTCTTATTTTGGCAGCAATATTGGCTAAATAATCTGTAAGAGTGACAAATTAGAAGAAATAGATGACATAATAGCATCACCCCCAAAAGTGGCCTACCTAGAATAAAAAAATGTCATGAGAATTACACCTACAGTAGCACTTAGACAACAATGGTGTTACTGGGCAACTACCCTATAATAATTATGTACAATATAGGTGTCTCACCTCAGGAGCTAAATACTGTATCCACAGTAAAGATAGTGCCAGCTTCACATAAAGTAAGCAGTTATGTCATCAGGTCACAGATCTCGCCTCCCTCTGACTCTGTGTCCTTGTACCCAGTATGTATAGTAGAGAGTGAATAAAGTGCCAGAGCGCACTGCTATTTTACCCCACCTCCCCAAACACACACAGATACTCAATCTAAGCTGTTTCCAGTTACATAAAAACAAATATCACAGTTTACTCAATAATCATTTGGCAAAATCCATCCTGTAACCAGAAACAATTGGGTAATGCATCAAAAAACAATGAAACATATCAACATTTATCAAAAGTATTCCAGTCCACATGCTTTTAGGAAAACACACTGAATTTGTGATGTTAGTCCCTTTGTTGTCACATCAGCAACATTATCTTCACTTGCCACAAAGGAGACTTTGATAGATTTCCTTTCCTCTAACTCTAGGATGCAATGATGTCATGGTGCTTTGTGCTGTAGGACAAGTCTATTTATTGTACCTCTGTAGTCACACTCTATGTTAATGGTTTCATCCTGTTCCAGAAGTTCCAATTCAAATAGTAGGTATCAGGCTTCCTAGGATGACTGTAAGTGCCATATACTCCACCTCAGTGGTGGATAGGACAACAGTGGGTTGCTTCCCATGATTAATGGCAAACTCACTCAGCTTATTGCATGTGTAATGTCAGGATAAGTTCCAATACTTTCATACAAGAGGCTCCCAACAGCCTTTGTCAATGGGAGTATTTACTGGCTTTGCATTAAACATTACATACTAGTTAAGTACTGAATCAATATATCCTTGTTGATCAACTGAGATGTTCCTTTATTAAATATTTGCAAGATTCTTAATCCTAATAGGTGATGTGTAGGCCCTAAGTCTTTAAAGTTGAAATTCTGCTCTACCAGATGCTTGACACACCCACAAATATATTAAACAGTCTCTGCTCTGTTGTTTTGTGGTATAGATAGTGATCAGTCTCTGAATGTACAAAGTCCAGTTGCAAAAGTACTGCATCCAACTTATTGTACCAGGAGCAGTCGCTCTGCTTCAGACGGTAGGATGCGTTCTTTAATCAGACTTTTTCTTTGAATATATCATTATCATAATGTTTAGGAGGATTCACATAAATGTATTCATCTAAATCTCCATTCATGAAGGCTGAATCAAAATCTAACTGGTACATCAATAAATGACACATAGCAGAAATGGCTATCACTGAACACAGTGTAATTTTACCTTGCCACAGGTGAGAAGACTTCACTGTAGTCAATCTCAGATTTCTCCACATATCTTTTAGCAACAAGACAAACTTTGTAATGAGCCACAATTACGTATACATTTAACAGAAGACAGAAGACCCACCTGTTCTTGATTGTCTTGCGGTTACTCAGCGTGTTTACAAGAGTCCACATATTATATACAATGATGCCTTTGATTTGTCTATTGCTGACTCCCATTTTTCCCAGTCACTGCTTGATTTTGCCTCTTGGATATCTGTTTGGGGTTCACAGAAAGCTATATTTGCAAACTCCTCATGATATCTCTTGGGGGCGCTTTTCTTTATTTGTTCTTACAGAACTCCTTTTTTACAAGTGGCTATCCACACTGGCAGTCTCCAATTCAAACATGCTTCCAGCTGTAGCCATATCCAGCTAAACAAACTTATGCTGTGATTCTTGTTTGAGCCTCACATTAGGTAGCGCTGTTTAGGGAGGCCAATCCTGCCTTATTTTTTCAATCCCAGGATTCCAGATTGAAATCTCACAGTTTTTTCCCTAAATTCTGGCCTCCCACCGATCCTGATGCCAGGATTGGCTTTCCAATGGCTGTTTCACAGAACACTACATCCCAGGACTTTATAAGTTTTATTTGTAATGTCCCACAATCTGTGTCCCTTACTCTCTTGACAGTATCTAAGCAAAATACACTCCATTGACTCGGGATCCAGCTTGCATCTTTGTTTTGGAATGTGCACATAAGCTTTGTATCTAAACACTTTGAGATGATTGATATTTGGCTTGCTTCAAAACCACGTATCCCGTGGTGTTTTACCTTTTACATAAACAGTTGGTGCACAACTCTTTAAGTATACTTCCGTAGACACCTCTTCTGCTCAAAAACACTTTTCCAGGCTTGCGTCACTCAGCATAGTCTACTCTCTCTCTCCACAATTGTCCGGTTTGCACAATCACTGATACCATTTGTTCTGGCATGTACGAAATAATTAACTGGTGTTCAATGCCATATTTTTTTTACAGATATTTACATTTTTGTTTTCATCCCTGCCTCTGTCAGATCTCAGATTTTTCATTTCTGAACCTTTTGAGTTTCCACCAGACTTTGTACTCTGCTATTTTGTCCATTTCTTCACTCTAGGCTTTGTGTCATATGTGTGTCATACTCATGAAATCATTGATGATAATGAGGATATATCCGTATCCAATTATAGATTTTAATTCTATTGTGCCACACACATCTATATGCACCAATGCCAATGGTGCATCAGCTCTTGTTGCTGACTTTGGAATGGGACAGCAGGTATTTTTACTCATTATAGAGCTCTCACATGCAGGTCTGTAAGTACAGTATCACTCATAACTATTCCTGTCACCATTCAAGAAGCTTTTGAATGTTATCATAACCCAGGATGCATATCCACCTGTGCCATAGTTCCATAGACTAACTTGTCTCAGAGGCCATCTTCGCACAACACTCCTACTTGCAGGCTGTTGCTATCACAGTCCATCTGTTATTTTGCACAACATACTTGCCCTAGAATTTGTTCTTGAAGTCTTTATATTCTAGGAAGCTTATAGCAGTGAGGTTTGTCCCCAAATCTTGTACGAATAACAAATCTTGGATATCTGTGGCTATAGTTTCACCTTTTATTTTCAGGTGCTCCGGGATTGTCCCAACTTCTATGGCTGTAAGTACTCTGTCTCCAATCCCTCTGACTGTTATAGGGTCACATGTACTCAGAAATGCAAACCATTCTTGATTACAACTGATTTTCCTTGTATCTCCTGAGCCAATAGACCAGCAGTCCTTCCTGCAACTGTCTATTACATTTAAAGCTGACTCCTTTTGTTCATCATCTTCCTTTTGTTGTGCACCACTTGCATCTCCCAGTCAATAGTCAGAGGGGGCAATCCAATTGTTTAGCCAGCATTTTTTTAAGGCTCCTAATGGAGCAATTCAATTGTTGCTCCATCTGAGCACAATAGCCATCGGCGGCAGAATTTCTGCTTGCACCCCCTGGGTAACCCACAGTTATGCAAGTAACCCACAGTTATGGCGTCCTAACCAGGACTTTAAATGGGAAGTTATTTTATGTGACTAAGTCCAGTCTAATAGGATGTGAAGAAGGCAATAATTTATGAGTGGCCTGAACAACTGAATTGAAAAACTGGGCACTCATTAATTATCGCTGCCCATGCAACAATTTAATTGCCTCCAGAGGCATTATGTGTTATGACACACATGAGTGATTATATAAGACCCCTAGAGCCATGCTACAGTAGTCTTCTGCCTATAACTACTTCCCTTTCCCAAAGAGAAGATGCTGTCACCAGAACTGGGATGCCACCAGGTCTTAAACTCAGGCCAGTAGGGGCTTATACAATCAATGGGTGATAACAGGAGTATTGGCTGGAGCAGATATGAACTGGATAACCCCAGGCTATTGTGATCACAGGTGATAAAGTAGTGGCAGGGATTAACCACAGAGCAGGACTGAGGCTGTGGTAGTTTATAGATGGTATGTGCAGCCAAAACAAAGGCAGGAACAAGGTTCAAAAAACAAGGCTGAGGTCACTAGGCACTGCAGGTATATTCAGAGCACACATAAGGAGATACCTGGACTCAGGATTTCAGGAACAGGACCAGGCACCAGGATTCCAGACACCAGGACATAAAGCTATAACCAGCAGGGAGGATAAGCCCTCCTTTTCTTTTAACAGAAGCAGGAGCAAATCAGTGCTTCTGCTGCAGCTTTTATCAGTATATCCCACCTTGTGACATGTGAAACTAGAGGTAAGTGGTTCGGCTGCTGTGAAATCCAAAAACACCTGAACTTGGGGCTTCCAAGTCGAACCGAATCATGGCTCTTCTTCCAGCAATTCAGGTCACAAAATGAGTCAGAACATCATTATCCCGGAAATGTCAGATCTCTCAGCTTTTGAATTGCATATAAGTCCCTCCCTGTCATATTCCAAATATACTTCTTGTTCCTACTTTTCTTTTAAACTGATTTAATATATCAGTAATGTCTATAGCTTAGAGAAGTCCTTTGTAAACATTGATAGATTCATAAAAGTAAAGTTTGTATTTAAGAAAAAATATAGCAATTGGAATCTCAATCAGGGCACATGATTCCAGATAACACATTCTTAGAGATATACAATCTGCAATACAAACAACTCTATATGAACAAATGTAAACACATATTATAGATCATTGTATACTAGACATTGTGATAGGATCACTGGTAAAGTGGTCTGTGGCAGGTACATTTGTCCCAGATTCCTGTCTTATGTGTTTTAAACCCCCAGGAGAAAGTCTGCAGTGTAGCAGGCTTGAGTCTCGGCTTTTTGAAAAGCCGGTTTGGGACCTGGGGGTTGTGGGTGAGAGGAGAGGGAGGGCTCCACCCACGGCCACTCCAGGTTTTGGGTCTTGCAGCCTGGTAACAGGCTTGTTAGGGTTTCCACCTGAGAGTGGCCAATATAAGCCTAGTTTGTTTAAGGCTGAGTGTCTCACCTGGGAGAGCAGACAGGGAGTTTGCTCAGAGACACTTGAAAACCTATCCGTGAGTGTTGTGCTGTGCCTTTGTTGCTGGTGAGGGCATTAGGCCCTGCCAGGTTCTGGTAGTGAGGGAACCACCTGTAAAGTTAGAGCCCAGCCAGGGCTAGGATTTATGTTTATGGTTTCTTTTTATTGTTTCTGTTTTGCACAATAAAGACTGGCGCCGACCAACTTGTACTTGAATCCAGACTGGCGTACTGTTTCCCTGCTGCTGTGTGTGTAAGAAAGGAGACCTCTACCCAGGAGAGGGACCCCTAATCTGACTGTGTCACAATATGGTGGAGAATGCGGGCACCCACACACACTGAAGTTGCAGCGAGAGGAAAACTTTCCGTTTAAAAATTAAATGACAGACACCCAATTTGTGAGTGTGGAAATAACGCTGTGTCCTTGGAGTCCCATAGAGGAGGCATCAGCCTATGCTCAGAGAGGCAAGGTTCAGCTTCCAACCTACACCCCAGGACAAAATGGAGGACATTATTAAGGCCTTGCTCCAAGCTACAGCAGGTCAGCAGGAAGCTACCAGGGCTCTGCAGGAATCCACCAGGGTGCAACTGTTGGCCTTGGAGACAGCCCAGGGGCAACAACAGGTTGCCATCGAGGAAACCCGCCAGGCCTTAGCGGAAAACAGCCAGGCCATAAAAGAGGTGGTACAGCACCTGGTCGCCCAGCCCAGAGATGTTACTACGGGTCCTCCCACCACCACTCACTCCGTACGAGCCAGTCACTTCCTCCAAAAGATGACTTCGGGTGATGATGCGGAGGCCTATCTCACCGCATTTGAAAGAACGGCCGAAAGGGAGAGTTGGCCCAAGGAGCAGTGGGCAAGTCTGGTGGCACCTTTTTTGTCTGGGGAGCCACAAAAGGCCTATTTCGACTTATGCCTGGCTGATGCCAAGGACTATAAAAAACTAAAACAGGAGAACCTAACTCACTTGGGAGTCACCACCTTCGTTCGTGCCCAACGGGTCCACCGCTGGGAGTTCCATATGGACAAGCCTCCACGTTCGCAGATGCATGACCTCGTCCATCTGTCCTCAAAATGGCTACAGCCCGAGATGCTGATGGGACCACAGATCGTGGAAAGGGTCATGATGGACCGGTACCTGCAATCGTTACCTGCGACTCTGCGCAAGTGGATGAGCCATACGGACCCTAAGTCCGCGGACCAGTTGGTCGAGCTGGTGGAGAGGTACGTGGCGGCTGAGGAGCTGATGAGAATGCCCCACCGAGCCCCAATGGCGCACCAGCGAACTCCCACAGACACTGGTAAGACTGTTCCAGGGGAGAAGGGTGCTGGGCGGTGGAATGTACCTAAGACTGAGGGTATAGAACCTGGAGACAGGCCTGCCAGGCCAAAAAGGTTCTTGCCCCGTAAACGACTAGACATTAATATGACTCAGTGTTTCCGATGTGGTGGCTTCGGCCATATTGCCGCTAATTGTTCACTTACAACTGAACCTATGCAATGTGATACTGCTCATGTCTACCGCAGGGGGTCTTTCTTTGCACAGACAGCCTGTACGGCTGACCGGCAGGCTGAGACTGATAAGCACATGTGTGTACTCACTGTAGATGGCAACCGAGTAGAGGCACTGTTAGACTCTGGTAGCTTGGTGACACTTATAAAAGCTGAGCTGGTGAACCCCTTGAGGCGTAAGGGGAAAACTGTTGGTGTGACCTGCATACATGGGGATACTCGATATTATGTTACTGCCGAGGTGAACATCGAGACACCATGTGGTTCTGCTATAGTTTCTGTGGGTTTGGTGCATGGTCTGATGTACGATGCAATATTGGGGAGAGACTTTACTCACTTCTGGAAGTTGTGGGAAAGCCGTTTTGTTCCAGAAGTGAACAACCCCGATCTATTTGAGAAGGTTGTCGATGTAGAGGAGGAGGGATTTTCTTCTGAGTCAGAGTTATTCCCTTTTTCTACTATGATTGGCGAACTAGAGAATGCGGAGCGTGACGGTGGGCCAGTTGATCATCTGCCTGATTTAGAGGTCAGAAGGTCTTTGCTGTGGAGCAGTTGAAAGACCCTACTTTGGTAAAAGCCAGGGAGAATGTAAAAGTAGTTGATGGTAAACCCGTAGACCCTGATAGTCCTTTGTCCTATCCCCACATGGAAATGTGTCAGGATTTGTTATATCAGGTGACTAAGAAGGGGGAAGATGTTGTGGAACAACTAATAGTTCCCAAAGCCTACAGAAGAACAGTGTTGGATCTGGCCCATGGTCATATAACGGCTGGCCATTTAGGGGTAGAGAAAACCACTAAGTGAATAATGCAGAGGTTTTTCTGGCCCGGGCTTCATAAAGAGGTATCTGACTTTTGCGCATCCTGCCCTGAGTGTCAGTATCATGCTCCCAGGCCACATTTTAAGGGTCCACTAGTTCCATTGCCTATTATAGAGGTGCCGTTTGAAAGAATAGCGATAGATTTGGTTGGACCCTTGATGAAGTCTGCCAGGGGACACCAGTATATACAGGTCATAATGGATTACGCTACCAGGTACCCGGAAGCGATCCCGTTGCGCAATACGTCAACCAAGACCATTGCCAGAGAGCTAGTTCATGTCTTTAGCAGGCTGGGTATACCTAAGGAGATACTAACTGACCAGGGTACACCGTTTATGTCAAAAGTTATGAAAGAGTTATGCCGCCTGTTCAAAATTGAACAGTTAAGAACTTCGGTTTATCACCCCCAAACCGATGGGCTGGTCGAGAGGTTTAACAAGACGTTAAAACATATGCTTAGGAAAGTAGTCGACAAGGATGGTAGGGATTGGGATTACTTATTGCCATATTTATTGTTGGCCATAAGAGAGGTTTCCCAGTCCTCCACCGGGTTTTCACCCTTCAACTTGTTGTATGGGAGACACCCAAGGGGGTTACTAGACATTGCCAAAGAGACATGGGAGAGGCAGTCTAGTCCTTACAAAACAGTGATTGAGCATGTTTCTCAAATGCAGGAGAGAATTGCTGTGGTAGTGCCGATAGTGAGAGAGCACCTGGAACAGGCTCAACAGGCACAGCAGAGAGTATACAACCGCAATGCTCGGTTACGCAGCTTTGCTCCTGGGGACAGAGTGTTAGTGTTGGTTCCCACTGTGGAAAATAAACTTTTGGCTAAATGTCAAGGGCCCTTTGAAATCTTAGAAAGAGTGGGACAGGTCAATTACAAAGTTTACCAGCCGGGGAAAAGAAAGCCGGAACAGATATACCATATAAATCTGTTAAATCCCCTTTAAAGATAGAACGGTACTGTCGGCCATCCGAGCCCCTCCCGTAAATCCAGGGCCCTTAGTTCCTGAAGTGACAGTGGCAAAAACCCTGTCGGCAATTCAACAACAAGAGGACAAGGAGTTTCTGATCAGAAATAGGGTGCTGTTCTCTGACGTACCTGGGAAAACCTCGGTCATTAAACATGACATAATCACTGACCCAGGTTAATCTAAAGCCCTATAGGTTACCAGAAGCACAAAGAGAATCGGTGTCAAAAGAAATTAAAAATATGTTAGAGTTAGGGGTTATGGAAGAATCACATAGTGAATGGTCAAGTCCCATTGTGTTGATTCCAAAGCCCGACGGGAGTGTGCGTTTCTGCAATGACTTCCGAAAGTTGAACAGTGTTTCAAAATTCAATGCCTACCCGATGCCAAGAGTGGATGAACTGATTGAGTGACTAGGGACGGCAAGGTATTTAACCACTCTTGACCTAACCAAAGGGTATTGGCAAGTACCGTTAACCGAGAGCGCCAAACAAAAGACAGCTTTTTCAGCGCCAGAACAAGGAGGGTGAGGAACACCCTATTTTCTATCTAAGCAGAAAGTTGAATGTACATGAGAGAAACTATGCCACAGTGGAGAAGGAGGCGTTGGCCATAAAGTGGGCGTTAGAGGCTCTCAGGCACTACTTGGTTGGAAGAAAGTTCAAATTGATCACTGATCATGCCCCTTTGAAGTGGATGTCCAAAAATAAGGACAGTAATGCGAGAATTATGAGATGGTTCTTGGCGTTACAAACTTAAACATTTTCAGTGGAACACAGGCAAGGAAGCCAGCTGGCCAATGCAGACGCGTTGTCACGCGTTCATTGTTTGGGGGCTTCAGTTGTTCCACCCCACAGGTCGAAACAAAGGGGGGGGATATGTGATAGGATCACTGGTAAAGTGGTCTGTGGCAGGTACATTTGTCCCAGATTCCTGTCTTATGTGTTTTAAACCCCCAGGAGAAAGTCTGCAGTGTAGCAGGCTTGAGTCTCAGCTCTTTGAAAAGCCGGTTTTGGACCTGGGGGTTGTGGGTGAGAGGAGAGTGAGGGCTCCACCCACAGCCACTCCAGGTTTTGGGTCTTGCAGCCTGGTAACAGGCTTGTTAGGGTTTCCACCTGAGAGTGGCCAATATAAGCCTAGTTTGTTTAAGGCTGAGTGTCTCACCTGGGAGAGCAGACAGGGAGTTTGCTCAGAGACACTTGAAAACCTATCCGTGAGTGTTGTGCTGTGCCTTTGTTGCTGGTGAGGGCATTAGGCCCTGCCAGGTTCTGGTAGTGAGGGAACCACCTGTAAAGTTAGAGCCCAGCCAGGGCTAGGATTTATGTTTATGGTTTCTTTTTATTTTTTCTGTTTTGCACAATAAAGACTGGCGCCAACCAGCTTGTACTTGAATCCAGACTGGCGTACTGTTTCCCAGCTGCTGTGAGTGTAAGGAAGGAGATCTCTACCCAGGAGAGGGACCCCTAATCTGACTGTGTCACAACATATACTGTATAGTCTGCAATCTTAATGTATTGCTTAAGAAGCAAATAACACCTAGTGTTCTGCTATATAAATGTATCCGATTGTGTTACATAGATCTGCCCAAGTATATCCTTGTATGACAATATGTGCTTATTATAAGCTAGATTTGATAAATACTGTATACCTCTAGAATGATGTGCCCAACAGTGGCCAAGCCAAGAAACTTAACAATACACAGCCAATGTGCTTTACTCACTCTCCCAATGCACAGTTCCACCTCTTCACTCACTCTCCCAATACACAACCTCTTCTCTTCACTCACTCACCCCAATACACAGCCCCCCTCTTCGCTCACTCTCCCAATACACAGCCTCTTCTCTTCACTCACTCTCCCAATACAAAGCCTCTTCTCTTCACTTACTCTCCCAATATACTGCCCTCTCTCTTCACTCACTCTCCCAATGCACAGTCCCCTCTCTTCACTCACTTTCCCAGTACACAGCCCTCTCTCTTCACTCACTCACCCCAAATACACAGCCCCCCTCTCTTCCCTTACTCTCCCTATACACAACCCCCTTTCTTCACTCCCTTATCCCAACTACACAGCCACTCTCTTCACTCATTCTCCCAATACACAGATCTCTCTCAGCACTCACTCTCCCAATACATAGCCCCTTCTCTTCACTCACTCTCCCAATGCACAGCCCTCTCTCTTCACTCACTCTCCATAATACACAGCCCCTTCTCATTACTCACTCACCCAAAATACACAGTCCACTCACTTTACTTACTCTCCCAATACACAGCCCCTTCTCTTCACTCACTCTCCCAATACACAGCCCCTTCTCTTCATTCACTCTCCTCAATACAGAGACCCTTCTTTTCACTCACTCTCCCAATACACAACCGCCTGTCTCCACCATCCCCAATACACAGCCCCTTCTCATTACTCACCCAAAATACAGAGCCCACTCTCTTCACTTACTCCCCTAATACACAGCCCCTTCTCTTCACTCACTCTCCCCAATGCACAGACCCCTATCTTCACCCACTCTCCCCAATATACAGCCCCTTCTCATTACTCAATCTCCCAATACACAGCCCCTTCTCTTCACTCATTCTCCCAATACACAACACCTTATCTTTAGTCACTCATCTCAAATACAAAGCCCACTCTTTACTCACTCTCCCAATACACAACACTCTCCACTAACTTTCCCAATACACAGTCTCCTCTCATTATGCATTCTACTAATACACAGATCTCCTCTTCTCTCATTCTCCCAATACACAGCATCTTATCTTCACTCTCTTACTCCAAATACACAGTACCCTCTCTTCAGTTACTCTCCCAGTACACAAACGCCTCTCTCCACTCTGTTATGATAAACATACTGTAGATAATTGCTCATCCCCACTGGAATCCACCATTACAGAAGTCTCTGTACTTTGTTGTAATTGGTGGCAAAGGTCTTCCTCATATAATTTCTAGTTAATTTTTATGAACATGTTTTCCCACATTTTTAGGAAGTAGCCGCCTACACCGATCGCTCAGAAAGTTCCTGGCTGTGCTAGTTTGTACAAGGGGCTCTAAATTGCTTTTTTTTACCTACCAGTATTCAAAGGGACTGTGTGACATGCTACTTTGTACATTGTATTTAAAATAATCCTTGACCATTCTATTGATGCCTACTGTATCAGATTGAGTCATGGTAGAGGTGTCAGTAATTTTGGACAATTCTTTTAAGACTGACCAGTTATCATGATATTATTTCACTCTGGTGTGCTCAGTAACTCATTCTCCTAACCAGTGGGTCTCTTGGGAAAGGTCAGTTTTTTCCTGGCAGCAGCATTTGCCAGAGAAACTGAAGCAGGAGATGTCATCTTTGTGAGAATTGTTTTGGGGTGCAGATGATGGGAGAGGGGAGAGGGCACCACCACACACACTGACACTTACACTGGAAGGATAACACACTATGCAATTTATTTAACTAATGGCTTGTTTTTTTTAGACACAGACAACACTGACAATTGGTTTTAAGCATTTGGAAGAACAGGTCTTTGTGAAAATTGTTTTGGGGTATAGATGATGGGGACACCACTGCACACATAACATTAATACACGCTGCGTCACTCATCTGAACAAACTTCTTGAAAAACACATAAAATAATTTTTCAATTCAGTTAGAAAATACTGCAGGCTTTTTTCTTTTGAACAGGGACTAGGGATGTGCGCCGACCCCCGTATCTTGGTTTTGGATTTGTATCTCCTTCGTGTTTTGGATCTGAATTTGTTTTTGGCAAAACTGCCCTTGTGTGTTTTGGTTTTGGATCTGTATTTTTTTCTAAAAATTCACAACAACAGCTAAAATCAAATAATTTGGACCTGTTTTTATTCCTACAGTATTATTAACTTCAATAACATTAATTTCCACTTGTTTCCAGTCAATTTTGAGCACCTCACAACTCACAATTTTGATTTCATCTAGTGTAGGCTAAAAGGTTGCATCCAACTAGTTGGCTGATTAAGCTAAGCGACAGCAGTGGGCGGCACTAACATGTGGCAGTTCAGCTTCTAACATGGCATAGAGTGGTACTGCAGTGGTAGACAGGATGGCAGTTTAATAAACTATATAACCCCATAGGAAGTTTAAAAAGCAAGAATGTTTTCATTAATCAAGAACTAAGTCAGAGGCCCGGGGGACTTGTAATATGTTTAAGGACTAAAGTCAGGGAGAGGACGGAGGATTGATTAGTGTTTAATTTATTTATTTTAATGTTTTGATTCTTAAAAAAATGTATGAGGGAAGATCAATGTAGGAAAAAGTTCTTCAGTTCATGAAAGACATCTTTGATCTGGAGGAGATATTTGAAACAACTAATAGAAATGCGGTGGCCTTACTTGTGGAGGTGCTGCTAGTACACACTGTAAGCAGCCATTTATTTTGTACTCAGGGAGGTTGTTAGGGATAATGGGATCAAGACCTGCTGTTTACATCAGAGGAAAGCAACCTGTAGCTCTCCAGCTGAACTAGAACTCCAAGATGTGTGCAAGACCTATTGGAAGTTATTTGTCAACAACAGGTGACGTGCCTCAGTTTATCTCAGCCTGCTTTACACACTGTATGCAATTTCTGGACATATTTGGCATTCAGCAACCGCATGTAGAAGATTTCAGCGGCTGTGGCAATTCAACTTCCAACATGGCACATCAGGAAACAAATGTTTTTATTATTCAAGAGGTAGAGAGAGATGCAGTATCAGTATGTACGTAGTTGAAGGCAGAGAAAGGAAGGGTTGATTTGTAGTAAATTTTATTTAATTTTTTGATTCCGAAGCAAATTTATGAGGGTGGAAGGGAGGAGAAATTTACAAAAAATATTAAATCATTCATATCAGTCCATGCCCCAGAGGAGTCCTTGAGTGTTACGCCTACTGCTTAAACAATCCTTTGCAAGGGGATGCAAGTATGACAGCAGTCACCCAGTTGCACATCTAATACTATGCTGGTATTAGATGTGCATCCAATATCTGTCAATTATGCAGTGGGTTTTAGTTTTAGGTATTTAATTGAGGTCCTGTGTCCCAGCTACCAAATCCCAACTAGATTCCACTTCACTAGAAAAGCAATTCCCAGCCTATGTCCTCCAAAATGCCATTGTACCCACTGTCTACTTAACCACAGATATGTGGACAAGTGGAACAGAGCAAATGCAAGATTACATGATTGTAACAGCCCACTGGGTGGTTGTATTGCCTTCAGCGGCACCAACAGCAGCAGCATCTAAGAAACAGCAGATCATTCAGAGGCAGGCTACTCTGTGTATCACCAGTTTCACTAAAGGCATACAGCTGACAACATTTTAGAAAAACTCAGGGAAGTCATTGCAAAATGGCTTACCCCACTTGGACTCACCTCAGAATTTCCTGACAACTATTCCTGGTGAAGCAAATTAAAGAACTTGCTCTACAAGTCCAACGTACAGTACTTTGCAGAACCACTTAATTTCATCTCCTTTTTCAGTTTCTTATATTGCTTTTCCAACAGTCTAATTAAGGGAATTACCTGACTCAAGCTGGCAGTATCTGAAATCACTTCACAGGTGACTACTTTGAAGGGTTTCAGCACTTTGCACTGCACAGAAAGTATTTTCCACTGAGCTTGAGAAAGGTGCATTCCTTCTCCTCTTCCTATATCATAGTTTGCTATGTAGATTTGGATGGCTTTTTGAAGCATATAAATTGTGGAGTTCCACCATATAACTACCTCTTGCTTCAGCTGGTGGCAGGGCAAATTCAACATTTGTTTCAGGTGCTGCAAACTTCTACATGCACCTGCTGAATGGCAAAAATGTCCAGAAATTTTTCAGGCCAGAGAGAGCATCTCCTGCATGGCCCTGTCATTTAAAAAATAAAAATTGTACCACCAAGTTAATTGCGTGAGAAAAACATAGGACATTTTGGAATTCACCCAGCTGTAATGCTTTCACAATATTGTTGTCCGGATTTGAGTAGAGATAATTCCACACATAAGAAGTCGATTTTTTTGTTTTATGCCCAGACATGACAAAGGGCTTTACCTTGTCATGGGTAACAACTGTTTCTTTCATTGGTGCCTGATTAACACAAACAACATCCTCATCAACAAAATCATCATCAACATCCTTATTAGCATCAGCTACACAAATATCCTCCTCATCCTGGTGCACTTCCACAGAAGCATCCTTAATTTCTATGTCAGCATGTTCCCTTGTGCTTAAATCATCATAAGCTGCAGAACCACCAGTCATATATAAAGGCCAAGGCCTTAGCCTTTCCTCGCCACTTCGTGTGATGAAAGGCATATTGCCAATTGTATGTCTTTCTGCAGCTGACTTTCCCTTTGTTTTTTTCTTTACCATTGTAATAATTTGGTTCTTTGATTTTAGATGCCCTGACTTAAGCCCTATATGCCCTTGGGCATCGGCTTTAGTAGATGATGCAGACGTCTAGTATCATCATGATTGGTGGCACTCTCAGCAGCTCTAGCACTAGTATGTGGTTCCTGCTCTCCTCTCAACTGATCGGTCTCCATATCAACAAACACAAATTAAGTGGGGTACAGCACACACATCAATTTGTACCAATTGTAAATATTACACTACAGTATCAATGACCTACAGTGTCACAATATTTTTTATGAATACAAAAAGAATAAAACACTGTGCTATCACTTACAGTCAGTTGCACACACAGGAGGTTCCAAATACCTGGAAACACCCCTGGACCAGTGTCGGCCTGGGCTGGGGAGCTGCTCAATAGCCGAGCCTCCACTTCCTTAAACAGGTAAGGGATGCTGGGCTGCAGATTCCATGCAGACTAGCCGTCAGCATGGAATCTGCTGAAAATACTCTCCAAAAATGGCCACCGCCTAATAGGAGACAGACGCTAGAGGTGCTACTTGACCTCTAGTGTCTGTCAGGGAACACAGTGCATATCAGTTGGGAGAAGATGCAGAAAGCTGCATCTTCTTCCGTATAACCCCTGGCAACGAGCATGAAACACCTGGCAACGAGCATGAGGCCACTAGCAATGAGCATGAGACCCTTGGCAATGAGCTTGAAACCCCTGGCAACAAGCATGAAACCCCTGGCAACGAGCATGAGACCCCTGGCAATGAGAAGGTAATAGAAAAGTAATTTGAAGCCTTACTATGGGGAATAAAATGGTGTTAGGGGCATAACTATATGTGTCATAATGTAATGGGCTGTACAGTGTGTAGCATAATGTGTAATGGGCATTACTATAAGTTGGAAAAATTATATAAACTGTCTGTGGGGGATGGAGGCACATTTTTAACTGTTCGCACTAGGAGCTATAGGAGCCATATTGCCTACAAACGGCCCTGAACTAGTATTATCAAAATGCCATGGGGGGGAGGCGAGCAAAATGTATAGTTACGCCACTGCACTGCTGCGTTCTGACTCTGACTAGTTAGACACAGTTTCTCCGTCTAAACATGACCTCGGTAGCTGCGGCTATCTGAGAACACAGCAGCTGTCACTAATGACACCACAACACTCCCATAACATGCCCATGAGACTCTCTTTTGGCGTTGACTTCAGGTCACCACCCATTACTCTGCCGCTCCATTTTCAATACCATCTGATCCGATCGCAACAGCATCATTGTGTGTACACTCAGGGTAACACATTGGCAGTACTGGCTTTCTGAAGTTTTCGCACATGCGCAGTTGCTAAAAATCACATTATGCAAGTTTTATGTCCAGATGTCTTGTTATTTATATTATTTATTGATATTTATATTAAAACACTTGAAGTACACAATAAAGTGTATGTTGCGGGTTTATTCTGGTTAGACTTTTTTTTGTCATTGGCTCTGTAAGCAATTATTTGGAAACCCCCCTTTCAAAATCCTGCGTTTGCCACTGACAGTGTCACATTATTTTTTTATAAGTAAAACACTGCGCTACCACTTACAGTGTCACAAGATTTTTTATGAATAAGAAAAGAGTAACACACTGCACGACCACTTTGTATCACAAGATTTTTTATGAGTAAAACACTGCCCTACCACTTAGTGTCACAAAATTTTTTATGAATAAGAAAAGAATAACACACTGCGCTACAACTTACAGTGTCATAAGATTTTTTTATGAGTAAAACACTCTGCTACCAGTTACAGTGTCACAAGATTGTTTTTGAATAAGAAAAGAATAACACACTGTCCTACAACTTATAATGTCACAATACGTGGATGATAAACTGTGCTCTGGCCGGCAGTGTCACCGAACAATAATAGCGTAACTAGCACACACAAAAATAATTTTTTGTGGAATGATAATTATTAATTTTAATTATCTGTTTATTTTTTTACACTGGGGAAGAGCACCCCTGGATTGACATAGCACCCCCGAATGACATAGCACCCCTTTATGTTCTGCAGCCCTAGCCCCTTGATGGACAGGACAACACAGTAGCACCCCTTTAGGTACTGAACACCCAGGCCCTTTACGGACAACACAGCAGCAGCCCTTTATGTACTGCTGCCCCAGCCCCTTTATGGATAACACAGCAGCAGCCCTTTGTTTACTGTAGCCACCCCAGCCCCTTGATTGACAGACCAACAGTGACACAGCAGCACCCCCACCTTTATGTACTGCTGCCCCAGCCCCTTTATGGATAACACAGCAGCAGCCCTTTGTTTACTGTAGCCACCCCAGCCCCTTGATTGACAGAACAACAGTGACACAGCAGTACCCCCCCTTTATGTACTGCAGCCCCAGCGAAACAACGTTGCACCCTTGAACAGACAGAGCAGCAAAGAGCACGTCTGTTCTCTGTACACTATCCACAGCCGGAGTGAAAATGGCGCCGATTACCAGGACCTTTATAGAATCCAAAACTCGCAAGAATCCGACAGCGGGATTATGATGTTTTGCTTTATTTTGGATTCCAAGTTAGGCGGGAAAACCCGAGCCATACTCAGATCCCCTATGTTCGGTTGGGTTCGGTTCTCGGAGAACCGGGCCCGTTCATCTCTAACCATGAACAAACATATATGTTTTTTTACGTTTTTATATGTAATTGGGAAAAAACTCAAAATAAAGAGGTCTTCATGGGGTGCAGCAGACTCAAACACAGTAGAGTATTTTTTGGACAGATAAAAAAAAATCATATACCGCAGTTAGAAAAAAAAAGTTGCAGGTTCACTTTAAGAAACAAAATACAAATAATCAACAGCAACAAACAATAGCCTGTTTATTTGCACTGCAGTGTGTGTAACACACACGCATATAGTAAATGACAATGACGCCTACACTGCAGTCACACTTCCTAGACACCTTCTCTTGTCTTCAGATCTACCTATAACTCTTAAACCTAAACTTAACTAACTCATCCTAACCTGATGGCTTGCTAAAGCATTTTTGTAAAAGAGTGCCTCAAAGTGCTCCAGTACACAGTCCCACACCCTCTCCCTCCATTTTCCTGTGTGAAATGGCACCCAATCATGAGGACAGGACTTTTATATACAGTCCAAAACAATCAAGATCCGATGCCAGGAAGATGACTTTTTGCCTAGTTTTGGGATCTGAATCTGGCTAAAAGATCTGAGCCAGAACTCGGATCCACTCTTCTCCCATACGTTCGGGTGTGTTTGGTTTCTGGGGGGTCTGAATCGCTCATCTCTACTAATATGTATAAATACTTGATTATTGCATTGAGGGAAAATTAAAAATAGACAATGTGAAATTAAAGTGTAATCTGTGACCATGTGTTCTCTACGCATTTTTCTGTTTTGTGCTCCTTGTTGTTTTTCTGTTAAGATATGCTACAAATAATTTTGGCTGTTAATTTTATCATAGTGATATATGCTGCACACTGTAAGTAATCATTTATGACTCGTACTCTATGACTCGCAGAGGTTCCAAAGTAATGCACACAAGTTGAAAGATATTCCTGGTGTGTGGGTAAATAATCGACACTGGTGTTCCTAATGAATACACCAGTGAACGAGTCATGGCCGCTAAGCACTTATTGTAAGACTCCACCTTGTAGTCACTGCTAGGTGATTGACATGTGTATATGTCCTACCATCTATCTTCACTATGTATTTACCTAATTAATCTCTTGACCTCATTCCACAGTTTCTACTGTGCATGGACTCAATCTGCCCTCCGTTTTTGCTCTGCAAGCTTCCATTTTCCCTTTTGGATCTTCCATCAGCCCTTACTCTGCAAGATTTTCATATGCATGTTTGGATCTGCTTTCTGTCCTCACTCTGCAAAATACCATCTTGCCCATTTGGATCTGTTCCCTGCCCGTACTGTGCAAACTTCCGTCTCCCTGTTTGGAACTATCTTTTGATCTCATATTGCATGCCTTCATCTGCACATCAAGCTCCACTTGTTGTAATGCTGGACTTCGGTACCAATGCTTTTACATGTTGTTGCTGATGAACTACAGTAAGGGTTGATTATTGACCTGATTGCTACAAGTTCTATAGCTGTCTGGAAACTCCAAAACAGGTGAGCAACTTTGAGAAAGACACTTATATTATATATTATTGTTACTTACTGAATATTGTCATATTTTAAGAAGTGTCCTTGGAATTCTGAGTTCTACTCAAGTAAATAGATAATAAGTTATAATTGCCTGTGACAAAGTTTATAATATGTATGCTGAATACAGCTGACTTCTTCTGCCCCGAGAGTGTACATTTACTTTCCATCATTTACAAAGAGCCTGAATTACAGATCAGTATTCTAATGCTCTGTGGCATCTCGTGCTGGAGGTAATATAAATGTCACTTTCATTTGTGGCTATCGCAATGAAAACAAGTTAAGAATTTGAAAATCCGACCAAACTGCTAGTGCCCATTTAGCTTAAAGGGATTTCACCACCAACATCCCTAAGACAAGGCATGCAGACAGACCTAACCAGACAGCTAAATGCTACCTGTGACCGTAAGGCCATCCTGAACCAAATAGGAGGACTACACATTACAGATTATCAAAGATCATAGAGGAACAGTATGTACTAAACACTTTCCCTTGCTTTATGTAATTCCTGCTATATGCTGTATATAAAATAAAATCATTTAAGTCTGACATAGATTTTGTCCAAAGAGCAAATATTTTGATTTATCAAAGATATGATTAATCTTTTTTTTTTTCTTTACCTCCTCCTCCTGAGTCCTTGGCTCTGTGCTTTTGAAACATTTGGACAAATAACTTTTGTGTACGCATCAGATGCTCAAGTAAACAAAAAGTTCAGGAATAAACCAGACTAATTTTTTACACTTGTCATTTTTATGCTCTTATGGGCCAGATTCCCTCTATCCGAAATTGTGTACTTCTGTTTTTCTGAGTTATTATTGCCTCACAGTCAGCGGCGAGATCAAATAGGAATTAATCTATAACTCCAAAGCTCCTAAATCATGTTATTATTTTATATTTGTTGCAGATGGTGGAAATGTTGTCTTTAGTTGTTGCCAATGCACAGTAGTGTTTGCATTTTGTTGATGGCTTCTCTAACTTTGCAGGGTTAATGGATCATCTGTCAGATGTCTAATCCATCATACAATACATTCATAGCATTTATAATATTCACTGCGCATTAATGCTGACAAGATGGTACATCCGTCTTTCGCCAATGGCGCTGTCTGAGGATTGCGGTGGTCATATTTTAATATTGATGTGATGGAAATGCTGCTTCTGATGTGTCTCCTTACATTGATCCTAATTCTATGTGAGGTGAAGATTTGCTGCAGATTAAATTATTCCGCACATAGAACTATACAAATCTCCCAGGTTCTTACCTTGCTAGGAGATGTTAACCTTGCAGCGCTAAAAATGATTTAACACTTTTAATGTTTACTTTGACCCTTTTGAGCAGGGAAGCAGAATTTCAGATAAATGACAAGATACATTTATTTTTGTCAGATCTATCTTGCATATTCTTGGTCTGCTAGCTTTACTTTTCCCCTGGGAAACTTTTTTTTTTTTTTTAATTTATTTGAAACATTTGTCTGGCATTTAGCAGACCCACTGAAAGAAACACTTAATGCAAGACCATTTACTCAGAGACCAGAGAGGATATATATTATTCATGTTGTTGTTAAAAATGTTATTCTATAAACAGTATAATGACATTAATGTGGATATTGCCCCTAAACAAAGTTTTTCATCTTTAGTCTTCACATATTCAGGAGCTTCAAATTTAGGAGACTGAAAACTATGTTAAAGCTGCTATCTTTATAATAGGCAAGTTAACATGTCTTTTTGTTGGTTTGTCCTTATGCACGGCCTGAGTTTTGGACCTATCTCCACCATGGCATGGCTTGAACTTTTTCAGGGCCACACATTGTCACACATTCATTAAAAATGGGGACACTCTGTCACAGTCTGAATGTCACAGTCTGAATAAAGCTGGGTACACATTAAATGATATGTGTACCTAGCGATGCGACCAGCACCCCCCCAATAGTCAACATATCGGGTGGGCCGCACACACTAGACGATCCAGTGCCCAACCGCCCAATATGTCGGCCACTGCCGCATCCCGAAGCATGGAGTTATCAGCTGCATCATTAGGTTGAGCTGCATGTAAAGATGACCTGTTGATGCAGCTGATGACCAATGGGAGTGCGCAAAGGCCAACATAGCGGGTACACAATAGATGTTTCTGATGCTATGTCATTCTGATCAATCTCAATCGGGTTTATAATCCGAGAAATCATCTCATTTGTATCCAGCTTAAGTCTCAAACTTTGACTCATCTTAAATGGGTCCCCCAGAGGTAAAAAACACATACTTTTCCCCCACACTGAGCCCATTCATTTTATGCCACACAGATCCCATTCAGGTTATGCCACACAGTAGTACCCCATATACACATGATGCCACGCAGTAGTAGTACCTCTTATACATTATGTCACAAAGTAATGCCCCTTACACTACACAGTAATATCCCTTGCACATTATACCACACAATAATGCCCTTTATAGATTATGCCACATAGTATTAGTGCCCCATAGAACATTATTCCACATTATAGTACCCCTTACACCTTATGCCCCCCAGCAACTCACTTCCCTGTGTCCCTCCAGCAGCATCTCCCCTCCTCCTGTGTACGATCAGCAACCACCAAGTGTTGATTTTGTGCCGGGCTGCCAACTAATTATATCTGGCACACTGGCAGGCAGTGGCAGACATGGACAAACAGCACCGGTTGTGAGCCAATCAGAGCTCATGGACTGGCTGATTGGTTGCTGGTCTGTGAGCTCTGATTGCCTCACAACCGGTGGCGCAGTCCCTCCATGTCTGCCTGCCAGTGCACTGTATTCAGCAGGTGAGCTGGCACCAAATTAACACAGCTCACACCCTGACCCCCCTCAGTGCCCCTGACTAGACTGGCCCACCTCGTGTGCATGACTAGGTGCAGGGGGAGCGGCAGGCCACAGAGGCATCTCAGGCACCATAGCAGCTGCACCCCTTGCACTCATGGTAGTTACACCACTGTTTGCATGAATATTAGCAAACAGTGGGGTTCTTTTCAGGATTAATGGAATGTGGTTATAGGCAAGGACAATGTAAACAAATAAAGGCTACAGATGTACTTTCAGGGTCCAGTCTTCAACCTGGGCAACAACAGGTATCCCAGCTAGTTAATAAATATTTGTCATGCCCCTTTTTGAACAAAACCAAACCATTACATTGCCAAACATTTTTGCTAAAAATGGATGACAAAATTAGAAAATGACAATAATTGGAGAACTAGTTTGCCCATTTGTTAGTTTGGAGTGCATTCAATCCTATATTAATGCAGAATATACAGAAGCACTGCAAAGTATTTTGTACTCAAATCAGTCACTAACCCTTATTTCTGTGTAAAGGTATTATCATTGAAATCATTGGAGGAACACAATTCATATTCATGGAGCTCATTATTAATTTGTCAAAGTGTTACGGCCCTTAATTTGTCAATGTAATGTTTTTGTATCTTGATTTTTCAAAAGATTTATTTATCTATTTGATTTAATTTTAGAGTCTAAAGCCATTCAACTAGAATTCTCTTATCACATTTACTTTAGACAACTTACACCATCCCACAATTTGCTTTACATAGATTTTTTTTTTTAACAATCCATAATGATGTAGGGCTTGGGTGGTGGTTTCACCAGGTTTCAGAAAGAGGTATAAAAAATATGGTAGTATGTTTGGAAATTAAATTAAACCAATAAATGTATTTTACCACCACTTTATAGAAAAGGCCCATAAGTCTGAAAGTTCAGTTTGGAACCCATTGTTTAGTATTGAACAAATAATCTATTTACTTTTAATTATTTTATTGTACTGTAGGTTGAAAGTTAGATATATTAGTACATTTTTTTACTCATTTACATTATCATAATTTATAGATAAGAAATACAAGAATGCAAAAACCATAACAATATAAATATAATAAACATGATAGCAAATTCAAATAATATACCTATAGTAATATAATATTATTCATTACTAATGGTTATTTATATAGCACATATATATTCAGCAGTGCTTTAGAGAGAAATGTACCCATTTAAATCAATGGAGCTAGCAATCTATATATTTCCTACCACATGTGTACAAACTACACACACACGGATTAATTTTTATCTGAAGTCAATTAACTTACCAGTATATTTTTGGATTGTGGTAGGAAACTGGAGTGCCTGGAGGAAACCCACGCAAGCACAGGGATAATATTCAAACTCCACACAGTTAGGGCCGTGGTGGGAATCACACCCAAGACCTTAGTGCTGTGAGGCAATAATGCTAAAACATTACATGAACCATGCTGCATAATAACAGGATAGTTTTGAGCTAGCAACTATGGATTCATGTCGGAATTTCATGCGTGTAAAAGAAGAAACAGCAGAAGATTCAGGAAGGAGAACATACATGATGAGGAAGATGCTGCTGTCAAAGGCGATACGGCTACCTAGAGGGCTGTCACTGTCATGTAATATTTTGTTTGACCATTACTGCTTGCCCACATACTTTGTCTTAAAGTCAAGTGGATAGTCAGCACAACACTGAAGTATTTTCTATGAAATGAATTACTTGTCTTTCACCTCCCAGTACATCTGAGGAATTACTCTTTAGAAGAATTGGAATTGAGATGGAATTTGGTAGCATGCAAAAATTAACTCAGCTAAGCTGATAAAACTAGATACACTGATGGCAGAAATTGTTCACACATCTAATGCTAACATAGCTTTGATGGCTTTAGTGATCTGCTTTGCAACAATATGCTGGCTGTCATATGTTGTTCATCTTGCAAACATTTGTTTCACAGACAATTGTTGATTAAAACTTTATTTGCTTAGTCTTCTGTAATGTAGTTTCCCCCAGCAGCTGCAGTTGGAATGGGTAGGAAATCCCAATGCTGGAAACCTGATAAGAACCCTATTCCTCCCCTCTCCGCCTCCTAACCCTCCCTTAGTGGTGCCTAACTCTAATCTCCCCCAGTGGAGTCTAACTCTAACCCCCCCCTTCCCACACCCTAAACCTCCCAGGGAAGGGGGTGCCTAACCCTAACCTCCTCTCCCCACAGCCTAACCCTAACCCTCCCCGGGGGGTGCCTGACTCTAATTTCCTCCCCGGGGTCCCTAAACCTAACCCCCCCATCCCCGGGCTAATGCTGACACTTACCTGGATACTTCATCTGCATTTTGCCAGGAGGGTGGGATTCCGGGTCGGTATATGGGCGGCTGGCATCCAGTCTGCCGGCATATTAACTACATACCACTGCAGCCCTAGTGCAAAAATAATGGACTGCATTAGGTGAGTCAGTTTGTACAGTATTTTCTGTGTAGATGCAGTATGACCTATGGAGTAGGCTGATTATGTAGATATTATATTGGCAGTGAACATTACATGAGATATCTGTCCATGCTACTAGTAACTGATGCTGAACTTCTTGTAACTATACATGAAATTCCTACTTTTGATGAACCACTTGAACTAACTAGCTGCAAATGACTTAAGAGGGAGGAGATGCCTGGATGGTTAATGTTCCTACCTCTACTTACTTACCTTGGCATGACAAAGGCTATAGATGTATATATTTCCTCATACATCTAGCCTCAATACGCCATGCAGTGCGATTTGCCTGGTGTGAGTGAGCCGCCAGGTCCCGTACTACTCTGCAACTAGGACACTCCAGCAGACTGTGTTGATTAAATTGATATTTGACACTTGCATATCTGTGTGCACCTGAGTCTGCATATGAAACACAAGAGAACTTGGAAAAATTAACTTGAAATGAAGAAAGCATTCAGAGATTCAGTCGCACACAGATATACAAGTGTCACATCAAATTATTCAGCACAGTCTTCTACTGTGCCCTAGTCACATCGCATTGCAACTTAGATGCATTTTCGGAAAAACAAGACACTAAAAAGACCCCCGGTGATAGCAGAGTCTCACGGGACCTGGTGCGCTGAGAGGGTTTTTTTTAGCGCGACTGCAGCAAAGATGTGTAAGGACACATCTGTACCTTAATATATGTTGTCTCAGCTAAAAATGTGCCCTCACACTGAAGAGAGTATTTTTGTGCATTTTGCCCAGGCATGACAATACACTTGTCATGGTCATGAGGTGGTACCAGTGGTGGCTGCCTTAATACATACACAATCAATATACTCCTAATTATCTCCTTCAAGTCTGTCAGACACCCCAGTAAGTATCCCTGAAATTCGCACTCTGATTATGGCGAGAGGCAGTAGTTTTATTCACCTTGTGACAGGACAATAATAGCTCAGACCCCCACGTCCTGTCCTGATCTAGCAAGGACAGAGCCAAATATAATACAATGAATATTCTACCTCCCTGCCCATGATACTATAGATGTCTCTTTTTAACTGCCACCACCACTGCAAATACAAAGGAGCCACAGGTCCCCTAACACTGTATCTTAAGTCCTCAGGCTCAGTGACACAAACTAGAAAACAGTTAGTTGGTCTCCCCCTGATTCTAGCAATCAATACCAGTTATAGCATACATTCTATCACAAGTGTGCAGATTTAGTGACACAGATTACCTGTTCAGTTAGCTGGTTTCCCCCAACTTCTAGTAACAAATAATAGATATAACGTTACCTTAGCGAAATAATTGCTTCCTCAAAGACTGGATTCTGGAGCATATATGAAATAGACTAAAAAAGGAATACTTTATGTACAAAAAAATTACAATACTTAATTACAGAAATGATATAAAGAAACAGGATTACAGATTACACAAACAAATATATGTTGACATTTCAAATAAAAATGACACTAACAGAATATGACACACAGCCTATTCTGGCCGGGAGGAGCAGCAGAAAATCCAGATACAGGCTTCAATTTAGAAATTGATACCAAAAGTCTGACACAAAACAAAAGACTCCCATACTTTTTATTAGCTTTCCTCAACTCCATCATTATGTCATAACCAAGTCACTGATGACTGGCTAAGCTTTTTACTCAATTCAGGAAAAATTTCAGTTCCACCAATGCACCATTTAACCTAAGTACAAATAACTGTGGTTAATGTCCCTTATGTAATAACTACAGAAAATATGGTATGTTCACATTGATCTCTATGATTTAAGCTATCAAATGAATGTAAATATGATATCTCTGTGATGTGTGCTTGGTTATATACCTCATTTCTTTGAAACCATAAGTCCTGGTGATTCCCAAATTTAACCCAACCTTCACATAGACTTCAGATATATTTCTAGGATTTTGGGAACTCTGAGCTATTATAGAAATAGAAATTTTACATCAAAGTCAGATAAAATATTAAGAGGCTTTCACATGCCTTTATGTCTGAATACAACTTTTAGTACAGCTCTTAGTTTAACCCACTTCCCATTGCCTTATGTTTTAGGAGTCAGATCAGCATCCTTTCCTCACTTGTATGCATCCCACAGACAAAAGGTGTATTCTGGTCACAGGATATAAGGGATGTACATTTTCATTGAAATTACACCAGACCACTTCTGGTTTCCTAAGTGTGATTTACAAGCTAATGAAAAGACTTCCATGGTCTCTTCATTCAATTCACTTTTATTACCAAAGAACAGTTCAGTTCATATATAGACAGTGATCATTTGAGCAATAGGTTAATTATTATTAATGGAAAATATTTACCTCTCTACAATACCCTAACATGCCAATAATCTCTACAAAGTCAAACACATTTATTATCATTACCCTACTGAATCAAACAGCAGGTTCTATTTTTGCCCCTTGCTGTCAGAGAGATGAATTTGCCCCACACACAAAACCTTTTAGATTAAACCACTGTTTTTATTTTACAATAAGAAATAAGTGCTTTGGGGTTTTATGGCTTCTCCTGTACGCCTTCCTCTCCGCTACAAATGTATTGCTGTCTACCTTCTTCTCCTCTGCAAATGGACTCCTGTCAACCATCCTGTCCTCTGCAAATTGACTCCTGTATACCTTCTTCTCTGCTACAAATGGACTGCTGTCTACCTTCCTCTCCATTACAAATGGATTCCTGTCCTGTCTACCTTCCTCTCTTTTGCAAAAGGACTTCTGTCTGCTTCCCTCTAATCTGTAAATTGATTCATGTCTCTCTTCCTCTACTCTGAAAATGCACTCCTGTCTCCCTTCCTCTCATCTGCAAATGCACTCCTGTCTCTCTTCCTCTCTGCTGCAAATGCACTCATGTCTCCCTTCATTACCTCTGCAATTGCACTTCTTTCTCTCTTCCCCTACCCTACAAATGCACTCCTGTCTCTCCTCCTCTACCCTACAAATGCACTCCTGTCTCCAATCTTCTCCCTGTCTCCCTTCCTCTTATCTGCAAATGCACTCCTACCTCTCCCCTGCAAATGCACTCTTGTCTCCCTTCTCCCCTGCAAATGTACTATTGTCTCCAATATTCTCCCCTGTAAATACACTCCTGTTTCCCTTACTCTCCTCTGCAAATGCACTCCTGTTTCCCTAATTCTCCTCTGCAAATTCACTCCTGTCACCCCTACTCTATCCTGCAAATGCACTCCTGCCTCCCTTCCTTTCCCTTCAAATGCACTCCATTCTCCCTTCCGCTACCCTGCAAAGGCACTCCTGTATCCATTCAACTTCCCTGCAACTGCAATCCTGTCTCCCTTCTTCTGCCTGAAAATGCACTCCTGTATCCCTTCTTCTCCCCTTCAAATGCAATCCTGTCTTCATTCTTTTTTCATGCAAATGCACTCCTGTCTCCATTCTTCTCCCCTGCAGATACTCTCCTGTCTCCCTTTCTCTCCCTTGCAAATGCACTCCTCTCTCCCTTCCTCTTCCTACAAATGCACTCCTGTATCCCTTCTTCTCCCCCGCAAGTGCACTCCTGTCTCTGATCTTCTCCTCTGCAAGCGCAATCTTATCTCTCTTCCTCTCCCATGCAAATGCACTCCCTAATCCCTGGCTCTAACCTGCAAATGCACTCCTATATCCCTTCATTTTCCTGCAAATGCACTCCTGCCTCCCTTCTCTCCCTGGCAAATGCACTCCTGCCTCCCTTCTCTCCCTGGCAAATGCACTCATGTCTCCCTTCTCTCCCTGGCAAATGCACTCATGTCTCCCTTCTCTCCCTTGCAAATGCATGCCTGTCACCATTCCTCTCCTCTGCAAATGCAGTCCTGTCTCTCTTCCTCTCCCCTTTCACTTGCTCTCCACAGACAAAGGAAATCCTGTCCACCTTCATATCAATAGCCCTGCTACTTAACTGAACTCCCTATTCTTCTATTTCCTGCTTTTGTTTTTCTTCTCTCTAAAAAAAAAACAATTTTGTTCCCTTTACTTCTTGCTCACACATTTAGTTTTTAGCCTCCTTCTTAACTAGATAAACAACTTTTTCTTTATTATTCCAGATCTGATTATAATACCTAAAGCCAATGCTTGGAGGCTGCATGAATTTTTGTGTCTTTATTGTAAAATATTCTAAAGTATGATCATTATCATCATATAATTCATATTGTACGCAATAATACATAACTGAAGATAAATGATAAAGATTGATTTCTTTAGAATGTATGTAAGATAAGATTTATAATGTAATTTTTTTTTACTATTCTAATATATATCTTAGTAATTATTGTGAATATTCTCGACATTTATATTAAATTTAGAAGATTTGTGACACTACATTTTTTTGTTCTATTTAGTTATTATATGCAACATGAGGTTGATTCTGGTAAAGAAAAGGCCACCTGCAGACAAGGAGGTCTCCGCCTAACCATGAGGATGAGGTGTAGGGGCAACGGTAACATCAGCGAATCCGCAGTGGCTCTCTGGCCAGTATGAACATTTACCACACTGCACTGCCTGAACCATAGAGGTACATGTAAAAGATCACACTTCAGGGTTTAACTGGTTAATGTGATCTTGTACACAGAGGGACTGAATCACACTCGGCAGGTCCATATATGCTGAAGGGAGTCCAGGTGATAATTACCCTGGTCAAGACCTGTTGTTGGGGCCCAACATGGGCCCGGATCAGCTACTGAGTATTCCTTAGCAGTGCACTTGTGCTGCTCATATATTGTTTTTTGCCCTGGAGGGGGCATGGTCACACCTCCTGGATTTGGCCATGCCCCTTAGCGCAGTTAATGCATTAACAGCACTTTTGGGCTCAATCCAAAATGGTTGGACTGCAAGTGTGATGTTAAATCGACAATGGGCACATCTTAATGTGTTTGCATCGCACCACACCCACTTTTCTCTGTCAGCGCAGCCGTCATAACTAGTGTCAGCACATACACCTCCTACATGCTGGGTTCAAGATAGCCGTCTGAAATACAGTAGGCATACGCAGAACCAGAATATGGTGTAAGTATGGCAACATGCCCACTACATGGCCACGACACTCTTGTGAGACTGTTCTCTTCCATTGTACAAGCATTGTTGCCTAGTTGACACATTGAAAAGGCTTTTTCATGTGCTGAGAGAAATGTCCAGTAATACGCAATGATGCATATGCTTGCTATGGCACATGGGCAATTTGCTAAAACTCGCATGCAAGCGCGTGCAACTCAGGCCAAGAATGTGCTGAACCAACAACTTTTATACTGTAGGAACATGCATATTAACTGTCAAAGTAATGCTGGGCACATACTGTACTGGCAGATATATTGGCTGATCAATTGATCAACCACTATATCTTGTGTGTGTCAGCCAGTTTGTACCAGCGATATGTCTATGAACAATGTTGTTCACTGACATATCGCATCGGCTGTGTTGCACAGCCGTTGCCCAATATACAGTATCTGCAGATATATTGTGGCATCGTGCTGTGTGTATGAGCAGTCAGCCTACGCCCATACACTTTCTGCAGAGGGCGCGGGAAGGGGGACTCGAGGGGATACGTTAAGTATTCCGACGCAGGGGATGCCAGCACTTAGAATACAATCCCAGCGCCAACATCCCAAATGTAAGTAGCGGGGTTGGGGGGAGGTTTAAGGGTTAGGCACTAGGGGGAGGGTTAGGCACTAGGGGAGATGGTTAGTTTTAGGGTGCTGGGAGGGGGAGATTAGGTTTAGGCACTCGGGGGGAGCTTAGGTTAAGACACTGTGGAGGGTTAGGGTAGGGAGAAGAGGAGGGTTAGGATACCTACCAATAGGTGTCCATATCCTAACCCTGTCGGTATGCCGGTGTCAGGACTTTGACCGCAGGGATCCCGAACGCCAACATCCCATACCCATCCCGGCATGGCACTCTCCAAACTCTCAAGCACCACTGTATATATCTCTCCTAGACAACATTTCCAGAGTTTTTGTTAGTCAATATAAAATCAAAGTAAAAAAATATTATTTAAGGCAAATACATTTTTGAGAAATTGCATTGCATTATAAAACTTAAGACATTAAGATATTACAAGTATGGGAAGTGTAAATAAATATAATAATAATAATAATAATAATAATAATAATTACAATTAGATATTTTAATTAAAAATATATGAATCTGAGAACAGAGATTTAGTACAGTTCAGAGTAAAATTACAAATAAAGTGGAAAAAAGAAAGTGTGAACTGTGATTAAAATTAGTGTTTTAAAATAAATGTTGGCCGATTATAATAAAAGTGCAGATGCAAAAAATTAAAATCAATTAGTGTCTTAACGTAAAAAAACATAATAAATATATGGGTCTAGATACAATTATTCATGGTTTTACAGGGTAAAGATTATGTAAGTTGAACGACAACAACATCCACTATGGGATCGTGTCCCAAACAGAGGCGTCACTAGGGTTGGTGTCATGTCACACAGACACACACACACACATACTGACACACACACATACTTACACACACACACATATACTGACACACACACATATACTAACACATACATACTGATACACACACACATACCAATCAGTCATAACAATAAATCCAACTCACTACTATTGTGTAGGTTCTCCTCATGCCGCCAAAATAGCTCTGATCCATCAGGCAGGGACTCCACAAGACCTCTGAAGGTGTCCTCTGGTACCTGGCATCAAGACATTAGCAGCAGATCATTTAAGTCCTGTAAGTCACGAGGTGGGACCTCTGTGGCTTGCACTTGATTTTCCAGCGCATCTCACAAATGCTAATTCGGATTGAGATCTAGGGAATTTGGAGGCCAAGTCAACACCCTGAACACTTTGCTATGATCCTCAATCCATTCCTGAACAATTTTGCAGTGTGGCAAGGTGCATTATTATGCTGAAAGAGGCCACTTTCATCAGGGAATGCCGATGCCATGAAGGGGTGTATTTTTTTTACAAAAATGTTTAGGTAGGTGGTATGTGTCAAAGTGACATCCACTTGAATGCCAAGACCCAAGGTTTCCCAGCAGAACATTGCTCAGAGCATCACACTGCTTCCGCCGGGCTGCCTTCTTTTCTTTGTGCTTTCTGTTGCCATCACTTCCATAAGTAAGTACACAATGCACACACACACAGCCATCCACATGATCAAAATAAGTAATTTATTTGGAATTTGAATTTACTACACTAGTAGGTGCTTTTCCCCTCCTCTGCATCTTCATTGATGCAATATCTGGACTGACCATCAGGCTTGCTGGAAAACAGGCCACCTTCTTCCATTGCTCTATGGTCCAGTTCTGATGCTTGTGTGGCCATGGAAGGTGCTTTAGGTGGTGGACAGGGGCCAGCATGCATGCTGTGAGGCACTGTGTGTTCCCAGACCTTTCTATCATAGCCAGCATTAACCTTTTCTGCAATTTGTGCTACACTAGCTCTTCTGTGGGTTAGGACTAGATGGACTAGCCTTCGCTCGCCATGCACATGATTGACCATTAGGTGCCAATAATTCTGTTGCTGGTAAACCAGTTGTCCTTCCTAGGACCACTTTTGATGGCACTAACCATTGCATACCAGAACCATCCCAAAAGACCTGCCCTTTTGGAGATGCTCTGATCCATTTGTCTAGCCATCACAATTTGGTCCAATTTTCCTGCTTCCAACACTTCAACTTTGCAGTGTTCACTTGCTGCCTAATACATGCAACCCTGTGACATATATATATATATATATATATATATATATATATATGTATATATATATATATATATATATATATTAGGGATGTGCAGGCTCGGATAGGTTTGAATTTTCCCACTAAGTTTGGATTTTTCCCGCTAAAAAACGGGTCTCAGAAAGAGGCAAAATGTCATCTTTCATGGAAAAACATCTTCTCCTTTTGTCCAGGAATGATGATGTTTTGCTCTTTCTGAGACCCGTTTTTTGGCGGGAAATATCTGAACTTGGTGGGAAAAGTCGAACCTATCCGAGCCTGCACATCCCTAATATAAATATATATATATATTTATTTATGGGATGAAGAAACATCCTCCTCAAGAACATCCTTATTAGTGTCAGCTACACAAATATCCTGCTCATCCTGGTGCACTTCCACAGAAGCATCCTCGATTTCTATGTCAGCATGTTGTGCTTACATCATCATAAGTGGCAGAACCACCAGTCATAAATATAGGCCAAGGTCTTATCCTTTCCTTGCCACATCATGTGGTGAAAGGCATATTGCCAATTTTATGTATTTCTGCAGCTAACTTTCCCTTTGATGTTTTTTCTTTACCACTGTAAAAGATTGGTTCTTGATTTTAGATGCCCTGACTTAAGCCCTGTATGCCCTTGGGCATCGGCTTTAGTAGATGATGTAGATGGAATAGTAACATCATGACTGGTGGCACTGGCAGTAGCTCCAGCACTAGTATGTGATTCCTGCTCTCCTCTCAACTGATCGTTCTTCATATTAACAAACACAAATTAAGTGTGGTATAGCACTAACGATACTTGATCAGAACCTCTATACACTCCTTCCTATACCTTCTATTATCCTGCCTATACCTTTTATTATCCTGCCTATACCTTCTAAAGATGATGCTAATTTGCGTATGCAGTCATACAGTAAATAAAAGACTCCAGACTTGGAACTTGTGGTTCCGAAGCACAAAGTATTATTCAAGTAAAAAGTACAGTCAGTTACATGCTATTGATCCAGACACAATTTAGACGCAAAGGAATAATACAGACCCCAAGTACAGTATACATAGGCAGCACTTCCGGACCAGATGTTAGGCATCAGCAAGAAACCCCTCGTCTATCAGCTCTCGGCACGAAGACTAAAAACCCAGTGTTGGAGTAAACATATTTATACCCCCCAGTAATAGACAAAACAATAGAGATGTTTGTTGCTGATGCTATTGGTCCTCAAGGGGGAAGCATCTGTTATAGAGCATTTAACAGGCTGATTCAAATAGACTCAACCCAGCCTCCAACAACTGGGGGTCTCTGCCCTCCCGTCCCATGCAACATCCTAACAGATATTTATATAATATACATTTTGTTGCTTGAAGTCTCTGCGGTCCATAACTCGAGAATGAATAATGCGATCTCCCCACCGATATCAGCGGAATACTGTGGAAAGAGTATGCATCACTACAAAACCAAACACTGCTTACTTAGCATGTATAAAACCTTAGTTACTAAACAATCTTTATTTCATAGCATTTATACTAAATGAACAACTTTAATCTTATACCTTAAAATTTATGGAACCTTGAGTGTGAATATGTAATGTGTGAGTATGCGAGGTTTGATATGAAGACGCTAGTTAACTTGGTGCGGATGCGTGCGCATTTAGCTACTAAACAGTGTTTTCATTCGGGGTCTTGTGCATTCGCTAATATGCGACTAGTTAACAGCGAAATTGTGCGTATTACTGTTTGTATGAGAAATGAGGAAAGATGCAATTGCAGGGTGCTTAATAGTAATATCGCCATATGTAGTTAAATGCGAGTTTATCTAAAATGGTGCTTGGGCGGCCATTCGCAAAATGGCGTTTTGCGATCTCATTTCCAAAATCGCAAGATGGCGTTGCCGCAATTCAATTTTAAACTGATCTTGTCTCAGCCAATTATCCAGCTTCGACAGTCCACCCTTTGATAGCAAACAACATGCTATCACAATCTGCTATTGCAATTTCATTTAGGCTTACATTTACATCTTATTTAGTGTTGTTATGAGATGGCACAAGGTGTTTCTTAATCCATCAATAACATGTCTCTGGGTGGGGACATAAAACTACTATTATACGCACACTGCAGATCTTGGAAGATCATGTGAAAGTTGTGGGGATGCACCAGTCTTATAAAAACAGTCTTGAAGGGGAATTTAGACTTTACATTATCTGAGGTGTTTTAAAAATAACATTTCAATAATACATTCTATGCATGTCTAAATATAATATATTAAATGATGGTATTTACTAGTTCAGGGTTGTAATGCAGTTCTATATTTACCTCGGTATTCATATTGTCATTACTGACCACCATCATAGTTTCGTTCTTGTGTTTTACTCTATTTTTACATTTTCTACACTTCAACACAATAAGAACACACCGGATGCACATGCCAATTATTATGATGACAATTAGTATAGGGATCAAGAATTTGCCTATGCTAGCGATCACTTCCTGGACCCATTCCCCTAGACCTGAGAACCATTTTACTGGGTTCAGCCATGAAACCCATCCTTCTATCTCTTCCCCTACTTCAGCCACTGAAGCGTTATGGTTCTTACGAAACTCCCATTTTAGCTGCAGATTTTCATCCATCTTTCGGTCTATCACCTCCTTGGGGTCGCTGGTATCATTGGTGACATAGGTGCAACATTTTACTCCAAACTGGGTGGCTAACATTACGCAATATCCTCCAGTAACGGCAGTTAAATAATTAAACACTAGCCTGTGTTGCACCAGTTCTTTCTTGTACGCTTGCAATTCTCTCCCTGTATACCTGAATGTGTCATCGTACAGCTCGGTGATATTATCTATCAATTTAGCAAGTTCCTGAATATATCTAAAATTTAATGTACCCCGAGCAATCCTGGTGGGATCCAATGCGACTAAAACTTGAAAGCCAGTTGTCTCACTGATTAACTGACTTTATGCACATCACCAGGTATCATATTTCTTTTGCCTCTGTGTTCATATTGTGTGTGAAGATATGGTGATGGTGTGTTTTTATGTATACCCAGCATTTCAACATGTGTGAGGGTCATAACTTCTGGGACTACTCTTCCCAGGTAACACAAACCTTCGGGGAGAGTCATTTATACGCTTTTCTTCCACAAATGAAATATACATTATCAGGGAGAACATAAGGAATGATATGCATCATTATCATTAAGCACATTTCCCTTGCAAACAATCCTATTTCTTGGTTTTCCATCTGGTACATGCAAGTTTCAGGCTGTATTATCTTAGCACAATAGCCATTTGGCACCTTACCAATAATTTCTTTGGTGGAACTCAATGTATACCTATACCAAAATGTTTCCCACCAGATTTAATTGAGCGTAACAGATCACGGTTTATGGACTCATTATCAGCTCTTTGTGAGAAGGTCATTGTCTGATTATTCCCCATCACTTCCCAACTCCCGCGTTTATTGGGGTTGGTTATGTTAAAACACAAAAGTGACCTATCTACTTGGAATTGATTGAGTTTGAAATTAGGTGGTTTGGATGAGAGGAATTTTCCATCCAATGTTTTCCCTTTCTGTAATTCTAAAATTTCCGTGATATTCAGTGGAAATGGCACCAACCCTACATTATGCTGTCCCTGTGGCACATGTGAACACACCCAGCAATCAGTTTTATTTAACACTTTGCCTCCCATGCTAAGATAATCCTCTAAAGGATACCCACCACAATACGGGTTATATTTAGGTTGGCACCGTTGGATACAGTTCTCATCAACTAGGGACCCGACCCACATAGCTCACAAATACAGGAATCTTCAGACGATAAACCTCCACACTGTCCCCGAGTATCCGGAATGACAGCTCTTTTAACAATAACAGTACTAAGATTGGTCAGACACTCCCCTGATTGGAATTGCACTCCTCCTGACTCCACTCCATCAGCACTGCCATCAGCTCCCATTTCCTCGATCGGTCTCCCATCACAGAAACTGGATATTCCCGAACCGACCAAGATGGTGAACAATCTAAAAGAGTATGAAAATGAACACAGCAGGCCCATCCATTGTCATAACAAAACCTGCAAGTTTCTTATAGCTCAGGTATCTCACTACAACCTTTTCAATCCTCCCGGAACAAGCCGCGAGCAACAGGTCCACACTATCAGCCTTGTCTCCGACTTGTTTCTCCACCGGTTGATTGACTTTTTTGCAATGAGTGGAATGGACCCAGGTATCTCTCTCTTCAACATCATGACAGTTAGTTTCAGGCATATCATTAGACAATTTCAGTTTCTGCTGCTGTTGCTTTAACTGCTTACTCATTGATATAAGATACTTTACAGTTACCTCGTTGTTATCCTTCAGGTCTTCCTGTGGACTTATAATCAAATGAGGTTGTCTACCGAACAATATTTCAAATGGGGACAGATTCAGAGGAGGTCTAGGAGTGGTCCTTATGCTATGTAGGACCAAAGGTAACGCTTCTGGCCATCCTAGTCCAGTCTCTGCCATGATTTTACTTAACTTATTTTTAATAGTCCCTTTCATCCTCTCTACCTTGGCACTGGCTTGCGGTCGGTAGGGGGTATGAAGTCGGCTATTAATACCCATCAGCTTACACATATTTTGAAAAACATCACCTGTGAAATTAGTACCCCTGTCACTCTCGATGATTTTAGGGATACCGTACCTGCATACAAATTCCTGAACTATTTTCTTGGCAGTAAATGCAGCAGTATTAGTGGCCGCTGGGTAGGCCTCAACCCAGTTAGAAAATACGTCTGTGCACACTAATACATACTTAAGGTTCATGCAGGGTGGTAATTGGATGAAATCAATTTGTATCACCTGGAAAGGTCCATCAGTCGGTGGAATGTGGGACGGTTCGGTAGGGATCGCTTTCCCTATGTTCTTTCTCAAGCAGGTCAGACAGGACATTGCTCTTTTCTGCTTGTGAAGAAAAACCTGGTGCGCACCAGTATGCCCTCATCAACTTGCACATACCTTGTTTACCCAGATGAGTCAGACCGTGTGCTGCCTCAGCCAGGCTGGGGTAATATGCCTTGGGGGCTACTGGCTTACCTTGTCCATCCCTCCAGACCCCAGATGACTCTTGCACACATTCCTTGGACTTCCAAATGGATTTTTCCTGAATTGAACACAAATTTTGCATCTCAATTAATTTCAGCATGTCAATTGTTTGGAAAGACATAATTTTTTCAGTTGGAGAAAACATTTTCAACCCTGCTGCCCATTTTGCAGCTTCATCGGCTCTGTTGTTGCCCAGTGACACCAGGTCGTCCTCACATGTATGGGCTTTGCATTTAATTACTGGCGCCGCTTTGGGCAGTTGGATTGCTTCTAAAAGATGTTTTATGTGTCGGGAATGTGCAACTGGTGTGCAACTGGTGTGCCTGCTGCTGTCATAAAATTTCTCAGATGTCATAGAGCCCCAAAAATCGTGCACCACCCCGAACACGTACCTCGAGTCAGTGTAAATGTTAGCAGATTTGCCTGCTGCCAGTTCACACGCTCTAGTTAGTGCTACTAACACCTGGGCTGAGTGAGGAGGACCAAGAGGCTTAGCCTCTATGATGTCTGTGTCATTTACAACAGCATAACCTGTACATAATTCACCTGTGTCTGTTTGTCTATGACAACTCCCATCTGTATAAAAAGTCACATCCACATTCTCTAAAGGTGTGTCATGTATGTCAGGTCTAGCAGTAAAGGTCTGATTCAGATATGTCATACAATCGTGCGTATCATTATGTCTGCTGAACTCACCTCCCACCAGCAACTCGCCTCCTTCCACCCTTTGTACATCATGTTGTACATATGGTAGGTATGTTGCTGGATTCAGTGTACTGCAATGTTTAACGGTAATATTTGCAGGAGCGATTAGTGCTAGTTTCCATTTGGTAAACCTAGCCGAAGAGACTGGTTTGAGCTGGTTTGAGCTGAGTTCAACAGAGCAGATACAGCATGGGGAGTGTAGACAATCATATCATGACCCAATACTACGTCCTCACTTTTACTCACCAATAGAGCGGTAGCTGCTACACTTCTCCGGTAGTGCTGCTACCTTTGACCTGGTTACCTGGCTGGGGGTTTAATCTGCTGCTGCTACGTATGGTATGAACAACTTCCTCTACGGGTGCAGAGGGTGTTAACACTTCCCTTGCTGTTACCAATGGAGATGGCGGCACCACCCGTGATTGTGGTGATGCAGCATCTATCATTTGCACATCATGGGAAATGGCAGATATTACAATAGGCTCATCATCCACATCATAAACATTTTCTTTATGGTTGCTTAAGAGAGGGTACAGATTGCTTGTTACATTTTTATGAGTATTTTTGGTAACTGTACTTGCACCTCCATCCACATAAGGTGGGGGAGGTGAGCGTGAACTGCTGGCAATACTCTCCACAACGCTACCTTGCCGCACGTGCGCACCATTTTGCGGCTCGCCCATATTGCAATCTAGCATCGCGGATGTATTCTCTGGCAATGTGCTCGCGACGCTAGTTTGCTTCGTTTGCACATTTTTAAGCCACGCATCCCCTTCATGCTGCCACATTTTTAAACATTCATAATATGTGACCTTTTTCTATCGGGAGCGCATCGGACTGATGTGATCCCGGACATTATCTAATACATTTTTATCAAAACTACCAATTCTGGGAAATGGTCTAACACTCTTCATCGTCATTTTAAACCATACATCACAATACCTTATCGCATAAGTACCGTACTTGGTATGCATAATACGACGAGCTGATCCAATCGGCACCTCCGTTAGCAGCACATCATTGTCTAACATCTCTACTGTTTGTGTGGCTCCCATTCTGGGACAAAAATCCTACGCTTTTCAATGAAGATTTAAACTGGTGAAAGACAATCAAGATACTTTCACTTACCTGTGGACGATTTAAGTCGGCGGCGCCCACACACCTGGATAAGATTTGAAAAAGGCAACTTCCACACCCAGATAAGATTTAGTAAGGCAACTTCCACACATATGGAAGTTTGTATGTCGGCCACTTCCATGCACCTCTCTACAACAAAGACAACATGTACACCTGCTACTGTGTATAGAACGGTAAAGCTGCTTACCGAGCGACTAGCACTTAGCCCTTAAAGGTCATACGGTACCTTTAACTGTAGGGAACAAGTTACCCCTACCAAGGAACACTCACTGTTACACACTTTTTCCTGCGCAGAAAAATACACGTTAACCCAGATATTGATAATAATTGAGAAACGTAAACCTCAACGGCTTTATTCAAAACACGTTGCAGCACAACCGGAAGTACGTATACGCTATTGTGCGACTAGTCGCATACACAATAATGCGACTATCACACAACTGTATGACAACTTTTTAGCTGCGTACACAAAAGTGCGTCTTTGCTGTGCGCAATCCTGTGACTCAGCCGCGTACTCAGTACTGCGGCACCCCTTTAAACATAAGGTTCTATCAACAGAGGAAAACAATCTTTTTCTTCTCTTGTCCCTGGATTCTAGTCAGCTTCCTTGATTCACATGGAGATGGATAGTGACCTTTCAGCACAAAGCGGTTGCAGGAAAACCCTGCATGTGGCCTCTCCACCCTTTGCTGAAATATCGATAGCTGTATGTACCATGTGAGCAGGTAAGTGACTTCACTACGAGCCCCCAACTAACGATACTTGATCAGAACCTCTATACACTCCTTCCTATACCTTCTATTATCCTGCCTATACCTTTTTCTCTCCTGCCTATACCTTCTAAAGATGATGCTAATTTGCGTACACAGTCATACAGTAAATAAAAGACTCCAGACTTGGAACTTGTGGTTCTGAAGCACAAAGTATTATTCAAGTAAAAAGTACAGTCAGTTACACGCTATTGATCCAGACACAATTTAGAAGCAAAGGAATTATACAGACCCCAAGTACAGTAGACATACGCAGCGCTTCCAGACCAGATGTTAGGCATCAGCAAGAAACCCCTCGTCTATCAGCTCTCGGCATGAAGACTAAAAACCCGGCATTGGAGCACACATATTTATACCCCCCAGGAATAGACAAAACAATAGAGACATTTGTTGCTGATGCTATTGGTCCTCAAGGGGGAAGCATCTGTTACAGACCGTTTAACAGGCTGATTCAAATAGACTCTACCCAGCCTCCAACAACTGGGGGTCTCTGCCCTCCCGCCCCATGCAACATCATAACAGTTATTTATATAATATACATTTTGTTGCTTGAATTCTCTGTGGTCCATAACTCGAGAATGCATGATGCGATCTCCCCACCGATATCACCGGAATACTGTGGAAAGAGTATGCATCAGTACAAAACAAAACACTGATTACTTAGCATGTATAAAACCTTAGTTACTAAACAAACTTTATTTCATAGCATTTATACTAAATTAACAACTTAAATCTTATAACTTAAAGCTTATGGAACCTTGTGTGTGAATATGTAATGTGTGAGTATGCAAGGTTTGATATGAAGATGCTAGTTAACTTGGTGCGGATGCGTGCGTATTTAGCTACTAAACTGTGCTTTCATTCGGGGTCTTGTGCATTCGCTAATTTGCGACTAGTTAACAGCACAATTGTGTGTATTACTGTTTGTATGAGACATGAGGAAGGATGCAATCGCAGGGTGCTTAATAGTAATATCGCCATATGTACTTAAATGCGAGTTTATCTAAAACGGTGCGTGGGCGGCCATTCGCAAAATGGCATCGCTGCAATTCAATTTTAAACTGATCTTGTCTCAGCCAATTATCCAGCTTCGACAGCACACACGTCCATTTGTTCCAATTTTAAATATTACACTATAATATCAATAACCTACAGTGTCACAAGATTTTTTATGAATAAGAAAAGAATAACACACTGTGCTGCCACTTAGTGTCATAAGATTATTTATGAATAAGAATAACACACTGCGCTACCACTTACAGTGTCACAAGAGTATTTACAGATAAATATAACACACTGCACTACCACTTAGTGTCACAAGATTATTTATAAATACGAATAACACACTGTGCTGCCACTTAGTGTCACAAGATTATTTATTAATAAGAATAACGCACTGCCACTTACAGTGTCACGAGATTATTTATGAATAAGAATAACACACTGCACTACCACTTACAGTGTCACAAGTTTTTTTTGTATGAATAAGAAAATAATATCACACTGTGCTGCCACAGTGATGTCATTATGTTTTATATATAACAAATGTTATTTAGCACTGTGTTGTGGTCTTGTAGTCAGCGTGTAGCCTAATAATTTATTCACAATTGAGGAAAAAAGTGAAAAGTTTAATTTTTTTATTGCTAATTTTGTGTTATTAAATTGTAAAATTGTGAATATTACACTGCTGTTCCACTTACAGTGTCACAATATTTTTTATGAATAAGAAAATAATAACACACTGCGCTACTACTAAGTGTCACAAGATTTTTTATGAATAAGAAAAGAATAACACACTGCGCTACCACTTACAGTGTCAAAATATTTTTTTATGAATAAGAAAAGAATAACACACTGTGCGACCACTTACAGTGTCATAAGATTTTTTATGAATAAGAAAAGAATAACACTGCGCTTTTTTTTTTTCAAATACAAAGCATTTTCCACTTACAGTGTCACAATATTTTTTATGAATGCACTGCATTTTCCACTTACTGTGTCACAATATTTTTAACGAATACACTGCATTTTCCCTAACAGTGTCACAATATTTTTTAAAAATACACTGTGTTTTCCACTTACAGTGTCACAATATTTATTATACACTGCGCTACTACTTACAGTGTCACAAACAATACGTGTATGAATATTACACTGTGGTCTGACTGGCAGCATCACAGTAAAAAAAAATAAGAAGAATAATATAGTACACACGGGTACAGCACAAATAGCAAAAATATATTATTTTTTATTAATTACATTATTAGATTTTATATTGTTATACACAGGACACCCTTGGACGGACAGAGCACCCCTGTTTGTACACAGGAGCCCCTGCTACTGAATGGAAACAGAAAATCCTGGATGGACACAGCAGCCCCAGCCCTGGATGGACACAGCAGCCCATGTATGGACACAGCAGCCAATGCTCTAGATGGACACAGCAACCTTTGGATGGACACAGCAGCCACTGGATGGACACGGCAGCCACTGCCCCTGGATGGACACTGCAGACCATGGATGGACACAGAAGCCCTTGCCCTGGATGGATACAGCAGCCCCTGCTCTGGACAGTTACAGCAGCCCTTGGATGCACATCCATTCACTACACTACCGGAGTGACATGGCGCCGATGACCAAATACCTTTATGGTATCCAAAACCTGCAAGAATCTGACAGTAGCAGGATGCCATTTTGCCTTGTTTTGGGATCTGAGTAAGGCGGGAACTCCCCAGCTGTGCTTGGATCTTGGCTCATAATGTGAAGTTTGGGTGGGTCCGGCTCTCTGAGAACCAGACCCGCTCATCTCCAATATATATATATATATATCTATATATATATCTATATATATATATATATATATATATATACACATGTATAAATATAATTACATGTATACTTAGGCTTGCCATGATATCCCTTTAATCCTAGACACCTATGATTTACACAGGTTCTCTGGCTGATTAAAATCAGGTGAAATGCAGGCTAGAATTTAGCCAGCCACAGATCTTGTGTGAATCATAGGTGTCCGGAAGTGGCGTCCCTACCTCATCTGACACCAGGTACGGGAAGCTGTGATGGCTGGGTTCGTAGTTCGAGTGCCGAGGAGAAGGGGGTGGCCTCGCAGGAGGGGGCATGGTCTCACGGGTGGGGCGTGGCATCATGATCTGAGTCCTGTTTTTGTCATACCGGGGGTACCGGAGGTGCGGGCTACCCCCGGGGACCAGCCTGTCTGAAGTGCCGGCTCCCTCACTGTGTCAGGAGCCGAGTGCTACATGTAATTCTACAGTGCAGCACCCGGCTCCTGTTACTGAGGGGGAGTCTGCACCTTAGTGTCACCCCTCGGCGGGCTCTCGCCCCCCTTGTGACGCCACTGGCATCCGGATTAAAGGGATATTATGGCAAGCCTATATATACTAAACACACACGCATATAATAAAAAGAAAAGTAGTACAGTACAGTATGCAGACAATTTTAACTGACACAAGTATTGTCTCACTATATTAATTGTTGTAGGACAAAGTTACCAACAGCAGTAATTATATTTATTTATTTCACGGCTGCATTTGTGATTAAAAGTAAAATATTACACCCGTGCATGCATTGTGCTTAATGAATGTGGATGCTCCATTCAGTATATGTTTTTTGCTTTGGATGTAACAGTATTGGGTGAGATGTGATTATATTTGTGCCAATTAGTTTTGTTTATGGAAATTAGCTTTTTTGCTTTACATTTCATAAAGGTTAGATTCTCAACTAGAATGCTAAATAATCTCAGCTGCAATCATTTGTAGGGTAATTAGTTTGCTTGTTATTTGTTCAGGTTTTTTTTATTATAATTTTTAAGCAAATGTTTTACTTTTATATTAATTATACCAACTCCCAATCCCTTCAAAAAAAGAAATGGCATGTAACAATCAATAGTTTGTTTTTTTTAGATTTACATTAAACTAAAACGTTAATTGGCCATCATTTCAAAGGTATCTGATAATGTTTGAAACAATATTTTGGTGAAAAAAAATTATTAGAACAAAAGAGGTGCAGCTTGATTAGTTTTTATGCAAAAACTAAATTGGGGATGTAGAAAACAAATCATTTGTTAGCCAGCAGACAATGCCAGCCTGATTCCGAAGTGCGCGCTAACTGCTCTCAATGACGCTGGCCACATAGTTGAGGTATTACTTGCTATTGCGCATGCACAAAATAATCTGGAAACATCTACGGCGTATGCGGTACCCTGTTACGCTGCTGCTTATAAGACCACTGGTATTAACAGTGGCTAGGGAAACCATGGGCGATTCTGGGTGGTGCCTGGGAGGTGGCCTGAAGAGAATGCAAAAAAATCAGTCACATGGGCATGTTATGGGAATCTCACTGGCCTGTTAGTAAAAGTGGCTGTGTTCTCAGACACATTGCTGCAGCCACAGAGGCCATATTCAGACTGAGACACAGCTTCTGCCATAGGGATGGTGCAGGTCTTGATGGTGTGCCGATGATGAATTGTTCAGAACCACTGGCGGTGTTGCAGCATGCATAGGTATTGAAAGTGGGCATCTCAGGGCTTGCACATTCTGGCGCATGCTAGTACACAAGGGGAGGGCTGAAACAAGCATTTGCATTTCACCCCCGCTGTGGCACTGTAAAAAGACGCAGCTGTATCATTCTGGGAATGCAGAGGTGTTTTTCAATAATAGTTTCATAAAGTACACTGCTTGTTTATAGTGCCAGTTTAGACCACAGAATGTAATATTTAATCTGCAGCTAACAGATAATCACCCACTCTCGTGAACATTCCATGAGACGCACAAATTTGTGGGAGTTTTCCATGAGAACTCTCCCAAAGCATTCCACTTCTCCCGTGAAGTTGGCAGGGCCAGGAGCGCAATGACGCAAACCACAGCAAAATGTTGCTGTGTAGAGGCAACAAATTTTTCTCGATAAATCTCATGGAAGCCTCCCATCAAACATTGGGAAATATAGGGTAAGATATAACGAAATGATAAGATTCATACTGTACACTTTTGTGGAGAGGTAAGTGTTGGTGGTGGGGTTATAAATGCATACTTGCCGACACATCCGGAATGGCCGGGAGGCTCCAGAAATTCGGGTTGCGCTCCTGGATGTCTGCAAGAGAGGGCAAGTTACGAAAAATCACACCCACCCTCCCTGCAGCTGCCTACTTAATGAGTGGAAGTGGGCAGCCCGGGGGGACCGTTGATGTGATTCACGCTGAATTGTGTCGTCATAACCCTGCCCTTGCTTTACAATGCCGTAATTGTGGCATTGTATAGCAGGCCATGATGATGTAATCGTGCCACCATGCACCTGCAACACCCACCATTGTTACCACCATACCCCCTGCAGTGCCGATCTGTCTGCCCCCAGTACTGTAGTATAAAGTGGAGGCACTGTATATTTATTAATCATATATATTTTGATGATCAGTATTCTTAGTGATTAGAGTGTGCATCTGCCTTTTCCCCCTATTTTGTGTCAGTATTAGGGATATATGGGACCCATCTGATGAGGTTCACTGTGACATGGTACTGTAGGTGGGCAAACATCATTGGCCAAACATGTACTAAGAACCTTATTATAAAACCATGTTAATTGTTAGAATGTATTAAATATAGGGGTGTGCACCGGCCACTTTTCGTGTTTTGTGTTTTGGTTTTGGATCTGGATCTTTCTTCGTGTTTTGGATCTGGATTGGTTTTGCCAAAACCACCCTTCCGTGTTTTGGGTTCTGGGTTTTGTGTTTTGGATCTGTATTTTTTTGAAAAAAAGCATAAAAACAGCTAAAATCACAGAATTTGTAGGTTTTTCTGCTCCTATGCTATTATTAACCTCAATAACCTTAATTTCCACTCATTTCCAGTCTATTCTGAACACCTCACACCTCACAATAGTGTTTTTATGTCCAAAAGGTTGCACCGAGGTAGCTGGATGACTATGCTAAGCGACACGAGTGGGCGGCACAAACACGTGACCCATCTAGGAGTGACACTGCAGTGGCAGGCAGGATGGCAGTTTGAAAAACTAGGCCCCAAACTGTACATAATGCAAAGAAAAAAAGAGGTGCAAGATGGAATTGTCCTTGGGCCCTCCCACCCACCCTTATGTTGTATAAACAGGACATGCACACTTTAACAAATCAATCATTTCAGCGCCAGGGTCTGCCACACAACTGTGGCTGAAATGATTGGTTCGTTTGGGCCCCCACAAAACAAGCTGGCAATTAATGTGTCCCTGCACAAACTGGCTCTACGGAGGCAAGATGTCATCCTCATCCTCCTCATCCACCGATTCCTCACCCTCTTCAGTGTGTACATCCTCATCCTCACAAAGTATTAACTCGTCCCCACTTGAATCCACCACCACAGGTCCCTCTGTACCTTCTGGAGGCTGGTCTCCCTGGAAGAGCTGATAATTCATTTTGATGAACATCATCTTCTCCACATTCTGTGGAAGCAACCTCCTACGCCTTTCGCTGACAAGGTTCCCGGCTGCACTAAACACTCTTTCGGAGTACACACTGGAGGGGGGGCAACTCAGGTAAAATAGAGCCAGTTTGTACAGGGGCCTCCAAATTGCCTCTTTTTCCTGCCAGTACAGGTATGGACTGTCTGCCATGCCTACTTGGATGCTGTCACCGATGTAATCCTCCACCATTCTGTCAATGGTGACAGTATCATATGCAGTGACAGTAGACATGTCAGAAATTGTTGCCAGGTCCTTCAGTCCGGACCAGATGTCCAAACTTGGTCCTGCCTGCCCTGCATCACCGCCAGCGGGTTGCTTAGGATACCTAAGTTTTTTCCTGGCAGCCCCAGTTGCAGGAGAAAATGAAGAAGGAGCCGTTGACGTGTCACGTTCCGCTTCAGCTGACAGTGTGTTCACCAGCAGGTCTTTGCACCTCTGCAGGCTTGTGTCGGCCGGAAAGAGAGACACCACATAGGCTTTAAACCTAGGATCGAGCACGGTGGCCAAAATGTAGTGGTCTGATTTCAACAGATTGACCACCCTGGAATCCTGGCAAAGCGAATGAAGGGCTTCATCCACAAGTCCCACATGCCGAGCGGAATCGCTCCGTCTTAGCTCCTCCTTCACTTTCTCCAGCTGCTTCTGCAAAAGCCTGATGAGGGGAATGACCTGACTCAAGCTGGCAGTGTCTGAACTGACTTCACGTGTGGCAAGTTCGAAGGGCTGAAGAACCTTGCACAACACGGAAATCATTCTCCACTGCGCTTGAGTCAGGTGCATACCCCCTCCTTTGCCTATGTCATAGGTGGATGTATAGGCTTGTATGGCCTTTTGCTGCTCCTCCATCCTCTGAAGCATATAGAGGGTTGAGTTCCACCGCGTCACAACCTCTTGCTTCAGGTGATGGCGGGGCAGGTTCAAGAGTGTTTGCTGGCGCTCCAGTCTTCGGCACGCAGTCGCTGAATGGCGAAAGTGGCCAGAAATTTTTCGGGCCACCCAAAGCGTCTCCTGCACGCCCCTGTCGCTTTTCAGAAAATTCTGCACCACCAAGTTTATTGTGTGAGCAAAACATGGGACGTGCTGGAATTTGCCCAGATGTAATGCCCGCACAATATTGGTGGCGTTGTCAGATATCACAAATCCCCAGGAGAGTCTAAGTGGGGTAAGCCACTGGGCGATGATTTCCCTCAGTTTCTCTAAGAGGTTGTCGGCGGTGTGCCTCTTACTGAAACCGGTGATACACAGCGTAGCCTGCCTTGTAACGAGCTGGCGTTTCTGAGATGCTGCTACTGGTGACGCTGCTGCTGTTGCTGCGTAAGGTGATACATCTACCCAGTGGGCTGTCACAGTCATATAGTCCTTAGTCTGCCCTGTTCCACTTGTCCACATGTCCGTGGTTAAGTGGACATTGTGTACAACGGCATTTTTCAGGACACTGAGGACACTTTTTCTGACGTTTCTGTACAGTCTCGGTATCGCCTGCCTAGTGAAGTGGAATCTAGACGGGATTTGGAACCGGGGACACACTACCTCCATCAATTGTCTAAATCCCACTGCACTAATGGCGGATACCGGACGCACGTCTAACACCAACATAGCAGTCAAGGCCTCAGTTATACGTTTTGCTTCAGGATGACTGCTGTCGTACTTCATCCTCCTCGCTAAGGACTGTTGGAGGGTCAATTGTTTAGTAAAAGTAGTGGTGTTCCTACTTCCTCTCTGGGATGATGAACGACTCCCAGCAGCAGCAGCAACAGCAGCAGCGGCAGCAGTAGGCGTAGCAATGCAGGATCCTGCGGAGGAATCCCGGATAGGAGAGTCAGTCATGCCAGTGATATGGCCTGCAGGACTACTTCCGATCCTGACTAAGGAGGAAATTGACGAGGAGGGAGTTGACGGTGTGGTTTGCAGGCGCTTGGATACAACAGGACAACGGGATTTAGGTGTCCCTGGACTGCTTACGGTCTGAGCCAAAGTTTCTGAACTTGACAGTAACTTTTTATGAACGCGCTGCAGGTGCCGTATAAGGGAGGATGTTCCTAGGTGGTTGACGTCCCTACCCCTACTTATTTCACCTTTACATATGGTACATATGGCAAGACAGTTGTTGTCCGGATTTGGATAGAAATATTGCCAGACCAAAGAGGTGGAATGTTTGGTCTTCTGCCCAGGCATGACCGTGATGGGCTTTTTCATCCCACGGACAACAACTGTCTCCCCCGGAGCCTGATTTAAACAAACCACATCACCATCAGAATCCTCCTCGCCAACTTCCTCCTCAGCGCCAGCTACACCAGTATCCTCATCCTGTTGTACTTCAACAGTGACATCTTCAATTTGCATATCAGCAAGTGGACTGTGGGTGCTCCTTTCAGCACTTGCAGGGGGCGTGCAAATGGTGGAAAGAGCCACCTCTTCCCGTCCAGTGCTGGGAAGGTCAGGCATCGCAACCACCACCACACTTGGACTCTCTTTGGGGATTTGTGATATCTTCTTAGAAAGCACAGTTCTTCGCTGTGCTTTTGCCAGCTTAACTCTTTTGATTTTTTTAGTGGGAGGAGTGCTTCCATCGTCATGTGAAGCTGAACCACTAGTCATGAACATACTAGGGATCGACCTTAGCCGTTCCTTGCCACTCCGTGTCGTAAATGGCATATTGGCAAGTTTACGTTTCTCTTCAGCTGATTTAAATGTCTTTTTCAAGGTCATTTTCCTGAACTTTGCCATTTGGGATTGTATGTGCCCTCTACTATGACATTGGGCATCGGCCTTGGCAGACGACGTTGATGGCATGTTATCGTCTATGTCATGACTAGTGGCAGCAGCTTCAGCACTAGGAGGAAGTGGTTCTTGATCTTTCTCTATTTTATTTTTATCGGAGAAAGTTTGGTCCTCCATTTATGTTATATCGATTTGATATATACGTGCGGCTAAACACAGAAAATAAATTTTTTTTTGGTTCGGACTGGAGTGTACTTTGTGGGTTACAGCACCCTTTAACGGTCAAGCCAGCCGGCCCTTTACTTATGACACAGGCGCACTCTTGGCACTACTTTGTTGATGCACGTGCGGCTACTGCGCACACAATTCACAAACACAGAAAATAATTTTTTTTTTGGTTTGGACTGGAGTGTACTTTCGGGGGTTACAGCACCCTTAACGGTCAAGCCAGCCGGCCCTTTACTTATGACACAGGCGCACGCTTGACACTACTTTGTTGATGCACGTGCGGCTACTGCGCACACAATTCACAAACACAGAAAATAATTTTTTTTTGGTTTGGACTGGAGTGTACTTTCAGGGGTTACAGCACCCTTTAACGGTCAAGCCAGCCGGCCCTTTACTTATGACACAGGCGCACGCTTGGCACTACTTTGTTGATGCACGTGCGGCTACTGCGCACACAATTCACAAACACAGAAAATAATTTTTTTTTGGTTTGGACTGGAGTGTACTTTCGGGGGTTACAGCACCCTTTAACGGTCAAGCCAGCCGGCCCTTTACTTATGACACAGGCGCACTCTTGGCACTACTTTGTTGATGCACGTGCGGCTACTGCGCACACAATTCACAAACACAGAAAATAATTTTTTTTTAGGTTTGGACTGGAGTGTACTTTCGGGGGTTACAGCACCCTTAACGGTCAAGCCAGCCGGCCCTTTACTTATGACACAGGCGCACGCTTGGCACTACTTTGTTGATGCACGTGCGGCTACTGCGCACACAATTCACAAACACAGAAAATAATTTTTTTTTGGTTTGGACTGGAGTGTACTTTCGGGGGTTACAGCACCCTTTAACGGTCAAGCCAGCCGGCCCTTTACTTATGACACAGGCGCACGCTTGGCACTACTTTGTTGATGCACGTGCGGCTACTGCGCACACAATTCACAAACACAGAAAATAATTTTTTTTTAGGTTTGGACTGGAGTGTACTTTCGGGGGTTACAGCACCCTTAACGGTCAAGCCAGCCGGCCCTTTACTTATGACACAGGCGCACGCTTGGCACTACTTTGTTGATGCACGTGCGGCTACTGCGCACACAATTCACAAACACAGAAAATAATTTTTTTTTTGGTTTGGACTGGAGTGTACTTTCGGGGGTTACAGCACCCTTAACGGTCAAGCCAGCCGGCCCTTTACTTATGACACAGGCGCACGCTTGGCACTACTTTGTTGATGCACGTGCGGCTACTGCGCACACAATTCACAAACACAGAAAATATATTATTTTTTTAGCACTTGGGGGGAGCACCCCTGATGGACAGAGCACCCCCTGGACAACACTACAGCACCCCTTTAGGACTGGGACACTGCACAGGACTTTGGAGTGGACACAGCCCCTATGGAGAACTGACTGCACAACACAGTCCAGCCAGCCCCTATGGACTTTGAAGTAGTGGACACAGCCCCTATTAACAACAGCAGCACAGCACAACACAGCCAGCCCCTATGGACTTTGAAGTAGTGGACAACAGCAGCACTACACTACACTACACTACACTACACAGCCCTAACTCCCACCCTCCCTCTTCACTGTCCACAGCCGAGTGAGAAAATGGCGCCGACGCGGGTACCTTACATAGGATCCAAAACCCGCGAGACTCGGAAGGCGGGATGATGACGTTTTGCCTCGATGTCAGATCCGAGTCAGGCGGGAAAAGTCGAGCCTGACTCGGATCGGACTCGGATCGGGGGGGCTCGGGGGGGTTCGGATTTCAGAAATCCGAACCCGCTCACCCCTAATTAAATATATTTTGATAATCAGTATACTTAGTGCATAGAGTATGCATCTGCATGTTCCCCCTTTATTCTGCATTAGAACTACAGGTCTCAGCATGGTAGCACCTCTTATTATGTTTAAATTAGGATGTGCAGCACAGACCCCCTTTTTCTTATGTATGTGTGTATTTAAGGTACACTTGAAGGTGAGCCCCCCATTTTAGCTCTGATTATTTGACAGAAGTTATATATATATATATATATATATATATATATATATATATATATTAGGGGTGAGCGGGTTCGGATTTCTGAAATCCGAACCCCCCCGAGCCCCCCCGATCCGAGTCCGATCCGAGTCAGGCTCGACTTTTCCCGCCTGACTCGGATCTGAAATCGAGGCAAAACGTCATCATCCCGCCTTCCGAGTCTCGCGGGTTTTGGATCCTATATAAGGTACCCGCGTCGGCGCCATTTTCTCACTCGGCTGTGGACAGTGAAGAGGGAGGGTGGGAGTTAGGGCTGTGTAGTGTAGTGTAGTGTAGTGTAGTGCTGCTGTTGTCCACTACTTCAAAGTCCATAGGGGCTGGCTGTGTTGTGCTGTGCTGCTGTTGTTAATAGGGGCTGTGTCCACTACTTCAAAGTCCATAGGGGCTGGCTGGACTGTGTTGTGCAGTCAGTTCTCCATAGGGGCTGTGTCCACTCCAAAGTCCTGTGCAGTGTCCCAGTCCTAAAGGAGTGCTGTAGTGTTGTCCAGGGGGTGCTCTGTCCATCAGGGGTGCTCCCCCCAAGTGCTAAAAAAATAATATATTTTCTGTGTTTGTGAATTGTGTGCGCAGTAGCCGCACGTGCATCAACAAAGTAGTGCCAAGCGTGCGCCTGTGTCATAAGTAAAGGGCCGGCTGGCTTGACCGTTAAGGGTGCTGTAACCCCCGAAAGTACACTCCAGTCCAAACCAAAAAAAAAATTATTTTCTGTGTTTGTGAATTGTGTGCGCAGTAGCCGCACGTGCATCAACAAAGTAGTGCCAAGCGTGCGCCTGTGTCATAAGTAAAGGGCCGGCTGGCTTGACCGTTAAGGGTGCTGTAACCCCCGAAAGTACACTCCAGTCCAAACCAAAAAAAAAATTATTTTCTGTGTTTGTGAATTGTGTGCGCAGTAGCCGCACGTGCATCAACAAAGTAGTGCCAAGCGTGCGCCTGTGTCATAAGTAAAGGGCCGGCTGGCTTGACCGTTAAGGGTGCTGTAACCCCCGAAAGTACACTCCAGTCCAAACCAAAAAAAAAATTATTTTCTGTGTTTGTGAATTGTGTGCGCAGTAGCCGCACGTGCATCAACAAAGTAGTGCCAAGCGTGCGCCTGTGTCATAAGTAAAGGGCCGGCTGGCTTGACCGTTAAAGGGTGCTGTAACCCCCAAAGTACACTCCAGTCCAAACCAAAAAAAAAATTATTTTCTGTGTTTGTGAATTGTGTGCGCAGTAGCCGCACGTGCATCAACAAAGTAGTGCCAAGCGTGCGCCTGTGTCATAAGTAAAGGGCCGGCTGGCTTGACCGTTAAAGGGTGCTGTAACCCCCGAAAGTACACTCCAGTCCAAACCAAAAAAAAATTATTTTCTGTGTTTGTGAATTGTGTGCGCAGTAGCCGCACGTGCATCAACAAAGTAGTGCCAAGCGTGCGCCTGTGTCATAAGTAAAGGGCCGGCTGGCTTGACCGTTAAAGGGTGCTGTAACCCCCGAAAGTACACTCCAGTCCAAACCAAAAAAAAATTATTTTCTGTGTTTGTGAATTGTGTGCGCAGTAGCCGCACGTGCATCAACAAAGTAGTGCCAAGCGTGCGCCTGTGTCATAAGTAAAGGGCCGGCTGGCTTGACCGTTAAAGGGTGCTGTAACCCCCGAAAGTATACTCCAGTCCAAACCAAAAAAAAATTATTTTCTGTGTTTGTGAATTGTGTGCGCAGTAGCCGCACGTGCATCAACAAAGTAGTGCCAAGCGTGCGCCTGTGTCATAAGTAAAGGGCCGGCTGGCTTGACCGTTAAAGGGTGCTGTAACCCACAAAGTACACTCCAGTCCAAACCAAAAAAAAAATTATTTTCTGTGTTTAGCCGCACGTATATATCAAATCGATATAACATAAATGGAGGACCAAACTTTCTCCGATAAAAATAAAATAGAGAAAGATCAAGAACCACTTCCTCCTAGTGCTGAAGCTGCTGCCACTAGTCATGACATAGACGATAACATGCCATCAACGTCGTCTGCCAAGGCCGATGCCCAATGTCATAGTAGAGGGCACATACAATCCCAAATGGCAAAGTTCAGGAAAATGACCTTGAAAAAGACATTTAAATCAGCTGAAGAGAAACGTAAACTTGCCAATATGCCATTTACGACACGGAGTGGCAAGGAACGGCTAAGGTCGATCCCTAGTATGTTCATGACTAGTGGTTCAGCTTCACATGACGATGGAAGCCCTCCTCCCACTAAAAAAATCAAAAGAGTTAAGCTGGCAAAAGCACAGCGAAGAACTGTGCTTTCTAAGAAGATATCACAAATCCCCAAGGAGAGTCCAAGTGTGGTGGTGGTTGCGATGCCTGACCTTCCCAGCACTGGACGGGAAGAGGTGGCTCTTTCCACCATTTGCACGCCCCCTGCAAGTGCTGAAAGGAGCACCCACAGTCCACTTGCTGATATGCAAATTGAAGATGTCACTGTTGAAGTACAACAGGATGAGGATACTGGTGTAGCTGGCGCTGAGGAGGAAGTTGGCGAGGAGGATTCTGATGGTGATGTGGTTTGTTTAAATCAGGCTCCGGGGGAGACAGTTGTTGTCCGTGGGATGAAAAAGCCCATCACGGTCATGCCTGGGCAGAAGACCAAACATTCCACCTCTTTGGTCTGGCAATATTTCTATCCAAATCCGGACAACAACTGTCTTGCCATATGTACCATATGTAAAGGTGAAATAAGTAGGGGTAGGGACGTCAACCACCTAGGAACATCCTCCCTTATACGGCACCTGCAGCGCATTCATAAAAAGTTACTGTCAAGTTCAGAAACTTTGGCTAAGACCGTAAGCAGTCCAGGGACACCTAAATCCCGTTGTCCTGTTGTATCCAAGCGCCTGCAAACCACACCGTCAACTCCCTCCTCGTCAATTTCCTCCTTAGTCAGGATCGGAAGTAGTCCTGCAGGCCATGTCACTGGCATGACTGACTCTCCTATCCGGGATTCCTCTGGAGGATCCTGCATTGCTACGCCTACTGCTGCCGCTGCTGCTGTTGCTGCTGCTGGGAGTCGTTCATCATCCCAGAGAGGAAGTAGGAACACCACTACTTTTACTAAACAATTGACCCTCCAACAGTCCTTAGCGAGGAGGATGAAGTACGACAGCAGTCATCCTGAAGCAAAACGTATAACTGAGGCCTTGACTGCTATGTTGGTGTTAGACGTGCGTCCGGTATCCGCCATTAGTGCAGTGGGATTTAGACAATTGATGGAGGTAGTGTGTCCCCGGTTCCAAATCCCGTCTAGATTCCACTTCACTAGGCAGGCGATACCGAGACTGTACAGAAACGTCAGAAAAAGTGTCCTCAGTGTCCTGAAAAATGCCATTGTACACAATGTCCACTTAACCACGGACATGTGGACAAGTGGAACAGGGCAGACTAAGGACTATATGACTGTGACAGCCCACTGGGTAGATGTATCACCTTACGCAGCAACAGCAGCAGCGTCACCAGTAGCAGCATCTCAGAAATGCCAGCTCGTTACAAGGCAGGCTACGCTGTGTATCACCGGTTTCAGTAAGAGGCACACCGCCGACAACCTCTTAGAGAAACTTAGGGAAATCATCGCCCAGTGGCTTACCCCACTTAGACTCTCCTGGGGATTTGTGATATCTGACAACGCCACCAATATTGTGCGGGCATTACATCTGGGCAAATTCCAGCACGTCCCATGTTTTGCTCACACAATAAACTTGGTGGTGCAGAATTTTCTGAAAAGCGACAGGGGCGTGCAGGAGACGCTTTGGGTGGCCCGAAAAATTTCTGCCCACTTTCGCCATTCAGCGACTGCGTGCCGAAGACTGGAGCGCCAGCAAACACTCTTGAACCTGCCCCGCCATCACCTGAAGCAAGAGGTTGTGACGCGGTGGAACTCAACCCTCTATATGCTTCAGAGGATGGAGGAGCAGCAAAAGGCCATACAAGCCTATACATCCACCTATGACATAGGCAAAGGAGGGGGTATGCACCTGACTCAAGCGCAGTGGAGAATGATTTCCGTGTTGTGCAAGGTTCTCCAGCCCTTCGAACTTGCCACACGTGAAGTCAGTTCAGACACTGCCAGCTTGAGTCAGGTCATTCCCCTCATCAGGCTTTTGCAGAAGCAGCTGGAGAAAGTGAAGGAGGAGCTAAGACGGAGCGATTCCGCTCGGCATGTGGGACTTGTGGATGAAGCCCTTCATTCGCTTTGCCAGGATTCCAGGGTGGTCAATCTGTTGAAATCAGACCACTACGTTTTGGCCACCGTGCTCGATCCTAGGTTTAAAGCCTATGTGGTGTCTCTCTTTCCGGCCGACACAAGCCTGCAGAGGTGCAAAGACCTGCTGGTGAACACACTGTCAGCTGAAGCGGAACATGACACGTCAACGGCTCCTTCTTCATTTTCTCCTGCAACTGGGGCTGCCAGGAAAAAACTTAGGTATCCTAAGCAACCCGCTGGCGGTGATGCAGGGCAGGCAGGACCAAGTTTGGACATCTGGTCCGGACTGAAGGACCTGGCAACAATTTCTGACATGTCTACTGTCACTGCATATGATACTGTCACCATTGACAGAATGGTGGAGGATTACATCGGTGACAGCATCCAAGTAGGCATGGCAGACAGTCCATACCTGTACTGGCAGGAAAAAGAGGCAATTTGGAGGCCCCTGTACAAACTGGCTCTATTTTACCTGAGTTGCCCCCCCTCCAGTGTGTACTCCGAAAGAGTGTTTAGTGCAGCCGGGAACCTTGTCAGCGAAAGGCGTAGGAGGTTGCTTCCACAGAATGTGGAGAAGATGATGTTCATCAAAATGAATTATCAGCTCTTCCAGGGAGACCAGCCTCCAGAAGGTACAGAGGGACCTGTGGTGGTGGATTCAAGTGGGGACGAGTTAATACTTTGTGAGGATGAGGATGTACACACTGAAGAGGGTGAGGAATCGGTGGATGAGGAGGATGAGGATGACATCTTGCCTCCATAGAGCCAGTTTGTGCAGGGACACATTAATTGCCAGCTTGTTTTGTGGGGGCCCAAACGAACCAATCATTTCAGCCACAGTTGTGTGGCAGACCCTGGCGCTGAAATGATTGGTTTGTTAAAGTGTGCATGTCCTGTTTATACAACATAAGGGTGGGTGGGAGGGCCCAAGGACAATTCCATCTTGCACCTCTTTTTTTTCTTTGCATTATGTACAGTTTGGGGCCTAGTTTTTCAAACTGCCATCCTGTCTGCCACTGCAGTTTCACGCCTAGATGGGTCACGTGTTTGTGCCGCCCACTCGTGTCGCTTAGCATAGTCATCCAGCTACCTCGGTGCAACGTTTTGGACATAAAAACACTATTGTGAGGTGTGAGGTGTTCAGAATAGACTGGAAATGAGTGGAAATTAAGGTTATTGAGGTTAATAATAGCATAGGAGCAGAAAAACCTACAAATTCTGTGATTTTAGCTGTTTTTATGCTTTTTAAAAAAAAAATACAGATCCAAAACACAAAACCCAGAACCCAAAACACGGAAGGGTGGTTTTGGCAAAACCAATCCAGATCCAAAACACGAAGAAAGATCCAGATCCAAAACCAAAACACAAAACACGAAAAGTGGCCGGTGCACACCCCTAATATATATATATATATATATATATATATATATTTATATATAGAGGAAAAAGAGCCAGCACTTCCAATTTATCAATAGAAAATGCTTTTATCCATATATAAAGTGCATCAATAGATATTCAGTGCATCCATAATAGAGTGCATATTCAAAAAAGTGGGAATGGGATAGTAAATAATAACATGCATCAAGCCATAGAGTACTCATTGTAGCAGCATGAACCCGGGTCCCTCAGACCAATGACGCCCGACAGCAGCCGTTTCGGTGTTATCCAAACACATTAATCATGAACATACTGAGAACTGTCCCCACACCAAACTAAATAGCCACATGTCCTAATCACACATCCAGACTCACCCGGGAAAAACACCTGTCATGTATCCAAATTGCCACATAAGGGCGGAAGTGACCTAATCAGTAAGGGTGGAAGTGACGCTCTGCACTGAGCGTCTTCTGTCAGCTGTAGGTGAATCATAAGGACAGGTGGAAAAGAGGTTCCGTCTATTCGGGCACCACTCATCTAAAACTACCATACCCAGAGTAAATTATGTGTGGTATGCGGAAATTATATTCCGTTATCCACCAGGGTAATCTAGCAACCACAGTATCAACTAAACTTTAAACAAAACAAATAAAGAGCAAAATTAATACTCCTCTTAGTTTCAAAAATATACAAGTGCGGTAATGCATAGGCAAACAGATAAGGAATGAGTTGAAACAGTCCCTGAATCCAAAAGCAACAATAAATGATATTGTGACATGAACAGGTGATTGATCCTTTGTGATGTGCTGTGCAACAACAAATACATACAAATATATACAAATTCTACACATAAGAAACAGATCAACTGAATAAAAGACAGACACATGCATACATATATAAATCCATATCTACAGTATATGTAAAATCCATGAGACCACCATCAATTATTAAAGAAAGCAACTCAAAGATAGTGCTTCATTAAGCCCGTTTGGTGTCACTGTGTTGAGACGATTAATCCAGAAGCATTCCCTTTGAAGTAATAACTTATTACGATCTCCACCTCTCCAAAGAGGAGGTACAGTCAGGTGCATAAATATTGGGATATTGACAGAATTTTCATATTTTGGCCTCTATTCACCACCACAATGGCTTTGAAATGAAACAAACAAGATGTGCTTTAACTGCAGACTTTCAGATTTAATTTGAGGGTAATTACATCCAAATCAGGTGAACGGTGTAGGAATTACAACGGTTTCTATATGTGCCTCCCACTTTTTAAGGGGCCAAATGTCTTCAGTTCCTGCTTGTTCTTGGGGCATTTTCCCTTCAGTTTTGTCTTCATTAAGTGAAATGCATGCTCAATCGGATTCAGGTCAGGGGATTGACTTGGCCATTGCATAACATTTCACTTTTTAGCCTTAAAAAACTCTTTGGTTGCTTTTGCAGTATGCTTCGGGTCATTGTCCATCTGCACTGTGAAGCGCCGTCCAATGAGTTCTGAAGCATTTGACTGAATATGAGCATATAATATTGCCCGAAACACTTCAGAATTAATTCTGCTGCTTTTGTCAGCAGTCACATCATCAATAAATACATGGGAAACAGTTCCATTGGCAGCCATACATGCCCACGCCATGACACTACCACCACCATGCTTCACTGATAAGGTGGTATGTTTTGGATCATGAGCAGTTCCTTTCCTTCTCCATACTCTTCTCTTCCCTTCATTCTGGTACAAGTTGATCTTTGTCTCATCTGTCCTTAGGATGTTGTTCCGGAACTGTAATGGCTTTTTTAGATGTTGTTTGGTAAACTCTAATCTGGTCTTCCTGTTTTTATGGCTCACCAATGGTTTACATCTTGTGGTGAACCCTCTATATTCACTCTTGTGAAGTCTTCTCTTGATTGTTGACTTTGACACATATACACCTACCTCCTTGAGAGTGTTCTTGATTTGGCCAACTGTTGTCAATGGGTTTTTCTTCACCAGGGAAATAATTCTTCTGTCATCTACCACAGTTGTTTTCCATGGTCTTCTGGGTCTATTGGTGTTGCTGAGCTCTCTGGTGTGTTCTTTCTTTTTAAGAATGTTCCAAGCAGTTGATTTGGCCATACCTAATGTTTTTGCTATCTCTCTGATGGGTTTGTTTTGATTTTTCAGCCTAATGATGGCTTGCTTCACTGATAGTGACAGCTCTTTGGATCTCACATTGAGAGTCGACAGCAACTGATTCCAAATGCAAATGTCACACCTAGAATCAACTCCAGACCTTTTACCTGCTTAATTGATAATGAAATAACGAGGGAATAGCCCACACCTGTCCATGAAATAGCTTTTGAGTTGATAGTCCCATTACTTTTGGCCCCTTAAAAAGTGGGAAGCACATATAGAAACCGTTGTAATTCCTACACCGCTCACCCGATTTGGATGTACTTACCCTCAAATTAAATCTGAAAGTCTGCAGTTAAAGCACATCTTGTTTGTTTCATTTCAAAGCCATTGTGATGGTGAATAGAGGCCAAAATATGAAAATTCTGTCAATGTCCCAATATTTATGCACCTGACTGTATATGATCAATGGGAAAAAAAAACAAAATTCTTTTAGGGTATATTTACATGAGGAAAAATGCCTTGCTACCGGTGGCGTATTGGAATCCACCATATATGTCGCTTTTTTAATGGAAGATCGATGTAGCGCAATCCTTTCTTTTAGCATTCTGATGGTTTCGCCCACATACAACAATTGGCAGTGGTATTTGATTTTGATGAGATAAATGACATAGCGACTGACACAGTTAAAATGGTGTTTGATCTCATATTTGTTGTTGTTCACAGGATTCACGAAGTGAGTACCCACAAGCAAAAATTGGCAGTTAACACAGCCGTGACATTTGTAAACTCCATTTTTGCAATGTAGCCATGTGCTAGACTTGATGTTTCCAATATCTGATTTGGCTATGATGTCATTAACATTGCTGGCTCTCTTATAGCAGAATAACGGCTTATCTGTGCATATCTGGCCAATGGTGTCATCAGACTGGATAATATGCCAGTGGTAGCACAGTGTTTTACTTATAAAAAAACTTTTGACACTGTAAGTGGTAGCGCATTGTGTTATTCTTTTCTTATTAATAAAACATCTTGTGACACTGTAGGCCATTGATACCGCAGTGTAAAATTTTTAAATTGGTACATATTGACATGTGTGCTGTGCCCCACTTCATTTGTGTATGTTGATATGGAGGACAACCAGTTGAGAGGAGAGCAGGAACTACATACTAGTGCTGGAGCTGCTGCCAGTGCCACCAGTCATGACTATACTAGTCCGTCTACATCATCTGCTAAAGCCGATGCCCAAGGGCATACAGGGTTTAAGTCAGTGCATCTAAAATCAAAGAAGCGGTAAAGAAAAAACTTCAAAGGGAATGAGCTGCACAAAGAAATAAAATAGGGAATATGCCTTCCACCACACGAAGTGGAAAGGAAAGGATAAGGCCTTGGTCTTTATTTATGACTGGTGGTTCTGCCTCTAATGATGATGTAAGCACTAGAGAACATGCTGACATAGAAATCAAGGATGCTTCTGTGGAAGTGCACCAGGATGAGCAGGATATTTGTTTTTGCTAATGCTAATAAGGATGTTGAGGATGTTGTTGATGAGAATGTTATTTGTGTAAATCAGGCACCAGTGGAAGAAACAGTTGTTGCCCATGATAAACAAAATACTATTGTCATGCATGGGCATAATACAAAAAATCCACTTCTTATGTGTAGAATTATTTCTACCCAAATCTGGACAACAATTGTCAAGCCATCTGTTCCTTTTGTAAAGCCAGATTAAGTAGAGGTAGGAACCTTAACCACCTAGGAACCTCCTCCTTGTTACATCATCTGCAGTGCATCTATCAAATAAGATTTTTCAAAATTTAGAAACTTTGGCTAAAAAAGTACTAACAAGTAGTTCAGCATTAGCTAGCTCCCTTCTCTCTGCTAGATCCAAGTACCTGCCATATTGTTCACTTTCATCAACAATATCCTCTATCATGAAGCAATTGGTTTGTTTAGGCCCCCCAAAAAAAGATACCAATGGGCAGCTGACATTGCTGTAAATAATCTCTACATGCACAAAGTAGCTTTACAGAGGCAAGATGTTGCCATCATCATCCAATTCCTCACCCTCATCAGTGTGTACATTGTCTTTACGTGATATTAATTCTTTCCTGCTGGAATCCACCATTACAGGTGCGATTGTAATTTTTGGATGCAATTGGCATAGCATTTGTAGTTCATTTTGGTGGACATCATCTTTTCCACATGTTGAGGAAGTAGCCTCCTACACCAATCGCTGAAAAGGTTCCCAGATATGCTGAAAACTCTTTCTGAGTATACACTGGAGGGTGGGCAACTCAAGTAAAGCAAAGCCAGATTGTGCAAGGGCCTTCAAATTGCTTTTTTTTCCTGCCAAAAGTCAAACAGACTGTCTGACATACCTATTTGGATGCTATAAAAAATGAAAAACAGTCCTCAACCATTCTGTGAATGGTGACCATAATAGATGGAGTCACAATAGAGGTCTCATTAGTTGTAGGTAATTCTTTTAGACCCGACCAGATGTCAAAACTTGGTTGTGTTGACTCACCTGCATCACCAGTGGGTCTTTTGGGAACATTTATTTTTTTCTCGGCAGATGCACTTGCTGGAGAAACTGCAGGAGAAGCCATCACTGCATCACATGCCACTTGAGCTGACAATTTGCTTGCCAACAGCTTTTTGCATCTCTTTAGATCTGTATCCATTGGGAAGAAAGATACAACGTATGATAAACCTAGAATCCAGCATTCGCCAGAATGTATTGATCCAATTGTAAGATCCGGACAACCCTTGGAAACTGGTGAAGCAAATAATGGACTTGATCTACAGTCTGACATCCTTAGCGGAATCGCTTCATTTCAGCTCCTCCTTCAGTTTCTCAAGCTGCTTTTCCAATAGTCTAATTAGGGGAATTATAAACCACTTTGGTGGTGCGCTCTGGATTACACTATCTGGATGGTGTGTGACGGGATCAAAAAGATCCTTAATGTCAGTCTGTGGGGTGGGATGTTCCCAAAACAGTAACCAGTAATGTCTCAGAAAATGTGTTCCTTTCCCTGAACGGGAGATGTCTATAATTATGATCACAATATTAAGTCAGTTCTTTCAGGAATCCAAATAGGAGGGGTCCCAAATAAGTGTCTTAATAAATCTGTGGGATGTGTGTTCTTATACAACGCAGTCTCAAAAATACAGAAATGTCTGTCTTAAATCTGTAGGATGGGTGTTCTGCTTTAAATGTGACCTCTTCTCTCTCCTTTCCACCTCAAACGTAATACATAGGCATAGTATCAGGAACAGGGTATACACGATAATGCAGGTAGGTAAGTGATGGATTTACTTACCAAATGGATTGGTGTGTTCCTGCTGGTATCACTTGTCCCGGTGCTCAAAGAGGTTGTGATGGAGAGAGGGGTATAATGTATAATATAAGGAAGACTATGAACCCCAATATGATTGGAGATACATTTATTCCATAGTAAAAAATGCTAAGACTCACAGGAGTCTATACAACAAATAATAAGTAGTAATTGAGGAAGTCCCAATAAGTGCAATGCACATGTAGTAGAACTAAGGTCTTTGTATAAAAAGGGGCGTGGCCCAACGTGTTTCATCCAGAAAATTGGACTTTTTCAAGGTGCCTACCTTCATCTCTGCTCCCTCTTAAGTATGCTGTCCGAATGTTGTATCCTCGTTGCCACTATTCGCACCCACCGCACTTCCGGGTTTGTATTGATGTCATCATTGGCTTGAAAAATGAGAGATCTCAGCACTAGAGTGTGTGATGTAGTCCTCGTTTTGTGTAGTGTGCATGCGTGGACTCCGGCGGCCATTTTGGTGTAGATTTTTTCTGGTGTTAGAGGATATAGGTATTGCGGTGGCCATTTTATTGGTGGAATGCAGCTATGTTAATGGGAGCATGAGTTCAAATGTGTCTCCTCATTGTGCGCAGCCATATTCTGAATTGTATATACTTAAAACACCTAATATCTATGTCAAACAGAGGTGATCTATGAATAATCTGTTGTGATCAAATGTTAGGATGTTCATACTTCTCTTGGAGGCTGTTTTATGTAAATAAGGGTAATACCATCCTAATCACTGCTCTTATATGTTACATTATAAATCCCATGGTCTAATACAAAAAAAGGGGACTCTCATTGGGGGTTAGCACTGGTTTGGTCTCATTCAGTGTCTTATAGGTGATCATAGTTAATAATAAGCATATTGATAACCTGTATATTGTATAATGCTTATTTTAGAATCATGGATCTATATTCAATCCTTCTGGGATCAGAGTATGTAAATTAAATATCCATTTACTTTCTATTTTGTCAATCCTATCAATATGATCCCCTCCCCTCCAATAAGGCATAACCTGATCTATTGCTAGAAACCTCAACCCTTTGGGGTTACTTTGATGTTCCTTCCTGAAATGATCTGACACACTGTGTTGTTCGAAACCTCTTTTGATATTTCGAATGTGTTCCGCTATTCTTGTTTTCAGATTTCTTGTGGTGCGTCCCACGTACTGTAAATTGCAGGGACATTCTAAAACATAAATCACATGTTGAGGTTTCTAGCAATAGATCAGGTTATGCCTTATTGGAGGGGAGGGGATCATATTGATAGGATTGACAAAATAGAAAGTAAATGGATATTTAATTTACATACTCTGATCCCAGAAGGATTGAATATAGATCCATGATTCTAAAATAAGCATTATACAATATACAGATTATCAATATGCTTATTATTAACTATGATCACCTATAAGACACTGAATGAGACCAAACCAGTGCTAACCCCTAATGAGAGTCCCCTTTTATTGTATAAAACCATGGGATTTATAATGTAACATATAAGAGCAGTGATTAGGATGGTATTACCCTTATTTACATAAAACAGCCTCCAAGAGAAGTATGAACATCCTAACATTTGATCACAACAGATTATTCATAGATCACCTCTGTTTGACATAGATATTAGGTGTTTTAAGTATATACAATTCAGAATATGGCTGCGCACAGTGAGGAGACACATTTGAACTCATGCTCCCATTAATATAGCTGCATTCCACCAATAAAATGGCCGCCGCAATACATATATCCTCTAACACCAGAAAAAATCTACACCAAAATGGCCGCCGGAGTCCGCGCATGCACACTACACAAAACGAGGACTAAATCACACACTCTACTGTTGAGATCTCTCGTTTTTCAAGCCAATGATGACATCAATACAGAACAGGAAGTGCAGTGGGCGCGAATAGCAGCAACGAGGATACAACATTCGGACAGCATACTTAAGAGGGAGCAGAGATGAAGGTAGGCACCTTGAAAAAGTCCAATTTTCTGGATGAAACACGTTGGACCACGCCCCTTTTTATACAAAGAACTTAGTTCTACTACATGTGCATTGCACTTATTGGGACTTCCTCAATTACTACTTATTATTTGTTGTATAGACTCCTGTGAGTCTTAGCATTTTTTACTATGGAATAAATGTATCTCCAATCATATTGGGGTTCATAGTCTTCCTTATATTATACATTATACCCCTCTCTCCATCACAACCTCTTTGAGCACCGGGACAAGTGATACCAGCAGGAACACACCAATCCATTTGGTAAGTAAATCCATCACTTACCTACCTGCATTATCGTGTATACCCTGTTCCTGATACTGTGCCTATGTATTACGTTTGAGGTGAAAAGGAGAGAGAAGAGGTCACGTTTAAAGCAGAACACCCATCCTACAGATTTAAGACAGACATTTCTGTATTTTTGAGACTGCGTTGTATAAGAACACACATCCCACAGATTTATTAAGACACTTATTTGGGACCCCTCCTATTTGGATTCCTGAAAGAACTGACTTAATATTGTGGTCATAATTATAGACATCTCCCGTTCAGTGAAAGGAACACATTTTCTGAGACATTACTGGTTACTGTTTTGGGAACATCCCACCCCACAGACTGACATTAAGGAACTTTTTGATCCCCGTCACACACCATCCAGATAGTGTAATCCAGAGCGCACCACCAAAGTGGTTTATAATTTATGTTTATGCAGAGGCGGGATACCTCTATTTTTGTGGAGCAGCTAGGGTTGTCAGAATAGGTTCTCCAACAAGAGATCTAGAGCGCTGTTAAATTTAGTTTCATAATTAGGGGAATTACCTGACTCAAGCTGGCAGTGTCTGAACTCACTTCACAAGTGACTACTTCAAAGGGTTTCAGCACTTTGCACAACACGGAAAGTATTTTCCACTGAGTTTGAGTAAGGTACATTCCCCCTAATCTTCCTATGTCAGTATGCTGTGTAGCTTTGGATGGCTTTTTGCTGTTCCTCCATCCACTGAAGCATATAGAGGGTGGTGTGCACCTTGTAACTACCTCTTGTTGTAACTGGTGGCAGGGCAAATTTAACATCTCTTGCAGGTGCTGCAATATTCTCCATGCACCTGCTGAATGGCAAAAAATGTCCAGAATTTTTTCTGGCCATAGAGAGCATCTCCTCCACAGCCCATTAATTAAAAAACTAAATTGGCACCACAAAGTTGACTGTGTGAGCAAAACATGGGACATGTTGGAATTCACCCAGCTTTAATGCTCTCACAATATTGGTGGCATTGTCAGAAATCACAATTCCTGAGGAGAGTCCAAGCAAGGTAAGCCATTTTGCAATGACTTTCCTGATTTTTTCTAATAGGTTGTCAGTGGTATGCCTTTTAGTGAAACCAGTGATACAGAGAGTAGCCTGCCTCTGAATAAGCTGCTGTTTCTTAGATGCTGCTGTTGGTGCCACTGAAGGCAGTACACCCACCCAGTGGGCTGTTACAGTCATGTAATATTGCATTTGCTCTGTTCTGCTTGTCCACATATCTGTGGTTAAGTAGACAATGGGTACAGCTGCATTTTGGATGACACTAAATAAGTTTTTTTAACATCCCTTTACAGGCTGGGAATTGCTTTTCTAGTGAAGTGGAATCTAGATGGGATTTGGTAGCTGCTATACAGGACCTCTATTAACTGTCTAAAACCCACTGCATATTGGCGGATATTGGATGCACATCTAATACCAGCATAGATGTTAACATTGTCAAAAACAAAGATGCTTGAATCATGCCTCCACATAGACTATTTTTGTCCATTATAATGTAATAACTTGTGCACCAAATTTTAGCTCTGTACATTGTAGTTTAGTGGTCACCCAGAATTTTACTTTCTGGAAGCTGACACAAATGGAGATTATGCTTTCAAATGTCTTCTCATGTATATTCTGCTCTACTGGAGGCCCAGAAGTTGAAATTTTAAATCACTTTCGGAAAGAATGTGAGATGTATTGATAAAAAAATGTTTATAGTGCAGTGGATATTGCCCTCTTCCAAAATCCTGTATTAAACAGATTATGACAGGAAATGTTAGAATATTTACTAAATGCACTATCGATGAATGGGTAAAGGCATTTACTCTATGAAAGTATTTCTCTTTCAAAATCAGTTCCAGTTACCACCTAGAGAGGCCAACAACATGGTCTGGTTTATGTAAAGTATTGGAATGAAGCTCATTTGGGAATTAGAGCACCATATAATGACATTGTGCTCTTATGTCTCCTAAAAACTGTACCCTGATGTAACAATTGGTAAGATAGCTTTACATTGCTTTTACCAGACACCTTTGTTTTTTTTCTGAACACTTGGTAGCTCTAGCATTTTTTGAAAATTGAGTGTCTACAAAACCAAAGAAAAAATGGTAAAAAATCTGAAACGTTCATAGCTACACTATTTTCCATGATGTATTCATCTATCTAAGGACGCAGATCTAAGTCCAGAAAATATCAATATAGAGCGACCCCTAAATATTGTTTGTTTGTAAAATGTTTTGGGGTACTACCCATTGATGTACTAAGAAATAAAAATGACCTTGTGGAGAAAGAAAATGTTAATGTTTTATTTTTTGGACCACCCTAGCTGTCATACTTGCTCCACCTTGCAAAGAACTGTTTAACCGTCAATTGTTTTTTTTTAAATACTAGTATTCTTCCTGGTCTCCTTCTGAGATGAAGATCCCCTCCCAGTAGCAGCAGCAGGCATAGCACTCAAGGATTCTTCTGGGACAAGGAATGATGTGAATGATTTAAATATTTTTTGTAAATGCCTCCCCTGCTCCCCTCCCCTCCTTCCTCATAAATTTGCTTTGGAATAAAAAATTTTTATTACATTTATTACTAATAAAATCTTCCTTTCCCTGCCTTCAACTACATACATATTCCAACTCCCTCAGGCCTCTTGAATAATAAAAACATTTGTGTCCTGATGTGTCATGTTGGAAGTTGAACTGCCACAGCTGCAAGCTTTGACATGTGGTTGCAGAATGTCGAAAATGTCCAGAAATGTTTATGGCCACAGATAGCATCACCTACATGCCCCATTAATTTTAAAAAATATTCTGAACCACCAAGTTGATTTTGTGGGCAAAATAAGAAACATATTGTTCACCCATGCTCTCCCCTCTACCCTCATAAATTTGCTTTGGAATCAAAAATTTAATTAAATTTACTACCAATCAACCTTTCCTGACCCTGCCTTCAACTATTGTACATACATACTCCATCTCCCTCAGGCCTCTTGATTAATGAAAGTATATAGTTTCTTATATGCCATGTTGGAGATTGAACTGCTGCCGCTTAACTTAGTCAGTCAGCTAGCTTGGTGCAACATTAGGGCCTAAACTGGATGAAAACTAGTTTGTGAGAAAATGAGTGGAAATTCATGTTATTGAGGTTAATAATAATGTAGGAACAATAAAAGACAGATTCTACCTTTTTTAGGAACAAAAAAAGGCCAAATTATGTAATTTTAGCAGTTTTTATCAATTTTTGAAAGAAAATACAGATCCAATACCAAAACATGCAAGGGCGGTTTTGGCAAAACCAAATCCAGATTCTAAACATGAAGGATATACAGATCCAATACCAAAATCAAAACACGGAGGTAGGCAAACATCTTTAGTTATGATATATATTTGCCAGCCACACAAATGGTTTTCTCAACCCAGCTCTTTTTTGCATCTTATTTGGGGGTGTCCTGAGATTCTCTGAGAGGCAGAGAGAGCCTATAAGACGACACAAAGAAGTTATTTGGGGTCTATGTACTAAGCCTTGGAGAGAGATAAAGTGGACGGAGATAAAGTACCAACCAATCAGCTCTTGTCACTTTGAAGGCTGTGTTTGAAAAATGACAGTTATAAGCTGATTGATTGGTACTTTATTTTCCATCCACTTTATCTCTCTCCAAGGCTTAGTACACAGACTCCTTTGTGACTTCTGAAATGTGCAGTGTTGAATATCAATAGTTAATTTATTTTATTCTCATGAATTTTCCCCTGTATACACATATGCCGATCCTGAATTGATTCAAAGTGTAATGCATTCCCGAGCTTCATCCAGGTAGTTAACGCCATCTGAAGATAGTGTTAGCAAAAAGTACATGTGTGGTCAACAGACCGCATATGTACAGTAGTGTACCCTGCTCCCAAAGATGTAGTAAAGAAATCGTGAATCATAATTTCATATTGCCGAAAATAGCACCAATAAGAAATTATAAATAGCGGATCTAAGACATGATAATTAATAAATATGCCTAGACATAAGTAGTATGCACCTGTCAGTAAAAAACATAGCTGAAAAGAAACATACAGTATTACTGTGATGATTTCCAATTTTTAAGACTGTTAGCTTTAAGAGTCTCAATTACTTTTTTAAGATGAATTTTATTGTAAAATGTTACATAACTAGCAACTCTAAAGAGACTTTATTTCAATAGAAAAAATTTAAATGTCAGTCTAACTTCAGGTTTACTTTTGCAAAAATAAGAGCTTTTCTTTCGCCAAAATATAAAATACTAATACATTTTATACTTATACTCCCCAAAGCAGTTTACTTATGTCTTTCAATTTTGTATTCATTCTAAATACTTACCTAATATTACCCCTTGTTCAAAATGCTTTATTTTTGCACTCATTATAAGATGGATGTCAAGCATGGTAACTTGCTTAAAGTGTTTCATTTAAATCCCTGATGTGCCTTTTTAAAATTCATTTATTAGTGATACAGCTCAAAATTCATTATGAATTATAGTTCTCAACAGTTCAGACTTCATCTGTCAAATACCAAATAAATATCTTATTTAGCAATCCAGAATCCACATAATGACATTTATGGAAATCCAATACGATTAACCTTTTTTGCTACATTCATATACATATTTTAGGAATATAAATTTGTGACATTTAAGACTCAGTTAAAATGAATATGATGAAAACCAAAGGAAGGGGAATTGGTTCTCTTAAATATATAGAATACAGAAATGTATGTGTCTTTTAATAATTACATTTTATTATTATTATGCCTCATAAATATTTTCACTCTGCAAGAATTGTTAGCCTGATGCTGAGTTGAACTTATGCCAGGTGGTAAAGCTTATCTTGCATATTTTTGTTCTGCGCATTCTCCGATGGGAGTCATAAACATTTGTGCGGTGTAGGTTTTGGTTTTGGATTTTTTTTTTTTAAATTGGCAAAAAAAGCTAAAATCACATAATGTTAGCCTTTTTTTGTTCCTAAAATATTAACATTAATTTCCACTTATTTACAGTCTGTTTTGACCATTTCACAGCTCACAATATAGTTTTTGATATTCAATTTTGCGACTGGGTGAGAGCTGTCCTACTTGCTTCCCCTTGCAAAGGATTGTTTCACAGTCAGTTGTTTTTTTTAAAATAGGAGTCTTCTTGGTCTTCTTCTGGGATGAAGATCCATCCCCAGCAGCAGCATAAGCAAGCTTAGTGCTGAAGGATTTTTCTGAGGAAGCCTGGATAGGGAAGGAGTCACCTAGCCTTAACAAATTGGATGCAAGACTACCTCTGATCATTGCTGTGGATATTGAGGATGAAGGCGCTGGCAGTAGAGATTGTAGGTGCTGGGATCTAGTTGAACTTGAGAGAAGGAGCTAGCTGATGCTGGACTGCTTGTTGTTATTTTTTAGCACCAGTTTCTGATATTGTCAAAAATGTTTCATGAGTTCACTGCACATGACGTAACAGGGAGAAGGTTTCCTACCTCTACTTATCGTGGTTTTACAAACACTACAGATGGCTTGACAATTGTTGTCAGGATCTGGATAAAATTATTTCCACAATAAGAGGTGCATTTGTTGGTCCTAAGCCCAGGCATGACAATGGCCAAGAGTTGCTTCCACTGGTGCCTAAATTACTGTACACAAACAACATCCCCATCCTCAACATCCTTATTAGCACTGGCATCAGCTACACAAATATCCTCATTCTCACTTTCTCGATGGCACCCTCAATTTCTGTGTCATCAGATATATTTGTGCTGCTCATCCCTGCATTTGTAGAGAGAGCAGAAATGGTGGAAGGTGGCTTCTCTGTTAGTACAACAGTATCAGAAAGGTGAGGCTCACACATCACACTCATGGACACACTTAGACCATCCTCAGAGATTTGTGACATTTTTGTTTCTGAATGCAGTTTGTTCTACTGCCTTTGTGGTTTTCATTTTTTTATGCCTCATCTACAATCTGAGGGGTAAATTTACTAAATTGAGAGTTTTTAGAAGTGAGTTTTAAAAGTGATGTTGCCCATAGCAACCAATCAGATTCTAGCTATTGTCTTCTAGAAGGTGCTAGTTAAATGTTAACTCATAAATAAAGTCCAAGGCCTTTGTCTTTCCTTGCCACTGCACATGGTGAATGGCATGTTGGCAATTTTATGTTTTTCTGCACCACACTTTCCCTTTATTAGATGTGTTTACAGCCCGTAAAGCAGAGTACAGCACAGCATACAGAAGCCTAAACCTCGTCTTTCCTATACACATTCAGGGGTATTCCATATGGGTGTGATAACATCGTTTTTGCATTAATATCGGAGGTATTATCGCAGGTTTTACTTTTACACCGTATTAAATTTCAAAGACTTATCGCAGTTTTGAAAAGTCTTTGATAAAAAACGGGAATAACTTTTCACCATTGAATAGGTGTCGAAAAAAAGTGCAGAATTGGGGTTTAGGGGTGCAGGCTTAAAAAAAATAGCCTGCACCCCTGGGAATGACATTTAAAAAAGAACTGTGTAAAAAAAAGTTAAAAAAAAAATAGGGACACCCCAAAAAATGTATTTAAAAATTGGGGTGACAAAAAAAAAAATGGGAAAAAAATGTTTAACAATAGGGAAATAGGTTCAGGGCTATTCTGCAAGTATGCGGCAGATGTTTTCTAGAATAGAATTATAGCGGCAGGTGCACAAATGCAGAATTTTTAAAAACTTACTTTAGGGACATCAAAATATGCTAGGACCCATTTTCATGTACCCCAAATTTGATGGGACCACTTAAAAAAATGAAAAAAATAACCTAAGTGCTCTTCTGCATCACTTCTTCAATGTCGGGAAAAAAACACCTGCTGCGGCTATTTAAATCCCCGACTTTCAATTAAAGGCTAAAACGGGGGTACCCATAGTGTTCCCCCATGTTTTTACTACTTTAGGGGGGTCTTACAATTATTTTAAGGAAAATTCGTAACTTTACGCAAATCCAACTTCGGAGTTTCCCGTTTTCGTTAATTTTATATTGAATACGGGGACAAGCGGGAGCGCGCACCAGACTTTAACGGGGAAAAACTCCGATATGAAACATTAACTTCGACAGTGAAGTTAAAGTTTCGTATTGAATACCCCTCATTGACTAAGTAGCACAGCCACTTGTGAGTCTGGACACAGCACAGCCTATACATCAGAGTTAAGCACAGCAGACATTAGCGTGCCAGACAAGGAAATGGTGCTGAGTCCCATCTGCGGCTTATATAGCATCCAAAACCCGCGAGAATACAATGTCACAAGGATGACACTTTGCCTCAAAGTGGAATCTGAGTCAGATGGGAAGACCCGAGCTGCCGCTCAGATTGACTCGAATTCCTGATGTTCAGGCGGGTTCGGAATCCAAGGAATCCAAACTGCTCATCTCTACTTTAAGCTAACAATCTTCATTGCCAGTGTCACCAAAGTTATAAAGTAAATATCAGATGGCACTCCAAGAGTATATTCACACAACAAAAGCAAAGCAGCAAGGTTTCCAGACATATTAGATTTCTTTTCAAGCTTGAAATTAAGATAGAATTCCTTCCCATAGTCTTAAGAACTTCCAGTTTTACCTGCACAAGTCCTCTGTAGTACAGGCCTGATTCAGATTTCAATGCAAATGCCATCATAGCTGCAAATTTGTATGCAACGGCTGTGCGAAAATAAGCAAATGTCACAGCAGCCAGGATCTGTATTGAGACATTCACCATCGTCATCGCAAGTCCAAGCGACTGCGTACAAAGACACAGCTCAGTCGCAGATCAGTTGATTATCAGACTTCTGAGTAACTCTATGGACGCACAGAATGGCCGCGGGAACTGAGCAGTTGGAGCCATTTTTTCTGTGTACGGGATCGTAGTTGCAGATGGTCATGACATCTCTGCATTTGAGTTGCCCATCTCCGCGTTGTCACCCACAAACGGTCCCTGACAGTAAATCACTTTGCGAATAAATCCTCACTGTTAAGGACATTGGTAATGAAACTTAATGCTTGCGCAGTGCCCCTGCACCTGTCCCTATATCAGAGGGAGGCTGTTGGCATGTTGGGATGCATCCAAGGAGGGTGTACTCCAGATGCTCAGGGTTGGTGCCTCACCCTTTACTTGATATTTCATTTGTTGGCTTTTTTTTTTACCAAAATCACAACTCTGGAGCAATAGACCCCCCCCCCCCCCGATTCAACTAGTAGGAATAGGATATAATATCTATTTATTAATTAAAAGTATAATGGGTGATAGATGACATCATTGATGAAAATACAACCACATGACACTAGTAACTCTAAAGAGAATTTGCATATATACTTTCCACAAATTGGATATAGATGCTTGAACTTTATCTCCTTTTTGAATTAGTAGTAGTCGCACCAATTAAATCTCATATTAAACTGCCAACCAACAATCTAAAATATCCATTCGTTGTTAGACATCTCCTATTTAAAATGTGTTGTTAGTAGCCAAAAGATCGAAACAGTCCCCGTCATAAACAGTTGTTGTTAAGCATCTCACACTCACAAATGGGTTATTAGTTCACAGCACACTAAACAGTCCCACATGATTAACAGCTGTTTGTCCAATGGTTAGTAAAATTTGGTTAGTACCAGCACACTGGTTAATAATTTGTAGCCATTTGTTGAATGGTCAATCATTTTTGCTAATTGTTTTACTGGCTTTTTCAATTTGCAGTGTCTTGTAGTTGTTGGTATGGGCTTCAGTCCTTTTGGTTGCTTGTGCGCTTTATGTTCTAGGCAACTGGTTCCCTGATTCCCTCAGCCTCAACCCTTTTCCCTGTTGCTGCTCACCTCAAGTGGTTGGGTTACAGTGATTGGTGTTGGGAGGTTTTTGCATAGGGTGTGGCTGGAGCCAACTGAGTGTTTTGGGGACCTTATAGTATGGTCCAAATGTTGTTGTGTGAGTGAGGGGTTGCAATTTGGTGGAGTGTACTGCATAGCTTGTTTTTGTATTGTACGGTGGTGGTGGTGGTGGTGGTGGTGGTGGTGGTGGTGGTGGTGACATTGATTCTTTACTGTCCTGACAGGGTGCCTTTGGTTATTGACAGAATGTCACTTTTGCTTGGGGTTTTCTATCAGTTTTTGGGGAGTTTACTAGATTAGCTTTTGTGTGTTGGGTAGGTGGTGGGGCTGTGGCTCGTAGAGGGAGCCTTGCTGTTGGTAGAGGGGTCTGGCAGATCAAATAAATTGTGGAGCACAGCAGATACATTCTCCTTCACAGTGGCATGGCAGCTACCAGAGACTCCATCTTACCAGATGGGTCTCACCTTATTGGTGTGGATATGGAGATGTTGCTTTCTAGCTGAACACCTAGGGGCTGAATGATTACACCCTCATTGAAATTTTTATGCTACTGTGCTTGCAGAGCCTTTAACCTGATTATATTGGGCTGTATGATTACACTCAGTTTGACATATTAGGCTACTGTGGTTGCAGAGCCTATTATATGACATGACTATATATTGATATGCCTGCCCCCTTATTCCTTGCCAACATTTTCTTCTCTTAATGTTATTAATAAATTGATCAACAATTTTAATACCATATACAGTTGTCAACATAGAAAAAAGAGAGCGACCAGATACTCCATACAACCAGTAATAACACTGGTCTGCGAAATTTAAGGTATTGAAAGCTTTTTTAATAATATTTTATTTTCTTAATTATACTCCTGTGTACATCAAGAAATAGTATAGACATATTTATTGTGAAATATGAAGAAGTGTAGATGATATCACTTTTTTTAGTCTTAATTACATAATAAAATAACAATAAAATCAAACAATAATAGAAACAAAACCATAATTATTGAAAAAATCATTAATATCTTGTTTTTCTTGTCTTCAAACTTCGATTTGTCGCTTTTCGCTTAATAAGTTTTTCTGTGTCATCTCTGTGTATCATCCAGCAGTAGTCAGCCTTCATGCTGACGTCCCAACGACCCTGGTATCTTCTTTCTACATCTTTAATGTCTTGGTGGACCCATTCACCCTGTTCTTCACTGTAGTCTCCGAGATTATTCTGGAAATGCTCAATATGGCAATTCAAAAAACTTACCTTTAAACTCATATTGCAGCTAAGGTTTCTGTAACTATTAAGCATTTTCCTGACAATTTCTTTGTAGGTTGGATCCTTTACATTGCCTACAAATTTTTAAATCACTTGTTTGTTGTTATTATTGTAGTTGTAGTTGTTGTGTGTGTGCAATGTTCCTTTAGACAGTATGGGGTTTAGGCCCTGTAACTTTTCACCTCCAGGCCTATGTGGACCGTAATCTGGCACTGGGCGGAGGGAAGTTTTATGACGAGAACTGAATTGCAACGTTCTATATTGTCCGACTAAATTCATTTAAGACAATGTTTTATAATAAATGTAGGCAAAATACATTTATTACTTTAAAGAATATGAAAAAAATTACTTATTCAAACATACACATTTTGCAGAAAAACATGATGTGATATACAAAATCGGGAGTCATTTTCGTATTCAGAAGCCAAAAATCTATAAGTATCACATAAATTCGTTAAAAAAGCTTTTTCATCACAGACCTGTGTAATTATACATCATATATGAGGTTTCTGGCATAAATGTGGTCAAAGTTATGAGCTTACCCATCATTTTTAACACTTTATATCACTCTGTTTGTTTTTTACATTTTCACACATTTATTTTTAATTTTTCAAACTCTTTCAACTCTAAGTAGCCACTTTCACTTACCTAACACTTCAAGACTTCACTGCTTTTTTTATTTTATTTTGTGTGGTGCCCTGGGGGGGTTTGGCTGGGATGGTTTGGGGGTGCCCCACGCTCCAGATATGAACCCCCATAGTGTTAGAGACTTATCCGATGAGGTTACCTTGACATTGGTTGGTAAGCTCATAACTTTGGCCAAATTTATGCCAAAAACATTGTATATGATGTATAATTATTAATGGTGCATCTGTTCTCTCTTTTTTCTATGTTGTAGTGCTAAGTCTCAGCTAGGTAGCACATCCCATTAGAAAGAGCTAGGGTGTGAAGTCCAGGCCCCCTTCCCCTAAAATATTTAATATATTATGTGTATGTATGTATACACACATGGGGTTTCCAGACCCCATCACGCCCAACGGAGCTATTCAATTGTTGCTCCTGTCGGGCGCGATCAGCTGTTAGCACTCTATTTCAGCTCGCAGCCCCAAAGGATTTCGAGCTGAAATCAGCGAAAAGTGACCAGTTTGGGTGCCCAAACGACACTTTTCGCGATCGCGCCCAGCACTTTGGTCGGTGTTAACCGATTTACGCGGCTAAACCCGACCACTTTGGGCACGATCAGCATGAAAAGCTGGCACAAGTGAATAGCGGCCCACGATCTCCCATCACTTTAGACGGGAGATCCGGGCCGCAAAAACAATTGAATTCCACCCATGACGGCTGAGACTCCTTCAATCTGGACTAGCACCCTGCCCACCTGCCTCTGATGTTTTTAATTAGGACCTAGCATTTGCTGACTGCACAGTCTGTACAGCAAAGCCACAGGTAAGACATAAATGCATTTAGAACAGTATTGCAGTCAGTTGTGGGGTGAATTTTGGGGCGTGAGGCCACTTGAACTGCTCTGGCTGACCTTCTTTGGGGCATCACCACTTAACACTTATATTTAACACTTTATATCACTCTATGTTTGCTTTTTATTTATATTACATTTTCACACATTTATTTTCCATTTTTCTAACACTTTCAACACTATACAGCCACTTTCACTTACCTAACACTTCAACACTAAGAAGCCACTTTCACTTACCTAACACTTCAACACTAAGAAGCCACTTTCACTTACCTAACACTTCAACACTAAGAAGCCACTTTCACTTACCTAACACTTCAACACTAAGAGGCCACTTTCACTTACCTAACAGTTCAACACTAAGCAGCCACTTTCACTTACCTAAAACTTCAACACTAAGAAGCCACTTTCACTTACCTAACAGTTCAACACTAAGCAGCCACTTTCACTTACCTAACACTTCAACACTAATAAGCCACTTTCACTTACCTTTCAACAATAAGCAGCCACTTTCACTTACCTAACACTTCAACACTAAGCAGCCACTTTCACTTACCTAACACTTCAACACTAAGAAGCCACTTTCACTTACCTAACAGTTCAACACTAAGCAGCCACTTTCACTTACCTAACACTTCAACACTAAGAAGCCACTTTCACTTACCTAACACTTCAACACTAAGAGGCCACTTTCACTTACCTAACAGTTCAACACTAAGCAGCCACTTTCACTTACCTAAAACTTCAACACTAAGAAGCCACTTTCACTTACCTAACAGTTCAACACTAAGCAGCCACTTTCACTTACCTAACACTTCAACACTAATAAGCCACTTTCACTTACCTTTCAACAATAAGCAGCCACTTTCACTTACCTAACACTTCAACACTAAGCAGCCACTTTCACTTACCTAACACTTCAACACTAAGAAGCCACTTTCACTTACCTAACAGTTCAACACTAAGCAGCCACTTTCACTTACCTAACACTTCAACACTAATAAGCCACTTTCACTTACCTTTCAACAATAAGCAGCCACTTTCACTTACCTAACACTTCAACACTAAGCAGCCACTTTCACTTACCTAACACTTCAACACTAAGAAGCCACTTTCACTTACCTAACAGTTCAACACTAAGCAGCCACTTTCACTTACCTAACACTTCAACACTAAGAAGCCACTTTCACTTACCTAACACTTCAACACTAAGCAGCCACTTTCACTTACCTAACACTTCAACACTATGCAGCCACTTTCACTTACCTAACAGTTCAACAATAAGCAGCCACTTTCACTTACCTAACACTTCAACACTAAGCAGCCACTTTCACTTACCTAACACTTTCAACACTATAGGTGCATACACACACAACGATTTTTTGAACGATTATTGATAACGATATCATTTATCATTCAATCGTTGAAAAAATCGTTCACTTTCCGAGTTAAAACAATGAATGATTATCGTTCATGCGCATTCACGTTTGTAGTTCGTAGTTCTGTCAGACTGACCAACTCAAAGATTTTCAGTAAGGGAATATTCAAAAATCATTTGTAGTTCAAAAAAATCGTTCATTACATTTAGTAAATGAACGATTTCAGTAAACGATTTTTGTTAACTTTCCTTGAAAAAATTAATGAAAATCGTTTACTAAAATTGTTCATTTACTAAATCGTTGTGTGAGTACGCACCTTATGCAGCCACTTTCACTTACTTAACACTACAACACCATGCAGCTACTTTCACTTACCTAACAGTTCAACACTAAGCAGCCACTTTTACTTGCCTAACACTTCAACACTAAGAAGCCACTTTCACTTACTGTACCTAACAGTTCAACACTAAGCAGCCACTTTCACTTACCTAACACTTCAACACTATGCAGCCACTTTCACTTACCTAACAGTTCAACACTAAGCAGCCACTTTCACTTACCTAACACTTCAACACTAAGCAGCCACTTTCACTTACCTAACACTTTCAACACTATAGGTGCATACACACACAACGATTTTTTGAACGATTATTGATAAAGATATCATTTATCATTCAATCGTTGAAAAAATCATTCACTTTCCGAGTTAAAACAATGAATGATTATCGTTCATGTGCATTCACGTTTGTAGTTCGTAGTTCAGTCAGACTGACCAACTCAAAGATTTTCAGTAAGGGAATATTCAAAAATCATTTGTAGTTCAAAAAAAACGTTCATTACATTTAGTAAATGAACGATTTTAGTAAACGATTTTCGTTAATTTTTCCTTGAAAAAATTAATGAAAATCGTTTACTAAAATTGTTCATTTACTAAATCGTTGTGTGAGTACGGACCTTATGCAGCCACTTTCACTTACCTAACACTACAACACCATGCAGCTACTTTCACTTACCTAACAGTTCAACACTAAGCAGCCACTTTTACTTGCCTAACACTTCAACACTAAGAAGCCACTTTCACTTACTGTACCTAACAGTTCAACACTAAGCAGCCACTTTCACTTACCTAACACTTCAACACTATGCAGCCACTTTCACTTACCTAACACTTCAACACTTATCAGCCACTTTCACTTACCTAACACTTCAACACTATGCAGCTACTCTCACTTTCCTAACACTTCAACACTAAGAAGCCACTTTCACTTACCTAACACTTCAACACTAAGCAGCCACTTTCACTTACCTAACACTACAACACTAAGCAGCCACACAAGTGAATAGCGGCCCACGATCTCCCGTCACTTTAGACGGAAGATCCGGGCCGCAAAAACAATTGAATTCCACCCATGACGGCTGAGACTCCTTCAATCTGGACTAGCACCCTGCCCACCTGCCTCTGATGTTTTTAATTAGGACCTAGCATTTGCTGACTGCACTGTCTGTACAGCAAAGCCACAGGTAAGACATAAATGCATTTAGAACAGTATTGCAGTCAGTTGTGGGGTGAATTTTGGGGCATGAGGCCACTTGAACTGCTCTGGCTGACCTTCTTTGGGGCATCACCACTTAACACTTATATTTAACACTTTATATCACTCTATGTTTGCTTTTTATTTATGTTACATTTTCACACATTTATTTTCCATTTTTCTAACATTTTCAACACTATACAGCCACTTTCACTTACCTAACACTTCAACACTAAGAAGCCACTTTCACTTACCTAACACTTCAACACTAAGCAGCCACTTTCACTTACCTAACACTTCAACACTAAGCAGCCACTTTCACTTACTTAACACTTAAACACTATGCAGCCACTTTCACTTACCTAACACTTCAACACAAAGCAGCCACTTTCACTTACCTAACACTTCAACACAAAGCAGCCACTTTCACTTACCCAACACTTCAACACTATGCAGCCACTTTCACTTACCTAACACTTCAACACAAAGCAGCCACTTTCACTTACCTAACACTTCAACACAATGCAGCCACTTTCAATTACCTAACACTACAACATTATGCAGCCACTTTCACTTACCTAACACTACAACATCATGCAGCTACTTTCACTTACCTAACACTACAACATTATGCAGCCACTTTCACTTACCTAACACTACAACACTATGCAGCCACTTTCACTTACCTAACACTACAACATTATGCAGCCACTTTCACTTACCTAACAGTTCAACACTAAGCAGCCACTTTCACTTACCTAACACTTCAACACTATGCAGCCACTTTCACTTACCTAACAGTTCAACAATAAGCAGCCACTTTCACTTACCTAACACTTCAACACTAAGCAGCCACTTTCACTTACCTAACACTTTCAACACTATAGGTGCATACACACACAACGATTTTTTGAACGATTATTGATAACGATATCATTTATCATTCAATCGTTGAAAAAATCGTTCGTGAATGATTATCGTTCATGCGCATTCACGTTTGTACTTTGTAGATCAGTCAGACTGACCAACTCTAAGATTTTCAGTAAGGGAATATTCAAAAATCATTTGTAGTTCAAAAAAATCGTTCATTACATTTAGTAAATGAACGATTTTAGTAAACGATTTTCGTTAACTTTTCCCTTGAAAAAATTTATGAAAATCGTTTACTAAAATTGTTAATTTATTAAATCGTTTTGTGAGTACGCACCTTATGCAGCCACTTTCACTTACCTAACACTTCAACACTAATCAGTCACTTTCACTTACCTAACACTCCAACACTATGCAGCCACTTCCACTTACCTAACACTTCAACACTATGCAGCTACTCTCACTTTCCTAACACTTCAACACTAAGAAGCCACTTTCACTTACCTAACACTACAACACTATGCAGCCACTTTCACTTACCGAACACTACAACACTATGCAGCCACTTTCACTTACCTAACACTTTCAACACTATGCAGCCACTTTCACTTACCTAACAGTTCAACACTAAGCAGCCACTTTCACTTACCTAACACTTCAACACTAAGCAGCCACTTTCACTTACCTAACACTTTCAACACTATAGGTGCATAGTGTTGAAATCCAAATGCTAACATCCTGTCCCTTGATCTGCGATAGCTTTGTAGCTGCATAGGTGATCGCAATGCCAACTCATGCATGCACATTGCGGTGCATGCGTACAGTAGTATGCACCACTGGCCGATCTGCATACACTGTTGCAATTGCGATCCATGCTGAATCATGCCCATAGTTCAATTTTCACCATATGGAAGCCATACATGCTTACGTTTGAAAATAGATTTCAGGAAGATTGTAAATGCAACACCTATGAGCGCAGCGTTTGAATGAACGGGTACTGTTCCGCATGGAAGGCATGTCATAAAATTGACTTATATGTAAAGGAGCCCCAAAGCAGCAGTTGTAGTCCAGTAAGATATACTTGTTGATATGCTGATATATCATTGTACCTTATAACCAGTGCTTAAAGTGGTCCTAGAGAAGTGGTGAAACTCACCGCCCCCCTCAGTGCTTCCTCAATGAAGGGACAGTGCACGGTGCAGGCACGCTGAAAAAAGGGGTGTGGTCTCAAAAGAAAGGGACGTGGTCACACAATAGTATTTCCCATTGAAATTACTCCACACAGTAGCACAATCTGGATTCATATTACACCACATAGTAGTGTCACTTACTCATGTATGACACACAGCTGTGCTATTTTTATACAATGCCCACATTTGTACCCTTTATAAACAATCCCCACAGTAATAGTGCCCCTTATACAATGACCACAGCAGTAGTGCCCCTTAAACATAATGCCCACTGTAGTAATGCCCCTTATGCAATGCCCACTGCAGTGGAGGCTCTTATGCAGTGCCTCAGAGTAGTGGTAGTGCCCCTTATGACAGTGCCCTCAGTAGTGTTGCCCCTTATGCAGTGCCCCCAGTAGTGGTAGTGCCCCTTATGACAGTGCCCTCAGTAGTGGTACCCCTTTTGCAGTGCCCCCAGTAGTGGTAGTGCTCCTTATGAAGTGCCCACAGTGGTAGTGCCCCTTATGCAGAGCCCATAGTTGTGGAGCTCCTTATGCAGAGTCCCCCCTTTGCAGTGCCCCAGGAGTGGTGTCCCTTATGCAATGCCTCCCTGTAATAGTGTCCCTAGTAGTAATGCCAATAGTAGTAATGCCCCCTGTAGTAATGCCTCCAGTAGTAGTGTCACCTGAGTAATGCCCCCAATAGTAGTGCCCCCAATAGTAATGGCCCAGTAGTAGTGCCCCTTAAGTAATGCCCCCTGTAGTAGTGCCCTCAATAGTGAAGCCACTTACACACACAAAAAAAACAGACCTAATACTTACCTGAAGCCCCGCTGCCGTCTGGTCCACCTGGCTACTCCTAAGAACTATAGGAGAGATGTCATGAGGTCTCTCCCATAGTGCACTGCACACTGCAAGAGCCAAAAGCCGTAGCTCAGGAGTGAGCTCCAGCCTCAGGCTGCCACTAGCTCTGTTGGGAGGGAGCTAGGCGCCTGCTGGTAACAAAATCTCAGAAGGCGCCTGGCAAATGGAGCCTCCTTGCCAAGCTGAGGTGGGTTGGAGGAGGCAGAACTGGTTTTGTCTCCAAATAGAAGTGACAGAATGCAATTTCGCCCTGTTCCGGCCCACTTTAACCCCTGCTTATAACCAATGCAGGGAAACAGCACTGATGATCCCATTTGAATGTATATATATCTTATTTCATTTTTCCCAAGTACATAACAGCTACATAATAGCAGATGAAAGCCGTATAGGCTTGAGAATAAATAAGAGTCCTGGGTTTTTTGCTGATTGGCTGTATTGACAGCCTTGTTACTAGGTAGATTAGCTGAGTTATTGGTCAGGTGGTTGGTTATCTGACCAATGGAGTGAAGTGTGAGTGTGTTTGAGGTTTTTGTATATAAGAGGTGGTTGTGCATGTGATCAGCCTCTTTGTCATTTCTGTGGTCCACCCTCCCACCCAAAGCTTTGCTGCTGGTGTTTTGTTGTGCTAATTTTTCTTTCTGATTCAGGGAAGGCGCAGCATGGCGGAAGAACGCTGCATCTCAGTGGCTTTATTGTGGCGCAAAAGAGCATTGTAAGAGCGCTGGACCTCTATGTATTATGGCAAGTTTGTCCTTCTCGTACGAGGGGGCCTTCGCGCTTTTGTACGGAAGCGCTCGGACTATGCCCAGGAGGGAGACGGGACCTTCGCAACGTAAGTGCGTCTTTAGGGGGAAATTTAGTTGCTCCCCATGTATGTTTTCAGCTTGAAAGCTAGAACTGAGTATGCAGGTAAATTATTTAATTGATAAATAAAAGCTGTGACTTTTTAGCCAAGCTGTATTTGTGTCTGCCTCTTTATTTATTAGATAAGCTAAGTGTTAAGTTTAGTAACAAACCAATGGAGGTTTTATGAGTGTATGGTGCAATCAGGGAGATTCAGTGGCGTCCCTCCCCACGGAAACACCCAGTGCGGGGCGGGACACCATGCGCGCGGCACCTGCCGAAATGAGGGCGTGGTCTTCGGGAGGGGTGTGTCAGGGCGTGGTATCGCATGGCGGGCCTTCGGGAGGGGCGTGGCCTCGTGGCGGGAACCTGGCCCGTGGCCATGGTTAACAAAATGATACATTAGGTATCAATGGGGTGGTGCCGGCGGGGGGTGCAGGAGGTGCGGGCATGGGCAGTGCCGGCTCCCTCACTGACAGGAGCCGAGTGCTGCACTTAATGCTATAGTGCAGCACCCGGCTCCTGTCACTGAGGGGGACCCTGCACCTTGGTGTCACCCCTCGGCTGGTGACACCCGGGAGCGGCCGCACCCCCCGCACCCGCCTTGTGACGCCACTGGGGAGATTGCTAGACTCTTCAGGGAGTCAGGGAGATTGTTACTATTTCAGGGAGTCTCTCTGACAATCAAGAAGAATTGGCAAGTATGATGCAAGCCTATACAAATATGGTTTCTAAATACTCACTGTAATCTGCGCTTTATATTTGATGGAACTGTTTGTTAGGTGAGGTTTGGTCAAGAGAGTAAGCCACAAGCAAGTAATGTATCATACAATATATAATGGGAACTGTAGTTATATGGCATCTATGTAATTGATAGAACATAACCTGAGTGAACTTTTTCCTTAACTTCAGGCAGCCCTGATGTGGCGCACAAAGGGTTAATGGTACTGACGTTAAAAGAAGAAAGTGGAAAGATTTGACAGAGACCTTCAATCAAAAAGTCCCCTGTGACCTTGGATAAGGTACCTTACCTATTTAGATTCTAAGCACTAAAGCATATTAAAAAATCTCTTCTGGGTAAAATTCTGTTTAAAGATCAAGAAGTCAAACCTCAATGTGTTATTTCATCTAATGGCTAATTTACTAAGTTTAAAAAAAGAAGTCTATAACTATTCTGTCCCTGTATAAAACTCAAAAATAAATTTGAAGAGGCAGGTATTTGCTCACTCATAGCAGTTCCTTTTCTAAATAGAAATGTGCGGCACAAGGCAGGTCTGGAATAAATGACAGCCGACACCTGCTATTTCCAACCTTCTCTTATGTAAATTGTATGGATTTTTTTTTAGGGCAAGATTCTCCTTTACATCAAAACACATCACATAGGGTGTGCTAAAAATATAAAGAGTTGTTTGCTCTTCTTGCATTTTCAGCTATCAATTTGCCAAATACAGCCATTTGATCAATTATAAAAAAAACACATAAATAAAAAATGATGTGTTGACACATAAAAGAAAGCAAATATAAATCTGAATATGTGTGGTAGTATTTCAGAGATGCAAAGTTTGGTGAGCTGCTAGCTATAGCCGCAAGCTAGAGAAACAATAAATGGTGATATTAGATTGATAACAGGTAGATGTCAAACAATAGGATAAATGGGGATTAGTTGGAAGTGCTTTTGGGTGGGCTAGGTTATATAGTATAAATATGGAAGCTAGGGTATTATGAGGAGAGGCTGCAGGAAAGAGTGAGCATTTATAGGTCCAGATTAGACAGAGGCCTGGTGGAGATGAGCCGAGAGGAGGGCCATTCAGTCTAAACAATTATTGCAAGTGTGAGCCTGGTCCCAGCCAGTTATGCAGGAGGCATGGGACTGTGGAATCCAGTATGCACAAGGGAAAGCTCTGGTGAAATGATTGGAGAAATGGTATGTGGTCTTACGTTGGTGGGCTCAGGTAGTGGTGGCCATGCAACCACAATATTGAAGGCTGACACAATGAGCCAGTGGAAGGTTCAAAGTGTGTTTCAACACTTGCCTCATGGTGACATTATGCAGGATGTTGTTATGAATCTATGGGAAAATCCACATAATATAGAGGTATGAATCAATTGATAAAGAAGCTTTGAGGAGTCAATTGATAAAGAAGCTTTGAAGAGTCAATTGATAATGAAGCTTTGAGGAATCAATTGATGTGGAGTCAATTGGTAAGGAAGCTTTGAGGACTGGAGTGTACTTGACTGGAATGTGGCCTGATGGCCAAGTAGCAGCCTTGAGAGCTGATGTGTGCTGGGCTGGAGTCCTGGTCTTGTGGTCGAGTTGCAGCCTTGAGGGCTGATGTGTACTTGGCTTAAATGTGGCATTGTGGCCAAGTTGCAGCCTTGAGGGCTGATATGAACTTGGCAGGGATGTGGCCTTGTGGCCAAGTTGCAGCCTTGAGAGCTGATGTATATTTGGCTGGGATGTGGCTTTATGGCCAAGTTGCAGCCTTGGGGGCTGATATGAACTTGGCCGGGATGTGACCTTGTGGCCAAGTTGCAGCCTTGAGCGCTGATATGTACTTGGCTGGGAAGTGGCTGAGACAGCTGTGATGTAATAACTAAAGTCCACTCAGATGCAACAGTGCAACTGAAACAGTAGTAAAGTTGGTAACAAAGAGTCCACTCAGATGCAACAGTGTTGCAGAGACAGCTGTAAGGTTGATAACAAATAGTCCAGTCAGATGCGGTAGTGCGGCTGAAACAGTTGTAAGATAGATAACAAAGTGTCCAGTCAGACGCAGCAGTGCGACTGAGACAGCTGTAAGTTTGAAAACAATAGTCCACTTGAACACTGCAGTGAGGCTGAGACTGTTGTGATGAAATAGATATTAAGTCCCCTCAGATGCCACAGTATGGTAGTGACTGGCAAGACACATGCTAGACAGAAGAGACTGGAACACAGCACGAGGGTGATACCACGCACGGAACCAGAAGCCACGTAATGAACGCTATAGCCAACATCCGAGCAGAGACTCAGCAGAGGTAAAAAAGGAGAGGGATCCAATCAGGACAGGATGGAGAATGGAGCAACCAGGTAGGAGGACCTCACGGAGTGACAGCCCGGCATCCCGGTCTCTTAGCAATGGGCCTGAGAGAACCACCTGGAGCACTATTTTCAGACAAGATGCAGCGGCGGCTTGTGACAGATGTACAGTATATGAAACAAATCTGGAGATTTAACTTGGACATTAGCTTCTGGATGAGGTTGGATTTTTCTAGGGCCTACTTGCTCTTTGGTAAGAAATGGGGTCCCCTAAGATGGCTGATGTCATTGTGGCCCATGGTGTCTTATATGACTGTTGCAGAGGTGGGACACTATCACCAAAAGAATGCCCCTGTAAAGAAAAAAGCATCTCTTGATAAACTGGGCTATTTAGTGGGCCTATTAGCAAAAAATCACCTAGGTAGTGAGCAATACCAGATTGTCCCATACCCGCAGAGATACACAACTGTGAAAAAGAATAGAAACACTCAAAGAAGGTGCAAGAAATCGAGCAGCCCATTGGTTGGCCTTTATCTACATAAAAGAGGCCATCATCATGGAACCCCATGTATCTAAATCTGGATGCAAGGGCAACAGTCAAAAAGCAGATTCAATATCCACTTTAGCTAATAGTGCCCAACTACAAAAATCTTGGACAATGGCCTGCTCAAAAGACTGGTAAACAATGCAGCCAACTGGGTAAGTGCTTTATCAACTAAAACTTACCCAGTTCTTTCTTTAGCACCACACACAACTGAGAAATACATAAACCCTCTAGAGGTGAAGAAAAGAATGGATGACATATGCTACCTAGCCTGTGTCAGGTTGTGGCCTAGGATCATCCATTACTCACCTCAGCACCAGCTTCTACCAGATCTCTAGAGCAGTTAGCTGCCAGGTGCAGCACCGAGTGACGTGCTGAGGATTATACCAGGGGTCTGCTAGGACATCCATGTGCTCACTCCGTGGTGTGGTTTCTGCAGTTACCATCATGGATGCAGCCATAACAGTCTGTTTTCACCTGACTAACCCTTTACTCAATGGTAGCGTTGGTTGCGGTCAGCTGACAATGTTCTTCAATGGACTGCTACCTTAGGGTATATAACCAAGCTCTGGACAACAGGAAGTTGCCTGTACATCGTTGTTACTTCCAGTGTTAACTTGCTGTTGCAGCATTTCAGGTTCCAAGCTCCGTCTTCTGAGTACAATATATTAAGAGTAATATTCTGTGCTAGCTCCACGGCTGAATCCTCAGCATGTGTACTGAGTTCATCATTCAAGTACCATCTTGAGATATCATTCTCCTGTCCTGCGTCTGAGGCCACAGTGTGTGTACTGAGACTGCCTCAGCTTCCTCTGACCTTCTTCAAGTTCAACAAGGGACACATACAATGGGACAGTATGTGGTTTAATTCTAGACAATTGCTTCTGAATTAAAGTGGAATGATGAGGCGCTTAATGCAGCATTACTTCATGGATTATCTGAAAGAATGAAGGGTGAATTGGCCTCTCGAGATGTTCCTGACTCTTTATCAGAAGTGATATCATTATGTATCAAGATAAACTTGCGCCACAGAGAACAGCAGGTTAGTAAAGGGCATGAAGATCATTTCAAGGATTCATTTCTGACAGCTGTACATTCTTCTTCTACATCACCAGCTAAAGAAGAAACTGTGCAGATCAACAGGTCTCGGTTAACTTCGGCTGATCGGACCCGCTGATTCCAGAACAAGCTTTGCCTCTACTTCCTTAAACTTAAACTTTGTCCTCTCCTCTCAGGAAATGGGAGACCCTAACTGGCTCTGGGAGCATCCGGTTGGGTGTGGTAACCAAGTCTTCACATGATGGATAGTCTTCTACCGGTGCCTATTAGTTTCAAGACTCGGACAAAAAATATTAAAGCTTTGATGGACTCAGGAGCTGCTGGAAATTTTATTTCTTAAACTCTGACACATGAACTAGGAGTCCCAGTTCTTTCTCTTCCAAACAAGTTGGTTCTTTCTGGGGTGAATGGAAATGTTATCCTCGGAGATGTTATATCGTCAGTTACTCTACCTGTTTCACTTCAAGTAGGTTGCCTACATCAAGAGGAGTTAGAATTCCTGGACTTACCTAAGATTCCCCATGCTCTAGTTTTAGGTCTGCCTTGGTTGAAAACCCACAACCCTACACTGGACTGGTCCACCAAACATGTTCTGGCCTGGGGATCCAATTGTGTTCACCATTGTCTTCCTTGTGTTGTTCCAGTACGAACCCAAAAAGACTCTACCGAATCCTCCTCAAAGCTTTCTACGTCTGACCAATTAAGTTCTAAACCAGATTCTCTTCTACCCAAACCATATCAAGATTTTGCTGAGTTTTTTGTGAACAAGCTGCGGACAAATTGCCTCCCCATCGCCCTTGGGACTGTGGCATTGATCTTATCCCTGGGAAGATGCAATCTTGTAGCTGTATCTATTCTCTTTCAGTTCCAGAAACAGCGGCTATGTCCAACTACATAAAAGAAAACCTAGCCAAGGGTTTTAAAAGACCATCTTCCTATCCTGCTGGGGTTGGATTTTTCTTTGTCAAGAAAAAAGACGGAGGTTTCAGACCCTGCATAGACTACCGTGGGCTAAATAGGTATCCTTTGCCACCTATCTCTGAGCTTTTTGACAAGGTTCATGGAGAGTCAATTTTCACTAATTTGGACCTCTGGGGAGCCTACAATTTAATTTGCATTAAGACGGGGGATGAGTGGAAAACTGCTTTTAATATGTAGCAGTGTCCAGTAAAAATATCAGTCACTGTGTAGACTGAGAATTTGCGGCGCCCGGTAGTCTCAGTGCAGGGTACCTGTGACTGGTGAAGACCAGTATGGTGTTTGTGCATTGCTTGAGATGTTTTTCTTGAGGTCCGGGGATGGCTGGCTGGAGCAGGCACCGGGGATAACTCTGTGCTGCTGCGCTCTGAGTAGCGTGATCACAGGCAGTGCCCCTGCAACCAGGGGCAAGTCCATGTGTGCGCGTCAGAGTGTGCTCACAGGTGTGGGAGGAGGTACCGGTGGTCCTGGCTGGTGAGAGTCGGGGGTCGCAGACACTTACCCGGGAGCTCAGCTTCCAATGCAAGTAGTCCTCTCGTCGGCTGTGTAGGCACGCTTGCTGGGGGCTTCCATATCCGGTGGTTCTTCCGATCACATGTGTCACTTGTAAACTGTCAGCGGGTGGTGGATAATTGTAACCAGTCAGCGAGTGGTGGGTACAGGATGGGTGAGGATTTGGTGATAGTGTAGGAATAGGGTGTTTCTCCAATGCATTTCGACCTGTGTGGTCTTCTTCCGGGAGCATGAGATAACTCTATGTCTTGCTTGGGATGTTTAAATACAGCCTCTTTTTCTGTGATTGGTTAATTGATGGCATCATGGTCTTTTCAATTAGTTCTTGGTTGTCATCATGATAAATGGGAAGGAGGATATAAGTGGTAATTGTTTCTTAAACCTAAAGGCCTTTGCAGACCTTAGACTGCTTCCATTCATTTGCAAAGTGATTGCAATATTTTATATCAAATGGATATTTCAAGCCTTATTTGAAATATGATTAGAATGGGACAAAATAAACTATTTTGATTGGATTTCTGGGTATCTTAAACCGTGCACCGGAAAAAGTCTCAGAATTACAACTTCATAACTGTACTGCTTATGTCCTGGTTAGTATATTTAAAGAGGTTACTATTTTAATTGTCATGAATAAAGCTCTATAGTTCATTATGTAATATATTTATAACGTGAAGGTATGGTATTGCTCATCTATATATTATCCAGGAATGCAAATGGATTGGTTTCTCTTCTTTATTTGTTTTTACATATTATGGATTTTATCTTGTTGTCTCGATTTAAGCCTTTGGGGTGAAAGGTTTGTAACCTGTCCATCCATTCTACAACAAACAAAAAAATGGTAAATCAGTTCGGCGCTGTCACTACGCTACTGGTTCAAAGGGAGGTAGTCAGCCTCCTATAGAGATAGATAATGAAAGAAAGTGGAGATGAACCGCGCTGAGTGTCACTAATAGTGAAAATAAACTTTCCAATATAGATTAATGGACATTACACATGGTAAAATATCAACATAAATTCTAACACATTTATTATTAATGTAATTAATTACGGCTTGGTTGAGATAATCAAAAATTATTTATTTATAAAAAACATATATTAAAAAACATTTTAAAGGACAACAAATTCTATTTCCTCAATGAATGAGTCTTTCAAGTGCAAGTTGCATTAAAAACACCAATTGGGTATTATATAGATAAAATCCTTCAGCAACACAAGATGAAATGTGGGTATCCAAATAAATATGGAATAATTGAATATAATGTCACTAATGAAAATGGGATCCGGATTATTGTCCAGCTCTTAGTATAATTACCAGCCTCTATTGGATCATCACGTCCTGAATGTAGAGCAAATATTGCAGTCGGCGTGGTTCCAAAGGGAGAGAGTCCGCTGGATAATAGTTGTAGATGCCGGTCCGGAAAAGGTGATAATAAGTCCAAGATGGAGTGCAGTCAATAGTGGGGAACGCCAAACGCGTTTCGATGTGGAATCATCCACACCTTTGTCAGTAGCAGTATGTTTTCCTTTAAAATGTTTTTTAATATGTTTTTTATAAATAAATAATTTTTGATTATCTCAACCAAGCCGTAATTAATTACATTAATAATAAATGTGTTAGAATTTATGTTGATATTTTACCATGTGTAATATCCATTAATCTATATTGGAAAGTTTATTTTCCAATATAGTGACACTCAGCGCGGTTCATCTCCACTTTCTTTCATTGTACATCCATTCTAATTCTATTTTGTTAATGTGGTGGTCAAAATCGCCCCCTCTCCAGTTTGGTTTGACCGTTTGTATTGCTATGAAACTAAGGTCTTTGGGATTACTGTTGTGATAGTCATTAAAGTGTTTAGATAGATTGTGACTCTCTAGTTTTTTTGTTGATATTTCTAATGTGCTCTCCAACCCTAGTTTTTAAAGGTCTGGTTTTTCTTCCCACATATTGTTTTGGACATGCACACTTTAGGAGGTAAATTACATTCTTATGATTGCACATGTTTCTTTGACCTTGTGTGTTTCTCCTGTGGTGTATGATGTAAATGTCCTACTGGGTTTGGTGCTTAAGGCACCAGTGCTTTTGCACCCGGAACATGAATGACAATGGAAGAAACCGTTTTGTGATGTAAATAGGGTAGTTTGTTGTAAACTTTTGGGTGGGATATGGTTTTTAACCAGTTTGGACCTAAGGTCTGGTGCTTTCCTATATGTCATTCTGGGTTTGTTGGATAGGAATCCTGCTAGCATATCATCTTCCTGGACTATTCTCATTGAGCCCTATATGTTTATGTACAAACATATTGTGCATTTCCTACCTCCAGCACTGTGATATACAACAGCTTGAATTGTGTTATCTCACCGTGCTAAGCACCAATTTTTACTCATTACCTAGCTAGAACCCATGTTGATGTCTTTTTGTTTCTGTTTTTCTGTCATCCTAAGTAAAGATTACAAGTTTTAGATATCCATTGGTAATATTTATCCTCTTTTTTCTCCACCACTACACCATATACAAGTACAGAGTCTAACCCCAGTTTGTACCTCAGATTTGACTACACGAGATGGCACTTGAGTCAAATCTGAAGTACAAACTCTGACACTCCCGTATCAGTGCTGCGTCTAAAGCCACAGTGTGTGTACTTAGTACATCATCCAAGTAACCGTTCATTATACCATCTTCTGTCCCAGCATTGTGACTGAAACCGCTAAGTGTGTTCTCTGTACATCACTTCAGTACAATCCTTCAATACCTTTCTCCTGTGCTTGCCCTGTAGCAGTGTTTTTCCATTTTTTCCCACTTGTGCCAGATACCTGACCATAGGGCCATGACCTGCCTACTGGGTGCAGCTTAAGCCCAATTCCAGCTTGGAGGGGTTACTGGTGAACACCTCCCAGTAGGTTAGACTGTGGACCTTTGGTCAGGTCTCGCCAACATCTGGTACTAGTGGATGAGGAAGACACTAATCCGGGCCCCTTGCCTCCTGTTCCCTCCTCAACCTGGGTCCATGTCTTCTAACCTCGTGGTGGATAATCATGTTAACCAGAGCGTGACAGCTTGACTGGTCTAGCTGCATCCAAATCACGCTTAAGATCTTAAGTAACTGTATTCACATCCACATAATGTCCCTTGTGGATAATTTTCCTCATTGTGGACTTAAACCCCTTTAGTATTTGAGCAATGCACCATCTCATCCTGCACCCCAGAAACAATCATGCTAGAGGCAATATTAGACTTCTTTGAACCCCTCTGCTTGCCCCTAAACTACTTTGCAAAATACTGTATCACATGAACTTCCGTGGCCTGTCAGAAGAGCTGGATGAATCTGTTAGAAAAGGGGAGGGGTGCTCTGTGAACTGCGACATGCTCCCTGGATCCTGAATTCAAAAGAACCACTCAATTATTTCTGGACAAGGTGAAAGGTCCCTTGCAGCGCACCCACCACAGCTTGATACAACTTACCTCCCTCAGTCAATCTCCCTGATGAAGCCATTGGATACTCAGACACAGTCACCTGGGAACTGGCAACTGAAATAGAAGTATGCTGGGAAACATAGGGTATCACAATAGGAGGATGTACAGTAATCACGACAGGTGCACAAGTGGATGGAGGGGTGGGGAGAATCAGTGAGTGAACAGGGGGCATGGCTGTGGGCCCATGATGTGCCAGAGGGGAGGAATAGATACTGAACGCTGTGGAAGGATAATACCAGGATTAGTGGTGCCATACTAATTGAACAGACTAGCTAACATGAGATTAAAGCCATGACAAATCAGGGGTGGTGCATGTGGAAGTGGAGCATGTTTAAAAACTTGGGTAGCAGGACCAGGATGATGAAAAACCACCAGAACCACAAATTGCTGCAGGGCGGAAGCAGCAAAATAGGCGTCACTCACCGAGGGATATACAGGTCTCTTCCGTAGGGATAAGTTTTGGTTACTTGGCAGAGAGGTGAAGTAAATCTGATACCCTAACACAGTAAATCTCGATTTACACTTTCAACAATGAATATGTTTTGAACAATATACTTTGCTAACTATTTATTTTACTTTGCTAACTATTTATTATTAGAGATAACAATGAATATTTCTAACTCAGACTAACATTAACTTTAAACCTTAGTCCGGACTAAATTGTTTTCCCCTTTAAAGTCTACACTTACTGGCAAGATTACTGTCATTGGTGCACATTCACGGTAGTAGACAGTTACTTAAACTTTAAGCTCCCTGACAAGTTATATTGTGTGCAGTAATCCTGATCTCAGCTTATCTCACCAAATTCTAATGACGAACTGATGTTGAAGCAGTATTGGGGTTAACAGAAGCTATCCTTCAGATTCCTGAATCCGGACTTTTAACAGTTGCTTTCTATATACTATAACAAGCTGTATGTATACAGTTAAAAGCAATTTACAGTATGTATTTTCTTTACTGTTTGTAGCTGCTTGCTGTATGCACTGCACTGTATAGTAGCTCTGTCCTGCAGTAAAATGGGTTCACAGCTCTGTCTGCCTTCCAGCTGATGATAAGTTAGTTTAATTTCCTTAAATAGGTATTTCTCATTCTCTGCTCTCTGAAGCATTTTTTATATTATTCCCTGCACTGGTCAGATGGGGATGTGTTTACTAGCCAATACTGTAGAATGAAGATTGGGGAAGTTGTCCAGTAGTACTCACAATGTAGAGTCTCTCCTCTCCCTTTTCCTCAGCAACAATGTAGCGCAACAGCAGTGACCGCTCCTGATGTCACTCACAGCAAGCCAGGCCTCTTTCCGCTGTTCTTGCCGGAGTCCAGGATCAGCCTCCTCTCAGTGGGCCACTTTGTCTGTCCCAGTCACAGCCTTTCAGCTGTAGCTCCACCCGGTTTCACCACCAGCTGCTGGTCACCATAGGGGCAGATGAGTCCCAAGACTTTGCTCTGCCTGCATAATGGTTGCCGATGCTCTGCTCACCAAGCTCCTGATGCACGCCATGGATCCTTCAGAGGGACACAACTGCACAGTATCACTTTCCAGATCACCACTAACTGAACACCGCTAACGGTTAGTCTCAACTGTCCAGTGCCCCAGTACCCAGATGTTGACTGCTGGGGCTGCGGGAAGCTGTGCAGCCAGGCACGCATGTTCCAGCACTTTCACTCACACGCCGGCTCCCACATCTGCTGCTTCAGTGCCCACTGACACCAGTGAAATTTGTTAATGCAAGGCTGCATATGTTTTATTAAATCCTCCTCTTGTGTCCATCTTATTATTACATTGATGGGGCATACATTACCCTGTAGGGATGTATTAGTCCCAACACCCAGTCCTCTGGTTGGACATCACAAAGGGGTACAGTCTGCAGGTGAGGGAGAATGGGTTAGGGCTAGGAGAAGCAGGCAAAAACCTATATGTAACCACATACATCAAGGGGACCTCAGTTCCACAGAGGATACTAGGGATGAAGGAGTCCTGGAAGATCCCTGAAATTCTGCACCTCTGTAGGGGGCAGCTAACAAAGGACTATGGGGACTATTCATCATCACTTATTTTTCACAAAAGCATGTGAACATTAACATATTCACATACTTTTGTTACAAATAAGTGTCAGGGCTATTCATCAAGTTCTGAAAAAGCATTATTTCGGAACTTGATAGCGTTACTGAACGCCAATCTGAGATTGTGCTCAGCCCCCTATGATCTTCACAGGCTGCTGTTTACACAGCAACCTATGAGGATTCACCCGTGATAATTAGGTTTTGATGAATAGGCCCCAATATGTCCTGGCAGGCAATGGAGCAAAGTGTCCAGTGGTGTCCTGCAGCGGCCTCTGGCTCCTACAGCCATGGAGGCAGCAGGGAGTGGCCACCATTATGAACATTTAATAAAATGGCTGCCACATCTTGGTGGGTGGGGCCAACTGATGCCTCACGATGCAGCTTGGCCAATGCAGTAGGGAGCTGTGAGTTCAGCAGGGAAGTGCCAACATGACTCACAGCACTCCCCTTCAGCCAAGCACCAAACATGAGGGGTAAGCCAACAGGTGAGCAGGGAGGTGTCAGCCGCAGGAGCCCGAGGCACAGCATTGCAGATAACAGAGGACTGCGCATTGCTCCAAGCAACCAAGACTGCCAGTGAAGTAAGAGGGCCGTAAGCCTCAACAAAGTGATGAGGGGTGCAAAGCGGTCAGGGGGGCATAGAAAACAAACTGGGGGACAAATTGAAATGGAGGAGGGAGGACTGGGGGAACCAAGGAGGGGTGTTCAGGTGCACCAAAGGGGGAAAAACAGGGTGCTACAGGAAAGGGAAACAAGACATTGAAAATATACAGCTGTGGAAGAAAAGGAAGAAGGGACAAGGGGCCGTATTCTGCAAGGAATGCAGTTGCTAATACACACGCAATCGACCAATTGTTGCGTACTGTGCACTGTGCAAACCCATCGCGAGTGATTGACAGGAAGTGCCGTTTGAGGGTAATGACGGGGGTTGGTCAGGGAAACGCAGGTGTGCAAGTGCGTTTCCACTGCGATGCCCTACGCAGCCTGAGGCCTGATAGCGTGTGTTGAAGTTAGCTATTTCTGAGTAAGGTTAGAGCATGTGCACGTGTGTGTGAGGCTGTGATGGTACTCGATTGTACCGATGTTTTCACAGTCCTTCTAAACATTACGGATGTGTGTAAGATAAAGTGGGTGTCCTTATCTTCTGCTAAGATTGCATTGTGATCACAATGGAATAGCATACTTTCGCAGTTAGACTGAGTGTGTAATCGCTATTACATTTGCATCTTCGTTCCTTGCTGAATCAGGCCCAAAGAAACTGAGAAGGCAGAATATAAAAGAAAGGCAAGGGGAGCACAAATTAAAGTATAATAAACACGGGAGATTTCTGTCCTCCCTGAGCTTATGCCCTTCTGCTCCATGGGAGGTTTCTGTCCTCCCTGAGCTTATGCCCTTCTGCTCCATGGGAGGTTTCTGTCCTCCCTGAGCTTATACCCTTCTGCTCCATGGGAGGTTTCTGTCCTCCCTGAGCTTATACCCTTCTGCTCCATGGGAGGTTTCTGTCCTCCCTGAGCTTGCCTTAGGACACCTGCATTATGGTTTGATAGGTGTACCGCCCCAGTCAAACTCCCCACCTGTCACTGTCCCCGGAGCGGGACAGTGGCAGCAGAGCATAAGCAACCAAGTGTTAGGTGCCCTAGTGGGGAGTAGATGAAAGTAAAGTAAGGAGAAGCACAAGAGGGTAGTGGGCCCTGCTCATCAGAGCTTACATTCTAAAAATACATAAATACAACACTTACCAGCCCTGTCTGACAAACATATAGTATTCTAGTGATTGATATAAAATTTTAAGAAAGAAAGCAATATACCGAATAACCCCTCACAGCACCTCCTCTCCCCTCCCCTCCCCTGAAATCTACCTCTCACAGTATCCCCCTTAAAGCACTCTCTCTTTTTCATTAACCACCTCACAGCAACCCCCCCCAGTCCCTTCAGTGTCTACCACACCCACACTTTTAAATGAAGTCGGCATGTAATGCCGGCTGTCGGGATGCCTCCTGTCAAAATACAGACAGCGGCATCCCGATGGTTGGTATCCCGCCAGGAGTCGGGTAAGTACACTTACCCTCCCTCTTCCCCCCTAACCCTCCCTTCCTGTGGCCGAACCCTAACCCTCCCCTCCCTGCACTCTAATCCCCCTCGTTAGTGCCTAAACCTAAGTCTCCCCCCTTCATGCTTAAACCTAATCCTACCCCTTAGTACCTACCCCCCCAAGTGGTACCTAACCATAACCCTCCCCACTAGGGGTGCCTAACCCTAACCTCCCCCCAAAAAACCTAATGCTAACCCTACTACTTGCTTATTTAATTTATAAGAAAAGTAATTGCATTTGAAATCAATAAATGCATGATTTGATGGGCCTATTTTATGAGAATGGCCTGGCCTTATTATTCTATCAGTTCCTGTTATAATTGTAACCTAGCTAAAATCTGTCTATATGCAGAAACACAGAGAAGGAAAACAAACCCCAAAGGTGCCTACACACTAGATGATTTTTTGCACGATTTGGCCAATTCCGATGCATCTGAACAACAAATCGTGCAAATCGTGTAGTGTCCACAAACGATAACTATGCAGTCCCATGGGTCATTGGTCATATCCTTTGATCTTCCTTACATGCAGTAAGATCTGGCAAACTTATTAACAAGATCTTTGGTGAGATCATTTGTCAGATTGCACATTTCATGAAAGATATCATTTGGGAGTGGCGGGGGAGTTCAAGGGAAATCGTTGACAACATTTCATCTTTTGTGACTCATCTAGAGTGTAGGCACCTTAACACTTGGCTTGTGTAAGCACCACCTTTGGTTTGTAGCCGCTTCTGCATGTGACAGCTTGTCAGACTGCTAACAGCGTCCTGCACGACGAACAGCCATTTTACTCATCCATATGTGGTGTGACTTGATGGACAGTAATATTGATAGGCTCCTGGAATAGACAACAGCTGGAGGAGGAGTCTGGCCACTTGCAGGCCATCCAACATGACCCGTTCCACCCTGTACAAATTGCTCTGCTCCTGGATTTCCTACCTAATTTAAGATTGCAGCCACCTGTGTTGAAACACCTGTCTCATCAATTAAATAGTTCAACACAGGTGTCTGCAATCATAAATTATTTGAGCATGGAGAGTTTGTCAGAAGATATTATGCAGTGTTCGTACCATCGCACAGAGGGCCTGATTCAGAGCCGGACGCTATTTGCGCTCGCTCGTTCAGAAAAAGGGGCCGGCTATTTAAATTGAGCGCTCGCTCTTTGCGGTCTGTTGACGCCTCAATGTCTGAGCGAGCGAACGAAACATGCGCTCGCTATTTTGTAAACACGTCCCCTGGCCATTCGCATCATACGTCATCTCCGCTATTTGATTAATCAAGTACAGAAAGGCATCTGAACTGCTTGCAGTGCTTGTGGTAGGATTTTCCTACCGCAATCATGCGAACAGTTCAGGCTAAGAAACAACCAAGTGACGTGGTCGATGACGCTGCTTTGTTAATTATGCAAACCCTTAAAACGCCCGTTTTGACCGTTTGGCACGCCTGCGTTAGGATCACCACTCCCCGTTTTCAAGCACCTTCCCCTGTTACCACCCACAAACACCTCATTCTGTCACTCTAATTAGCAGGCACTAGCTATTTAGCGAGTGCTCGATTTCTGACCGCAATGACTGGTTGGCGCATGCACATTACGACCCATATGCATGCGCAGATGTGCGAACATCGCTCGGCGCGAACAAGCAGCCGCTTACGAGCGGCTCTGAATCAGGCCCAGAGGTGCTTGGGGCTTATATGTGAGCAGGCTCACTGAAACACACTTGTGTCCAATCCTATGTGAACCAACCACCTAAAACCTGATCATCTGAGTGACATCGGCAGAGCACCTGTCACAAACACACAGTGAGGGCAGCCATTTTGTGCCACATTCTGATTGAAAATTGATTCAGCTCAATAAGACTTTCCGCTAGTCTCCACACATTCAAGTGTTTCTGAAAACTAACCTCTTCAGACAAGCTTATCAGATTCCAGAATCGCCTACATAACCTTCATACAGTAGCTTCCCTATCTATTACATCCCTTCCTACAGTCAACACATAACCTCACAATTTTTCTTTTTTCAATTTTACATCCTCCTAACTCTAGGCCAACATTCATGTATGACTGGATCATACAACTCACCAAGAAACTCTGCAATCTGGCTCGACCAATTTGCAATATGTAGCACCTATCCTTGTGTATCAACACCTATTTCTCTATAGGTTGTAAGCTTGCGAGCAGGGCCCTCTTACCTTTATGTCTGTCTCTTACAACCCAGTCTGGTTCTATTAATGTTGTTTCAATATGTAAAGCACAACGGAATATGTTGCGCTATATAAGAAACTGTTAATAAATAAATATAGGCTGTATATTTATTAGACATCTAATAGAAATGCGGTGGCCTTGCTTGTGGAGGTGCTAAATAGTACACACTAAAAACAGACTTTTACTTTGTGCTCAGGGAGGTTGTTGGGGATAATGGGACCAAGACTGCTGTTTACATCAGAGGAAAGGTGCCTGTGGCTCTCCAGCTGAACTACAATGCCCAGAGGAGATGGAGTATGTATGTAGTTAAAGGCAGAGAAAGGAAGGGTTGATTCATAGTAAATTTAATTTAAGTTTTTGATTCTGAAGAAAATTTATGAGGAAGAAGGGGAGGCATTTACAAAGAACATTTACTCATTCACATCAGTCCTTGCCCCCAGTTAAACTCTTTGGTGGTTCCAAATATTAAAAAAAAAATTAAAGGGACATGCAGGAGATGCTATCTATGGACATAAAAATTTCTGGACATTTTTGGCTTTCATCAACTGCATGTAGAAGATTTCAGCGGCTGTGGTAGTTCAACTTCCAACATGGCACATCTAGGAAACTAGAGTGGCAGTAACTTTTCATTGATGAAGAACTAGATCAGTGGCCCGAGAGAGGTAGAATATGTAGAGTATGTATGTAGTGGAAGGCAGGAAAAGGAAGGGTCGATGCATAATAAATTTTAATTTTAGTTTTGGATTTCAAAGTACATTTATGCGGGAGGAGGGGATGCATTTACAAAGAAAATGTACTCATTCACATCAGTCCTTGCCCCAGTTGAGCTCTTTGGTGGTTCCGACTTTTTTTTTAAGAAAATGAAAGTGGCATGCCGAAAATGCTGTCTGTGGCCATAAACATTTCTGGACATTTTAGGTATTCATCAAACGCATGTAGAAGATTTCAGTGGCTGTACATGGCACATCTAGGAAAGAGAATGGCACTGCAGTGGCAGACAGGATGGCAGTTTAATAAACTATAACAATAATGTTTGTCATCTACACAAAAAGACAGTCAGCAATTCTCCAAACAGTGCATAATGCAAAGAAAAGAGGTGCAAGATGGAATTGTCCTTGGGCCCTCCCACCCATCCTTCTGTTGTATATATTAAACAGGACATTATAATTATTATTATTATTACTACCAGATATTTAAATAGCGCACACATATTACACAGTGCTTTTACATAGACATGCACAGTTTAACACACCAATCACTTCTGCGACAGGGACTGCCACTTGTGGATGAAGTGATTGGTTTGTTTGGGCCCCCACAAAGCAAGTTACCAATGGGCAACTGACATTGCTGGCAATGGCCCTCATTCAGAGCCGTTCGCTATTTGCGGTCGTTCGTTTAAAAACAAGGGGTGGCTATTCAAATGATCCGTACGCACATTGCAGTCTGTTCACACCTCTAAGTCTGAACGAACGAGCAAAACATACGCTCGTTTATTTGTTAAAAACGCCCCCTGGCCGCTCGCACCATACATCATGTCCGCTATTTATTAGATTAATCGAGTACATCGACCAGCGTATGAACTGCTCGCTATTCTTGTGGTTGGTGTTTGCTACCACTAATTTGCGAGCAGTTCTGGCTATAAAATAACCCAGTGACGTGGTCAATGACGCTGCTGTTTTAAATATACACACCCATAAAACGCCCGTTTTGACCTTTAAGCACGCCTGCGTTCGGATCTCCACTCCCCATTTTCAAGCACCTTCCCCTGTTACCACCCACATACGCCTCATTCTGTCACTCAAAATAGCAGGCACTCGCTATATAGCGTACAAACGATTTTCGGCCGCACTGACTGGTTCGCGCATGCGTACTAAAAACCGTACGCATGCGCAGATGTGCAAACATCGCTCGGAACGAGCGTACTGCCGCTAACGAGCGGCTCTGAATGAGGGCCAATGATCTCTATGTACATAAACTAGCTCTACAAAGGCAAGATGTTGTCGCCATCATCATCCGATTCCTCATACATCATATTCACACAATATGAATTCATCACCACTTAAATCCACCATTACAGGTACCTCTGTATTTTTTTTAATGTAATTGGCGGTAAAGGTCTTCTTCATGGAACGTCCAGTTCATTTTGACGAACAACATCTCTTCCACATTTTGAGGAAGTAGCCTTCTATGCCAATCACTGACAAGACATGCATAAGATAGAGTGTCTTTTTATTCATAAGTATTGCATACCTATTGTGACCTACAATGCCACTGTATTGATATACCCAGGTTCCATCTTCTGCAGTGGATTGCATGTTATTCATATATGGTATGCATGTTTTCTTGCCTCATTTTGTTTTTAATAAACTTTTTTTTAATTAGCAAAATTTTTTGATTGCTCCCCTTTCTCTCTGGATTTCTGGTATATTGGTCTGAGGATCCCTGTCGGGTGTACATCTGATGAGAACATAAAGAAACCGTTATATGCCTATACCATACTTATACAAGTAAGCATACATGTAAGCACACCTACTGAGTGACGTACCTTCTACACTCTGGGTGTTTTTGATGGGAGTTGGACACCTTAAAGATTTTCTGGATGTGGACTTCCTCACCCTATTCTATTAAACGGACATGAGGGGTGTAAACCATTTTTTGTGTCTAAACTATATCACAATATTGTTTCTCCTTTGATGTTTATTTTCATGTGTGAACCATATTACTGAAAACATCTGGAGATTCTGACATTTTGAAACTGCTGGAACCACCTATAGCGCAAAATTGTAAGACCGTTCTTGTTCTGTATAGATGTTATGGCGTCAGTGAGCTGCAGTGCAACTGGGTGACTGCTGTCAAATTTGCTCCCCCTTGCAAAGGATTGTTTAACAGTCAATTGTTTTCTAAACTATTACTAGTATTCTTCCTGGTCCCCTTTTGGGATGAAGATCCACTCCCAGCAGCAGGTGTAGCGCTCAAAGATTCTCTTGAGGAACCCTGGATAGGGGAGGACTTTTGAAGTTAGCCTTTTGAAATTGGGTGCAGGACTACTTCCGATCATGGTTGAGGATATTGTTGATGAAGGTCTTGGTCATGGCAGCCATTTTCTAGGCATTTTCAGTAGGGCTACTCCCTGGGACATTGGAGAGGTGAGTATGAAAAAAAAATGTATGGGTGCAGGGTGTGCAGTGCGGGCCCCCCTGGACCCAGGGGCCCATGTCCGCGGCACACCCTGCACCCATTATAAATACACTGCTGGCAAAAGCCATGCTTACTACAGTATCTATGGATTGATACAATGTTATATATGATACAATATATCCACTAGAAAGAAGAGAATAAAATAAATCATTGCGCAACCAAGTGGCTGCAACCGGGGACAATCAATAAGTGGGTCATCAACCACTAACAAAATTCTATAAAGTCAACGATGAGAAAGTCCCTGGTTGCACTCAGCCAAAACTGCTATACAATATGAATAAATCCTTAGTGTAATATTGAGGTTCTCCTTAGGTCATATATATCTAATTTATCACATTCATATTAACCCCCTTTATATAAATCTGACCATTTTATCAAACATATTGCTGTATAAAACTAATATTATGCTTATATACAATGACATTATATCAGAGAGACACTGGTGTACTTGATCCAAAACATATATAAAAATGTACTATGGTCTAAATTTTACAGATAGCTTTCAATAATTAACATTGTCTACAGTGACATCAAACCAGAAGAGCATAGTGCTAATGCATCGTATTCACCACTCAGCAAATTGTTGCATCTTTTAGAAGTCTGCAGTTATTATTCCGTAGACCAGACAGCATTTATCCTAGGATGCTGAGTGGATGCATAAGAAGAAATTACGCCCAAATGCTGAGTGAGGACAATGTTAGCACTTTATTGGTTTAGGTCAAGAACTTCACAGGCCTAAGCATTAGAGATCACATTGATTTTTTGGTCATCTATCATTCTTGGCAGCAGACGAGACATCAAAAAAGCCCTTTTGCTAACCATTAGCTTTTTATTGAGTCCTTGCCCTGTGAATGTATTGTACTGAGGTGTCACAGCGGACACATTCATCAGTTTTCAGCAACAGTCGCCTTTAAGGCAAATGGATCATTTCCATAGAAACTCATCTAGAGGTGACGTGGTCGGTATATTTTTAGAAAGATGTTAAACGTAACATGGTGCATTATATAATTGTTTGGTAAATGGCCCAACTCTCCTTATAGGGCATGAAATATGAATATTTCTCCCTATTGAACAGCAAATACTTACTAAGTACACCTCAATGTTTGTCAGTGTATCCCAAGTATCCCCTAAACTATGTTTAATAAATAATTGACAAACACTCTTTATACTTTAACTTTATGATTCACTAATACATTGATCTGTTTTATCTTTAACTTACTCCAGTGGTTCTCAAACTTGGTTCTCAGGATCCCACACAGGTCACGTTTTCCAGGTCACCCAACAGGTGCACAGGTGTATTCATTACTCAATGACATATTTTAGAAGACCCACAGGTGGAGCTAATTATATCACTTGTGATTCTGTGAGGAGACCTGGAAAAGATGCACTGTTTGGGGTCCTGAGGACTGCGTTTGAGAACCAAAGTGTAGAGAGGGAGGTGGCAGGTATCCAGGCACTAATCTGCCAGGGAGATATAACCATAACCACAAGAGGGTATGGCCACTCTCTCTTCTGCAGGGGTACTGGTATCCACAACAGCACATGGTCATGCCCTACATGCTTGGCCATGACCCCAATTACTAGGGCCCGATATGTCTCTTGGCAGCCCTGACCCTCATCAGTTGTTGTTTATTGTAAAGCTGTTCCTGTATCTATACACAGTATAGACTGACATTTTATGGGCTGAACCAATAGTCTTGGGAAGGCAGCCTATCCATTCACTAGGAATAAGTGACATCACAGAGGCATATCATATCTATATACTCACAAAACATTCATTTCTAATAAGCTGTAAGGCTGCATTCAATGAGTAGTTTCCCAGCTCACAAAATTGCTACCTACATTAGGTGTAACTGACAGGTCCATTTAAAACTAGATTTAGAGCAAAATCAAAAAATGTGGCCTTATTTTTTAAAAATAATTCAATATTATATCATGTTTTATGACCTATAGTACATCTCTGGTGGCCTCATGATAATAAAACAGTGTTTCTGAATATACTGTATGGGTGGTTAGTAGTAGTTTTTCGTGGTGTATTCATTATCACTTAATTTCTACAAAAGCAGGTGAAAATAAATATTTCCACCTACTTTTCTGGAATAAGTCTTAGGGCCATTCATCAACAAGGTAATGCAGGAGATATCACAAATACTGTATCTCATGCTTACCTTTCACTTGTGATGGAGCCAGCTGGTACCATACACTAGTATGGGGACAGAAATTCATCAATCTCTGAAAATATCATATTTTTAGAGCTTGACTGCGAGAGTATTCACAATCTTCAGATGGCATTTGCTCCCACACTCGACATTCACCGCACTCTTACCCTATGGAAAGAGTACTGGGTTGTGAAGAGGGATCCTTTAGGATCCCTCTGCCCCTGTCCGGCTCCTTCTGCAGGACGTCAGGGCTTTTTGCGCTTGCGTAACTCTAGGTCACGCAGGTGCACTAGCACTGCTGAGGAGTCAGTGGCGGATCTAGACTTTACTTTTAGGGGCGGTTGTTTAAGAATGAATACTGACTCCTCCCCTTTCTACTTATTGCTCCACCCACTTACAGTCCTGCCCCCAAAGTGAGTTTCTTTGGTGCCAGATATTATAATACACAAAGGGGATAATTTAAAAAATGTTGGCACCGGTATTTGCATATCTCCCGTCACTTTAAATAGGAGAATATGCAAATGTTTATTCCGGCGCTGGACTCCCATTATTTATTGTGCAGAAATAAAAGGCGCCCGTAGCATGCGTGGCTGATTAGAGCAACAATTGAATTGCTGTGCAGGGCGCTCAAAAGACATTTGAATTGTCCCAAACTCATTTGCAGACTTTAAACTGTTATTTCAACAGTTTTGGTCTACCAGTGGGAACTCTGGCAACCCAAGTAAGCTTGACCTGAGAACTACTGCAACATTAATTGACACAGAGAACATGATTGTACACTTTTTCTCTGTTTCAGGACATGGCATATTTCTTCTACTCAGATACCTGTACTGTCAGCCTAACAATAACAACTCTGTAATACATATTACAAACTGCATATACAACCTAATATATGTCATAGAAGCCCCATACAACACACAGCCCCCTGATCCCCAAAACACAGTGATAGCCCATATAGTTGTCCGTGCTGTACATTGGGGAAGATGTACGAAGCCCAGAAATGGTATCAGCGCATGTTATGTGCGCTGATACCGCTTCTCCCCGATGTATGATCGGGGGTCTGGGCGGTAAATGACAGGGGCCATGTACGAACGGTCATAACGCATGACCGTTCGGCTGGCTGTAGCTGTCGTTATCGACAGCTACAGCCTGGCGTTAGCCTATCCCCACAGCAGGGACAGCCCTGTCCCTGCTGCGGCAGCTGCTGGCTCCAGGGCTCCACGCGGGGATCTCGCAATACTTGCAAGATCCCGCGCATGCTCAGTGGAGCCGGCTGGGAGAGAGACACAGCGCATCAGCACTAGGCTGATGCGCTGCTGTCTCTAGCGGGTAGCGCCGGAGGGGGGAGTTAACGCTCCCCCTCTCCGGCCGATGAGATGTTTATACATCTCATCTGTAGTGCTTCCTGCTTCGCCTCGGTAAAGAGGCGAAACGGGAAGCGTTATAGTGACACGTTAAGTGCTGCTATAATACATCTTCCCCATTGTGCCATGTAAAGTATAGACATTGCGCTCATTTCCAGCAAACGCCACAGTAAAAGATCCCCCCCACCCACTCACATACATACACATACTGTACATATACACACATGCAAAAAAAAAAAAAACTAAAAACTGATAGAATATTTTAAAACAGGAGTCTTTTATTTTAGCATCACCAACGGTATCTGACATACACATACGCATAGTCGCACCAATGCTGATACCACTAAGCAAGTGACATATGCATTGCTGACCATAAGTCCTAGAGCAGTTAATTAGACTGGTAATAGAAAAAACAAACACTTAAACATCACAATTCATTAACCAAGCCCTCTCTATGATTTCTTGTACAGTCAGTGAATCCAGAGTCTGTCTGCAGATTTGAACTCCTCCACCCCCTTGGATCAGCCACTGGATGGTCCTACCTGACGGCGGGGGGTTCCTCCCTCCTCAAGTCTAAGTGGTATGCAATGTTTATGTGTTCCACTCAGTCCCAGCCCGGTCAGCATGTCACTCACTTTATTCTCACTATCCACATGCTGGTTTGCTCCAGTGGCAGCCATCTTTGTAAAGGACGCAATGACTCATGGGATTTGTAGTTTATCTTTTACTGCTCAGAGTCTGAGAAGTAAAAGAAAAACAAGAAATCCTATGTCACTCCACTTACCTTTCTGGCCACCCAGGTGGCTGGGCTGACAGCTTAACCGTCTCAGCAGCCCACCCCTAACTGTATGTTCTTGGCGTGGCCAGGTCCCGGCTGACACTCGCAGTTGGTCCCAGCCTCTGCTGCCTTCAGGATCAGTAGTAGAATGGGGTTAGGGCTGTGTGTGGTACGTAGGCGATTGCCCTTATCGCACCCCCCCCCCAGCCTTGATCTTCCACTGTGAGGAGATAGACTTGGCAGTGCTTTCGGAGTAGTGAAGCTCTGTGCCAGCACAATGAGGAATTGTTCCGGCGCTCACTGCGAGTTAGCATGTTAATTATTGGGGTCCGCTCGGATGCTGATAATTAACAGAACAAATAGACCCAATATTCAGAGTGTTACATTTACTTTACTCTTTGACTCTGTTTTGCTGATTGTTCTAAACTAGCTATAAGCACATATTCTGTTCTTTACTATATCGCTAATGGATGCATTGCAGTTGTACTCACATTAATAGGGCAGCTTTGTTGTTTAATAGTTTTAAGAACTGTCAACAGTGAGAGTCATTTACTAACATTGCATTATGTGCAAATTTATATATTTTACATTTATATAGTGCCATTAGGGCCGGATTATAGGAGGGGTGAAAGGGGCAGTCGGGGGCCCCCACACTGCCGCAAATACTGACCGGAACCTGGCCACTGTGGACTGTCCCTGGCCAGTTCCCGGCAGTATAAAACACAGCACTGTGAGCTAGGGATGGCCGATGTCGAATAGTTTTAACATCGATGACAGAGCCAATGGTTCTTTGCCATCGAAGTATGAGTAGCAGCCGATACTTTTTTTTTCTGGACGGGGCAGAGTTTAGCCCGCGCCCCGGTGGCACTAAGCCCCACCCCCTTTATGATTGTTCCGCGGCCCCCGTTCCCAACAGCAGCGGTGGCCATCGAGGGGTGCAAACCATCAGTGGATGGTTTGTGTGCCATCAATGGTAACCACTGATGGACCCATCGATGGCAATCATCGATGGATACCCCTTCGATGGCCATCCCTACAGTGAGCACACACTCACTGACACTAACGTCATTATTAGCGCTGCTATGTTGTAGATAGCAGCGCCAATAATGACAGTGGAGGGTCCAGAGACAAGGTAAGGGGCATAGTTGCTGTGTGAGGCCGTGGCAATTTTCATGATGGGTCCCCCACACCTTAGTTGCCCCGGTGCCCCCACAAGCCTTGATCCGGCCCTGAGTACCATCAACACCATACAATAATAAAACAACTGGATATTAGCAGACAAAGGGCTAATTCAATTCTACGTGAGGACGTGTGATGTTCCAGGACAGCACATCACGCCCCCACCGGTATCGCAAGTTTTCCCTCGCACCCCACAGAGGTTCCGACACCATTAGGTCAACAACTGTATGTAATTCATCTTCTGGATACTACAACCTGCACTCTACTTTGCAACATGTCACCTCATGCAATTCATCTGTGTTTTTAAACATATGTAATTTCATGATTTTCTTGTTATTGTTATTACCTGCGTTGTTGAAGCATAGTTTATGGCAGCATACATGGCCTGGGGTTTACTCTACACATTGCAATTTATATCCTTTGATCAGCTTTTGGGCTCAAATGTAGCCTTTATTAATCAGTCATACTGTACTATATCTTTACATTCAGTCTAGGAGCAGTGGTGCATTTAATCACAAAGTGTATATTCTGAACAGTTATGAGTCAACAATTTTGTATTTTTTTTAAATAAAGTATTACAATACAATAACCAAAGTATACATTAAAAAATAAATCAAACATTAATACTACTGAATACTAACATACAATAGAATCAAGTGAAACATTATCACATAGTACAGAAGTATGAATATTTTAGAAAAAAACAAAAACATTAATCAAATCACAACTCTAGCTCTCTCCTTCTTTTACTGTTTTATATAATAATATGTTTTACTCCAACTGGGGTTTTTTATAAAGACTCCATTTTCTTGGTTCGAATATCTTTGATATGTGATTTTGAGCTATATCATCTAGTGCACAGGTTCTCAAACTCGGTCCTCAGGACCCCAAACAGTGCATGTTTTCCATGTCTCCACACTGAATCAAGTGAAATAATTAGCTCCACCTGTGGACCTTTTAAAATGTGTCAGTGAGTAATGATTACACCTGTGCACCTGCTGGGTGACCTGCAAAACATGAACTGTGTGGGGTCCTGAGGACCGAGTTTGAGAACCACTGATCTAGAGTATCTATGTATATTTTTCATTTTTTGTAGAACTTAGTAATACCTTTCTCAATATCTGTCAATGTACCTCTTTTATATTTTTCATTTTTTGTAGAACTTAGTAATACCTTTCTCAATATCTGTCAATGTACCTCTTTTATCACAATTTAAAATCTGTAGTAACATCTCCTTAACTATACTTGAAAAAGCTGAAGAAGCAATTGTCCAAGAGTTCAAGATAACTTTTTTAGCTATTGTCTGGACTAGAATGAGAAAAGGATAGAATTCCTTATTCCTTGGACCCAATTCCCAATTTTCAAAATTACAACAAAGCATTGCAAGAGGATCGCGTCCAAGAGGTATATGGATAACAGAGGAAATAAATAGCAGAACTTTATTCCAAAATTTTCTAACGGTATTCTAAAAATTGATGATAAAAACTAAAACTTGCCTTAGGTTGTTTTACATTCTCGATATGCTCCTGATTCATATTCTACCATTCTGTTTCCTTTGCCCCTGAAATATGTACGCCCTCTGCAGGGTTTTGAAATGCACCTCTTGTAGCAGTGCTGTATGTAAAATAGTCATAATTCTATTAAAATGTGTAGTTAGATGTTCAGGATGTATATCTAAATCTAAATCTTTTTGCCATGAACATGAAAGGTTAACCCAAACTCTATCCGCAGTATAACAACTCAATTTTGAGGTTAAATAAGAGGTTTTATAATGTCATGTATCTAAAGAACGTATTAAAGCCATTAAAGGATCCATCTCAGAAGGAAGGAAATAAAACCAAGGATAGACAGAGTATAATGTCTAATCTGTAAATACATAAAGGACTGTAATTGTGGAAGATGGTATTTATCTCGCAATGATGTAAAAGTAAAAAAGAAAAACATTTCACGTATCAAACACATGTCACATAACTGAGATATCTTTATCCTTTAGGAAAAGATATCTTAGGTTTTTTCCCTTGCCATACAAACTTAGTAAATAATTTATAGTAAGCTTTATAATCTTTCTTGTAAAGAGTAATAGGTAACATCACACTTTTCAGTAGAGCAACAGGTCCCATTAATGGTAGAGGTAAATTAATCAAAGTATCTAACAGTTTTGTAATTGTTTCCAAAATGGCAGGGAAATTTACTTTATATCAATTCTCAAGAACAGTAGGAATATTAATGCCAAAATATTTAATAAAATTAAAGGACATTTTAAATGGTTGAGCTAAAAACGGGTTAATGGTAGAGGTAAATTAATCAAAGTATCTAACAGTTTTGTAATTGTTTCCAAAATGGCAGGGAAATTTACTTTATATCAATTCTCAAGAACAGTAGGAATATTAATGCCAAAATATTTAATAAAATTAAAGGACATTTTAAATGGTTGAGCTAAAAACGGGTTATTCTGAAGAATATTATGGACAGACAGAGGCATCACTTCAGATTTATCAAAATGAACCCTATATCCAGCAAAAGAACCGAAACTTGTGATCAAGTCAATTATGAATGTTAGTGACATTTCTGGCTTAGATACAAACAGTAACATATCATCTGCAAAAAGTGCTAATTTGTTATACAGTGAGCCTATTTTTATGCCGGTTAATAATTTGTTTTTACATAAGGCAATAGCCATAGACTACAAAAAAAGGACGAGAAGAGTATTTTCTCTTTGTTGGCGCACAAAAAGGATAATTGTATATAAAATATAACTTTTATTAAATATTTAATATAAGTTATATTTTATATACAATTATCCTTTATGTGCGCCAACATAGAGACAATACTCTTCTCGTCCTTTTTTTGTAAACTCTTATTTATTGTCCTTGGCAGCACCCACATAGAATGATTTCATATGTACCACTAATTGTCTAATTGGGGCTATTACATAAGTATACATATTTTTCTTAAACCTAAACCTAGTGCAGAAGTATTTCCCCAGCCCCCTATCCCTAGTTTAATAGCCAGAGACTCCAAGGCTAGGGCAAATTAAAGGGGTGAAAGTGGCCATCCTTGCCTGGTATCCCTATGTATAAGAAATGCATCTGATATATATCCTCCTCTAAATATTTGCATTGTTGCTCCAGTATAATGAGATCTCAGCACATTAATAAACTCTTCAGAGAAACCGAACCTCAACAATAACTCAAATAAGTGGTCCCATGTTATAAGATTGATAGGTTTCTCTGCGTCTGAACAGTTAATCAAAAAGTTGAACAAACATTGAACAACATCGGAGACTAGGTAATGTCAGTTGAAAAATTGCCATTTCCTTAAACTGACTCTAAATATCTTAACTTTTAATCATATATCACCATGTACCACAAGTTGCTTCTTTTCATATCACTCTATGGCACAGGTTCTCAAACTCGATCCTCGGTACCCCAAACAGTGCATGTTTTCCAGGTCTCCTCACAGAATCACAAGTGAAATAATTAACTTCATCTGTGGATATATTAACATGTCTCAGATAGTAATGAATACACTTGTGCACCTGCTTGCTGGGTGACCTGGAAAACGTGACCTGTCTTGTGGGGTCCTGAGGACCAAGTTTGAGAACTGGGCAATTGTACCTTACAGAGCTGTAACTAGACTTTTTGGTGCCCTGTGCAAGGGAGAGCATTGGCGCCCCCCTCCCATTTTTTAAATAGGGACATAAGATTGTGAACCTGAAAAAGGGCCATGGCCTCATGGGGAAGGGCCAGGGAAGAGATAGGGGAGGCCAGGAGATGCTGGGGATAAAAGAAGAGGAAGCTACAAGTGAGAATGATAATAAACAGGAAAATTGACAGGCCCAAACAGCGCCCCCTGCCCTGCGGTGCCATGTGCCATGGCACTGGTCGCAATACCCTAGTTACGGCCTTGGTATTTTATCTAAGACTATAACATCCTTCACTCTCCCTGCATCTCACCCCTCTGTGCACATTGCTGCCTCCATAATCCACCCCTCTATTATTAACACTCAAGAGCTTTTTTGTTCTCTTTATACATTGACTAATACTGCAGATCAAAACCAAATAAACATACAGTAGGCAGAGAGATGAAAATCGCTAGGATTAGGATACACACAAAACCCTTAAATCTATGGCCCGTATTCAATTTTAGGCGAAAAGTCCGGATCCGCGATGCTTTTTCGCAGATGACGTCATTTTCGCCTGTTTTGTTTTTACCCTGTATTCAATTTGAAAGACTTTTCACCTAGGCGGAAAGTCAATGCAATGTATTAGGCGAAAAAGTTTCGCCTATGAATAGCAGGCGGAAAATAGTGCAGAATTGGGGTTTTGGGGTGCAATGTTGCGGGAACCCCCTTGCAACCTTCAGACAGTCCCCCAGAGGTAGACTGTCAAATAAAAAAAAAAAACACTTAAGGATACCCAAAAAAATGACTTTGAAAAAGGGGGGGGGGGAAAGTTAGGGGACAAAGTTAAAAACTAGCGAACTTGACTCTAGGGGGGGTCCCCAAGTATGCCCCAAGTGATTTTTTGATTGCAGGTGCTTGCGGAAAGTGGAATTTTCATGATTTTTTAGACGTCACTTTAGCAACTTTTAAATATGCTGACCCCCATTTTCAAGCACCCCAAATTTGCAGGAATAAGTAATTTTCAGGAAAAAATACTCCTGAATACTATTCTTCATGACGTATAGAAAAGCGCTATTTAGCAGCTATTGAGTCCGTTTAAAAACAACAAATACCTTCAGCAAACCAAATTGGGGGGTACCATAGCTAACCCCCATGTCAGAGCATCTTTTGGGGGGTGTCAGGCTGATTTCCCCATCTCTGATAGTACTTTCTGCCTGTTCAAATTTCGCTGGGTACCATTTTCACGTACTTTAAAATTGAATACGGGGATACCCGGGCACGCAAAACAGGCGAAGTAGGCGAAATGTCCGGGCCGCAAAAAAGTAGCGCGGCTCGGCTCAAATTGAATATGGCTCTATGTGTGCAAATGCTAGGAGCTTAGGAGATACAATCCCAGAACTAATTGTGATAGTGACAAGGGATGATCTGGATATTGTGGCTGTTACATGGTCATGATGCAATGACAATCATGACTGGGACATAGCTAAACCGGGATATTCTTTATTTAGGGAAAATCGGAGGAGGGGTAGTAATGTATGTGAAAAAAGCATAAATACTACTTTAATACAAGTTATTGAAGAAAAAACTGAGGCCTTTTTGGTGACCATAGAAACAGGGCAGAAGGAGTTTATTTTCTCACTGGGGTGATCTGTAGACAAGGTCAGGAAGAGGAACTGGACAGGAACCTATTGCAGGACATCACTGAAATGGCATTATAAGGAAAGGTTAAAATCATGGGAGCGGTCTTTTGCAAGTTCCACTAGAAGTAGGGATATTCTGTACTTCTTGCAGGGGACATCCATCAAGAAATTGGTGAGGGAGCCCACTCACAAAGAACCATTACTAGACTTAATAGTTACAAATGGTGACAGAATATCTGACGTAAATGTGGGAGAGAACCTAGGATCCAGTGACCATCTGTTATGACCCTGTGGTCGCCAGAAGAGACAGCCTTGCCCAGCCTTGAGGACTGGAATGCCATGGCAAGATGCGGCCGGGTGGTTGCCTTGATGGATTAGTTGCGGTGCATCCTTACAGCTTATAGCCAATTAGTTTCGGTATGGCCTTTGGGCCGGTAGCAGCCTGTGGGCTGGGTGAGGCCTGTGAGCCTATTAATTGAGATGCAGCCTTTGGGCCGGTAGCAGTCTGTGGGCTGGATGGGGCCTGAGGGCCTATTTGTTGTGATGCGGCCTTTGGCCCGGATGCAGCCTCTGGGCTGGATGAGACCTACGGGCCTATTTGTTGTGATGCGGCCTTTGGGCCGGATGCCGCCTCTCGGCTAAATGCTGCCTTGAGGAAAGGGAAACTTGGCAAGAAGATGCTGCGGTGCGCCAGCAGTTAGTACGCAGTATTGCGTACTCCAAAATGCCCATGTGCGCTAAATGCCGCCAGGATGACACAAGCGGTTGTACACAGGTTTGCGTACTCAGGATGCCCTGGTGCGCTAAATGCCGCTGGGATGACACAAGTGGTTGTACACAGGATTGCGTACTCAGGACTCCGAGTGCGGCCCGTGCCGCCTGGATGACACAAACGGCACGTAATGCAGGTGCAGGCCGTGCCACCCAGATGACACAAACGGCAGGTAGTGCAGGTGCGTACTGTGCTGCCTGGATGACACAAACGGCAGGAACAATGGAGCTGGCTGGATACTGGAACTCGACTGAAACAGGAGACCAAACACAAACCGGAAACATGTGATTACGCTATCACTGGCATGAAGTGAAGGGCTGGCTGGAATTTATCAGAAACAGGGCCCAAACAGAGCCAGCCTCCCTTGAATACTGACTAGTTTGGACCTGGGCTGTGAACACACAGGAGAATCAATTAGTGAAACCTGGCACTGCACACAGAAAGGCAGTAATTAGTGCAGAGGCTCAGCAGCAACCAAGACTGGAACTGTAAACAATATGCTGCTAACCACAGATCCAAACAGGAGGAAGGAGGAGATTTCAGCAAACACTTGCCCGGCATTCACCCCGCACAGCATTGGTAGTGCGGTGGCTTGTGACACCATCAAGCAATATGGTTTAATATAAAGTCAGAGACTGACTCATGCCACACAAAAACAAAGGTGTTAGATTTTAGGAAGGCTGACTTTGTAGATACGGGGAGATGTGTAATTGATTCTTTTTCAGAGAAGAAAAACTTGGAAGGAGTACAGGAGAGGTAGGGAAAGTTAAATAGTGCAATGCTTAAAATCAACAAACCTCTGTATTAAAAAGGTTAAGAAGAACACAAAGAAAAGGAAGCCAGTGTGGTTTACAAAAGAAGTATCAACTACTGTAGTGTAAAATATTGTACAGCTGTCTATAGTGTTCCAAAAGGTAGATGCAAAGGTTCAAACATGACCAATTGTACAGGACTCTCAGGGCTAGGAACTGGATGGTCTAAATAACTAAAAGTTTAAAAATCAATGTGCTCACAAGTAGAGATGAGCGGTTCGGATTCTGTGGAACCAGAACTGCTACGAACACCAGGGATCCGAGTCAACCTGAGCTGCAGTTTGGGAGTTCCAACCTGACTCGGATCCCACTTCGAGGTCGAACGTCATGCTTGAGAGTTGGTGCTATATCACTCATGCACTGTGCACTGCTCTGCTCATTAAAGTGACCAGACTCACAAGTGGCTGTGCTGGTAAAGTGACTGTTGGAGGCACACTGCATGCTGATGTATGCTACGCTTTACTCTGCTGATTAAAGTGGCTGTGTCTAGATTCACAAGTGGCTGTGCCATTAAAGTGACTGTTTAAAGGGGGCACACTGCACACTGATGTATGCTGCGCTATACTCTGCTGATGAAACTAGCACTAATGAGGATATTAGGGATGAGGATGTTGTTTGTGTAAGTCAGGCACCAGCGGAAGCAGCGCATAACCACTATAAGAAGTCCATTTTCATGCCTGGGCAACAAATCCACCTCTTATGTGTGGAATTATTTTTACCCAAATCCTGACAACATTTGTCAAGCCATCAGTAGCCATTGTAGAACAACAGTAAGTAGAGGTAGGGATGTTAAGTATCTAGGAACCTCACGCTATTATGTCATCGGCAGCAAGCTCATGACAAGTATTTTATAACATCAGAAACTGGTGCTAAAAAAAAATAACAAGCAGTCCAGCATCAGCTAGCTCTCTTCCCTCTACTAATCTCCACCGCCAACACCTTCATCCTCAATATTCTCAGTAATGATCAGAGGTAGTCCGGTATCCAATTTGTTATTGCTAGGTGACTCCTCCCCTTTCCAGGACTCCTCAAAAGAATCCTTGAGGGCTAGGTCTGCTGCTGCTGGGAGTGGATCTTCATCCCAGAAGAGGACCAAGAAGACTACTAGTAGTAGTTTAACAAAACAATTGACTGTTAAACAATCCTTTGCAAGGGGATGCAAGTATGACAGCTCTCACCCAGATGCACAGCAGATCACTGACGCCGGCTATGCTACGTAGTATTAGATCTGCGTCCAATAGCCACAATTAATGCAGTGGGTTTTGTACAGTTAATTGAGGTCCTGTGTCCCCGGTACCAAATTCCAACTCTGTTTCATTTTACCCGAAAAGCCTTTCCTTGGCTGTACCAGGACATTAAAAAAAAATTATTGCCCTACAAAATGTCATTGTACCCACTGTTCACTTAATCACAGATATGTGGACAAGCGGTAGTGGGCAAACTAAAGATTACATGACTGTGACAGCCCACTGGGTGGGTGAATCACCTTCAGCAGCAGCAGAAGCAGTATCTAACAAACAATGCCAGCTCATTTAGAGGCAGGCTACTCTGTGTATCACCAGATTCAATAAGAGGCATACCACTGACAACCTCTTAGAGATGTCATAGAAACATGGCTTACCCCACTTGGACTCTCCTCAGGAATTGTGATTTCTGATAATGCCACAAATATTGTGACAGCATTACAGCTGGGTGAATTTATACACATTCTCTGTTTTGCTCACACAATCAACTTAGCGGTGCAGGGTTTTTTAAAAAATGACAGGGGCATGCAGGAAATGCTATCTGTGGCCTGAAAAGTTTTGGGACATTTTCGGCTTTCAGCAACAACATGGAGATTTCAGGACCTGCAAAAACAGTTTAATTTGCCCTGCGGTCAACTGCCCAAATAGACCTCTATTCTGTATATCTCTGGTTTACAGGCTTTTGTCTGCACTTTTCCATGTAAGTCAGGTGTGTTCCGCAGTCAATTACTTGGCTATCTGGTGGCATATATAAAGAGACCATACAGAAAGAAACCTTTACAAGCAAAAATTTGCACTTTGACGTGTAAGTTAGGTGCATTTTCTAGACTTTCTCTGGGAAAAGATAATTTGACACCTGCTTTAAACAGCAATAGATCTTTTGATGTGATATACCCACCAAAATTCAGACATAGGACCTGATTCAGAGCCGCTCGCAAGCGGCCCAATGGTATGCGTACACACGTGCGCACGCTTCGTTCTGCTCGTGCTCGAACTATTCTGTGTGATCGCAGCCCGCTCGCTCGCCCAGTAAAGACAGCCCAGTGAAATGAGTAACAAGAGAGGCCGTTTGTGGGTGGTAACAGGGGCAGGACACTAATAACGGGGGAGTGGAGGTGCGAACCCAGGCAGGTGTGCCTGGGTGTTTCCACGCCATTTTTAAGGTGTGCATAATTAACAGGCAGCATCACAGTACACGTCACATGCCTGGCTTTTACACTGAAGTCCTCGCAGTGCTTGCAGTAGGGTAAGGCAACCACAAGCGCTGCAATAGCATCCGATGGTGCTCAATGTACCAATGTTTTAAAACACTTCCTGGAGATGATGTGCACTAGTGGGCATCTCTACATACGCTAGTGGGTGTCTGCATACACAGAGCGATCGCTCGCACAGCCAAATTGGGTGTGCTTATGCCTTGGCTAGCGAGCGCTTCCCATGGCATCACTTTGACAAATTTGCATACACTGGATGTGACCGATCGCATCTAGCAGGCGGCTCTGAATCAGTTCAATAGTCTTTTCACTTTTATTTATATGTAGTAGGAATCTTTTGTAGAAAATACTACACATTGCATGTTATTTGTATCTTCACGTATATATGGAATATCTTGGTCTGTTGAATATAAAGAGCAGCAGGTTTAAGAATGTCTATGGTACAAAGGGAAAATATGATCTAAATACCATCTAAGATATATATTTTTCTTAGTACTTCCCTTGTTATATGAAAAACATCGCCAGTTCTCCACACTTCACTTAAGCTGCAAACCTTCCAGTATGTACTCGGAGAGAATTTTCAGCACAGCCGGTATGTGGAAAATATGATGTTCTTCAAAATGAACTGGAAATTCCATGAGGAAGACCTTTCCTGGCAATTACATCATAGTACAGAAAATTCTGTAATGGTTGATTCCAGCGGGTATAAATTAATATTGTGTGAGAATGATGTACACACTGATGAGGGTGAGGATGGTAATGATGGTGACATCTTGCCACTGTAGAGCTGTTGCCTTAAGCTTATTGGTAGCTTGTTTTGTGGGGGCCCAAACATACCAAGCACTTTAGCTACAAAAGTGGCAATCCCTGTCGCTGAAGTGCTTGGTTTGTTAAAGTGTGCATGTCCTTTTTAATATCCAACATAAGGGTGAGTGGGAGGGCACAAGGACAATTCCATCTTGCACTATCTTTCATTTCAGCCACTGCTGTGTGGCAATGTTTAATAGATGTGCTTTAAACTGCGGTGTCTATGCCGCTGTTCTATCATTTAGTAACCAGCCAGCTCACTGCATCCTTTGGCCAATAATGGTGAAAACAATATTATGAGTAGTGAGGTGGTCTAAAATGACTGTAAAAGACTGGAAATTAATGTTATTGAGGTTAATAATACTCTAGCTTCAAAAAAAGCCCAAATTATAGTATGTGATTTTAGCTTTTTTGTAAATTTTTGTAAAAAATCCAAATCCAAATCCAAAACTAGTCGTGTCGGTTTGCAAATCCAAAACTGGATGACAAATGAGAGCCAAATCCAAATGTGCCACTGCTCTGTTGCTTAGTTTAGCCAGCCACCTCACTGCAGCCTCTGGAAAATAATGGTGAAAGCAATATTGTGAGCTCCGAGGTCAAAATTGCATGGAAATGACTGGAAATTAATCTTATTGATGTTACTTATACTGTAGAAACAAAAACTGTGTAAATATTGGCATTGCTTCCATCCCTGAATCAGGCCCTCTGCTTGCTGCACCTTTAGTCGTAACCATCGATTGCGCCATGAAAACTTGTACCAGCCCTATGATGGAGCAGATTTTCTGTCCGAGTGTTATTTCAATGAGAGTGATTTATTGTCCGTGTATGAAGACACTTTAATGACCTGTCCATAAAATAGACCATCTCTGTGCATCTGAATAGCCACCTCCCTTTCACTGCCCAGGAACACCCAATCCAATTCCAATACATTTCTCCATGCGTGCATCTGAAATCTCAACTGCACAAACACAATCTGGATGCATTCGCTGTGCGACTTAAGTGCTGCACAGAAAAAAATATATTGCACAACTACATCTGACATCAGCATAGCGTGCGACTCAGAATCAGGCCCCCTGTGACGCAAATCCTGATGACTCTACTGGTGCACCAAACATATGACATATAAATTAAAAATATTTATAGGTTGAAGTAAGGTCCTGACTTAGCAAGGATCGCTATTGCAAAGCTGCACCCAGGCAGCTTTGCAATTGCGGTCCTTGCTATTATGCATATGCAGCAGGAGGTGTATGACACCCTCTGGTGCATTTGCATTCACCATGTGTCCACCATTGGTGGACGGTGCAGGGTCTCTGGCCAGCTGAGTAAGCCTCAGCTTATTCAGACTGGCCGGTTTGCGACCCCAGGACACTGCATTGATCAACGCAGATCCTGGGCTGGCCACTCCCGGAAAACGAGGTTGACATGCCCCCATTTCTGCCGCAACCGCCCCCGCACCACCCCTTAAATGCCTATGCCTGTCAATCAGGTAGAGGCATGCAAGGGTCTGCGTGCGACTATGCAGGACCCATTCTGCACACTCGCACACATGTACATGCACTGCTGAATCAGGCCCTATGTTTGATCTTTTCTCATGTGTGCCCATTCTTTCTTATCTTTCATCCCAATATTGCCCGGAATGGATGCGCTTTCAAGCGTTAATATGAAAAAGAAGAGGCTGAAATATCTCTATGTGACCTTATTTTTTAATGTATATTTCAGTGAATTTCTAAACTGGTTATGTACTGATCACATGCATAATTCATAGACATTGTTCAAGTTATAGTTGTAAACTACAGAGATAAATTACTGATGTCAGCCAGCCATGTATTCCCTGATGTACTTATACTCTTTGGAGAGTTGACCTGTTTCACCACAAATCAACATTTCCTGATCAATGGTATATACAAGATTCCTTTTCTCATACTATTTGTTCAAGATATGTTTATTCTTTATTTTGCTATCCCTCTTCTTAATATGTGTTTTACTATGGTCATAGAGTTTTTTTATTATCGTTCTTCATCTCCATGTCTGTATATACCCAGTAATGAACTATGTGTGGTTACAGTACCACCTTCTGTAGCCAATCCGAACATTAGAATGCTAACAGTGGAGTGATTTATTAAAGCAATAGGTACCCACTTTGACAACTGGGTTTATATCATTGGAGGGCAAGTGAACAGAGAAACTGGAAAATGCAACAATTAATTTCTCTTTTTAAAATATAGGGCCGATGTGATTGCAGATTATCCGATGCTGAATCCTGCTGCTGCTGATAGTGGATAGTGTTTCTGGGTGGGTTGAGTATGGGATGCTGGTGCGTATGATCCTGGTTCAGAATCCTGATGCTGGCAAACCAACTGGGTTAGCATACTGACACCTGAAAGTAAGTATCCTATCCCTACCCCTAAACCTAAGCTTCTTTCACCGCAGCCTAAACCTATACCTCCCCCCTGCAGCCTAAACCTAACCCTCCCTCCCCGCAGCCTAAGCCTAACCCTCCCCCTACTCCAACCACTAAATCTAACCCTCCCTCCCTCAGCCTAAATCTAACCCTCCCTACCGCAGCCTAACCCTAACCCTCCCCATAGTGCCTAACCCTCCCCCTAACCCCAATACTTACCATTGGGATGCCGGCGATAGGAATGCTGGCGCTGGAAGTCTGATTGGTGTCGGGATTCTGGCGCTGGCATTCTGAGCGCCAGCATCTCAACTGTCGGAATATGAACTACATCCCTACAGAGGCTGTGGCATTAGCATTACTTCTCAGTACTGGTGCATACAGAGATGCAGCTGCGACGGGATTAGCATCCACCTCTGTATCAGACCCAGTGTTACAATATATTTAATATTCAAATACACAGAAATTAAAAGAATAAAAATCATTGGATAATTAAATAGTGTCTGTGCAGAGCCTTACAGTCTTTTCTGTTATTCTAGTTATGAATTTTGTTATTTTCCCGAGATCATCTGCAATTAATTCATAAAGAAAAAATATTCCATTACTGAGATGACCTCCTATGTCTTTATGCCTGTAGCAAAGTGAAGGGCACGAGATGCCTTAGGCGTTCTCCATTCTTTTATGGGCCACTCTGATTGATTTTTTACATTTGATGTTATAAAAAGAAATGTATCCATGCTAAGTGTCAAACCTGAGCTATAGCCTTGTTATTGAAGAATTAAGTGTACCACTCTTATAAGCAGGGAGTGGATGGCAGATTTAGCCTGGGAAAAACACAGCACTGGGTTATAAGTAATGACTGATGCCTAAACACAGTACCGGTTCTAGACCAAGTGGAATCGAGGGCAGGGGCGGATTGGGAATTTAAAGTGGCCCTGGAAAATATTGGGAAAGTGGCCCTATGTTGACACAGTGAGCAAAAAAAAATAGGTGTGGCCTCACAGCAAGGGGTGTGGCCTCATGTAAAATTCCATGCCTGCAAGCCACTCCCCCCATTTTTGTGAATAAGCACAGGAAGCTTACATGATGTAAATCAATATATTCTTACCTATATGATACCTCTGCAACAGGGAACCGCTGAAGAGATTGATCAACCCTGGACAGGCAGTGCCTTGAGTGACTGTTCACTATTCATGAAGGAGATCACATGGTCTGGAAGCCGAATGTTTGCGTAGAAATAAAACCAATGTCATCATCACGCAACAGAGATTCAACCAGATAATACATAGTAACAGAAGTTTTGGGGCAGGGCAGAATGGGAGTTTCCCTTATCAAACAATTTTATATTAATAAAATATATTTGTTGATTTTGCTCATTTGGTACCATTTGTATCAATAATATGTTGTCTTTCTGAAATTAACTGTCCCTCAGTATTTTCAACTAATCCTACCAGTGGTCCTACCATCCTATTTGTGTGTCTCCAGCACCATCACCTGGGTGTCTCTCCAGAGCCACCCCCTGCTTCTCTCCAGCACCATCTCCCATGTGTCTCTCCAATGCTATCGCCCTGCTCCTCTCCAGAGCCATCCCCCTGCCTCTCTCCAGCACCATCCTTATGTGTCTCCCCAATGCCATCATCCTGCATCTCCCCAATGCCATCATCCTTCATCTTCCCAGCACCATCCTCCTGCATCTCCCCAGCACCATCCTCCTGCATCTCCCTAGTGCTTTCTCCTGTTTAAATGCCTAGAATGGCTGCACACAGGGGAGTTACTGTGTGACCAGTACAGACAGGTGTTGTGTAAGTGTACCCAGTGTGTGACCAGTACAACCAGTGCCCCCTGGGATCAGCCTGTACAGAGAGTTGCAGGCAGTCTAGGTACACCAGCCTCACTCACCAGAAGAACAGGATTTACACAGACATGCTGAATCCGGGCAGTGGGTTGTAGACTCAATGCACTCTCCATGCGGTGACCCGATCTCCCTCCTCCATTTCCGCCGGCATCCTTTTGCTCCTAGTCCCGGCATCAGAGTAGCTCCATTACCAAGCAACATAGTAGCTCCTCCTCCAGTCCCCACAGCAGAGTCCACGGCAGTAGAGTAGCTCCGGTCAAGACTGGTTTCCTTTGGCACTGCCCCTATAGCCTCACACACTCACTGCTCCCATAGCTTCCCACATTCACTGCCCCTATAGCTTCACACACTTGCTGCCCCTATAGCAGCATGCTCACATAATGCCACAATGCAGTGCCCACAGCTCACATCATCCCACACTGCAGTGCCCTTCCACTTCTGGACAAGGCTTCAGTTGCAGTATTTGTCATATATCACTATCTCCTTACTCCTCCTGAACATTTCTTAGACAGTTGTTGCACTAATGTGCTAGCTCCTTTACTGCCCCATCTTCCCACACACACTGCTACTTTTATGTTTTTTAAACTATTTTTAAAATTATATATATGTTCTTGTTAAACAAAGATATATGTGAATAAAAACTATTTATTTTTGGATATTAACTTTTTTGGGATGCTGGAACCCTTGGTCCTTTCAACTATGAAGAGTATACCATAATGTTTGTCCCCTGGTAGATGACAAATCTAAAGATACTTTTTGATAAATGTAGATGCTAATTGTTCAGTGAGTGTTGTCTCAGTAGGAGTGGTGTGTTATGTCTTGGTACTAGTGAAGTTATTGGAAGAAGATTAAAGATGCCTTTTGATGAATGCATTGACTTGGGGTGAGTCCAGTAGTTTCTGCGAATCCATATAGAAAGAAAATATACAGTATACCTGTGTGTGACCAGGTTTCCCTGTTATCTTTTTAATTAGTTGGAGAATATAGGAAATCCTTTACAGAGGAAGCCAAGAACTCCTACCATAGACAGATCCTAACAGCACTTGTGAACCACCCTTTTATGCTTGGCTGTGGCCTTTCAGGCTATGGTGCTCCAGGTGATCATATGGCAATCTTGGTGCAGTTGAACAAGAAGTCACAGAGTTTTGTAATAATGGCAGGATGCACCAGGCAACGCAGGATTACACAAAAGTCTTGTAATACACTTTAGAAAATGCACATACAGTATGTCATGACCAGGGTTTCCCAGCATATGGGACGACGGGTATTACCTGTGAGGGAGCTGTGGCGTGGTCCTTCCGGAAGAGGGGCTGGTGTCTGGCGGCAGGCATTGGCTGTGTGAACTGTTCCGCGGGCACTATGTCATCCTGGCCGGGGTAGGCCTGGTGGTGTTTCCATTCCACTCTGGTATGGGCGCCGCCATCTTGCCGCTGGTCATGTGACTTAGCTGTTCCAGTCCTGGCATGTCACATGCTCTCTATGACCTATCATAATTCTGCACTGGGTACTTAAGGGGGTTCAGGACTTCCCATTGTTGCCAGTGCAACGTGTTTCACAGCGTATGCTGTGAGAGAGTTCCTGTGCTCCAGTAAACCTGTCTGTTTGAATGCTCACCTGTGCTCCTGCTGAATCCCAGCTGCCAAGTAGCATGCACCCCTCTGCCTGCTCTCAGTCTACTGCTGGAAAGATCCTGCACCTTCTACTTACCCTTTCCCTGCCAAAGGACCTGTGTGTACTATTAACCCTGAACCTACACTGCCTCCATTTACCTAGCTCTTTTATTCTCCACTGAGCCATCTCAGTTCAATTCATCAGCTGCTGCTAATCCAATTACTCTATACCTCACTGGATTTAATCTCACCAGTATCAATCAGTGACTGTTTTCCTGTCTGCAGCCTTGCAGTAACCCTTTTGGATTACAAAGACTTTTTATTAGTTCTGCCACTAACCAGACATTGTTTATTATTACTTCACTACAGTTTCTAATCACCATCTTCTTAATATTCTGGACTTTATTTTATCCGTGTACATGTCTGCAAGTTCACCCATTAAAAAAAAACACTTTTCAATGTAAATCTGTTCAGGTGTCTACTCCTATTATCACCCTGGGTCCACAACAAACCCAGGGCCTGATTCAGAGCCGCACGCTATTTGCACTCGCTCGGTCAGAAAAAGGGGCCGGCTATTTAAATTGAGCGCTTGCTGTTTGCGGTCTGTTGACGCATCTATGTCTAAGCGAACGAACAAAACATGCGCTCGCTATTTTGTAAAGATGCCCCCCTGGCCGCTCGCATCCTACGTCATCTCTGCTATTTATTAGATTAATCGAGTACATCGAAAGGTGTCTGCACTGCTCGCAGTGCTTGTGGTAGGTTTATCCTACTGCAATCATGCGAACAGGTCAGGCTAAGAAACAACCAAGTGACGTGGCCGATGACGCTGCTTTGTTAATTATGCACACTCTTAAAATGCCCGTTTTGACAGTTTGGCATGCCTGCGTTCGGATCTCCACTCCCCGTTTTCAAGCACCTTCCCCTGTTACCACCCACAAACGCCTCATCCTGTCACTCAAATTAGCAGGCACTCGCTATTTTGCGAGCGCTCGATTTCCGATCGCACTGACTGGTTAGCGCATGCGCATTATGACCCATATGCATGCGCAGTTGTGCGAACATCGCTCGGAGCGAACGAGCGGCCGCTTACGAGCGGCTCTGAATCAGGCCCTCAGATCCTAACACAGCACACTTGTACATGCAGATACACTTGGAAATGCAGATATGCTTAGAAATACAATTTGAAAATGCAAACAGGTAATGGGCAAGAGATATGATGAGGCAGTTCATATACAGTGGAGCAGGAATTGTGATTAATCCACAGCTGCAAACATGTGGTAAATGAGAAAATGAGCATACAGACAGAAGGGAAACACTGAAAGTCCAGAATATGCACAAAAAAAAACAAAGGTAACCAGTAGCGGCTCCAGAGTGGTCACAGTGGTAGAGCAAATTAAGATCCCGGATAACTGCATAACAAGCAAAGGATGGAAAGCTGGTGAATGGGCCAAGGTTCCTCAGCCAGCACAAAAAAACTGGAGCTTTCGTCACACAAAAAGTCCAGTTTGTAGCAAACAGGAATCCAGAAACATTGATGACCCAGCAATGACTGCTGGATCAGGCCGACTTAAGTAACCATAGGGAAAAAGGGTAAAATATTACCCAACTCCTGGCGCTAATAAAAATAAACGTAAAATTGTCAATCGTGATTAGCTGCAGCTGCTTAGAGTTTTGTGTGAACTCTAAATATATAGACACATGAACAACGACACAGGCACTGCGCTATAATCACCTATGACTGGATATTTGTTTTGTATACGATCAAACACATATTGTATAATAAAAATATTTTTACTTCTAAAAAATGGATGCACAAATTACATACAATATATGAAACACATAAAAACACTTGGACATGAAAAAGGAAACAATTGAATAAATATATAGTAGCAGCATATAAATTCGTATCAAAGAGTAGATCTTCTATTAAGCATGTGTCTAATGATTAGAAACACATCCGTTTCATAGTATCAAATCAAGGAATTGAAATAATGCTGAATATGTCTTTTGTACATATAGTTCAGGGATACTGCATTCTGACACCTGAAATGAGTGATTGATATAGTTGTCTTTATCCTGTAGCTATAAAGAATGATATTCGGTCCTGCTGGCGTCCCAGCAATGTTAGACTTGGATAAAAACCAGGTGTAATGTGAGACTTCTAATGTGTTGTGAAGTCTCCCCGTGGGAGAATAGGTCCGTCGGCACAGATGGAGTTTAAGCGGCAGACATAAAATATCCTTCTTTCCGTATGATTAGTATAGGAGAGAGTTTTTCTTACCGCTATCGGCAGCTGGATGGTAGCGCTCTCCCAAACAGATAAATTCACTGTGGGGGGCTGAATGATAGCGCTTCGTAAGATCAATGTCTCCGCTGTCTGTGATTACACGATCGGCTCCAAAATCTATCCCAGGTACAGGTGTATAGAATGCAGTAGAAGGACTTGGCAGGCAGTGACGTCAACGCGTTTCGTCTCTCTATTACGGAGACTTTTTCAAGACTGACATAGCAGTGGTGAGTGCCGTATTTATCCTTCCGGAGAATCCGCCTTTGTAATTATTTTAATTATGAACAGCTGGGTTGTATTCAAATGAATTTAGCAGCTGTATTTCACAATTCTTTAGGTTTATATCCAATATAAGGAAAAATAATAATGATAATAATAATAACGCTTGCATCTAAAATAACAGTTTGTGATTTAAATGAATGTTATAAAATACTGGAACATAAACATATAATGTAATTAATAATGTTCAAATGATACATGTTATTGTGAAGGAAATAATACACATAAATATATACACAAATATATATACATATGTGTATTATTTCCTTCACAATAACATGTATCATTTGAACATTATTAATTACATTATATGTTTATGTTCCAGTATTTTATAACATTCATTTTAATCACAAACTGTTATTTTAGATGCAAGCGTTATTATTATTATTATTATTATCATTATTATTTTTCCTTATATTGGATATAAACCTAAAGAATTGTGAAATACAGCTGCTAAATTCATTTGAATACAACCCAGCTGTTCATAATTAAAATAATTACAAAGGCGGATTCTCCTGAAGGATAAATACGGCACTCACCACTGCTATGTCAGTCTTGAAAAAGTCTCCGTAATAGAGAGACGAAACGCGTTGACGCCACTGCCTGCCAAGTCCTTCTACTGCATTCTATACACCTGTACCTGGGATAGATTTTGGAGCCGATCGTGTAATCACAGACAGCGGAGACATTGATCTTATGGAGCGCTATCATTCAGCCCCCCACAGTGAATTTATCTGTTTGGGAGAGCGCTACCATCCAGCTGCCGATAGCGGTAAGAAAAACTCTCTCCTATACTAATCATACGGAAAGAAGGATATTTTATGTCTGCCGCTTAAACTCCATCTGTGCCGACGGACCTATTCTCCCACGGGGAGACTTCACAACACATTAGAAGTCTCACATTACACCTGGTTTTTATCCAAGTCTAACATTGCTGGGACGCCAGCAGGACCGAATATCATTCTTTATAGCTATAGGATAAAGACAACTATATCAATCACTCATTTCAGGTGTCAGAATGCAGTATCCCTGAACTATATGTACAAAAGACATATTCAGCATTATTTCAATTCCTTGATTTGATACTATGAAACGGATGTGTTTCTAATCATTAGACACATGCTTAATAGAAGATCTACTCTTTGATACGAATTTATATGCTGCTACTATATAATTATTCAATTGTTTCCTTTTTCATGTCCAAGTGTTTTTATGTGTTTCATATATTGTATGTAATTTGTGTATCCATTTTTTAGAAGTAAAAATATTTTTATTATACAATATGTGTTTGATCGTATACAAAACAAATATCCAGTCATAGGTGATTATAGCGCAGTGCCTGTGTCGTTGTTCATGCGACTTAAGTAAACAGGAGTACTGTAGGTCACTACCTGACACCTGGATGCAGAACTAGCACAGAGGAGCAGCCCCTACTGGTAAACACCAGTACCTCACAGGCTAAAATAATAATACAGAATCCTAACACCCTTTTACTTTGTACTTTACTGTATATACTGTAGATCAACACTCAGGAGTGTTTTTCTGAAGTGTTGGGTTGTAAAACTCTACACTTTTGTTCGCGTTTATGCTCGATATTTAAAAGGGTAGTGCTTTTACTAGCCATGTCTAGCTAGTAAAAGCCCTGCCCTATTAAATATAGGGCGTAAACACGCATAGAAGTGTCGTTGTTTACAACTGGACACTTCATAAATAAACCCCTCACTCTCCAAAAATTTGAAAAGAAGGATCCTCACTCACTATTTCAGTTGCAAAGAAAAGTAGAGGTTTATTTATCAACAGATATAGTTTAGCATCAACAGACATCCACTGGTGAAAGTCACCAAACAGGGAGTTTTAGTGATGCTTTATTTTCTGGCTTGTGACAGGCATTAGGTTGCATAAAAATTAGAGATGTGCGCCGACCCCATGTTTTGGATCAGGATTCATCTTTGTGGTAGTTTGGATCTGTATTTTGTTTTTAAAAAAGAAAAAAAAACAGCTAAAAATTAAGCTATTTTTGACCTGTTAGCAGGCAATCCAAAACCGTAGTTCGGTTTTTAAATACAAATTCTGAACCGCGAGAAGATCCATACTCGGACTCGGTTCAACTCGGAATCCCTAAGTACGTTTGTTGTCAGTTCTCTAAGAAACGACTCACACATCTCTAATAACAATGTGTACAGTTGAAGAAGGCACTGCACTGGTGAAACACCTATTTTATAAATCAATAAAGATAATTTAATCAGTTTTGCATGAATGGTGCTCTATTCTAAGAAAGATAAAAAATGTTTTAATTATTCCCCAATAGTATAACACATGTATACACCAAATTAAAACAATAGATTACCAATATGGGTGGGGATTTTTATTAAAAAATAATAATGGTAAATAGAGGTTAAAGCAAATTATTCAAAATGTTAAATAACTATTAATATTCATAAAAACCCATTTGGAATTGATCTTAATGTGGGACATTACCTAACACTCCCTCAAAAAATTATATTACCTCTCAACATCAGCAATGTTTTATAGATACCTATCATCAGTATTTGCCACTCTCTCCCCTTCCTAACATCCTACAATTGTGCTCTTTGCCCTGATGAACTAATAACTGCCAACACTCTTACCCTTTCTTAACCTACTTACCCTTCTTATGCTGTAACTTTTAGTTACATTGTAACACAATCACCTCCAACTCCCACATCATTGTTTTTACTCAACCACTCACACATTAATAAATAAACAAATAACTGGAGCATTTACTTATAGTTGAAACAGTACTAAATCCAATGGCGTAAGTTCATCCCAGACACCTGGAGGCAAGTTATAATTTGGTATCCCCCGTCACAGCCACTGACACTGTATTGTAGAAATTTGCATGCAGACAGGCTATAGATAGACGGAGATGGCAGCTCATGGTCTGACATGGAGCTCTCCACTAGTGTATGGTGGCTTCTCAGGTGCCAGGTAAGGGTGCCATGTATTGGGCGGCCATGATGGTACACTCCGGATACATAGTTACAGCCCTAAGTGGGGGTGAATATGTTGTGGACAATAGAGAAAATACCCTTTCAGAGCTGGAGTCCGGTGGCAGGCGCCTCCGTTGTCTCCCATAGTTCTGCCCCTGAGTAAATCATTTAATACTGTAGTACTGGTCGAATATGTGGCCACTCTTTTGTTGGTGCACTTTCAGAAAGCATTGGACCTGGGTCTTTAAGAACCTAAATTATGAAAACTATCCTCTAGTTGATTTACTAAGTATCTCCTCAGAACTATACTTTTCCCTATTCCTGTTATATGTGTTTGTCTCTCAAATGTTAATGATTACTCAATCAATGACAGTGGCTGTTTTTCTCCAAATTAAATTTCACCCACAATAGTTAAGCACACTACTAGGTTTCCTTCATTGCTGCAATTGCTTCTCTCAATGGTTTTTTTTAGCTGTACATTGTTTTCTCCTAGGACTGTCTCTCTAATGTATTACACTTCTATATTGGCAGAATGGTTGCAATAACTTGTGTTTTTTAAAATGTCTTTCACAGTTCTGTGTTTACTATTGACAATGTCACTCTGGTGTATTGCAGCTCTGTCATAGCTGAATGCATCCCATAATTTGCATCTCTCAATGTGTCTTTTACTGCACTGTGATTACTATTACCAATGTCTCTTGTGGGGTGTATGTAGAGCACAACTATCTTATTTCCAGATGATAATAGGGATCCACAATGTCAGATCCATTAGCGTGTTGGTAATGTGAGGCAGGTGAGGCAGAGCCTTTCCTGTCATACTTAGGAATACTCCTCAGTTTTTACTATAACAATTCTAAGAAAAATGTAAAAAAAATATTATAAATATCTTCTTTGTATTATTCTAATCATTTTTATAGTCAAAACTCTGGAGTAAAAAGTGTATGGCAGGTGAGGCACTGCCTCCCCAGTCTACCTTTTCCGCACATCCCTGATCAAAACACACCAAATTTCCAGCACTATATACTTCAGAACCTTTGTATAATTCCCACATGAACCCTCGGGTTCATATATGTATATGTAAATCTGGCTCTGATAGTAGCCAGAGACTCCCCAGCCATTATTATTATTATTATTATTATTATCCTTTATTTATATGGCACCACAAGTGTTCCGCAGCACCTTACATAGTACATAGAACTAATAGGTGAACAAGAAACAAGTAACTTACAGTACATTACAGTGCAGGACAAGGACACGACTTATATACATTGCTGAAATAGTGATTAAAGCACTCACAATAAGCTGCCGGGAGTTGGCAGTCCCATGTTAGGTGCCCTAATGGGGAGTAGAGAGTAGAAGAAAATGTAAAGAGATGCACATGAGGGAAGAGGTCCCTGCTCATGAGAGCTTACATTCTAAGGGGAGGGGCAGACAGACAGGCGTGACACAGAAGGGGAAGATAGGAAGGAAAGAGCATGAGGTGGGTTAGGATGAGTGCTGAAAGGCCTTGATGAAGTAGTGGGTCTTGAGAGCCCGTTTGAAGATTTGTAGAGAGGTGGAGTCTGATAGGGAGAGGGAGCCATTTACCTCACAGCACGTCACTAGTGAAATGTTTAGGACGGGTGAGGCACCTCTCTCCCCATTCCTTCCATTTTTAGCATTGATGATTGTACATGTGTGTAAGACAATTAATATTTTATTTAGCTATTGAAGATCAAAAATTGCTCCAGGGTTTATTAATGTGTATTTTTGAAAAATCACTATGTATTTATTTTCTTTCAAATTAACTAAGAAAGAGCTTTACATTTTTTATCTGATGTAACAGAATTTTTTTGTCTTGATCATTGTTAAAAATTCCCAAAGAGAATGTTTTTTTGCAAAAAAAAAAATTACGAATTATAGAGAACTTTAAACTAAATATTTAAAGCACATTTAATAAAGATGAGAGTCCACTATTTTTTTTATAATTCATTTCACCGTCTTAACTGCACTAATTTAGAGCATGAGATCAGTTCTGAGGAAGGATACTGTGAACATATGGGCGTTGCATTTTTTTTCTATAAATCGGTCACTCTGACCGTGACCTATAGTCCTGGCTATAACCAAAAAAATCTTTAAACCACAAGGGGTTGCACTGCTTCCTAATAGCTAGAGATATTATGTATTACTACAGCATTACTACATTATAATAAGTTACCATGGTGAATCCTTGAATATACAGTATATGTATATGGAAAAATGTATGAGCCAGGTGTCTATATATTAAAGGAATCTGCATTAAGTGAAACGTACCAAGTGTCAGGAAGATGTGTGTCTCATTATTTCTCATTTCTTTCTACCTTATTCCTTTGACAATTATAAAAGGATGACCTAGAAATGCAGAGAGGTATTTTTATTTCTCACTGGAAGATTATGGGGAACGTGCAAACACAGTGGTTGAAGTGATAACAATGGCACTAATTTATCTTTTATTTTCTACTCTCTTGTATTAGGACTTTTAATGGACCATCAGAGGATTTCCTGCTTCAATTTTATTTAAAAAAAACAAACTATTATCCTATATTTTCTTATCATTTTGTCTTTATTACACCACTAGGGCAAACCGAGGGAATACTCAATTATATCCTCTAAAATAAAAGATAATTATAATCAGCACAAATACAGTAATTGTCCCTCCATTACCTGTGCTGGATACTTGGTTCATAATAAACGTTATATTTTTAAGAATTAGCCAAGCCACATGTGAGGTGGCGGCAAGAGCTTTATTTGTGGAACATGGGCTTAATTCAGAGATGAATGCAATGCCGAAGCTTATGCGTCTGAGTCACACTGCGCATGCGTCAGGTTTAATATTCGTCATCTCCAAGAGAGGATTTATTTGCAAAGTGACTGAAAGCAGTGACCATTTGTGGACAGCAATGAGGAGGTGGCGACTCAAAAACAGGCATGTGATGACTGTTTTCGGAGAGTGCCTATGCCTGCATCTACGTTCTAGCATGCAGGTCCTGCGCCCATTCTACGCGGTCATAGGGTTACTGAGAAGGCCGATCATCGACTGATCTGCGACCGATGTGTACAAGTTTGCAGTTGCTGCGCATCAGCGTGCAGTATATCTCTGAATCAGACCCTATATGCATATGTGTGTATGAAATAGCATGGGTTTATCTGACAAAACGCAAGCTGAGTACAACTTGTGCTAAATGATGTCCAAATCTGTATGTTACTATCCAAAGTGGGCTGAGCACAATGAGGTACTGTAGGTCACTTGACGGTACTTTGAGAGGTGCTTCCAAAATATATGTGTACTGTATATATACGTATGATGAGTAGGACACGTATTATCATGCATCCAGCTCAAAATTGAGCATTTCCGTCCTGCATACTTCAGGTATATAATAGAAAATAATATCTTGATGGTTATTAAAAATGTATGGTCACAATTATAATATAAAATTTAAATAAATACAAATACTAAATATTAATTAATTTTAATTATTACATTTGCTGCTCTCCCCTATAAAAATCAATTGGAAATATTATTTCCAAACTGAAATGTGAATTAAGGGATGTGAAAAGATGGCTGTAAATAGGGGAATTAATTACTTTCAGTTGGAGGAATATATGCGATTAAAACACAAAGTTCAAATCTTCTGATCAGAACTGTCCCTTGTGTTGTGAGGACTTCTAGGCTTATGACCCAGGAGTCCTACTGCGTATGCACGGACATTGGCCTACACAAGTGCAAGCCGTGCGGGGGCCAGAGGGAACCTTCGGAACCCTCTTAAGGGAACTTTGCATCAAGAAGCCCATAGGCTTCTGTAGGTAACGTCAACTATAGAATGCATTGCCTATCTGGAACAAGCTCTGGAAAGTTCCACTTTGTGCAAGCAGGCGGCAGCTTATATCTCCGATATCTGCTGCTGACCTCTTATGGGGTTTACGGCATTTTAAAGGTTGCATTCCACCCCTACAGAGATAAAGTGGAACATAGGACTTTGATGTATACACTGGGAAAAGTATTTATTGGTGCTACAGTAACACAGCAGTATTGGTATGGGATTAGAGTGTTCTTTGAGTATATAAAACGAACACAAGTAAGTTTTATGTGAACTGTCTAGGAGGAAATAAGAAATGTCACAAAATGGGTGCAGCCAAAAAAAGTTCTATAAATGAGAGCAGCTAATAAATGTGGATATATGGATATATGAAGGTCTTGCGCAGAGCAGAAGTGAGTTGGGAGATATTTTAAAGTGGGATGTAGTGTATATCCCAGTGGTCGAGATGCCTGCCATCGATATACCGATGCCGGCATCCCACCGCCAGGCACAATGCTGACGGTGCTAGCCCCCTTATGATCAGAATACCGGTGTCTGAATCACGACAGCCGGCATCCTTATCGTAAGACACTAGAGCCAGGTAAGTGTTAGCTGCAGGGAGGGAGATAGGTTTAGACACCCCCTAGGGAGACTTAAGGTTAGTCACCCCCAGGGAGGTTTAAAGTTGGAGGGTGGTGGGGTTAGGGTCAGGCAACCCCCAGGAGGGTTAGGTTTAGGGTACGGGTAGGGGTGGTTAGGTTTAGGCACCCTTGGGGGGACTTAGGGTTAGGCACCACGCCAGGAGTTTTAGGGCTAGGCACCATCAGTATTTCAATCCCAATCCTTTAAAACAAGTGAAGAGATGTATGTTGATGTAGTCTTGTATGTTAGTAGATGTATATTTTATTTGTAAACCATTATTTATTTGTAGCCACTGGGAGAGTAGAGCAGCAGTAGAATAATGTTTTATCAGTAAAGCTAGTCTAGTTGCTACTATAAATAGTTGGTTCATGGGAATATTATTAGCACTATTTTTGGAAGAATAATTTTATGTTGGGGAGAAAATCTCAAAGATGAAATGGCAAAAGTCATTTAGTAACATGGGCCAAAACAGATCAAGAGAGCATAGATAAATTTGGGCACCATCTGTAGAGAGAGCTTCTTAACTTTCCTAGAGAAGTGGTTAAGGTAGAACAGAGTAGAGGACTATGGATTGAGTCTGATACTCCAACCAACAGAGGAAATGGACAGGAGGTGGATCCTGACAACTTAACACTTAAAACACTATTTTGATAAATAAGATGAAAACCAGTAGAGGACAGTGTTCTGAGACCTATGAAATGTAGCATTTACATTATTATTATTGTTATTATTATTAATAATAATAATAATAATAATAACAGTTACTTATATAGCACATATTCCATTGTGCTTTACAATTGGGAACACACTAATAAAGCAAGACTAGGTAATAACAGACAGACATAGAGGTAAGAGGGTCCTGCTTGCAAGCTACAATCTATAGGGGAATAGGCATTGATACAGTCAAATCCCCATGAGCAGGTATGAATTACACAGATGCATGCACAGATCAGTGAGATCTGTGCATGCTTGTGTGTGTAAAAGGTGATAAAGTGTTAAAATTCTAAAAACAATTGATGTGGGGGTCCCCCCTAAAAGCACAACCAGCACCAGGCTTTTCTGAGCCAGTCCTGGTTGTGAAAATACAGGGAACGTAGGGACCCCCATATTTTGCACAACTAGCACTGGGCTCAGTGAGCCGGTCCTGGTTTTGGAAATACAGAGGTCAAAAGACATAAGCTCTAGCGGGGATGTACAGTAATGCCGCAGCCGAGGTACCCTTTCAAAAGATAATGTTATTTAATCTATTTTTATATACAGTTAACCCGACACCCATAGGCCAGGGGTGCTGGGGTTAGCCCAGGCCTGAGGTGCTCTGGAGAGGGAGAACCCCTTTATCGGGGTCCCCATCTCCCCAGGGACCCCCAACCTCAGTTGAATAGTGTTCAGGTATAATGCTTTGGCTGCGGAGCCCGGTGAAAAAGTACCCTGGCTGTAGCATTACACCCCCGCTAGAAAGAATCCGGTGCTGGTTTTGGAAAATACAGGGGACCCCTACGTCTTTGTCCCTCGTATTTCAAAAGCCAGGTCCGGCTCACTGAGACCAGTGCTGGTTGTGCAAAATATGGGTGACCCCTCCTTCTTTTGTCCCACATAATTTCACAATCAGGACGGCTCTGAAAAGTCTGCTGCTGTTTGAGCTTTTAGGGAGGGACTCCACATAATTCTTTTTCCAATTTTAACACTTTACAACCTTTTTGCACACAGAAACATGCACAGATCAGTGCATGTTTCACACCTGCTGATACTAAAAATTCCAGCATGAAGCAGGTCTATTATTTAGGGGATTTGAAGCTCAGTTTTGTGTTCGATTTGGACATGGATATGCAGAACCGAACAAGAAATCACTATTCAAAATCGAACCAAATCGAATTCGATTTAGAAAACGCTTCCAAAATTGAATTTAAGTAAATGTGGGTTTTTGACAGGAATTTCAACATTCGATTTCTTTCAATTTCAGGTGAACTAAATCAAACAAAATTGAATGCAAAATCGAACTTTGATAAAGATACCCCTTAGAGAGAGAAATATATGTCCTGACTGACTATAGATCCAAGTGTACAGAATAACAGATACATACTGTACCACAGGCCAATTGTAATAGCCCTTGATATGCGGAAGCTGGCTAAATATACCCGAGGTAGTCATTAGATTTAAAACGGCAATTAGTTTGAAGGCAAAACCAACCTGGTTTTGCTTTTAAACTAATTGCTGCTTTAAATCTACTAACTATCTCACCGTGTTGGCTATTACATTTGGCCCCTTATCTTCACTTTTGTGATTAAGTTAGGAAAAAATATCAAAGGGGAGAAGAAATAAATTAAGTAGGTTGCTGGTCAGTAAAGAGTATACCAATTCATTTCTGATCATATCAGTCTTGTACTTGGAGTAGGAAGTAAGATCTTGGATAATGACAATAGTTTTAGGGGTCAGGGCCAGCTCCAGGGCTAGTTGCGCCCTGTGCCGGCTGGGTGTACGGCGCCTCCTTTCTGCCACGGTGGAGCTGCGCGTGACCAAAATTGAAGCTATGGCCTAATTACCATAGGTCACGCCCCCTTCAGTGACGTAATTTGGGGGCGTGCCCACATGGCACCTCCCGTGTAACGTCAGGCTGGAGGGAGCTGAGCATTTGTCACTAGCTGGGCTTCCACCAGCCCTCTCCTGGTGCTGAATGGTTGCCGTGCGCATGCCCGCAGCATCCATTCAGCCTCCAGGGTCCGGCACCACCACCCAGCTGTGGCGGAGGGGGTACCCAACCTCCTGACCAGACCACACGCAGGCCACTTTGGCCCACGGGGTGGAACAGTGGCACAGTGCTTTCCCACTGAAATCGGAATGTTGGGGAGTGGTGCGCCCTCTATGGAGTGGCGCCCCTGTTCGACCACACTGGTCGAACACCCCAAGAGCCGGCCCTGGTAGGGGTATTAGATGTTTGGGGTTAGGAGCACGAGCCGTTATGAGAGATTGGAAGTATGTTTGTTTGGCAGTATTTGGAGCATTTAAGAAACACAGAATGGTTGTGCACTGAATATATATATATATTATATATATATTAAAAAGAAAATCTTTAAAATAGAACCTTTCCTTAATAACAGGTAATTACACAATAAAAATATATTTATAATTACACATCATAAAGTAAGCACAGCTAGTGGCTGTCATGAAAAGGTACTTAGACTAAGAAGCTTAAATGGTTCTAAATATAATCTACAATTGTGCTCTTGCAAAATGAAATATGGAACAGATCAACAAATGAGTCTATAGAGAGATATTGGTAGCTATTTAAAAGTCCTTAAATTATGGAACCAGTAGTCCCTTCACTGTTAGAATCAGCTCCATTTGATACTGTCCCACTGTGAGGACTATGAAATGGAGAAGCTGGGCTACAGAGATAATCAGCTGTAATGAATATATTGTAAGTTAAAGGTTTGCGAGTCAAATGGAAATATGAACAGACACAAGCCTACTGTAGCTAATAGAAAGCTATATCAAGTGTTTTGTAAAGTACTCTGGCCCATATTCAATTAGAAGCGAATAGCAGAGATCTGCGTAAAAGTATCGCTGATTGCGACTTTTCGCCAGGTGGAAACTTATCTCCGTATTCAATTCCATCCGCTTTTCACGTACGCGAAAACACAGGCCCTGATTCAGAGCCGGACGCTCTGACAGAGCGCTCGCTCTGAATCAGGGCCGTCCCTGCTCCATTTTGGAGCGGCCTCCTGGCCATACGCATAGCTGTGGGTGACCACCCACAGCTATAGCGAGCGGCCAAAATGATGGTCGCGATGGTCAAGACCATCGCGACCATCGGGCTTGCGACGAGACCCTGCGGCAGGATCTCGCTGCCGCAACCCCAAGAGCCAAAAGTACTCCCACTGACATCACTAGTGTACTAGTGATCACTAGTGATGTCAGAGGAGCCGGACCCAGACGGTAGGCGTACCCATGGGAACGCCTCCGTCTGGGCAGCCACGCTCCCGGCACGCCCACCAAAGGGGGCGTGCAGTCAATCACCATCGACAGCATGCCCCCTTTGGTGCAAGACCCTTAACGACGGCTCGGCCGTCGTTATTCGGGTCTCGCGCATGCGCACGACGGAGACTCCTCCATCGTGCGCATGCGCACTTGGGCACCATCGACCCGCTTGCGACCGCTCAGCGCTCGCGTGCGGGTCAGGATCAGGCCCACAATGCAATGTAATTGGCTAAAAAGATCCGCCTGTGAATAGGTGGAAAAAAATAGCAAAATCACTATTTAGGGGTGCAAAAGTGGGGAAACCACTCTGCACCCTTGGGACAGCCCCCCAAAGGATAATTGCGTAAAAAAATAAAAAAGTGAGGAACACCCCAAAAAACACTTTGAAAAAGGGGGCAAAAAAGTGCAAAGTGGGGGTACAAACTTAAAAATTTGCAAAATAGACTTTTGGGGGGTCTGCAAGTATGGGTGAGGTATTATTTTGATTGCAGGTGTGTTTTTTACGTTTGTTACAACTTCACTTTGGCATCTTTTAAATACTGTATGCTAGCACCCATTTTCAGGTACCCCAAATTTTACAGGACTATTTAGTTATTTTCTCCAAAAAATACTGCTTTATGCCATTCTTCACCACTTGTGCTAAGACCCTAAATAGTGGTAATTGTGCGAACTTAACTACCCCAAATTGTTTCATTAGGGCTAATCGGGCACTACTACATTGATCCTCAAAGTTTCCGCATCTTTTTGGGGGTTCAGCCTGATTTTCACGATTCTGACACCACTTTTTGTCTATTCTTACATTGCGTATCTCCGTTTTCGCATCTTTTGGAATGGAATAGGGCGAATCGCTGGTATGTGCACGATAAATATCCGTGGCTAAAATATGCGATGGAGGCGAAATGTCCGGCAGGCGAAAAATTATCGCGGGTGCGAAACTAATTGAATATGGCCCTCTGTTGGCTAAATTAAATCTTTGATGCATTTCTGTCCAGGGAATTTCAATAGGAATCATAGATAGTGGTATAATTCAGGAAGTAATTTGCAGTATGATGCAACCAGACAACACTGTACATTATCAGCTGTCAGGGGACTAGGTTATTATTTATAAGTAGTCAGGAGGCTAGCATTATCAGCAGTCAGGAAGCTAGGTCATTATCAGCAGACAGGATGCTAGGTCATTATAAGCAGTCAAGACGCTAGGTCATTATCAGCAGTCAGGAGACTATGGCCCTGATTCAGAGGCGCACGCTATTTGCGTTCGCTCGCTCTGAATCAGGGTGTCCCTATTTTTATTTTTGACCGGCCTCCAGGCCGCTCATACAGCTGTGGGTGACCACTCACAGCATGTGCGTGCGCCTGGCGATGGTCGCGATTATCGCGACCATCTTGCTTGCGCGGAGACCCCGTGGTAGGGTCTCAGTTCTTGCAAGCCCGAGTGGACTTCCTGCTCTAGTAGAGCAGGAAGTCCACTATTGACATCACTAGTGATGTCAGTAGGGCCGCCCACAAACAGCAGGCGTTCCTTCAGGACGGAGATTTCTCACTTGCTCCGAGGCTCGCGCACGCCACGCATGCGCAATGGCCCACCATCGACCTGAATCAGGAGACTAGACTAGAATAATCATTCTGGTTAGAATGATTATTCCTTAGTGCGATGGTCGGGTTTCTCGTTTTCTTATTATAACCCATGGATGCCTACTGGACAAGGGGACCACTCGAGGTAATAAAGGTGAGTATGTGTGTGTATGTATTTAACTTATACTGTGTAAGGTGTGTGTGTATTTCTTTCAACATTTCTTTACAGGTGAACTACAGGTCCCAGTGGGCCCTTAATGCCCAGCATGCGGGGGAGGCTTGCTGGGACCTGCAGTTCTACTGGAAAGACAATGTTTTATTACTTCTATTTTTACACATCACTCACACAATCAACCCGCCACCCACCGCCCAGGGGTGGCGGGGATAGCACAGGGCTATCAGCCTAGGCTAGGGGTGCCCTGGAGAGGGAGACCCGTTTTTTGAAGGGGTCTCCAACTCCACAGGGATCCCTGGCCTAGGCTGAGTAGCGGTCAGGGCTGATACTGCGGCTGGGGGGCCCGGTGATAGGGCTCCCCTGGCTGTGGCATCAGTCCCCCGTTAAAAAGGGTCCAGGGCTGATTCTGTGATTTACAGGGAGATCCTATGCAAATTTTTCCCTGTAAATCCAGAACCAGCCCTGCTTCCCATAGCCCAGTGCTGATTGTACTGAGTACAGGGAGACCCTACGTCATTTTTTCCCTGTACTTAGTCAACCAGACCTGGGTTTCAGCAGTCCGGGGCTGGTTCTAATTTGGGGGGGACCTCACGTAATTTTTTTTTTACTTTTAACTGTTTAATTACTTTTTCCAGTCAGATACATGCAGGCATCTCACTGATGTCTGCATGTATCTGTGTCAATCTGACCTGCTCATGCTCAAATCGAAAGCATGAAGTGGGTCTATTCTATTGGGGATTTGAAGTTCGATCTGAAGTCCGATTTTGAGGTCAATTTCAAATCGAATGATAGTAAATAAGGGTTTGTGTGTAGGCCTATGTAAAAGTACCAATGTTTTTCCGATGGTCGATTTGAGGGCGATTTGACTCAAAATTCGATTTGAAGTCCGATTTTACATTCGATTTGGCCTTTAGTAAATACCCAAAAGCAAAACTGAATACAAATCGAATGAAAATCGCACCTCAAATCACTCAAAATGCAAAATCGACCTTTAGTAAAATTACCCTTAGGTCATTATAAGCAGTCAGGAGGCTAGGTCATTATAAACAGTCAGGAGGTTAGGTCATTATCAGTAGTCAGGAGACCCGGACCGGGCAGGTGGCACAGGGAAATGGTCAAGAACAAACAAGAAGCAATATATACAATATTAATATTCATACAGTATGGCAGTGTCCAATTAGTCCCGAACATTTTTCAGGCGCTAATGGACCCCTGATGTGTCCTGAAAAATAATCCATGATAAGTGTCTTTTTTTCACAGCCTCACTGGCAAAAACACATACTTTAGGTCCGTGAGTTTATCATGGATCCAGTGTGTTTTCGGGTAAAATATCCTTTTATTTCATTCTAAATAATATAATAGGGCGAGCACTCTGGGCTGTTTCAGTTCATAGAGCAGCAGAGCCGGTGGTCTCTAGGACCCACTGCGGCTCAACAGGAATATTAATCGACATGCACTACTGCACGTGTGCACCCAGCTAGTGCATCATTCCTCCTCAGTATTCAAGGAAATGTACCCTCTAAAGCACACAGCCATCAGAGCAACATCCAGCCCTACATGGTACTGCAAGTACCGTACACCACCACTATTACTAAGGGGCATAGCGTCACTAAGCACTAGTGGTTTACAACATCCTGTCATCTGGTGCACTACAATGCCCAACAATACCCTTACACTATAGGCTGTTCCAGCATTGTTAATGTACCTGTTCATCCCTGCGTCTCTATACCCCCTTGTTGTTCTACCTGCTTAAATAAACCTGAAACCTAGTTAAGCTGTACCACATGTGGATTAACTGCCACCAGCACCTCTGCTGCACAACTCAATTAACATCCTGTATGCTGCATTTGTTATAACAGACTGATGCTTTAAATTTAGCAGCAAACCCGTCAAAATCATGTCGGTTCTGTAATCTCAGAACCTATTGCATATCCCCTAGAGCAGGGGTTCCCAACCACAGTCCTCAAGGCACACTAACAGTCTAGGTTTTAGGGATAGCCATACTTGAGCACAAGTGACTTAATTAGTATCTCAGTTATATTGATTTAACCATCTGTGCAGAATCATGGATATCACTGAAACCAGGACTGTTAGTGTGCCTTGAGGACCGAGGTTGGGAATCACTGCCCTAGAGTGTCCATAACTGTATTGGGCCTCTCTGCCTCTAACTTTGGCATAAAGATATTATTTTTAAACGACCAAGCGGTGGTCAGCTGCCTGTGTACTGTATAAAGATTTATATCTACAGATCTCAAGGTCATGAGCTCGAGAAAACTGCAATACAACAATATACCAAATATTGGGTATGATTCAGAGGTAGATGTGTCACTGACACCAACACACACCTGCACCGCCAATAGTAACCTCTCAAAAACGCACATTGAAATTGTATGGATCTGTCTGCAATATTGAACTACGCTGTGCAGCTCAAACACATGCACACAGGGAAAACATTGGTGGCTTGTCTGCGTCCGACTCAGAATCACCCCTCTGTGGCCTTAATTATATTATAACTATATTAGAAATCACCCAGTACTTATGTGACTGTACGTTACTCAGGCACACTGTTTGTTTCTTGTACAATAGTCTGTATAGCTCTTACTGTTTATCACCAGTATAGTAAACAAAACATCACTGTTAATGTATACAATCATTTACTATCTATCTAATATATACTGTATATTGAATTTCAGAGGTTTCTGTATTTGTATGCTCCAGCAAAAATATAGATACAGTATGCCTACTTCACGTGGAATAAATGTATAATCATCTCTAGTGAGTACATTCTGTTTACAGGATAAATGGGATTTGTCAGTCACAGTATAAATAGCCAAACAGATACTGTAGCCTTGTTATGGGAATGCAGTGAGTACAATACCTAAGGCATAACCTCTGTTTGTTCAGGATATGATTGACTATCAAAATGTTACATTTGGCAGACGCCATTTCCCATAATCACCAAAGCTATCATATAAATATTCTCCTCCCATCCCCCCATGGTGGAACATGAGAAGAGATTATGTTAATGAAGTTTATTTTCGGCCCCGGCGTGCTCCATTTTTCCCAGAACCTGGTTTGTGCATCTGGAAATCGATAACTCAGACTGCTTGTCTAGCGAGCAAGTCCAATGTTCTTAATTTGCTGGTACTGTATGAACAGAAATAAATAAAAAAATATATATAATATATATGTGTATATATAAATATATATATAATTTTGTATATACATCTTGTATGTACATCATATATATATATAATATATATATATATATATATATATATATATATATATATATATATATAATTTTGCATATACATCTTATAGACGAGTAATGGTAATTCATGTACAATACAATTCAATGTACTTTGTGCACTGACTTTTCTGTAAGTATTATCTGTATAAAGCATCCTACAATTTATGGTCACACTGTACAACCAGTTATGCCGCCGTTACATGTCAGGAGAGCTTCCAAATCTGTGGCAGGTCAGACTTTCGGCAAGGGCAAGATGGCCACTCGATGTGCATCGATGTTACCGATATTTATGCAGGTAAGCAATTACGACTGGCTTGTTTTCACCTCTGCTTCAGCCTCTGAATATTCATTGTCATTTTCCTCATATTGAAGTGAAGATGAGAGATAAAATGCAGACTGGCTAATAAGACATTTTAAGAAAGGGGGGGCTGTAGGAGCATGACAAGTTCATTAGAGCTAAATACAAATATCATCATGACAGCAGACAATATAGTGGGATTTATAATTGATGAACTGGTCAAGCTCATCAATTCAACAATAAAGTCACAGGAACAGCAAATTTAATAAATTATCAGCTCAGTGAGGTATGAAAATCACTGAGGAAATAATCAGCCCCATCGGCTAACAAAGGATTTCACAGGGAATTTATACAATGTATCAATATAGTCATCTAGTTGAGTTTCAACTTGTATTTATTATTATTAATAAACTTTTTTTATAGGGTGCTACACGTGGTCATAGCACCGTACAGAGGGCAAAACAATAAGACAGTACAGGGTAAAACAGTACAGTACAATACAGTGGACAAGTAACAAATAGCACTACAAATCTCATCACAGCCACTCGTGCAAGGGGTGCAATGGAAATATTTAGTATAAGCTGAAACCTGTAGCTATTGACATGGGTACATAAAACGGGTATAGGTTGTAGGAGTGGAGTCCAGGGGCAGAGAGTCCAAGGAGGAGGTGTAGAGTGTAGCTGATGTGCAAGAGAAGTAGGTAATGATAACAGGAGGAAGGAGGGCCCTGCTCATGGAGCTTAGAGTCTAAAGGGAAGGGAGAGACCAACAGAAGACATAAAGAGTGAGCCAGTGTATGGGGAGCTAAGGACAGGAGCAGGGGTAAGAGAATTGGAGAGTGCAAGAGGATGAAGTTGGTGACATGGTTAAGTGGTGGATGGATATGCTTTTACTGTATGAACACACTCCTGAGGAAGCTAGGTAACTCTATGCTAGTGAAATGCATTGAGGCTTTACTCTGTACTCCTATGACCAACTGGATTTTTTCTGGACACTTTTGTTTTACATTAATATTATCACTAGCACTGGTAATCTGTGTATTTTATACTTTTATGGACAGCTGGGATTTTTCCCCACTTGAAGCAAGGTATGGTGGGGATTGCATGATGGAATGAGGGAGATCACTCCAATGGTGGGGGCAGCATGGAAGAAATCTTGGATTCTGGAATGAGATGTGGTAACCATAGGTTAGGTAAGGCGGTAGTCATTAGGTGAGAGGGAGTGTGTAAGAAGATTAGGTTGTAGAGAGCTGTGGAGTTAGAGAGGGCCTCGTACATGATGGTTAGGGGAACGGGAGCTCATGAAGGGACTGGGAGAGGGGAGGAAGATGTGGAGCAGCAGGAGAGGAAGATAAGTCTAGCTGCAGCATTGAGAAAAGATTGAAGAGGAGTAAGATGGGAGCAGCGGAGTCCAGTGAGGAGAAAGTTGCATTAGTCGATGCAAGAGATGATCAGTGAGTGGACAATGTTTTTTGTTTGCATCCTGGCACAGGAAGGGTCTGATTTGAGCAATGTTGCAGAGCTGGAACTGACAGGATAGGGCAAGAGATTGAATGTTGAGGTGAAGGAGAGAGAAGAGTCAAGAATGAATCCCAGGCAGTGAAGTTGGGGGACAGAGGAGATTGTGTCGTTGCTGATAGTGATAGAGAGGTCAGGAGGGGAGGAGACTCTAAATAGAGGGAAGACAATGAGTTCAGTTTTGGCCACACTGAGTTCGAGAAAGTGTTCGGACATCCAGGAGGAGATGGCAGAGAGGCAACTGGAAAACTGAGCGATGAGGGAAGGGGAGAGAACAGGAGAGGTAGAGTTGAGTCTCGTCAGCATATCAATGGAAATTGTATAAATGTAGATATTAGAAAAAAATATATAATAGTTATAAATATACTATATATATATATATATATATATATATATATATATAGTATAGAAATCACAGGGGCTCTGCACTCACCATAATAACTAATAATAATAATAGTAATAAACATAATAAACAGTGGGGTTTTAGTAACTAAAACCCCACAGCTTATTATGTGTATTGATATTATTATTATTAGTTATTATGGTGAGTGCAGAGCCCCTGTGATTTCTATTTAAACAATGTGGTCACATACCATGTTGCATCCCAAATCTAGGAATGGTGAGTGCCGTGGATTAGTGATTTTATATATATAGTGTGTATATATATATATATATATATAATATATATACTATGTAGACTAAAGTGATTGGATACTGATGGCAAATAGATCAACAAGATTTTATTGGCATCATAACTTTGTAGGTCCACCACGTTCAGTGATTACTACTGACATCCTTCTTGGCAAACTGTCCACAAGTTCCTGGACAACAGCAGATGGTATGTTTTGCCATTCCGCCTTAAGTACAGTGACCAACTGTGACACTGAAGAAGGTTGAGTCAGCCTAGAACGCACCGTCCCTCCAATTCGTCCCAGAGGATCTCAATGGGATTGAGATCTGGACTCAATCCGTGTTACCAAATTTTCTGTATAGCAGTCCAGCATCGCCCTAGAAACATGACAGGTGGCATTGTCGTCCTGATAAAAACATTTGTTGATTCCGTATAACTGCCACAATGTAGAGAGCACAGAGTTATAGAGAGCATCACTATAATTCTCAGCTTCTCAGAGTTAATGTGACCATGCATTGGACCCATGCCAAACCAGCTGAAACGCGGGGGTGTCCAATAACTTTTGTTTACATAGTATATATATATATATATGTATACATATATGAATAATAAAAAAGAGTGTAATACTATACTGTATATGAGATGAACAAACCCAGTAGGGACAATTAATGGAATTAGAATGTAAATGAGAAACATTATACAACCTATATATAAAAAAAACAAGTCTTAGAAGGAAATTTACTATACAACATTTGTAAGGTTTGTAAACCAAACAATTTACTAAGGGCAAAACCGCACATCTCATGACATCATACAACACTGCAAGGTCTAAAACCACAATTTTTTGGAGACATTACCATGACAAAAAAACATCTGTGGACTATGAGCCTGATTCAGTTAAACGTAATGCCGATGTTTGCACAGTTTATTGATAGCGTCAAGGTACATTACTGTAGTCACTCGCAGCGACTATTTACTCGCAGTGCGATTGACACTCAGAGCATTTGAGGGAGTGACGACGAAGAATGAGGGCATGTGGCGACCGTTTTTGGTGTGTCACAGTTTGCATCTGCGATCCTAAACACAGTGAAAGTGGCCCCAGCGTCTCAATACACACGCCCATTCTCAGAAACCAGGGGCTACTCTGAACAGGGCCGCAACTAGGGGGGACTGGAGTACGTGTGTACCGGGTGTCGCATCAGGGAACAATAGCCCCTGCATCCGACAGCACTGCAGCACCCGGCGCTGCAGGGAGGCTTTATTTGCCGAATACCCACTGTGATTTTATTACCAGCAGGCACCCGGCTCCTTCCCTGCAGCGCAGCGGTATCCAGAGGCTGGAATTCTGTCTTGAAATCCAGCTTCCGGCTCCCCCCACAAGCACTATGGGCGAGACGTTATGACGTCTCTCCCATAGTTCCAAGGAGCAGCCAGGCGGACTGGATGGCGGTGGACGCAGGAGCGGGGTTTAAGGTAAGTATTGTTTGTTTTTTCCTGTGTAAGTGGCACTACAGGGAGCTTTACTATAGGGGCACTGCTGAAGGGGGAATTACTATAGGGGCAAAGCTGGAAGGGGTATTACTATAGGGGCACTGCTGCAGGGAGCATTACTATGGGGGCATTACCTCAGGGGGTATTACTATAGGGACACTTCTGAAGGGGGCATTACTATAGGTGTACTGCTGCAGGGGGCATTACTATAGGAGCACTGCTGCAGGGGACATTACTATAGGGGCAATACTGCAGGGGGCATTACTATAAGGGCACTGCTGCAGGGGGGGCAATATGTGTAAATTGAATTATAATATGTGGCATTATGTGTAAAGGGCATTATAATATGTGGCATTATGTGTAAAGGGCATTACAATATGTGGCATTATGTGTAAAGGGCATTACAATATGTGGAATTATGTGTAAATGGCATTACAATATGTGGCATTATGTGTAAAGGCCATTACAATATGTGGTATTAGGTGTAAAGGGCATTACAATATGTGGAATTATGTGTAAATGGCATTACAATATGTGGTATTAGGTGTAAAGGCCATTACAATATGTGGCATTATGTGTAGAGGGCATTACAATATGTGGCATTATGTGTAAAGGGCATTACAATATGTGGCATTATGTGTAGAGGGCATTACAATATGTGGCATTATGTGTAAAGGGCTTTACAAAATGTGGCATTATGTGTAGAGGGCATTATAATATGTGGCATTATGTGTAAAGGGCATTACAATATGTGGCATTATGTGTAGAGGGCATTACAATATGTGGTATTATGTGTAAAGGGCATTACAATATGTGGCATTATGTGTAGAGGGCATTACAATATGTGGCATTATGTGTAGAGGGCATTACAATATGTGGAATTATGTGTGGAGGGCATTTCAATATGTGGTATTATGTGTAAAGGGCATTACAATATGTGGCATTATGTGTAGAGGGCATTACAATTTGTGGCATTATGTGTAGAGGGCATTACAATATGTGGAATTATGTGTAGAGGGCATTACAATATGTGGTATTAGGTGTAAAGGGCATTACAATATGTGGAATTATGTGTAAATGGCATTACAATATGTGGCATTATGTGTAAAGGACATTACAATATGTGGCATTATGTGTAGAGGGCATTACAATATGTGGCATTATGTGTAAAGGGCATTACAATATGTGGCATTATGTGTAAAGGGCATTACAATATGTGGCACTATGTGTAAAGGGCATTACAATATGTGGCACTATGTGTAAAGGGCATTACAATATGTGGCATTATGAGTAAAGGGCATTACAATATGTGGAATTATGTGTAAAGGGCATTACAATATGTGGCATTATGGGTAAAGGGCACTACAATATGTGGCATTATGTGTAAAGGGCATTACAATATGTAACATTATGTGTAAAGGGCATTACAATATGTAACATTATGTGTAAAGGCCATTACAATATGTGGCATTATGTGTAGAGGGCATTATAATATGCGGCATTATGTGTAGAGGGCATTACAATATGTGGCATTATGTGTAAAGGGCATTACAATATGTGGCACTATGTGTAAAGGGCATTACAATATGTGGCATTATGTGTAAAGGGCATTACAATATGTGGCATTATGTGTAAAGGCCATTACAATATGTGGCATTATGTGTAGAGGGCATTATAATATGTGGCATTATGTGTAAAGGGCATTACAATATGTGGCATTATGTGTAAAGGGCTTTACAATATGTGGCATTATGTGTAAAGGGCATTACAATATGTGGCACTATGTGTAAAGGGGATTACAATATGTTGCACTATGTGTAAAGGGCATTACAATATGTGGCATTATGTGTAATATGTTTGTTCTGTTGATATTTGTAATTTTAATAAAATTATTTGGACATTTGACATTTGATGGTTTTATTTAAAAAACCTTAGCTAATATTTTTAAGGGATGGATATTAAACTGATGTCAGAAAATGCCAGTTTATGATGGGTGGGGGGGCGCTAAATTACTGACTTGCTCTGGGTGACAAAAATCCTGCTCTGAGCAGTGATAATGGAATGACCTGTGACCGATGCGGCATCTTTGTACGTAGATGCTTGGATTTGCAAAGCCACAGGCGGGCGACTCAATACAAATCAACGCAGCTGCGGCATTTGCATATTTTCACGCAGCATCTGCGTACACAGACGCAGCCACGGCAGCATTAGAATACATCTCTGAATCAGGCCCTATCTCACCTGCCAGAGCTGAAGAAAAAATATATATTTAATTACGGTGAAAATAAGAATTGTCCACAATATAATTAAAATGTGCCATTAGCATGATTATATAGAGCAGGTAAAATGAGAAAAGTCCTTCCCGCATGAGCTTACAGTCTATAGCAGAGCAAGGATTATGCTAGTATGAATTAAGAGCATACTGTATGTAAAGGCTATGAGGTTTGATAAAAGTGTAATTGAGTGAAAGTGTAGTAGTATTAATATGCCCAGAGATGGGGGCATTCTAACACCCAGTTTTCATCCTGACATCAATAAGCTCATGGGCCCCCACATTTTATGCAGTACATTGTTTATTTCTTCTCAAATGGTATGCCTTGTTGGGTTACAATATTATCCCTTTGCATTTTAGCATTGCATTAAAACGCGTATAGATTTGTCATAAATACCTAAGTGTAGAATCCGGCTTTTGGCTGTTTTTTAAAAGTGAATTTAAGCCACAAAGTTTTTTTTATTTTTGCTAGGAAAAAATAAAAAATTAATTTGCTTTTATATCACTCTCTTGGTATGTCAATAAAAAGAACACTTTGTTGCCATATTGGTAGATAGTCTTTGCTGTATGAGGAGACATAACTACTGGTATAATTTGAGTGGCTACAAATAAATAATTACTGATATTGTTGTTGGAATGTGGCCATCGCAAGAACTGCCGAAATGGGCTCTGCAGCAAAGGGGTTAATTGAAATTGTATCTAACATTTATTATCTGTACTTATAAAGGGCTGTGATAATAAGCTATGTGTGTTCTTCAATCAAGGTATCCCTGTGCATGCTCAGAAGAGGTGACTAATGTACAGTATGTCATGTGGTGGTTTTGTTTGCTATGTTTGATTAATGTATTTAATGTATTTGATCTATTTTAGATTTAATTAGTGTGCCTCCAATGTTATGGAACTATAACCTGCTGCTGAGGCACATTACACGAGGGCCCTAATTAATGATAAAGTGATATTAGGCAGGATCTTCATGTGAGGGTTTTAGATGCCGCCATGGGCCCAATTCCATAATCGTTCCACAGAGACACTTCCCGAAATGTTTTAATCATCTCTGGTTATTAAGCGGTCTCTCAGCATCTACAAACAGTGCACTACAACCTTTTTCCATCTATAAATATAACGTACGCAGATAGTCATTCATTACTCTGGCTGTCCTCGTAGAGCACTGCTCCACTGACCTTTGCTCCAGCTTACTTATCTTTCACAAAGATCATTTTTGCCATTTGTGCCCTTTATAGAAGACCTATGGTTGGACGATTATTATTTTGAACTCTTATGTTTTATGTAGAGATGTGCGGGTTCGGTTCCCAGAGAACTGACATCAACCAAATTTAGGGGTTTCAAGTCAACCTGAGTCCGAGTTCGGAATCACTTTTGGGTACCGAGTCGACCCAAGTCCCAGGTTCGGATCTCCCCGTAGTTCGGAAATCGGATTTTAAAACTCAACTTGGGTTTTGGATTGCATGTAAAAGGTCAAAATTACATATCATTTTAGCTGTTTTGGAGTTTTTTAAATACAGATCCAAAACCAAAAAATTTTATTGTGTTTTGCAAAACCAAGACCAAAAAATGAAGACGAATCCAGATTTAAAACCAAAACACTGGGGTTGGAGCACATCTCTAGTTTTATGTGCAAAAACACTAACTACCATAAGCTTCCTATTACAGGTTGAGTTTCCCATATCCAAATATTCCGAAATACGAAATATTCCGAAATACGGAATATTTTTAGCATGACTGAGATAGTGAAATCTTTAATTTTTGATGGTTCAATGTACACAAACTTTGTTTTAGGCACAAAATAATTACAAATAAAGTATAAAATGACTTATAGGCTATATGTATAAGGTATATATGAAAAATAAATGAATTTCATGTATGTACACAAACTTTGTTTGAGCCACAAAATTATTAAAAGTATTGTATAAAATGACCTTCAGGCTGTGTGTATAAGGTGTATATGAATCATAAATGCATTCTGTGTTTAGATTTGGGCCCTTTTCCTAAGACATTTCAATATGGTATACAAATATTCCAAAATACGGAATATTCCAGTATCCAAAAATAGCCTTGGTCCCAAGCATTTTGGATATGGGAGACTCAACCTGTACTAATACAAATTATATTTCAGGCTGTTGATTGGGTTGTAGCCATAAGCGAATATGTAATACATATTTATAATGAGTGCAGGGTGTGCAGTACACATAGGCACTGGAAAGATGGCACCGTGGAGGAGGAGTAACCTGCTTGCCGGAGTAAGGCAAAATGCCTGGTTGGGAGTTGGAGGCTCTGCTCAGTTGTGGGGGCCCACTGAACACGGGCCCCCTCGGGTATTTATATGCCTCTGGTTGAGGCCTACTGATATTACAAGATTGAAAAACAATTTTCATATGCGTTAATTGCGACTAAAGAGATTTATTGATAGGTGCGATTAACTTGATCATTTTTGTGATGTTAAGTTATTTGTATTATTTGGTCAGTCTGTTACTAATAAACGTATATGTCAGATACAGGTGCCTTATTATCATTTGTGTACTTTGATTCAGATCTGTAACCTCCCGTTACATGTGATCTACCCCATTCCTGCACTCCCTGCTATCAGGCATACTAATCTTTGTTCCTGGAGATCCAATCTTTTTACATAAAGAGTTCATACCAAGGATGACTATTACAATGTACCAATGTTGTATAGTATATCAGGAAAGCCAATCATGGAGTTAGATTACTGTTATCTTTATGATACTTGCTAGAATAATTTATTTGTAACTGACATCTATTGTTACATGAAACCAGTGCACTATAAATAAAGCTACTAAATAAAATGAATATATAACCAAAGCTTTCACTTGGATTTTACAATGGAATCTCCACACATCGGTTATTGGGGGAGGATTACCGTGATTGTAGAACACACAATGATTATATAATTGGAAAGTGCATAGGGAATCCAAAAACAGTAACTGGCTGTATGACATTGCAATGAAGTGGTCAAAACAGTTTAAGGTTGCAATTGAACATGAATCTATTAATACACAATATAAAATATAAATACTGTATGTGGAAGTAAATGGCAATTATGACTCAACATGATTATGATTACACAAGCAATGAAGCACCCACCAGCAATGAATCACACACCAGCCCTGCTCATATCCCTCTCCTGCACCAACTCTGTCAGGCAGTGATTAAATCATCACTAGCTATAAAGAAGGTACTGAGGTTCTATTTATAAAATAATGCAATTTTGCAGTGATAACACACATTCTGTATTGCTGCTTACCATAGCAGTGCAAATTGTGTTACTGTTGCAATCTAAGAAAACGTATCCAAGTAGCAATGATTGGCGTTCTGTCACCCAACCACAATGTACCTTCCCTGGACAATTAGGAATATGGCAGTGTAATTTTCCTATTGATTTTCTACTGCGTATGAGCTAATCTTCAGGACAAATGGTGGTCTCCCCATTTTCCTAGTGATTTTTCCAATGCGGGCACTGGACAGAGGTAAGTATAATGTATAAGGACAGTGTGGGCCCCTGTGGACCCAGAGGTCCAAGTGCTCCACACAACCTGCACCCATTATAATATGCCCATGACTGAGACCTTCCCAATCATATCAGGCAGCACATTTTGCCTTAGCTCTGGATGGTTCATAACTGAGCCCAAAATCATAACCCAAAACACTGCCAGGGAAAACATAATCTATACTATCACTATAAAATACAGGACAGTGGCTAGCTGTGTCCAATTCGCAGCAGTCCAATACTTGAGGTAGGATGTGGCCGCCCTAGAAAAATTGCCTTCCTGGATTTCTTTTCTGTGGTTGAGTTACTTATCACAGCCTGTACTCAAACAAGCCCTATGCTTCTCCTCATTATGTAGTCCCAGTCCAGATCTCTCTACTGTGATTCAGACAAATGCTCCTTGCCTTATCCCTACATGTCACCCTTCTGCCTATACTATAACTTTATCTATACTGCTGTCATTGCAAGTATGCTATTTCTGGCACATCTGCCAAGCAGGAATTTATTGGGATGACTAATTAGAATTATACCCATTATCAAGAATTCAACCAGTTTAATATCTATCTGAGTAATTTCTTTGGCAGCTGGTTTAGTGTAGTTTGCTGCTTGTGCCGTTCATGCTGGATATTTAGGTCTAGCGATAGTATAGTGTAGAAGTGTCTGTGATAATTGCAGGTAGAAACTGCTTACATAGCAACTAATTTAACTGCAGACAATAGATTTATCTGTGACAACACGCTTGTCAGGTATAAATGAAGTGGAACCCAGGCCATCTATGTGACGCGTGAGTCGCAAAACCAGAACTCATTTCAAGTTGTCAGCTGTGGGCTTGAACAGATGACTTTAGGGATAATATTTGCTTTAGTATTTCATATACAGTACAGTAAGTGAGAGAAGAGGGCAGCATCCTACAATGAAGGGGAAATACAATTGAGACATAGAATGACTATAATAAAAATATAAAATGTAGAATGTGCAGTATTAAAATAAAGATCTCTATTTATAAGTGATTAATGATTAACATAAAAAGTATATCAGCCTGTGTTAGGGAGCTGCCATCAATTTGTGAAAAATAAATAGATCCTAAAAATGCAAAAAAGGACACATTTATGCAGTGCAGTTTTCTCGGTTAATGTTGCCGAGTAAGCTGTGACATGGGCTATCATGAGCTAATGACGGTAATGGCACATTTGGAGGCATGTTCATAGAAGGTAGAAATACAATGTTATGCATAGCCAACAATGTACAAAAATGGAATACACATTAAGCATGATATAATTTCAGATCAACACAATTAAGACTTACAATCTAATAGAAAACTATTCTACAGTATGTCTTTAGTTTGTTTTCAAAATACTCCCAGCTGCCAAACAGACATGTTATAGTTAGATGGCGACATGAGAGTTTATCAAGGACATGGTCATAGAACATTGTTTTGTTAGATATTCCCTACCTAAATTCTCCTGCATAGCTACAGTAAATGCTAATGCCTCATTTTACTAATAAACTGCCCTTAGCCATTTAATAGATCAGTGGTGAGTTCATCTCCTTTAGTGTAATTTGATAAACTGTTTATACCAGCCATTTAATAGATCTATCTTTATGAAAAAGTTTAACAAAGTATTGGTTACTACTATACAATCATCAGAAATCTTGAATGGTACAGTACATCCAGATGGAGATGAAGCATGATTGTCCTCTGCACTAATCTGATCAAACTACTCTTCCATGGATTTGAAAGAACATCCCTCCTCAGTAGTTACTGAATCAGTAACTGGTTAGGGGCCCCATTTAATAACGATAGTATATGCCGGCAGCATATTTTGTTTAGTATTGTTGTGATACTGATGTGCCCAGCTATAGCGTGGCATCACAGTGCTATCTCTCACGCCACGCATGGCGCGCCACACACCACGCCATGAGTTGCCCCTCAAAGAAAGTTTAGTAGTGAAAAAAGTCATTACGTGTAATACAACATTTTGCCCACCAGATGTCACTTTTCCTAAACTACATAGCGCATGCGTGTGATTTCATTACGTGTAATACAACATTTTGCCCACCAGGTGTCACTTTTCCTAAACTACATAGCGCATGCGTGTGATTTCCAATGTACCGTACGGTATGTTCTGTATCACCGCCCGATGATTGTTTGACAGAAGCGGTGATTCGGTACACTATACAGTATTACAGCGTTTTCCACATGGAATCAGGAATGTACTGTATAATAAAGCGGTAGAAGAATGTCTAATCCAGTTTGAAATCATTAAGCTCTGTATTATCCACTGACTGTGCGGTTGAAATCATACTGTGTTTGCACAAATGTAAATACTGTCGGCACTGTCCCAGACTTAGACATTAGACTTTACAATCTACAGAACTCTAGTAATGTGTGAAGCGTGTGGCCTAGCGGTCTAATGCCTAGTCTCACTGCTTCTCCCCTCTACTTGTTCCGTGGGTTTGAGACCTTGAAAATACAGTATTTTTTTTAATTTATTTTTAAAATCTTCACTTAAAATATTCAGTATTCAATACAGTACATGTGGAGCGCATGTCTGCCCAGTGCTTCGGGAGTCAAACAGCGAAACTAGGATTTTTATTATTGTACATACAGTACTGTACCTTAGAACGCAAACTTGCGTCAATGCCGGCGCTGACATGAACGTGGACATTATAGTAATTTATTATGACCATCAAGTGGCAATGGGCCCTGTTAAAAAGACTGGTTTCTGTATAGCAAACTGACTGCGCGTTTAAACCGCAAAATTGCGTCAATGTCTGCGCGTGCCCAGTGGTCGGGTTTTAATCACAATGGAATGTGTGCCGCATGTCCAGTGGAGCCAAGCCATACATTAAGTAGCGCTATTTTATGGCGCATGTCCAGTTGTCTATATTGCTAACAGTACTGTTGAATTTTCACACTAGTGCCATTCTGCACTGTCCGAGACTTACCGCACAGTATACACAATAGTAAATTCATGACTTCATAAGGTGCTACAGTAGTGGACTAACAGCAGTTTGTAGGGCAGATGCAGAGCGCAAACTTGCGTCAATGAAAATGCTGTCCTAGACTTGGAAACTTTAGTAATTTAATATGTTTAGTAACTGATAGTTGACTGTATATAAGAGAGGGGTCTCTATAGTACAAACTGACTCCGCATTTAAACCGCAAAATTGCATCAATGTCAGCACATTTTGCGTTGTGGTAACTTATAGCCAGTTCTGATGGGTTACTGTACAAATAGGATCTCTGGTGCGTGCACAGTGGCGGGGTTGCAATGCATTGCCAGTGGTGCTGCGCCATAGCTATACCCTTATAGCGCTATGGCTATGTACTGTACGCCATGGCGTACAGTATGGAATATCATACTGTACAGTAGCGGGTCATGATTCACACACAGTGAAAGTGTGTTATTATTACTCTGACTGTGTAATAATAATATTAAAAATAAAAAGTGTAACCTTGATTGTCTAATAATCAATCTATTGTACAAAAATCAATCTATTGTACTGTAGATGTGCCCAGCTACAGTACTGTAGTTTGTTGCTCCATATGGTATACCGCATTGCTAGTTGCGCGCTACACTGTGGCGTATTGAGTCTCATAGCACTGCGCATGCCCAGTTGTCTGTATTATACGGTACTTATAACTGTAGTTGTAGGTACAATATGGTAGACATTGTAGTGATTCCCTGACTCTAGGAACTACAGTACAGTAGATGCAGTAGTCTAGGGGGCTAATGCCTAGCCCTACTGCATCTACCATTTTCTTGTCCCGCTGGTTCGAGACCTTTAAAGTACATACTGTATACGGTAATTTTATTTTGTTTTAAATCTTCACTAATACATTATCCAGAAATTCTGGTATTTCTATGCCACAGTACTTTATGACAAAAAAGTGTAACCTTGACTGTGTAATAATAACAAAATAAAAAGTGTAACCTTTCAAGCTTTGAACCCGCAAAAGGGTTGTACAGGCAGCGTAATGTATTGGTTTAATTATTTACCATTACACTACAGCCGCCTGCAATACCAAGGTTGCACCTGGCTTGAGTGTTTCCTACAATACTGTACGTCATCGTATCTCAGGCGCATGCCCAGATCTACTGTATACCCATGTAGCGCTTTTTTTTTTTTTAAGTCTTCGCTACTTTTGTTCAGTATTGTTATCCAACCCTTACTAAACTCAGTACATTTTATATATTAGGGGGTAAATGTACTAAGATGGGAGTGCTATTAAGAAGTGATGTTGCCCATAGCAACCAATCTGATTCCAGGTATTACTGTACAGTATCTTCTAGAAGGTGCTACTGTAGATAAATGCTAAGTAGAATCTGATTGGATGCTATGGGCAACATACAGTACAGTAACTTCTTAAATAGAACTCCCATCTTAGTAAATTTACCCCTACAAGTTTCACTTTTTCCCCCCAATTTTTTTTCTTCAGCCCCCAAAATTAAAGTGAATTTTTAGTGTGTTCTGAATTTTTTTTAAAAAAGTTACGCAGTTTACAGTACCTCTAGGGGACGTTGAAGGCTTCCCGCAACATTGCACCCACAATTCAACAAATTTTTCCGCCTGCTATTCATACAGTAGGCGAAACTTTTCACATACTGTTTTACTGTACATTGCATTGACTTCCCGCCTACGGTAGGCAGAAAAGCTTTCAAATTGAATACAGCGATAATTTTACGCCTGGCGAAATGACGTACAGTAATCTCCGAAACTTTTTTTTAGCCAATCACGTGTTTTTGCTCCAATGGGTGAAAAAGTGCCAACCAATGTTCTCCCAACTGTCATCTCACAGGCTGTGTTTGAAAAATGACAGTTGGGAGCTGATTGACTGACACCTTATCACTTTTTTATCACTTCTCACTGTCTCCTAACACTGCTTAGTACAGTAAATACACCCCTTGGAGTGAAAAGACGAGACCGGCTAAAAAAAGTAAATAGACCACCCCTAAATTAAAACGTTCCTCAGTGTATACAGTACTGTATGTCTACTGTACTGTATTCTACTGTAAGTGCCCGGCAGCTGTGAAATCACTGTGATGGGCAACAGGGATACTGTACAGTATATGACTGTGGGCGGCAACCCCCATCGGCCGGCGCGCCCCTGGTGAGTGAAATCCTGGCCAATAGGACGATACACCCCTGCATCTGTGTGTTATTGAGTTTTTGTACCTTTTTAATGACAGATGCACGTGTTGGGTCTCAGGCACACTTTAAGACTGAATTACATACAGTACAAACACCAATTGTATAAATTAATGAAAATTTTTATTTAACCTACAGTAACATGCTTTACAGAGGGAGGGGGGAACTTCTTTAGCTTTCCACCCCCGTAGTCATCTACTGTCCCACGCTTCTTTCTTCTGCCGCTGGCATGTCCTGGAGTTCCAAGCTGGACACGGACATGACTACTGTACAGTACCTAGGAGGAAAGAGATGACGTGAGAACAGTCCTTCCTCAATGCCAACCGATACGCCCTACTGGACCGAGGACAACACAAAAAGATTAGGCTTTTAAGTTAAAATCATCACTGGCACTTTTGGCCTCAGATGCAGAGTTTCACCTATACCAGGTGCAGACTCTACCGTGCATCAGAGTGCAAGGTCCACTGTACGCCCTGAAGAAAGGAGGATAGGCAGAGACAGACAGTAAAAGACAGACACAGGTTCTCACTGGAGATGCTCTTGTTCTTCCTCCTGCTTGATCCCACACACCCTGTACTGTAGGAGAGAGAATACGCCAGGCAGGGCCCTTTCTTGCTCTAACAGTGTCACACTAATCCACTTCTCCACATTAATATATGCCCTAACTAACCAGACTAACAAATTTATTAATAACTAATTTGTATTATAATTAAGCCTGGTGGTGAAATACTGTAAGCAGTGCCCCTAGGCCCACAGCCCATAATATAATGATTTAAAAAAAAATACATGAAACAAGACAGTATTTGGGTGCCCCAGATGGAGGTGAACACCAGCTGTCTGAATACGATAACAGAGCACTAACATTATCAAAAATGCTTTTCTCACCTTATCCTGATGTCGAAGGGACAGCCGCTCCAACCATACAGTAGATGTACAGTAGAAGCCTGTCTCTCAATTCACGGTGCACCCACTACTGTACAGTACTGTATGTCTGCAACTATGGATGTGGATGTTGAAGCAGCCACTTCTACTTTACTGTATATGAACTAAAGGAACCTGAAAACTTGAAACATCTGCATTACAAACGGCAACATCAAGCGCAGTAGCAGAAACTGGCAGCTGCAGCACAATCTGTGACGATGCCAATGTGTGCCTTGGAATAGGGGGCAATGTACAGTAAAAGTAGGTGTAAGGAAAAGAGGAAAAGTATGAAGTACACTACATAAGGTACAGTAAGGGAAAGTTATTGTAGATAAAGAGCTTATAAAATAAATTAGGAGAATACTGTATAATGTAGGGACAGAAGGCACAACCACAATACTGTACATACAGTATGGACACAGTGTACAGTACAGTACTTAGCAGTCCGGATCACAAACTGAAAAGAGGAAGTTAAACCCCTTCTCCACATTACTAATTATATACAGTACAGTATAAGCTACATAGCAGTTGCTTGACCGTTTCTTTCGATGACAACTGGTAAGACTGTATGGAGATGATCAATATAATTGTTACACTGGGCTCGTGTCAATACTGTTCTCCAAAACTTTATCCCATCCAAAAGTTCCTGTTTAGTTGTTGGTTTCACATCAGACCTGATGAACCTCTTCAACTGGGCCCAGACCATTTCAATGGGATTCATGTCCGGTGACCTACAGGTAAGTAAAAAAAAAATATTCAGTCACAGTACTGTACTTTAGTAAAAAGTGTACTAGAATAATTACTGCTCGGTACTGTACATACTTTTTGGTACAATAAACAGTTAATACAGTACTATAGGACAATACTCACTCTGGTGGTGTGCGTTCCCAATTTATCCCTCTCTCTTCCATGAATTTTGCTGAAGCCGAATGTTTGGGATCATTATCCTGGAATAATCGATGTCCTGATTGAAAGCATTTTCTCACAAATGGCACCATACAGCAATCTACTATTTTTTCTTGGAAGAAGGTCTTATCCATGATGCCTAAAGAGATGATAAATTGTCAGTAACAAGCGTACACTGTACAGGACTGTAAATAATTTTTAGAACAAACATTACTGTACTGCACCTTCAAAAATATAGATTGGTCCTGCACCCCAACGAGATATACCTCCCCATACATGGACCTTTAACGGATGCTTCGGACGTGGTTTAAGTGAGAGATGTGCATGGTGTTGGAAGGACAGTCTTGAGAACCTCTCGAGAGAAACTGAAGTTTCATCTGTGAAAATGACGTCATTAAAATTCTCTCCACTATCTATCCACCGTCGTGCTTGTTCAACTCTCTTTACTTTATTAACATCCCTTATCATGGGATTTATTCTGTGGAATAAAAACAAGTTTTAGTTTACTGTCATGTAAAATCAGTGCATTATTAATATACAGTATATATATATTTTACAGTATGTACAGTACCTTGTAGGGCCAAAAGTCCATCCCAGTTCCTTACGCATCCGTTTGATGCTGGAACAGGAGATGTCCAGGTCACATTCTGCTTTTAGAATACGTTTGATTTGTGAAGCAGTACGCTCATCATCCTCACAAGTCAATTTGTGCACAATCTTTTTGACGCTCCTACGGTAGAACACATACAGAGCATATAGCAATTATTGGACAGTTAGTGTTGAAATTGGAACACAATACAGTAGCAATCTAGCAACATACAGTATACTGTAATAAAAAAAGGTTGATGTAAAGTACCTACCATGTGCATTTAGAAGGAAATCTATATCTGGTCCACGTTCTCTCAAACGCATGATAGCGCACAGTCTGTAAACTAACAAGAACACCACACTCTTTCAGCCAGGTCTGGATCTGTCGTGTTGTTTTGTGTTCTTTTTTCATGCTTGCAATTATCTTGCTGATGGCTTTGCTGATTTTTGCCATGTTTGATGTAAAGAACAAGAGAAATACGTTACAGTACTGTTGCTGAGTATACAGACTGAGTACAGTATACAGTACAAAAATTAATGTTCAGTATCTTAAACACAGGGGGGTATTACATTCTTACTGTACATCAGCCGTAACATGTGTACACCGGTATATACTGTACTGTACAGTATAACCAGCTAGTAAATTTCATTTTGCAGGCTGTGTTTAATAAATGATAGTTTTGAGCTAATTAGTGATATATATTTCCCAATTTAATCTCACATCAAGCTTTCATACAGTATGCCCCTAAATATGCAAATATGCACCTACCGTATGAAGGAGACAAACAGGACAATAAACACAGCAATATTGCTACTGAAACTAAGATGGCCACCGAGCAAAACAAGATGGCGACGGTCACTCACGGGAGACTATGAGGGGCAGCGGGAGGCTAGGGAATGATCGTTGTGTGTGTGATAGTTACTCCATACACAAATAAGCCTCCACGGGGATGGGTGAAGAACGGGGCATGCCGAGGCAGCGGGACGTTAAACACAGCAATATTGCGACTGAAACTAATATGGCCGACGAGCAAAACAAGATGGCGGCGTTCATTCACGGGAGACTATGAGGGGCAGCGGGAGGCTAGGGAACGATCGGTATGTGTGTGATAGTTACTGGATTCACAAATAAGCCTCTACGGGGATGGGTGAAGGACGGGGCATACCGAGGCAGCGGGACGTTAAACACAGCAATATTGCGACTGAAACTAAGATGGCCGACGAGCAAAACAAGATGGCAACGGTCACTCACGGGAGACTATGAGGGGCAGCGGGAGGCTAGGGAACGATCGGTATGTGTGTGATAGATAGAGAGAGAGAGAGAGAGAGAGAGAGAGAGAGAGAAGAGAACAGTGTAGAGTAGTGTGTACTGTACTTACTCCGAAAATTCAGCCCACTGGGCCCGGCTGCTGCCGGTGGTGGTGGTGGTGATGGCGGCGGTGGCGGCGCTGCCGGGGCAGGGGGGGCTTCTCACCCTGTGGGGAAAAATACATGTCGTCATTAAGGAGAATTTGAAAACAAGAGTTCAGACCTCTATTCCAAATTGGAGATGGATTACGGTACAGTACTGTAGATGGCCTTAGGGAATTAGCTATTGATTAAAATACAAACCAATACAGTATACTGTAGTACAAAAACTACTGTAGTCTGTGAAGCTGGCATTGGGCCCAACATAAAACAGTATGGTACTGTACTGTACTGTATATAAAAAAATATACAGTCCAGTAAAGTACTGTATGACCAAGTGGTGCAACGTCACACATAGGCTATGTGGGTGGCACTGTCGCCACCCCACGAGCTGTACAAGATGGCACATGTGCATGACCTTGGAGCCCGAACCCAGCGGAGGACCCCGCTGAGGACTTTGCGAGACCTCGCCGGAGGGGTAAGTACGGTATGAATAAATACAGTACCAGTGGAATTTTCGTTTGTATCACAGTGATACCAAAGTAAATTTCCCCCTGGTATTTCTGTTCGTTTGTAAAGGGGGCACAGAGTGAGAAGTGAAAACATACCAGCCAATCAGCTCCCAAATTTCATTTTTCAAACACAGCCTGTGAGATGACAGTTGGGAGCTGATTGGAGACCCCTGAATCTGTCCATGACGTACAGTAATAATGTCAGACTTAAAGGGGGCAGGGCCAGCACAGAAAAATAGCGTGTACAATACTGTAGGTTAACATAGATTTGGTCGACAGAGATTAGAATGGTGGATCAATCAACTTGCCTTTTGTTACTGTAGGTTTATTAATCAAACAAGCCATGTCGACCAATAGTGTGTAACCCTTTAGTCCATGTACAGTACTGTAGATTTAATCAGCCTGTCAATCAAATGTCTGCCAGTCATGTCAGTATGTGGTAACAACTGTCAGTCATCGTCAGATACTGTAGTATTCAGCACCCTACAGTGCAGTGTACAGTAATGTAGAGTATGTCAGAGTCGTGCATTGTACTGTATTCATTATTGTACAGTATACTGTAATTCATGTGATTATACAGCAATGCTGTACTTACTTAGAATTATTCGCCTACGTATTCGCTCTAGGCGAGGCCTGTCCCTCCGAAGCAGGTCACTCCACCTGCGCTGCAGTGAGCGAACTCGGCGCCGAGCACCATATAGGCGATAGATTTCCTGGCTCGTACTTCTGTAGGCGAGCTCTTTGTCTTGGTTTGTGGGGAACGCTTGGTCCCACAACTTAACCAACACAAAGAGCTCGCCGGACGAGTAGCGTCTTGCCCTCATAGAAGCCATTTTGACTAGCCAGTGACGCACGTCGTACATCGCACGACGCACGTCGACACTAATTCAGTCGTTACGGCAGGCGTCTGTGGTGCACTGTAATGTAGTCATAACCATAGTGGCAAAGTAATGTGGGCATCACGGGATTGAAAAGTTTCTAAAGTCATGAAATCACTATCACTACATTGTCACAAGTTTGTGGTGTAATGCTATACACAGCACCGTCAGCCCTGTCTCTCATTCTAGACAGTAGATTCACTAGCAGTTTCTGCAGTTATAAAATCACTATTCTGTGGCACACTAGTTGTCCTAGCAGACGGGGGATGGTGTCCTTAGCAATGGTCACAATTCGTAGCACTTTTCAGGACACTAGGGCAGAGCTGACTGCTTACAGTAAATGGATAAACAAAGCTTCCTTTATTATGGTAATGTGAGGCTCTTTGCTTGCTTTGGGGGAAGGGACCTGATGCACTGTGTATGACTGTCGTCCCACTGGGCATGCGCCAGAAATCCCATCGCAACCCTCCTACTGGGCATGCGCCCGCCAGAGATGGAAATGCAACAGAATACAATACTGTACCGTCTGCAGTAATACAGCCAACTGCGCATGCTCAGTGATAGCATAGCGCTACATGGCGTTACAGTATGAAATCACTAATCATTGAAATACAGAGCCCTCTCTGGGCACTACAGATCCCATTGTACCCCCCTCCATTTCTAATCCATCGCAGATGGCTGACAGCCACCATAGCGCCAACCGTGTAATACAGAGAGCTCTCTCTCATACAAATCCCACTACTACCGTACTTAGTGTGCAAGGTTGGAGCAGCATCACCAATGTCATAAGTTTGCGATGCAACGCTATTTTGCGCTTCAAACGCACAGTCAGCTTTGAACACAGAGTGCTCTCTCACAGACTGAAACCACTCTCAGACACAGTCCAAGGGACGTAGCCATAGTGCACAAGGCTGAGACCGCATATGCGTTGTCGCATGTTTGCATTTTGGGTGCACAGTTTGTGATGCAGAGCCCTGTCTCACATTCTAGACAGTAGATTCACTAGCAGTTTCTGCAGTTATGAAATCACTATTCTGTGGTGCTAAATTGTACGGCACCGTCAGTTTTTAATATTCAGTACAGGCACATTCATAGCGGCACACTAGTTGTCCTAGCAGACGGAGGATGGTGTCCATGGCAATGGTGACAATTCGTAGCATTTTTCAGGACACTAGGGCAGAGCTGACTGCTTACAGTAAATGGATTAACAAAGCTTCCTTTATTATGGTAATGTGAGGCTCTTTGCTTGCTTTGGGGGAAGGGACCTGATGCACTGTGTATGACTGTCGGCCCACTGGGCATGCGCCAGAAATCCCATCGCAACCCTCCTACTGGGCATGCACCCGCCAGAGATGGAAATGCAACAGAATACAATACTGTACCGACTGCAGTAATACAGCCAACTGCGCATGCTCAGTGATAGCATAGCGCTACATGGCGTTACAGTATGAAAACACCTCTCTGGGCACTACAGATCCCATTGTAAACCCTCCACTGGGCATGCGCATGAAATCCCATTGCAACCCCTCGAAGCAGACAGCCACCACAGCGCAGACATTGACGAAAGTTTTGCACTATTGAAAGAAACACACAATCTGTTTGTAATGTCTTACTTTTAAGCAGCCTTTTACACAACAACACTACAGTACTACAGTACAGTACAACACTACTAAAGTAGTTTCACTATAGTGTCCAGAGCAGACAGTGACAAAAAAAAAATATACGGTACGGTACAGTATATTCTTTTCCAGGGATCGAACCCGGGACCATAATTCTACCAAAGTGATCACCTAACCACTAGCCCACACGACAGCTACAGTGAACCACAGAGAGTGGCCTCATCCTTGTGCACTCCTCCCGCTGCTGTTTTTTAATAAAAAAAAAAATTGTCATACTGTAATGCATCCCATATCAGTGAAAGCTGTGCGTGCATCTCATTAATCTACAGTATCGGTTATACCGTGACAACAACTCCGGCAACTTCTCTACTATTCAGTTACTGCACCGTACAGTATGTACAATACAGTATGTGCAGTAATTTGCATCCTGTTATAAGATGTTACGTACGGTACAGTACTATATACTGTATATGTATATTATGCGACATTAAAAATACAGTATGGGTTGTGCGTACATGCAAATGCTGTGTAGGTGATATCCATCAAATTTAGTGTACAGTAAGTTTAACAGTATGGCATTCTGTACAAGGCATTCAGTACAGTGGAGCACTCGCCACCCAGCAGTTAAGCACTATATTACATGCAATTACAAAAGTGGAGCACTCGCCACCCAGCGGTTAAGCACTGTATTACATGCCGTAGCATATCCTTCGTTGAAGAATACCACGGTATTCCACAAGTCCATGGCGCGACTCAGAGGCCTGCACGCCACGCCACAAGTCCATGGCACGACTCACGCCACGCCATGAGCAACAAAATAGCTGGGCAGATCTTTACTTCCGAATATGCCGCTGGCATTTAAGAAGACTTATCTGTCCAGTGTGGTCCAGTGGTGTCCCCCTCCTCCATGGTGTCCTCTGCTGTGATGCCAGTAGCTTGGTCCTTCTGGTGATGGGCTACTGAATAATCTGCATGCATGACGGCCATCTGCCATGCATATTGTGGTTCAAACCGATGGGGACTTAGCCAAGTCTAGAAGGCTTCATTGAAGCTGAAAAGTCTTTGCTGGGTCCTCATTACTGGCTTCAGCGAAGCCTTCTAAACGGATGTCATAACCCCTGTAGTGAGTGCTAAAGGGGTTTGAATTCATTCTTAAACAGAGCCCTAGGCATTAGACATGGGAATATACAATACTTGTGGTGATGCTTCAGCAAAGACAATAGGTGCTCTGGTAGGCAATATGGACCAGTGACGTGCGGTAAGATATTTGGCTGGGGAGGCACTGGCTAGTATCAGAGCCAGGTTTACACATACATATATGAACCCAAGGGTACATGTGGGCATTATACAAAGGTGCAGCAGTATATAGTGCTGGAAATTTGGTATGTTTTGATCAGGGATGTCCGGAAAAGGTAGAGAGGGGAGGCAGTGCCTCACCTGCCATACACTTCTTACTCCAGAGTTTTTTCTATAAAAATGATTAGAATAATACAAAGAAGATATTTATAATATTTTCTTTACATTTTTTTTAATCATTTTTGTAGTCAAAACTCTGGAGTATACCTATGTATGACAGGAAAGGCTCTGCTAACCTGCCTCACCTCAACGCACATCACTGATATGGATTGGACTGACCCTGAGAGAGGTGTAGGAAGATGGGATTAGAGCTACACTACCCTTATATGACTATAAAACCATGGCAAAAAAATGTGGTGAAATAAATTTAATATAATTGTTTTAAAGGATGCTGACATAAAAAATGAGTATGCGAAACATACTGTAAGTACAAAATCGAATACTGATGCCACAAGTCTGGAGCATCATATTAGACAGAGAATAAAGGACTAATGCAGAGATGGCTCTATGTCTGATTAATGTATTGTATTTCCGTACTGTAAGGAAACAACTTCTAAATGTAATTTTATAGACTGTGCTAGATAAATGACAGAAGCTGATTGGTTGCTTTGGTTAAGTATTCCACTTTATCTCTCTCCAAGGTTTGATAAATCTCCCCCTATGTGAATCAAAAAATGTGTAGGCTTACATTAGTATGCAGATTTGGTTCTATGTTCAGCTTGCAATGTCTTACTACTAGAGACAGTGCCAGATTAAGGTACACATGGGCCTGGAGCTGAAATTTATAAAGGGCCTATTGTGTGCCGCTGCAGGGGAGTGTGACAAGCGCCGTGTCGGTGTGACTAGTGATGCGGGGGCATGACCAGTGTGGTGTGGGTGTGGTCTACACAAGGAGTCTGGCATGTGCAGTGGGTGTGGCTAACTCCATAGAGGGCATTGCTATTGTCACCGTCATATAATACGGAAAGCATCTCGGTGACTGCCATAAAATGCATTGAGAATCGCTGTGACCACCATATACAAATAATACAGAGTGCATTACAGTGACCGCCATATAAAACAGAATTGCAGTGATTGCCATACAGTATAATACAAAGAATGTCAGTACACGTCATATAATACACCAAGCGTCAAAGTGATTGTTATACACAGCTACACACCATGGTCCCTGCAGTGGAATAAATCAAACAACAAGCTGCTGGTAGATCTATCTGTCTATACAGAGACAAACGCAGGATTTCTAGAGGGGGGGGTTCCACATTATGCCATTAAAGTGGGCATGACCACCATGCAAGGGGGTGTGGCTATAATTTTAGATAATTTTAGGCCACAGCTACATCAAATATGATACCTTAATCTGAGTACAGACACAGGGGTCTACTTACTAAGCAGTGTTAGGAGACAGAGTGAAAAGTGATAAGGTACCAGCCAATTAGCTGCCAACTGTCATTTTTCAAACACAGCCTGTGAGATGGCAGTTGGGAGCTGATTGGCTGGCACCTTATCACTTCTCACTCTGGGCCTGATTCAGACCCGGTCGCAAGCGCTGAATGCTCGCAACCGGGTCGATGGTGGCCCAGAGCGCATGCGCAGGATGGAGCCGGCTCCATCGTGCGCATGCGCGAGACCCAGATAGCGACGGGCAATCCGTCGCTCCGGGTCTCGCACCAAAGGGGGCGTGCTGTCAATGTTGAGTGACAGCACACCCCCTTTGGTGGGCGGGCAGGGGGGGGGTGGCTGCCCAGACGGAGGCGTTCCCATGAGAACGCCTACCGTCTGGGGGCGGCCCCACTGATGTCAGTGGGAGAGCTTTCGGCTCTGTTTGAGCCGAAAGCTCTCTGGGGCTTGCGGCCACGAGACCCTACCACAAGGGTCTCGTCGCAAGCCTGATGGTCGTGATGGTCTTGACCATCGCGACCATCATCCTGGCCACTCGCATTAGCTGTGGGTGGCAAACCACAGCAAAGCGAGCGGCCAGGAGGCCGCGCCATAAAAAAAAAAAAAAACGCCCTGATTCAGTGGCCGACTGGCAGTCCTGCCGACCGAGCGGCCAATTTGGTAGGTGTTTCACACAATACATAGATAAGACACTCACTTCATTCTGTCCCAGAGCAGGTTTCACTTCTCCCTGCACCCCCAGACCTCGACAAACCAGCAGGCACTGATTCTCTGCTCTCCTTCTCACGTGGACTCCCATTCCTTGCACACACTCGCCTCTTATTGGTCCCTTGAGCTGTTATTAGATGCCGGTATCTCCGCTCCTCTTGCTAAACGCTGACTCCTTCTTATTCCATTCATTGCCCATTGGCAGAGCTGCTACCAGCAGACTGACAGCAGAGCCCTGCAATCTGCTGTGCTGTGAAAGATGCCATCTCAGGCTGGCTGGCACAAAATATTTTACTGCGGGAGCCCACCTGCCCCATTTAGTGACAGCCCAGTTCGCTATACCTTGCCGCCTCCTTGTTTCACTGCCTGTCCCAGAATGGTGGTGGAGCATAAAGGATCTGAGGGGTGGAGCTACGGGTGGTTTGGGGGCGGAGCTTCATATTGCATGTTGAGAAACTTCAGTCAGTCCGGCCATGGCGGAGCTTCGCACGGACCTGTGAGAAGGCGGGGCTTCAGATGGCTCAGGTATATCTGTGTGAATGGGTGCTGCTTGGGTGGTGACAGGAGCTTAGAACGATATGAGGGGGCGGAGCTTTGGGTGATTTCAGGACGGGGATTCAGAATCCATGTTGAGAAGCTTCAGCCAGTCTGGGGGGCGGAGCTTCGGACAGACCTGTGAGTAGGCGGAGCTTCAGGCGGCTGGGGGACTGAGCACTTTCTGTGTGAATGGGTATTGCTTCAGGCAGCCGGGAAGTGAGTGATTGGGATGGTGACAGGAAAAAAAAATCCTGTCAACACTGTCTGAGAAAGCTGTGGGCCTATTTCCATGGGTGGGCCTGGAGCTGTAGCTCCACCCGCCCCATTAGTAATCCGGCCCTGACTAGAGAAGCAAAACAGAGGATGGTAAGCGTAAGTAATGTAAGGGCATTTTGCTGTAATTACCCAAGAGGTAGTCTTAGAAAAAGACACATATACACCAACCAGGAGGCGTTTCTGTTGTGTATGCTGGAGGGTCAGTGCAACAAGATACAATGATGATGATAGTGATCAGCACTAATTGGATGTTTGTGGATTCATCTCTCAAGCTGATAGTGCTTATTTAATTGTAGTGTGGTTACTACATTATATAAAACTATGGCCCTCATTCAGAGCCGTACGCTCTGAGCAGAGCGCACGCTCTGAATGAGGGCCGGGCTCCATTTTCATGGAGCGTCCTCCTGGACACTCGTATAGCTGTGGGTCACCACCCACAGGCTATACGAGCGTGCATTGTGATGGTCGCGATGGTCGAGACCATCGCGACCATCGAATTTGCGAGCCGGAGCCTGCGGTTGAGGTTTTCAACCGCAAGCTCCGGAGTGATTTTGGCTCTATCAGAGCCAAAATCACTCCCACTGACATCACTAGTGATGTCAGTGGGCCGGCTTTTGACGGGAGGCATTCCCGTGGGAACGCCCCCGTCAGGGAGGCACGCCCCTGGCACGCCCACCAAAGGGGGCGTGCTGTCAATCAACATTGACAGCACGCCCCCTTTGATCGGACACAACGAGCGAAGGACTTTCCTTCGCTCGTCGCGTCTGGCGCATGCGCACGACGGAGCTCCCTCCGTCGTGCGCATGCTCAGTCCATAACATCGACCCACTTGCGAGCGGACAGCCGCTCGCGAGTGGGTCTGAATCAGGCCCTATGTCCGTATAGTCACATTACTTAATTAATATTTCCATTTGGACTGCAGCAGGAAAGTAATGTTAAATGGGAAAATAAGAGATGTTTGTATTTAATATCATTTCCCTTCATCTCATTTATTTTGTATTTGAACATCTAATTTATTTTGTATTTGTATTATGTATTTGTGTTTGTATTTAATTGTAGTTTACATGGTAAATGGGAATTTGAAATTTATTAATAACACTTTCCAAGGCACTACTCTCTGCTGTTTAGATGACACTGCAATACATTAGGAAATTGTGTAGAAATAGGTTTATGTGACTTGTGCATTTACTATTAACACTGTCATGACACAACTCAATGCTTTCTTAGCACAGCATTTGTTGTTCCTGGCGTATATATGAGTCTTGCCAGCTGGACGTATTGGGCTTGATCCATTCCCGAGTCGCATGTCATGCCAATTTTCACGCAAATGATCCATATTTTTCAATTGCGCATGTGTCTAAGTCGCTTCTGTGCTTTAAAAAAAATAGACAACAGTCGCTAAATTATTTCTGAAAATGCTTTAACACTAAAGACATTATATACTAATAAGCATTTGTGTCTATAGAACTATGGCCAGTTCAGCAGCTCATATGAAGGTCATCGTAGTCTTCCAATCATTACATTTGTATATTTGTTAGGCATATGTGATTTGGTTACCTTCGGTTTCTCGCAGAAGGCACGACAGTATGGGATCGAAGCCAGAACATGTTTTCTTCCTGGAGAGAAACGTCTTATGCTTTCTCATCACTTAAAGATTTTCAGTGATGTTTTATCAATAAAAAGACATCTGCAATGGAAAACTAAGATGTCCTTAAATGTCACTCCTTAATTTTATTTAGTTCAGTATTTAAAAAAACCCTTCTTCCACTGTGTCATTAGCTCTCTTGCATTATAAGTTAAATGCCGGTGAGTTGAATTAAATTAGTTTCTTAGCTATACTATTTGAAACACAAAAAAATGGTCACTACCTAAATCATAGCATGATTAAAATGGAGATATTTACCTAATATATGGTGCTGTCGGTGAAGGTGATATCCCTGGTGGTATGCTAACTCTTCAGAACATTTTTACAGGACCACAGCACACACCCCCTGTTACCCTTATGCGCACGTTTACAACAGAATCAATCATCAAAAGGTCAAGCTGGGATATGACAGTAAGTCAAAGATTACCAGCTTGGTTGCAAAATCTCAAACCTTTGTAGTCGCTTAGAGACGTAATGTGACCTTTCCTTTTCATTGGGAGTGTCTATTGACTTTTAGATGGTAAATTAAGCCCTACAAGTAGTCATGAGTAAAGATCTCACTTGTAGGCACCTAAAAGTCAAGTCAATCTATTTGCCTTCATAAACACCATATTGTAAATCTGTAATAGTGAAGGATAAATCCAGAATAATTGCTGTGGACACCAAGTCAGTAGTTGGTGCTGGTTGGCTTCTAGGAATTAGCTCCGTATGGACCAATGACAAGACTTGGAAGCCTGGTACCCTGCTATTTGGGCAGTAATCTACAGTATTGCATATGTCTATAAGGGAACCTCACCAATCCCACTTTTTACACAGGAGAAATAGCAGCACAGACTGAATGATTCCAGTCATCACAATTAGATTTACTCTATCTTATAGGTCAGTGAAAAAGTTTCAGACTTTTGAAACCAATTTGTTCAGATTTTTTTTTTTAATGTTTGTTTTGTGCTTTTAAACTGTGTTGTTTTGTTGTTGTTTTTTATTTTGTTTTTGCTTGTGAATCAGAAAACTGAACTATTGGTCAAATATTGCTCCAATTGTCCCATAAACTGAACCATGGAATATGTGGTTATTTCTACTTCACTCTTTGAACCATTAGGTACTGAGCAGACTACAGGGTTAGGATAGTTCTCTGCAAATGTTGAAAGTAAGTATTTTGCTTTATTGTTATTATAAGGTCTATAACTTTCATCATATCTACTTTCACTTTGCATATATTTATATTTACAACTCCAAATTATTAATAATATATAAATGCAATAAAATTTTGCAATCAATAGGGGTTTTTAGCATAATCTTGGCCAAGGTTATGGGCCTACCCACCATATCCAGGTAACCTCTGTAGGGTAGGTCCCTAACATACTACGATTCAAATCCAGTGCGCAGGGCACCCCCAAACTAGCCTAGCTAAGCCGCCCCAGGGCACCACCATAGTAAGAAAAGTGCAGTGTGAAAGAGATAGTTAGGAGCAGCTACTGCTGCATATAAAGAATGCAAATAAAGAGTTAGGTACATATACAATAAACAAACAGTGAAGGGTTAAAATGTTTTATAAAAGAAAAATGTGTTATAATGCGGTGCCCTGAAACAGATCAACAAAGGCAATCCGGGGGGACCCACGCCCCAAAAATGAACAAAAGTTGCACTACAGTGTATAAAACTTGTAGGACTTACCTATAATTTTGCCTAATACTAGTGTGCATATTCATTACAAGACTCCGTGCTTTTAAACCAATAAGGTAGGGTTGCTAATCCAGACTGGGGGCGTCTTCTTTCCCTCAGGTGTGCAATAAAGCACATTAAATGGAGTATATGGGAAAGATTTCTGAACTGCACACCCAGAATATATATATATTTATATATATATATATATATATATATATATATATATAGAGCAAAAAAATGGAGCACTCACCAGAATTTGTAGGATGATACGAGAGGTTTATTAATCAAAAAATACTTCATACCTCAGGTCTATGGCTTGAGGGACAGTCTCAACGTTTCGGTCCTTATGGAACCTTCCTCAAGAGGCACAACCACACATATTTTGCATCAGGGCAACCAGCCCACCCAGAAGCCATAGACCTGAGGTATGAAGTATTTTTTGATTAATAAACCTCTCGTATCATCCTACAAATTCTGGTGAGTGCTCCATTTTTTTGCTCTATATTTGGACGTTCAGTTCTGGATCAGCACCCCAGTGGTTGAATTTTGCTTATGAAGATGAGAGTGCGACCCAACAACTTATTATATATATATATACATATTATATATATATATATATATATAAAATAAAAAAACTCAGCACTCACCATGTTTAAACTAGGGGTGAGCGGGTTCGGATTTCTGAAATCCGAACCCCCCCGAGCCCCCCCGATCCGAGTCCGATCCGAGTCAGGCTCGACTTTTCCCGCCTGACTCGGATCTGAAATCGAGGCAAAACGTCATCATCCCGCCTTCCGAGTCTCGCGGGTTTTGGATCCTATATAAGGTACCCTCTTCGGCGCCATTTTCTCACTCGGCTGTGGACAGTGAAGAGGGAGGGTGGGAGTTAGGGCTGTGTAGTGTAGTGTAGTGTAGCTGTTGTCCACTACTTCAAAGTCCATAGGGGCTGGCTGTGTTGTGCTGTGCTGCTGTTGTTAATAGGGGCTGTGTCCACTACTTCAAAGTCCATAGGGGCTGGCTGGACTGTGTTGTGCAGTCAGTTCTCCATAGGGGCTGTGTCCACTCCAAAGTCCTGTGCAGTGTCCCAGTCCTAAAGGGGTGCTGTAGTGTTGTCCAGGGGGTGCTCTGTCCATCAGGGGTGCTCTCCCCAAGTGCTAAAAAAATAATATATTTTCTGTGTTTGTGAATTGTGTGTGCAGTAGCCGCACGTGCATCAACAAAGTAGTGCCAAGCGTGCGCCTGTGTCATAAGTAAAGGGCCGGCTGGCTTGACCGTTAAAGGGTGCTGTAACCCCCAAAGTACACTCCAGTCCAAACCAAAAAAAAAAATATTTTCTGTGTTTGTGAATTGTGTGCGCAGTAGCCGCACGTGCATCAACAAAGTAGTGCCAAGCGTGCGCCTGTGTCATAAGTAAAGGGCCGGCTGGCTTGACCGTTAAGGGTGCTGTAACCCCTGAAAGTACACTCCAGTCCAAACCAAATAAAAAATTATTTTCTGTGTTTGTGAATTGTGTGCGCAGTAGCCGCACGTGCATCAACAAAGTAGTGCCAAGCGTGCGCCTGTGTCATAAGTAAAGGGCCGGCTGGCTTGACCGTTAAAGGGTACTGTAACCCCCAAAGTACACTCCAGTCCAAACCAAAAAAAAAAATATTTTCTGTGTTTGTGAATTGTGTGCGCAGTAGCCGCACGTGCATCAACAAAGTAGTGCCAAGCATGCGCCTGTGTCATAAGTAAAGGGCCGGCTGGCTTGACCGTTAAAGGGTGCTGTAACCCCCGAAAGTACACTCCAGTCCAAACCAAAAAAAAAATTATTTTCTGTGTTTGTGAATTGTGTGCGCAGTAGCCGCACATGCATCAACAAAGTAGTGCCAAGCGTGCGCCTGTGTCATAAGTAAAGGGCCAGCTGGCTTGACCGTTAAGGGTGCTGTAACCCCCGAAAGTACACTCCAGTCCAAACCAAAAAAAAAATTATTTTCTGTGTTTGTGAATTGTGTGCGCAGTAGCCGCACGTGCATCAACAAAGTAGTGCCAAGCGTGCGCCTGTGTCATAAGTAAAGGGCCGGCTGGCTTGACCGTTAAAGGGTGCTGTAACCCCCAAAGTACACTCCAGTCCAAACCAAAAAAAAAAAATTTTTCTGTGTTTGTGAATTGTGTGCGCAATAGCCGCACGTGCATCAACAAAGTAGTGCCAAGCATGCGCCTGTGTCATAAGTAAAGGGCCGGCTGGCTTGACCGTTAAAGGGTGCTGTAACCCCCCGAAAGTACACTCCAGTCCAAACCAAAAAAAAAATTATTTTCTGTGTTTGTGAATTGTGTGCGCAGTAGCCGCACGTGCATCAACAAAGTAGTGCCAAGCGTGCGCCTGTGTCATAAGTAAAGGTCCGGCTGGCTTGACCGTTAAGGGTGCTGTAACCCCCGAAAGTACACTCCAGTCCAAACCAAAAAAAAAATTATTTTCTGTGTTTGTGAATTGTGTGCGCAGTAGCCGCACGTGCATCAACAAAGTAGTGCCAAGCGTGCGCCTGTGTCATAAGAAAAGGGCCGGCAGGCTGGACCGTTAAAGGGTGCTGTAACCCCCAAAGTACACTCCAGTCCAAACCAAAAAAAAATTATTTTCTGTGTTTGTGAATTGTGTGCGCAGTAGCAGCACGTGCATCAACAAAGTAGTGCCAAGCGTGCGCCTGTGTCATAAGTAAAGGGCCGGCTGGCTTGACCGTTAAAGGGTGCTGTAACCCCCGAAAGTACACTCCAGTCCAAACCAAAAAAAAAATTATTTTCTGTGTTTGTGAATTGTGTGCGCAGTAGCCGCACGTGCATCAACAAAGTAGTGCCAAGCGTGCACCTGTGTCATAAGTAAAGGGCCAGCTGGCTTGACCGTTAAAGGTGCTGTAACCCCCGAAAGTACACTCCAGTCCAAACCAAAAAAAAAATTATTTTCTGTGTTTGTGAATTGTGTGCGCAGTAGCCGCACGTGCATCAACAAAGTAGTGCCAAGCGTGCGCCTGTGTCATAAGTAAAGGGCCGGCTGGCTTGACCGTTAAAGGGTGCTGTAACCCCCGAAAGTACACTCCAGTCCAAACCAAAAAAAAAATTATTTTCTGTGTTTGTGAATTGTGTGCGCAGTAGCCGCACGTGCATCAACAAAGTAGTGCCAAGCGTGCGCCTGTGTCATAAGTAAAGGGCCGGCTGGCTTGACCGTTAAGGGTGCTGTAACCCCCGAAAGTACACTCCAGTCCAAACCAAAAAAAAAATTATTTTCTGTGTTTAGCCGCACGTATATATCAAAACGATATAACATAAATGGAGGACCAAACTTTCTCCGATAAAAATAAAATAGAGAAAGATCAAGAACCACTTCCTCCTAGTGCTGAAGCTGCTGCCACTAGTCATGACATAGACGATAACATGCCATCAACGTCGTCTGCCAAGGCCGATGCCCAATGTCATAGTAGAGGGCACATACAATCCCAAATGGCAAAGTTCAGGAAAATGACCTTGAAAAAGACATTTAAATCAGCTGAAGAGAAACGTAAACTTGCCAATATGCCATTTACGGCACGGAGTGGCAAGGAACTTCTAAAGTCGATCCCTAGTATGTTCATGACTAGTGGTTCAGCTTCACATGACGATGGAAGCCCTCCTCCCACTAAAAAAATCAAAAGAGCGAAGAACTGTGCTTTCTAAGAAGATATCACAAATCCCCAAGGAGAGTCCAAGTGTGGTGGTGGTTGCGATGCCTGACCTTCCCAGCACTGGACGGGAAGAGGTGGCTCTTTCCACCATTCGCACGCCCCCTGCAAGTGCTGAAAGGAGCACCCACAGTCCACTTGCTGATATGCAATTTGAAGATGTCACTGTTGAAGTACAACAGGATGAGGATACTGGTGTAGCTGGCGCTGAGGAGGAAGTTGGCGAGGAGGATTCTGATGGTGATGTGGTTTGTCTAAATCAGGCTCCGGGGGAGACAGTTGTTGTCCGTGGGATGAAAAAGCCCATCACGGTCATGCCTGGGCAGAAGACCAAACATTCCACCTCTTTGGTCTGGCAATATTTCTATCCAAATCCGGACAACAACTGTCTTGCCATATGTACCATATGTAAAGGTGAAATAAGTAGGGGTAGGGACATCAACCACCTAGGAACATCCTCCCTTATACGGCACCTGCAGCACGTTCATAAAAAGTTACTGTCAAGTTCAGAAACTTTGGCTAAGACCGTAAGCAGTCCAGGGACACCTAAATCCCGTTGTCCTGTTGTATCCAAGCGCCTGCAAACCACACCGTCAACTCCCTCCTCGTCAATTTCCTCCTTAGTCAGGATCGGAAGTAGTCCTGCAGGCCATGTCACTGGCATGACTGACTCTCCTATCCGGGATTCCTCCGGAGGATCCTGCATTGCTACGCCTACTGCTGCCACTGCTGCTGTTGCTGGGAGTCGTTCATCATCCCAGAGAGGAAGTAGGAACACCACTACTTTTACTAAACAATTGACCCTCCAACAGTCCTTAGCGAGGAGGATGAAGTACGACAGCAGTCATCCTGAAGCAAAACGTATAACTGAGGCCTTGACTGCTATGTTGGTGTTAGACGTGCGTCTGGTATCCGCCATTAGTGCAGTGGGATTTAGACAATTGATGGAGGTAGTGTGTCCCCGGTTCCAAATCCCGTCTAGATTCCACTTCACTAGGCAGGCGATACCGAGACTGTACAGAAACGTCAGAAAAAGTGTCCTCAGTGTCCTGAAAAATGCCGTTGTACACAATGTCCACTTAACCACGGACATGTGGACAAGTGGAACAGGGCAGACTAAGGACTATATGACTGTGACAGCCCACCAGCGTCACCAGTAGCAGCATCTCAGAAACGCCAGCTCGTTACAAGGCAGGCTACGCTGTGTATCACCAGTTTCAGTAAGAGGCACACCGCCGACAACCTCTTAGAGAAACTGAGGGAAATCATCGCCCAGTGGCTTACCCCACTTAGACTCTCCTGGGGATTTGTGATATCTGACAACGCCACCAATATTGTGCGGGCATTATATCTGGGCAAATTCCAGCACGTCCCATGTTTTGCTCACACAATAAACTTGGTGGTGCAGAATTTTCTGAAAAGCGACAGGGGCGTGCAGGAGACGCTTTGGGTGACCCGAAAAATTTCTGGCCACTTTCGCCTTTCAGCGACTGCGTGCCGAAGACTGGAGCGCCAGCAAACACTCTTGAACCTGCCCCGCCATCACCTGAAGCAAGAGGTTGTGACGCGGTGGAACTCAACCCTCTATGTGCTTCAGAGGATGGAGGAGCAGCAAAAGGCCATACAAGCCTATACATCCACCTATGACATAGGCAAAGGAGGGGGTATGCACCTGACTCAAGCGCAGTGGAGAATGATTTCTGTGTTGTGCAAGGTTCTCCAGCCCTTCGAACTTGCCACACGTGAAGTCAGTTCAGACACTGCCAGCTTGAGTCAGGTCATTCCCCTCATCAGGCTTTTGCAGAAGCAGCTGGAGAAAGTGAAGGAGGAGCTAAGAGGGAGCGATTCCGCTTGGCATGTGGGACTTGTGGATGAAGCCCTTCATTCGCTTTGCCAGGATTCCAGGGTGGTCAATCTGTTGAAATCAGACCACTACATTTTGGCCACCGTGCTCGATCCTAGGTTTAAAGCCTATGTGGTGTCTCTCTTTCCGGCCGACACAAGCCTGCAGAGGTGCAAAGACCTGCTGGTGAACACACTGTCAGCTGAAGCGGAACATGACACGTCAACGGCTCCATCTTCATTTTTTCCCGCAACTGGGGCTGCCAGGAAAAAACTTAGGTATCCTAAGCAACCCGCTGGCGGTGATGCAGGGCAGGCAGGACCAAGTTTGGACATCTGGTCCGGACTGAAGGACCTGGCAACAATTTCTGACATGTCTACTGTCACTGCATATGATACTGTCACCATTGACAGAATGGTGGAGGATTACATCGGTGACAGCATCCAAGTAGGCATGTCAGACAGTCCATACCTGTACTGGCAGGAAAAAGAGGCAATTTGGAGGCCCCTGTACAAACTGGCTCTATTTTACCTGAGTTGCCCCCCCCTCCAGTGTGTACTCCGAAAGAGTGTTTAGTGCAGCCGGGAACCTTGTCAGCGAAAGGCGTAGGAGGTTGCTTCCACAGAATGTGGAGAAGATGATGTTCATCAAAATTAATTATCAGCTCTTCCAGGGAGACCAGCCTCCAGAAGGTACAGAGGGACCTGTGGTTGTGGATTCAAGTGGGGACGAGTTAATACTTTGTGAGGATGAGGATGTACACACTGAAGAGGGTGAGGAATCGGTGGATGAGGAGGATGAGGATGACATCTTGCCTCCGTAGAGCCAGTTTGTGCAGGGACACATTAATTGCCAGCTTGTTTTGTGGGGGCCCAAACGAACCAATCATTTCAGCCACAGTTGTGTGGCAGACCCTGGCGCTGAAATGATTGATTTGTTAAAGTGTGCATGTCCTGTTTATACAACATAAGGGTGGGTGGGAGGGCCCAAGGACAATTCCATCTTGCACCTCTTTTTTTTCTTTGCATTATGTACAGTTTGGGGCCTAGTTTTTCTAACTGCCATCCTGTCTGCCACTGCAGTGTCACTCCTAGATGGGTCACGTGTTTGTGCCGCCCACTCGTGTCGCTTAGCATAGTCATCCAGCTTCCTCGGTGCAACCTTTTGGACATAAAAACACTATTGTGAGGTGTGAGGTGTTCAGAATAGACTGGAAATGAGTGGAAATTAAGGTTATTGAGGTTAATAATAGCATAGGAGCAGAAAAACCTACAAATTCTGTGATTTTAGCTGTTTTATGCTTTTTTTTAAAAAAAATACAGATCCAAAACACAAAACCCAGAACCCAAAACACGGAAGGGTGGTTTTGGCAAAACCAATCCAAATCCAAAACACGAAGAAAGATCCAGATCCAAAACCAAAACACAAAACACGAAAAGTGGCCGGTGCACACCCCTAGTTTAAACACTCACAAACACTCACAATAATGTATAAATAAATAATGGGGTTTCATGGATAGATCAATGCATTTAAGCCTGCAGCCCACATCACGGGACCCCACTTCTCTGCAGGTCCTACACTATCTGTCACACTGATGGAAACCTGGTAGCTGCTATAACATAGTTTAAACTGAAATTTTTTTACCTGGTTTAGAGCTCACCTGCCAGCTAATGGCTTTTAAAGGCAAGACAGTCACCAAACATAGCTTCTATCATACTACCAAAGAGGCAGCTGACACAGGTTATTATAAACGAGTTTGCACATGGGGTACATGAGAAAGCTATGATCACAAAAGGTTAATTAAAAATTAACCACATATACAAAGTCAAAAATACATTGCACTCGCCACTCCCAGATTTGGGGTGCAGACCTGCACTCGCCATTCCCAGGAATGGGGTACAAGTGGCTTGTGACCACATTGCTTAAATAAATAAAATCAACTGCAGGCACAAAAACAGACAAATCTCAGCTGCACCTGAGATTTGTCTGTTTTTGTGCCTGCAATTAGTCTCATCAGGTAGCACCTCCCATTATATATATATATATATATATATATATATATATATTCTGGGTGTGCAGTCCAGAAATCTTTCCCATATATTCATGTTTACCTATTGATTAGATTATGGGGTTTCTGGTACAGTAGAATAGCATAAGTTTTCAAGATGTTTTATAATATTTTATGTCTACTCTCACATCAAACTGAAAACCACAGGCCTGTCATCAGCTGAGGGACGAGAGCCTCGCAGTATAAGCCTTAGTAGCTGTGCTCTTGGGCCACTCTAAAGCATGCTCATTAAACTCACTGGTAGCTGTCAGAAATATATACCTGACTGCTTCCAGCACTAAAAGACAGACACTATTTAAAAATTCAGCATGCTTGTTGGGGGCCATCATTTAGCTGTTACTGACAGCTCCTACCAATCTCATCTACACATAGAGAATAATCTACAGCTCAGCAGGGCGAATAGATGTGGACGAGGCCAGCTTCCATCCAATAGATTGAAAGTCATGTCATGCACTGGGCACCACACTTGAAGTCTTGTTATACTGTACACTGGCCAACAGACTGGATGTCCTGCCATACACTTGTGAGAAGTTGGACAATCATGTTATTCACTAGCCATCAACTAACGGCCTGATTTAGAGCTGAACACAATGCCGACATTTATGCAGATTGAATGATTGTTTGCAATTGCACATTCGTGTAAACTGCACTGCGCATGTGCAGCGCTTGAATTCCTGTTACGCTCGGACAGATTATTCATTGGCAAAGTGAGTGACAGGTAGTCAGCTTTTGTGGGAGGTAACAGGGAGTGGTTAGAACAATGCAGGTGCGTCAGACTTTTTAAATCCATTTTCAGGGCGCACATAAATTAGCCACTGCATACTTGCTCACAGTATGAGATCCCTCTGCCTGTCTGGGGACTCGCTGTGTCTGCGGCATGTTAGACATACTCAGAAGGCTGATGGCGTCTTATCTGCTGTCAATGTTTCCAGTTTTGTGCGTGAGCAGTGGATGTTAGATGCTTTCAGTGGGCGTCTCTAAGCAGGGGACGGTGACTCATTAGCATATTTTTGCAATTGCGGTCCAGGTTGGAGCTTATGCCATGTTTTTTGAATCACAGTGCATCACTATTTTGCTTTAATATTTTGCAATAAAGTACAATGAATAGAGATTTGATAAATTTTAATAAGAAATAATAAAATGTGTTGTTTTTTTTTTGATTAGTGACTTTAAAGAGTGCACCATAATGGAATACTGTGACTTATTATATTTAGGTTCTATAAATATACTAGCCGCCAGACTGAGAGTCCTGGCATACACTAGACACCAAACTGAAAACCTTGAAATATACCAGCTACTAAATTGGGAGTCCTACCATACACTAGCCACTATTACCTGGGCATACACTAGCCACTATATTAAAAACTCCACCATACTGTACATTAACAACTTGTTTGGAGGTCCTGTCATAGACTAGCTACCTAACGTACACATAGCCACCAGATTGAAAGTCCTGCATAAACTAGCCACCAAATTGGATGGTCTTGCTATACACTAGTCACTAGATTTAGAGTATTGTCATACACCAACCATCATACTCCCGATCAGAGGTCCTACCATACACCAGCTATAAGATTGAAGTTCCTGCCATACATTAGCTACTAGATTGAAGCTCAGTTTTTGAATCTACAAAAAGCTAGATTTGAGGTCTTGTCATAGACTAGCCACCAGATTAGAGGCCCTACCTAGAACAAGCAACATAACCAGAACTCTAAACACTAGCTACCATACTGAGGTGTGATATGTATGCTTTACATATTGTGTTTTGTACACATACTGTACCTTGATTACTGTACAACTGCTTAATTTAACCCATTTATTGTTTATTAAATGTTAATCTTCGGCAGCCTCCATAGTTTTGCCTTCACTGCTATTGCAGCATTGCTTACTTAATAATTCACTGCCTACATACTGTAAGAATTCCTGGAATTCCAGGTCCATTTGCAATAAACTAACCTCCTTACACAACCTCTTCATCTCAAACTCCTTTAACCTCCTGCCATTACTGAAACATGGCTTTTCCCCACCAACACAACCTCTTCAATTGTTTTCTCTTATGGCAGCCTTTCCTTTTTCCATACACCTAGACATCCAAACTTGTCTACCTTGTTTGGACTCATGGAATGGACTTCTTCCAATTCCCACCTCAGTGGCCATTCAGTGGACTTGGTTTTCTCCCCTCTCTATATTGTCCCCAATTTCAGTAACTCCCCATCGCTTTCTCCAACCATCACATTCTCTCTTTCAACATCTTTTCCCCTCAGCTCTCTGAAGGCTAATTTCAACAGGCATGTAAGTTCTTACAGGCAAGGCCCTCCTTCCTCATGTTCATCTCTAGAACTATTATTGCTTCCAGAGCTTCCTTTGTTTTGTCTCCTATAGTCCCTTTCAGCAAATCCAACTCTGTGTGCTTGCCTTTCCAGTGTACAGTCTCATTCAGTGCTGAACTGCATTTCCATCTCTGTAACTCACCTCCACTTGCCTGTCAAGATATAGCAAGTTACCAAATATCCACATCCTATTTAGTTTGTTGTTTTATTACCCTGTGTTGTTCCAATGATACTGTTTGTCAACTTACCGTACCATTGACCACTGTACCATTCATATGACAGTTTCTGCATTACTTTGTATGTTCCCTGTGCAGCTCTGAGGAAGCCATGTGGTGCCTTAAAACTAAAAAATAATAATATAACATGGAAGCCTCATTGTCCTCTATTCTCTCCCCCTTCCCCACCATCTCCTACCTCGACCAAGCTGGTGCATTCTGTGACTGTGCTCTTACAGTACCCTTGACTCCATTGCTCCAGCTGTGACCATTAGCTTACATCGATCACCCTTACCTTGACATTCCTCTCTAGCCTGCTATCCTGAAAAATGCTCTAACTCTGTTAAGCACCTCTGGAGGAAGTCTTGCTCTCTTGCTGACTTCTTCCATTGCAAACCCATCCTCTCTTCCTACAAGTCTGTACTTTCCTTTTCTAAATGGTCATACTTTAATTGCCTAATCTCCTCTCAGTCCACCTTAACACCCCCTTCTTCCAACCTCCCTCTCACCTATTGAATTTGCCTCCAACTTTACCTTCAAAATTGAATCTATTAATAATGACCTCCCCTCCCATCCATCTCTTGTTTCTGGTCCTTCCATTTCCTGGAACCTGCCCTCACAAAGGGAATCGGTATGTAATTCCAGCAGCAGTTTAGCCGCTGGACCAAATAATAACAGCAGCAGCCTGACGGGTCAAAATCCTGACACTTCGAGGTAAGGACCCTAACCCTGCTCTCTCTCCCCATAACACTCCCTAACCCCCTAGTGCCCATCCCTAACCTCCCCCCCATGGGTGCCTAAACCTAACCCCCCTTCCCACACCATAAACCTAACCCTCACAGGGGGGTGCCTAACCCTAACCTCCACCATAGTGCCTAAACCTAACCCCCCTTCCCCTAGTCTAACCCTAACCTTCCCCGGAGAGGTGCCTAACTCTTATCACCTGGGCATCCCCAAACCTAACTTCCCCATCCCCGGGCTAAGTGTATACTTACCCGGCAGAGAGGACGATCGGTACGGCATCCTCGGCGTTCCGGCGTCGGGATTAACATAGGTGTCGGTATTTTGACGCCTATGTTAAATCCCTTGCCGGTATTACGCTGTCGGGATTGAGACCGGTGGCCACTACATCCCCTCACAAAGGCCACCAATGGCCTCCTCACTACTAAATCCAAGACCTCTACTTTATTCTCATCTTTCATGATCTCACAGCTGCCTTTGGCACTGTCGATGACCCCATCCTATTGCAAGTCATCAATTCCATCAGCCTCTGTCACATCAATTTCTCTGTTAACCTCATATCTGTCCATTCACTTATTTTCTGTCTCCATGTCTACAGTAAATAAGATAACAGCAAAAAGGGGAAGGGGATATCGTCGCACAGACCAATGGAGATAAGATCTATACTTATAATTATAATCACTATTCCTATAAACACTTGTCTGATCCTAAAAAAAGGAATGCACTGGTGGTGGGAGTGGCATCACAAGGTGGGTGCGGGAGGTGTGGGCCGCACCGGGTGTCAAACTCCAAGGCAATGTATTCGCTATATGGGGACTGCTTGTCTAGTTGATGGAACACCGTTGATGGGACTAATGGGAATCCAAATAAATGGTCCAGCAAATATTTACCAAGTGGATAGTCCTGATTGATCAGTCCAGATGATAGTCCTGTATCCAATTTTATTGGTGGAAATGCAGGGTGTAGACTGGATAGGACCCACTTGTAGCTGTTTCCCGTGAGTATGATGACTGCTGTCCCAGTGACCAAATGTCAAGTGTCCAAGATGTAAATAGCGTTGTCCTTGAAGCGATATGCAATGGAGGTGAGGCTTTGAGGCTTAACGCGTTTCGCTGGTGAATATGTATCCAGCTTCTTCAGAAGCATATCTCCAACATGTTACTAAAGCTCCTTAAATACCCTATTCATTAAGGATTAGGGCAAACAGCTGTGTGTCCATTAGAGCAATCAATTGCATACACATCCGTTTTTTTAAAAAAAACATGATCAACAGTTAAAATTATATAAATAAAAATATAAATGAAGGCAATCCTCAATATATTTAAAACCCAAAATTCATTTATTACCACAGTAAATCATTTAATCATTTAGATCGGGTGTACCTTATTATCATACACTTCCTGGTTTTGTCCGGTCGTGTGACTACCACATGAGCCGCAAACATGTCAGGTGGTATGTATACTGCTGCTAGGCAACACTCTGATATTATTAATATGTGCTGCGTATAATGACGTATAAATATGCGTGGACTAGATAATAGTAGTTCCTTAAATGTAGTTAAATCCCAAAGTAATATATTACTACAATAGATCATTTAGATCGAGTGTATTCATACACTTCATAGTTTCATCCGGTCACGTGACTGCCACGTGATCCGCAAATGTGTCATGTGGTGTTTTTACCTCATCCGCGTAGTATACATATTCCCACTCCAGATTCACCCGATCATATGACTATCACATGGTACTAAGTGAGCCAGATGATATATTATGACCAATCAGCTATTTATATCCCTTGTTGCTAAGCAACCTTCCAGAATATTTGGTGATATTTATCACTCATAATCATTAGGTTGATCCTATTAACCATAACGAAAAACACAACCTATAGTTCACAAATAGCACATGTAACAAATTCCTAGATAGTATGTTACACACATTAGATGTTTGCAGAATATATATGATATTCAAAAAATTATTACCAATGCATCACATTTAGTGAATGCAGTATAAACTCCATTCACACCTACTTTATACCCCTAATAGGACCTATAACATCTCTAAAAAATAAATATAAATACAATCATGCAAATATGAGTATGTAGAAAAAACTGAAATAACCTGTAGAAACCTATCAATTCAATAGGTATATATGGAGCAATAGACCTATAATAATATGATATACCTTGTCTAACTGATATATAACTTGAGTGGATGACTGTTTATATCTCAATAAACATTACATTCATAGTTAGGTAAAAAAAAAAAATATCATAACACATCTACTAATAAAGGTAAGTATAGTACATTATAATACTGAATTTAATTCTATAGTCTCATTCAGCCCATTTGGGTATAATGAATCAAATTGTAATGTCCAATAGACTTCCTGTCGGCATAGTCTATTGTATCTATCTCCCCCTCTAGATGTTTTAGATATCACTTCTAGCCCTGTAATGGACAGACACTGGGGGTTGCTGTTATGTGTTTTGATATAATGTCGAGAGACACTGTGATGTGGATATTTATTAATGATGTTTCTTCTATGTTCCCCAAAGCGAACACGGAGTGCTCTGGTGGTGCGACCTATATAATAAAGTCCGCAACCACAAGTTAATAAATAAATCACATAACACGTGTCACAATTTATAAAGCTTTTAAGATGATATTGTTCTTTTTGTGAAGGGGTGGAAACACTGGTTGTCCTTCTCTCCATATGAATACACATATTGCATCTTAGTTTCCCGCATCTATAAAAACCAGAAGGTCTTTGTGTTAGCCAAGTAGTATCTTTTTCAATTTCAGATGTTACTGAACTTTTTAAATTTTTTTAATTTTTTTAAATGACTTGGTGCAATTATTGTTTTTATTGACTTATTTTTTCTATATATAATTTGTGGGTCTACTGGTAAGAGACTCCCCAAAATCTGATCATGTCTTAAAATCTGATAATTGCGTTTTACGATGCTTTTAATCTCATTTGCTCGACTATTAAATTTGCATATGAAGGCCAGATTATTATTAGTCTTTTTCTTTTTTTTTCATAGAGTGTATTTGGCTTAAGTAAAGTTTTCCGTTCCATCCCTAATACGTCTAGATAAGCTTTATCCAATATGTTTTTTGGATATCCACACTTGATGAAGGAATCTAACATGTCTTTTGCCTGTCTCGAGAATACATTTATATCACTACAATTGCGTCGAAGGCGCATAAGTTGTCCTTTTGGAATGTTAGTTTTCCATGGATTGTAATGGGCACTATTATAATGTAAATATGAGTATGTATTGACATTTTTGACATAGTTAGAAGTAGCAATCTGATTGTCCACAATATTGAGTGTCACGTCCAGGAAATTTAAACAAGTCTTGTGATAGCAATGTGTGAAAGTCAAATTATATGAATTGTGATTTAATGAATCAACAAAGGATAGTGCTGAACCAAGATCCCCATCCCAAATAATAAAAAGATCATCAATGTAATGGCCATAGAAGACCAGAGACACACCCCACTCGCTCCCCCACACATGGGCGTCTTCAAAGTCGCCCATGTATAGGTTTGCATAGCTGGGCGCGAATCTGGTCCCCATGGCCATCCCCATCACCTGAAGATAATAAGTGTCGAGAAAAAGAAAATAATTATGTGATAAGATAAACTTGATAGAATCTAGAAGAAAGGATTGGTGTGTCTCACTGAGGTCACCATCCGAAACAAGACGTCTGCCAATCACTTCACATCCCTTGGTATGAGGAATGTGTGTATATAATGCCGAAACATCAAGTGTAAGGAATGCATAAGATTCCCTCCATCTGATGGACTGGATCAAATTTAAAAAGTGAGTGGTATCCTTCAGATGTGACCTCAGTGAGCACACTCTGGGTTGTAAGAAAGAATCCACATAAAAAGAAAGGTTGGATGTGAGGGAATTTATACCAGAGACTATAGGGCGACCAGGAGGTGATGAAAGTGATTTGTGGATTTTAGGTAAACAGTAAAACGTGGGGGTAGTGGGGAAAGAAGGGAACAAGAACCTGTGTTCTTCCCTGGACGTGACACTCTGATCGTAGGCCAGATCTAAAAGAGTCTTTAGAGACCTCTGATATTCTGCCATTGGATCTTTGGCCAATGTAGTATAATATCTAGGATCCTGTAGTTGGCTATGTACCTCTGTAATATAGTCTTCTCTATTCATGACCACCAGAGCTCCCCCTTTGTCAGCCTCCTTTATAATAATGGAAGTATCTTTAGTAAGAGTTTTGAGGGCTCTTTTTTCTTCTCTAGACAGGTTTGAATTATATTTATTTTGATTATGTGAAGTTTGAGCACATAAATTCTTAAAGTCCTCTAGAGTAATTTTATAAAAAGCTTCAATGCTGCTACTCTTTGCACTTATTGGAAAGAATTCAGACTTAAGTTTACATAAGTTAGAATTCCTTTGTATGTCATAAATTTTGTCAACTTTGGGGGCATCTATATCTACCGTATTATTTTCCACCCATAATTCCTCCAGAGAGTGCAAAAAGGCATCATCTGTTGCATCTAGAACTATCGGAATAGAGGTATCGTTTGATTTGTTTAGGGATTTATTGGCAAAATATCATTTACGACATAAAGTACGCACATATCTATTTAAATCGACAAACAAATCAAACATGTTAGGGGTGCTGGTTGGGGCAAAATTTAATCCCTTACTGAGGAGACTCAATTGACTTTTATCTAGTTGTTTAGATGATATATTGTATATATTTTTAGGAGAATCTTCAATTTGAGGATATGATTCTTTTATAATCTTTTTATGGTCTTATATTTTATGCTCCCACAAATATAGGGATCTCCTATATATATTTATTTATATATGTTATTTTTATCAGTATGTCAACCATTGTGATGAATTAAATGTGATTTAAAATTGCTCACATATCTGTGTTTTAAATATAAACCACAACTAATATAGCGCCGGTATATATCTACTATATATTTTATACTGTGTTGGGACTGACAACCCCTACTGGCTGCTTAAATAACAGCGCATTGGATACATATTTTATTTGTCAAACTCCAAGGGCATGACACCAAAAACCGCACACTCCCCCACCGTCACTGACAGTAGCTGCTGCAAGGTCACTGCTGCCCGCCCACTCCACCACCCTCTTCCGTGGCCACCGCCCATCCCAGTCGCTATGCTTAAAAGTGTTTTCTTTTAAAGAAGGTGCGCGGCGTGTGACATCATGGCGTCAAACTGCGCCGCCGCTGTGGTGGAAGAGGAGTCCGCTGCCCACCTGCCACCACCACTTGTGGAAGAGAGGAGCCTGCTGCCCGCCCACCTTCCCACCGGCCATTGCTGTTGGAAGTTAGGAGCCCGCTTCCCGCCCACCGCCGCTGCTGGAAAAGAGGAGCCAGTCAAGAAGAGGTAAGGGAAGCAAAAGGGCTGGCTGGGGACAGAAGAGGGGGAGCTGGCTGGCTGGGGACAGAAGAGGGGAGCTGGCTGGCTGGGGAAAGAAAAGGGGGAGCTGGCTGGCTGGGGACAGGGGAGGGGGAGCTGGCTGGCTGGGGACAGAAGAGGGGGAGCTGGCTGGCTGGGAGAAGAAGAGGGGGAGCTGGCTGGCTGGGGATAGGAGAGGGGGAGCTGGCTGGCTGGGGACAGGGAAGGGGGGAGCTGGCTGGCTGGGGACAGGGGAGGGGGAGCTGGCTGGCTGCAAACAGAAGAGGGGGAGCTGGCTGGGGACACAAGTTGGGGTGGTTGGCAGTCTGGGGACATAGAATGTAGGGCTGGCCAGCTGTGGACACAAAAGGTGGGACTGGCTGTCTGGAAACACAAAAGGAGGGGCAGGCTGGGGACACAAAAGGGGGGACTGGCTGGTTGTCTGGGAACAGAGAAGAGGGGACAGGCTGGCTGTCTGGAACAGAGAAAGGGGGACTGGCTGGCTGTCTGGGAACAGAGAAGGGGGGCAGGCTGTCTGGGAACAGAGAAGGGGGGGTAGGCTGTCTGGGAACAGAGAAGGGGGGCAGGCTGTCTGGGAACAGAGAAGGGGGGCAGGCTGTCTGGGAACACAAAAGGAGGTAGGCTGTCTGAGGACTGTTGTGTTATTCAGCTATGCTGCCATCATAGCTAGTGCCCACTGTATCTCGCCAATACAGAGCTACAGGTCCCATGAGATGATGATGTCATCATCTCGTGAGTCCCTCTCTCTCTCTGCTCATGCCCACCGGCATTCTGGGAGTTGCACTGCAGTGTGAGTACTGGACTGCGTGACTGGTGTGGGGGAGGGAGCATGGAGTTGTGCACCTTGGATCTGATTTTTTTTTTGGGTAGAGGGGGGGGTGTCACCATGAGTTATAGCACCGGTGACACCAACCCTAGTGACGCCTCTGGCTGGTGGTGCTCACTAGAGTTGGGGTAAGTAGTAAGAACAAACAAAGAGAGAAAAACTCTGATGTGAGCACTCTTAAAGATAAATAAATTGATTAAAACATAACTTTTATTAAATAGCCTACAAAAAATGTCTAAGTACCAACAAATATATAATGTTTAAAAATGATTTATGAATGAGACAGGAATATTAATTATATGGAAACATATATCAAACAAAAAGTGAAGAACACAAAGACCGTAAAAAAGATGCTGAGATAAGGGTATGCTCTTGTAGATATAATCACCTTTTGCAGCTCAACATTAAATCCTAAAAATAAAATGATACTACACAAACATGTGGCGAAATATAGAAAAAACATAAACTCTATACCAAAAACCTCAATGGTGTCATATATAAAAGGCAAGTTGGTATTATTGAAAAACAACACACACTTAAATTACCTCAAAGAAGAAGTAACAGAAGAGTCAGGAAAATAAGTATGCTGCTGACAACTCTACTGCGTCCCACGTGACCCATAGGTCATCTATGGGAAAACTACAGGGCTGTCTGCATGCAATAATCCTTGAAAACAACAGAGTGAGTGGTACGTTGCTCAGGATTGCATTCCTACCCCTGGGCGTCTTGCTAATGTATAGGACGCACAAGGGAAGACCAATCTTCTGAATTAGTATTCAATCAATCAGAGAAATAGAATAGTGATAGACTCATAAATAAATCTCTAAATATACGTATAATATATGGTAAAAATAAAAAAGTAACACAGAAAAAACTCGGAGATAGAAATATAAGAATAGTTATGGAAAAGGAACGATATTTCCAGTTCTACCGCAACCCACTTGGTCCAATTGCCATCGATGAGAAGTGTGACATAGAAGGACGGTAAACCCTATGAAAAAAGATATGAGTGGTACGTTGCTCAGGTGTTCCTTTCTGCTTTCAGGTGTCATACTGTGAGCATAGGACATCTGATGAGAGAAGTATTAACCTGAGGTTGTATCTAATCAATAATGAGGGATAGAACAGTAAAGACTAAGTTATATAAATTGACATAAATTATTCACACAGGACATTAGTCAACTGAAACACGTGTGACACATTATGTGCCAGCTGATAAAAAAATGTTATCAAAATAACCTAAAGTGTAGATGTTATATTTAGATAAATATGAACGTACTTCAAAAAAATACACATAATACTATATACACAATTGTATTAAATCTCATGTGTGAGGTTTTAAGTTAATAATAACATGTTTTATAGAGGCGTCTGTGCACACACGCCTCTATAAAACACTTTATTATTTGATAACATTTTTTTTATCAGCTGGCACATAATGTGTCACATGTGTTTCAATCGACTAATATCCTGTGTGAATAATTTATGTAAATTTATATAACTTAGTCTTTACTGTTCTATCCCTCATTATTGATTAGATACAACCTCAGGTTAATACTTCTCTCTTCAGATGTCCTATGCTCACAGTATGACACCTGAAAGCAGAAAGGAACACCTGAGCAACGTACCACTCATATCTTTTTTCAAAGGGTTTACCGTCCTTCTATGTCACACTTCTCATCGATGGCAATTGAACCAAGTGGGTTGTGGTAAAACTGGAAGTATCGGTCCTTTTCCGTAACTATTTTTATATTTCTATCTCCAAGTTTTTTCTGTGTTACTTTTTGATTTTTACCATATAATACGTATATTTAGAGATTTATTTGAGTCTATCACTATTCTATTTCTCTGATTGATTGAATACTAACTCAAAAGATTGGTCTTCCCTTGTGCATCCTATACATTAGCAAGATGCCCAGGGGTAGGAATATAATCCTGAGCAACGTACCACTCACTTTGTTATTTCCAAGGATTATTGCATGCAGACAGCCCTGTAGTTTTCCTATAGATGACCTATGTTTCAGGTGGGACGCAGCAGAGTTGTCAGCAGCATACTTATTTTCCTGACTCTTCTGTTACTTCTTCTTTGAGGTAATTTTAGTGTGTGTTGTTTTTCAATAATACCAACTTGCCTTTTATATATGACACCATTGAGGTGTTTGGTATAGAGTTTATGTTTTTTCTATATTTCGCCACATGTTTGTGTAGTATCATTTTATTTTTAGGATTTAATGTTGAGCTGCAAAAGGTGATTATATCTACAAGTGCATACCCTTATCTCAGCATCTTTATTACTGTATTTGTGTTCTTCACTTTTTGTTTGATCCATGTCTACAGTACCATCACCTCCACTACTCTCCTTATTCCAGTTGGTTTGGATTGTTTTTGGTTCTCTTGTCCCTATATATTTCTTCTAGAGCCCCTAATATCACCTTTACACTGACTACACCAAACTTTACATCTCCACCCCTCTGTCCTCTCCCTCATCTCCAACTGTCTGTTGGCCATTTCTATCTGGATGTCACAATGGTACCTGAAACTTAACATCTCTAAAGCTGAACTCATTGTCTTTCCCTCCTTCAAAGTCATCTTTCCTCCACCCATCTCCCTCTTCATTGACAACACATCCATCCTCCATTTTTTAATTCCTCTGTCTGTACGTAATTCTGGCCTTCACCTTCTCTCACACCGCCCCTCCCACCTCCTATTAAGTCCCAAATCCATTCCAGCCATAACTTTCCTTGGATTTGGCTCTTTTTCATCCAAGAAGCTGCTAAAACTATTATTCATTACCTTACCAAGTTCCACCTGGAGTGTAGTGACATTCTTCTCTGTGGCTTACACCTCTTTTACCTCTCCTCTCTTCAATATAGCCTCAAATCTACTGGCTGACTCATTTTCTTCACTAGCTACTCCACCTCTGTTGCCCCTCCCTCTGTCACTTTCCCCAATGGCTGCCTATACTGCGTCTAATTAAATTTAACCTCCTCTCACTCATTTACAAAGCTGCTCAGACTCCATCTTGCATGCTGTGCTCAGCCAACAACTACCTTCCCTAATAACTTCCTCTAACTCCCACCTTCAGGACTTCTCCCAACCCCTGGAATGCCCTCTCACTGTCATTTAGTCTTTTGCCTAGCCTGCCAGCTATTAAATGTACCATAAAACCTCCCCTTTTCTCTGATGCCTATCACATCTTCTCCTACTCTCCAGTTTGTGAACCCCACTGAACTGCTCTCTATTGCCTCTTTGTGTCACCCACTAAGCTCTAACGAGCAGGGCCTTAACAATTATGCATTTTGCAGGATGTAATTATGTATCTCTGTTTGTTTTATATATCTGTATCTGTCTATACTGTTCACTGTATACCCTGTATGTAATCTGGTTTGTCATTTGCTTTTGTAGAGGGCAGAGTCAATGTATTCTACTTACTAGCAAGAACTGTATTATTATATCCCCTGAAATGAGAGGTGTGACAGACAGCGGATTGGCAGATTGCAGGGAACCCAACATCTCTGATGGAATCCCTGGGGTGCCATGTCTTTGTTCCATTATAACAGTATATGTGCTATGTTACATATACACAATGACTACATGTATTATAGAAAACACAGCTCCCCAGATCATATTAGAAGTTTCATTTCATGTTGAGTTTGCACATTCTATGAAATCAGTTTTTACATTATTTAGTTTCTTTTGACCGCTGTCATTATTACTCCTCCCTTAGTGTGTTATAAATTCAATCGATTCCAGACAAAAATAGTTCTCTCACAAGTTCCAAATCATTACCTTGTTGATAGAAAATATATTTATTTCTATGTATTAAGATGTTCTCCTGCTCAATGGGCCTGATTCAGTGCCGCTCGTAAGCGGCAGTACGCTCGTTCCAAGCGATGTTCGCCCATCTGCGCATGCGTAGTTTTTAATATGCATGCGCGAACCAGTCAGTGCGGCCGAAAATCATTTGTTCGCTATATAGCGAATGCCTGCTATTTTGAATGACATGAGGAGGCGTATGTGGGTGGTAACAGGGGAAGGTGCTTGAAAACGGGGAGTGGAGATCAGAACGCAGGCATGCTTAAAGGTCAAAACGGGCGTTTTATGGGTGTGCATAATTAATACAGCAGCATCACTGACCACGTCACTGGGTTATTTTATAGCCAGAACTGCTCGCAAATTTGTGGTAGCAAAAACCAACCACAAGAATAGCGAGCAGTTCATACGCTGGTCGTTGTACTCGATTAATCTAATAAATAGTGGACATGAGGTAGGATGCGAGCGGCCAGGGGGCGTATTTTTCCAAAAAACGACCGCATGTTTGGTTCACTCGTTCAGACCTAGAGGCGTGAACAGACCACAAAGAGCGAATGGTTCATTTGAATAGCCACCCCTATTTTCTGGACGAACGAGCACTAATTGCGTCCGGCTCTGAATCAGGCCCAATATGTTTTATGAACAGGATAGAACTAAACGTCAAAAAATGTCCTGTTTGAAAACTTCCTCATTTAATTAAATTTACCATTATTGCATTTAACTACATCTTGTAGTTCTCCAGCAGCACTACCCTTGTTAATGGACAGCTCAAGAACAGCTGGACAGTCATAGATTGGCTGGGATCTATAGTATTATAGTGAAGAGTACTGTGCACATCAGGGGCACATGTAAGCTTTGTAAAGGGGGTTTCTGTATATGTGCTTTAATATTATATATAGAATCAGAATGATTTACCGCATGGCCGGCGTTTCAAATCCCGGCAGCGGAGGACGGCAGTGAAGATCCCGACAGGTAAGTATTTTTTTCTATTTGCTAATCTAACCTCCCCCCGCTAGCCCTAACCCTCCCTTAGGGGTGCCTAACCCTAACCTTCCCCCAAGTGCCTAACCCTAATCCCCCTCTAAGTGCTTAAACCTAACCCCCCCTTACCCGCAGCCTAACCCTAACCTCCCCCCGGGCGTGCCTAACCCTGACCCCACCTTCCCCTAGCCTAACCCTAACCTCCCAGGGGGGTGCCTAAACCTAAGTCCCCCCGGGAGCCCCTAACCAAACCCTCTCCACCCGCGGCTGTCTGCGCCCGGCACCCAGCTTACCTTCGATCGGTAAGCCGGGTGTCGGGCTCCCGGCATAGGACTAATGACAGGCATCGGGATTTTTATGCATTCATTAGACACTTGCTGGGATTAGACAGTTTTTTTTGTGTATGTGTGCATTAGCAACTTAGCTGCGCTATTCTTGTATGGTGACACTGTCGCAGTTTATTTTCCACATATTTGTGACTCTGCAGGTGGTCTGTCCACGCTCGGCAGGGGTGCTTTGTTGTCCATCAAAAAAGGGTGCTGTCTGTGTTGTTCATCAAAGGGCTGCTGCCTCATTCAGGGGTGCTCTTCACCAGTAAAAAAAAAATAAAAGTGAAATTAAATTAATAATATCAATAATATCAATCCAATAGCAATTTAGCTATGATATTATTGTTTAGTGGTGCTGCCGGCCAGATCTCAGTTTATCATCCACATATTGTGATACTATAAGTCGTAGCATAGTGTGTTAATCATATTAATAAATAATTAATCAACACTGTAAGTGGTAGTGCAGAATGTTATTCTTATTCATAAAAAATTTATCTTTTGACACTAAGTGGTAGCGCAGTGTGTTATTCTTATTAATAAATAATATTGTGACACTGTGTAATATTTAAAATTGGTACAAATTGATGTATGTGCTGTACCCCACTTCATTCATGTTGATATGGAGAACAATCAGTTGAGACTTGAGAGGAGAGCAGGAAGCATATACTAGTGCTGGAGCTGCTGCCAGTGCCACCAGTCATGATGATAATAGTCCACCTACATCATCTATTAAAGCTGATGCACAAGGGCATACAGGGCTTAAGTCAGGGAATCTAAAATCAAGAACCAATCTTTTACAGTGGTAAAGAAGAAAACCTCAAAGGGAAAGTTAGCAGCAGAGAGACATAAAATTGGCAATACGCTAGTTTCACCACATGAAGTGGCAAGGAAAGGCTAAAGCCTTGGCCTTTATTTTTGACTGGTGGTTCTGCCTCTTATAATGATGTAAGCACAAGTGAACATGCTGACATAGAAATCGAAGATGCTTCTGTGGAAGTTCACAAGGATGAGCAGGATATTTGTGTAGCTGACATTAATAAGGATGTTGATGATGAGGATGTTGTTGATGAGGATGTTGTTGATCAGGACGATGTTTGTGTAAATTAAGCACCAGTGGATGAAACAGTTGTTGCCCATGATAAGGAAAAGCCCATTGTCATGCCTGGGCATAAGACCAAAAAACTTGGTTGTGTTGACTCATCTGCATCACCAACTGTTTTTTTTTGGGAAAGTTTAGTTTTTTCTCGGCAGATGCACTTGCTGGAGAAATTGAAGGAGAAGCCACCGCTGCATCACGTGCCACTTGTGCTGATAATTTGCCTACCAACAGCTCTTTGATTCTCTTCAGATCTGTGTCCATTGGGAAGAAAGACACAACATCTTCATCCCTTCTGGGATGAACATCCACTCCCAGCAGCAGCAGCAGGCATAGCACTGAAGGATTCTTCTGGGGCAAGGACTAATGTGAATGAGTAAAATATTTTTTGTACATGCCTCCCCTCCTCCCTCATAAATTTGCATCGGAATAAAAAAATTTAATTCAATTTACTACCAATTAACCCTTCCTGTCCCTGCCTTCAACTACATACATACTCCAATGCCCTTAAGCCTCTTGAATTATAAAAACATTTGTTTCCTGATGTGCCATGTTGGAAGTTGAACCGCCATGTGTTTGTGCCGCCCACTGCTGCAGCTTAGCTTTGTGAGCCAGCTAGCTTGGTGCAAATTTTGGGCCTAAACCTGATGAAAACAATATTGTGAGCTGTGAGGTGGTCAAAATTGACTGGAAACGAGTGGAAATGAATGTTATTGAGGTTAATAATACTGTAGGATAAAAAAAAAATATGTGATTTTATCAGATTTTATCAATATTTGAAAAAAAAATACAGATCCAAAACCAAAACACACAAAGGGGCAGTTTTGGCAAAACCATATCCAGATCCAAAACACAAGGAGTTACAGATCCAAAACCAATACATGGTTGTTGGCGTACATCCCTAGTTCAAATGGGCATATTTATTAGAGATGAGCGGGTTCGGATTTCAGCGATCCGAACCCACCCAAACTTAGGGGATCTGAATCAGATCCAATTCGGCTCAGGTTTTCCCGCCTGACTCAGATCTGAAAACGAGGCAAAACATCATCATCCCGCTGTCGGATTCTCATGGGTTTTGGATTCTATAAAAAGTCCTGCTTGGAGCTGTGCTGAGGAAGCTGGGAGCTGTGCTGTTCTGCTGTGCATAGGGGCTGGCTACTGTTGTGTCAGGGGCTGGTTGCTTATTATGTCTATATGTGCATAGAGGCTGGCTAGGCTACTGTTGTGTCAGGGGCTGGCTGCTTATGTCAATAGGGGGCGGGGCTGGCTGTTGTTCATATACTGGGGCTGGTTTGCTGTTTTCTTGTCCACTCCATAGGGACTGGCTGTTGTCCATAATATCCATATATAGTTATATACTGGGGCTGGCTGGCTGTTGTCCTATCCACTCCATAGGGTCTGGCTGACTGTTGTCTATAGGGGCTGGCTAAGCTGCTGTGTTGTCCAGGGGGTGCTTTGTCCATCAGGGGTGCTCTTCTCCCCTACTGTGAAAAAAAATAAAATCAATTTATTTGTGTGTGCGTGTTAGCCTACCACACCATCAGTGTTCAAATAAAAACAATTTTTTGTGTGTGTGTGTTAGCCTGCCACACCACCAGTGTTCAAATAAGAACAATTTTTGTGTGTGCATGTTAGCCTGCCACACACTACCAGTGTTCAAATAAAAATAATTTTTTGTGTTTGCGTGTTAACCTGCCACACCACTAGTGTTCACATAAAAACATTTTTTTTTTGTGTGGTTGGCTGTGTGCGTTAGCCGCAACTTAGCTGCACTATAATTGCTTGGTGATACTGCTGTAAGACCGCAGTGAGTATGGAGGACAGTCACATAACAGGAGAGCAGGATCAACATACCAGTCTTGTAGCTGCTGGCAACAGTCATGATGACGATGCTAGGCCGTTAACATCATCTATGAAGCCAGATGTACCAGGGTTTAAGTCGCGCCAAAAAGGCAGGGTAAAAAAATCAACTTTTACCCTGTTAAAAAAAAAAATCTAAAGCTAAGTCAGCTTTAGAGAAACAAAAAATTGGCAATATTCCATTCACTAAACAAAGTGGCAAGGAAAGGATGAGGCCTTGGCCTTTATTATTTATGACTGGTGGTTCTAGTGATGAGTTAAGCCCCTTTGCTTGTAGGAGAGGTACCAAAAAAATGTACATGGTTAAGATGAGTAAGACACCGGAATCAACTGTGTGCTCCGAAAAATCACAATCCCAGAGGAGAGTCCAATTGTGTCTGCGGTTGCCATGTGTGAGCCTGACCTTATGGATCCTCCTTCCACCATTTGTGTGCCCTCTGCAAATGTGGGGATGAGCAGCACAAGTCAACATGCTGACGTAGAAATCGAGGATGCTTCTGTGGAATTGTATGAGGAGGATGAGGAGGATATTTATGTAGTTGGCGATAACAACAAGGATGATGAGGATGTTGATGATGAGGATGTTGATGCCAAGGATGTTTGTGTAAAAACTGTAAATCAGTCGTTGCCCATGGTGGGAAAAATCCCATTGTTGCCATGCCTGGGCAAAGGACCAAAAAAATCCACTTGCATTGTGTGGAATTATTTCCACCCAAATCCAGACAACCTTTGCCAAGCCATTTGTAAGCATTGCCAAGTAACAGTGAGTAGAGGTAAGGACCTTAACCATCTTGGAACCTTCTCCCTGTTATGTCAGTTGCAGAGCATTCATCAAATTGGAAAGGGTATTTCAAATTCTAAAACTTTGGGGACAAAAAACTGATCAACAATCAGTCAAGTGTTATCTAGCTGCTCCCTTCTATGTGGATCCAAGAGCCTGCAATCTCCACCACCAACACCTGCATCATCATCAACATCATCATTCTTGATTGGAAGTAGTCATGCATCCATTTTCATAAGCATATGAAGATGGGCGGTAGAACTGCGCTCTCGTTGACCAGGGGGTGGTGTGTTGTGGTTTCAGGGTGCTGCACCTTTGTGTGGGAGTACCTTTCCCGCACTGAAAACGTATGGGGGTAGGGGGGGTAAGGTGCGCTCTTCCTGCTAGTACTGGTGATGACTTGTGTGTTTGTGAGTGGTGTTAATTAGAATATTTCTTCTGGTGGTGGTGATGTTTTGGGAGTGAGGAGGGTGTGATTGGGTATGGAGTGTAGTTTGGAGTAATGTGAAAAGGGGAATGGAATAGGATCAAAATGAGGCCAGCGAGACACAGTAATTTTGGGCAAAATCTTTTATTGAGTAGTCACAATGCTGCTCTGTTAAGATCCCGGGCAGGTGGGTGGGGTTCAGTGATGAGTGGTGATGAGACTGGGGAGGTAGGTGGACCCTTTTAGGGGGCTCCTTCCCGTGCGGTTCAGTGACCTTGCACATCACCCCTGCTGGACCTATGGTCGACAGTCTAGGATGTCTCGGGGGGTGGGGGGATTTGCAGAGTGGGTTGGAACACCTGAGCGGCGTCCCACGTGTTGGTGTGAGTCTTGGCAGTACTTACCTACCGGTAGGTTTTTTGTTGTGGTGATGTAGGTCGACGTTGCGGCCGTTGCAGATTGGTTGGAAGCTGCAGGTTTGTTGGTGAGCTGGATCAGCGTGTTGCTGGTGTGCTGCAAGTGCACGGCTGTTCTGATTGGTCTGCGGAGGTCAGCGACCATAGTATGCAGCTGAAATTGGCTCTTGGTCGTGCCGCTGGTGGTGCGGAGCCAGAGGTGTGGATGGGTGAGCTGCTGGGAGGCTGGGTTGCAGCGTGTGTGCTGGGACCACCCCTGGGGGGTGGTCTGCCCGGGATACTGATTCAAAAAAAGCCAGGGAGGAGGGGGGATGTGGAAAGTGTGACCGGGATGGAGCTGGTCACTGGCGATGTTGGCTGGGCGGACTTGCGGCCGGATGTGCGGGATGCTCTTATCACTGACGGTACCTCGTGGAAATGGGGATCGACGGTGGAGACACACCTGGCCAGGAGTGAGTTGCTGAGAACGCCTGGGAGCAGGGGGGGGAGGGGCTGGTCCGGGGTGGAGCCGGTCACTGGAGGTGTGAGCGGTGCGGACCAGCAGGCGGGTGGGCTGAGAGCTTTCTGCACTGGTGGTCCCTGGTGGGGATGGGGATCTTTAGTGGAGGTCAGCCTGGATCGGTGTTGGGTTTGATATGAGGGTCTCCAATGCGTTTTGGCACAGGTGCCTTCTTCAAGGAGGAACTCCTCCTTGAAGAAGGCACCTGTGCCGAAACGCGTTGGAGAATCTAATCAAGTCCCGGCTCGGGTCAGTTTTGGGATTCCGAGTAAAACTGAGTCCTAGCTTGGGTCTGCTGTAACTTCGGAACTCTGAGTTAAAAAAACAAATTTGGGGTTTTGGACTGTATTGTAAACAGATCCAAATTACAAGATTAGCTGTTTTTATCAATATTAAAGAAATCCAAACTGAATCCAAAACAAAGAACTTGAGGGTGGTTTTGCTAAAACCAAAACACTGGGGTTCAAGTTCATCTCTACTCAGAACTCCCTCCTACATGTGCCACTAATTCAGACTTGAAAATAGATAGTGATAGAGGTTATGAGGTATGGAGATGCAGATATAAGGCTGGAATGAAAGAGACATAGGGGTCTATTCATGGAGCAGAGAAAAGTTCTGTTTTGGCAGAAAACAGGGCTTTTCTCTGCTTTGTGCTATTCACAGAGGGATTTACTGTGGAGAAGTTCATTACTTCTCCAGCTGCACCCCCGCTCCATAGCTCTGCTTTCCGCTTCTTCTTTGTGTTCAGATTTGCCATCTCAGGATAGCGTAATCTGAACACCATCAGGAAAGATGCTTACCTCCCTGTCTTCTGCCCGCAGTGCCCGACTCCCAATGATGGCTCCGCCCCCTTGATGTCCCAGCAACCTCCCCTGACCTCAGCCGCCAGCGCATGCACAGGAAGGACCTGCCTTTGCCTCCTGACTGCTCACCTTGGACCGCAGCCGAAGACAGGACTGCCAGATCCCTGGACAGCGCATGAAGACGTCGGAGAGGTAAGTATACATGAATTGCTACTTAACAAAGCTATATATCGCATTGAACTGATGCGATATATTGAGAAAAGTAACTATTCAGTTTTCGTTTTCTTTATGAATAGACAGATGTTTAAAAAATTAGATAAAGTGGAGAAGTTGCCCATAGCAATAAAATCAGCTTCTAGCAATCATTTATCTAGCACAGTCTTTAAATTTGCAGTTAAAAACCCATTGGTCGCTATGGGCAACTTCTCCATTTTATCTCTCTCTAAGGTTTGATACATCTCCTCCAAAAAGAAAAAAGGAGATATTTAAAAAATGTGACCTTAGTGGGAGTGTGCAGGGAGGAAGCAATGTAGAAAGGGAAAAGGATACATCTTGGGGTATATGAGGATGTTATATATGAATTATTGATGTGCAGCTCATTGGATAGATTTAATTTGCTATCTACATATGGAAAGCTGTAATTCCAAATCTGAGAGACCATTAATGCAGTCAGTAGACGGTAAATTATCCACTTATTATTTTCAAAGGCTCAAATCATTTGGAAGGCAAAGCATCAAAGCATCACTGTATATCATTTCCCCAAAGCATTTACTGTATGTTTATTAATAGACATCCACTTCCTGTACAGTACAAGGCTTCACATTACAGGTGTCTAACTTTCTTTTCTGGGACTTACTGTACGACACATTTGGAGAGCAGCAGGTATCATATCCCAGCCCACTATGTTAAATCTATGACCAGGCCAACAAAGGGAGACTATTTTTTGGAATGTGGAAATAGAACAAATATATACCAATATGTGTCTGTCATTTATTCATGAAAAGACACCAAGACATATTTAATTGAAGTCAGTTCTGTTTCAAATCTTGAGATCCTATGATCCCTTTTCAATGATGGTTTAGGCTTAATTTTAAGTACACCTATTGCTGGCAAACATTGATTCGAAAACGGCTCATTATTAAAGAGCCTTTTGTGTTCATTCAGTAAGAGGCACTAAAATAGAAATGTTTGTTGATACAATCAAGCCTGTAAGGAAATAGGGAAAATGTAGTTAAAAAATACACCATGTAGACAGAAGTGATTGGACACCACCACACAAGCGAAATGCATACCATTGCACACAAGTTCCAAATGGCCACTAATGTGGCAGTTTCAACAAGAACACTTGGTAGGGAGGCTCATGCACTTGCAGTTCTACGGAAACAATTAAGATTTTTATCAGGACAACAATACCACCTGTCATGCTTCCAGTGCGATGCTGGACTGGCCAGTTCAGAGTCCAGATCTTAACTCCATTGAGGACCTCTGGGACGAATTGGAGCCACGGGTCTTTCTAGGCTGACTCGACCTTCTTCACTGTCATAGTTGGTCACTGTACTTAAGGCGGAATGGCAAAACATACTGTCTGCTGCTGTCCAGGAACTTGTGGACAGTTTGTCAAGAAGGGTGTCGGCAGTAATCACTGCACGTGGTGGACCTACAAAGTACTGACGTCAATAAAATGTTGTTGATCTATTTGCTGTCAGTGTCCAATCACTTTTAAATACATAGTGTATCGATAAAGTTTACATTCCCACAAAGAGGTTGGCAAGATAGAATGCTGACATTGACATACTGTACTGTAGGAAGTTATTTATGAATCTTAGTTGATACACCACAAAACACCAATGTTTTTCATAAATCCACCTGGATGGTTTACAAAAGGTACAGTTACACTACACACTCAGGATTCTGCTATGTGATGAGCACTTAGGGGCTGATCTCTAGTCATAGACGCAGATGGCGAATTATTGCATATAGCGTATATGTGCAGAAGTGAATTTACGCCCTTTTCTGAGTCGGACACAAGTTGCCCGGATCTGTCTTTCTGTGAAACAAGGTGTTTCGGGGAGGGAACTGGGTGGTGACAATGCAATCGCATGTATCCACCCTAATTTGTGGGAGTGTCATGGTTGTGACGTAGGCATGTATCAAAAGCTCTGTGTGATTCTGTCATGCATACGGGGAAGGGAATCCTGTTTCTGATGGATCTCTTGCACTTTGCATGGGGCTGGTGCACATGCAGATACTAATGATGACAGTTGGGATGGCCAGCGGCACACGAATGAATGCTTGTATTAGCATAAGGTAGTACATCTGGCTTCTGCAGTTATAGCCACTTTGCGTGAATCAGAATCAGAATTAGCTTCTGATTAGGTGGCAAAATCTGAAGTGATGTTCTGTGCATAAAGTGTAACTAAAGATGTGCCGGTCCGGTTCTCAAAGTGCCATCAACAACCAAATTTAGGAGTCAAACCGAATCCGAGTTCGGAATCACTTTGGGGTACCGAGTCGGACCGAGTACCGGTTCAGATCTTCCTGTGATTCGGAACTCGGATTGCATGCTAACAGCTGAAACACATGAGGGTGGTTTTGCAACACCAAAACATGAAAATTAATCAGGATCCAAAACCAAAACATCTACAGTATGTACAATATCCTAATGGTGCATACACACGATCAGATTTTTTCTTCAGATATGGACGATAACGATTTAAAAATCGTTCAGTCGTTCATATCTGATGGAAAATCGTTCATATCTGACATGCCTGAACGATGGACGATCAACGATGCGCGTTCCCGTTTGTCAGATAACGATTTCTGACATCTGATGGGTTTGCAGTCAGACTTGGACGATTCCATTCATTTTAATGCAGTCAAAAATCGTTCAATCGTTCAAAACTTTGGTAAAATCGTTCAAATCGTTCAATCGTTCATCTGACAAATCTGACCGTGTGTACGCTCCATAACTCTTTAGTACCAACCCATACAATAATGGATGTCTGCATGTCTTTAAGGATAAATCCTTGTGTTTCTTAATTTCTTATTTCAGATAAGAAATTATAATTCCATGCCTTGATCATTAATAAATATACACCATATTTTACTGTTTTGAAGATAAACTTCAAACAGAATGGGATGTGCAGTAGTTTGCGAATACTTAAACTGCATGCAGTAAGGGCTAAACCAGTGTTTTTCAACTCCGGTCCTTATGAAACCCTAACAGTGCATGTTTTTCAGGTTATCTACAGCTAGAGGACAGGTGTATTAATTAACTAATATAATAGAACGACAGATGGTATTACAGTAATTATTCCTGAGGACAGGGTCGGACTGGTCCAGCACAGGACCATGTAGATCCCTGGTGGGCCTCCCTTCTTCAGAGCTCCCCACACAACTGTGGGGTCAGGACTAATAGTAGTGCAATTGGGGATGGCTAGTATTGGTGGGCGTCATCGTTGCAAACCCTGGGCCTCTACAAGCCATGTCTGGGTAGTGCCTAGCTACTGTATGTGGGCATTGCAGGGTCAGCTCATACTAGTGAGCATGAGTGAGACAGGATACACAAAACCACTGCACAATGTGAGGTGGGAGAAGCAGTCAGAGAAGAAGACAGGAAGGGACAAACAGGAGGAGATGAGCAAGAGAAGCTCTAAGGTAGTAAAATACCTGTAGTATAGGTGTTCAAGAGGATGGGATGAGAAGGTTGGGATCACTACACTACACTATGTAGTAAACTATTAATTTAATAAAGATAACCATGTAAAACAATATTGTAATGGAATGTAGTCAGGATCCTGGCAGTAACCATCCCGACGGTCACAATACCAGCAGCAGAATCCTGAGTATTAGGGTTAGGGTTAGGCACTAGGGGAGGGTTAGGGTTATGCTGCGATAGGGGATGGTTAGAGTTAGGCTGCTGAAGTGGACGGTTAGGCTGTCAAAGGGGACAATTAGGGTTAGGCTGCAGGGTTAGGATACTCACCAAAAATTTGTTGGGATTTTGATAGCCAGGATTCTGATGCCGTATTGTGACCATCAAGATAGTCACCGCCGGAAGACAGATATTTCCTGGCCTCCTTTCCTGAACTGAGACCCATGGTCATTCAGATGGCCGAGGATCACATAGATGATTCGATGTTGTATCAATGGACGCAGCTTAGCAAATCCGTCCTGTACTGAATCAGGCCCATAGTCACTTGTGAATGATTTTAATAGTGATTCTTGCACTTTGTTTCAAAAGTTTTTTTGTATATTCAGTTTCTCAGTTTCCTATTGTACCTTGAAATGTGGCAAAGTAGTGAGTTTAGAGCAGTCGGCTCATTGTATTTTTTTTTTTTGGTGCTTCTGAAGTGCTGATTGATGTACTGTATTACAGCATCTCCAGAATACAACATTCATTTATGAGTGCGATTTTATATACAGTATGTAATTCCATATTTTAAATGTAATGTTTTCCAAAAATAAAAAATGTGACACAGATATTTTTTAAAAAACACTAGCAGTCACCTCTGACACATAATCCTGGTGTTCAACATGGTGAAGCGAGATACCTTTTCACTAATGATAAAAATCAGGTATTACCTGTGTTCGCCATCTCGCTAACCCCTCCACTAGGAAACCATTACTGTTCTGACAAGCTGCTTCCACTTATCCTATCCTTAGATCCTTTCCCATATCCTATCTCCAAGCTCAACATTATGTAGCGACTCCTGTTAGGGCATATCACCAGATGATGGGGATAGTCCTTTAGATAACCTCTTGATCCATGAAACCCCACTTACAAAGCTATATCTGTACATTATTCTTTTCTACATACCCTGCTACAATATGACAAGCTAACTAATGGGTTTGCTTAGTGGAGAGACCAGTTCTCTTCCTTGACCACTCAGACTATGCTAAGAATGTTAGACAATTCCATTAGAATGATTCCTGCAGCGTCATATATGGAACTCTTTCTTAATATCTTTCATAGAACGTATCTCTCACCACAGCGTACATAGGACTGGGGGAGGGTCACTCCTGTCCCACTTTTGGGTCTTCGAGGGTGGATTTATTTCAAAGTCTTCGGGCATGTCCCGTGATACGCTGACTTTGGACTCAAATTTGGAGTTACAGTTTGCCACTTTCCACCGGGTTAATTATTTATCTTTAGCTCCTGAGTGCGCCATATTTGGTATCCTCCAAGATGGTGTGGTTTTGTAAATTACTATTGGTATTATCTTAAATATATAAGAAATGTATCTTTCAGTCGCGGATACAGCCTACCATCCCACCGTTTACATTTTTCTTAGAAAAATGATTTAATATTTTTAGGATGGATTGGTTGGAAACTTTCCTTAAAAAGAAAAAAATCACTGATCGCTTTTTTAATACTTAGGAGAGTTATATTGACACTCTTTCCCCATTACTTAAGGAACAACTTTGGAGAGGTTTCCGGGGTACAGAATCGTATGAAACAAACATGTGTTCCCAAGACCCTCCAATATCCATTGATATAATCTCTACCCGAACTGACAATGGTATGCAGGTTCAAGTCTAATTGCTTTAATTATTTTTTGTATTTTTCAATATGTGAATATTGTTGATGTTTTTTATATCTTTATTGTCATTTTTGTTATATTGTCAATGTCACTTTTCTTGTACTACTGTATATGTGCATGCTTCAATAATGAAAAATCTGTTTAACAAAAAAAATACTAGCAATTGTCGCTGGCTTTGTCCCCCCCCCCTGCCCCCTCCTCCATCTCTCTGTTTCCATGCTATCTATTCTCCACCTCTCTGTCTGTTTTTCATTTTCTGTCTGACACTCCTCACCATCTTGTCTATTTCTATTCCCTGCTTTCTTTTACTGCTCTATATACCCCCTCTCTCTTCCCCTTCTTTGTCATGCTGCTTTCCTCCCAGGGCTGGTTCGAGGCATGTTCGACCAGTGCGGTCGAACATTGGTGCCACCCCATAGAGGGTGCACCCCTCCCAACCATCTCGATTTCAGTGGGACAGTTCCACTTTTTGGGCACTGTCCCGCTGTTCCACCCGTGGGCCGAAGTGTCTGGCGGGTGGTCGGGGGTACACTATTGTATGCTGCACTGTACTTTGCTGTATTGGCTGTGCTGTGTCCAGACTCCAGACTCACAAGTGGCTATGATCTGTATAGTCAGTGTGTATAGGGTCATGCAACTGTATGCTGCGCTGTACTCTGCTGTATTTGCTGTGCTGTGTCCAAACGCACAAGCTGTGCTCTGTATAGTTTGTGTGTATAGGGGCACGCTGCTGTATGCTATGCTGTACTCTGCTGTAAAGTGGCTGTTCACAAGCAGCACTTCATTGTGTATGGTCACTGTCAGTTGCAAAAAAAGTAAAAAATTATGTAGAAGCCTCTCTAGAGTCCTTTTGTAACGCACGCGCCATAGGGGGTACTGGGAGGGATCATGGGTTTCTATAGGGTAACACCATTAAGAGATGGAATTACCCACTGCAGTCAAGCCCCACAGTGCATCGCATTAAGAGGCTTGGTGCATATGAGAAATGCGTTCAAACCCGCATTTTAGGGTTTGACCGCATTTCTTCCTTTGCTGCATCCCGGCCTAAGTCTCTGTGTACTGGTTTTCTTATGGAATGCTTCATGTGCGTGTACTACTAGATCCATTTAATGGCACTGTTCTAAGAAATATGTTAGTGCCATCCAAGCAGGCTGATTCACAGGAAGATTCAGAGCACTGTCTTATATTTATTTTTAGATTTCATCCCAAGTCACAATAATCCTTTATTGCAGGCACCCGCCAATGCAGTGATGGCATGTTGTTCCTACACTGACAACGTGAGACAGTTTAATCTCAAACCAGACTTTTGATCTGTCTAGTGAGCAAGGGGTTGTCCTAGGCATGGAGTCTCAGAATGCTGCAAGCAGAGGAAAGTGGAACATTGATATAGATATATATATATATATATATATACATATATATATATATATATATATATATATATATACATATATATCAAATTGCAAACAAGACATACTGTACCCATATTGATTCCAATATTTTATTGAGACAGTGTACTTTTTATGAAAGAGGGGGGAGGGGTACTGCGCTTGTATGAACTTGCAATACTGCATATATGAATGACAATCACACTGTGTGTATTGGTGGTAACTTTTGTTTATTAGGAGTCACACTGCTCCTGCAAAGTTTAATTTATGTGTATCCGTAAATGGATACTAGTTCTAGTTCATTCTAAAATGATGGTAATAATAACCTCGGGTGTTTTTAAATGAGATGTCCCACTTAGTGGGGGTGGATAAGTTCCAGGTGGATACTAGTGTATTTGAGTCAGGGAATGTAATATTGTCCAATACTAATTAGTATGTTGATGAATGGTATCAGACTGAATGGTGTAGAAACAAATGTCAATACGCGAGGTATTGTAAGCAGTGTCTGGCGGGGCGGCGTCCCGTAACCCCCAGGTGCACTTACTTACCCTCCGTGTCCTTTCTGTACACCTCCGGGTGTACTCGCAGTCTTCCTCTGTGTCCTCCTGGTCTCCGATGTCCTGCGTCTCGAGGATGCAGTCCACACTGGGTTCCGCGAGACTTCCAGGTGTCACGTGTGTAGCGATCTCGCGGCACCCGGGCTCAGCAGGTTCTCCAGCGGCTCTACTCGCTTCTAGTGCGAGGAGACTTCCGGATTCCTATTAGGCATCAGATGGATCTGTGATGGATAGAGTATCTCTTAGATTCGTGACTCCAACGCGTATCGGCCTTCCAGGCCTTTCTCAAGGAGTGCTGGTGTGTGCCATCTTGTATGTGGCATCCCCATATATAGGGGAGGTGTCTGCGGACGCCATCTTGGTTGTGGCATGTGTGTCATATCAGTCAATTCCCATACACGGTGGCCATCTTTATTGAGGGGATTGTTTTTGATGATGGTCGGCGGTCATCTTAATTAAGGGAAAGGCAGATATATGGTAGTAGTAATATTAATTCAAATGGGGTTTATTCTTTTGTAATGACTGCTTTTATATCAATATCTACATTTAGTCCCAGTGGTTTAAAGGTCTTCATGGTAAATATCCATTTTAATATGGAAGGGGGATGAAACATCACTAAAAGAATTTTTGCAATACATAAACAACAATGACCGCCACTTAGCATTCACTACAGAATACAGCAAGGTCCATGTCAATTTCCTAGACATCACACTTTACATAGACGAGAATGAAATACACACAAAAACATTTAATAAACCTGTAGACGTTAACAGTTTTATTCAGTCAGACAGTGGGCACCATAAACATTGGTTACAGAGTATACCATTAGGGCAATTCACAAGGGTAAGACGGAACTGCTCACAAATAGAACAGTATCAGAAACAAGGGCAGGAACTGAGAAATAAATTCCTAGAGAAAACATATGATCCAAACATAGTGGACACAGCATTTCGGAAGATAGAAGAGGTAGAGAGAGAGACACTACTCGAATACACACGGAAAAAGGAAGAGGAAACAAATCCCTACAAAACTGCATTTATAACCCAGTACAATAGGGACACTAACAAATTGAAGAACATCCTAGGGAAACACTGGCATATACTACTTGAAGATGAGGTCCTTGCAGACATATTACCACATCGCCCAAAAATAATATATAAAAAAGCAAAAGACCTAAAACAAAAACTAGTGAGAAATCACAATAAGAAAGATACATTAACCCAAATTACTCTGGAACGCACTACACTAACAGCAGGTTTCTACCAATGCGGGAACTGCCAATACTGTAACAAGAGCCATACCACCACCAAAAGAGTAGAGACATTTCAATCATACCAAACTAAAACAATATATAAAATCAAGCAACATATCACCTGCAACAGCATTGGGGTGATATACATGGCAGAATGCCCATGCGGGTTACAATACATAGGACGAACCACCAGAAAATTAAGTACAAGAATGTCCGAACACATCAGGAATGTAAAAAGAGGTCTTGACACACACAATCTGTCATTACATTTCAAAGAGAAACATAATAGAGACCCCAGGGGATTGAAGTTTGTAGGGATTTGCACAATCAAGAAAAACTGGAGAGGTGGGGATTTTGTTAAAACAATGAACAGAGAAGAATTAAAATGGATATTTACCATGAAGACCTTTAAACCACTGGGACTAAATGTAGATAATGATATAAAAGCAGTCATTACCAAAGAATAAACCCCATTTGAATTAACATTACTACTACCATATATCTGCCTTTCCCTTAATTAAGATGACCGCCGACCATCATCAAAAACAATCCCCTCAATAAAGATGGCCACCGTGTATGGGAATTGACTAATATGACACACACGCCACAACCAAGATGGCGTCCGCAGACACCTCCCCTATATATGGGGATGCCACATACAAGATGGCACACACCAGCACTCCTTGAGAAAGGCCTGGAAGGCCGATACGCGTTGGAGTCACGAATCTAAGAGATACTCTATCCATCACAGATCCATCTGATGCCTAATAGGAATCCGGAAGTCTCCTCGCGCTAGAAGCGAGTAGAGCCGCTGGAGAACCTGCTGAACCCGGGTGCCGTGAGATCGCTACACACGTGACACCCGGAAGTCTCGCGGAACCCAGTGTGGACTGCATCCTCGAGACGCAGGACATCAAAGACCAGGAGGACACAGAGGAAGACTGCGAGTACACCCGGAGGTGTACAGAAAGGACGCGGAGGGTAAGTAAGTGCACCTGGGGGTTACGGGACGCCGCCCCGCCAGACACTGCTTACAATACCTCGCTTATTGACATTTGTTTCTACACCATTCAGTCTGATACCATTCATCAACATACTAATTAGTATTGGACAATATTACATTTCCTGACTCAAATACACTAGTATCCACCTGGAACTTATCCACCCCCACTAAGTGGGACATCTCATTTAAAAACACCCAAGGTTATTATTACCATCATTTTAGAATGAACTAGAACTAGTATCCATTTACGGATACACATAAATTAAACTTTGCAGGAGCAGTGTGACTCCTAATAAACAAAAGTTACCACCAATACACACAGTGTGATTGTCATTTATATATGCAGTATTGCAAGTTCATACAAGCGCAGTACCCCTCCCCCCTCTTTCAGTTTATTGCATATAAAGGTTTGGGTGACCTTTAAGGTACCGCTGCTGCATGAACACACAACCCCTATCAATTTAGTGAGAGCGCAGGTAGACACCTATAATTATATCAAGTGTACTTTTTATGTCTATCATTTATCGTTATATTTACAGATATTGTATATTTACAAAGTTAATAAATTTTTTGCTAAATATGTTCAGCGTATGTGCCTTCTCTCCCCGAGAGTCTAGGAAACTCATGCGGATGTGAACTCCCACATCCTGGGGAAGTAGACCCCTCCCCGCATAAGGCCCCCTTCTGCATGGCAGTCTGGTTACTTCTATGTGATTTGCATTGAATTATGTCACTGTGGCTCCGCCCCCACGGTACAATGCAGCAAATTACGGCACTGAATAATGGGGCTACAATGACGTGATGCCCGCGCCACAATTCTTTGCGCCTCCCTCTTTGATGCCCCCTCTGAAAAGGCAACCAATGAGATAATACCACACCCAGTTAATCCTGTTTTGCACATTCTACCAGGTGTATAGTAGTAGACATGATCCATATGAATATTAAACAATAAGACAGTTGTCAAAATGAAAGTATGTAATGTTAGAACATACAATTAATTCATACTTATTAACTGCGATCAGTTTAGATACACTGGTAACCCAACTATTCCATTTGTTGCCTTAATAATAAGGGCCCTCATTCAGAGCCACTCGCTAGCGGCAGTACGCTCGTTCCGAGCGATGTTCGCACATCTGCGCATGCGTACGGTTTTTAGTACGCATGCGCGAACCAGTCAGTGCGGCCGAAAATCGTTGGTACGCAATATAGCGAGGGCCTGCTATTTTGAGTGACAGAATGAGGCGTATGTGGGTGGTAACAGGGGAAGGTGCTTGAAAACGGGGAGTGGAGATCCGACCGCAGGCGTGCTTAAAGGTCAAAACGGGCGTTTTAAGGGAGTGCATAATTAATACAGCAGCGTCATTGCCCACGTCACTTGGTTTTTTTTAACTCAGAACTGCTCGCAAAATAGCGGTTGAAAACACCAACCACAAGAATAGCGAGCAGTTCATACGCTGTACGATGTACTCGATTAATCTAATAAATAGCGGATATGACGTATGGTGCGTGCGGCCAGGGGGCGTTTTTATCAAAAAAACGAGCGTATGTTTTGCTCGCTCGTTCAGACTTAGAGGTGGGAACAGACTGCAATTTGCGAACGGATCATTTGAATAGCCACCCCTTGTTTTTGAACGAACGACCACAAATAGCGAACGGCTCTGAATCAGGCCCAATGTTCATTGATTTATTTAGTTATGTTACACATTTCACTGTGTTCCTTTGGAAACGTATTGAGACAGAAAATGCTGGGTAAGGTATGTTAATATGGGGCCAGTTTACTAAGCCTTGGATGGAGATAAAGTGAATGGAGATAAAGTACCAGCCAATCTGCGCCTAACTGCCAGGCTGTGTCTGATAAATGACAGTTAGGAGCTGGTTGGTTGGTTCTTTATCTCTGTTCACTTTATCTCCATCCAAGGCTTAGCAAATAGACCCCATAGTCTCTCCAGCCAGAGTGAGATCCCGTACAGTATAACGCTGTATAAATATAGCATGAGCAGCACGGTGGCATAATGAACAGATTGTTGCCTCACTGTACTGAGGTCTTGTATTCAATTCCCAGCAGGGCCCTATATGTGTGGAGTTTGTATGTCCTCACCCTGAATCCATGGATAAAAGAGTTTCCGCCAGGCACTCCAGCTTCCTACTACAATCAAAAACATACTAGTAGGTTACATGAATATAGCAATCCACAGCACTAGAACTATAAGGAGTGGCTATCTCCAGGGTGGTTTCACCTCCCATCTAAATTATAAAATAAGGCAAAAATAGGCCAAACACATTCTTAAGGGGAAATATACCAAACCACTTCTCATCAATGATGCTAACATAGTTTAAAAGTCCCAAATGAATAGTCCGTTCTTAGATGAATTCCAATGGTGGGACGTTCAGTAGGTAGGTACTCAAATATAGCAATCTGTGTTTTCTTTGAGGACCTTCCTATGTTTCACCAGTAGAATTTGTCTAAAAACGGACTAATCAATTGGGACTTTTAAACTATTTTAGAACCTGTACAATTCTGTAAAATTCTAGTATACTCAGGACTGTCACGGCCAGAGTAAGACCTGGTATAATGCGAGGCAGGTACATGGGGCCCTGAGATACAGAGACTAAAATACTGCCATTGTATTTCTCACCCAACAACCCTTGCAGGCCACATGCAGTTTGTGGGCTGCATTCTCTGTGTTCTAAAATATCCAGGAAAAATGCAAGAAGGATTGAAAGCCATTCTTGTTACTCTCTTGAAATTTCCAGCAGACTCCCAGATTTTGAGGCGTTTCTCAGCTTTAGAAAGAGTGGGCAAAACCTTCTGCATCTCTCTCTTCTGGTGAAGTAAACGAGGATGCGATGATGCGATTCTCTATTAATTGGGTCGCCTTGGCTCTGTCCGCCAAAATGCAATACCAGCAATCACGGCAAAATATAACTGGGCTTGGGGCCATGATGACGCAATTCTTAGCGCCATGCCACCTGTCCTTTCCACCGGGATCTTTCCCTCCCTTGATCTCCTGGAGAACATATCATGGAAGTAGGCCAGCATACTGTAAGACCTTTTTTATAAGGCTATAGATATATGACCCTTGTTGCTATAGCATGGAAATGGAACACGGAGTCATGCTAACTTTAGACTTTACTATTTTGTCCTGTAACATGAACTCTTGTTTTCTTGAGCACAGTATGGGTGAAATTTTGTGCCAAGCCTGAATTTAGCAGAGTCCAGCCTGATCCACGCATAGCCTCCCATCAGAAGGAACAACATTTTGTCATAATTTATTCTTATTATCTTAATATAAGCCATGAACTTCAATCTCTATTATTATATACAGTGACATATATACAGGGAATCAACATTTTCAAAACTGTTCAGTGAAATATTTGCCTCATTTGCGCTTTTGGCTATGGAATTTTGCACGTTGCTGTGTAGAATGTAGAAGTGAACCCAGTCAGTGGCGTATCTATAATGAATGCAGTGTGTGCAGGGCACACGGGCCCCTGGGTCCGTCCAGGGGGGCCCCGCACCACACAACCTGCACCCATATTAGTTTGAACGTACCTGTCCGTGGTCCCACATCGGGTATCAGTGCTGCACAGACCACCGGAAAATGGCCGCCAACGTTCTAGGCATGCGCAGCAGACTCCGGACACACTCTAGTGCCAAGAGTCTACTGCGCATGCACAGAATGCCAGAAAATGGCTACAATGGCGCATGCACATGCGCAGTAGACTACTAATGCTCCGGTGGCTGACCACCCGTGTCAGTCGGCTGCCGGCCACCGGGTAGACAGGAGGGGGCCCCGCACGAGGAGTGCACATGGGCCCCCTCCTCTCTTAAGATGCCCCTGAACCCAGACCTACTGAAACCACACTGCAGTACAGAATTAATTGATTGTCGCACAATTTCCATCAACTTCCTACAAATCATATCTACAGATTGTAGAATGGCATTCTATGCATTGACGACATAAGAGGTATTTGAACATTGTATTAACAGAGCTTTGCAAGCATTTTAAAAAATGCTGGTGGGTGTCGTGAAATAAGTTCCAGCCCAGGAATATGGTGCAATGTGCACAATGTAAAAAACAGCGTGAAAATGGATGGAAGATTTTTGAATCATACTTCTCTCCTTTGAAATGCTCCTCAGAAATCCATATTCCAACTTCAATGCGTGTGCATTTACTCCACTTATAGTTTTCTCCACAAGCCACAATCTTGGAATATGGTGATTGGTCCTACAGGAAAACCCTTAAACCAAAGGCTTCAAAGATACAAGGTTCAATGGCCGTTCATTGCGTAGTATTATATACATTTAATACATTTATTATAAGCTGAAATACTCTTACATTAAAACAATTCTTGTATGCATGTAATTGACCACCCACCAAAATAGATATAACCGCAAGTTCACAATACTCCTCTCTGGGGTGCGAGCTCTTAGTGGATGTGCGTTTCATTATGGTAGTACAGTTACCGCCACCCAACATATTTCGTCATTAATCTAGACAATGACAAATTTTTCCAAGTCTCTAATTGATGATTTCGTGGAAAACCTGCAAGGGTATTTCTCAACTCAAACGGCATCACTAAGTATCCATAGTGGTCAGTAGGGGTATTAAAGTCTTTTAATTCATCACAACTGCTGATATGGATAAACTTATACTGTAGGCCCCTATTACATCAATTTTAGAAAAGACCACTGCTACCTTTAGCTGATCTTACAGCTGTTAGATGAGGGGTAATGGGTATTGGCTTTTGACCTTGTTCTGGTTCAAGTCCCTTTGGTCAATGCATGGGCATAAGCTGCCATCCTTCTTGGCAATGAAAAACAATCCTGTCCCTAGAGGAGATTTGGAATGATGGTTAAAGCCTTTTTGCAGCCTTTTTTGCAGGTTTTCTGCTATATATTCTTCTACCACCCTTATTTCAAGAGGAGAAAGAGAGAAGAGATTCCTTCTGGGAAGTTTCACAACGTGGACCAGGTCAATGGCACAGTCATAGGGACTATGAGGTGGTGAAATATCAGTGTCCTTCTTGTCCTTCAAGAGTAAAGTCAATATAATAAGAAGATCATCCCTTTGTAATAGGGCTTAGCTGGTGGATAGACAAGGACAAGCAAGATTCGGAACAAGTCTATCTCCAGATGGTAATATGTCCAGCAGTCCAACTGGGGTTGTTGAGGAAAAACCAAGGATATTCTAAGATTACTGCAAAAGGATGAGTTTGAACAACAGAAAATTATATTTTCTTTGAGTGTAAACAACCCACTGCAAGACTGAGGGAAGTAGTTTTGTTGGACACAGGACCTTCAGAATAATGGTTTGCATCCAATCCTGAGACATGGAGAAGTTATTAACAGAAGATGAATACCCAACTCCTCTACCAATTTACTGTAGTATCAATAATGTTCCCAGTGGCTCAACTGTCAATCAGGGCAGGAACAGGTCATTGACAGGAGAGATAACTTGTTAGAATTTGTAGGGAATTGGGTTGAGACTTTAACAAGTCTTAGGAACTTCTTCCCTAACAGCCCTAGGTCTGGATGTTTCCTCACTTATTAGGACACTGCTTGAAAAAATGACCCTTATTACTACAGTAGAGACATAGACCTTGGGTACATCTCCTGGTCTATTCTTCTGTAGATAGAGCTTGCAAGCCCCAATCTGCATAGGATCAGGTGCATCCAAGAATGATGAGGGTGGCCTTAAGACAGATACAGTATGTGGGCATCAATGTCCTTCTCCAAACAACATTCCTTGTACAACCAATCAATCCAGATTGAGATTTGCATTAAAGCATCCAGAGATTCAGGAAGTGGATACTGAACCACAGAGTCCTTGATCTGATCACTCAGACCGGTCTGATTTGGGCTTCAAAGAGCAGGGTCATTCCACTTGCTTCCACTTACCACCTTCTAAATTCTGCTCCATGCCATCAGCAGATTTTCGACCATGCCTGAGGGCTCGTAGTTGGCGTCAGCAGCCGCAACATGAGCCAGATCATCATAAGTCGAAGAGCCTAAAGGATTGCCTCCAGAGTTGACAATTGGGCTGTCAGCAGAAAGTCCAAAGGCCAGGTTTGCAAGTCTCCTTAGGGAAGGGAGATAATAATTTCAACCCACTAATGTTCATCGCCTGAGAAGCTATCCTTTTTAAAAAAAAAAAAATCAAACTCTTATATTTTTAGTGGATAGTGCATAAATAATAATTACTTATATTGATGTTGGAATGTGACTAGTGTAAAATGTGCCAAAGATGGCTCAGCACAGGCTTGAGAAAACTCTCAGCAATGCAGGGGTTAAAAATTGCCCTCATTTAACAAGAAATAAAACACATGTATTATTTACACATTTGATGTTTTATAGACTAGATTACCATAGAAAATAAATGACCAGTTTGATTTTTACTAAACTCAGGAAATATTTTTCCGTGAACATGATAAGTGAAATGTATTTTGTGAAACATAATATCTAATAGAAAAATGCCACAAGTGTTAATGTACATTAGAACAGTATTGTAATTTTGTGCCTGTTAAACAGAGCTAATCTCTGGTAATCGGGAACTATGAATAATAGAGATGTTCTGTTGCTGCCAAGGGTTTTATTCAATGTGACACATGTCATCCCAGGCAATTTGCTATGACAAGCAGGAGAAAGTGTCACGAGTCCCTATCCTGTCACATTATATTGTCTATAAACTGTGCTCCTTTATTATTTCATCACGGTGAACACATTTGTTTTATAGATAAATAAATTGGCTGAAAAGCCAGGAAACTACCAATATGTCCTTCAAGGTACAGCATCCTATAAGGAACGTTTTGTGATACAATGATGTGTTTCAGAAATAAACCTTGAACCCAGAATCTTTCTTATACAAAGTATTTCTCAAAGTATTCTGAGGTTGATTATTCATTCATTTAGGGACTAAGGGGGTCATTCAGACCCGCTCGCGAGCGCAGGACGCTCGCAAGCGGGTCGATGTTCCCCCACTGCGCATGCGCACGACGGAGGGAGCTCCGTCGTGCGCATGCGCGAGACCCGGCGAGCGAAGATGGAATACGTCGCTCGGGGTCTCGCACCAAAGGGGGCGTGCTGTCGATTTTGATTGACAGCACGCCCCCTTTGGTGGGCGTGCCGGGGGCGTGCCTGCCAGATGGAGGCGTTCCCATGGGAACGCCTACCGTCTGAAGCCGGCCCCACTGACATCACTAGTGATGTCAGTGGGAGTGATTTTGGCTCTGATAGAGCCAAAATCACTCCAGGGCTTGCGGCAGCGAGACCCTACCGCAGGGTCTCCGTCACAAGCCCGATGGTCGTGATGGTCAAGACCATCGCGACCATCATCATGGACACCCACAGCTATGCGAGCGTCCAGGAGGACGCTCCATTTTCATGGAGGAGGGCCCTGATTCTCTGGGCCCTGATTCCTCTGGTCAGAGCGTTCGGCTCTGAATCAGGCCCTAAGATCACACTTGCCTAATTTTGAAAAAGCATTTAGGGAGATTGTGAAAGCACCGCCTATAAACGCATGTTAAAGTTGCCCTGTACTGCTACATCTGAGAGGCGTGTCATACAATTGATTTACATACAAATATAAATGAGCCCCAAAGCAGTTAGTAAGATCTGCTTGGTGATGAAAACACACTGATACTTTTCAGAAAATGCATGTAGCCATAGGGATCATTGTGCCTTATACCCAATGCAGGGAAATTATACTAATGATCCCATTTGAATGTATATATCTGTTTTCCTCTGTATATAACAGCTTCATAATGGGGGGAAGGTGCAATCAGGGAGATTGCTAGACTCTTCAGGGAGACAGGGAGATTGTTACTATTTCAGGGAGTCTACCTGACAATGAGGGAGAGTTGGCAAGTATGACTAAGAAGGAGATGTTCTAAGCCTTGGATGGAGATAAAGTGAACAGAAATAAAGTACCAGCCAATCAGCTCCTAACTGTCATGTCACAGGCTGTGTTTGAAAAATGACATTTAGGAGCTGGTTGGTTGGTACTTTATCTCCGTCCACTTTATCTCTCTCCAAGGCTTAGTACATCTTAACCAAAAAGTAAACCTCTCTTATCACCGCATAGTGCAGCAATTTGAAATGTTTTATTGGGGTTTATTTATGAAAGGGCAGCTCCTATATGAGTGATGAGTAAAAGGTAAAGTGGTAGCTTACCCCTGGATGTGGTATATTTGGTTGAAGATTACAGTGTCGCTATTCATCATGTCAAAATATTGACTTGCTAACAATGTCAACAATCGACGGTGTGGCAATGCAGCTGTTGCGGAGGTAAGTACCCTAAAAACTACTACCCTAACTCTAAGCTTAGCTCTAACCCTGACCCTGACCTGGTGTCTGTGACTAATGTTCTAGCAGTTGGAGCTAATGTTACAAAACTGCAGTTGAAGATATTGATATGTTATGGGGAGTATCCACTTAGCGATATACAAACGACAGCACGATTGCGACATTGCAATCGTAATGTCGTTTCTATAGCTAGTGATGTGCCTAGACTGAACGTTCACTCGTTCAGTCCCGGCACATCCCTCATTGACCTGCATGTACGGGCGATGTCGGATGTCGGAAGCGACCCGCGGGCACGCGCATCACGGGTTGCTTCCTTCCAAAACATCCCCGATGCATGCACGATGCATGCACGATTTGCAAGTGATTGCACTATAACGACATCGTTATCATGCAATCGCTTGTTTAAATCACTTAGTGGATACCCCCCATTAGCTGTCGACATTTCAAGTTCAACAATGTTGACAATGTGACCGTCGACATACCACCAGCATCCCCTTACCCTCTTATGATGGTGATAATTCATTTTTCAGGTTGGGTATGGGATCCCGGCGGTCAGGATGCCAGCGTTCAAAATACCGACAACAGCATCCCGACAGTCAGAATCCCGACAGGATTAGTTAAGTATCCTAACCCCTAACCCACTTTTCCCACAGCCAGACCTCCCCCGCAGCCTAACCCTAACTCCCCCCAGCAGCCTAACCCTAACCATCCCCCTAGTGCCTAACCCTAACCCCTAAGCTTAAACCTAACCCTCCCGCTAACCTTAATACTTACTGCCTGGATGCCCCTTCTTGTTAAATAGCCCCATGGCATCAGGGTCCCATCAAAGAGACAGCTTTGGTGAGAAAGAAACTGGGGTGAAAATCCATGGGAGGGGGAGAGAGTGATAGGGAAGGAGAGAGTAAGAAAGCACAACAGCTAGTAACACGGAGAATGAAGGGTTTATAGTATTAGTGAATAATAATAATAATAATAATATTAATAAAAGAAGCACTGTAAGTCAATAAAGCTGTATACAGTAACGCTGATGATAAGGACAATAAATATGTCTATTATTATTTAAAAAATTAGTTTCATAGGAACTGACTGTACCAAGGCTGCACTTTATATTTTAAATATTCTATGTTCCATCTTCCAATCTGCAGCATTTAGTTTTCATATGTATGATGTTCAGAGCTGGGATGTCAGCACTGCAGGGGTTTGGTTATTTAGCACAGTGGAGACATTATAACAATCTGGTACCAGACACTGCTTCTTTCCCTGCATTATACAGTATTTTGTTCAACAGAATTATAGGGCCTGATCAGAAGTGCAATACCAGTAATGTTGGTTCCGCGCACAAGCGGACATTGTTTTCGTTCTGCGCATATGTCCGAGTTGCATTGTGCATGCGTACCGATGGTTACCGCAGGGAGCTGCCGAACAAATTTTTATGCAGAGAGAGTCAATTTCGGTGGGTCCTCCTGTGGCTAGCCAGACATGGTTGTCTTGCTGGCGTGTTTCTGTCAGTGACTGTGTCTTAGGCATACTTACCTACTTTACTTATCTGCTCCCTGGGAGATGCTCAGGGCGCAGACGCTGGTGACCGCTTAGGGGGGCAGGGCCGGCTTACTACAAGCATTTTCGCATCATTTAGCTCCGCCCCCTCCATACAGAGCCGCGAGTAACAGCAATTATGCCGTGATTCCCAGCATTTATCTCCCCATCCTGCCCACTTCACTAAGAAGTGGGCGAGATGCGGGAGATGTGGATACTCATCCAATTGTGTGGGTGGCTCCCCAACAATTCGGGAACCTCCTGACACTTCCGGGAGGGTAGCTAAGTATGGTCTTAAGACGCAATTGTACTGACACATAAGGCCTGATTCAGACTAAGATTCTGCGCCTGCATAGGGTTGGCGCAATCTCCGATGGTGCGACCGATGTTGCGTGTTAATAAGCTCAGTGATTGAATTAGCAGCCAGGGGAAGTCGCATTACAAATACCATGGGCTGTGGCATAAGCATAAAGACGCAGCGGTGCTGTGGCAAAAGACGCAGTAGCGTGCACCTAGGCCTGATTCAGAGGTGGAAGCAATGCCGATGTTTGTGGAGTTGAGCGATTATTTTTGTACTGCGCATGCATCTGAGCCGCACTGTGCATATGTCCCGATGAATTACCGGCAGCAGTCACAGTGATGAGTTGGACTCAGAGTGATTAACAGTCAGTGAGCGGTTGTGGGAGATAAAATTTGTGGGTGTAGGTATGCAGGCATAAAACTTAATTGATGACAAGAAGTGATAACTATATGGTGCACTTACTTTACCATGTAGCATAGCATAGTATATAAAGCATAATTACCTATTGTCCCGGAAGTTTTGGGAGGCTGACAAATTTTCGGGGTGCTCCCCGCACCCCCGGAAGAGTATCCGGATCTCCCGCATCCCACCCACTTTCAAGTGAAGTGGGTAGGATAGGGAGATGATTGGCGTGAATCGCGGCATAATTGCTATTAATTGCGGCTCCGTATGGAGGGGGCAGGGCTAAATGACACGAAAATGTGGGGACTAATGACATAGAGACCCGGCCCCGCCCCCCAAAGTGGCCAGCTGTGTCTGCCCTCCGGGCAGACACAAGGGAACAGATAATAAATGGTGGCAAATATGTTATAAAGACCAGTAGCAGATTGTCATAGGATCTATTAGAACATTTCTTCAGGGTTAAGCAATATATGCGGATTATAGAGATGACAATGCATTGCTGCCTCTCCACCATTTTTCCAAATCGCCTCCCACAGTAAAATGTAAATATAAAATTGTGCCTCTTATGATTGGGGTACAAGGGAAAATATTTATTTGTAGTGAAAACAGTAATATCTGTTTAAAGCATTAAAGACCATGCCGCGACCAAGAAGTTCAGCTCCTGGAGCATCCTAAGGACTCGTTAGGCGCCCTTGCGGCAGTAGTCCAGGCTGCAAGGTGCTGTTCCACAAATGGTTTGCAAATATCTAACATTATTCCAACACCTCAACCACAGTCTTGACACATAAATTTCAAAGCGGCAAAAGGATATCGTATACCCGATGTGATGGGCACTGTAGTTCTACAGCAAATCAGTAAACTAAATACAAAATACAACATACTGTACTGGGGACTCCAGCTCCAAAGTGTAGAACACCTTGGGGTAAATGTAATAGCCTGTGCGATGTAGGCATTGACGAGTTCCTGACTAATCTGGCCAACATTTTAAAGGGGCAATCACTTAAAAGAAAAATGATTGCCCCAATAAAACACTGGGCAGATTCCCCGAAAACTCACTGGTGCCCACATCACGCAGGCTACATGGGAGTCTCCTTGCATGCAGCACATCCCATCATGTAAGGACCTTCTCCCCTTTCAGCATGCTGCATACCGTCTTCAGGCAGACATACTGAATCTCCAAGATACAGGAACTCTGCCACTATAGCACATACAAAAACCAGGGAGTTTCTCTCTGACATGCCGGCAACATCAATCATATTCTCTGCTGGGCTCTTCCACTTAAATCTATGGTTACTAATAACTCTTCAACATGACTCATCTCTAACAATGCTCCCATTTTGGCCCTCACTATGAGGAGATATAGCAAACCTTCAAGAGAGATAAAATGGAGGAGTTCTTATAACAACCAATCAGCTTCCATCATTTTATAGATTGTGCTAGATAAATGATAGCTAGAAGCTGATTGGTTGCTATAAGCAACTTCTCCGCTTTGAAGGTTTTTCCCTTTGGTGATCACTTCTCAGTGGGCTATCAAATAGGTATCCTTACTCCCATTACACATGGAGGCACTCACCCTCACACCATGGGTGTCTCTTCTGTTTTCTCCTCACAGGAGGTTTCCCACTGAGTTTCCACTTTGGTGCCAGGGCAGAACTCCCCCTTTTGCCACTTGCAATGATATGCACCTGACACTCCCATAGTTTGCCCACTGAATGTTCTAGTTTCGCCTGGACTATTAGCCACCTCACAGTCACAGCTTACAAATGCCCAAAAGTTTTCTGCCACCTTTTTGATAGCATCTGAATCGTTTGCAACAGCATCTTTTGTTGGAAATATGTATGTACAGTTGCGGAGGTATGGCAGATTTATGTACACACCAGTAAATGTCTTATCACTATGAACAGCCTATTTGCTTAACCAGTGGGATGGTATATTGGAGGGTATATGATGTCTCACTGTGATACACACTGGTTCTGGATTAAGCGGAACTTGAGCGGAGCAGGATGTCATACACAGGGGCGCCAAGAGAGGGGAGGAGCAGGTACAGATTACCCGGGCCCGGGATTCCTGGGGGGCCTGGCAGGGGCCTGGGTCCGGTGCCACCCCCCTCCTCCCTCACAGCAGCCACAGCAGTCTCCTATGCCTGTGGGGGGGAGCGATCACACTGATCATGCCCCCCTGCCTTTGAGTCGGGCTGAAGGGACTCTGAGTGCCCCCCTCACCAGCATGCAGCGCTGCAAAACTTTTCTTTTTCCGGGAAGGGGGCATGGCTTGCCTCCTGCGATTAGGCCACGCCCCCTGTTACCCGGGCCCGCCGCGGCTCTTGGCGGGCCTGGTCATACATCTCTTCAGCTGGTGAGTGTATGCAGCTAGCGGGTAGTGGTGCAGGATGCTCGAAAAGCTGGCTGTAAATTAGGGATGTGCGCCGGACCATTTTTGCCGGATTTGGATTTGCTTCTAATTCGTCGTCCGGCTTTGGATTCTGCAGTGACTGGATTTGGATTTGGATTTTTTGCCAAAATTGGCAAAAAAATCTAAAATGACATATATTGGACTTTTTTTTCTTCCTAGAGTGTTATTTACCTCAATAACATTAATTTCCAGTCATTTACAGTCAATTTAGACCACCTCACAGCTTAAATTATTGTTTTCACCATTATTGGCTAAGGGTTGCAGTTAGCTGACTGGTTACCAAGCGTCAGAGCAGCGGCGCAGTGGCACAGACACCACAGTTTAAAGCACATCTATGAAACTATGCCACACAGCAGTGGCAAAAATGAAAGGTAGTACTAGATGGTATTGTCCTTGGGCCCTCCCACCCACGCTTTATGTTGGATCTTAAAAAGGACATGCACTCTTTAACAAACGAAGCATTTCAGCGACAGGTACTGCCACTTTGTGGCTGAAGTGCTTGGTTTGTTTGGGCCCCCACAAAAAAATCTTCCAATCTACTAAAGGCAACAGGTCTACAGTGGCATGATGTCACCATCATTGCCATCCTCACCCTCATCAGTGTGTACATCATCCGATTCCTCACACAATATCAGTTCATCCCCGCTGGAATCCACCATTACAGAAGTATCTGTACTGTGACGTGATTGGCGGGAAAGGTTTTCCTCATGAAATTTCCAGTTCATTTTAATGAACAACATTTTTTCTACATTTTGTGGAAGTAGCCTCCTTCGTCGTTTGCTCACAAGGTTCCCGGCTGTACTGAAAACTCTCTCTGAGTACACACTGGAGGGTATCTTAAGTAATGCAAAGCCAGTTTATACAAGGGTCTCCAAATTGCCTTTTTTTCTTCCAATATTCGAAGGGACTCTGTGACATGTCTACGTGTACGGTGTCCTGAAAATAATCCTCCACCATTCTTTGGATGGTAATCGTATTAGATGGAGTTACGGTAGAGGTGTCACTGGTGTTGGGCAAATCTTTTAGACCCGACCAGATGTCAAAATGTTGACTTATCTGCATCACCACTGGGTCTTTTGGAAAAGGTGCATTTTTTTCTGGCTGCTGCTGGAGAAACTGTAGGAGGAGACGTCATCGTAGTGCCATGTGTCACTTCAGCTGCCAACTTGCTCACCAGGAGTGCTTTGGTTCTTTTAAGATCTGGGTCAGTTGTAAAGAAAGACACAGCATATGACTTGAACCTAGGATCACGAATGGTTGCTAAAATATAATGATCAGATTTCAAGATCTTGGCCACCCGTGGATCCTGGCAAAGCGAACAAAGGACTTGATCTCTCAGTCCAGCATACTTTGCGGAATCACTTTGTTTAATCTCATCCTTCAATTTCTCCAGCTGCTTTTCCAAAAGCGAAATCAGGGGAATCACCTTACTCAAGCTAGCAGTGTCAGCACTCACTTCACAAGTGGCAACTTCAAATGGTTTGAGCACCTTGCACAAGACAGAAAGTACTCTCCACTGTGCTGGGGTAAGGTACATTCCCCCTCCTCTCCCAATGTCATGGCTTTTCATATAGCTATGGATGGCTTTTTGCTGCTCCTCCATCCGTTGAAGCATATACAGGGTTGAGTTCCACCTCGTTACCACTTCTTGCTTCAGTTGATGGCAGGGCAAATTAAACTGCTCTTGCAGGTGCTGCAATCTCCTGCATGCTGTTGCTGAATGCCGAAAATGTCCCGAAATTTTTTGGGCCACAGACAGCATCTCCTGCACGCCCCTGTCATTTTTTAAAAAACCCTGCACCACTAAGTTTATTGTGTGAGCAAAACAGGGGATGTGTTGGAATTCACCCAGCTGTAATGCTTTCACTATATTTGTAGCATTGTCAGAAATCACAAATCCTGAGGAGAGTCCAAGTGGGGTAAGCCATGTTTCTATGACATCTCTTAGTTTTTCTAAGAGGTTGGCAGCGGTATGCCTCTTATTGAATCCGGTGATGCACACAGTTGCCTGCCTCTGAATGAGCTGGTGTTGTTTGTTAGATACTGCTGCTGCTGAAGGCGATTCACCCACCCAGTGGGCCGTCACAGTCATGTAATCCTTAGTTTGTCCACTACCGCTTGTCCACATATCTGTGGTTAAGTGGAAAGTGGGTACAATAACATTTTGCAGGCCAATAATTAGGTTCTGTTTAACGTTCTGGTACAGCCGAGGAATGGCTTTTCGGGTAAAATGAAACCGAGATGGAATTTGGTACCGGGGACACATGACCTCAATTAGCTGTGTAAATCCCACTGCATTATTTGCGGATATTGGACGCAGATCTAATATTAGCATAGCTGTCATGGTGTCAGTGATCCGCTGTGCGACAGGGTGAGAGCTGTCATACTTGCTTCCCCTTGCAAGAGATTGTTTAACAGTCAATTGTTTTTTTTTGTATACTACTAGTAGTCTTCTTGGTCCACTTCTGGAATGAAGATCCACCAGCAGCAGCAGCAGCAGGCCTAGCGCTCAAAGATTCAGTTTCTTCTGAGGTGTCCTCCTGGAAATTGGAGGAGTCACCGTGACTTAGCATTAACAAATTGGATGTTGTACTACCACTGATCATTCCTGAGGATATTGAGGAGGAAGGTGTTGTCGGCGGAGATTGCAGGTGCTGGGATTCAGTAGAGAGAAGGCATCTAGCTAATGCTGGACTGCTTGTTGTTATTTTTTTTTCAGTAGTTTCTGTTATCAAACACCTGTCATGAGCTCGCTGCAGATGACGTAATAGCGTAGAGGTTCCTAGATGCTTAACATCCCTACCTCTACTAACTGTGGTCTCACAGGGGCTACAAATGGCTTGACAAACATTGTCAGGGTATGGGTAAAAGTAATTCCACACAAAAGATGTGGATTTGCTGGTTCTTTGCCCAGGCATGGCAATGGCCTTCTTATCTTGGCCAAGAGCTGCTTCCACTGGTGCTTGACTTATACAAATAATATCCTCATCCTCAACATCCTCTTTAGTGCCAGCATCAGCTGCACATATATTTCTCTCATCCTCTTGCAATTCCACGGTGGCATCCTCAATTTCTATGTCCTCGGCAATACTGCTCATCCCCACAACTACAGATGGAAAAGAAAGTGTGGAGGGCAGCTTCTCTGAAAGGTCAGGCTTACACATAGCAATGACACTCGTGGACCCACTTAGACTCTCCTCAGGGATTTCTGACATTTGTGTTTAAAAAAACACAGTTTGTTCTACTGCCTTATTGGTTTTACATTTTTTCACACTTCTATAGTCTGACTGAAAAGGACTTTTATCATCATGAGAGGCACAAGATGCCTCACTGACAGTTGCAGAACCACCACTCAGAAATAAAGGGCAAAGCCTGAGCCTTTCCTTGCCGCTACGTGTGGTGAATGGTATGTTGCCAATTTTCTGTTTCTCTGCAATAGTAGTAGTCTTTAGAGGTTTTTTTTGTCTTTACCCCTGTGAAATCTAAATTTTTTGATTTCAGGTTCCCTAAGTTTTTAAAGCCTCTATGCCCTTGAGCATCAGCTTTAGATGAAAGTGATGGACTTCCAGCCGCTGCAATGCTAGCATTTGCTTGTTGTTTCTGCTCTCCTTTCAGTTCATTCTCGTGATCCATATTACTTTATCACTATGAACTGGAGTCACGGAGCTTGTATACACACAGTGGGCTATGCCCTGTCATGGAGCTTGTATAATACACTCAGTGGGCTTATGTCCTGTCACTGGGGCTTGTATAATATACACAGTGGGCTTGTGCCATTTCATGGAGCTTGTATGCACTCACTGGGCTTATGCCCAGTCACGGAGCTTGTATAATACACTCACTGGGCTTATGCCCTTTCACGGAGCTTGTATAATACACTCACTGGGCTTATGCCCTTTCACGGAGCTTGTATAATAGACTCAGTGGGCTTATGCCCTTTCTCGGAGCTTGTATGCACTCACTGGGCTTATGCCCTTTCACGGAGCTTGTATAATAGACACAGTGGGCTATGCCCTGTCACGGAGCTTGTATGCACTCACTGGGCTTATGCTCTTTCACGGAGCTTGTATAATACACTCACTGGGCTTATGCCCTTTCACGGAGCTTGTATAATAGACACAGTGGGCTTATGCCCTTTCATGGAGCTTGTATAATACACTCACTGGACTTATGCCCTTTCACGGAGCTTATATAAAAGACACAGTGGGCTATGCCCTTTCACGGAGCTTGTATAATACACTCACTGGGCTTATACCCTTTCACAGAGCTTGTATAATACACTCACTGGGCTTATGCCCTTTCACGGAGCTTGTATAATACACTCACTGGGCTTATGCCCTTTCACGGAGCTTGTATAATAGACACAGTGGGCTTATGCCCTTTCACGGAGCTTGTATAATAGACACAGTGGGCTATGCCCTTTCTCGGAGCTTGTATGCACTCACTGGGCTTATGCCCTTTCACGGAGCTTGTATAATAGACACAGTGGGCTATGCCCTGTCACGGAGCTTGTATGCACTCACTGGGCTTATGCCCTTTCACGGAGCTTGTATAATATAAATAATAGAATACTCAGTGGGCTAAGTCCAGTCATGGAGCTTGTATAATATAAATATTAATGCACTCAGTGGGCTAAGCCCAGTCACGGAGCTTGTATAATATATAAATAATAGAATACTCAGTGGGCTAAGCCCAGTCACGGAGCTTGTATAAAATAAATATTAATGCACTCAGTGGGCTAAGCCCAGTCATGGAGCACACAGTGGCAAGAACTTGAACTACTCTAACTAATCTAACTCACTTTTCCCCTCTCACTAGTCACTCACTATCTAACTTTATTAAGCGTGTTCCGAAATGGCGCAGACAGCCGGGCGCCGCGCCTTTTATAGAGGCCGAACGTCACCGGGCTCTCGCGAGGTCTCGCGAGAATCCGACAACGGACGGGTGACGCTCGGCCTCGAGGTGGAATCCGAGTCAGGCGGGAACACTCGAACTTGCGTTCGGGTGGACTCGGATTCCACCTGTTCGGAGCGGTTCGGATTCCTCAGAATCAGAACCACTCATCACTACTGTAAATGTAGGGTCATTTTGCGGGTCTCTCTAGAGCTAAGTAAGAGATGTCCATCTCCAACTGTGGCACTCTTACACAGTGACAAGATTGCACCACGCATGCGCAGTACTAACCTCGGCGGCCATCTTGTAACAGAGAATAAAGCCTCCCTGGAGGAACAAAATGGAGTCTGCTTAGTAGCACACTCCACTATCAACACCTTTGTGCGTACTCTCTGTGTAATGCATGTGTCGTAGGGGTCTTCAGAAATTTTCCCTCATGCGCAGTGCAGATAATCGCCCAACTACTTGAACAAAGGCATTGAGTGCGGATTGCGTGTGACTAAGAATCAGTGTAAAGGGGCATGGCGCCACATCAGTAGCTGGAGAACCTCTTAGCCTACCGGCAATATCATGAAGCATATGAGAGACCGAATGCCCAGACAGTTTGTCAAAGTAAGTGGCATGAATTCTGAATGAGTTCTTAGATGGACACCATGGCTCCTAATAAGTCCTCCAATTGTCCAGTGAAAAGTACAGCTCTTCCCCAGACATGTTCCATTAACCCATACACATTGGTGTTAATCTAGATGCGCTTACACAAATAAAGCTCCCTTACAGCACAAAGGGGACTTTTTACTTGACCATTTGCATTTAAATATGACCCCATGTATTTCTTTAACTATCTTCATATTTAATACTAGTTGGGCCTTACATCACCATGCTTTAGATGCATGTTGCACTTCTTATTTATATGCTTATTACATACTACAGTATTAAAAAGAGATGTGCGCCGGACCATTTTTGCTGGATTTGGATTTGGCTCTGATTCATCGTCCGGCTTTGGATTTGGACTTTTTTTTAAAAATTACAAAATAATGCTTTTTTTTGTTCCTAGAGTATTATTTATTAACCTCAATAACATTAACTTCCCATCATTTACAGTCATTTTAGACCACCTCACAGCTCACAAAATTGTTTTCACCATTATTGGCCAAAGGCTGCAGTGAGCTGGCTGGTTACTAAGCGACAGAGCAGTGGCACGGACACCGCAGTTTAAAGCACATTTATGAAACATTGCCACACAGCAGTGGCAGAAATGAAAGGTAGTGCAAGATGGAATTGTCCTTGGGCCATCTCACCCACCCAGTAGGGCAGGGTCGGACTGGCCCACAGGGGTACAGGGAAATCGCCCAGTGGGCCCCACAACCTGAGGGCCCTCCCCCTCCTCTAGGGATCAGGTTTAAGACTGTGCAGTTGAACTATACATATGTCACACTATATAATATATATAATTTTATAAGGGGACCAGTCCATGCACTCTCTATTGGTTAACCAAGCCTCAGTGGCAGCTGGTCACACCCCCTCTGGAGACTGGCCACACCCCTAAGCATGGGCTCCTATCACTGTATTCCCCCAATGGGCCCTTCATGCTCAGTCCGACACTGCAGTGGGGTACAGCCAGTGGTGTCACAGTGCTTGTATACACAGTGGGGTATGGCCAGCAGAGTCACAGTACTTGTTTACACAGTGGGCTACAGCCCAAGGAGTCACAGTGCCCCCTATACACAGTCACTTTAACAGCACAGCCACTTGTGAGTCTGGACACAGCCACTTTAATCAGCAGAGTATAGCGCAGCATACATCAGCGTCCAGTGTTTCCCCTATACACAGTCACTTTAGCAGCACAGCCACATGTGAGTCTGGACACAGCCACTTTAATGAGCAGAGCAGTGTGCAGCGTGCAAGTGAAATGGCGCTGAGTCCTGGTCGCGGCGCCTTATATAGAAACCAACTTTCGTGAGAATCCGACGTCGGGAGGATGACGTTCGGCTTCAAAGCGGGATTCGATTCAGGCGGGAACATCTGAGCTGCGGCTCGGGTGGACTCGGCTACCAGGTCCGCGGAGCAGTTCGGATTCCACAGAATCCGAACCGTTCATCTCTAGTATTAATATTAAATGACAATCAATAGTATAAACAGTAATAAACAGTATAAAACAATATTGATATAGGTAACATATACAAAGTCGTTTTAATAAATATCAACGTTAAGAGTAAGTCTGACAAGGATGATTATTTAAAGTCTTTATTTTGCAGAATATCACAGTATTTTCTTAATATTTTGTGTTCCATTTCTCAATTTGCAGAATTTATTTTTCATATGCTGTATATGATGTGCGGATCTGGGCTGACAGCACTGCAGGGGTTTGGTTACTTAGCACAGCTGAGACAGTTACAACAATCTGATATCAGACTCCACTTCTTATTGTGTTATATTTTGTTCCACAGATTTATAGTGTCCTTCACCATGATGTAAAATATGTGCACGCATCAATTCCAGAAGGACATGTCAAGTAAAACTTAGATGCAGATATTGAGGCATAAAACTTACATCCCAACAGGAAGTGAATGTTTTATAAAGCACTCAGGGGCCTATTCATCAACACTAAAATAGCGGTTTTAAGGACATATTTCCTTAATTACCGTTTTTTAGTATTCATTAACACACTTAACAAAGGAGATATCACTCCCCATACATTAGTACATTAGTATGGGGATATGGAAATTAGGCTATTCATCAAATTCCAAAAATTATGTATTTTTGGAATTTGATGGTGTTACTGTACGCCATTCTCAGGTGGCGTACAGCCCCCCGTAAGGTTGTAGCAGTGGGATATACTTACCTGCTTTCAACCTCCCCGCAGCAATGCTGCTGCTGCGGGGCAGTGTCTCCCCTCTGTTCCCTGGTGACACTTGTAAGTGCTTCTTCAATTAACTGTTTATATACTATAAACAGTTAAATAAAGAAGCACTTGCAAGTGCCACCAGGGAACAGATGGCAGCAGCAGCATTGCGGCATGGAGAACATAGTAAAGTAAAAAAAAAAAAAGTTTACAGCTCAATTACCGCACCAGTAATCAGTGCTGCGCATACACTGCTTCTGTGAATGTAACGGCACATGTGCAGCGCTGATTACAGCTGCGGTAAGGTAGGAGAAGCAGGGAACAGTATCTATTTTCAGAAAAGCTGTCATCGCAAAAATGACAGCTTTTTGGAATAGATACTTATGGAGAGGAGGAATGATGATGTCCTCCAGTAATTAGGTAGAACTCCATGCGAATAAGGGACTAATGTGTGGTGTAATTTGAATTTGGGATAATGTATTATAAAGGGTATTACTGTGTGTGGTACAATGTATTATACAGGGCATTACTGCATGTGGCATAATGTGTTATAAAGGCCATTACTGCGTGTGGCATAATGTGCTATAAAGGGCATTACTGCATGTGGCATTATATGTTATAAAGGGCATTACTGCATATCGCATAATGTTTTATAAAGGGCATTACTGTGTAAGACATACTGTGTAAGGCACATTACTGCACATGGCAATTATTCACCATGAGGGGAGAGCTTGGGGTAAGCCAGCACCCCCCAAAAGTGCTGGGCACACCCCAAAGTGTGATGGATTGGGGGCATTCTGCAAGGACATGCCCCCTCCCCTATCGGTCACGCCCTCTTTACAGAAGTGCGCGTGCCTAAGGCGCGTGCAGAGGAACGCCATCTATAAAATATGATATATTTTTTCTTTGGGGGGGCGCAACTAAGAACTTTCGCCATGAGCTCCTCAATGTCTAGAACCGGTCCTGACGCTAATGCCGCCACTCCTGCGAATATGTGCGCTGCCCCATGTTTTACCTATGAGCATGCCTTCAAGATGCACTGCACATGTGTCCTGATGGCCAACGTTGGCATAAGCAGATCAAAACTGCATGGATGGTGACGGGGAGATGGCTCGAGGCAGTGGACATGTTGGGGGCACGCCTGTGTTAGGGACTGCATTGAAAGATGTAGTTCAAATTCTGATGGATATTCTGAGCAAACCTAGATGGTGCGCCTTTATGCGCAGCACAGCAGATTAGAGCTGTAGCTGGTGGCCATCTCAATAGCATTAGTATAATTAATTTCACAGTAGATTTCTCGTACAGTAGCTGCTACTGCTTTGCATCCAAATCAATCTGAATCACTCCCCTATCTGTATTAAGATAATAACTCTTCCTTGAAGCTTGAAACTCCCATTAGATGTGCTATTAAACCAATATTATAATGTGTATATTTACTTTACCTTATTCAGATGAGCTAATTTTATATTGAGTTGTCAATAAAATGAAAGTCCAGTTCACTTTCCATCTATGGGGAAAAATAATATATCATTCACAAATTGGAAATAAAATAAAGAATCAGATACCAAGCAAAAAAAAAAGGTATCTCCTTTTAGCTGCTACGCGTTTCACAGAGCTCCATCTGCTTCCTCAGGCAATTAAAACAGAGGAGCAAGCTTGCAGATTGTTTTGCAGAATTATTTAATCCAATAAAGTTTTCTTCTTTATTACTAATTTGCCTGAACTATAGATTTTAAGTTAGAAAAGTTAAAACAATGGTGTTTCAGCTATATCTCAAGTACTGTTTTTAACCTACTGTATGGTTGATCTAATCTAATGGTCACCTTTTCTAAAGGAAACCTTCTGACAAGGCACAAGTAACCACACTTACAAGTTAATACAAACAAATGTTAGAACTAGTGATGTGCGCCAACCCCCGTGTTTTGGTTTTAGATCTGAATTCATCTCGTGTTTTGGTTTTGGATAAATAAAATAAAAATAAATCTTAAAAAATGTTTTTAAAAAAATCAATAAAAACAGATAAAATGTCCAAATTCAAAACCCAAGTTCGGTTTTTAAATCCGAGTTCCGAACCAGGACTCGGTTCGAACTGGGTCACAAAAGTGAATCCGAACCTTGACCCGGTTCTACTCGGATCCCATAAATTCAGGTGTGTTCGGATTTCAGATCTCTGGACCCGCACATCTCTAATTAGAAACTTTGTAGAATGTTGGACAGTCAGTGATCACATACACATAGGTCAAACATGGTCAATGAGCTTGATTAATATGGGAGAGGTTTGCACAGTTCAAGACTAGATGAACATTCTCAAACCAGCATAAATAGACTTACAGTGCAGTATATCCTGATCGGCTCTATAAAACTTCTATTATCCCATGTCTGCTCCATTTTGTCACAATCACAAACTATAGAGATGAGACTCAAACAACATAATTGGCAATTAAATTGTCAGCTTTTAATTATTCATCATTATTAAGGATGACTCTCGGAGGTATGGTGGCCAAGGGAAGGCCTATTTATTAATGTGTATGTAATATGTGCAAGCAAAATACCCACATAAGTAGGATGGGCCCCAACTCCAGCCCAACCCCATAACAACTTGAAAGGGGGAAGCCAACTGCTACCCCCCCTTTCAGGGACACGTCCAAAGGATGATTGCGAACTGCCCATCCCATCCCTTCACATCATGAGGTGCAGCCCATACATTCCCCTATGGGCGAAAGGAAGTTCACCTGGACCAGTGGTGCCCCCAATCTTCCACAGGGCTTTTGCCCTTAACACACCCACTTCAATGCACTACCTGCACCTCAGGGAATTCCAACCAATTTGCCCCACAGCACCTTTCCATACCCTAGATCCAACTAACCTAAAACGACTCAAAACTAACACCAAAAGAAAACACTCTTCTAATCTGAATCTTCATCACCAACAACTGGCGCTACATCTACGGCCCTAATGGCCTGAACTAAGTTGTCAATAAAGACAAGTATCCCCGCTTCTGTGAGGTGAACACCATATGCTCGACACAGGTGCATATCATGAAAGGAAATCTCAACCACAAACCCCCTCACCATAGGAAGATCCCTCCTAACAATGGCATTGACTCTACGGGATGCAGTCAGAAAGCCGATGGTTGAAATGCTGACTGCCGGCTTCCCGACTGTCTAATCCCGGCAGGGGTCTAATGACAGGCATTGAAATCCCATTGCCTGTCATTTTACCTGCGCCTGGAGGCCAACACCTGGCATACCGATCGAAGGTAAGCTAGGCACCGGGTGCAGACAGCCATGGGGGTGGAAGGTTAGGTTAGGGGCTCCCGGGGGACTTAGTGTTAGGCTCCCCCCTTGGGAGGGTTAGGGTTAAGCTAGAGGAAGGGGGGTTAGGGTTAGGCACCTCTGGGGGAAGGTTAGGCACCCCCCCAGGAGACTTAGATTTAGGCTGCAGGGAAGGGGTGTTAGGTTTAGGCACTTAGAGGGGGGTTAGGGTTAGGCGCTAGGGGGGGGGTTAGGTTAGTTAGTAATTACCTTTACAGCTGTCAGGATCTTCACTGGTGCCGGTCTTCCGGTGTTGGGAATTGAACCTCTGGACATAGGTCCGGCAGTATTTCATTCTGATCCCAACCCTACGCCTAGCGGACTCGTTGGTGGGTGGGCTTATGGCCCCTCACCAATTCAACGAAGGGAGAAGACCAGCCCAGCTAGTAGAAGGGGAGCCTTCCCGCCAACTGGACAATCTCCCTATGAATAGTAACCCTCAGGTCCAGGCAAGTCCTGCATGTCAGGTCATTTTCCCCCAAATGTATAATAGCAAACAACAGACACCCATATCAACCAATGGCCTACCAAAAAATATCCCAAAAGGCCTTTAAACACAGTCACCAGTGGTCAATCCATCGGAAAAACTGCAATTGGGGATGTAGCGTGCAGTTGACAGCCCCAGGAGACTGCCATGCCCAAAAGACATACAGGAATGGCCTTTGACCCATATAAATGAAGCATCCACACACGGGCCTAAAAGAAATACAGAAAAACAATTAAGAGCAACCGGAAAAAAACAACAAACCAAAACACAACAACATTCCAGAGCAAAGAAAACCACATCACAAATGCGTGTAAATGACATTTAAAGTAATGTGTGTGTCCTGACTTTTTAAGAGGCAATAACACAAAAACCTTTCTAGGTGGGTATAAAACCCAGGGCTTAAGGCACCTAACATGAAACAAATATTCCTCAAGACCCCCACCAAAGACCCAACACCCGTATGACAGGGATTGACCACCCTGCCACTGCCAGAGAGGATGCAACCCCAATCTGAAACTAATGCATTCCGAAACCGCTCGGTGCAAGACCCAGAGACAGGAGGCAGTGCTTCAAGACCCACCCGAAATTATATCGGCTGACTGTGGACCCATAAAGATGCATCAACGAGGCTCTAGATCCTGCTGGCCTCAAGCCAGCAAAAGACACAGCCAAAATCACTGGGCAAATGTCTGTGTCAAGGCAATGGTTCAGTGTAACCCAACTGCCTCTACCAAGCTGATTGGTCTTTGACCCCTGCACCCTGCAAAGCATATTTTCCGAATTAAGCAATATATGCCTCCGTAACACAGGAAGGTCAGATTCCTAGATTCCGCGACCAACTTGCCCACCCAGAATGCCCCATGAATCACCATGGAAAATGACAGCCCAAACAACAATACCTCATAGGGCAATGCACAAACCGAATGAACTACTTCCAACAAGCACCACAATAATGATCCATCGATGGGCCAGCATGAGTCCGGGGGTACCATACTCACCCTGACCCATCCTTTCAAAACCTGAGAAAGAAAAAAGGATTTTGTAAAATCCCTTCTTCCCTGCATCCGCAGAAAAAAACATTTACCTGCCCATAACAGATCACGAACGGCCCTGCACATAACATCACCAAACAAAGGCAAGAATTTAATCAGTCTGGCACTTACCTTGTTTGAGCCGCCTACCAACGAAACACTCCCATTCATGCTATGCCACAGTGTTAACTCAAAAGGTCACAGGAACAAGGACCTCCGAGCTACAGTAGACCCTTTATGACCTGCCAGACATAAGAAGGGAACTGCTTACTAACCATCCAGAGTGCAAAATCTCACCCAATTGAAATGAGAGAGGGCCTCAGATATTCCACTATCCACCCCAGGTGCCTGTTTTGCTGTGAAGCTAATATTATGCTGCAAACACCGAGGCACAATCTGTGATAAAAGCCTCATGCCCATTGCTTATTAACCACGTGAACCACTCCCAGATTGTCACACCAAAAATTACTGTCTTGTTCCTCAGCTGCCCTCCCCAAAGTTCAAGGCCACCATAGTGGGAAAAAACTCCAACAGAAGTAAATTCCCTGTTAGACCTTCAACAACCCACTCCTCAGGCTAATGAACCACGCACCACTGCCCTTGTAAATAAGCCCCTAAGCCAGCAGAGCCAGCCACATCGGTGAACAACTGAAGGACCACAATGTCTATGGAAGCAGAAATCCAAATTCGATTCCCAATGAAGTTCGATAAAAACTTCTTCCAAATGCACAAATCCCTACACAACTCGGCTGAGAGCCTAATGAAATGATGCGGACTGCGCACCCCAGCCGTCATTCTCTCAAGCTTCCTGCAAAAAAACCCTTCCCAGGGGTATAACCCAGCAGGCAAAGTTAACAAAATTTCTAACCTGTCCCGTAATCACCTCCACAACTATAGGTAAACTAAAACCCTCTGAAATACCATCCCTCAAAAATTTAGAGTCACCCCACAATGGATAAGCGTAAACATTACTCTGGTGTGTACCCCCTAAGTGGTTGCAAAGGTGCTTAAAACAAAACTGTTTCCCAAGGACATATTGGCCATTGTTGAAAGCAAAACACTTTCTGTGGCCAGGTTTGGAGAGTGGAGGTCTCGCGCCCAAAGCCGGACAACGCTTCGGCCCTGCCTTCTGCAAAACCCACTGCGATTGAGTAACGTTCACAAACACCTCAATGTCCTTAGCCCAAAATTGATAATAATTTGCTTGTTATGCTGCTTCCTCCTGAACTCCTCATCATACCGTAGATGTGCCACGCCGAGCCACCAGCAGTGCACACAAGCTCGCAGATTAGATAAAAATATTGTATAAAATTCAAGTGCTAGTCCAGATGTGTCTCCAAATAGCATGCCGCAAAGTAGTACATGCCTTTTTGCCAATTAAAGTATGACATGTACATGTCCTCACTCATACCATTCTTCATTTTTGCAGCCGCAAACACTTTTTGGTCTTACTTGTAAGGGAAAAAATATTAACAAATCTTCCTTCGTGAATCCACTCCCTAATGTTTGGCCTCAAAACTGCTGTGTTCGCACATTTTACAGAGTCCAGTGGGCCTGCTTCCAAAGACAAAGGCAAACTGCTGTACCGACGTTTACGCTTGCCATGCCAGCAACACTTTTTACATACCCCCTCCTCTGAATCCGAAGACTCCGTAGAGAAAGTGGATGAGCTACACTTTACTTTGCCCGAAATGCAGCCCTTTGCCCTGCACTTCCGAACTGTCCGCAAATTCCTCCTAGACCTAATAAACAAATTGGCAGAACTAGCCCCCTTGATGAGGGCAAGGATAAGCCCCAATCAGGGTCAGAACTGGACTCACCATCAGAACCAGATGCACGACTCTTGCCAGAGACAAATACTGCACCTCCCATACCACTTTCAGACCTCTGCGACATTCTCGATTCCTCCCCTTGAACACTCAAGCTTGAAGAACCTGCAAATGGTATTAACACATCATTCAGAACTGCATACAATGCAAGACTCTCCCAGAAGCACCCTACCCTGGGAAACCAATATTAGCTGTCACTGCAGGTATAATAGCACTAACCATCTGCAAGACCAAGTTACCGCTATCCGTCCCACCTCCGCTGCTGGGAACAGCAGACAAAAAGGGTACCAGAGCTGACACCATGAACGCGCACAATGCTGATATAGAAGCAATATCCAAACCTGTAGAAGGCTCAACATGCACACCCACATCTTCCTCTGCCAGTCTACCCCACCTGACTACCTCAGCATAAGACCTGTCATCCCTGTTGAAACCCTGACCAGCAGAAGGAGGGCACCCGGGTTATGGGACCTAAAATGGCGGGTGCATACCCCCCAGCCCCCGCAACATGGCAGGCTCTGCGCTGACTCACTGAGGTGGATGCTCTGCCTGTTGGGCCATCTGCACCATGCAAATTCCACCACTCACTGCCCGACCAACCTCTGCCCCCCGGTGACATCCATGTTCCATCATCCTGTAGTTACCAGGCCTGATGCCCCTTGAGTGCCTGTATTAGGCACCAGCCACCCCCTTCCAGCTGCCCTGCATAGGCTCATACCAGTAGGTATGGGCCTGTGGTGGGGAGAAACTGCATGCCAGAGTTCCCTCCAGAACAACAGTATGGGCGCAGCCATGTTGGACTGTCACCTGATGCTCTTCCTCCACTCAGAGCGCTGCTCCCAGACCAGCTGATTACAGTATCCAATCCCAGGGGATCCACCCCTATAAATTCCATTCCCTGACAGGCCCTCATTGCCAGCACAACATTGCTTCTTGCTGAAGTTACAGCTCAGTATTGAGCTCCCAGGTACTCTGTATCTGAATGGTCCCAGTCCATTTTATTCAGTTCCTAGTTCTGGTAAACAAGTCTCCTATACCATCTTGCACACCAGTCTGGTTTTACCACTGAGACTTGTTCTTACAGCCACCATTGGTTTCAGCCGATACCTCCAACCATCGGTCTCATCCAATTTCTCCGGTTCCAGTTTCCACTTATTGTCTCTTAGGAATCACCAAGTAAGACCCCTTCTGCCAATAGCAACCACCCGTATTTCCCATAGAACACGACACATTCACTGGTACTTAGGTGTCCCCTGGTCTTATACTAAGGATAGTAGAGACTTACACGGTTATCCTAAGGCCATTGGATGTTATATGACTAATGGATACTGACAGTGTGAGCATCTTAGGAGATAGACAAAGGTAGCTGGTATGAAGCCTTTAGGGCTGGGATGTGACCTTGATGGTCAAGGAGCGACTTTGGAAACTGAGGTGTGGCTTGAGAGCCGATGTGAGCGCGGAGTCTGAGATTCGGCCTTGAGGGTCGAGATGCTGCTAATGAGCCATTGAGTATTCAGGCTGAGATGCAGCCTTGAGGGCCAAGATGCAGCTGATAAGCCATTGAGTATTCAGGCAAAGATGTGGCCTTAAGGGCCAAGATGTGCCTGTAACAAGGCGCACTGGTGACTTGTGACATTTCCTCAGTGGCTGTCACAAGCTGCCGCCACTGTGTCTTTTTGGACAATGGTGCTCCTGATGGTTCCATTAGGCTGGTAGCTCGGAGACAGAGACACACTGTCAACCTATTATTTCCTCTCTCTGGGATTACGGCATATATGCCGGGACTGGATTGGTTGTTCTTTCAGTTTTCTATCCTGCTGATGCCGGTGATATCGTCTCACGAGTTTACGGTTCTGGTGTTTAAATCTTGTCAAGTTGAGTGTCTTGTACCTCAGCCTGTCTCAAGTGTATCTGCCGCCTGTGTCATCCCGGCAGCACAGCCCATGATAAAACATTTCCTGCCTACGCAATCCAGCATCCTGCCGCTTGTGTCATCTCGGCGGCATAAGTCGCACTCCAGTGTCTGCTGCCACTTGTGTCATCCCAGCAGCACAGGCCACCACCCAGCATCCACTATCGCTTGTATCATCTCAGCGGCACAGGTCGCACTCCAGTGTCTCCTGCTGCGTGTGTCATCCCGGTGGCACAGGTCACAACCCAGCCTCCACTGCCGCTTGTATCATCTCGGTGGCACAAGTCGCACTCCAGTGTCTCCTGCCACTTGTGTCATCTCAGCGGCATGACACTTCTGCGTCTTTCTGCCGATGCAACTCTGCAACCTGCTACTCGGCCTTAGGCCGCATCTTGTCTAGCACTACCAGCCCTCCAGGCTGCTCCACGGCCCAAGGCCACATCTTGTCTCAAACTACCAGCCCTCAAGGCTGCTCCACGGCCCAAAGGCCGCATCTTGTCTAGCACTACCAGCCCTCAAGGCTGCTCCATGGCCCAAAGGCCGCATTTTGTTGAGCGCTACCAGCCCTCAAGGCTGCTACATGGCCAAAAGGCTGCACGTTGCCAAGCGCCATCAGCCCCCAAGACTGCTACTCAAAGCTGAATCTTGTTTATTTTTCCAGCCCTCAAGGCTGTTGCTGGACTTCATTCCTGGGGGAACCCCAACAATCTTTACTACCTACAGTAATCCTCAACACCATTGGATCCCATAGAATTCTTGTGTGAACCGCTACTAACCCAAGTACTAAGACCAGACGGCCACCTAAGTATCGGTGATCATTGATAGATCCAAGGGAACAATAGGCGGCTGTTAGTGGTGGAAGACCTCGCTAGCCTGGGTTCTAGGAGGTTCACATGGAACGAGCTCTGGGATTCCAAACATTATCACCGGCCACATATAATATTACAAATATCATGGTGTTTAGGGTTTGTGATCATTGAACCCATCCAGAATCCAGCTCACATCCTTGCAGCACAGATCCAGGCCCTGACCAAAAAGTTTCAGGAACTATCTCTTTGAGTTGAGGAATCACAAGCTGCTCCCGCTGCTGCAGGTCCTCAGGGGCCCAAATTAAATTTGCCAGACCGGTTCACTGGCAAACGCAAGGACTTTATGAATTTTAAAGAGAGCTGCAAGTTATATTTTAGATTACGACCTGGGTCATCTGGCTCCCACACCCAAAAAGTTCGTATTATAATCTTGTTGCTTCAAGGTGATCCCCAGACCTGAGCCTTTGGTCTTCCTCCCACGCACAGTGCACTCCAGACTGTGGATGCATTCTTCTCCACCTTAGGTCTCCTCTATGATGATCCAGATAAGGCAGCATTGGCAGAATGTAGTCTTACATCTCTAAAACAGGGTCAAAGAGCTGTGAAAGATTACTGCACAGAGTTCTATGTCTATGGTCTATTGAATCTGGATGGAATGATCCGGCACTATAGAGTCAATTTCAATTAGTTCTTTCAGACCAGATCAAGGACATTTTAGTGCAGCACTGTGTCCCTGAGACATTGGATGACCTTATGCATCAAGCCATCTGCATTGATCGTTGACTTCGGGAACGGAGGTTGGAGAGGGAGCTTCCAATGTTGTCTCCTCAATCGCCAGTGTGGGTGACTCCGCCAGGCCCAGGGGAACCTATGCAGTTAGGAGCTTTCTGCCTACCTGCTGAAGAAAGGTGCAGAAGTCGGTCTCAAGGTTTTTGCCTGTACTGTGGAGGAAAAGGACATACCACATTTGCTTGTCCAGAGAAATCGGGAAAAGGCAAGGTCTAGGTGTACAGGGAGAGTTAAATCTAGGCCATGCATCTGTCTCTCCTTCTAATTCAATCCTTATTCCCACAGTAATTCAGGTAGCTGGTCAGCAAATTTCCATCTCTGCATTCCTGGATAGTGGACATCAAGCTCTTCAACACCCTGGGACTGATGTCCGAGCAATTATCACAGCCCCTCTCAGACATTGGCCTTAATGGCAAGGACCTGTCCAAAGCTGCAATTCTTTCTCAGACCCCTCCCATTAGACTATCCATAGGAGACCTATATTCTGAGGAAATAACTTTCCTGCTGCTTCAGTGTTCATTAGTGCCATTGGTTATGGGCCTACCATGACTTAGAAAGCATAACTCCATTATCCATTAGCAAACTGGAGAGACTCTTCAATGGGGGACCACTGAGCTCTTCTCACTGCATCACTTTACCATTTCGCCTGGCTGCCACCATCCAGTCTGAATTAACTTCCAAGATTCCGCCTCCATATCAAGACTTGGCAAAGGTTTTTTTCAAATATGAAGGTGGACAATCTCCCTCTGCATCGTTCTTATGACTGTGCCTTTGAAGTACTTCCAGGAGCGAGACTTCCTAAAGGCAGACTGTATGCACTGTCTCTTCCAGAAAGTAAGGTGATGCAGAAATACATCCAGGATGCCTTAGAGAAGGGCTTTATTCGACCATCTAAGTCTCTGGTCAGAGCAGGCTTCTTTTCGGGGCTTGAACAACATCATCTTGAATAACTCCTACCCACTGCCTCTTATCTCAGTCCTGTTTGACCAACTTCAGGGAGCTTGTTTTTAAAAAAAATTGATTTGAGAGAAGCATACAATCTTTTTCGTATCAGGAAGGGTTATGAATGGAAGATGGCCTTCAGCACCCACTCCAGCCACTACAAAATATTTGGTGATGCCGTTTGGCCTGTCTAACGCCCCAGCCATCTTCCAGGATTTCATCAATCATTTATTAAGTGAATACCTTGGAGTTTTTGCAGTTGTCTATCTTGATTGATTCCAACTCTCTGGAACAAGACTGTCAGCACATGAGGCAGGTGCTATTGAAACTTCTTGAGTACGACTTGTATGCTAAGCTTGAGAAGTGTGAGTTTAAGATCCAAGAAGTGTCCTTCCTGGGGTATATCATATCTTTTCAAGGGTTCTCAACAGAACCAGGCAAAGTCAAGGCCATCCTGGACTGGATTCAGCATACCAATTTGGCTTTGCCAATTATTACAAGAGATTTATTAGGTCCTTCTCGGTCATTGTTGCTCCTGTCATGGAGCTTACTAAGAAAGGAGCTGATGTTGCAAACTGGGCAGTAAAAGCTCTTCTAGCTTTCAACTCTCTGAATTCTGCTTTCACTTCTGCTCTGGTTCTCTGTCATCCCAATCCGGACCTACCATTAATTGTCGACGTGGATGCCTCCGAGATAGGCATGGGGGTGCTATCCTGATGCAGAAGTATCCTGAGGATAGTGAATTGCATCCCTGTGCTTTCTTCTCTCAGAAATTTGTCTCAGCTAAGAGAAATTATGATGTGGGGAATTGAGAACTTGTGGCCATCAAGTGAGCATTTGAGGATTGGAGGCACTGGTTGGAAAGCATGAACCTTGTTATTACGGTGCTTATAGACCAAAAGAATACATCATATATTGAGACTGCCAAGAGGTTGAATGCCAGACAGGCTCAGTGGGCATTGTTTTTCACCCGCTTTAATTACATCATCTCTTTCCGGTCTGGCTCCAAGAACCTCAAAGCAGATGCGTTATCACAAAGCTTACAACCTGTGCAGCCTCTTGCAGTTCTGGAGACCATTGTCCCCACTTCTAACATCCATTTTGCCTTGACCAGGAGTCTAGCGGATGTTCTCAATACCTGTCAATCTGAAGCTGCATCTGAGAAACCACAAGGAATGCTGTGTGTGAGAGATTCCGGAAGGTGGTTCTGTTGGAATTTCATTCTTCTAAGGCAGTTGGTCAGCCAGGCATCTCCAAAACAGTTACTATATCACTCAGTCTGGTGGCAAACCATAGTTCAAGAAATTCATGAGTTTGCATTGGCCTGTGACACATGCCCGAAATGAATCTCTTCGCACCACTCCTCCCGGTTTCCTGCTTCCTCTTCCTACTCCTTCTAAGCCCTGATTCCATATCACCATGGACTTCATTGTGGATCTTCCATCTTACTCCCATTGTTCTGTTATCTGGACTATTGTTGACCATTTTAGCAAGATAGTTTATTTTGTTCCACTCACCAAACTGCCTTCTGCCAAAGAATTGTCTCTTTTTATACAACACATTTTCAGACTCCATGGTTTGCCTGTTGATATTGTTTCTGACTGAGGGTCTCAGTTTGTGGCATACTTTTGGAAGATTTTTTGTTCTGCCTTGGTCGTCAACATCAGCCTGTCCTCCAGATACCATCCACAGTCAAACGGACAGACAGCATGGGTGAACCAGTCTTTGGAGCAGTAGCTCTGATGTTTTGTCTTGAAGTACCAGAATGACTAGGTTTCTCCACTCCCCATTGCAGAATTAGCCTTCAATAATTCCTGTCACTCATCATCCTCTGTTTCTCCTTTCTTTTGCAATTCTGGGCTGCACCCTAGAGCTAACTCTTTTGTGGCGGTCTCTACTAGAACTCCTATCTCTACATCAGTCTCGAGATTGCGGTCTGTTTGGAAGAAGGTTCGCCAATGTCTCCTCAAGGCATCTTGTCGCACCAAGACTCTGGCAGATAAGCATCGGAGATCATGCAACTTCAATGTGGGATATCTGGTCTGGTTGTCTTCCAAGAACATTAACATCCGCCAACAGTCACAAAAGTTGGGTCCCAGATTCATTGGGCCCTTTAGCATCATCTCTCTGGTAAATCCTGTGGCCTTTCATCTTAAACTGCCTAACACCCTCAGGATCAATAACACATTTCACTGCTCCTTGGTCAAGCCAGTGTTCTCATCTCTAAGGTTCGGCTCCAAATGGTCAGTTAGACCCTTCACCCCATCCTCATCCGTGGGCATCAAGAATTTATTGTTGAAAGAATTTTGGATTCCAGATTTTTACGTGGGGGTCTTCAGCTCCTGGTCCATTGGAAAGGGTATAGGCCAAAAGAGCGGTCCAGGGTTCCTGTGAGATTTTTGAATACTCCTGCCTTGATTTTAAAAAAAAATTCTGAACTTTCCAGAGAAACCTAGAGCTAGGGGTTCCTTAACCCCTCATCAAGGGGGGGGGGTACTGTCACAAGCCGTTGCTGTGTCTTGTTTGACAATGGTACTCCTGACGGTTCCCATAGGCCGGTTTCTGGGAGATGGAGACACCGCACTGTCAACCTATGATTTCTTCTCTCTGAGCCTAAGTCATATCTGCTGGGACTGGCTCATTTGTTCTTCCTGTTGTCTATCCTTCTGATGCGTTGCTTGGATGCCAGTGATAGCATATTACGTGTTTCTGGTTCTGGTGTTTGAATCTTGTCAAGTCAAATGTCTTGTACCTCAGCCTGTCTCGAATGTCTCTGCTGCCTGTGTCATCCTGGTGGCACAGTCCACCACCCAGCATCCACTGCCGCTTGTGTCATCTCGGCGGCACAAGTAGCACTCCAGTGTCTCCTGTTGCTTGTGTCATCTCGGCGGCACAGGCCGCACTCCAGTGCTTCCTGCCACTTGTGTCATCTCAGCAGCACAAGTCGCACTTCTGCGTCTTTCTGCCAGCGCAACTCTGCGACCTGATACTCGGCCTCAAGCCGCACCTTGTTTAGCACTACCAGCCCTCAAGGCTGCTCCACAGCCCAAAGTCTGCATCTTGTCTGGCACTACCAGCCCAAAGGACGCATCTTGACAAGCTGCTACTCGGTCAAAGCTGAATCTTTTTTATTTTTCCAGCCCTCAAGGCTGTTTTTGGACTTCATTCCTGGGGGAACCCCGACAATCTTTACTACCTAATCCTCAGCACCATTGAATCCCATAGTATTCTCGTGGGATTCCTAACAGTGGCACTTTGTCTGCACATTCCTACTCCTGCAAAATTTGATGGGAACCCCAAAACTGACAGGGGTTTTCTAATTCAATGTGAAATACACATTGAGCTCCAACCCAGCAATTTTCCTACAGTCTGTACCCGCGTGGCAAACAGTAAAACATATCTCTATTATCTGGATCTGCCTTAGACTGGGCTTCACCCTTATGGGAAAGATCGTATCACATCCTAACATATTACAAGGAATTCATCACGGCATCTTTGATGAGCCTGGGAGAATTTCATCTGCATTTTCAGTCCTTCTATGGCTGCACCAGGGTTCAAATTCTGTAGGCCAGTATCTGGTGCAGTTTCAAATACTGGCATCAGAACTCTCTTGGAATGATGGAGCATTCTATGCAGCCTTATGGAATGGCTTATCCAACAAAATTAAAGTTGTTCTTGTTACTCATGATCTCCCGGACAAGTTAAAGAACTTGATCTCCTTGTGCACCAAGGTAGACTTACATTTTAAAAAAATGTGCTTGAGAGATGGAGGTTCATTTATCCTAAACCTCGAGCAACAGTCTTGCCTCAGTCAGTTTCTCCTCCCAAAGAGGAATTGATGCAAATCAACCGTTCTCACCTATCACGGGAAGAATGCAGAAGGCAACAGTCTGAGAATTTTTGTCTATACTGTGCTGCTCCTTCTCATCAGCTCAACAATTGTTCCAAGGGTCCAGGAAACTCTGGCTAATAAATCGGCAAAGAGGGGCTAAGTTAGTAGTAGTTCATTCCTCTCCAAAGAAAACCGATTGGATTCTCTCAGTTTCTCTTCAAGTGGCCAAGCACTTCAAGCAAGTCTCTGTGCTGTTGGATTCAGGCACAGCTGGTAAATTTGTCCCATCTGAATTGGTTCAGCAATGGCCATTATCAACCAAGAGTCTGCTTCAACCTATCTGCAGCAATACATATTGCCTTCATTATTATCACTCATGTGCATTTAAAGGAGGGGTTAATCTGTACAAGAGACTGCAGAAATTCCCCCAGCGCTCAGAATTAAATCAGCAGTAAGATTTGAAATACTACATGGTGGTAGATAATTCAGATATCTCAGTTGCATATTTTTGCAAAAATATGGCTAAGCCTCCAGGCCACGTCATGGCTTCTCTGATTACTGGAGGTCCCTAATACTTGGTCAAAGTTTGGGGTGCAACCTATCTACAGTACCTCACAGTTTATGGAAGCTGCATCCTAGGGGGTTACATTACCTTTCAGTATCGACCTCTGCAAGTCAAGATTGGTGCTATGCACTCTGAACGTTTAAGATTTCTTGTCATACCCAGGGCCTCACATTCCATAGTTCTGGGCTTGCACTGGCTCCGTCTGCATAATCCTCAAATTGACTAGAGAACCTCACAAATCACTGCTTGGAAATTTTCCTGCTTTGGTTCTTGCCTCAATACGTTCTTCCAGTATGCTCTGCAGTACTGCTTCATCTGGATACTCCTCCATGTCAATAATTCCCAGATGTTTTCAGTAAAGCTGGTGTTGATATTCTTCCCCCTCACCGGGAATGGGATTGTCCAATTAAATTAATCTCTTGGAAATCTCCTCCCAGGAGGCGAACTTATCCGCTATCGCTCCCAGAAACAGGCCATGACTGACTATACCTAAAAGAATTTGCAAAAAAGGGTTCATCTGCCCTTTCACCTCTCCCACTGGTGCAGGCTTCTTTTCATCCAAAAAAAGGATGGAGGTCTGCACCCCTGCATTGACTACAGGGGAATGAATTACATCACCATTAAAAACCGGTATCCTCTCCCTCTGATCATAGAACAGTGGTGTCACAATCTTCACCAAATTGGACTTGTGAAGAGCATATAATCTCATACGAATTTGGAAAGGAGATGAGTGGAAGACAGCATTTAACATCCGCGTACCTTGTTATAACATCCGCGTACCTCTTTATGCCCTTCGGTCTCAGCAATGTTTTCCAGCACTATGTCAATGAGATCTTCCGTGATCTGTTGTACAAACATATTGTTGTCTATCTTGACGATATTCTCATATTCACCACTGATCTGGAAAAACATCGCCGGAAAGTAAAGGAGGTTCTGACACGTTTCCATTTCAATCGTCTCTACTGCAAATTGGAGAAGTGTGTCTTTGATTTCAAGTCTATTCTCTTCCTGGGATATATCATTTCAGGTTCTGGTCTCAAAATGGACCCAGAAGAGCTCCAAGCAATTTAGGAATGGACACTTCCTAATACTTTCAGGACTGTTCAGCGCTTTCTTGGGTTTGTAAGCTACTGTCGCAAATTCCACCATCATTGAACCTATTACCGCTCTCACCCGGAAAGGTGCCTATCCATCCCAATAGTCAGAGGTACTGCAGCAAAGGAAGCTTTACAAAAAATCAAAAATAAGTTCATTTCAGCTCCTGTTCTTCGTCAACCTGATGTCATACAGCCATTCATCTTGGAAGTTGATGCTTCTTGAGTAGGTGACAGAGCTATACTCTCTCAACGCGCTCCTGATTATCTTCTCCACCCATGTGGATTTTTCTCCAGAAAATTCACTCTGGCTGAGTGTAACTACTCTATAGGGGATCAATAACTTGTTGCTCTTAAGTTAGCCTTGGAGGATTGGCACTATCTTTTGGAAGGAGCTGTGCATCCCATTTCCATTCTCACAGACCACAAAAACCTCTTATATCTTAAGACAGCCCATTGTCTGAATCCAAGGCAAACCAGATGGGCTCTCTTCTTCTCGCAATTTAATTTCAAATTGTCTTTTCATCCAAGGGTCCATAACCCAAAGGCTGATGCCCTCTCTTGCTCCATGGAGCTAGAAAATGAGACTACTTCCACTGGAAGAATCTCATCATTGATCCAGTAGGTTCTCTGCAGTCAGAGTAGAATCCTCACCCCTGTTGGGAAAACTCTTGTCAAGCCCGCATTATGCAAGAAACTGCTTCTTTGGACTCGTGCTTCCCACTTTGCAGGTCATGCAGGCATACAAAAGACCTTCGAGTTAATTTCCAAGTCTTACTGGTGGCCCTTTCTTAGACAAGATGTTCCAGACTTTATTGCCTCTTCTAATAAGTGTGCCCAGGATAAAGTGCCTTGACAGTCTCCAGCTAAGCAGTTACTTCATCTCTCTGCTCCACATCAACCATGGTCACAACTGTCGATGGACTTCATTACTGACCTCCCAGTTTCAAACAATTTCAACACCATCTCTGACTGGGGAGTACAGTTTGTTGCCAAGTTTTGGCATTCCTTGTGTTCTTCACTTCAAGTCAAGTTCAATTTCTCCACTGCCTACCACCACCAGTCTAATGGCCAAACGGAAAGAATCAACCAAGATCTGGAGTCTTATCTTTGTTTATATGTGTGCTCCTTTTAGGACAACTGGGATGAACTGCTTCCTTGGACGGATTTTTGTCACAACAATCAATGCCATTCTTCATTTGGTTCCATGCCCTTTTATGCCACTTATGGCCTCCACTGTCTAGTTCCTGAGCTTCGGCATCTTCCTGCCTCACAGGTTCTAGCTGCTGACCGCACCTTGCAGCACTTCTCTAAGATGTAGAAAGAGATCCACTCTTCCCTTGTGAAGGCTTCTGAACAGTACAAGAAGTTTGCTGACAGAAAGAGGAGAGCAGTTCCCAGTCTCAAGGAAGGTGATCTAGTTTGGCTCTCTACATGAAATCTGTGGTTAAGAGTGCCATCCACGAAATTTGCACCCTGCTACATTGGCCCATTCGTCTTTGTGTATTCCACCCAGTTTCATTCAAACTCAAACTATCTCCCTTTCTGAGAATACCAAATTACTTCCATATTTCTTTATTGAAACCACTCATACTCAACCAGTTTCTTTTGACACTTCCAAAGGCACGCAAAGTCCAGACCCATCGTGGAGTTGAATACGAAGTGGCAAAGCATCTGGACTCTAGAATCCATTATGGATGTCTTCAATACTTAATTGCATGGAAGGGCTTACGCCCAGAAAAACATTCCTGGACTTTTGCCTTTGAAGTTCATGCTCCTCAGTTGATCTGAGCGTTCTATGCCGTTTCCACTAAAGCCTAAGAGGTGTCCTTGCACCCCTCAAGGGGGGTTGCTGTCACGATTTAGACACTTAAAACCACCTTTTTACCTTTCTGATGCCTGTCCAGGCATGGAGATGGCTCTCTGCAGTCACTTGCTCACAGTGTGTCTCCCCAGCATGATGGTATACAAACTGCACACCAGAGTTCACTCCAGAACAACAGTATAGTCGCAGCCATGGTGGACTCTGTCACCTGATGCTCTTCCTCCACTCAGAACACTGCTCCCAGACCAGCTGATCACAGCATCCAATCCCTGGGGATCCACCCTTATAAATTCCATTCCCTGACTGACCCTCCATGCCAGCACTATGTTGCTTCTTGCTGAAGTTGCAGCTCAGTACTGAGCTCCCAGGTACTCTGTATCTGGTCCCAGTCCATTATATCTAGTTCCTAGATCTGGTAAACAAGTCTCCTATACCATCTCGTACATCAGTCTGGTTTTACCTCTGAGACTTGTTCTTACAGCCACCATCGGTTCCAGCCGATACCTCCAACCACCGGTCTCATCTAATGCTTCCAACATTGTACTCATATCAATTAAGTTCTTCAATTCATCAACATTGGTCCCAACCGATCAAGTTCATCAATTCATCAACATCAGACTCTTACCATCTTCAATTCTTCAACACCGTATTCAAATCCATCAAGTTCTTCAAATCATCAACATCGGCCTCAAACCAATCCAGCTTTCAATCCAGCATCATCGGTCCCAATCCGATTCTGCTCATTCATTTAGTATTATATATCCAGTTCCATTCCAACCTGCAGTTCAATAAAGACATTCTTGTCCTCGCCTTCAGGCCCATCATCCACTGCCATATCTCTACCTCCTCACATCTATACATAAGGAGGTCCTAGATCAAACCACCTAAGTTCATCCATGCCTCCCATGCATGTTCCAATCTGAACAAACCCTTAGGCGTGACAACCGCCTTACTCCACCTACAGTATATTACACCTACAGTATACTACCACACTATTGCACCCTCACACCACCTTACTCCCACCTACAGTATATTACACCTACAGTACACTACCACATCAATGCACCATAACTATCCCAAACTACCCATGTGAGCTATACTACCTCCTCTTGTCTCAGCTATGAACTTTTCCTATTGGAATGTGAACTCTCTCATGAACATAGTCCTGCCTACCCTTTGTTTTTGTGTCTGCATATATCCTGATTGCGATAAGTATGCCATATTTTACCCACTGTCCAGAGATTCAGAGTACTGTAACACTTACAAATCAAGGACAATACTAATATTAACTAGTATCACAATTAGCCAATACGTATCATGTATTTTTTGTGCTATCACTGAATGAAAGAGGTTATGGGAAGTAAGTGATACTAATCTTGAGTTCCCTTATGCACGTCAGAACCTTTTTACCATTTACACAGAACTGATCTTAGGTTTAAGGCTAACATGGCCATAAAGTGGAATATAGGATTTGATAGTAATGTTATTCCAAAGACTTACAAGTTATGGATCTGATTCTGAGCCACACAGATTTCTCTTCATGGGTGCAAACAGTGAGTTTTGCCACACAGAGCATGTGCAGAAGGGATTTCAAGCGTTATTGCTTATACCTGTCCTATTCTGAGTCTGAACGAAACTTGGCCGGATCTGTCTTTCCGTGAACAAAGCGTTCCAGGCCAGGAACCGAGCAGTGACTACGAGATTGCATGGAACCATCCTGTGTCATGGGCATGTATAAAAGCTCTGTGTGATTCTGAGTCATGCATACGGGGAAGGGAAGCCTGTTTCTGACATATCTCTTGCACCTAGCATGGGGCTGCTGCAAGTGCAGCACAGCACAAGCAGCATAGAAGGTGTAATGGTTAGCATTACTGCCTCACAGCACTGAGGTTGTGGGTTCGATTCCCATTATGGTCCTAACTGTGTAGAGTTTATATATACTCCTCATGCTTGCATGGGTTTCCTCTGTGTGCTTCCGTTTCCTCCCACACTCTAAATCTGTGGGAAAGCTATCACTTTGTATCTTATATAGTATTGTCATTTATTACATGACATTGGTGTTTGTAGAAATTTACATAATTATAACCTAGAGAGTGTTTTTTATGCATCTATACTGTATGACTTATGTGGATTTTTGGAACAAGGCGGTGTTGCGCTAATAATCTAAATATTGGAAATGTTAAAGGACTAAATATGGCAGAAAATCAACAAACACATTCAAGACACCAAAAGTAATAAAAGAATCATCATTCTTTATACAAATTGTGCTAGAAAATTGACCTAGTTACAATACAACATATACTGAAAAGTTACAATTCTTCTGCAGAAGTCTACACAGACTAATCTAATATACATATATAAAACCTCTTAATATGCAACAAATGATGTGTACACATAAATAGCTGTAATAAAGACTACATAAAGCTGTCTTGTTGAATCATATTAAGATCTCACCGGATTGTAATCCACAAAGATATAAATATAAATGCATACTCTTGTGTCCACAATTAACACTTGGAAGAGTGAAGCCTTGATTAGGTCTCCATATAAAGGTACAGTAAGTGCTGCTGATGTAATGAGATCCAAGTCTTATACAAGCACTTACTTAGCTCCGTATAGCATGGCTAAAGTCCCCGTCTATCCAGGTAGGCCGCTGTGCTGATGACCTCCAGGTCTTTTAAAACTGCAGCTTCTCTGCTCCGTATTTTAGATAGCAGGTGCCGTGGTGGAGTGGACCCCAAAACAGGGCAGGGACGGGAGTGCAGGTGTTATATGGAGAAGGAGATATTCTGAGGCTGGTGTTTGAAAGCCTCTCCTTTCCCACAGATGTATGGGTAAATGTCCCGCAGATGTATGGGTAAATGAAAATCCAATTGCTCCTGATTCACAGAAGAAAAGTGCCAATGTCCGGCAGTATGAAAAACAGGTTTTGGCAATGTGTAGTATTGATCTCCACCACGGCACCTGCTATCTAAGATACGGAGCGGAGAAGCTGCAGTTTTAAAGACCTGGAGGTCATCAGCGCAGCGGGCTATCTGGATAGACCGGGACTTTAGCCATGCTATACGGAGCTAAGTAAGTGCTTGTATAAGACTTGGATCTCATTACATCAGCAGCACTTACCTGTATAAGGAGACCTAATCAAGGCTTCTCTCTTCCAAGTGTTAATTCTGCCATATTTAGTCCTTTAGCATTTCCAATATTTAGATTATTAGCGCAACACCGCCTTGTTCCATTTTTGTCTGATCACCCCTTGGTGGCCTGAATTGGGTGTACACAGGCCCATTGGTGTGTGCAGCTGTTTTTTTGGTTAATCATTATTAGCTTACCAGCACCAGTCTGATAATTTTTGTTGTTTATGTGGATTTTTCACTTTAATGCTGTCTCGAGGTAGAAGAATGTTTTTGATCAAGAACATTGTTATTCTATCCTTCAGGGTTTCATTTTGCATAGGCAGGAGCAACACAATAACTGTATTATATCAGACCTTTGTGCAAATAATGCCAGTACCAGCAATTAATCTGCAAGTGCGGTCAGAGCTGAATTACCCACAAGGTAAAAAGCTGCCTCTGCCTGGGGTACAGTAAGCTCTGGAAGATCAACTTTCTCAGAGCCCAATGTCAGTTTTTCTATTTATATTTAATGATGAAGAGCCAATTTATTCCACAGCTCTGCTTATAGAAATACAATTCTCCAATAGGCATTAATAGAAGTGGTATACAAATTGTGTATTGATGTATGGGAGGGCTTTTGATCTGCCTTTCTAAGTGCAAGGGGGCTGCAAGTAAATATGTATGCAAGATGGACTCGAATGGGCCGACTTTTAATAAGTATATGGTAAACAAACAGAATTGGATCACATTCTATTGGAAGAAGTTGGGGATAAAAATAGAATGAAGTTTTTCATGATCGATCATTCTGCTACTTTTTGCAAATGAATTCACTCTACAAAGAAAATTGAGTACGTTTATTTTTAGCCCGGAAATTGCATTATTTACTGGGAAACCAAATATGTTTATTTTATTAGAAGGTTTGGAAGTTTATTTCAGAGTTACATACTGATTTAGTTGCCTTAATAATAAAATTACATTTATTTAAAAAAAAAAAAAAAAGAAAATCCTGAATAATTAGCTATTCAACTTTAAATAACAAATCCACATAGAGTATTTAAATCTTGTATGGTCACTAATTTCATGACAGTATTCACATACAGTATCCCAGTATAAATATACCTGACCAAATATATATTAAATGTAAAATTCAAAAAGTTATCTTGTTCCCAAAGATAATATTTTTGAATTATGGAATGATACTTACTACAAGAACATGAACTATGGGCCTGACTCAGCACGGATCGCAACTGCGTAATCACACACAATGAATCTGCGGAAATATGCTAATGTCTGCCACCGCTCAGCCAGCATAGAGACGCCCACTGCTGCCTTCTCACAACCGGAATACCTCCCTCGCAGTCCTGCGTATACATCGGTAACATCGGAGAACATTGGCCCGTCACGCACAATTACAGCAGGTCTGACCTGTTTCAGAATTTGTAAGTCTCAGCGCACGCAGCTGGCAAACCAGCGTTCAAATGGGCAGACACGCCTGCGTTTCTCCAACTACTCTCCCGTCACTACCCCCAAATGCTCACGGCCTGTCATTCACTCTGTGAGTAATTCCACAGTGCACCGGTAATAGAAGTGCGATCGCCGCACACGTGCAGTGCTGGGCATACACAGGCGCAGTAGGAAACAATCGAGCGATCTGCCGACACGGCTGCAATATCGATCCATGCTGAATCAGGCTGTATCTTAATAAGATCCAGAGGCCACAAAGAATCCTTATTCAGGACTTTAGGTGTGGAGACTTAAAGTTAACTAGGCCCATTAGAGTTGTTTCCAATCTTTTTCAACAGATACAACGCAAACCACAGCCTTAGAGGTAGATGTACTGAGCCTTGGAGAGAGATAAAGTGGAGAGAGATAAAGTATTCACCAATAAGCTCCTAACTGTCATGTTAGAGACTGTGGAGTCTATTTACTAAGTCTTGGATAGAGATCAAGTACCAGCCAATCAGCTCCTAACTGCCATGTCACAGGATGTGTTTGAAAAATGACAGGAGCAGGTTGGTTGGTACTTTATGTCTCTCCACTTTATCTTTTTCCCATGCTTAGTATATCTACCCTTGAGAAACATAAGCGCACAGACATGTATTTATGTGTATACGTAAAAGTCTAATTTTTTTATTTAATTTAAATTAGACCCATAATGATGGTTGGGAATAGCATTGCCTTAAGGTCACTTTCTCCTGTTGTCTATTAAGTGGTTGGGGTCTACCTACCGAATCACTTTCTACAAGTAAGAAGTATGCCTCATGGCTAACTAACGCCCTGGGTGGGGACATGGGACACAACCTAAATATGGGGAGCTATTACTACAAACCAACCTGTGATAAGAATCCCCAGGCCCTTTTCATCAATGTTTAGGAAGGCTACTTGACATGCCTACCTACCAGTAAGGGCAGAGTACCCCATACGCCTTGGACAGTGTTACAGTTCCAATTTATTACTGGGATAAATACAAAATAAAATCATCAGAGGGCCCCATAGTAAAGATACCATAAGTAACAACTAAAGAAAACACTCTCGGCACTGGCAGGATATTAAAATAGAAAAGTTAAGTAAATGTTGTGTGTGATAATATTCTGATTCAAGCTTGCTGTGTAAGAACCAGAAACCACAAGTGGTGTTAGCAGATACACTATATAGGAGCAGCAGAAAGTATAATCAAACAGGAAGAACAGGCTCGAAACACATGCTGCAAACTTGGTCACAGTTTTGTCTTGTTGGAGGCACGCTCAACGCTCTGGGAGCTACGGGGCACGCCCACAGTCCCTCTCTCCAGTGACTACATGCCGCACACATAGCAACGGGTAAGAGGGGGCCTCCTAACCTACCCCCACACACATGCAAAACACTGCGATCCACGGATGGGACGGCGGGATAGTACCCGAAAAGCAGGACTGTCCTTTCAAAATCGGGACAATTGGGAGGTATTCATATATCCTAATATTGGAGGACAAATATGCAAAATAAAATACTTGGGAATAATATCAAGATTTAGATTGCCAATTACTTTAAAAGCAAAACCAACCTGGTTTTACCGTTAAGCTAATTGGCACTTTCATTTATTGACTATCTTACAGGAATTGTGCTCACTCCCGCAAATTGTGGCCTATTCCATTTGGCCCATTGTGTCCATACATTGTGCAATGTACAGTGATTACCGCTCAGCCGCTCTGTCCCACCTCCATATTGCCTGACCCTGTGCTCCATCACGCAGTCAATTTTGAAACCATATTCTTTTTAAACAGGTGTTTTTTTATGGATTTTATTCATTCAACTTATCATGTTTTTTGAACCATACAATACTGCCTGGGAAAGCAAATCAAACTCCAACTAAAAGCATTAAGAAAACAATACAGTACAAGGTCCCCCCTAAAATAATTTTGAAATATTTTGCTTCTTCCTCCGCTTCCTTTAATATGTATTCTGTGCTGTGTTCAGAGGAGATAAAACTGAACAAACACAAGTGATATGCATTTACCAGATCCAGTTAGAAAGCATTATGGTATTTCTGACTGATTACAACTATCGTTACAGAAATGCATGCTGGGCTGCAAATTGTTTCTAGAGGCGCATGAATTAATCATTTGACATCAAACAAATTTTGGATTTAGAAGTACTATCTGGGCTCATTTTTTTCATTGAACAACAAGGAGATTACAGTAAACTACTATAGCAGCACCAGAGAAATCAGATATTGCAATCGTTTTCTAAACACCAAATATAGCATTTTGAAATATTCAAAACTGTTCCTTGATATAGTGTAACTGACTCATTTCACATCTGCCTGTTTTGTCGACAGAAGTGTATGTGTTCTTTCCCCTGATTTCTCCAACCACATGACATAGCGGCATTAAATGACCTTTATTCACAGTCTGTTAATACCATTAACAGTGAATTTACCCCACAGTGCAGAATGGTGAAGGGGCTCAAAGTTTGTGTAGCTGGAACTTTTACTCTTTGTCAAATTTGGATGTAGTCAGCATCCCCGGTGTGCGGGATGCCATCGGCTGAAATGCCAGTGCAGAAATCCTGACAGCGTCGGGACCCTGGAACAAGAATCCTGACGGCTGGCATCCCAAAGGTTAGTATCGGGGGTTAGGGGGAGGGTTAGGGTATGGGGTTAGGCATTAGGGGGAGGGTTAGGCACTAGAGGGGTTAGGTATAGGGTGCAGGGAGGGAGGTTAGGTTTAGGCACCGGGGAGGGAGTGTTAGGTTTAGTGTGCGGGGAGGGTGAGGTTAGGTTTAGGCACCGGGGGGGAGGGTTAGGGGTAGGGGTAAGGGTTAGACTTACCTTGTTCCTTATGAGTGTTGGGATTCTTACTGTCGGAGATGACACTGTCGGTATTCTGACCAACGGCATCCCGACCGCTGGGATCTCATACCCAGCCCAAACTGACTGTTACCGAGCAAATTCAATTCATGCACATTTATGTGTGAATTGTACTAATGTCTACCCTACAGTGAAATTGCTAGTGCAGTAGTCACAGCACATCTAAACAAGCAGGGGTGCAGAGAGGGTGGGCAATTAGTCAGGGCCTCTATTGGGACCCAGAGCACCTGGTAGGCTTAATCAAGCCCCCTTGATTTTGTATCCACATTCCTACAGCGGCTCATTTGTTACATAGTGTACCCACTCCCACCAGCACCAGGGCCTGCCTGAGGTCTCAGCAGCCGTGTCAACAAGCTTCATCCTCGTAATGGAGCTCCTACTTCAATAGTGCAATAGAAGACATAGCAATATAATAGAATAGACCTGAACCACATTCTTAAAGTTTTTAAAAAAAGGCTTTGCGCTATAGTTAGGAGTCAGGACTACGGTGGTTAAAACTAGCTCCTAGTATAGTGCTATTAATCATAACCAGTCTACAGATATTATAGTTAAGTTTGAATCAATTACCTCCATATCTGCGTTTACTGTATAATTGTGATATCCCGCAACTCTGGTGTAAAGGAGTGTTATGTTGATGTGAAACCTTACCCTGTAAGGATGAGCATCTTGGTTCTTCTTAGTGAATCTGCGAGGTAGTGTAAGAAGGAAGGGTGCAGGCATAGGTGGTCACTACTGTTGGTTTAAATAAGAGTTTCAATTTATTGAGAGGATACTTTCACGTAACGAGTGGAAGTTAGCAGATGGCATACAATATCATGGCAATATATATTGTTTTTCAGTACATTACAATAAATCACACTTTAAAAACAAATTTAGGTTTCATTATGCAGGAATGCTGGAACAGTTTGTAAAATGTATACTCCTTGCACCCAAGTATATAGTAGCCCTGGCAACTGTCTATACTAATTGGTGACTTTGACAGACATGCATATGCACGAAGAGAAGATGCAATTGTTTACATTAAATATTCTCAACCCAGTTTCCCTAACTACTGTATCTAACTACTGTAGATTTACTGCATGCATGTAAATGGATGGCAACAACGCTTTAAGAGATTGCCCATTTTGTTTCTACGTTAGTGGTAAAAGTTGTAAGATGCTGATCAGCATTGTGAAGTGACTCGCAGGTATAGCAATTCATTGTCTTTACAGTAGTAGAATGAAATTTTGTTACCACTTACTCAGATAGTATCTTTCAGTGTCTTTCTCTGGCTAGCCACTCCTATTTTACAGTTTATTAACAGATTTAGGACAGCGAACGTTATTATTAACTGTAGACTTTATCTTGCATAGGCTTTCCTGTAACTGTGGGCTGATTCTGTCTGCCGCAATTTACACTGGCTGTCTGATCTTTTTCTGTCTGATGATATGCGTACCCGGCCAGTATTTATTAGAGATGAGCAGGTCCGGTTCTCAGAGAACCGGAGCCGCCCAAAATTCCCCATCCGAGCTCGGATCCGAATCCGGCTTGGGTTTTCCCGCCTGACTCTGATCTGAAAACAAGGCAAAATGTCATCCTCCCGCTGTCGGATTGTCGTGGGTTTAGGATTCTATAAAGGTCCCGGTGATCGGCGCAATTTTCACTCCAACTGTAGAGAGTGTGAAGAACAGACATGCTCTGTCTGTGCTGCTGTTGTTCAAGGGTGCAGTGTTGTCGGGCTGGGGGTCTGTGCTGCTGTTGTTCAAGGGTGCAGTGTTGTCAGGCTGGGGATGCAGTACATAAAGGGGGGCTGTAGTAGTATATAAGGGGTGCTGCTGAGTTGTCCATAAAGGGGCTGGAGCTGCAGTACATAAAGGGCTGCTGCTGTGTTGTCCTATCCATCAAGGGGCTAGGGCTGCAGAACATAAAGGTGTGCTGTGTCGTCCAGGGGTGCTCTGTCAATCTAGGGGTGCTCTTCCCCAGTTTAAGAAAAAAAAGGATAAATAAAATGATCATTCCACATGAAAAAAATATCTATTTTGATTTTTTTTTATTGTGTCTGTGTGTGCTACTGTAGCTAGTAGCTACATTATTATTATTGTTCAGTGACACTGCTGGGCCAGACTGCAGTTTATCATCCATGTATTTGTGACTCTACAAGTGGTCCACTCCACAGGGGTGCTTTGTTGTCCATAAAGAGATGCTGTGTTGTTCATCAAGGGGCTGCTGCCACGTCCAGGGGTGCTATTCCCCAGTGTAAAAAAAAATAGTTAAATAAAATGATCATTCCACAAAAAATAAAATAATATGTATTTTTTTCAGTTTTTCTTTTGTGTGCTAGCTACGCTAATATTGTTCGTTGACACTTCCGGCCAGACCGCAGTTTATTATCCACGTATTGTGACACTACAAGTAGAGATGTGCGCCGACCCCCGTGTTTTGTTTTTGGTTTTGGATCTGGATGTCCCCTAGTTTTGGATCTGGTTTTGGATCTTTTTAATTGGTGTTTTGTTTTTCGTTTTGGTTTTGGATCTGGATTTTTTTTTAAATAGCATAAAAAAAAATCACATAAAATGGGCCTGTTTTTGTTCCTCCAGTATTATTAATCTCAATAACACTTATTTCCAGTCATTTCCAATCAATTTTGACCACCTCACAATATTATTTTTTCATCTAGTTAAGGCAAAAAGGTTGCATCCAGCTAGCTGGCTGACACAGCTAAGCGACACAGTGGGCGGCACTAACATGTGGCAGTTCAGCTTACAAGTTCAAACATGGATACTATGTTTTATACAGTCTGGGTTGGATACACCAATAGTGCACATACTGTGACAGCAGTGTCGAGAGTGCGGGGTGCTGGCGGTGTCTGCAATGCGAGAGTGCCAGTGGTGTCCTCAATGCGGAAGTGCCGTCAGTGTTGGCAGTGTGGCGATGTTGGCAGAGTGGGGGCACTGGCAGTGCCCTGAGAGCATAGTGCCGGCAGTGTTGGCAGAGCGGGGGTGCCAGTGGTGCCCTCATTGCAGGAGTGCTGACAGTGTTGGCAGTGCAGGGAGGCCCTTGGTGTGAGAGTAGCGGCAGTGCGGGGCCGCTGACCGAGTTCTCAATATATGGGGCAGTAGTGCTGGGGTGCTGGCTGTGTCCTTAGTGCAGGGTGATGGTGGTGTCAGCAAAGCGGCGTTCTCAGTGCATGTGTGCTGACAGTGTCGGCAGTGCAGTGGTGCCGGTGGTGTCCTCAGTGTGGGCATGCTGACAGTGTCATCAGTGTGTGGTCACTGATGGTGTCCTCAATACATGGGGCGCCAGCCGTGCCTTTGGCGCAGGTTTGCTGGCTGTGTCGGCAGTGAGGGGATTGCTGATGGTGACCTCAGTACATGGCATGGCAGTGTGGGAGTGCTGGCAGTGTCCTCAGTGCATGGCACCGGCGGTGTCGGCAGAGCGGGGGTGCCAGCGGTGTCCTCAGTGCAGGTTTGCTGACTGTGTCGGCAGTGCAGGGGTGTTCTCAATGCAGGGTGCCGGCGGTGTTGGCAGCATGGGGGAGCCAGGGGTGTCAGCAGTGGGGCTGCAGGTGGTGTCAGCAGTGGGGGTGCCAACAGTGGGTGTGTTGACAACAGGGGCTGTTGGCAGCAGTTGTGTCAGCAGCGGGGGTGCCAGCCACGGGAACCAGCGCCAACTTCTTTTTTCCCTGCATTAAATGGGCTTAATGCTGTTTGGCTGAGAGCCGTGACAGACGGCTCTGTCAGCCAATCAGCGCTTTGCCCATTGAAGCCAAAGGGATTTTTAGAAATGGCTGCTCGAGGCAAAACCTCAAGATCTGACAGAGGATCGCAAGGTTTTGCCTCGATTAGGGATCCGGGGCAGAAGGAGAGATCAAAGGGGCGCCTCGGATCGCCCCGGATCCCTGAAGTTTGGGTGGGTCCGGTTCTCAGGGAGCTGGACCAGCTCATCTCTAACTATAAGTCGTAGCGGTGTGTTATTCTTTTCTTATTCATAAAAAATATTGTGACACTGTAAGAGGTAGCGCAGTGTGTTATTCTTTTCATATCCATAAAAGATCTTGTGACACTGTAAGTGGTAGTGCAGTGAGTGGTAGTGCAGTGTTTTACTCATAAAAAACTTGTGACACTGTAACTGGTAGTGCAGTGAGTTATTCTTTTCATATCCATAAAAGATCTTGTGACACTGTAGGTCATTGATACCGCAGTGTAATATTTTAAAATTGGTACAAATTGACGTGGGTGCTGTAGCCCACTTCATTTGTGTTTTGTTGATATAGAGAATGATCAGTTGAGAGGAGAGCAGGAACCACATACTAGTGCTGGAGCTGCTGCCAGTGCCACCAGTCATGACGATACTAGTCCGTTTACATCATCTACTAAAGCTGATGCCAAAGGGCATATAGGGCTTAAGTCAGGGCATCTAAAAATCAAAGAACGAATCTTTTAAAGGTGCGTACACACTGGGCGATTTTAATGAAAGATCAAACGATTACGATATCGTAATCGCTTGATCGTTCAAAAATCGTTAAACACAATGTCAAAAACGACCAGCGATGCGCGCTCCCGCTGGTCGATTTCGACATTGTTCATCGCGGGTACTTGCAGCACGATTAGGACGATATCTTTATCGTTATCGTTTAATCGTTCGGCATGTAGTACATGTTTTTGCCAAACGATCAAACGATAACGATAAAGATAACGATATTCCGGCGCGCGGAGAGCCAGACACAGCCATTACAGCTATTCAACTTGGAGGAAGTTTGCTGCGCGTGGTCCTGCCAAAAAAAAAGGTAAGTAAAGTCCCCCACTGTCCACCAATGTTTTTGGGGTCATTATTAGGTAAGAGTCAGCATAAGTAAAGGGAGCATAATGCTGGGGGCATTGCACAGCATGGGAGGGGGAGGGGGGGGCAGCATAATAACTAATGGCATTGCACAGCATGGGAGGGGGGAGGGGGGGCAGCATGAGTAATGGGGGCATTGCACAGCATGGGAGGGGGGAGGGGGGGCAGCATGACTAATGGGGCATTGCACAGCATGGGAGGGGGGAGGGGGGGCAGCATGACTAATGGGGGCATTGCACAGCATGGGAGAGGGGAGGGGGGGGCAGCATGACTAATGGGGGCATTGCACAGCATGTGCTGGGGGGAAGGGGGGGCAGCATGACTAATGGGGGCATTGCACAGCATGTGCTGGGGGGCAGCATGACTAATGGGGGCATTGCACAGCATGGGAGGGGGGAGGGGGGGCAGCATGACTAATGGGGGCATTGCACAGCATGGGAGGGGGGAGGGGGGGGCAGCATGACTAATGGGGGCATTGCACAGCATGTGCTGGGGGGAAGGGGGGGCAGCATGACTAATGGGGGCATTGCACAGCATGTGCTGGGGGGCAGCATGACTAATGGGGGCATTGCACAGCATGGGAGGGGGGAGGGGGGGCAGCATGACTAATGGGGGCATTGCACAGCATGGGAGGGGGGGGGCAGCATGACTAATGGGGGCATTGCACAGCATGTGCAGGGGGGAAGGGGGGGCAGCATGACTAATGGGGGCATTGCACAGCATGTGCTGGGGGGGCTGCAATTATACTGGGGGCATATCTTTATTTTGTCTCATAAAAAAAATAATTTATATATATTTATTTATTTATTTTTTTACATTTTCAGATAGGCCTTCATCCAAAGACACTGTTTTTTGGACAGGATTCATTGAGCTATATCAAGCTAATGAGTGCCTCTGGAGACTGAAATTAAAAGACTACATGAATAGAGTGTTGAAAAATGAGGCATTTGAGAAAATACGCCAATACAGTACAGCGTATAAACCTGATGTGACCATTGAATGGGTCAAGAACAGAATCCAGGGTCTGCGAACCGTGTTTTTGAAGGAACACAAAAAATACTTGGATTCGCAAAGATCCGGAGCAGGGGCAGCTGAGGTGAGAAAGCCATCGTTATGGTACTACGACCTGCTGCTGTTTACCTTGGATCAAGAGCCAAGTCAAGGTTCCCGGAGCTTGCTGGTGCCACAGTCACCAGATGTGGTACCACAGGACACCATGAGTCAGGATTCTGTAAGTTTTTTTTTTTTATTTATTTTTTAAAAATTTCACTTTAAAAAAAAAAAAAAAAATGTAGTCATGTTTTTTAATCAGGAATCGGTCTGGAGGCCGATGGTTGGAATGCCAACCTTCGCCTTTCCAAATGTTTAAACCCTGCAGTGGATAAAAGCCAGGTGTCGTAATCCCGATGCCTTAACTACGCATGAGTCCAGACGCATGGTATCCCTGTCACTGCTAAGCCGGGCAGGGATAGTTGTGGGGGGGGAATGATTGGTTAAGGGTTTCTGAGGGGAGGGGGGTTGGGAGGTATAGGGTAAGGCTGGGGAAAGGGGGAGCTTCAGGTTATGCACGCTAAAGGAGTGGTAAGGTTGGGTAAATGTAAAGGGTTTTTTACAACTATAAAGATTTTGACTTTTTAATCCCTGTTGTGTTTTTTTTTTTTATTGTTTATGTCACCAGAAATGTGGGTGTGGGTCATTTATGTTGAATATAATTTACGCATGTGTTAACTATAACATTAAATATGTAATATATTTTTATTGCCAAAATTTGTTTTTGCAGGTTTGTGAAATATTATTGTTTACAAAAATTTTTTTAAAATCAACCTAGCCTTTTTATTACATAAATTTTTTTTTATGTTTTTATTGATGTTATAATTTGATTTATTTTCATTTCTTTTAAGTTACTGCTGGCGGTAGAGGATCCTGACCCGGTGTCCTGCGAGCCCCAAGTGGAAGTCCCTGTGCGAGTGGCTGAGCCGCCATCCAAGCCGCCCGCTAAGAAGCGTAAAGGGACAACACAAGCGTCCACTTCGGGAACGTCAAGGAGTGATACTTTTTTAAAACATGCGGAGGAGGTTCTTTCCAAACCCCCGGATGATAATCAAATATTTGGCCAAAATCTCGCCATTGAAATGCGGACCATTCCTCCGGAACAGGTCCAGCCTTTCAAGCGTCTAGTTTATAAGGCATTGGTACATGCTATTGAGGGGGACTTGAGTATGACAAGTACCATTGTCTTACAAAACAGACAGCAGACCACCCCAACGGCCACATCAGGCAACCTCACCGTCCCTCACGAATCTTACGCGGATCCACATCAAGAAAACCCTTCTCCGTTACAGTCCCACCCCTTTTCTTTGTCGCGTACCCCCTCGCCCCCTTCTGTCTTTCCCAGTACTTCATCCAGTGGTGTTCACACAGCACTGGGCAGTGCTCGCTCCACTGTATTTGGCGAAGATGAATTTTTAAATATAAAAATTATTACAAAATTGGCAGTTGTTATTTTTCATTTTTTAAAAACTTATCACTCCTTGTATTGATTTGGCTCTTTGTTTCATGGTGGACTGTAGCATGGTCGTAGTGCAATAGCGATGGCTACTCCACCTCATCTGCCCCTGGTATCTTGTTCTTTGTGATTCTAAAGTATTTTTTGTGTTCCTTCAAAACCGGGGCCCAGATCCTGTATTCTGTTCTTGAACCTGTTCAAATGTTCACATCAGGAATATTGTTCTGTAGTGTATTGGTGTATTCCTCAAATGCCTTATTTTTCACACTCTATTTGTGTAATCTTGTCTCCAGAGGCACTTAAAGTCTAGACTCAATGAATCCTGTCCAAAAAGTAAAAAAATTTTTCTTTAAAAAGTAAAAAAAACGCGTGGTCTCTTATTTAACGGATTTTAAAAATTGTAATGTCATAATGTGTTATTTAGGGTACTGAGGGGGTAATTCAGACCCGCTCGCGAGCGGCAGTACGTTCACAAGCGAGTAGTTGGCACCCAAATGCGCATGCGCAGGACGGAGACTGCTCCGTCGTGCACATACGCGAGACCCGGACTGCGACAGCCAATCTGTTGGTCCGGGTCTTGCACCAAAGGGGGCGTGCTATCAATGGTGACTGACAGCACGCACTCCCTTTAGGTGGGCGTGCCGGCCAGACGGAGGCGTTCCCATGGGAACGCCTACCGTCTGAAGCCTGCCCCACTGACATCACTAGTGTCAACATTTCTCCAGGGCTTGTGGCTGGGAGACCCTACCGCAGGGTCTCCGTTGCAAGTCCAATGGTCGCCATGGTCAAGACCATCGCAACCACCTTCATGGATGCTCGCTATAGCTGTGGGTGGTAATCCACAGCTATGCGAGCGTCCATGAGGACGCTCCTAAAACAGGTAGGAGGGCCCTGATTCAGAAGGTGACCCGTCGTTAGGGGTCTCCTAGCTGACGGGACAAGCTGTCGATGTTGAGTGACAGTTTGCTACGTTTGTTTGGTGGTACGGGGGCGTGCCTGGCCAAACGGCAGCGTTCCTGCCAGAACGCTTGCTGTTTGGTGGGAAGCCCCACTGACTTCATCAATAATGTCACTGGAGAGCTTACTGTTCGGGGGCTTAAGGTTGATGAGACCCTACCTTAAGGTGTAGTCATTACCCCCAATGGTTGCGATGGTCTTGACCATTGCAACCATCACCAATAGCGGCCGTTACAGCGGTGGATATTGACCCACAGCTTAACCGGCGACATGGAGGCGGCCGTTCAGGATGCAAGCCGCCGCCCTGTTTCAGAATGAAAGCTTGCATCCTACGACCGCCTCTGAATTTGACCCCTGAAACTGAATAGTTAACTTTCATTGTTAAAATTCGGTTTACTAAAGTATTTATTAATCTAATTTTGCAAAAAAAGTATGTTAAATATTAACATGAAAAATAAACACAAGGTGAAATTTTTTTTATTATTTTTCAGTTTTTAAAAACATCAAGAAACATAATTCCAGATCATATTTAAACCTGCCATGAAATGTCACCTTCACCATTAAAATAATTTAAGTATTTCTCTCTGACCTCTTTTGCCCGGGCAGAGGCCGCAGAGGGAAATCTTGGGGGATTTAGAGATGTGAGGGCAATATTTTCCTCACTATAGTCAATATTGACAGGCAATGAGTTTGTGGCAGGCGGTTGTCCAATTCTGGCTCGAAGCAGATTATGTAGGGCACAACATGCCAAGACAAGCCACTCGATTTTGTCTCGCCGGAAATTTATACAAGTATGAAAAATGCGAAACCTATTCGCCATTATGCCGAAGGCATTCTCAACAGTGCGCCTCGCACGCGATAATCTGTAATTAAAAATTCTTTTTTCAGGTGTTAATGCCCTTTGAGGAAAAGGCCTCATTAAATTTTCATTAAGGCCAAATGCCTCATCGGCAACAAAAACAAAATTTAAACCATATTTCGTTTGCGATCCCGAAGGAATGTTTAGCTGATTCTTCATTAGTCTTTCAAAAAAGACGGTCTCTCGGAAAGACCCACCATCGGAAGACCTTCCATTTTTGCCAACGTCAACAAAGATGAATTTATAATTGGCATCCACGACCGCCATCATAACCATACTAAAGAATCCTTTGTAGTTGAAGTACATAGATCCAGTGTTTGCAGGTTGTGTTATCCGGATGTGTTTCCCGTCTATGGCGCCGCCACAATTTGGGAAGTTCCACCGGGTCTCAAATTCGTTGGCAATAACTTGCCATTCCTCAACAGTCGAAGGGAACTAGAAACAGAAAAAAAAAAAAAACATTTTAAACATTACATTAATACTATTATAAGGGGTATTTATTTTGGTGTTAAAAATTATCTGAAGTTAAAATTGTGAATGCAAGACATCAATTTCCCTAGTTTTGCTATAACACCGTATTCAGGCCCTGATTCAGAGCCGGATGCTCTGACCAGAGCGCTCGCTCTGAATCAGGGGCGTCCCACCTAAAAATGGAGCGGCCTCATGGACGCTCGCATAGCTGTGGGTTACCACCCACAGCTATAGCGAGCATCATTGATGATGGTTGCAATGATCAAGACCATCGCGACCATCGGACTTGCGACAGAGACCCTGCGGTAGGGTCTCCCTGCCGCAAGCCCAGGAGTGCTTTTGGCTCTATCAGAGCCAAAAAGACTCCCACTGACATCGCTTGTGAAGTCAGTGGGGCCGGACCCAGACGGTAGGCGTTCCCAGGGGAACGCGTCCGTCTGGCAGGCATGCCCACCAAAGGGGGCGTGCTGTCACTCACCATCGACAGCACGCCCCCTTTGGTGCGAGACCCCAAGCAACAGCTTCGCCGTTGCTGAACATGTCTCGCACATGTGCACGACAGCAGCCTCCATCGTGCGCATGCACATTTGGGTACCATCGACCTGCTTGCGAGCGTCCTGCACTCGCAAGAGGGTCTGAATGAGACCCTCAAATCAATAGTTTTTTTGCTTGAACACACATACAGATAGCTGTGTTCCGTGGGTTGTGTAAGGATTTTTTTTTTACTTTTAACAAAACCAAGATAATGGAGACCAGCGCTGGATGTAGGTGAGTATGAAATCTTTCTTGCAGGGCCATGGTTTTGGGAAATACTTTGTGGACAAAGGGACCAAACATCTGGTATAGGTAAGTATGTGTGAATGGGTAGGTATGTGTAATAAAATATAAGTTGACACGGTGTGTGTGTTTTGACTCTTTTTAACTTTTGAAATTTAAAGTGAAGTTACAGGTGCCGCATGTCTGCTGGCACTTGTAGTTCCACAAGTGCAAAATGGCAGGCATGCTGGCACTTGTAGCTCCACTGTAAAGTACAATAGTTTGACTTTTTTTTGGCCCCCCTATTACCGCCATACCAATGACTCCAGGGGTATGGGGATAAGCCCCGGCTTCAGTGTAAGCCTGTGGTGCTCGGGAGAGAGGGGAGAACGCTTGCCGTTTGGGGGGTATATAATTGGGATATAATTTGGGAGCAGCAGCAGCAAAGACAGAGGATGGCTAAACAGCTATTTATATACATTTGGGAGGAGATATAGTAGGGAGCAGTAACAGGGACATACGACTGGCATGCACCTATATTAACACATTTTTGAAGACATTTAGAAAGAAGTAACAGATTTAGGAGATTTGTGACAGGGTTATTAAAATGTAAATACCTTAAAGTACTCCGGCTTGAGGACGTAAAAGATGGCTTTGCAGGTCTCCGGAATAATAAGACCCAAAGCCTGCGGTGAGATGAGAGTCCCGAATTTCAAGTCGGCCAAAGATCTCCCTGTAGCCAGGAAACGCAGGGTCGCAATGAGCCTCTCCTCTGCAGGAATGGCTCTACGCAACCTGGTGTCCTGCCTTTGTATGTACGGAGTCACCAAGGCCAGTAATTCTTGAAATGTTGAATCGTCCATTCGCAAGAAGTTCCGGAAGTCATCCGGGTTGTTCTCGCGAATCTGCATGAGCAGCGGCATATGAGAGAACGAATCCCTCTGCTGCAACCACTCCTTCGTCCAGCATGAACGAAGCCTTCTCCTCTTCTCAGTCCTCTCCCGGTCACTTATCACCACCACTCCTGCATAAGCAACCATCAATCGATAACGGTACGTATCCATCACGACAGATAAGTACAGACAGTTTGTTTAAAGCCAAAGCAAAAACAAACCACAGCAAATAGCTAAGCAACAGCGTTCAGCAAGGAATACACCAAACCAAACTAGCCACAGAGCATAAATGCAGTGATTTTAAAATGGCCGACACAATTTTATCACCTCATGATAGCCCTGCCCACATTATTTTACATTAAAAATAATAAAGCCTCTATTATTATTATTAATCTGAACGATATCGCTGATCGTTGATCGTTTGTAAAATCGTTTAAAAATCGTTTACAAAATCGTTTGCATAAAATCATTGAACGATCAACGATCGTTGATCGTTCAACGATCAAAAATTGTCCAAATCGTTCAACGATATCGTTCAGGGTGAAAATCGCCCAGTGTGTATGCACCTTTACAGTGGTAAAGAAAAAAACATAAAAGGGAAAGTTAGCTGCAGAATGACATAAAATTGGCAATATGCCTTTCACCACACGAAGTAGCAAGGAAAGGCTAAGGCCTTGGCCTTTATTTATGACTGTTGGTTCTGCCTTTTATGATAATTTAACTACAAGTGAACATGTTGACATAAAAATCAAGGATGCTTCTGTGGAAGTCCACCAATATTATGAGATTATTTGTGTATCTGACACAAACAAGGATGTTAATGATGAGTATGTTGTTGATGAGGGTGTTGTTTGTGTATATCAGGCACCAGTAGAATAAACTGTTGTTGCCCGTGATAAGGAAAAGCCCATTGTAATGTCTGGGCATAAGACAAAAAAATCCACTTCTCCTTATGTGTGGAATTATTTCTACCCAAATCCGGACAACAATTGTTGAGCCATCTGTACCCTTTGTAATCCCAAAATAAGTAGAGGTAGGAACCTTAACCATCTAGGAACCTCCTCCCTGTTACGTCACCTGCAGCGCATCCATCAAAATTTTTTTTTACAAAATTCAGAAACTAAAGCTAAAAAAGTACCAACAAGCAGTCCTGCGTCAGCTACAGTAGCTCCCTTCTTTCTGCTAGATCCAAGCACCTGCCATCTTTACCACCAACACCTTCATCAACAATATCCTCAATCATCAAGCCATTGGTTTGTCTGGGCCCTCAGAAGACAAGTTACCAATGGGCAGCAGACATTGCTGGCAATGATCTTTACTTGCACAAACTGGCTTTACAGAGGCAAGATGTTGTTGCCATCATCATCTGATTCCTCACCCTCTTCAGTGTCTACATCATCTTTCTTCACACAATATTAATTTGTCCCACTGGAATCCACCATTACAGGTGCCTCTGTAATTTTTGGACATAATTGGCAGTAAACGTCTTCCTTGTGGAATTTGTAGTTCATTTTGATGAACATCATCTTTTCCACATTTTGAGGAAGTAGCCTCCTACACCAATCGCTGACAAGGTACTGTGCTGAAAACTCTTTTGGAGTACATACTGGAGGGTGGACAGCTCTAGTAAAGCAAAGCCAGTTTGTTCAAGGGCCTCCAGCAGGGATCATAAGGCAGACTATTCTTACCAGTGACCGCGCCTCCTGACCTGTCTTCGGCTCTACCCAGCTCCAGGGAGCCACCGCCTTCTGTCCTACCTGCTTTCTGGACTGTAACGCAGAAGAGGACGGCTTCTGTCACTCAGCTCCACCGGAAGCGCATTTCTCAACATCGCCATCTGTCGCTGTGATGCCTAAGGAGAAGACTGTCTCTGCCCTTCTCCAGTCTGCAACTAGCAGCTGCTGTTACTCACTTAATGGAGGTTGGTCTCGCCCAGTGACTCAACCCTACTGTCACCACTGGGATCACAATGCTGGCAGCCACTGATGACAGAGAGTCCCAGCGCAGCTCTTGCCTCACGGAAGGCTCCCTTAGGACCAGGGCTGCCATAAGAAATTGTGGGGCCCAGTACAAACTAAACAAGCAGGGCCCCCCCATCTATTCAACCCACTGAGCCCTTCCCCTTTTCCTGTCCATGTAGGGAGGAGAGGTGCAGTATGGAGCCCTACACATATAAACATGAAATAATAAAAAAGCAAAAATAAATTATTTAAAATCATTTTTTAAATATTAATTATTTTTAAAAGTTAAAAAAGTTAATGTTTTAAAAAGGATTTTAGGTATAATGGTGGGATAAATACTACCATGATAGTTGTTAAATAGGCTTTCCCACACTTAGGCATTCTTATCACTGGTAATAACCCCTTAAATTGAGAAACAACCCTTGTAATTTCTGTAACAATGTCTTGTGCCACTCCTACCCCCTAGGTACATGACATCATGATGTCACACATAGGGGATGGGGCCGTCAGAGATGATACTGGCTGCAGGGTGCCGTTCCAGGCACCATTCTAGCAATAAGCATGGACCGTGGGGCAGTGACAGTGCCGCCCACAGAGCCCTGTTAAAATACAAAATCCCACGATACATTACTACACCCCCCAACCTACCTCCCCTGCCAAATAACATGTTTACACCCTTTATGATAATTTTCAACTCTTAACCCACCTCACCCCCAGTATACACCGCCCTCCCCCCTCATAGTATGAATACAGATCCATCCTTATGCTGGGTACAAACTAAATGATATGCCGTCCCAGAGCCATCACTAGACTTTTTGGTGCCCTGTGCCAGAGAGAGCATTGGCGCCCCCCCACCCCCATTTTTTAAATAGGGAAATAAGATAGTACCTGAAAACGGGCCAAGGCCTCATGGGGAAGGGCCAGGGAGGAGATAGGGGAGGCCAGGAGATGCTGGGGATAAAAGAAGAGGAAGCTACAAGTGAGAATGATAATAAACAGGAAAATGGACAAGTCCAAACAGCGCCCCTGCCCTGTGGTGCCCTGTGTTGTGGCACTGGTCGCTCTACCCTAGTTACGGCCCTGTGCCATCCGATCCGCCTGGATCGGGTGGCCTAACAGGCACATTGTCTCGTGTGTACCCGCTATGTCGCTGACTATGACGTCCGACGGGCGACATCATTAGCGAGGACCATGCTGCCGAATGCAGCATGGCCCCCGCCGTTGCTTCATCGCTGCCAGCATCAGCAAGTGTGTATGAAGTTGCCGATGCCAGCACCCTGCCGGGTCCTGTCGCTATTGAGGTCGGTACACTCTAGACATCATCTACAGTGTACCGGCCTGCAGGGAGAATGACTTAACTCGTCCCATCCCCTGCAGATGAGAAGTATGTATATGGACATGGTACATGCCAAAACTCAAAAAATGGGGGTTTCACCCTGTATTACATCTCGCCAAAAGTACAAAAATCTACTCAGTGCTGGCTACTACAGTGCTGATCATTAATATAGGTCCTCAGTAACTGCTGTACATTTTATTATACTAGACTATTAACATGATTCTTGCTAAATGTAGGTAAGGCATGTTTATTGACTTAAACATAAACAGACGGGGCAAAAGGTGCTTCTTGCCTTTGGCAAACACACCTAATGTCAGATATATCTACTTCTGGAGTGTTATTATAAGCGACAATTGTAGCTCTTTGGCTACTATAAAACAAAAATTTAATTTGACAACATAAATTGTATATTATATACATGCTTCATAATACTATAAACAGTTCAACATACTTTATAATAACTGAAAGCTAAGCAAAAATAATATGTAAGTATATGTTCTGCTATTAACCACTACTATAATCTTCAGATACTTACATTCTCTCACTCCTTATCTGCGACGATGTGTGCTCGTAGTGGGCACCCATAAGTAGGATCATTATTTTCAGCTTTCTCTAAAGCTAAATGATTATAAAGTTTGCAAATGGTCTCATTTTATAAATGTAAGTTCCAGTTTAGTACAAAGAGGAGACATCCACTGGTACTATTTATTTCTCCAGCTTGCAGTAAATACAATTTTGATAATAATACCTTCATTAATATCAATTTTATGTGACACCATTACCATTTTGCCATTAGATATGATGAATAGCATTATGTTAATTGCCTTAATAGTGGCAATAATATCTCTATTATCACTGCATTAGTGCCGCATTACAAGCACTAAAATGATGATGGACATATCTTTGTCATGCAGAAATAAAAAAAAAAGTCTATGGCTAACACAGTCTTCTAAAGCAATGTAGCAAAAAGCACAAAAAAAAGTCTATGGCTAACCCAGGACCTGATTCAGACCCGGATGCTATTTGTGGACGGTCGTTCAAAAAAAGGGGTCGGCTATTTAAATTGTGCGCTCGCTCATTGCGGTTTGTTGACGCCTCTATGTCTGAGCGAGCAAACGAAAAATGTGCTCGCTATTTTGTAAAGACGCCCCTTTGCCGTTCGCATCACACGTCATCTCCGGTATATATTTGATTAATCGGGTACATCGAAAGGCATCTGAACTGCTCGAAGTGTTTGTGGTAGGTTTTTCCTACCGCAATCACTGCGAGCAGTTCAGGCTAAAAGACAACCAAGTGACGTGGTCGATGACGCTCCCTTACTAATTATGCACTCCCATTAAACGCCCTTTTTACCGTTAGGCATGCCTGCGTTCGGATCTCCACTCCCCTGTTTTCAAGCACCTTCCCCTGTTATCACCCACAAACGGTACATTCTGTCAATCAAATTAGCAGCCCCTCGCTGTTTTGCGAGCACTCGATTTCCGACCGCAATGACTGGTTTGCGCATGTGCATTACGACCCATATGCATGCGCAGTTGTGCGAACATCGCTCACAGCGAATGAGCGGCAGCTTACGAGCGGCTCTGAATCAGGCCCACAGTCTTCTAAAGCAGTGTAGCAAAAAGCACAAAAAAAGTTGTATCTTGTTAATAGATATCTGATTCAACAAATAAAATATATATCCTAGAATTTATTGTGTACTGTTTAAGTACAGATGTGTCCTCATACATCTGAATATGCTGCGTGGCGCAAGACGCTTGGTGCGAATGAGCCACGACATCCCATGCAATTCTGCTAGCGCTGGGCGTATTTTTCATGTCTTTTTTGCCCGAAAATGCATCTTAGTCAAAATGTGAAGCGGCCAGGACGCACCAGGAGACTGCTGATTCATTTGATATGTGACACTTGTATATCTGTGCGACTAATTAGCATTTTTGGATGAAAAAAATAGAAAAAGGCACCCAGAGCTAGAAGAGTCGCACGGGACCTGGCACGCCAAACAGTTTGTCTGTTTGGCGAGACTGCAGCAAGAATGTATGAGGACACATCTGTTTTATAAAGTAGTTTTAACCCTTAAGGAACATGGCTTTACATTATAGTATAACTGTAGCTACGTGCTTCAATTTTCCAGAATAATGTTATTTTTAGCCCATGCAAATCTTTCATTTGAAATTCCATCATCTAATGCGGAATCATGTAGAATAATGAAATTAATGGGCTCAGTCCTTACTACTGTTTTGCTGTATGTGAAAATGAAAAGGAAGCCAAATATTGGTTTTATTAGCTTAAATAACACCAATGTCACATTTCTCACTCATCAAATAGTTAAAAACAGGTAGACAAGGGTGAACTGACTAGAACGGGCCAACTATAAGTCAGGGAGAGACAGCTCCTGTTGGTGAACTCAGATGTGAGATACAAAAAGCAGAGAGAGCGATGACACAGAGGCCACATTCAGACATGAAAGTTGAGATAACAAAGCTAATATGAAAGACAGGAAATGAAAGCATGATGGAAAAATAGCAAAATCAAACAAGACAAGAGGGTCATCTGCTAAAGGTCTGCAACTTTGTGCATAAATAGTGATAAAAATCACTATTTGTTAAGTGATTAGCAGGTTGATACTAATCACAAAATCTATTAAAGGCAAATTGGAACATAAATCACTAGTTTTAAAGACCCTCTGTGCAGGATTTCTATGTATGTTATATAGATAAGCCTCTGAAATGACAACAGTTACACCAAACAAATGTACAACTGTCCTACCAAACAGTATTATACTGTATCATGTTTATGATAGGTAAAATAATCTATCCAACTATTTCGACTGCATCTCTGAATAATTTAAACTTTTTGATATATGATGGGCAGTAAGAAAAGTATTCTTCCATTGAGGGATCGAGAATCTTTTATGGAGGTCTAGCACTCAATGCAACTGTGATAAGGATTTCTCCACAAACAGGGTCAGAAGATAATAACACCAAAATCATATCGCTCCCCTGAAACCACCCTTACTAAATCTATACCATAAATGAGAGGATGAGGGGTGTAGCGAATATTGAATTCTACCCACACCCTGAACCAAATTTCTAACCAGAATACATTTTTTAAAAAGTCAGACCACAGAAGATCCAACTGGTCCTGTAGAAAGATAAAAGGGAGAATGGAGGATGGTGATAGAATATGACCCAACGTCAGAACCCCTCAAGATCAAAGTGACAAGAAACAACAGCTATTTGGTTGGGATGGGCCTGAGTTGCTCAGGGGTCTATTTAAGATCATTGTATGGGTAACTAGACACAGAGTAGTCCACCTAAGCTTTGTGATGGGAAGGGAACAACCAATCTTTAATCCGGACCAATATGCATGTCACCAGATGTGAAATGAGAATTGGTGACATTTCTAATGTACAAAAGAAGGTTTATGTGAAAAGAAAATAGCTACACATGTTAAAAAGGATGCATATAAATCCAAGTTGGCGTAGCTTGGATTTATTTTTACATTGTAGCACTGTTTATGCATGTTATATCTGACAGTATGTAATATACAGAACTTTGGGCCTGATTCAGACCCACTCGCGAGCGGCTGTCCGCTCGCAAGTGGGTCGATGGTCTGCACTGAGCATGCGCACGACGGAGGGAGCTCCGTCGTGCGCATGCGCCAGACACGACGAGCGAAGGACTTTCCTTCGCTCGTTGTGTCCGATCAAAGGGGGCGTGCTGTCAATGTTGATTGACAGCACGCCCCCTTTGGTGGGCGTGCCGGGGGCGTGCCTCCCTGACGGGGGCGTTCCCACGGGAACGCCTCCCGTCAGAAGCCGGCCCACTGACATCACTAGTGATGTCAGTGGGAGTGATTTTGGCTCTGATAGAGCCAAAATCACTCCGGAGCTTGCGGTTGAAAACCTCAACCGCAGGCTCCGGCTCGCAATTTCGATGGTCGCGATGGTCACGACCATCGCGGCCATCAAAATGCACGCTCGTATAGCCTGTGGGTGGTGACCCACAGCTATACGAGCGTCCAGGAGGACGCTCCATGAAAATGGAGCCCGGCCCTCATGCAGAGCGTGCGCTCTGCTCAGAGCGTACGGCTCTGAATGAGGGCCTTTGTGCATATGTTAATATTTGTATCCTTTTTACATGCGTGGTTCATATTTATCACATACACCTTTTGTACATTACAAATGTCAACTGGACTCAGGTAATAACAGAACCAACACCAAGGCTGAGCACATACTCACTCACCCTTAACTCTATGACCACCATGAGGAAGTGGACACCACTAGAGAGTAAGCAGCTCATCTAATACCACTGGACACCCACAAAATCTCTGTGCACAGAAATACCTGCATTTATGCCGCCAGGTCAGGCAGAAGAAGACCACCATATGTATTGGAGAGTGTCATGCGGATAAGGGCTATTATCAGGAGTTTCTCTTTCCAAATATAGTTGGACATTAGTTTCCAGAGGGTATCCATATACTTTGGTAACAGTGCAAAAAAGTTAGGTTAGTTTATGCAGCAATGGTAGATCAATGGTGATATAGGCAGGAATCTGAATCCCTAGGTAGATACAGTAAGAAAGATTTCTTCAAAGACTAAGGGGTAAATTTACTAAGGGTCGAGTTTGTGTGAGTTTCTGTGAGTTTGAGTGAGTCTGCAAACTCACGTGAGTTTTTCATCTTGCAAATTTACTAAAGACAAACTCTAGTGAGTTTGAAGTGAGTTATTTTTTCACTGTTAAAACTCATGTGAGTTTGCAAACTCGAAAAAACTCACCATCGGCCAAAATCGGAAGTACTTTAGATGAAAAAGATGAAACACGCAAATTTACTAATATTCAAGTTTCCAATCTCATGTGAGGTTGTGGCAAACTCACTGTGAAATAGAAGTTTTAAACACTCACCTCCTGAGCTGCGAGCTTGGGTGAAAACATACACAAATCATTTTTTTTTAACTTGTTTAAGTAGGGTTAATTATTTTTAAAAAAAGGTGTGAGGTCCCCCCCCCAAAAGACTAACCAGCCACAGACTTGCCAGCCTGTCCTGGTACCTAAAATTACAGGAAACAAAATGAGTAGGGTTCCCCCATAAATTAGGTACCAGCACCAGGCTGCAGGGCCAGTCCTGGTTTTAATATTAGGGGTAAAAAATTTGGTGTAGGGGTACCCCTAAAATTAAAACCAGCACTGGACCCTTTCTAGCGGGGGGCTGATGCCACAGCTAGGGGTGCCCTTTTACCAGGCCCCCCAGCTGCAGCATCAGCCCTGACCACTAGTCAGCCCAGGCAGGGATCCCTGGGGAGTTGGGGACCCCTCCAATAAATGGGACCCCCTCTCCAGGGCACCCCTGGACAAGGCTGATAGCCCAGGGCAATCCCCGCCACCCCTGGGGGGTGGATGGCAGGTTGATAGTGTAGGTGTAGTGTTAAAAATTTAATTAACAACATTGTCTTATACAGTAGAACTGCAGGTCCCAACAAGCCTCCCCCGCATGCTGGTACTTGGAGAACCACAAGTACCAGCATGCGGGGCATTAAGGGGCCACTGGTACCTGTAGATCACCTAAAGAAATGTGTAAAAAACTCGTTTTTTACAGGTATTAAAACACACAAGCAGCTTACACATATTTCATTGATATGTGCAGGCTGCTTGCTCGTGTGAGTTTTGCAGAGAGAAAACACTGCAATCTCCAGTAAATAATCTAATCTAAACTCTCATCTAAACTCTCCTTAAACTCTCATCTAAACTCTCCTTTTAACTCACCTTAAACTCATCTCTAAACTCGCAATTTGAAAGAAAAAACTCATTCTGCTTCACCATCAAAAACTCACTTTCAGCTAAACTCACTTCTTAGTAAATTTGCGAGTTTCATATGGAAAAACTCACCCGAGGTTTGGTGAATCATAGTGAGTTTAAAAACTAAAAAACTCGACCAAACTCACTTCTTAGTAAATTTACCCTTAAGTATGTTTAACCTGAAAAAGCAAGAGTTTATGGTGTGGCGTATTGGTGGCATTCAGTTTGTAAAAGGACACCTGACTGTAAGAGTCCATAGTCTGGTACAGAGCCAACAACAAGGTCTCCAGGTTAGTTACAAACAAAAGTACATAGTCTGCAAATAAACACGTGTGGTCCTATGAATCATAAGACCAGGAAAACTATTGCTGCACACATGTGTTCGGAAAACACTATAGAGTCATAATAAAATCCAAACCCATAGCATATACTACCAATGGAGCAAATCAATATCTTTTTTGATGTTGAGAAAGTAGGATAATCTTTATCCCAGATCCCAACACCAGTCTTACAGATCCAGGAATCTCCAGGCATTATTGGAGGCTTGGCAGCCCATAAAGAACCTCACCTTCTTGAGAAGGACAAACAGGGGAATCAGAGGACTTTGCAAAAAGATAGACATCTGTATTTGATATGCCATTGAATTTATAGCTCTTACAGTTGCAAGGGACTCTACCAGGTTTTGATATAGTAATAATTTTGTCTTCCAGCATTTCCCAGTGTGAACGTAAATGCAGTGGTGCCAACATTAGAAAGATCAGTTAAAGTAGGGGCCAGGTCCACCAAAAAAGCCATATAAACATTATACAGATAACCATCAGGGAAGGGGCCCTTGTCTTTAGGCAGCTGATTAATGGTGACCTGAGCTTTCTATGGGGTCAATGAGGCATTAGGTGCAGTAAGGGTCTTCCTGTCAATCGTCAGATGAATGACACCATCTACAAAGAATGAATGGTGAAAGCAGAAGGATGTAAAATTGATTCACCCACACACAGATTATATAATTAAACATAGTAAATAGAAAAGGAATTTGCTATGTTAAATGGATTAAATAGCTTTGTGTCACGCACATTAGTCACCAGGCAAAAGTCAAAGTCACTGAGGGATGTGACAAGCTAGCAAGTCCTAAGGCGCATGGACTGACCATGTAGTAAGAAACATTTTCACGGACTGAGAATGTTGCAGCATCCATTTATCAGTCATCTTCAGGTCTATATTGGAGTAGGGGATGTGCACATTGGAGAAATAGATATAGTCCTTACCATCAGGGTTTAGTGTGCACCATTCATCACATAAGTCACAGTCTACATCTCTAGAGGGCGTCACAACTCTTTAAGGCAGTGATGAGTCAATTCTATGGTCCCGGACTAAATTATAGTCACCTATGATGCCCAAGTGGCCCAACTTAACTTTAGTACTTTCAGCAAAGGCCTTCCAAAGAAACAGAATCTGAAAGAGTTGCCATTATTGTCTAACAAACTTTTATTGATTAAGAACCTTCCATTATTTGAGCCATGTGTGCAAGACAAAGCCAGTATCAGTCACATGAGGATTGTCACCTTATTCCATTTAAATGGACAATTAGCAGCATATTATGTAGAATACTTATGATCCCTGAAAACTTGATGGCTAGATCAGAAAAATGTTTCTTTTATAATACTTGACACCCCTATCCCCTGGGGAGGTCAGATAGATGTAGCTATCTCTTTGGATAGGCAATTTAATGGGGAAGCCATTAGGGGATAGAGCTAGCTTGTAACTCTGATGCAATATATGAGAAGGAACAGGTGACCGGGAACACAGAAAGATTAGAAACAACTAGAGTCTCCAATATCTCAGCATTGTCGTGTAGCTAAGCCACTCTCAGTATATTTTCTTTAACATGAAAGAAATGGACATGAAGTAGACTGTCTCTGGGGGAGAGCACAGAAGAGTTTCTCAGCTTAAGAAGATGATGGATCTGATCAATAATTAAGTCTTTATCATTCATGGAGGGTAGATGTTTCTGGAACAGCTCCATAGAATAAACTTGGAGGTCCAATTTCAAGACTGAATCAGAAATCCAATTAATTTTTTTTGTTGTTTCTCTGCGAATGAGACCTCTACAAAAGTCAGCAATCTTGTCACTAGGAGATTTCACCAAGGGGAGAGTCATAGACAAAGAAGTGATTGTTATAGGAAGCAACCAATTCCTACATTTTAGTCTCCAAGTGATCTATATGATCACCAATATTAGTAACTTCCATCTTGAGCTCCTGAAGAGATGTTCACATCTCTGAGATCAGGTGTACTCTCAAAGACATAAACAATTGATGTGGACCTTCAGGAGAGCATCAGAGTCAGGAATAACCCATAAATCTGGAGTAGATGAGGTGTTCTGAGAAGAAGGATGTTGAGTAGTTGACCTAGGTTTGGAGGCTTCATAGTTTTCAGTGAAATCCCTGCCCTACAAAGCACTTGTGTTTGAAAATGAAATGGAGGTGCCGGGGTAGATACCTGTTTTAATTGTGTGCCACAATAGTAAAGTACACAGTAAATGAACAATAGGAAAAGGAGAGCAGACAAATGGAAACAATCTGTTCCAAATAAACAGTTAAAATCTGCAGACAAATAGAGAATCACATGGGAGGGCAAGGTGGCTCAGAGTCACGTCACAACCCCAAACATAGCTTGAGTTCTGGTGCAAGTTAAAGACAGTGGGGTGATGTAAGACAACAGTGTCTGGGAAGACCGATAAAGCAGAGAATAGCAACAACAGGCAGTAAGGTAGACAAATATAAGAAGAAAAAGGCAGAAGGCAGCACCACAGCAACCCTAACTACACCAGATTATACTCCTCTAGGTGGAGATAGCAAACAAAGAAAGTGACCAGTGTAGTGAAGGCCACCGATTTGTGAGCTGACACTCCACTCATTTTTAAATTCCAGACTGATTTACAACTGCCCAAAAGTTGAACCCTGGAGGCAGGTATGCAGTCTGTTGCAGAATGCAGCCATGAAAAAGGGGAAAAGTCAGCAGTGACAGGCTTCTGAGTATTCTGTCGGCCCACAGCAAAACTGATCTTCTATTAATGTGTCAGATCTGTAGCAAGAAAGTGCCACAAAAAGGAGTAAATTGAAACCTGGTGAGAAATGGGGCTGCCATCTGGGAACATTGCACAGAGTTGGTTGGAGCCAACAAATGCAGGTCCACCACATGGTTAGAGGGGTTGGCTGTGAAGGATACCAGTGAGAGTACAACAGCACAAAGAAAATGTCGGGTGTGAAAAAAACCACAGAATTTTCCTCCGACTGTGTTCAGAAAAGGCAGCCAATGTTGGGTCATAGTCCCTGAGATGTAATAAGATGCAGGCAGGGGTACCTTATATGTGAGAACAGGCAAACTCGCATGCTTTTAGACTAAAAAAACTCTCACGATGTAACCTCTCATCCAGATGTTTTCCCATTTTGAAGATAAAACTCCACCACTGTGAGAGTTTATTGCTAAACTCTCACATTTTCTAAACTCTCACCCTATTACATTTGACCCTACATGTCTGACAATAATACATCTGCTTTCAAATTATTTGATTTGTAACCCACCTTAAAGGTTATAATATTTCTGTGCCTCCACCCAAGATTTATAAATTGGAAATGTTTTATTTAGGTTTGCTTGGGTAAGCCCAACTTAAGCTCTAAGTACTATTCCACAGTTATTCTCCATCAAGTAACTTGTTTTGGCTGTCAATGGAATCCATATTACCAAAAATACACATAAATATTCAATTACAATAATAAATACTTTCCCGTGAATTACATATTATTATTACAGCATTTAATAACAACAATTTATACATTTAAATATCCCAAATTCTCCTTCCAAATGTACTTTGTATGTTTGTTGAAGGGACCTCCACAGATCACTTGAGATTGCAATTATAAACTATACTCAGTAGTAGATATGTGCAGGTCCGGTCTCAGAGAACTGACAACAACCACATTTTGGGGTTCTGAGTTGAACCAAGTTCCAGTTTGGGTCTTCCCATGGTTCAGAATTTGGATTTAAAAACAAATTTGGGTTTTGGATTGCTTGCTAACAGGTCAAACTGGTGCCATTTTAGCTGGGTTTTCTATTTTTTTTTTAAATACAGGTCCAAAACCAAAACACGTGAGGGTGGTTTCGCAAAACCAAGACCAAAACAGGTGTCAGGATTTAGCCTGGTATCGGCCGCTACTCACCTCCACACAGGTGTACAGTCACTGGGAGTGGAGATGAGTGGTGTCTGAGTATTCTCCCCGGGTCTGCTAGGGCTTTCGGGCATGCGTCCTGGTTTCCGGGGGGGCCGGGCATGGGCGCAGCCATGTTGGTCCATATCACCTGATTAGTCTCTCCCAATGGTAGTCCAGGGGTATTTTAATCTGACTCCAGGAACAGGAAACTGCTGTTCAACTTCACTGTTTCAGTGACTTGTGATACTCACCAAGTGTTGGTCTGTGCTATTTCCTTTGGAATGTTGTTTTAGCCTACTGACAGTTCTCCAGTATTTCTTGTATTCGCTCCCATGCTAATTCTCAGTCTCAGACTTTAGTTCTCTCTCAGAAGTCCAGTGTTTTATGTTGTTTTTCCTATGTGTTTTGTAGTGTGCTGCTAGCTCTCCGGCAACTTCCCTGTGTTACTGAGGTGTCAGGTTTCCTGTTAATTTCTAGTTTGCTCTCAGCTGGATCTATAGCAATCCCCAGTACATGCCTGTGTCCACTTCTCTCTGTGTTTCTCTGTGCAAATCTACACCTGAATCTGTTGCAGTTCCCAGTACATTTCCCTGTGTTTTCAAGCAAGCCTCAACTAGGATCTCTACACTCTCAAGTTCATCACCAGTGTTCAAGTATTCTGTTCATCACCAGTGTTCAATGATTTTGTTCATCACCAGTGTTCAAGTATTCCGTGCATACCAGTGTTCAAGTATTCCGTTCATCACCAGAGTTCAAGTATTCCGTTCATCACCAGTGTCCAACTGTTCAGTTCATTGCCTGTATTCTGTTCATCTCCTGTGTACTAGTTACAGTGTCATTCTTGTTTCCTCATCTCTCCCAGGTGCCTAGTCAGAGGGCTGCGACCTGCTCACTTGGTGCGGCAAAACCCACATCCCAATTGGAGGGGTCAATGGTGAAGACCACCGAGTGGATTAGACTCTGTGCCACTGGCTAGGTCTCGCCAACACCTGGGTTTGATCTTTATTGGGGAAACTAGGACTGTCACTTCCCTAGCCATCCGAAGCCCCCGGCTCACCGTCCTCCACAGAGGAACTCTTGCACCTGATCATGACAACAGGAAGGTGAATCTGGATCCAAAAACCAAAACACGGGTTTCGGTGCACATCTTTACTCAGAAGGTTTAGTTTTGAGACACCCTCTAATATATTAAAATACTGAGCTTACTCATTATTCGGGTAAGCAGCTAATTAACTATAATGACCGTAAATTTAAGCCCCACAACATTTACATTTTCTAAAATGCTATCTTACTGGAGATGTCTATATTAAAACTAGCTTGGGCAGTATTACACTAAGGGACATGTGGCTGCCACTGCTCATCAAACAGAATGCCTGAAAGGGTCCTCATATCCTATCCAACATCCAACACGTCCGACGGTCCTGGGTCAAATGGCGCCCAAATCACCGCGGGAGGGACTTCTATTGGATCCAAAACACGCGAGAGCTGTTGCCGGGAATGGGATGTTTTACCTCATTTTGAAATCCGAAAATGGCGGGGAGATCCGAGTCCTGACTCAGAGCCACTCAGATTAGACAAGTTTGAGTGAGTTTGGCTTCCTGAAAACTGAACCTGCTCATCTGTACTGTATAGTGAACTTGCCTGGCATCTGGATCTGCACCTGCTGAACCTTACTGGCATGGACTATGTACTGTGCCTGTGTCCTGAGCTTCTATCTGCCTTCTCTGGCAAGAAACTGTGTATAAAGGTGAGCAATTCCCTTTTACATTGCTCACTTAAATTTAATTAATTTCTGTGCACATTGGATCCATACTGAACTTGAATTTTCTCATAATATTCTGTGACACAGACAATCCTGAATTTCTCCCTCATGTACTGTAGTATATTTATGTGACTAAACCTAATTGCTGAACTTGCTACTTATTTATGGGCTAGTTTTTGGCTGAAAAAGTCGATTTTGACAATTGTCACAAATTTATACATTCCGCTGTAAGTCTCCATCAATTGTGCCTGAACTACTACCGATGGTAATATAACATTGCGACAGCAATAATGGGAGAAAGGTCAAACTTCCCGTCAGAAGAATGTTTTATTCTGGCTGCTATAGCCCATGGCCTCTTACATTCACTATTGGTAGCACATTGCTCATTGATTTGTGTCTCTGTACTGTGTCCTTATTACAATGGATTCCACTTCTATTAACCAGTGAGAAAGCTGGGGTTGTATAAATATCTTCCATTCTTGAAACTATCAATTTATAAAATTGTATATACATATTAATAGAAAAGTAATAATTACTATGGATTGCATTTAAAGATGAATTCACGTATACTAAAACTGGGTGGTGACTTGTGCCAAGGGACTAAATTAGAGGGACCACAGGCTGCAGCTAGAAAAAGAGCTATCATCCGAAGCCCTTATTATGGAATGTCTGTGGAAACATTTTCTGCTACTGATTTGATAGTGGTTTTGAGATTCTCTCGCTATATACAGTATACTGTATATTTCATAAATGATACAAACACCAAAGTAGCACTTAAAGTGAAGTAAGCCTAAAATCACAATTACAAAACATGGGTATATATTAAACTTACATTTACATTTCTTGTAATATTGCTTATCTGGATAATATTTAAACTATCTCTTCACTATTAGAACATCTCAAACTCCTAAAAAATAGTCTATTGTAAACTTGGCTTATACATCTCCTCATATAATAGCTAATAATAATAATACATTTATTTAATTTATATAGTGCTCTTTCTCCAATAGGACTCAAGGCACTTAACAGATAGTGTGAACATAGGGCCAGATTCAGAGCCGGACGCTATTTGCGGATGGTCGTTCCAAAAAAGGGGCCGGCTATTTAAATTGAGCGCTCGCTCTTTGCGGTTTGTTGACGCCTCTATGTCTGAACGAGCGAACAAAAAATGCGCTCGCTATTTTGCAAAGACGCCCCTTTGACGTTCGCAACACACGTCATCTCCAGTATTTATTACATTAATCGGGTACATCGAAAAGCATCTGAACTGCTCGCAGTGTTTGTGGTAGGTTTTTCTTACCGCTATCACTGTGAGCAGTTCAGACTAAAAGACAACCAAGTGACGTGGTCGATGACGCTCCTTTACTAAATATGCACTCCCATTAAACACCCTTTTGACTGTTAGGCACGCCTGCGTTCGGATCTCCACTCCCCGTTTTCAAGCACCTTCCCCTGTTACCACCCACAAACGGTACATTCTGTCAATCAAATTAGCAGCCCCTCGCTGTTTTGCGAGTGCACGATTTCCGACCGCAATGACTGGTTTGCGCATGCGCATTACGACCCATACACATGCGCAGTTGTGCGAACATCGCTCAGAGCGAACGAGCGGCCGCTTACGAGCGGCTCTGAATCAGGCCCATAGTACAGTAAAGAAACTATTAACATAATAAAGAGGTTTTACTGTAGCTGTGCATGAAATACAGAGGCCAAGAAGATAATACACAGGGTGTTGCTGCACTTTAGGTCATCAATTGGCGTCCCTCCCCACAGGAGGGCTACAGTGGGCACTTGCTGTCAAAAAGGGAGCATGGCTTTACAGTGGTGGAGGGCCTTATGGCCCGCACCCCCTTTATAATCACTCCAGGAAGGGGTCTTAGAGGTGCGTACTGCCCCCCCAGGGACCACTCTGTATGCAGACCGGCTCCCTCACTGTGTCAGGAGTGCTGCTCGTCAAGCTACAGTGCAATACCCGGCTCCTGTCACTGAGGATTAGTCGGCACTTTGGTGTCACCCCTTGGCAGGTGACAACCGGTGCGGCCCGATCGCCACCGATCACTTGCAAGGAGTAATCATCCTACCCACGGAGGATCCAGACGAGGTAGCCCTTTTAGGCACATGTAGATATGCTGCAAATCAGGTAAGACTAATAGGGCCATATTCAATTCGCAGACATCAGAGGTTTTGGGTGCGAAAAAGTATCGTGCTTATCCCCGTATTCAGTTCCAAATCAGCGAAAACGGGACCCGGCGAAATACAAAGTGAACGAGAAATGCTGTAATTTTTGGGGAAATCAGCCTGACACCCCCATAAAGATGCTGTGATATGGGGGTTCACTATGGGTACCCCCGAATAGTCCTGCTGAAGGTATTTTGGGTCTTTAAATGGTCTCAATAGGTGCAGTTTAGCGTCTTTGGAATAGTGATGAAGAATAGCATTTAGCAAGTTTTTTAGGGCAAAATGAATAGTCCCAGGAAATTTGGGGTACATGAAAATGGGTGCAAGCATATTTTGAAGTGACTAATGTGAACTTTTAAAAATTGTGAAAATAACACCTGGGGCATACTTGGGGACTCCCCCTGATTCTATTTAGCTAGTTTAGAAGTTTGTCCCCCCAACTTTGTTTTTTTCCGACCCCAAAATGAAAGTACTTCTTTGGGGTGTCCTGTGTATCTTTTTTAAAATATTTTGACACAGTTTTCCTTTGGGGGACAGCCCAAGGGGTGCTGGGTGGTTTCTGGAAGTATGTACACCAAAAACCCAATTCTGCACTTTTATTCGACACCTATTCATAAGTGATACTTTTTCGCAGGGTTCTATCCATTGACTTTCCGCACCGGCGAAAAGTCAGAAGAATTGAATACAGGGATAAGTCTAGATTGGTCAAAAATGACGTCATTGGCAAAAAAGTATCGCCGATAACGGCTTTTCGCCGGCAATTGAAAATGGCCCATAGACTCTGGAGTGCAGAAGAACACCTTTCCTTGGTTTCACATCAGGAACTGAACTAAGAAACAGAAAACTGACTCCCAGCATGCAGAGCCCCAGAGGAAGTCTCATCCTGCAGAGTCCTAGCAGGATACAAATCTACAGAGCACTTCTGTACATAGGATTTGAGTGGGCAGAATAGGCAGAGCCGAATTAAGGGCCGCATGGGCCTGGAGCTACAAATGTTCAAAGGCCTATACTGAGAAGGGGAGGAGTTGTAACCAGTGCTGTGTGGGCATGAACAGAGCCAAGTGCGGATGTACACTTCATACACTATCAGCCCCACTGTCTCTATAAAAATATAAAATAGAAAAAGTGCATACATTTGTGAGAGAACTAGAAAAACAATTTTAATGCTTATAATTTAAGGCAGCTGGTTATCATTATACTGATGATGGGCCTATTTTTACGTGGAAGCCTGGAGTTGTAGCTCCATCTGCCCCTTTGTTAATCTGGTCCTGCGAATAGGCAATGACTGGAAATTATGACACACAATGGGAAAGATAAAAAATACTCGATGAGATCCTTGTAAGTTCATCAGAACCATGCATTTTTCATTCTACACAGAGTACCAGGCGAGGCAGCCAGGTTGGGGCGCACTACATTGGTTACAAAGTGCAAATAGGCAATACATGGAAAAAAGACATACAGTACAAGGATATAGTAAACTAACAAGATACCCGCTGCATGAGAAATTCACTGGGTTGTTCATCCTGCTCTTGATGACACCAGGTGAGGCAGCCGTCTAGGGCGCACTTAGAGCTGGCCCTAGCCAATTTGGTGCCCTAGGCAAAATTTTGACTGGTGTCCCCTACCCCCACACATATACATATATATGTATATATATATATATATATATATATATACTTACATACACAGATATATGTATATATATATATATATATATATATATATACACACACATACATATATATACATGCATACATATATATATATATATATATATACATATATTCGTACATAGTAATGCCCCTGTAGTAGTGCCCATATACAGTAGTAATACCCTCATAATAATGCTCCTATAGTAGTGCTCCCATAGTACTGCCCCTGTAGTCGTAATAATGCTCCTATAGTAATACCCCCATAGTAATGTTCCCATAGGAATGCCCCTATAGTAGTGCCCCCATAGTAATGTCCCTGTAGTAGTGCCCATATACAGTAGTAATACCCCCATAGTAATGTTCCCATAGTAATGCCCCTGTAGTAGTGCCATATACATTAGTAATACCCCCATAGTAATGCCCCTGTAGTAGTGCCCATATACAGTAGTAATACCCCCATTGTAATGCCCCTGTAGTGCCGCTTATACAAAAAAAACCCACATACCTTAATCCCTGCTCCTGCAGCTGCTGCCGTCATGATGTCTCTTCCATAGTGCGCATGGGGAGAGCCGGAAGCTGGAGTTCAGGAGAAAATTCCAGCCTCCGGCTATTACGCAGCTGCAGGGAAGGAGCCGGGCACCAGATGGTAATAACATCTCAGCAGGATTCCGGCTTGGAGCCCCCCTACGGCGCTGGGCTGGAGGACACTGGCGCCGGGTGCAACGGTAAAGATGTGAAACGGCACATCTTGTTTGTTTCATTTCAAAGCCATTGTGGTGGTGAATAGAGGCCAAAATATGCAAATTCTGTCAATGTCCCAATATTTATGCACCTGACTGTATATGTGATAAATAGAGATGTGCGGTTTGGTTCTCCAGAATTCTGAGTCCACCCAAATTTCCTGAATCTGAACAGAACCGAGTCGTGGTTCTGCTCTCCTGAGGAGATCTGGACAGATCCAAGCTGCGATTCTGATCTTCCCTCGGGTCGCAATTCAGATTTTAAAACAAAATTTTGGAATTTGGATTGCAAATATTACATGTATTAAGCTGTTTTTAAAAAAACATTTATAATTTTTTTTTTAAACCCCAAACCAAAACAATTGTTTCTGGTTTTACAAAACCAAAACACAAAGATGAATTCAGATCCAAAGCATGGGGGTCAGCGCACATTTCTAGTTTTGAACAAAATATGAACAAAATCCCCAATGCTTTCATTTGCTAGATACACACAGATTTGCAATATACTATTGTTAGCACTGATTATAAAAGTTTATCTGTTTTGCATCCATATATGGCATTAATATTGCCACGCAGCTGTTAGCGTGTCCTATGTGGGTAAATCCGAGCACAGGCATATTCTGTATATATTCTATTTGTTTCAAAATTGTGATGAATTGGCCTAAAAAAATATTTCTCATTGCCGATAAGCAGCAAAAAGAAATTATGGCCCTGATTCAGAGCCGGAAGCTCTGACCAGAGCGCTCGCTCTGAATCAGGGCCCACCTCCATTAATATGGAGCGTCCTCCTGGCCGCTCGTATAGCTGTGGGTCACCACCCACAGCATATACGAGCGTGCAAAATGATGGTCGCGATGGTCTTGACCATCGCGACCATCGAAACTGCGAGCAAAAGCCTGCAGTTGGGTTTTTCAACGCAAGGCCAGGAGTGATTTTGGCTCTATCAGAGCCAAAATCACTCCCACTGACATCAATAGTGTTGTCAGTGGGGCCGGCTTCAGACGGTAGGCGTTCCCTTGGGAACGCCTCCGTCTGGCAGGCACGCCCCTGGCACGCCCACCAAAGGGGGCGTGCTGTCAGTCACCATCGACAGCACGCCCCCTTTGATGAGACACTCCGAGCGAAGGAAAGTCCTTCGCTCGTCGGGTCTCGCGCATGCGCACGACGGAGCTCCCTCCGTCGTGTGCATGCGCAGTGGGGACCATCGACCCACTTGCGAGCGGACAGCCACTCGCGATTGGGTCTGAATGAGGGCCAATATTTCCTGGGGCAAAAATGGGTATAATGGGCAGCTGTGTGGGATCTGTGTCCTTTATACTGAGACCTCCACGGTGGCATCGATGCCTCCAAGATTCCCGACTTGTTCAGTAGCCTGACTCAATATTATCTGGTTTATGAAAAAATGTTGGACCTTGCATATTCAATTTCCAGACACTATGATTATCCTACATTTGTTTTTAAACAGCTTGTGCCTTTGAAGGAATAAAAAGTTGTAATAGCCTTTGCTGTGTAGTGCTGCTGCCATCTGTCATTGTATGTGGTGATCTTAAGTTGCATTATCTTAATGACTCTGACTGGGATATAAAAAGCTGATCTCAACACCAGTACTTTGAAATCTCTCCAGTAAGTACTGTATCAATTCTATGTTACTCTCTTTTTCAAAAGAAAAACTTTTTGAAACATTCTGGATTTCCTGCAGTGGTTCTTGTACCTGCTTGACAACATATCAAAGCTAAGTTAAAAAAAAAAAAACATAATCATTATACCCCCATGTCGGCTGCTGTTCTCTGAGTCAGGATTCGATGATTGTATAGCCAAACCTCTGTTCAAGACAAACTTCAGAAAGTTTTTATTGACTGAAACAAATGTTTCTATTTCCCTTATTCCTGGCATACAGACTTGTGACATTCATATTGCCATGCTATTTCCCATGGCATTTTCTATAAATGTTGCTCTGCAATCCTACTTTGTTTGTTCTACTTTTAAAAATATCTAAAATGTTGTGTTTGTCAGAGCTGTTTTATTATTATTATCATCTATGTTGACACATAATTAGAGCCACTGAGTGGTTTATGTTGACATTGTGTAAACCTCTCTGCCTTGGTATAAGGAGTCATCCAGTTACAGATGTTAAAGGGCTACAAGCATCTCTCTATCTACACATTGTTTTATATTACTAGATGAAGTTTATTATATTTTGTGTGTGTGTTTTGTTTATCAGTAAGGACTCCTAAAACGCCAGATTTAAGCTACTTGAAATATTATCATAAATATAAATGTAGAACATTAACACCCCATGGGTCTTATTAGAAGTGTGAACAAAGCAATTTAGAGATTGTGGATACTCAAAGACATTATGACAAAAAGCTTGGGGTGTAGCATTCAGTGGCAGACACTGACAGAGGTTGTCCCAATAACAACTCTTCCTTCACTAAACAAGGGACAACACTGGAATAGTATCATATATTTATGTATAGCGCTACCAATTACTCAGCACTGTGTAGACTGAGAGGATATTTGTCATATGCAGATGTGTCCTTATTCACCAGCCAATCAGCTCCTAACTGTCATGTCACAGGCTGTGCTTGAAAAGTGACAGGAGCTGGTTGGCTGGTACCTTATCACCGTCCACTTTATCTCCATCCAAGGCTTAGTAAATAGACTCCTTATTTAGACGCTCTGCCGCAAATACATTCCCCATACTTTCATACTCTTTCCTGAATTGTGCATCTTATCCGCACATTAGCCACATATAAAGTTTCTTAGGGGCTATTTACAAAGCAGTGTTAGGAGACAAAGTAAAAGGAGATAAGGTGCCAGCCAATCAGCTCCTAACTGTAATTTTTCAAACACAGCCTGTGACATGGCAGTTAGGAGCTGATTGGCTGGTACCTTATCTAATTTCACTTTGTCTCCTAACACTGCTTAGTAAATAGACCCCTTAGTGTTCTAGGCACACTAGATTAGTACTTATGTTGCAAATTCATTGGTATAAAGTCACAGATTAAGCATAACGATAGGTGGCGCAAGATATGGCATAGTCGCTTGAATCAGAACTCTGTGTTTTGCCTTTTTACCCAGATTAGCAACTGCACACAGAGGGCCTGATTTAGAGGTGGACGCTATTGCAGCCATGATTGTGTCGCAGAGCCGTAACTAGACATTTTGGTGCCCTGTGCCAGAAAGAGCATTGGTGCCCCCCCATATTGTAAACAGGCACAGCGTGTGTTGCAGGTGCGCGAACGAAAAAAGGCGTGTTCTCGTGGCCACACTATAGTACCCCCAAATCACATGATGAGACACAGTAGTGCCCCTTATTTACATTACACTATATAGTAGTATCCCTTATAAATGTTACGCTACACAGTAGTAATGCCCCTTACACATTATGACCACACAGTAGTAATGCCCTTGCAGATTACGCCACACAGTAATAATGCGCATTACACAGAATGACCACACAGTAGTAATGCCCCTTACAGATTACGCCGCACAGTAATAATGCGCATTACACAGAATGACAACATAGTAGTAATGCGCATTACACAGAATGACCCAGTGGCGTAACTAGGGGGGTTGAGCGGGGCTCATGCCCTGGGCGCCATAGGACCGGCGGTGCGGGGGGCGTCGCCGACTGTGGTCCGGGACATGGGTGGTCAGTGTAGTGCGGACTGCGCGGAGTGCAGTCTATACTACACAGTAACACACTCAGCTGCCGGCTAGTACTTTTGCCCCTGACACTCCCATAACATGCCAATGAGATGGCCTTTTTTTTTTGCAATCACTTTAGACTACCTCCCAGTCACCAGCCATGGTTTTACCTCGCCGTTCCTAATGCCACCCTCCCATATACTCAACAGTGTACACGTGAACCATAGGGGTTTTCAGTATTTTCTAGGCACGCGCGGTAGCAAAACACTGACATTGTGTGCACCTCCGAATTAGGCGCGGAAGCTACATGACATGCCAGTGTCAGTAGTCCGGTAGCCCTCCATTGTACATTGGTAGCATTAATGATCCGAATAGGACAAATATATTGTGAAAATGACTCTGGTGGGGCGTTTGGAGCGGCTGAGTTGTGAAGTCTGTGGCACGCTAAACTGGACTGTTAGGTGCAATTAGAGAATAGGTGAATGTGGACACATCTGTACACCAGTCCCTGCTTCATTGGGGCTTATAGCCTTAATTAGCTAACACACAAGGGTACATTGCAGCAGCCAATGAATCTACCAGTATATTTTAACAATGTAAGAGGAAACTGGAATACCTGGAAGAAATTCACACAAACTCCACACATATAGGGTCCTGGTTGGGAATAAAAGCCACAACCCAAATTACGTGAGACATCAATGCTGACTACTGTGCCACCGTGCTACAGGTGCTCTTGACTGTCAATTCTTTTACACTCCATCTTGCATTAAATCACTAGTAGTGTGAAAAGTTTATTTTGCCACAATATCGGTTCAAAATATGTGAATCACTGCAAAAGTTTTTACGTGGAACAATCAATTGTGCCTGTGATCCACACTCCTGAGGTTTCATGTGAAGAGTTTATGTCAATTTTTTCAAACAAGTTTGCATTAGCAGTCATCTGCAAGTCACTGAGAGTTAGAGCATAAGGCTGGTGTCCGGCTGAGGACGTGCTTACAGAGCTCAATCACTTGCTGACACATTGCAGTGCTGGGAAGATGCAGGTCTGCAGATTGTAATTGCTCCCTTGTGACAGGAGTATTCCCTCATCACATCAGCAAAGGACCAGTTCAGCTCTTTTAATACATTCTTTTTCTTTTCCAGATGGCAAGGTGCTAGCTTTAAGATGTAGAGGCCAATATATAATTGGCCACATTTCTTTCCCCAATGAGAATAATTTCTTATCGCTGCGTATCGAGGCAATAAGAAATTATTTATAGGGAGCATGTATCAATAATCTCTTACAGGAACAAAGTGTTTGATAAGAGTCCGTGGGCTAAATTTTATTTACTAAGGGTCAATTTTGTTTTTCAGGGTCTAAATCACACATTCACTTAGAGATGATGTTTTGACATTGTTTAAAAAATCATCTGTTAGTAAATCGATGACTTAGACCCTGAAACACAAAAATCGACCAAAAATCAACCCAACATCGATTAAAAATTGACTAAAAACGACTTTAGTAAATATACCTCCATGTCTGTGAAAAGAAAAGTAATAGCCAAAAATAAAGTTATAGCCCCCACTGTCACCTTACTGCTCATGGCAAGCATTGGTTACCGGAGAGGGAACCTTCACCTGCTCCATTTAACAGTTGTCTCTTTCCTAGGGCATTAAAATGTCTAGCGATGACTCTGAGTATAACTTTCACGATATGGCCCTGATTCAGAGCCGCTCGTAAGCGGCCGCTCGTTCGTTCTGACCGATGTTCGCACATCTGCGCATGCGTACGGATTTTAATACGCATGCGCGAACCAGTCGGTGCGGCCGAAAATCGTTTGTTCGCTATATAGCGAATGTCTGCTATTTTCAGTGACAGAAGGAGGCATATGTGGGTGGTAACAGGGGAAGGTGCTTGAAAACGGGGGTGTGGAATTCGAAAGCAGGCGTGCTTAAAGGTCAAAATGGGCGTTTTAAGGGAGTGCATAATTAATACAGCAGCGTCATTGACCACGTCACTTGGTTTTATTTTACTCAGAACTGCTCGTAAAATAGCGGTTGAAAAAACCAGCCACAAGAATAGCGAGCAGTTCATACGCTGGTCGATGTACTCGATTAATCTAATAAATAGCGGACATGACGTGTGGTGCGAGCGGCAAGGGGGCGTATTTTTCAAAATTACAACCGCAAGTTTTGCTCGCTCGTTCATACTTAGAGGCGTGAACAGACCGCAATTAGCGAACGGTTCATTTGAATAGTCACCCCTTGTTTTAGAACGAATGACCGCAAATAGCGAGCGGCTCTGAATCAGGGCCTATGTTTGATATTTCTAAGGCGTATCTTGTACTATTGGCATAATTAATGCTATTGTTGTACTTTATACTACAGAAAAAAATATAAATTTTACAAATATGCACAAGTATTTGCTGATGCCTGGCTTTCTGCATATTGCAAATATTGATTTATAGACACAGCTTTCGCCTACTTTTTTTAAAACAATTAGGAGGCCAATTTGGAAGCATCTGCGGCTGCTTTCCTGCCCGGCTGCAGCTACCTTCCTTCGACATTATGGTGATGGGGGAATACCCCAGTGTATTGTAAGAATGCATTCGTCTGCATGCGGAACCCTATCCCACCCACTGTACTTATGTCTGAAGTCAGGGTCGGACTGGCCCACAGTGGTATAGGGGAAACTCCCGGTGGGTCCCACTGTCCGAGGGCCCACCCCCTCATTTGGGGATCAGATTTCAGACTGTGCAATTAAATTATACATATGTTACAGTATACTGCACAGGACAATGCTATATTTCTACAATGTATTGCTGTTATTAATCTGGTTCATTAACGTGCATGCACTAGCAGTATTTATTTACTATATATATATATTTTAAAGGGGCCCAGACCATGCACTCTCTCATGGTTAACCAAGCCTCTCTGGAGGCTGGCCACACCCTTAAGTATGGGCCCTTATCACTGCATTCCCCAGCTGGGCCTTTCATGCCCCAGTCCGACACTGTCTGTAGCGTCACCATTAGTATCAGGATTTACACCAGCCCCATGCCGGGAGTAAAAGATTTATCTGAAACAGATGTTCCGTCTCTGACCGCATGCTGCGAACATTGAAGTCGGGTGACACACCCACACCTCTCATATGACGCTCCCATTTGTCAGATCAGTACTGTGTGATCACATGGTAGTCTCTCAATTAGCGCCCAGAAACACCCAATTCACAGATAGTGTGGTCTGTCAAAGGATGTCTCAATCTGAAACCTTTCCGTCTGCTTGAGTCTGATCCTGCCCATGTGCAGTCACCGGTTTATTTATTTGGCGCACGCGCAGTATGTGGTAATCTGTAACAACCATATGCATTGCCACTTGTGTCCAAATCAGAATCAGACCCTTAGGGGTATATTTACTAAAATGCGGGTTTTTAGAAGTGGAGATGTTTCCCATAGCAGCCAATCAGATTCTACTTAACATTTATCTAGCACCTTCTAGAACAGGGGTGGGGAACCTTTTTTCTGTCGAAGACCATTTTGATATATATAACATTATTCGTGAGCCTGGTGCAGGCCACGGCCCTCCGTGTGATGTTACACAGGGGCGGGGCCACAATCGGTGGTGATTACAGCAATGCCTGGAGCATCCTGGAGCTGTAAGGTCAGCGGTGACTGTGACCGTCTGAAGCATCCTAAGGACGCTCCAGACGGCACTGCTGTATAGATTCTGGCTGCAGGGTGCCATTCTAGGCACACTGCTAGCCAGATGAGGCAAGCAGAAAAAAACTCAGAGGGCCAGACCGAATGATTTCGGGGGCCTTATACGTTATATATGTTCTAGAAGATAATAGCTAGAATCTGATTGGTTGCTATGGGCAACATCTCCACTTCTAAAATTCTACATTTTAGTAAATATACCCCTTAGTGTGCAACCTTTTATATCTAGTACTGTAAACATTTAATAAATATATTTATTACACCCATTAAAAATGTCAGGATGATTACCAACATTAAGGGCCATATTCAATTAGCTGTGAAAAGTCCGAGGTCAGACTTTTCGCCATCATCGCTGTTTTTCCAGGGGATAAGGTATCGCTGTATTCAATAAGGAATTGCCGAAAACGGGACCTGGCGGAAAGGTAAGTTTAGAAAAGTCCTCTCACTTTTGGGGAAATCAGTCTGTCACCCACCAAAAGATGGTCTGACACGTGGAATCACTATGGGTACCCCCGAATTGGCCAGCTAAAGGTATTTGGGCTTTTTAAACAGTGTTGGAAAATGGGTGCAAGCATATTTTGAAGTCACTAAAATTCATTTTTAAAATTCTTCAAAAATCCACCTGTCAAACCCAACCGCATTCTAGGAAACACCTGCCACATACTTGGGGACCCCTCCTGAGTCTATTTCGCTAGTTTTTAAGTTTGTCCCCCAACTTTTGTTTTCACCTCCAAAACGAAACCCCATTCTTTGGGGTGTCCTATGCTACTCTTTAAAAATTTTTTGACACAGACAACTTTTAGGGGACATTCCAAGGGCTGCAGGGTACTTTTTAAAAGTCTGCACCCCATAACCCCAATTCTGCAATTTTTTTTGCCACGTATCCTATGGTGAAAACTTATCCCAGTTTTTTGACAAAGACTTTTCGCACCTGCGACAAGTCTTTGAAATTGAATATGGGGATAAGTGAAAATGGCGAAAATGATGTCATCGGCGATAATTTATCGTCATCGGCGATAATTTATCTCCGATTACATAATTTTCACCATTTTCACTTATCCCCATATAACGACTTTTCGACGCTAATTGATTATGGCCCTAAGGGGTTTTTTTCCCACTGATTATAATACTCTTGGTTTTCTATTTGTTGCTAATCTGTCAGATGTATTTGATGATATATCTATTTTGTATCTATTTTTTATTTTGTTCTTAATGTTTTAGCTAACACTCTTTTGATGGTATTGATTATTTTTAGCTTTAAGTCATGTCTGGAATACTTATTAGTACTCTTAAATAATTATTTATAATTTTTGTGACATATAGAATATTATTGCAGAAGTGAATACCCACCAAGGACAGCAATAGTGTGGCCTCCACTGCCAGGTTCACAACAACATATTGGCCCAGTGAGCGTGTCTATAGGTCACAAGTAAGCATCACGTGGCTGTCAGAGGCAGAGGTTATAGGTGGGGTGCCACGTCATGTTATCATGCACACTCATATTGTGCAGACTGATCATGGTTAAGTGCGATAGGGTAGGATTTTGTGGGCAAATTCTAATTAGCCGCAATTCGTGGCAAATGAACAGTATTAACCAACAGATTGTAGGGTAAAAACCCAAACTGCCGTTGATCTGTAGCAGGTTTAAAGTCCACAAATTGCTGATGAATTGTGTTATCTCGCAGTGGAAAAAAATTATTACAAAAACCGAACACATAGGCTTCCCCCGCCCATCAATCATAGACCGATGCCCATGCGATTGTCGCAAATACATCTATCCTTCACTGATTTATCCCAGCGTTTTAATGGGAAATTTTTAACTCCCTGCTTATCACACTTAGCAACTTGTATTCCTAATACTGAAAAGTCAGGACAGTGGATTTCGACAAATCATATTTTAAAATCACAATTTTCTGGTTATTTTGCCTTTATTACAACTGGCGGCTTGCAACTCACCTTAACATTACCGAAGAACCACAATTTCAGCAAATTGTAGGCTGTTATATTTCTCTCCTAGATCCTGTGATTGATAGCAGCAGAGCAATACCACCACCAATTCAATTATTGGCCATATTACATTTCTGTGCATCTGAACCTTTGCAGACCACTGTCGCTGTGCTAGCAGAAACATCCCAGAGTACATTCAGTCAGATACCCTACCGACTTCACCCAATTTTATTCACTGCCATGACATACTCCTGCCAGTAGTTTTATGACACTGTTGATTTTCTGCGTGTCCGAGGAGCAGTGAATGGCACTTGTAATCCCATTGTTGTATTTCTCTCTCCTTTTATATTCCTTCAAAAATAATTTTACAGCTGTAATGTATAAGTCAAATCTAGTAGTAGACAGACTAAAAATACTTACAGTGCTACTTTATTTTTTTCATTAATATTTTTTTTTCATCTTCACCCTAGCAGCTCAAATGTACCACTTCTGCAAACTGCACAAATCATCCTATCTCAAGAAGGACCATGACTTGTTCTCTTATGATAATCTGTTATTTGATTTTGATTGTATCTGTTAAAATTGGACCTTCCTTGGAAAATGGGTTACTGTAATACTCCAGGCCACAAGAGGCTATAAAGTCTATCTTTGTTCTATTTGACCCAGTAAAAACTGTAAAAAGTCAGGTATAAATGTATAGAGAACAGATATATTTACAGAAATCATTCAGTTTCCCTCTAGGCAAGGGGACTTCAGTAATGCAAATCTGATAAAATGCAGGTCGGCAATGCACTACATTGTTTTGTGATATCAGGTTTCTATTGTTCCCAGATAAGGTAGAAAGAAACAAGTTCCGAAACATTCCGTGGGTAGCATGGCTGCAGCTCCAATTTCTCAGTGCAAAAGTTATATGCACATATCCTTGGGGGATGCACAGTTTGGGCCTATACTTTTTGGTCAACTTTCATGTCCACTGACAGATACAATTGTACAAATTTAATAAAAACATTAAACTTATACCAGCACATGCTCAGAAGAGTCTTCATGTCCAGGATGTGTAAATAATTATGTCACCAGTCAGTGATCATGAATATGTAGGGGAATATACATTGGTTGGGTATCTTATAAGCTAAGGATGAAAGTCAGTGCTACATACAGGTAACAAAGTAGCAGAAGCTGGTAACTGCACAATGGTGGTGAATCACAGTAGCTGAAGATTATGCATTGGTAGCAAAGTCTCTGTAGCTGGTGATCACACACTAGTGGCAAAGTCACAGTAGCTTAATTTTCTGACAATAGTTATATAAATAAGCAGCGGAATAATAGCTGGATAAACGGGCACTGTTTGTACATATGCTGTGCAAGTAATAAGGCTACAATAGTTGGATATTCTGGCAATTGTTATAAATAAGCTGTGCAGGTATCAAGGCTGAAGTAGCTGGATATTCTGATAATGCTTGCAAAATAGATGTACAGGATTGCCAAAAAAAAAATTTGCAGATACACAGAATTGGCAGGTGAGGGACAAGGTTTCCAAGATGCACAGCACTGCCTGGTCAAGAACATGGTTTGCATATACAGCGCTTGATAGTGAAAGGATTTGTGAGTACCATGATTAGTAGAGGGCAAGTTCAGCGTGATAATAAGAATATGGGGGGGTGAAATATTCCAAAAGAGTGATAGAAATCAGAGTCAGAGAGAGAGTTTAAGATCAATGCCATGCGAGAGATAAGACAGAATGAGAAGTCAGAACAGGTGCTGAATACAAGTACATACAGTAGTATCGCTAAACTAGGCAAGTGACAGACAGTGCACACTCAGGAATGTACTTGAAAAACTGTAATTAGATAAGACAGAATCCGTAGATGAAGAACCAACCAGGTGTTACCAACTGTGCTAAGAGTAGAGATGTGCGCAGACCCCAGTGTTTTGGTTTTAGGGCCTGATTCAGCAAGGAACGCAGTTGCTAATATGCATGCAATCGACGTATGCATCGCAGTGCATAAACCGTCCACTATGATCAGGCCTGTGATCGCAGTCACTACACAGACCCATCGCAGAGTGAAGCACCGTTTGTGGGTGGTGATGGGAGGGTGGTTATCCATACGCAGGCGTGCCAATGCGTTGAACGCTGTTTCAGGGGCGTGCATACATTAACCACTGCAATTCCGTACACACCCTGAGGACTCATAGCGTGCATGGAAGTTAGCAATTTCTGAGTAAGGTTAGAGCTTGTGCAAGTGTGCGTGAGGCTGCAATGCTAAACATTACAGATGTGTGTAAGGTAAAGTGGGTGTCCTTATGTAGTGCAGCAGCGGCATTGCGATCGCACTGTATTAGCATTATCGCAGTTGAACTGCATGCGTAATTGCTATTACATTCGCAGTTGCATTCCGCAGTGAATCAGGCCCTTAGTCCTAAATCATCATCGTGTTTTGGTTTTGCTTTTGGATCTTGATTTCTTTAATAGTTGATAAAAACAGCTAAAATCATGTAACTTAAGGCCTGATTCACTACGGATCGCAATTCTGATATACGCATGCACCGCAGTTGCTAATATCAGCGGTGCTATTTAAATGTGTGCATTCACATTGCGAACTCAGCCAGACATAAGGACACCCACTTCCCCTTACTCACATCCGTATACTAGGGCAACATAATGAAACAATCAGTAACATCGAGTAACATTGGACCCATAGGGCCAAATGTAATAGGGTGTCAGTTATAGTAACAGTACAAACTCGCACTTTCTCGCATTTTTTAAAGGTGCGAGTTTGTGCTGTAACTCGCAAATGTAATAGCCTGCAAACTTTTCAGCTCGAGGCTACTACATATGCGAATTTCGGCAAGTTTTTTCCTAATGCGATTAGCATTAAAAGGTGCGAGTTATACAGAAGCCATCACAAATCAGTGAGATCCATGACGGCTTCTGTATGTGTTTATAAAAAAAAAGACGTGCAGCCCCTCCCCAAAAGCATAACCAGCCCCGGGCTTTATAAAGCCTGTCCTGGTTCTAAAAATACAGGGGAACAAAATGCGTAGGAGTCCCCTGTATAATAACAACTAGCACAGGGCTTTGCTGAGCGGGCCCTGGTTGTGTGGAAACAGGGGACAAAATGAATAGGAGTTCCCTGTAATTTCCATAGCCAGCACTGGACTCTCTCTAGCGGGGGGAGGGGGGGTAATGCCACAGCCAGGGAAAACCTTTCACCAGTTTCCCCAGCCAAAGCATTACCCCTGACCGCTAGTCATACCAGGCCGGGGATCCCTGGGAAGTTAGAGACCACCCCAATAAAGGGGTCCCCCTTTCCAGGGCACCCCAGGCCTCGGCTGATAGCCCAGGGCTATCCCCGGCACCCCTGGGTGGTGGGTGCCTGGTTGATAGTGTTATTGTGTAGTGTAAAATAGATGTTTAAATATTGTCTTTAGCTGTGGTACTACATGTCCCAGCAAGCCTCCCACGCATGCTGGTACTTGGAGAACCACAAGTACCAGCATGGGGGGATTACGTGCCCGCTTGTACGTGTAGTTCCACAGCCAAAGAAATGCGCAAAAAAACAACACACACCATGACTGTAAAAGTTAATTATTACTAGGGGTGAGCGGGTTCGGATTTCTGAAATCCGAACCTCCCCGAGCCCCCCTGATCCGAGGCCGATCCGAGTCAGGCTCGACTTTTCCCGTCTGACTCGGATCTGAAATCGAGGCAAAACGTCATCATCCCGCCTTCCGGGTCTTGCGGGTTTTGGATTCTATATAAGGTACCCGCGTCAGCGCCATTTTCTCACTTGGCTGTGGACAGTGAAGAGGGGGGGGTGGGAGTTAGGGCTGGCTGGGCTGTGTAGTGTAGTGTAGTGCAGTGTTGTGCTGTGCTGTGCTGCGCTGTGCTGCGCTGTGCTGCTGTTGTCCATAGGGGCTGTGTCCACTCCTCCAAAGTCCATAGGGGCTGGCTGTGTTGTGCTGTGCTGCTGTTGTCCATAGGGGCTGTGTCCACTCCAAAGTCCTGTGCAGTGTCCCAGTCCTAAAGGGGTGCTGTAGTGTTGTCCAGGGGATGCTCTGTCCATCAGGGGTGCTCCCCCCAAGTGCAAAAAAAATTAATATTTTTTCTGTGTTTGTGAATTGTGTGCGCAGTAGCCGCACGTGCATCAACAAAGTAGCGCCAAGCGTGTGCCTGTGTCACAAGTAAAGGGCCGGCTGGCTCGTCCGTTAAAGGGTGCTGTAACCCTCAAAGTGCGCTCCACAAAAAATAAAAAATTCTCCTTTTTTTTCTGTCTTTGTGAATTGTGTGGGCTGTAGCTGCACCTGCATCCTCAAAGCAGCAGCGACAAGCGTGCATCTGTCTGTTAAAGGGTGGTGTAACCCCCAAAGTGCGCTCCAACCAAAGTAAAATAATCTTCTTTTTTTTTGTGTTTGTGTGTGAAATGTATGCGCAGTAGCCGCACCTGCATCCTCAAAGCAGCAGCGACAAGCATGCGTCTGTCTGTTAAAGGGTGGTGTAACCCCCAAAGTGCGCTCCACAAACAATAAAAAATTCTTTTTTTTTTCTGTCTTTGTGAATTGTGTGGGCTGTAGCCGCACCTGCATCCTCAAAGCAGCAGTGACAAGCGTGCATCTATCTGTTAAAGGATTACATCGGTGACAGCATCCAAGTAGGCATTTCAGACAGTCCATACCTGTACTGGCAGGAAAAAGAGGCAATTTGAAGGCCCCTGTACCAACTGGCTTTATTTTACCTGAGTTGCCCCCCCTCCAGTGTGTACTCCGAAAGAGTGTTTAGTGCAGCCGGGAACCTTGTCAGCGAAAGGCGTAGGAGGTTGCTTCCACAAAATGTGGAGAAGATGATGTTCATAAAAATTAATTATCAACTCTTCCAGGGAGACCAGCCTCCAGAACGTACAGAGGGACCTGTGGTGGTGGATTCCAGCGGGGATGAATTAATACTCTGTGAGGATGAGGATGTACACAACACTGAAGAGGGTGAGGAATCGGTGAATGAGGAGGATGAGGATGACATCTTGCCTCCGTAGAGCCAGTTTGTGCAGGGACAGATTAATTGCCAGCTTGTTTTGTGGGGGCCCAAACGAACCAATCATTTCAGCCACAGTCGTGTGCCAGACCCTGGCGCTGAAATGATAGGTTTGTTAAAGTGTGCATGTCCTGTTTATACAACATAAGGGTGGGTGGGAGGGCCCAAGGACATTTCCATCTCGCACCTCTTTTTTTTCTTTGCATTATGTACTGTTTGGGGCCTAGTTTTTCAAACTGCCATCCTGTCTGCCACTGCAGTGTCACTCCTAGATGGGCCACGTGTTTGTGCCGCCCACTCATGTCGCTTAGCATAGTCATCCAGCAACCTCGGTGCAACCTTTTGGACATAAAAACACTATTGTGAGGTGTGAGGTGTTCAGAATAGACTGGAAATGAGTGGAAATTAAGGTTATTGAGGTTAATAATAGCATAGGAGCAGAAAAACCCACGAATTCTGTTTTTATGCTTTTTTTCAAAAAAATACAGATCCAAAACACAAAACCCAGAACCCAAAACACGGAAGGGTGGTTTTGGCAAAACCAATCCAGATCCAAAACACGAAGAAAGATCTGCGGGTGTCTCCATCGGAGCTGCTTGCTGATTGGCTGTGTGCGGTCAGTCTGTCTCCTCCATAGACTTCAATGGGGAGAAATCTCCATTGAAGTCTTTGATGGGAACCATGACATTGTATCCAATGATGTAGCCACAGGGTTCACCTCAATTAACCTTGTGGACATGGATATCATGGATATATGCATGTTTCTGTGTTACTGTGATCTGCTCAGGATATACTCGCTATCTTGAAGCTGGTCTATTATTTGGGTATTTTTGGTTATCTTTTTTTTGCAAGTCTGAAACTCACACCCTATTACATTGGGAGAGTTGATAATTTTAAATGGGAAAACATCTGGATGCGACTTTCAGAATGGAGATTTTTAGTAACTCTGAAAAAATGCTAGTTACAGGAACTGACACCCTATTAAAAAAAACTTGCAATTAACTAAAACAGACAACCTACTGCATTTGGCCCATAAACACACTTACACAAGCCATAACCTTACTCAGAAATTGCTAATAGCCATGCTTGCTATCAGAGCTATTGTTGCTTATGGCCACGCAGTGGCTAATTTATGCACGCCCCTGCAACAGCATTGAAACGCACTGACACGTCTGCATTCGTCTGACCACCCTCCCTCATCACCCACAAACAGCACTTCCTGCCAATCACTCTGTGCTGGGTCTGTGTAGCTTCTGCAAATGCAGTTCCCATCGCAAATTGCTAGTTTGAGCACTGCGATGCATATGCATGCGCAGAATGCTCCCCCAATCCAGCCAGCCTTCCCTTCCCCAGTCCAGCTAGTCTTCCGTGCACCCTACCCCTAGTCCAGCCAGCCTGTCCTGCCTCAGTCCAGCCGGCCTTCCCTGGACTCATCCCCCAGCCAGCTCTGTGCATTACTACTAATCCAGCCAGCCTATCTTCCTTGCCCTACCCCAGACCAGCCAGCCTTCCCTACATTCCTCCCCCAGTCCAGCCAGCCAGCCATGTGCATTGCCACTAATCTAGCCAGCCTGTCATCCCTGCCCTTCCCCAGACCGGCCTGTCTTCTCTGTGCCCACCCCAGTCCAGCCAGCCTGTCTTCCCTTCCCTGCTCCAGTCCAGCCAGCCTGTCTTCCCTTCCCTGCTCCAGTCCAGCCAGTCTTCCCTGCCCTATCCTAGTCCAGCTTGTCTTCCCTGCCCTGCCTTAGTCCAGTCAGCCTTCCCTGCACCACCCCTTGTCCAGCCAGTCCCTGCTTCAGTCTAGCCAGCCTGAAATCCCTGCCCTGCCCTAGTCCAGCCTCTCTTTCCTGCCCTGCCTCAGTCCAGCCAGCCTTCCTTGCACCCCCCCAGTCTAGCCAGCCAACCTTCCCTGTGCCCTACCCGTAGTTCAGCCAGCCTGTCTTCCCTGCCCTGACCCAATCCAGCCAACCTTCCCTTCAAACCCCCAAGTCCAGCAAGCTCTCCCTGCACCCTATCCCTAGTCCAGCCAGCCTGTCTTCCCTGCCCTACTCCATCCCAGCCAGCCTTCCCTGCACCCCACCAGTCCAGCCAGCCAACCTTCCCTGTGCCCTATCCCAGGTCCAGCCAACCTGTTTTCCCTTCCCTCCTCCAGTCCAGCCAGCCTGTCTTTCCTTCCCGGCTCCAGTCCAGCCTGTCTTCCCTGCCCTATCCTAGTCCAGCCAGCCTTCCCTGCACCACCCCTTGTCCAAACAGTCTGTCTTACCTTCGCTGCTCCAGTCCAGCCAGCCTGAATTCCCTGCCCTGCCCTAGTCCAGCCTGTCTTTCCTGCCCTGCCTCAGTCTAGCTAGCCTTCCCTGCACCCCCCAGTCCAGCCAGCCAACCTTCCCTGTGCCCTACCCATAGTTCAGCCAGCCTGTCTTCCCTTCCCTGCTCCAGTCAAGCCAGCCTGTCTTCCCTGCCCTGCCCTAGTCCAGCCTGTCTTCCCTGCCCTGCCCTTGCCCAGCCAGCTTGCCTGCCCTGCCCCTCACCCAGTGCAGCTGGCCCCCTAGTCCAACCAGCCTTCTGTAACAACTGCCCCCACAGCCCAAACTTTGAGAACTTTTAAACTGGTTTACGCACCAATTGATGCCTCACCCCAAAAATAGCTCCACCCACATTATTCATGGCTTCGGCCACCTCTGCCGCATACCTCCGGGGCGGAGGAGGGGGCCTACCAATCAGTACTGGGCCCCACAATTTCTGATGGCAGCCCTGCATACACTATCCTGTGTAAAATGGCACCTGACATCACGAGGATAAAGACTCGGAGGCATATATTAGTGGAGAAAGAAAGGGTCAGCTTTTATTTAATTTTAAACCATTTTAATTTTAAGCTATGACTAAATGACAAAAGGGGAGGAGTATGGTGGCAAAGAAAGAGCGGTCCTAATGACAGAGTAACCATCTGCAAACTCCCACAACCAGGCCTAGATGGGGGTCTTCTGCCAGCCCATCATACTCCACTCAAGGTATCCTGCTTCTCTCCCAATGACACAACTCCATAAGGCCCACCTGGAACAGTGGTAGAATCAGCCTAAAAACCGTGTATTGTCGAGGAACGCACCTCAAGATCTAGAGACAGACAATCACTGCAGGCACTCTTTCCCACAAAAGCCAAAAGCCGACAACAACAACCAATGTCCGACAGGCAAGAGGACCTAGAAGGTTCCACAGGGGATAGAAATACCCTCAAACACACACCCATAACCACTCAGCCAATGAAACTTCATCTATGCTAATCATCTAACCTTACAAACAATTAACCCTGTCTAGTCAGTGTCCGCTGACCCAAGCCTCATGTGTAAAACCCCCCACCAGGCATATGACATGCCTTCTGTCACTCTTAATTTACATCACTGGTAATAGTGCATCATGTCACCTGCTGCATCTGTGTGATATATGTTATTTTGTTATCAAATTTGCATTTACCTTTACCCCTGTTTGCTGCATTTAAGTAACAGGATCCCGAGGTGGGTGATACTAAACTACAGCTACTGATGTTTTCATTATCTGTTGTTTCTCTTTCTACTACATATAAATTGTGTTTTTATACATGTGCGTCTCCCCAGCCATTGACCTCACCGCACGTCACTGCCCAAATGATTTGAAAAGAAACAAGGACTCGATTTCTGTGTGTTCTTAAATCAACAACAGTTTTATTTTTTCCCGGATAAGACCTGCAGTAATACCGTTGGGTGAAACTAGAGATGTGTGGTTCTCTTCTCCAAAAATCCAAATCCACTCGAATTTTGTGAATCCAGGTAAATCTGAGTCACGGTTCAGATCTTCTGAGGAAATCTGGGCAAATCCGGGTCGCGGTTCTGATATATTTGCTGTTCGGAATTTGGATTTTAAATCCGAATTTCGTGTTTTGGATTGCATAAATGATTTTAGCTGTTTTTAAAGCTTTCTATCTATTTTTTTTTTTAAAATCCAGATCCAAAACGTAAACCAAAACACTTAAGGATGGTTTTGCAAGACCAAATCCAGTTTCAAAACCTTGAAGGAGATACAAAACCAAAACCAAAACACTGGGGGTCGGTGCACATCCCTAGTTGAAACCAGGGATTATATTTACTAAGATGGTTGTAGCTATAGTGCAGGGATGGGGAACGTCAGGTCCGGGGGCCCTATAAGGCCCCCGGAATCATTTGGTCTGGCCCTCTGAGCTTTTTTTCTGCTAGCCTCATCTGGCTAGCAGGGTACCTATAATGTTACTCTGCAGCCAGAATCTATGCAGCAGTGCCGCCTGGAGCATCCTTAGGATGCTTCAGACAGTTACACCGCTGCCCTTACAGCTCCGGGCATTGCTGTAATTACCGATGATTGTGGCCCCACCCTGTGTGACATCACACAGAGGGGGCGTGGCCTGCACCGGCCCGCAAATAATGTTATATTTATCAAAATGGCCCTCGGCAGAAAAAAGGTTCTCCACCCCTGCTATAGTGGGTGGAAAGGGTGCCATTGCTATGGGGCACACAGTCATAAAGTTGTTTACCAAGTTCTCTGAATTGCCTGCCAAGCAATTGGATCTGACCCATTGCCCAATCTGAATTTGGTGTGAGTAGTGGATGTTGAACAGGTAAGTGGCACTGCAATGTGGCATAAGCTTAACTGCTAACTGTAATGTGGAATAATATGACCTAGAGGGCGCTGTAATGTTACACAATATGAACGCGGGCACTGTAATGTGACACAGTACGACCTGGAGGCAATATAGTATAGATTAATATGAATAGAGGGCATGTAATGTGGCATAATAAGAACTGGGGGGCACTGTAATGTGTCATTATATTAATGGAGGGCACTACAATGTGGCATGAAATAAACTTGGGAAAACCACAATGTGGTATACTATGAACTTGGGTTACTACAATGTGGCATATTATGAACTGGTGGCACTTCATTGTGGAATAATATATACCAGGGACACTGTGTAGCATAATGTGAATTGGGGGCACTGTGTGGCATAATGTGTACTGCAAGTTCTACACCGTGGTATATTGTGAACTAGGACATTACGGTGGGACAAAAAATTAGCAATTGCTGTGGGCAGAGGTGCCTCTGTAGAATCATTATTTATATGGGCCCTACAAAGTTCTGGCTACGCCCCTGTTTACTAACGAGCAGTTTGGGAAAGCAGCTGATAAGTAGACTTTATTTACCATTTATTTCTGTTACCGTTTTAAAACCATCAGACAAAGCCAGAGCCGTAACTAGACTTTTTGGTGCCCTGTGCCAGAAAGAGCATTGGCGCCCCTCTCATTTTTCAAAGGGACATAGTGCACCCAAAAAAGGGTCATGGCCTCATGGGGAAGGGCCAGGGAAGACATAGGAGAGGCCAGAAGCTGCTGGGGATGAAATAAGAGGAAGCTACAAGCAAGAATGATAATAAACAGAAATTTGAGAGGCCCAAACAGCGCCCCCTGACCTGTGGTGCCCTGTGCGATGGCACCGGCCGCACTACCCTAGCTACGGCCCTGGACAAAGCCTCCAATGATCTGCAGCTACAGTGTGACAAACCGCTCATTAGTATATATACCCACAGGTCTTACTACAACCTTTAACAACTGCACACGGCCAAGCAGTAACATCATACAAGTTAAGAGAATGATGCAGAGATGGACTTGGACAAATCTGAACAAGCCATGTGGTAACACTGTACTCTAAAATGCATTATTAGACTATTCCCTGAAATTAATATACTGTATTTATCCTTCAACTAAATGACACATTTGCTACTTATAGACAGAGGCCCGGTGGTAGGTTAGTTATATGCTGCAACAAGCTTTTCTGTATGTTCAGTAATACCAATGCAAGCAAAACATTATCATAAAATAGTCAGCTTAGAGCTGCTGACTTTGATCCGTCAGTGCATTTTCATATTTATATAATGCAAAAGTATTTGTTAAGCCTTGTGAGCTAGAACAGCACAATGCACTAACAGCTGCTAATTTTGTCAGGTAGTGCATTGTGGTATAATGTAAAAGCGATGTATGATGCTGAGCTTTCATTTCAGCAAATGGAGAAAGTTGCATTGGTTTACATAAAAGAAAACAATAGATAGCAATTCACTTGCCATCACTTTGTCATTTGAAAACACTGTACAGAATGCATTTGTATATAACAGGGAATGATTGTCTACTAAAGCATTAATGCACCCTCGGCACAGGAATGACATTGGAAAGGTACAAGAAGCGAGAGATGAGATGCTATGATGTTACTGTCCGCGCAGAGGCTGACCATATCATTAGGCACACTGCAGATACAGTGCAACCTGACTGGCTGCTCTCATGGAATTCTGCCCTGTCTCATCACAGACATACCTTATGCTCTCATGTTTTATGTGACGCCATCAAGAGAACAGCATACTATGTAATTATTTTGCAACACAATTACATTTATTTGTTTGCATTGGTTATGGTATAAAAGATAGACAGGAGAAAGGCTGAGAGTGTCTAGATAGACACCAGGGGCCAAATGTATTAGGGCGAGAGTTTAGAAAATGTGAGAGTTCAGCAGTAACCTTTCACATTGGTCGAGTTTTATCTTAAAAATGGAAAACATCAGGTTCAGATCTTTAATCGTAAGAGTTTTTTTAGTCTAAAAACATGCGAGTTTGCATTTTCTAGGACTCTATTACACTGGCAGAGATTAAAAAGTGTGAGTAAACTCTAACATTTTCTAAACTCTCACCCTATTACATTTAGTGTCATTTCCATCTTACTCACCACTAGGGCACCTAACACTTGGCTGCTTATGCTCTGTTGCTTATCTGGGTGATATGGTCGCTAATGTAGCAATATATATTATCCATGTCCTGTATTGTATTGTTCTGTAAGTCACTTGTCTACAATTTGTTTATGTACTTATTAAGGCGCTGCCGAACACTTGTGGCGCCATATAAATAAATGATAATAATAATAATAATAATAATTTAGCCCCAGATGTTAGACAGTCAATAGGTCAACAGGGAACAAAGGGTCGACATAAAAAAGGTTGACATGGAAGAAGGACGACAGGTACAAATGGTCAAAGTGTCAACACAAAAATGTTTGTTTTCTAATCCTAATCTTCACCCTAACCGTGGTGCCTAAACCTAACCGTCGGGGTAGGTGCCTGACCCTAACCGCCCCTTATAGTGCCTATTCCTAATCCTCCGGAAAGTGCCTAACCCTCCCTCCTGGTGCCTAACCCTAACCATCGGGGTAAGTGCCTAACCCTAACCTTTCGGTAAGTGCCTAACTATAATCCTAAAAAAAAAATGTGTTGGCCATTTGTGTGTCGACCTTCTTCCATGTCGACCTTTTGTGTGTAGAACTTTTGTCCCTGTCGACGTTTTGTCCCTGTTGACCTACTGACTGCCTAACATCTAGTGTATATCTAGACACTGTCAACTTTTTTACTGTCTATCTTAAGTCCAAATAGCACTTCCATTTAATCTCTGGACTCTAATACATATGACTGTTAGCAGCGTGGACAGTTTTGCTCATGGTAATAGAAAGTGTAAAACAGAGTAGTACTTGTCAGTGATTAATCCTTTGAAAGTCTTCCTGTGTGAGTAGTGAAGGCGTTCGCCCGTAAAAGTTGGTATGGACTTGTGGCAGGGTGTGTAATGTGAAATGCCATGCCCACAGGCCACTTCCCCATTTTTATCATGTTGGGGGCATGTCCACCACTCCAGGAGCTGATAGCCATGCCCAGAGTCCCTCTCTCTAATGAATAAGCACAGCAAGCATGTGAATGAGTATTTTCTTACCTATATGATTTATCTGCAATGAGGGAACCTCTGAAGAAATTGGTCCTCCCTGGATAGGCAATTCATGCAGGATATCACATGGTCTGGAAGCCACCTGTTTGTGTTGTAATAAAGCCAATGTCATCATCATGCAACAGAGGTTCAACAAGATAGCAATAGAAGTTTTGGGGTAGGACAAAATGTGAGTTTCCCACATCAAACATTTTTTATTAATAACATATATATGCTCATTTAGTTCCATTTGCATCTGTAATATGGTTTCATTAGAATTGCTGTCTTACTGAAGATTACTGTCCCCCAGTCTTTTCTTCTAATAGTACCAGGGGTCCTACCATCCTCTTCGTGTGTCTCCAGCACCATCGCCTTGGGTGTCCCCAATGCCATCATCCTGCGTCTCCCCAGTTCCATCATCCTGCGTTTTCCCAGCACCATCATCCTGCGTTTTCCCAGCGCCATCATCCTGCGTTTTCTCAGCACCATCATCCTGTGTCTCCCTAGTGCCATCATCCTGCATCTTCCCAGTGCCATTGTCATTGACGAAACTAGGGTCTTCGGAGCCCAGGGCAAGACAAAGAACGACGCCCCCCCATACATATAAGAAACTATATATGCGTGGTCACATACCAGAAGGGGCATAGTTTCTCATCACTCTGGAAACATTCCTTTCCATTCCATATGCACCTTACCTATATGGTGGTTTCTCACAATGTGGAACCTCTGCAGAAATGTATCCTCCCTGGGAAGACGACGTCTTAAGTCAATATTCACTATTCATGTAGGTCGCATCATCCGGAAGATGCCTGTTTCTGTAGGAATATTAGCAAGGTCATCATCATACAACAGCGGTTCAACCAGACTCGTGCCCCCATCTCCTCCTGTGTTGTCTCTCAGCACACCATCGTTTCCCCACCGCATCGTCTCTCAGCACACTATCCCCTCCACTTCCACACCATCAGGACATGTGAATAAGGGATATTCCCTATATATATTAAAAGTAGTGGATAGATCCCCTTCAGTATTTATACCCTGATGTCATCAGTTACTGTCCAATGTCATTCCCTACTATCCATGTGGGCATAGAGGGGGAATATAAACCTGTGGTGAGTGGAATGAGCCCACAAAGGGACAAATTTCTTCTTTTTGTGGACTGTATGGTGGGCATGGGACTAAACTTCTACTGTCAATGACGTCACTTCCAGGAATAAACACTGAAGTGGATCTATTGTATACACTACTGTGTGTATTTGATGCACACAGACACACACTGACCCAGATACACACAGACAGACTCACATACACACACTGACACAGATACACATACTTACACAGATACAGTACACACACACACACACTGACACATACACTGATATAGATACACACACACACTGACACATATACTGAAACAGATGCACACAAACAGTGACACAAACACTGACACAGATACACACATACTGACACATACACTGACACTGATAAACACAAACACATACACTGACACAGACACACACACACACACTGACACAGATACCCCCTCTCCCCCACTCCTGACTGGCCGGGACAATACACCCCTCCCACTCCCCCGGACCACACTACTACATACCCACGGTGTGGCTGTTCTCAGCAGTCAGCATGCATAATAGGAAGGCTGCGTACTTCTGCTGCAGCTCCCCCTACAGTCTGCCCCAGCAGGCACAGTTGCTGCTTGCCACAGCTCATCAGGCCAGACGCAATGGTGATGGGGGGGCGGGTGGTGCGGGTACGATGTCCTGGCCAGCGGCACCCCCCTCTGCTAGGCCTGCCACGGTGACCAGGGCATGTGCCCCACTCTAACCCCCTAGATATGCCACTGGCCATTATCTTGCATCTCCCCAGCACCATCATTCTGCATCTTCCCAGCGCGATTATCCTGCATCTCACCAGCACCATCCTCCTGCCCTAGCACATAATAATCCCCCTCCCCCACACACAGATCATATTTCCTTAGCACAGAATAGTCCCCTCTCCCCACAGATAGATCATTATCTCCTCCTAGCACAACAGCCATACTTGCCAACTCTCCCAGGATGGTCGGGAGCCTCCTGAAAATTGGATGGCGATCCCGCCCCCCCACCCCGGAAGAGTGAGCAAGTCTCCTGGTTGGAACCCCGTGAATCGCGTCATCGTGGCCCCATCCCCGGCTGCAAAATGCCTGTAATCTCGCCATATTGTAGCGGGGACGTGGCCGCGATAATGTGATCGACCAGTTTAGCCCTCTATCCCGCCCCCAAATTCAAATTGCGCCCCCCTGCTCTGACAATCTGGCTGCCTCCTCCCCGAAGAGACAGCCAGATTGTCTGCAACCCTGATGCCGGTCTGACAGATAATCATCTTCCCTTAGCACAGAATAACCCCCCCGGGCAGATCATCATCTCCCCTTTGCACAGAATTATTCCTACCCACAGGCAGGTCATCATCACCCCTAGTATAGCAGATCCCCCTTCCCCTCAGACAGATCATCATCATCATCATCATCATCATCATCATCATCTCCCTTTAGTTAAAAAAATAGTTCCCTCTGCCATAGACAGATTATCTCCCTTTATTACAGAGTAAACCCCCCACAGATCATCATTAATTCCCCCAGCCCCAGGCATTCGGCACTGTGGCTTCCCTGGGGCTCTCATGATTTTTAACTAACCCAGATCTACCTGAGTCTCACAGACAGCCAGCCCAATTGTCTCTACACTCTGTCCCCTCCCCGGGCTGTGAAGATAAACCCTAACTTCATACTTCACAGCCTGTGGAGGGGGCAGAGTGGAGAGGAGACAATCAGGCTGGCTGCTTGGGTAGCCCTGTAACTTACCCCATCTTCTGCCGCCGGCCGCGGACCTGTGCCTGAGCACTCTTCCTCCAAGGTGCAGGTGTGCAGCATCTGATGTAGCTCCCTTCTAAACAGCTTCTTGCAATAGAGGCGGGCCAGGGGGAGCCGACAGCTGGGCTGCCTGCCTGTGACGCGATTTGGGGGGCGGGGCCACAGATGAGAAGCTGTCCAACACACCAATTGGCCCACTTGGATTTTCCCCGCTAAAGGTAAGGGTCAATCCGCCCCTGCTTCCATGACTCTCTCTCCCAGATGCAGCACTCATCAGGCCAATAAATTAAAATGATCCTTACTGTTCCAAGTATAAGGTCATAATTTAAAAGGTGATAGAAAACAATAATATCTTCTTGTTTGCCATCATCTTATTAAAATGAAGACACAGGATGAATAGCGCTAGCGCTCTCTAGAGAGGATGATAACAAGAGCCTACAATTGTTCCCCTTTCTTCCCAATAAGGTGCCTCTTCCAGATACTATCTTATGGCATGTTCTCCTATTTGGAGTCTAGCTCTGGGCTGTGGCAGCATCATCATCACGGTGATACAGAAGCCGGCAGCTTCACAGCTTGACAGGTAGTAAAAATAGAGATGCTGAATGAGTTATGAATGAAGTCACTTATTCAGGGCCTGATGCAGAGGTGGACGCAGTGTCAATGTTTGTGCAGTTGAGCGATTATTTGCTACTGTACATGAGAGAAAAGTCCTGGAAAACCCTAAGGCATGTGCTTATTACTGAGTGTACACAGAGACCACTTTTGCATATGGAATTGCTCCCATTTGAGCTGGTGGCAGAAATCCAAGCACGTCCCTTGGCATTGTCTGGGACGTGGCCTGAAGTGAATGCAAAACAATTCTCATGGGTGTGTTATGGGACTGACGCCGGAGGTTCAGGGAAAGCAGCTGTGTTCCCAAATGGCAGAACCGCAGCCACAGAAGCCATGTTTAGATAATTTTCAGAAGGCGAGACACTGCACTAGCAATAGGGCATCATAAGTGTTGATGGTGCATGGTGGAATGATAGTGTCCACAAGCATTGAAAGTTGGCATCTCAGAGTTCACAGAATCCGTCATATGCTCCTAGCATATTACAGCCATTGTGACTCCGCAAACATTAGTAGCCGTGCATGCATTAGTGTCCACCTCTGATTAAAGCCCTTAGTGTTTAGGTGCACTAAACCATTGCACCCTATGCAATCATTTAGGTTTGACAGGCTGTAGCGCCAGCCATGTTTAGAAGTGAAGTTGACAGGAATAAAGCTTATCATCCACTACTAACGTTTTCATCAGATCTGTCAACTGAACAATCATCTGACCAACTAAACAATCATGAATTTGACTCTATACACTACCAACTATTTCATGACATACATTTGTGTCTTGCTGCATCTTTGCTCATAGGGTGGGAAAAAAAGAACAGTTTAAAAAACCAAAATAACACTCAGTACATGATAAAGCTGGGAAGCAAGGTGAGTAAGGGAGTAATTGGAGAATACTTACTGGCTGGGGAAGGTCCATTTGGGCCAGCTTCCCTGCTGTCCTGCTTAGCCTGTGGTGGTTGGGCTGGTGGTGGTGGTGGTGTCTGGACTGTGGAAAAATAACACTGTACCGTCACTTTCCCTCAAAATGTTTTGGAAACAAATAAACCCCTACTGTACAATTCTTTACCAGAACCCTTCATAACACCATAAACAAAGACAATATACTGAAAGACTGTACATACTGCACGAGAATTGAAGAGCAATACAGTACAAGAAACAAATCTTGGCTTGTGCAATTAAAACAGTACTGTAGTTACTCGGCGGTATTTGTAAGCAATTTGGCCACATTTCTATAGTACAACATGATGACTTTAAGTGAGTTAATAGGCAGGGAAGCAATGCAACACAGCAATGAGAAAGGCAAGTACTGTAAGATGCATGGTTGCATAGGGGGAGGAACCAGTAGCAGGAAAATAGAAGAACAGTAATGATGCCAGTGTATCCTGTACAGTACAATATGTACTGTCCAGTACAGGGCATTGGTACGGCCACATCTGGAATACTGTGCCCATTTCTGGAGACCTTACTGTATGTGTATGGGCTACAGTACAGTATATTGCAAAACTTACTGTTACCAGTGAAAGCTGAGAAGATTTTAACATGTACGGTATACTGTAGTTTGGAGCAGAGAATGTAAGTGGGGACATGATAGAAAATGTGAAATATATAAAGGGTTTTAAGGAGGCACTGTACAGGAGGGAGAATAACAGTGAAACCCCCCCCCCCAAAAAAAAACACTCAGTACTTGATAAAGTTGGGAAGCAAGGTGAGCAAAGGAGTAATTGGAGAGTACTTACTGGCTGGGGTAAGTCTGGCTGGGGGAGGTCTACTTGGGCCAGCTTAACTGCTGTCCTGATGGGCCTGTGGTGGTTGGGCTGGTGGTGGTGGTGGTGTCTGGACTGTGGAGAAATAACACTGTACCGTCAGTTTTCCTCAAAATGGTTGGTAACAAATAAACCCCTACTGTGCAATTCTTTACCAGAACCCACCATAAACCACGAACAAAGACAGTATACTGAAACACTGTACATACTCATTAGGCACTATTGCAGTATTTGTAAATGCGGTATGACCGTTCATGCATGACCCTGCCGCTTGGCGCTGCTATCTTGTAGATAGCAGTGCCGATAATGACAGGGGCGCATAGCGCTCCTGTCATTTACTGCCCAGACCCCCGATAATACATCAGGGAGAAGCGGTATCAGCGCACACTACGTGCGCTGATACCGCTTCTGGGCTTCATACATCTCCCCCCATTACGCCACACATTACTAGTGCCCTTACAGACATTATGCCACACAATACTAGTGCCCTTATAGACATTATGCAGTGCCTTTACACACAGTACAGTACAGTATGCCACATGACTGTAATGTCCTTAGACACAAGACAAATAAGTAGAGCTCTTATACTGTAGTGTCCATTCTACTGTAGTACCCTACACCTAATCATTGATGAGGACATACTGTACTGTAAGAAAACATTTAGTTATATTATAAATACAGTAGCTGTAGCGATTAGGGATGAGCGGGTTCGGATTTCTGAAATCCGAACCCTCCCGAGCTCCCCCGATCCGAGTCAGGCTCGACTTTTCCCGCCTGACTCGGAACTGAAATCGAGGCAAAAAGTCATCATCCCACCTTCCGGATCTCGCGGGTTTTGGATTCTATAAAAGGTCCCTGCGTCGGCGCCATTTCTCACTCCGGCGGTGGACAGTGAAGAGGGAGGGTGGGAGCTTGGGCTGGCTGGGCTGTGTTGTGCTGCTGTTGTCCATAGGGGCTGTGACCACTCAGTCCATAGGGGCTGACTGGGCTGTGTTGTGCTGCTGTTGTCCATAGGGGCTGGCTGGGCAGTGTTGTGCTGCTGTCATAGGGGTTGGCTGGGCTGTGTTGTGCAGTCAGTTGTCCATAGGGGCTGTATCCACTCCAAAGTCTATAGAGGCTGGCAAGTCTGTGTTGTGCAGTGTCCCATAAAGGCTCTAGTCCTAGAGGGGTGCTGTAGTGTTGTCCAGGGGGTGATCTGTGCATCAGGGGTGCTCCCCCAAAGTGCACTCCAAAAAAAATGTATTTTTTTCTGTGTTTGTGAATTGTGTGCGCAGTAGCCGCACGTGCATCAACAAAGTAACGCCAAGCGTGCACCTGTGTCATAAGTAAAAGGCCGGCTGGCTCATCTGTTAAAGGGTGGTGTAACCCCCAAAGTGCACTCCACAAAAAATAAACAATTCTTTTTTTTCTGTGTTTGTGTGCGAAATGTATGCGCAGTAGACGCACGTGCATCAGCACAGCAGCAGCACCAAGCGTGCGCCTGTGTCAAAAGTTAAGGGCCGATTAGGACATCTGGTCCGGACTGAAGGACGTGCCAACAATGTCAATTTCTGACATGTCTACTGTCACTGCATATGATACCGTCACCACTGACAGAATGGTGGAGGAATTATTTTCTGTGTTTGTGAATTGTGTGCACTGTGGCTGCACGTGCATCAACAAAAGAGCAGCGCCAAGCGTGCGCCTGTGTCATAAGTACAGGGCCAGATAGCTTGTCCGTTAAAGGGTGCTGTAACCCCCAAAGTGCACTCCAGAAAAAATAATAAATTAATTTTTTTCTGTCTTTGTGAATTGTGTGGGCTGTAGCCGCACCTGCATCCTCAAAGCAGCAGCGACAAGCGTGCGTCTGCCTGTTAAAGGATGATGTAACCCCCAAAGTGCGCTCCAACCAAAATAAAATAATCTTTTTTTTTTCTGTGTTTGTGTGTGAAATGTATGCGCAGTATCCGCACCTGCATCCTCAATATCCTGCATCCTGCACCTGCATCCTGCATCCTTGTAATTCCAAGTAGGAAGTGGCTTGATCCTTGTACAGACAACTGATGCATCTTGTTGCAATCAGAACAATTTTTTCAGGGGTTAATATCTCTTTTGGTCTTCATAAGCCCTGATCATTAAGGGTATACTTTTAATAGCTGTTATTGAGCTAATCCCGTCCACATGTTTAAACATAAGTAGCTAGAATAATTTAAGCAATTATTAATATTTCTTTTAGTATTCTGAAAGGAGGCATCTCTCAATGGGCATACAACAATAATAAACCTTATTCATCAAAATATATTTGTTTCTTTTAGAAATCACATTAATATAGAAGCTGCAGTAGTCAGTTCAAAGGTGTTATAATAAGCAATACAAATGGCTTAATGCCAAGCAAGTTTTTATAATAAATATACATGTACGTAGACTAATAAGCTTTCTCTTTCAGAAAGTATACTAACCAACTCATATTTATATAAATAAAATGGGCATTACCATATCTAATAACTCACTTGCCATTGATTTAAAGGTATAATTTTAAAAGTAATTGAATAAACATATAGAGGGCCAAAGCACTGTATGAGAGCAGCTGGTAATAGGGGTGTCAGCCCCTGGGTAACTATAGACAAAAAAGAAGAATGGGATACCAGCGCTAGAGCATATCACTAAGTTAAAATAATAATGGTTAGGTTGGACGGTTCCTTTAAAAGAATATGTATATTTATTACAACAAATAAAACAGTAATCATCTAAAAAAAAGGACATATATCAATGTCAGTTATAATAAACCAATGGGGTATACAATAGATCGTACAGGACATCCACATAAGAAACTGTTAAGTCTCAATGATAATTAGTCTTACTCCTTGGTATCAATAAGACTCATATAGGCAGCACAATGTTACTGGTTCAGGGATAGCAAAGTTCATTCAGTCCTTAGCAGTGTTTACCGCAGAGATGTGGGCTGATGTTGATCCTCCGGATGCTCGTAATCGCTGCCAATAACTGGTATAATTTAGTCCAGTCACAGGTGTAGATCCAAATGGAGTTAAGAGTGGTATGTCCAAGTCATATAAAAAAATCATTAAAAAAATGCACACTAATGCGTTTTGCTGGATGTCTTTGAAGTCCAGCTTCGTCAGGAGCATATATGAATGTGTTCCCAAATGGTCTTTTTATACCTGTTGTATATGTCCACTAATTAATCAAATCTGTGTTCAAATCACAACCAAACAAAGGAACCGTCCATTATAACCCAAAATGATCTATCCAATCATAAGACAGTCCTACTTAATCACTGTTGATATTAAAATGAACTTCTATATACCCCTGCCTGTACCGTCTAAAACCCTTCCTATAAACCTCTAAGGATGACGCTAATTTGCGTACGCAGTCATACCATAAATAAAGACTTAGACGTGGAATCTGTGGTTCCAAAGCACAAGTGATATTCAGGTAAAAGTTCAGACAGTTACACGCAATTGATCAAGACACAATTTAGGCGCAAAAGGAAAATTATACAGACCCAAGTACAGTATACATACGCAGGCGCTTCCGGACCCGGAGATAGGCATCAGCAAGAGACCCCTAGTCATACAGAGTTCAGCATTAAGAACGAGAACCAGTGTTCGTGCACTCATATTTATACCCCCCCAGAATAAACAGGACAATAGGGAAGTCTGTTGCTGATATCATTGGTTCCCAGGGGAGAAGCATCTGTTACAGCACATTTAACAGGCTGGTTCAAACAGACTCTCCCTGCCTCTAACAGCTGGGGATCTTCCTCTTCACGCCCCCTGCAACATCCTAACAGCTGTTCCTAAAATATACATTTTGTTGCTTGTAGGCTCTGCGATCCATAACTCGAGAATGCATGATGCGATCTCCTCACCGATAACACCGGAATACTGTAAAAAGAATATGCATCAGTACAACTCCAAACAGGACTTGTTTAGCATGTATAATACCTTAGTTATCAAATATCTTTATTTCTCAGCATTTAACTAACTGAACCAACTTAAATCATACACTTTAGAGCTTATTGAACCTTAAGTGTGAATATGTAATGTGTGGGTATTCGGGGTTTAATATAAGGACGCTAGTTATTAATGGGTGAGATTTAAGTGCATAATTTCTCATACACAAAGTGAACATCCAGCAGTGTGGATTGCTGAGCATTGTAGTCCCACATGCCCTCTGTCAGCAGGCCCCCACCTGTCCTGTGTTCAAAGGAAAAAACCTCTTCTGTTCTCCCAGACTCTTGTGTGAACTGTGAATCAAGCTGTAAAGTTGGGGCCATCCTGTCTGTATGTGGGGCTAAGACCTGTTTAGGATTCAGACAAATCCAATTGTGTAGATCAATGCCTGGATTATATTACAATTGCCACAACTATACTTTATCTGCATCCAGGGATTCCCAATTTGTATGTAAAAATAGCCATTGTCTATTCTATTTACTTTTACACAGAAAGCTTGTTCTTCCAGTTGCCCTTGGTAGATTAACAAAAACATTGCCATCTGTTCTTAGCTCCTGAGTTGTAACTTGAAATGACGCTGGTCACAAAATGGCGACTTGCAGATTCTTGTTTCTAAAATGGAGTCTAGCTGCCATTTGCAAGATGGCGTCGCGCATGCTTCAATTTTAAACTGATCTTGTCTCAGCCAATTATTCAGCTTCGACAGTCCACCCTTTGATAGCAAACAACATGCTATCACAATCTGCTATTAGAATTTAATTTAGGCTTACATTTACATATTATTTAGTGTTATCATGGGATGGCACAAGGTGGTTCTTAATCCATCAATAATGTGTCTCTGAGTGGGGACATAAAACTACTATTATACGCACACCGCGGATCTTGGAAGATCATGTGAAAGGTGTGGGGATGCACCAGTCTTATAAAAGCAGTCTTGAAGGGGAATTTAGACTTTACATTATTTGGGTTTTTTTTTTAAAAAAAATAACATTTCAATAATACATTTTTTTATGCATGGCTAAATATAATACATTAAATTATGGTATTTCCTAGCTCAGGGTTGTAATGCAGTTCTGTATTTACCTCGGTATTCATACTGGCCACTATCATAATTTCATTCTTTCGTTTTACTCTGTTTTTACATTTTCCACACTTCAACACAATAGGAACACACCGCATCATATTTCTTTTGCCTCTGTGTTCATATTGTGTGTGAAGATAGGGTGACGGTGTGTTTTTATGTATACCCAGCATTTCAACATGTGTGAGGTTTCATAACTTCTGGAAGTATTTTTCCCAAATAACATAACAATTACAATACTAAAATTGGTCAGACACTCCCCTGATTGGCATTGCACTCCTCCTGACTCCACTCCATCAGCACTGCCATCAGCTCCCATTTCCTCAATCGGTCCTCCATCACAGACACTGAGTATCCCCAAACAGATCATCACGACAAAACTCTGGAAAGAAAAAGAACTAGGATGACCACAGCAGACTACTCCATTGCTGGAAGCACTGATCTACACATTTCTTTAGCTCAGATATCTCACCATCACCTTTTTAATCCTTCCGGCACAAGCTCGCAATCGACAGGTCCATGTTATCGGCCTTGTCTCTGCCTTGTATCTCCACCGGTTGGTTAACCTCCCTATAGTGAGTGGAATGGACCCACGTATCTTCCCCGGCCACCCTTTGTGGATGTAGTATCGTCAGATATGGACCTTTCCACCGATCAGTCAAACAACCTGAGCTAAAAAAAATTTGGATGATAACAAATTCTCCAGATTTGACATCATGACAGTTTGCATTAGACATGTTAGTTAATAACACTTTCAATTTCAGTTATTCTCATTCATCTTCGTGAGACCCTGCACAGTAACCTCATTATCATATTTTCACATGAGGCTGACTGTTTGAACAGTATCTCCAAGGAGGGCAAATAAAGGAAAAGACAGTCTGGGATAATCTTAGTGTTGTTACCCATCACCTTTCACATGTTCTTGGAAACGTCACCTGTAAAATAAGTCCCCCCATCATTTTTTTAATAATTCTAGGGATATGGGGCCTCATTCAGAGGGGGTCGGAGGATGCAAGCGGTCGCTCAGAAACTGGGCGGCCACTTGCATCCTGACCGCCCGCCACTGTTGCGGTCGTTAGGCTGTGGGTTAACACACACAGCTCTAACGACCGCTCGGGTGATGGTCGCGATGGTCAAAGACCATCGCGACCATCGGGGCTTACGACGTGACCCTAGGGTAGGGTCTCCCATTGTCGTAAGCCCCGGAGAGCTTCTGGCTCTGTCTGAGCCGGAAGCTCTCCACTGACATCACTAGTGATGTCAGTGGGGCCTCCCCCAAACGGCAGGCGTTCCCATAGGAACGCCTCCGTTTGGGCTGCCACTCCCCCGGCCCGCCTTCCAAACGGGGCAAGCTGTCAATCAACATCGACTGCTCACCCCCTTTGGAAAGAGACCCACTATGACCAGCGCTGTCGGTTGTAGCGGGTCTCACGCATGCACACGAGGGAGCCGGCTCCCTCATGCGCATGCGCACTGGCAAAACATCGAGGTGGCCGTGCGGTCGTAGACCGTACTGCCGCCTCTGAATAAGCTCCATAGTATCTGCATACAGGTTCCTGCAATTAAATCTTGTTATTAATAGCTACTGCTCTAAATAATGCCTGGGTCACTGGGTTGAATAGTATTCCGAGTAGTCGACCTCAGCCTGGCATGGCTGCCGTTTATCCTTAGCAACCTTGTGTCCTATGAGTGGGAGATAAAGCACAACAGTTTAATATCATTTAAACATGACCTAAAATACAACAATAAATTGTCCACATTTTACATTAGAACAGATACATTGGCAGGTTGAAAAGATTGTAAACAGTCATATAAGGCCTGGGAGAAGATACTGGGGTTACCTATGAACCCATGGGAAACTCGTGTTCCTGTATCGTGTTCTTCACTTTGCAGTACTTACTTATGTGTCCCACTTGGTGACAGTTAACACATAATTTTGAACGGGGTGGATGAAAAGATTGTTGTGGGATTTGAGCAAGAGAGAAAGGTGGTGGGTATGGGTAAGGATAGGGAGGGTAAGGATATTGTGGGGGATATGAGTATGGGACCTGTGGTTGTGCATGATATGTGGGGTAAGGATGTGTTTGCTGTGGTGTGGGATTGGTGAGGACGTGTAATTGTTCAGGTGCAGGTGTGTGTGTGGGTGCAGGTGTGTCGGTGTGTGCAGGTGTGTCGGTTGGCTGTGATTTTATTGTCATTCCTTCTAGAGCTTGGATACTGACAGCAATTAGTTTTTCGCCCTGGGTCTCTCTCTTCTTTGTGATATTTTTATCATGTTCTATAGCAGACTCTATGAGGTTATCTACTGTAAGTCCCCTCCAGCCAGGCAGTGAGGTCTGAGCCCGAGTCTTTAAGTCGTCTCTCAGACCTTCCATGAGTACCGTGACTATCATTCCCCTGTGGTGAGTGCTATCTTTAATATCTTCTATCCCAGTGTACTGGGTGATAGCCTGCAGAGCCCGATCGCAATAATCTTCTGCAGTCTCACTCTCTTTCTGTTTGATGGTGAAAATTTTGTTCCAGTTAACTACTACTGGAAAATATATACCCAATTGAGTTACAATGTGGGAAATGTTACCTTGGTTTACTTGGTCTGTTAAGGGAACGTCACCATCCAATACACAATCCGTGATAAAATTTGTCACGTCGGTATTGCATGGTAGACAGGCCCTTAACACCACACGCCAATCTTTATTAGTTGGCTCATGAGAACTACCCAAATTTCTCAAAAATCATTGACATTTGGCTAGTTCCTTTTTGGGATCGGGGAAATCATTTATGATGGAATTTAGTTCTGCTCTTGTCCAAGGACAATGCATTACTACTTCCCTCGTGGGCACTACACCATTCGCATCTGCATTTCTGTTCGGAACAGTTATTGTCCGAATGGGATGCAGACCGGTAGCGCTGCTACCTTTGACCTGGTTACCTGGCTGGGAGTTTAATCTGCTGCTGCTACGTATGGTATTAACAACTTCCTCTACAGGTGCAGAGTGTGTTAACACTTCCCTTGCTGTTACCGATGGAGATGGCGGCACCACCCGTGATTGTGGTGATGCAGCATCTATCATCTGCACAGCATGGGAAATGGCAGACATTACAATAGGCTCATCATCCGCATCATGAACATTTTCTTTATAGTTGCTTAAGAGAGGGTACAAGTTGCTTGTTACATTTTTATGGGTATTTTTGGTAACTGTACTTGCACCTCCATCCACATAAGGTGCCATTTTGCATCTCGCCCATATTGCAATTTAGCGTCGCGGATGTATTTTCTGGCAATGTGCTCACGACGCTAGTTTGCGTCGTTTGCACATTTTTAAGCCACGCATCCCCTTCATGCTGCCACAGTTTTAAACATTCAAAATATTTAACCTTTTTCTCTCGGGAGCGCATCAAACTGATGTTATCCCGGACAATCTCTAAAACATCCTTATCAAAACTACCAATTCTGGGAAACGGTCTAACACTCATCCTCGTCATATTAAACCATAAATCACAATTCCTTATTGCATAAGTACCGTACTTGGTATGCATGATACGACGGGCCGATCCGATCGGCGCCTCCATTAGCAGCACATCATTGCCTAACATCTCTACTGTTTGCGTGGCTCCCATTCTGAGACAACTCCTATGCTTTTCAATAAAGATTTAGACTGGTGAAAGACAATCAAGACACTTTCACTTACCTGTGGATGATTTAAGTCAGCGGTGCCCACACACCTGGATAAGATTTAGTAAGGCAACTTCCACACCTGGATAAGATTTGAAAAAGGCAACTTCCACACCCGGATAAGATTTAGTAAGGCGACTTCTACACCTATGAGAGTTTATATGTCGGCTACTCTCATGCACCTCTCTACTACAAAGACAACATGTACACCTGCTACTGTGTATAGAACGGTAAAGCTGCTTACCGAGCGGCTAGACTAACCCTTGCACCTAGCCTTTAAGGATCATACGATACTCTTAACTTTGTTCAACACATATTCACTGTTACACACTTTATTCCTGCCCAGAAAAATACACGTTAACCCAGATATTGGTAATAGAAAAAAAATATAAACCTCAATGGCTTTGTCCAAACACGTGGCAGCACAATCAGAAGTACGTATACGCTATTGTGCGACCAGCCACATACACAATAATGCGACTACCGCACAACCGTATAATGACTTTTTTAACTGCGTACGCAAAAATGTGTCTCAGCCACGTACTCAATACTGCGGCACCCCTCTAAGCATTAGGTTCTATCAACAAAGGAAAACAAACTTTTTCCTTTCTTGTCCCTAGATTCTAATCAGCTTCCTTGGCTCACACGAAAATGGATAGCAATTTTTCAGCACAAAGCGGTTGCAGGAAAACCCTGTATGTGGCCACTCCACCCTTTGCTGAGACATCGATAGCCGTATGTGCCGTGTGAGTAGGTAAGTGACTTCACTCGATGAGCCCCCATTTGTTGATATTAAAATGAACCTCTATATACCCCTGCCTGTACCTTCTAAAACCCTTCCTATAAACCTCTAAGGATGACGCTAATTTGCGTACGCAGTCATACCATAAATAAAAACTTAGACGTGGAATCTGTGGTTCCAAAGCACAAGTGATATTCAGGTAAAAGTTCAGACAGTTACACGCAATTGATCAAGACACAATTTAGGCACAAAAAGAAAATTATACAGACCCAAGTACAGTATACATACGCAGGCACTTCCGGACCCGGAGATAGGCATCAGCAAGAGACCCCTAGTCATACAGCGTTCAGCATGAAGAATGAGAACCAGCGTTTGTGCACTCATATTTATACCCCCCAGAATAAACAAGACAATAGGGAAGTCTGTTGCTGATATCATTGGTTCCCAGGGGAGAAGCATCTGTTACAGCACATTTAACAGGCTGGTTCAAATAGACTCTCCCTGCCTCTAACAGCTGGGGATCTTCCTCTTCACGCCCCCTCCAACATCCTAACAGCTGTTCCTAAAATATACATTTTGTTGCTTGTAGGCTCTGCGATCCATAACTCGAGAATGCATGATGCGATCTCCTCACCGATAACACCGGAATACTGTAAAAAGAATACGCATCAGTACAACTCCAAACAGGACTTGTTTAGCATGTATAATACCTTAGTTATCAAATATCTTTATTCCTCAGCATTTAACTAACTGAACCAACTTAAATCATACACTTTAGAGCTTATTGAACCTTATGTGTGAATATGTAATGTGTGGGCATTCGGGGTTTGATATAAGGACGCTAGTTATTAATGGGTGAGATTTGTGCATAATTTCTCATACACGAAGTGAACATCCAGCAGTGTGGATTGCTGAGCATTGTAGTCCCACATGCCCTCTGTCAGCAGGCCCCCACCTGTCCTGTGTTCAAAGGGAAAAACCTCTTTTGTTCTCCCAGACTCTTGTGTGAACTGTGAATCAAGCTGTGAAGTTGGGGCCATCCTGTCTGTGTGTGGGGCTAAGACCTGTTTATTATTCAGACAAATCCAATTGTGTAGATCAATGCCTGGATTATATTACAATTGCCACAACTATACTTTATCTGCATCCAGGGATTCCCAATTTGTATGTAAAAATACCCATTGTCTATTCTATTTACTTTTACTCAGAAAGCTTGTTCTTCCAGTTGCCCTTGGTAGATTAACAGAAACATTGCCATCTGTTCTTAGCTCCTGAGTTGTAACTTGAAATGACGCTGGTCACAAAATGGCGTCTTGCAGATTCTTGTTTCTAAAATGGAGTCTAGCTGCCATTTGCGAGATTGCGTCGTTTAAATTTTAAACTGATCTTGTCTCAGCCAATTATTCAGCTTCGACATCACATAGTATTTGGAGTTCAAAGCTACAACTGTAAACAGCCACAGATAAATGTTACCTTATTAGTGTAGTATTCAAAAAGCATAATTTACGGAGACCGTCCACGTGTTTACTCCCGATCATGTGGCCCGGAAGAGCCGCGTTCATTTGAGATGAATAGAAAAACACAGTCTAATAAATTGGATGGCGTCATCTGATCGCAAATCATATGATCATGAATCACATGATACCCATGAACCACTAATATTCATACTGAAGGTAAACAATAGTGAGGTCTTTAAAAAGGACATTCGTTCTCATTACTAATTTGTGTTGTTATGGGAATCCGTCCACGTAATCAATCCCAATCACATGACCCGGAAGATCCGCGTTCACTATAGATAGATATACAGTCTAGTACATTAGATAGAGTCACATGATCGCAAATCCTATGATCACGAATCACGTGACACCCATGAGCCACTAATATTCATTTTGAAGGTAAACAGTAGTGATGTCATTAAAGAGATTGTTCATTATCATAGTAATTGGTGTTGTTATGGGAACAAATAGTAAAAAAAGCATTGTTGTTGAGTAATTAGAATAATAATGGTTATGAACATTGATACTAATCAATATGAACCAAGGGGAGGTATAGGGTAACTATACAAACATGGATGAACTCTTGGATTGAATTCTACATATAATCATATAAAGTTAAATGGGATCATAGATCTGATCCCAATCAGGTGACCTAGAGTAAATCTAATGTTACTAAATAAATATAAATAAATATAAATATAAAAATAAAAATAAATATGAAAATCTTAACATAAGTATCTCACCCAATCGCCAAACACATAGTTTGAACAAATATTACAAAGAAAGAATCTCAATAGAGGAACACAGGTCTCATTAATTGAAATATGGAAAGTAAAAAATAATAATAAAAAATAGTAATGAGAACAGAAATGAAATCGTAAAGTCAGGTTCTACTTAGTGTTGAATGTAGTTCTATTTTTTCAGTCAGTCCATCAGGATGAAGAGAATTGAATTTAAGCATCCAAAACAGCTCCCTACAGCATAGTTTATTGAACCTATTGCCACCATGATCAATGGGGGGGAAACATTCCAAACCTATAATTGATAAGCTTCCTGGATTGCTATCATGTTTATTTATAAAGTGTTGTGAGATGCTACGTAGACTATTCTGAGTTATAATATTCCTACGATGCTCCATAAATCTGACATGTAGAGATATCATTGTCCTACCTATATAATATAGGTTATATTCACAGCTCAGTACATATATTATGAATTTAGAATCACAATTAATGAAAGAGATCAACTTATACATTTCGGAATGTGTAGGAATCTGCACCTTGGTAGTTCTCCTTGGCATGTGAGAACACATAGTACAACGTGATTTGCCACACATATAGAAGCCACAAGGTTTGGTACCCAACCAACTAAGGACACTTGGTGTTTCTTCTATCTTCATACTTTTAAAGTGGCTGGGTGCCAGAATGGTTTTAAGGGATCTGTTATTCCAGAATGTAACCTGTGGTTTGATAGGAAGAATATCTTGTAGTAAATTGTCCTGTATTAAGAGCCTATAATTCCTAGTAATAATATTTTTGATTTCACAGGAACTATTGTTATATTTACATACGAAGGCCATTTCCCTAAAATCCCCAGTGTCCTCTTTCTGATTAGAAGCTCCCCTTTGTTTCTCAGATTTTCCAAGTAGACATCTCCTATCCATAGAATGAACATCTTTATAAGATTCCTTCAATAATTTCTCAGGGTAACCCCGTTCGACAAAGGCACTAATAATTTCTTTAGCTTGTCGGGAGAAAGTATCTTAATCAGTGCAGTTTCTCTGGAGTCACATCAGTTGTCCCATTGGTATATTTTGTTTCCAAAGGGCATAGTGTAAGCTCCTGTAGTGCAAGTAGGCATTAGTATTAAAAGGCTTGGTAATATTAGAAGTAACAATATCCTTCCCATCTGTCTCTAGGATCACATCCAGGAAACCTACCTGATTCCTGTTATAAGTGCGAGTAAAAGTAAGATTGAATAAATTAGATTTAAGAGAGTCAACAAAGGAAGTGGCAGAGTGAAGATCCCCATCCCAAATAATAAAGAGATCATCTATATAACAGCCATAAAAGACCAGGCTTTCCTCCCAGGGGCCCCCCATACATGTTCATCCTCAAACGTGCCCATGTACAGGTTGGCATAACTGGGTGTGAACCTGGTTCCCATGGCCGTTCCCATCACCTATAAATAGAAGATACCCAAAAAAAAGAAAATAGTTGTGAAAGAGAATAAAACAAATAGAATCCAAAATATATTTCCTGTGTTATAATGACAGGTCATCATCTTTAATGAGTCTACTGTTAATCATTTCTAGTCCTTTGAAATGAGGAATGTTAGTATACAAAGCAGTTACATCTAGAGTGAGAAAGGCATATGAGTATTTCCACTCTATTGATTGAATCTGATTAAGAAAATGGGTGGTGTCTTTCAGATGTGACTGCAGGGTGCAAACACGGGGTTGTAAGAAGGAGTCAAGATAGAAGGGCAAATTAGAAGTTAAAGAATGAATAACCGAGATAATGGGATGCCCAGGAGGTGAAGTGAGAGATTTGTGAATTTTAGGAAGTAAGTACAAAGTAGGAGTGGTAGGAAAAGTGGGGAACAGGAATCTGTAAGTTTCCCTAAATATGATCCCCGAGTTGGCCGCAGAATCAAGAAATGTTTTAAGTTCGGAAATATATATACTGGTGGGATCTCTTTGCAAAATAGTATAAAATCTAGTATCATGAAGTTATTTCTGTGCTTCTGCAACATAGAAGGCACGGTCCATAACAACAAGACCCCCCCCCTTTGTCTGACTCTTTGATAATAATTGATTGGTCCTTTGTTAGGGATTTAAGTGCCCTTAGATTGGAGGCATATCTTCAAGTGTGATTTTCTAAAAAGCTAAAAATGTTACTACTCTTGGCACTAATGGGAAATAACTCAGACTTTTTCTTAAAGACATTAGTATCTATTTTAGAGTCAAGATCTTTTCTGTTTTGATTTCTACTGCTACTAAACAGCTAGACCCCATCACATTATTTTCTTTCCATAATTTCTTCAAAGGTGGAAAGAAGAATGTCATCTGTACTATCAAGTATGATAGGTAAAGAGGGATCCCCTTGTTTCTGGAGGTGTCTATTTGCAAAGAATGTTTTACGGCATAATGTGCAAACATAGCGATTCAGATTAACATGTAGGTCAAAACTGTTTGGTTCGCTTGTAGGGGAATATTTGAGACCTTTTCTAAGGAGTGATAATTGTGACTTGTCCAGTTCTTTGGATGAAATATTAAAAATGTTTTTTATTAATGGTACATCTGTGTCTAGATGCCTAAGTGTTCTGATCTACTTATTTTCTTCTTTGTTACATTTCCCTCTTTTCCTCCCCCTGGGCTTTGATCTCTCTGGCTTTTGGGTGTATCTCTGCTGTATTGATAGTAGGTCATGTGTGTGTCCCTGATCTGTTTTGGGTGTGCCCCTAAAAAGACCTATGGTCCAGACAGTCTTTATCATTTGATTGTTCAGACCTATCTTCTGATCTACAGTATGTAATTAAGATCTCTCAGGCTGATGACGATTATCCATCTGATATCTATTGGGTATATGATATTCATAGGCAACTTTAGTGGCAAGTGGAGCAAATTTATTGGTATGAACATTTTTTTTAGATCCCCTAATCACTCTATTTTCTCTATTTTTGTTTTTATTCTCATAGAATCTCTGTTGACCAGAATTAGATGGACTATGACCAAATGTGTTTCTCCCAGAGAATTACTCCCTTTGTTTTGTCCTATAATTCCTCACCATATTGTCTTTATAGTCTGTCAGGTCTCTTCTAAATTTCTTTTGTTTCATCTCAATTAGTTGTGTCTCAAATTTGATAACTCTGTCATTAATCTTTTTATCCCTTATTTCAAAATCGCTCTGTGAGCTATATTTATCTAAGGATACCTTCAAAAGATCAATTTCTTTTTCAATATGGAGTACCTTAGAGGACCTGTATCTGATGATCAAATTCATTAATGCAAATGAGCAGCTATCCAGCAATTGATCCCATTCTTTCTGAAACATATTATCCTCTTGAAAAATGGATGTTTTAAATATCATCGTACTATCTTACTATCTATATATTTTTGAGGGTTTATACTGTCTAACCAGTTTCTGGATTCTGCTTTAAGCAGATATTCAAGCTTATAAAGATTTTTAATTATGTCAGTATCATCAGGTACATTTATACTCCTGTCCGGTTCCTCCCAATGAGATAAGTAGGATTGCTTTCTCACATTTCTCTCATTAAAATTCATAAAACAGCTCATGACTGCTGCTAAGGCAAATGACACAAAAAACAATTGAATAAACGTATAGAGGGCCAAAGCGCTGTATGAGAGCAGCTGGTAATAGGGGTGTCAGCCCCTGGGTAACTATAGACAAAAAAGAAGAATGGGATACCAGCTCTAGAGCATATCACTAAGTTAAAATAATAATGGTTTGGGTGGATGGTTCCTTAAAAAGAATATGTATATCTATTACAACAAATAAAACAGTAATCATCAAAAATAGGACATATATCAATGTCAGTTATAATAAACCAATGGGGTATAAAATAGATCGTATAGGACATCCACATAAGAAACTGTTAAGTCTCAATGAAAATCAGTCTTACTCCTTGGTATCAATAAGACTAATATAGGCAGCACAAAGCACATTTTTTTATGATTGCCACTTGGACATACCACACTTGACTCCGTTTGGATCTACACCTGTGACTCTGGACTAAATTATACCAGTTATTGGCAGCAATTACGAGCATCCGGAGGATCAACATCAGCCCACATCTCTGCGGTGAACACTGCTAAGGACTGAATTAACTTTGCTATCCCTGAATCGGTAACATTGTGCTGCCTATACTGTATGAGTCTTATTGATACCAAGGAGTAAGAATGATTATCATTGAGACTTAACAGTTTCTTATGTGGATATCCTATACAATCTATTTTATACCCCATTGGTTTATTATAACTGACATTGAAAAATGTCCTTTTTTTAGATGATTACTGTTTTATTTGTTGTAATAAATATATATATTCTTTTTAATGAGCCGTCCACCCTAACCATTATTATTTTAACTTAGTGATATGCTCTAGCGCTGGTATCCCATTCTTCATCATTTTAAAAGCATCCGGTCTTTGTTGTGAGTGAGACACACAATCACATTATACATCAATTATAGACATGTATTGTCATTATATGCTTCTTTCTTTTACACATACATATAGCAGCTGCAGTAGTGATAAGCCATTCAAAGATGGTGTAGTAAATGCTACAGAGTGCTCAGTCTAGAGTATGTTTTTGTATACATATAAAAATGTATTTGGGAGAGCAAACTTTTTATTCCACAAAGTGTACAAGCTCATATTTAAAACAATAAGATGGATATGAATAACACATATAGGGGTAGATGTACTAAGCCTTGGAGATAAAGTGGAGAGAGATAAAGTACCAACCAATCAGCTCCTGTCATTTTTCAAAAACAGCCTCTAAAGTGACAGATAGGAATTGATTGGTTGGTACTTTATTTCTCTCCACTTTACTTCTCTCCACGGCTCAGTACATCTCCCCAATAGTCCTGGAACTACTGATCGTTTAAAGCATGGCTATAACAATGGGTGTGCAACCGGTACTGCTGTCTAGGGTGCAGGATTAAGGGGCTGGTATGGTCACTGGGGAAGCACCCCTCTACATAAAAGGATACAGGAAGTGACCTAAGGTTGCATGAAGATGCAATGGAGGTCACATGGTGCAGAAGCTCCTCAGACTTATTCTCTTCTCTCTTATAATACAAAGAATAAGACTGAATGTTAGGTTATAAGAAAGCAGAGAACAAGTCAGAGCAGAGGACCGAGCTAGGAGACGCAGGGAGAGTCTCATGGGCAGCTTACAGCCCGCAGGTCACCTGTTCCCTACTACTGCTCTAGACCAGGCAGCATAGTTCCCATACTGATTTCTACAAAAATGTTATAATGCACATATAAAACATGCAGCAGTTGGATGGTAATGCCATTTCAGGTAGATAAACTGAATGAAATAACAGATTTATATACTCTATACAAATTAAGGATGATAAATGGTGATACGGTGCAGTTTTTACATGATTTAATCCAATTGATTTTACACAGTATATATAAGCTTTGCTGACCTTTCATTGAAATAATTGAATCTATCCTTCAAACGGACCCAGACAGAGAACAATTCTACACTAATTATCAGCCATTATTGATTTTATCATTTCATTTGTCTCTTGTGCATTAAAGATTCAGCGTTTAAGTCTTAGTCTGTCACATTCTGATGAACTTTTCAAGCCCCTGCATTGTCGCACCTCTCTAAGTAATAGAATGCAGCGCAACAATGTTTTCTCTGTCTAAAGGATGACTAAAGCTCCTCTATGTAAAAGAGCAACTGAACTTAATTACAAATAGGTAAGTAAAGGTTTCAGGTGCTTACAAGAATAGATACTTGTTGACAGGTGAGAGCATTTTGCAGTGAGCACGCACTACTCTTCCTCTTAGTAAACCCACATACAGTATGGTAACTAAAAAAAAAAGACTATTTTTAACTCATAACCCTTTTACACCAGAGCTAAAACCCTGGTTATTGCAGGGTTAACCTCGGTAGCTTCTAGGTGTAAAAGGGGACAGGGTTGGATTCCTGGATTGAGTGACCCTGCAATCCAACCCAGGTAACTTGCAGTGTTTAACACGGGAATGAAACCCTGCAGTGTAAATGGCACAATCCAGGTCACGATGACCCGGCTCGTGCCGCATGCCTGCCGATTAGCCAGCTTCAGCGGCGCTTAGAGATGATATCATCTCCTAGGGTCCACTTCAACGGTCACTGCAGACCTATCTCCGGTGTGAACGAAGCCGACTCGGGAAAATCCTGGGTCGGCTCCGGGGAAGTTTCGGGTCTGATCCAGATTGCAACCCTGTTCCAACCTCCGGGTCAGGCTTGGAACTTAGGCATAAAAGCAGTATCATTCACAATCACAATATTACATTGCAGGATGTACAAATCTTGAAAAGTTGTTTATGGCTTTCTTTAAATAAGGTATTTGAAAAATATGTGATTACGGCACCAGCCAATTAGAGACGCCAGTTACAGATTTGTCTTCATACTAGAGATGTGCGCGGACCCCTGTGTTTTGGTTTTGCTTTTAGCAAAACCACCCTCAAAGGTTTTATTTTTGTTTTTGGTTTTGGCAATACCATCCTCAAGTGTTTTGGTTCAGTTTCATTTTTCTTTAAACATTATTTTATAAAAACAGCTAAAGAGATGTACTAAGGTGTGGAAAGTGATAAATTGGAGAGTGATAAAGTACCAGCAACTCAGCTCCCAACTGTCATGTTACAGGCTGTGTTTGAAAAATGACAGTTAGGAGCTGATTGACTGGTAGTTTATCACTCTCCAATTTATCACTTTCCAGAGCTTAGTACATCTGACCCAAAATCTTGTAACTTGGGCCTGATTTTGTCCCTAGAGTATTATTAACATCAATAACTTTAATTACCAATAATTTCCAGACAATTTTGACCAGTTTTGACACTTTAAATCACAAGGAAGGGACTTACAGTACATGTAATCAAAAACATGCGAGATCTGGTTTTTATATCTGAGATCCAATTTGTGGGAAGGCCCGAGCTGGTACTCGGTTTGACTCGGAACCCCAAAGTTGAGTTTTCAGCTAAATTGAACCACTCATTTCTACTTCATACACCTAGTGTCTATACGTCATAGGGCACGTGATGCCCAACAAGACTGTGATGCTACGAATGGAGTAGTGTACTGTAGTTTTCTTCAAATTTTGCATCATAGTCATAGTGTAGATGCAGCAAAACACCACTCAGAGTGTACTAGAGATGCTGGGCTGCGACTTTAACCATACAGGAATTGGTTTTACACAGTGTTGGACTGGGGCATGATGGGCCACCAGGGAATGCAGTGATAGGGGCCCAAGCTTAAGGGGTGTGGCCAGATACCAGAGGGGGTGTGGCCAGCCACCACAGAGGGACTTGCTAGGACAAGCAAAAACAGGGCCTCTTTATAAAGGGGTGGACAGGGGTGTCTCATTATCACTCACTTTGATTGGCAGGTGGGCAAATCTTGCTGTAGTTTCCATAAAGGAAGGGACAGGGGTATGTCAGGATCACTTTGATTGGCAGGAGGGCGAATCTTGGTGTAGTTTCCATAGAAACAAACCAAGCACCCAAGTTTATCCATGATCCTCCTCCCCCAAGTTACTGACCCCTAGAGGAGGGAGTGGGGCCCACCGGGAATTTCCTCTGTAAACCAGTGGGCCAGTCCGACCCTGGTTTTACACACATACAAAGTCGCAGATGAAGCCCCATGGAATTTGGAGACAGAAAAATCTGCGGGTGCTCGTATCAAGAAGGGTCATTTGCCACGACTTGAGCAACAGTCTAGGAGGACACATCTGTAAGTGCTCTATGCATTATAAGTTCCATCAAAAAAATACAACAGATGTAATTGTTCCTGAGTCGGGCCACTGCCCGTAAAGCAGGCAGCACATGCTGTAATATTGCTGACAGTAATCTGTGACTGCACCAATAGTCGGCTCTTGCCACTGACGGCCAGTGCCACAAGGGAACTGAGCATTAGACAGCTGTCCCGGTGACTTTTTTTTTATAAATACCTGAAAAGAAGATCTTCTGCCTGGTTCTTAATAATAAGTAGACAACTTAGTACAGTAAGTGCAAAATACACAGTATGCCTGGCAAAGTAACAAAAAGTTGTCCTGCTAATGTGTTAAATGGATTAACATAGGTGTTGTTTTTACTGCTAATGTTATTTTCTTGGCATAAGGCTGGATTCTGATTTTAATGTTCTTGTGACTGCACAGGTTAAAAATATTCTGTAACCTCTTAAGGTGCATACACACACAACGATTTTTTGAACGATTATCGTTTAACGATAAGTTTGAAAAAATCGTTCTCTTTCTGAGTCAAAGGATGAATGATTATCGTTCATGCCCGTTCACGTTTGTAGCTTGTAGTTCACTCAGACTTGTCAACTGAACGATTTTCATTAAGGGAATATGCAAAAATCGTTTGTAGTTCAAAAAAATCGTTCATTACATTTTAAAAAATCTGACAGATAATCTGAAAGATAATCTGACAGAAAATCGTTCAGAAAATCGTTGGCAACAAAATCGTTGTGTGTGTATGCAGCTTTAGACATAAATCACATACCTTTGTTGAACTGTGAACATAAACTCATGTTACTAGCAAATTGTCATTAATTATGTGTATCTTATACTGAGCAATTAAAGGTAATTGGTACTGACCCCAAAATATTATGAGTAGACACAGATAGAGCTGGAAGTCCATGAGTTAGTCCCATCCTATACAAAGACTTTACCTGGACTGTCATTATATCCCCCACTTCCTCTGGTGCCAAATAACAGACTATGGGGCCTCCTTATTTATAGAAGCCTGTCTGTACTTTATTGTGTCTTCTTGTTTATTATAAAAACATAAAATAAAGAATTTTTTCCTTACTTCCTGAATTCTCTGGTTTGCAAACTCCTGTGTGAGATCCCCTCAGTGACTCTGCAAGGGTCATAGGAGAAATATATAATTGCCTTACATCCAGCCATACATATGGCGTTTACATTAATTGTAGGGGACTGCTTTAATTAATTTAATGAGCTGTTAAACATCATAATTGTATATTGTGTATGTAAATAAATTGTGATGGAAAGGAAATTATTAAAAATAATTGAAGCTTTCCTGTATGTGCTAATTAATTTGTGCTAGGCTGCAGTATGTTCCCTGTAAGCTGTGTGCTCTGGAAACAAGAGTCTGGAACAAAGATTTTAACTTTCTCATGTCCAGAATGTAGTACTCACAAAGCACAGGTGATGAGTTTAGTTGATTAGATCTATAATATATCCATTGCTGAAAGTTCAGGGAATTGGGCAGACACAGTGAGGAATATGTAAATAGCGATAAGTAAATATTATTGCTTTTTGGCGTGATTTTGGGTGATCAAGATAGAAGATGGTAAGTCCCACTACACTACAGAAAATGAGAGGGGACATAAGTATTATTATTATTATTATTACAGTATAAAATGTATTATTAAATATTGTGGGGCAAATATATTTATTAAAAATAATAAGGGGGCAACATATATTATTTATATTATAAAAGTGGCACATATAATTTATAGCAATAAGAGGCACATATATTAATAATATTACTAATATTTATTATTAATAAAGGGGGCACGTATATCTTTAAAAGGAATAAAGGGGCACATACAGTATATTATTTATAGTAATTAATGAGGCACATACATTATTTTCATCTTTTTTTCCTTTTTTTTATACAGAAAGGATCCAATGCTACCTGAAAGTATGAACCCACTGGAAAAAAACAGTCGCTGACAAGAAACTAGAAAATGTTTAATGTAGAGAATTTTCAGTTGTCAAAATGTAGTTTGTATAGATCAATATTCTGCAGATCGCTATAAAATTATTAAACTATTAAAATATTTTAAAAAAATAAAGAATATATAACATGGATGTAATGTAGATGTGTAAATATTTGAGATGAGAGGTTCGGATTTCTTGGAATCCATACAAGCGCGAACTTCCGGGATCTGAAGCGATCCGAGCCACAGTTCAGATCTCCCTGTCTGCCTCAGATCCCTACGCAAGCCAAAACCTTAAGATTCTACTGTCGGAGCTTGTGTTTTTGGCCTGGGTGCCAATTTCAAAAGTCCCATTGAAATCAATTGGCTGATTGGCTGAGAGAGCTGTCTGTCACAGTTCTCAGCCAATCAGCGCTTCCCTGTAGACTTCAATGGGGCAAACAGATGCAAGATGGCGGCCCCCACCGCACCGAGGACACCGCCACCCATAGTGCCAACAATGCCGGCACCCTCTGCAGTGCCTACACCGCAAGCAACCCCGCACTGAGGACACCACCGGCAATCCCTGCACTGCTGACACCGCCGGCACTTCTGCACTCAGAACACTGCTGGCACTCCTGCACTGCGAACATTGCTGGTACCCCCGCACTGGCACTCCTGCCAGCACTCCCGCACTGAGGACACCGCCGCCACCCCTTCATTGCCGACACCATCGGTACCTCTGAACGGCTGACATTGCCAGCAAGTACGCACTGAGGACACCACAACACCCACACACTGCCGACACCACCGACACTCCTGCACTGCCGACACTGCTGGCACCCCACACTAAGAGCACTGCCGGCACTCCTGCACTGCCAACACTGCCAGCACACTGAGGACACTGTCGACACACCCGAACTTCCGACACCACCAGCACCCCCAAACGGCCAACACCGCCCGCACCCCCGCACTGAGGGTCTCATTCAGACCCGCTCGCGAGTGCAGGACGCTCGCAAGCGGGTCGATGGTACCCAAATGCTCATGTGCACGACGGAGGCTGCTCCATCGTGCGCATGCGCAAGACCCGGCGAGCGACGGGGAAGCCGTCGCTCGGGGTCTCGCACCAAAGGGGGCATGCTGTCGATGGTGAGTGACAGCACGCACCCTTTGGTGGGCGTGCCGGGGCGTGGCTGCCCAGACGGAGGCGTTCCTATGGGAACGCCTACCATCTGGGTCCGGCCCCACTGACATCACTAGTGATGCCAGTTGGAGTGATTTTGGCTCTGATAGAGCCAAAATCACTCCAAGGCTTGCGGCAGCGAGACCCTACCGCAGGGTCTCATCGCAAGCCCGATGGTCGCGATGGTCTTGACCATCGCGACCATCATCATGGATGCTCGCATAAGCTGTGGGTGGTAACCCACAGCTATGCGAGCGTCCAGGAGGACGCACCAAAAAAACCCCAAAAACGCCCTGATTCAGAGCGGGCGCTCGTTCAGAGCGTCCGGCTCTGAATCAGGCCCTGAGTACAATGTCGGCACCCACTGTCACAGTAAGTGCACCATTGTTGTATCCAACCTGCACTGTATCCAAACCACACTGTATTTGACCGGCACTGTATCCGACCCACGTTGTACCCGACTCACACTATATCAAACCCACAGTGTATCCAACCCACACCGTATCCCGCACTGCATGCAACCTGTACTGTATGCAACCTGCACTGTATCCAATCCGCACTGTATCTGACCCGCACTGTATCCGATCCGCACTGTATCCGACCCAGCCTGTATCCAAACCACCTTGTATCGGACCCGCACTTTATCCAACGTGCACTGTATTTGACTGGTGCAGTATCCGACGCACGCTGTATCCCACCCAAACTGTATCCAACCCAAACTGTATCCAACCTGAACTGTATCCAACCCGCAGTTTATCACGCACTGTACATGACACGCACTGTATCCAACCCGCACTGTAACCTGCACGGTATCTAACCCGCAGGTACGGAATGCTAGTTTAATTGTTGGGGAGATTTGGGAGAACTGCTCAACAAAAAGGCTGATTAATCACATTACTAATTTGCAAAACATTTTTAAACAGAAATAACTGCCGTGTATTTGTGCCGCTGCTCTGTATCTTAGTTTAGCCAGCCAGCCTTTCGCTTACATTGGTGAACAATATTGTGAGCTGTGAGGTAGTCAAAATTGAGTGGAAATAACTGGAAAATAATGTTATTGAGGTTAATAATTCTCTAGGAACAATAAAAAGGCCCAAATGATGTGATTTTAGCTTTTTTTGTTGTCAATTTTTGGGAAAAATCCGAAACCAAAACCAGTCACAGCGTTTTGGCAAAATCAAAACCGGATGATGAATTAGAACCAAAACCAGCAAAAATGGCCCGCTGCACATCTCTAATAAATATGAGGATTTGGTATCCGTATAAATGTTAACATTTTAAGTTCAAGGTTCTGAAATCGTAGAAATGTTCTAAAATCTTCCAGCATATACATCCATTAGACTGACTAGTATTTAATCCCCTTTCCACATTCCAGTTTGTACTTGTTTTTATTTAAGCACATACTAATCTGCTCATTGAGACCAATGAAAGTTTGATTTGTAAAATAAAAGACTACAGATTGGTACAACTGCTTATATTATTTCCTTTGTAACTCGAGCTAATATATTAATGTACTACTTAAAACTTTGGCCCTCATTCAGAGCCGTACGCTCTGAGCAGAGCGCACGCTCTGAATGAGGGCAGTCCTCCATAACTATGGAGCGTCCTTCTGGACGCTCGTATAGCTGTGGGTCACCACCCACAGCCTATACGAGCGTGCAGTTTGATGGCCGCGATGGTCGTGACCATCGCGACCATCGAAACTGCGAGCCGGAGCCTGCGGTTGAGGTTTTCAACCGCAAGGCCCGGAGTGATTTTGGCTCTATCAGAGCCAAAATCACTCCCACTGACATCACTAGTGATGTCAGTGGGCCGGCTTCTGACGGGAGGCGTTCCCTTGGGAACGCCCCCGTCAGGGAGGCACGCCCCCGACACGCCCACCAAAGGGGGCGTGCTGTCAATCAACATCGACAGCACGCCCCCTTTGATCAGACACAACGAGCGAAGGAAAGTCCTTCGCTCGTCGCGTCTGGCGCATGCGCACGACGGAGCTCCCTCCGTCGTGCGCATGCTCAGTGCAGACCATCGACCCACTTGCGAGCGGACAGCCGCTCGCGAGTGGGTCTGAATCAGGCCCTTTGTCTCAAAAGAATGCTTCATTTTTTTTTCATATTGAGGCTGACAGTTTCAGTGCTCAGTACATCCCAATACACACTTATGAACGTCAAATTTTGGTCAGTTGTGTAGTACATTTCCGTAGTATTATGTTCATTGTTTAATAATAGCTTATGAAGTCAGAATCAGTTAGCAATTTCCAGGGAAGCTTTAATTATTTAATGTGATATCATTGTAAGTGATAATGATTTATATTATTAATATAATAACACAAGTCAGACACTTCATTATCAGAACAGTGGGAGATGGGAAGGGACCCAACCTCAGTCACTACAACATCTAGTCCTTAACTAAAGGTGGTGACCAATCATTTTTATATCGCCCAGTGTCGCTCGGGATCCAGCTAGAATGTAGACATTCAGAAGGTCGACAGTTAGAATGTTGACATGGACTTTAGGTCGGCAACCAATATGTCGACATTCAAAAATGTGGTTAAAATGTCGACATGTTCATAATGTCAACATTTAACATATTGACACCAGATTATACGTTTTACAAAAATACAAGTAAACTGCCTCTCTCTATGACAAAACTCTTGCTTCAGCTCTTGACAATAAAAAAGCAAAGGTAAAAGCAATTCCCCAGCGCTTGTGAATCAATTACTCAGCAATTATTGTTCACCTTCTGCAATTCTTAAAAAGGGAAAAATGAGCAAATCCCATAAACAAAAATAATTAATCACAAGAGAATGCGCTTGTAAACAAAATATCTGGACAGCATTAATATTTCCAAATATGAAAGTATTTATTCTATCATATATTTATATACATAAATCAAACAACAAAATAGGACCTCACACTTATTGCTGACGCTGATAACATTAAAAACAATCTTACTAGTATAGGTGAATCAGAAGCATAGCAGTAGCAACATTGGCCCTCATTCAGAGCCGGACGCTCTGAGCAGAGCGCTCGCTCTGAATGAGGGCCGTCCTCCATAAAAATGGAGCGTCCTCCTGGACGCTCGTATAGCTGTGGGTCACCACCCACAGCCTATACGAGCGTGCAGGTTGATGGTCGCGATGGTCTTGACCATCGCGACCATCGCCACTGCGAGCCGGTGCCTGCGGTTGAGTTTCTCAACCGCATGGCCCGGAGTGATTTTGGCTCTATCAGATCCAAAATCACTCCCACTGACATCACTAGTGATGTCAGTGGGCCGGCTTCTGACGGTAGGCGTTCCCTTGGGAACGCCCCTGTCTGGGAGGCACGCCCCCGGCACGCCCACCAAAGGGGGCGTGCTGTCAATCAACATCGACAGCAAGCCCCCTTTGATCAGACACAACAAGCGAAGGAAAGTCCTTCGCTCGTCGCGTCTCGCGCAGGTGCACGACGGAGCTCCCTCCGTCGTGCGCATGCTCAGTGCACACCATCGACCCACTTGCGAGCGGACAGCCGCTCGCGAGTGGGTCTGAATCAGGCCCATTGTTATTACTTGAAGCACCCACAGGTAAATCATACATAGATAAAATATGAGATATGGTAAGAACTTACCCTTGTTATCTCTATTTCTACGAAGTCCATAGGGTTCCACAGGATACCTTGGGGTATAGGTGTGACGTCAGTCGCAGGGCACCAAAGAATTAAGCTTTCAGCCTCCCAGGATGCACTAGGTCCCCCTCCTATACCCCGCCCCCGGGCCAAGGCACCTCAGTTAGTTACCAAGCCATAGGCCGGAGGAGGAGAAGGAAGAGAGAGAACAAAGATCTGGACACATACAAGAATCACATTCTCACCAGAGGGAGACGGAAAACCGGTGACCAGAGCAAAGCCCATCTGCAGCACAGGTGCGACAGGGCGGGAGTCCTGTGGAACCCTATGGACTTCGTAGAAATAGAGATAACAAGGGTAAGTTCTTACCATATCTCATATTTTCTACTTCAGGGTCCATAGGGTATCCACAGGATACCTTGGGGATGTCCCAAAGCAGTATCCTTTAAGGGTGGGGACGCTCCTGTGCAGAAAGGAGAATCCGCCGCCCGAAGGAAGCATCCTGAGAGGCGAAGGTGTCAAACCTGTAATACCTCACAAAGGTATGGACAGAAGACCACGTAGCAGCCTTGCAGATCTGAACTGCCGAGGCACCACGTCGAGCTGCCCACGAAGGACCCACAGACCTAGTGGAATGAGCCTTCAGAGAAGGAGGGACCGGTAGGCCTTCATGAAGATAAGCTTCAGAAATAGCCATACGGATCCAGGCTGCCAAAGTTTGCTTTGAAGCAGGCCAACCCTTTTTACGGAAGCCAAAGAGGACAAACAAAGCGTCCGACTTCCTAAACGAAGAAGTGCGGTCAACATAAGTCCGTAAGGCCCGCACAACATCCAAAGAGGCCTCACCCACGGAAAGACCCGGTGAGTTAAAGGCCGGAACAACTATTTCCTCGTTAATATGAAACTGGGAAACAACTTTGGGAAGAAACTCGGGCCGAGTGCGGAGCACTGCCCTGTTCCCATAAAAAACCAAGAAAGGGGGTCTACAAGAAAGAGCCCCTAACTCAGAAACACGTCTGGCCGAAGCAATGGCCAGAAGGAAAACAGTCTTAGCTGTTAGCCATTTAAGATCCACTGAGCCCAGTGGTTCAAACGGCGGTCCTTGGAGAGCCCTCAGGACCACAGCCAAATCCCAAGGCGCCACAGGTGGAACAAAGGGCGGCTGAATGCGGAGAACACCCTGCATAAAGGTGCGCACATCAGGGATTGTAGCAATCCTACGGTGAAACCAGACAGATAGGGCCGAAACCTGTACCTTCAAAGAAGCAAGGCGAAGCCCATGATCTAGTCCCGCTTGCAGGAAGGCGAGAATCCGAGACAGACGAAACTCCCGCGGTGCATAACCTCTCGGTCGACACCACTGGAAGAACGTATGCCACACGCGATGGTATATCCTCGCGGAAGACGGTTTCCGAGCTTGCAACATGGTACGCACCACAGAGCTGGAAAACCCCCGGGACCTCAGCATGGCCGTCTCAACAGCCACGCCGTCAAAGACAGCCGAGTCAGGTCCGGGTGAAGGCAAGGACCCTGAGACAGAAGGTCCGGTCGTAGCGGCAACCGCAGAGGAATGTCCACGGACAGACCCTGAAGGTCTGAGAACCAGTGCCGTCTGGGCCACGCGGGAGCTATCAACAGGAGCGTCCCTCCTTCCTGTTTGAATTTCCGGATTACCCGTGGAAGAAGGGAGACCGGAGGGAACAGGTATGCGAACCGGAACGTCCACCGGACGGACAGAGCATCCACCAGAGACGCCCCTTCGTCTCTTGTGCGAGACCCGTACACCGGCAACTTGTTGTTGTGCCGGGACGCCATGAGGTCGATTTCTGGAAGACCCCACCTGTCCACCAGTAGTTGAAAAACGTCCGGGTGCAGGGACCATTCCCCCGGATGAACGTCCTGGCGACTTAGAAAGTCCGCCTCCCAACTGAGCACTCCCGGGATGAAGACCGCTGATATGGCCGGAAGATTGCGCTCCGCCCAAACCAGGATCCGAGAGACCTCTACGAGAGCCGCCCGACTGCGAGTTCCTCCTTGCCTGTTTATGTAGGCCACGGTGGTAGCGTTGTCCGACTGGACCTGCACCGGGCGACCCTGGAGAAACCGCTGTGCCTGCTGGAGAGCATTGAAGACCGCACGGAGTTCCAAGATATTTATTGGAAGCTCCGCTTCTGTCGGCGTCCACCTGCCCTGGAACAAGTGTGGACCCGAAACTGCTCCCCAGCCCCGAAGACTGGCGTCCGTTGTCAACAGGACCCAATTTGGAACCCAGAACAGACGTCCCTTGTTGAGGTGGGTCGTCTGTAACCACCACGTAAGGGACAGGCGAACCTCCTGGGTGAGCACAATCGTCTGGGACTTCAGAGACTGAGTCAGCCCGTTCCACTTGGACAGGATCAGGTGCTGCAGAGGTCTGGAGTGAAACTGGGCGTATTCCACCATGTCGAACACCGACACCATGGAGCCCAGTAACCTCATCGCCGAGTGTAAGGACACCCGGCGGCTGTGCAGACAACTGCGCACCCTTGACTGTAAAGCAGAGATCTTGTCCTCCGTCACGAAGATCCTTTGCTGTCCCGAGTCCAATAAGGCTCCAAGATGCAGAATCCTCCGAGACGGGATTAGAGTGGACTTCTGCCAGTTGATTAGCCAGCCGTGCCGTTGCAGCAGTGCAATGGTCAGGTCCAAGTGGCGTAACAGGAGCTCTGGAGATCCTGCCACCAATAACAGGTCGTCCAAATACGGCAACATGCGGACTCCCTGCAGCCGCAGAGAAGCCGCCATGACCGCCATCACCTTGGTGAAAACACGTGGTGCTGTTGCCAGGCCAAAAGGTAACGCCCGAAACTGGAAGTGGTTGCTGCTGATTGCAAACCTGAGGAACTGTTGATGGCGCCAAAGAATAGGGACATGCAGGTAAGCGTCCTGTATGTCCAATGACACCAAGTAGTCCCCAGGTTCCAGCGCCAGAATGATGGACCGTAGGGTCTCCATCCGAAACTTCGGGACCCGCAAAGACTTGTTGAGTGCTTTGAGGTTGAGAATCGGACGATATGACCCATTGGGTTTCTGTACCAAAAATAGATTTGAATAGAAACCCTGGCCCCTCTGGGAGAATGGAACCGCCACTATAACTCCAGCCTGGAGCATAGTGTGCAATACCTTCCGCAGCTCCGTAGCCTTGTTCCGGTCTGATGGGAGACCCGTGGTGAAGAAGCGAGCCGGGGGTCTGTGCCGGAAGGAGAGGGCGTATCCGTGGGAAACCACCTCCAGAACCCAAGTGTCTGTCGTAGTGGTCGACCAACACTGGGCGAACTGTAGCAGGCGGCCTCCCACCCTGGGATCCCCCAAAGGGAGGCCCGGACCGTCAGGCCGCAGGCTTGTCATCTAGCTTGGGGGCCGGACGTCTGGTACTCCATGCCTGCTTCCGGGGCTTGACCGATTTCTTAGGGCCAGCCTGTCGAGGAAACTGGGCCTGCCCTGGGCCCTAGATGACCGAAAGGACGATGGTCCCGAACCAGAAGGAGCAGCGGCCGACGGGAGACAGGCAGATTTGGCTGCCGCCAGCGTGGCCACAATCTTATCCAGATCCGGACCGAAGAGAACTTCTCCGGTAAACGGCAACGCTTCCAGACCTTTCTTGGAATCTGCGTCCGCCTTCCAGGATCGCAACCACAAGGTGCGACGAGCAGCTACCGCTGCTGAAGAAATTCTAGACACCAGAGTACTAATGTCTAGAGCCGCCTCGTTGATGTAGGTGGCCGAATCACGGAGATTGCCAATCAACTCCGCCTGATCGGCCGGACAGTCGGATTCAAAAGAAGCCTCTAATGAATCCGCCCAGCGCTCCATCGCTCTGGCAACCCAGCAAATGGCCATAGCCGGCCGTGCTGCCCCCCCTGCAAGGGAATAAGCGGACTTCAGGCAGATTTCTACCTTGCGGTCCGTAGCATCCTTAAGGGAGGACATGGATGGCATCGGCAATGTGGCACTACGGACAAGACGGGTCACGTGAGAATCCACCTGTGGAGGGGATTCCCACTTCGCAAAATAATTATCCGCGAACGGATAAGCCACCGCCAGGCGTCTCTGCGGCTGGTATCTTTTGCCAGGTTGTTTCCACGCCTCCTCTAAATGGTCCACCAACTGACCCGAAAGAGGAAAGACTGTGGCATCGCCCTTCACATCTTTGAAAAAGGCATACTTAGATTTAGCCGCTGGGGGAACTTTGTCCTCAATCACCAAGGCTGTGCGGACCGCCCGAATAAGTCCAGGAATATATACTTTGGACTTAGCATCAGCGTCCTTAGTATGGAGAGGTTCCTGATCGTAAGGATCTAGAATCTCCCCATCATCAGACGTCCCTTCGTCATCCTCATAAGGAGCGGACAGAGACGCCACCGGCCTTTTATGAGACCGCATCACAGACTCCCCTTGCAACACATCCGACAAGTGCTGTACAGAACTCGTCAGGGAGTTAACCCACGCTGGCTCCTGAGAACCCGGGAGCGGGGAAATAGGGAGACTGTGGGGTACCACCAATTGTCGTGGGAACCCCTGCATGGGTGACGACACCACAGACTGCTGGGACAAACCCATCGGAGTAAACGCGGGCTGCGGAGCTAACTGGCCCACTAAAGCTGTTAACGCCTGAGCGAAACAAGCCCAGGGCTGCTCCTGTACCGGTGCTGTAACCGTAATAGGCCGCGCCATGGACAAACACTGCCGGCAAAGGCCCTCCGCGCTACCCTCCCCCTCCGCTAACTGTACTTTGCACGTGGTACACTGTAGCCGGAGGGGAAAATCACTTTCAGACATGATGGCACCACGTATGTGACCTCTCTCACCAATTAAGTATTAAATAGGCGAGAGACCACCCTGCAGCACCGCACCGCAAGGGCTTTAGCAGAAAGAACAGGGACAGTAATAAAGCTGACAGTTTAGAGAAGAAAAGATTACAGGCAGCAGCGCTAGCACAGTCACATACAATGCAGAAAAATAACAATTCCTGCACTAACAGCGCTGATCACTCAACTACACAGACACAGGGCCTGGTAGGACACAGCGCTGCATACACAGACCTGACCACAGCGGAGGAGAGGTATGCGGGGGGACCCAGACCACGATGCTTCCGTCCAGCGCTTCCAGCAGCGTTCACCATGCGTTCTGGAGAAGATGGCCGCCGAGGAGCAGAGAGGAGGCTGGCCTGGGGGAGGAGCGCTGCCACAGGACCAGTCGGCAGCATGCAGAGAGGGCTGTGTGCAGCGGGGGAGGCGCCGGCTGTGAGACAGGGAAGGCGCGCTCCCCTGGCATGCATTTAACCCCTGGGACGCCGCAGCGCTACCGCTCTGCTGCGGTCCGCTGTCCCAGGGGGTAGTGGAAGCGCAGGTTGGTCGCCTGGCTCCACGCTGCAGCCAGTCCCCAGGGAGCCCCCTGCCTGGGGACTTAGGACCATGTGATCAGCGGGGACCCACCGCGGGACCCCGCTGCTTACCTCTGTCCCCCTTGAATCCGGCCATGGTCCGGAGCATCTGGGGTCACCGCTAGCTGTGACCCCAGACGCCCACCAGCATCCCCGGATCAGGACCGGCGTTCTGGTACCGGCGGGGTGTAGGGAAGACAGCATGGACGTCAGGACTGACTGTCCATGCTGTTCATCCAGTTGTGCAGCCACAGCTGCATGAAGAATAAGCTTCAGGGGCTCTTCTAGCCCCCACTCCAACAGGTGCACCCGACTCCGGCCGGGCACCAAACTAAACTGGGGTGCCTTGGCCCGGGGGCGGGGTATAGGAGGGGGACCTAGTGCATCCTGGGAGGCTGAAAGCTTAACTCTTTGGTGCCCTGCGACTGACGTCACACCTATACCCCAAGGTATCCTGTGGATACCCTATGGACCCTGAAGTAGAAAATGTTCCATTTATCCTCAATAGTAAAATGGGCTTGTAATATTCCAATCAAAAGTGATTTTAGCACCGCGCTGGTATGATAGCAATATCGTTCCAGATAGGCTATTAGTAGTTTGATCCGATTTGCACTATAATTTCTCAAGGTATGATTTACCTGATGTTGCAGTGTATAGAGAAAAGTCACTGGGCCTGATTCAGCAAGGATTGCAAGTAAGAATGAACTCGCAGTTTGCCGATGTTGCGTCTCTGCGCATGCGTGTGCGTCTCAATGTGTGTGCGCGTACCAGTCATTGAGATTAAGTAAGGGATCGCATGGCATACGCAGTTAGCGCGGAGATCCCCGATGTTGATTGACAGGAAGTGCATTTCGTGGGTAGTGGCGGGGGGGCGTGCTTGTGCGTTTGGACGGTGTTACAGGGACGTGCATAATTAAGTTCATGCAGCGGCATATGCAGCCGTACGTCTCGATGTACACAGGGAGCTGCTGCAATCCTGCGGCAGTTCAGGGCTACCACAGATGTGCGTATGGGTTCCATGGTTCTTGATGTTACCGATGTTTTCGCAAGCCTGCGTACTGATCAAGCATAGAGTAAAGGGAGGTGGGCTGGCTTTATGTAGTGCTGAGCATCTAAATCTTGTGGTGCGATTGCTGTGCGTATGCTTTCATCAGGTACGTGCAATCTCTTACTTGCGATCCTTGCTGAAACAGGCCCACTGTGCGTTGGAATAAAACACAATACCTTCGTAGTCCTGGCCAGTCCAACAGCCTCTGGTCAGCGTAGTGATGTCGGTTGCTTGTTACGGCAGAATTTGGATCCAGGGTGGACAAAGGTATAGGTAACAGGTTCCCAGCACTTTGTTAGCAAAAGTACTGTCCCGCTTGCAGGCTCACCTGTTCAATTGCAAAAGCAGGGGCAACATATTATAATAGGTCGATATAATATTCAACTCCTCTTGCCTGACAGATCATACATCAATTCAAAGTTTTGCCCAATTGAAAAGTCCACAGAAGTGGATGAAACGCGTAGCTGGGCCCCCGCTTTATGTGGTCCTCAATATCAGACTCTCCGACAGCCATCAAATCTTTAAACTATACCATCTCTTTATTAGAACTTATCGCACGTCTACTTCTACTACACAAATAATAGCACTCTTTGCCTTTTGCAGTGTCCAAACTGTGCTCTCTTCCAATTAGAGTGTAAGCTCACTGATAAGCAGAGCCCTCACCAAGGGTAAATACGGCAGGTGCTGGTTGTTGCAGTTGCTATAGAGCCTGAACTGCCTCCAGGGCCTGGACTGCTTTTCCCAGTGCACCCAGTCACACAGACAAGAACACTGCTGCTTGCCCTGCTGTCGCTGGGATGTGTGTGTGACATGCACACGTCCCAGCACCAGTACGGAGCACCAGGAGGTCATGACATCAGATGGGAAAAATTAACTGACTGGACTATGAAATGCTTTTGCGATCGTGGCTGGAGATTAAGCACGCAGGTCTGCTGCAAATATATGCTAATGAATGCTATCGCAATGGCGTCACACAGCCAGCATAGAGATGCCCACTAACTCCCACTACCACTAGCTCACATCATTAATACCTTGCAGTCCTGTGTATACATCGGGAACATCGAGTAACATCGGTCCCTCATGCACAATTACAACAGGTCTGAACTTACTCAGATATTGCTAACCTTGTCGCATGCAGTGAATACTCAAGCAGTGTATGCCATCGCAGGGGCTAATGTATGCACGCCCAGAGAATGGCGTTCAAACAGAAAGGCATGTCTTGACATCTCTCCCATAGTTCAGAGGAGCAGACAGGCGGACTAGACGGCAACGGACGCAGTAGCGGGGCTTAAAGTATTTTTTTGTTTGTTTTTTTATTTAAACTTTAAACAGCTTCACTATAGGGGGCATTACTACTGGGGGCACTACTCAGGGGGCACTACTACTGGGGGCTTTACTTATGGGACATTACTATCGGGGGCATTACTCAGGGGGTACTACCACTGGGGGCATTACTCAGGGGGCACATCTACTGGGGCATTACTCAGGGGACATTACTATTGGGGGCATTTTTCAGAGGGAACTACTACTGGGGTATTACTCAGGGGGCACTACTATTGGGGGCACTACTACTGGAGGCATTACTATTGGGGCACTACTACTGGGGGAATTATGACGGGGCACTACTACAGGGGGCATTACTCAAGTGGCACTACTATTGGGGGCATTAATACAGGGGGCATTACTACTAGGGGCACTACTATTGGAGGCACTATTACAGGAGGATTACTAATGGGGGCATTGTGCAGGGGGCACTGCATAAGTAGCACTACCACTACTGAGGGCACTGCATAAGGGGCACTACCACTACAGTGGGCATTGCATAAGAGGCACTACTACAGTGCGCATTATGTGTAAGGGGCAGTACTGTTGTGGGCATTGTAAAGGGGGCACTACTACTGTGGGCATTGTGTATAAGGGTCACAATTGTGGGCATTGTGTAAAAGTGGCACTGCTGTGTGTCATACATGAATAAGGGACACTACTATGTGGTGTAATGTGAATCAGGATTGTGCTACTGTGTGGAGTAATTTGAATTGTAAACACTATTGTGTGACCACGCCTCTTTCTTTTGAGACCCCGCCCCTTTATTGAAAAAGCACCAAGGGGGTGAGTACCACCACTTCACTAGGATCTCTTTAAGCACTGCGTCCCTCCATATGCGTTGGTTTTCTTTTTGTGTGCGTGATCGCAGAGCGATCACTATGCTAGCTCACGCACTCGCACTGTGATGTATATGCATGTGCAGTACGCACCATTGGCCGATCTGCGTATACTGTTGCAGTTGAGATCCGTAATGAATCAGGCCTTCCTAACTTCTGCCATCATCTTGTAGTTATGGACTACAGGGTGACTTCAAGGATCATTTCATGCAGTTTTGCCATCAGATTAGGATCGCAGGTTACGTCCAATCCTTATTTCAGTTGCTTCAGCAGTGTTGATAATGTAAAGTTGTGCATAAGATTGCTCAGAAACATTCTGGGGTTGCAAAGGGCCACATTTGTAATGGAGCTGGCCATTGATCTTGAAAGTATATGGGCACGTCCTACAGGTAAAAAGCTTCATTTGCAACAAAAGAAGCTAATGACATTGTGCTATTGTATTTCCTGATGTTGTCTAAGAAATGGCGCTTGTCAGAGTCACCATCTTTCTACAGAAGATTTCCAAGTAATGGGTGAGAGAGTCGGTGACAGGAGAACTTTCTTTTCGTGGCAACAGCTACTACAGTGAAAGTAGTAACCCACAGAAAAATCAGGATTCAATGCGCATGTGAATGTGTGGTTTACGTCTTCTTATAGTTGGCATCAAGAGAGGAATCAGTTCTGCTTCTACTTCATCTGAGGTATCAGGCAAAATGAAATCGTCAAAGTGCTCAGAGTGTTGATGTCCCAATTGGTTCAATGCACTGGCGGCCCAAAATTCAAATAGGGGAGTCACAATAATTGTCATTTCACACACTGCCAAACATCACTGGTTGGGACTCACTGGCAGTTGGTTTGACTCCCCTATTTGCATTGTGGACTGCGCTGTCTAGAGGTTGATGGCTGAGGGCTGGATAGTCTGCTCCTCTTGATTTGGTTGTAAATGTTGTTGGAATGAGACTCACTTTGCCAATATTCTTCATTCCCTCTTGTTTGAGACATATGGTTGCGACCCATCAATCGCTTACACCTTTCAATAAAGCTCTTACGTTTTCTTTTGCTTTTTGCTGCGGGGAAGACATTCTGTTACATGTAAGTATGCAACAGAAATGTGTACATCTGTCAGTGAGGCAGGGATGTGCTCAGGGGCGTAACTAGAACTTTGTGGGCCCCATAGCAAAATTTTAAAAGGGCCATAGCAAAATTTTAAAAGGGCACCGAGAGGTAAAAAAAAAATATGCCCCCACTTGATAGGGGAAATAACATTTTTAATCTTGAGAGGACTGAAATATTGCCCTAAAATATTTGAGTGCCAAAATCATATGAGCACATGCTCAGCCCTGATTGGATCTGCTTAGCATTTATTCCTGACCCACAAATAAGGATCAGTGACATTTGGTAGAGCCACCCCGCAATTGTGGGCACAGATGTCGAACCTGCCTTCCGCATTATGGCATTGCTGGTGGTGACCTCAGACACACATGCACAAATTCACCCAAACATAGCATTCAGACATTGACACACACACACCAGTCACCCATCGTCCCTCATACACACACACCAGTCACCCATCGTCCCTCATACACACACACCAGTCAACCAATGTCCCTCATACACACATAGCAGTTACCCATTGTCCCTCAAACACACCAGTTACCCATTTCCTCAAACACAGCAGTCACTAAATGTTTCTCACACACTCCAGTCAGCCATTGCCACACACACATATAGCAGTCATCCATTGTCACACACAAACATATATCACTCAGCCATTGTCACACACACACATGGCAGCTAACCATTGTCACACACACACACACATAGCAGTCAGCCATTGTCACACACATATGTAGCAGTCACCCATTGTCACACACACACAAACATAGCAGTTACCCATTGCCTCAAGCACAGCAGTCACTAATTGTTTCTGACACACACCAGTCAGCCATTGTCACACACACATATAGCAGTCACACACACATAGCAGTCAGCCATTGTCATACACATATAGCAGTCACACACACATATAGCAGTCAGCCATTGTCATACACATATAGCAGTCACACACACATAGCAGTCACCCATTGTCATACACACACATATAGCAGTCACCCATTGTCATACACACATATAGCAGTTACACACACACATAGCAGTCAGCCATTGTCATACACATATAGCAGTCACACACACATATAGCAGTCACACAGACATAGCAGTCAGCCATTGTCACACACACACATATAGCAGTCACCCATTGTCATACACACATATAGCAGTTACACACACACACATTGCAGTCAGCCATTGTCATACACATATAGCAGTCACACACACATATAGCAGTCACACAGACATAGCAGTCAGCCATTGTCACACACACACATATAGCAGTCACCCATTGTCATACACACATATAGCAGTTACACACACACATTGCAGTCAGCCATTGTCATACACATATAGCAGTCACACACACAATAAACCAGCAGTCAGCCATTGTCATACACACATAATGCACCTACCCCAGTGCTCTCACCTAGCATGCTTTGTGTAGCTGTCTGTGATGGTCCCTGTTAACTTCTCTTTCTAACTTGATTCAGTCTGGGACCGACTCTGTGTCCGTATCCCAGTCAAGAGATGCAGAGCAGAAGGAAAGGGGAGGAGAAGAGGTGAAGTCAGAGGGCGGATCATAGCCTCATGGGATTTATAGTTTATCTTCAACTGCTCAGAGTGTGAGCAGTAAAAGATAAAACTACAAATCCCATGTGCCACTCTACTTCACTCTCTGGCCAGCCAGCCTGCCGAGTTCCTTACAGGTGACCAATCCATGCGTAACTAACTGAGTGCAGGGGGAGCGGCGGGCCCTGGAGGCAGCATGGGCCCCATAGCAGCCGCACCCCCTGCACCCTTGGTAGTTACACCACTGGATGTGCTGCTGTCAGTGAAGCAGGGATGTGCCGCTGTCAGTGAGGCAGGGATGTGCCGCTGTCAGGGAGGCAGGGATGTGCCGCTGTCAGGGAGGCAGGGATGTGCCGCTGTCAGGGAGGCAGGGATGTGCCGCTGTCAGGGAGGCAGGGATGTGCCGCTGTCAGGGAGGCAGGGATGTGCCGCTGTCAGGGAGGCAGGGATGTGCCGCTGTCAGGGAGGCAGGGATGTGCCGCTGTCAGGGAGGCAGGGATGTGCCGCTGTCAGTGAGGCAGGGATGTGCCGCTGTCAGTGAGTCAGGGAAGTGCCGCTGTCAGTGAGGCAGGGATGTGCCGCTGTCAGTGAGGCAGGGATGTGCTGCTATCAGTGAGACAGGGATGTGCCGCTGTCAGTGAGGCAGGGAGAGACAGGGATGTGCTGCTGTCAGTGAGGCAGGGATGTGCTACTGTCAGTGAGGCAGGGATGTGCAGCTGTCAGTGAGGCAGGGATGTGCTGCTGTCAGTGAGGCAGGGATGTGCTGCTGTCAGTGAGGCAGGGATGTGCAGCTGTCAGTGAGGCAGGGATGTGCAGCTGTCAGTGAGGCAGGGATGTGCCGCTGTCAGTGAGGCAGGGATGTGCCGCTGTCAGTGAGGCAGGGATGTGCCGCTGTCAGTGAGGCAGGGATGTGCCGCTGTCAGTGAGACAGGGATGTGCCGCTGTCAGTGAGGCAGGGATGTGCCGCTGTCAGTGAGGCAGGGATGTGCTGCTGTCAGTGAGGCAGGGATGTGCCACTGTCAGTGAGGCAGGGAGAGACAGGGATGTGCTGCTGTCAGTGAGGCAGGGATGTGCTTATGTCAGTGCGGCAGGGATGTGCCACTGTCAGTGAGGCAGGGAGAGACAGGGATGTGCTGCTGTCAGTGAGGCAGGGATGTGCTACTGTCAGTGAGGCAGGGATGTGCTGCTGTCAGTGAGGCAGGGATGTGCTGCTGTCAGTGAGGCAGGGATGTGCTGCTGTCAGTGAGGCAGGGATGCTATCAGTGAGGCAGGAATGTGCTTCTGTCAGTGAGGCAGGGATGTGTTGCTGTCAGTGAGGCGGGGATGTGCTGCTGTCAGTGAGGCAGGGATGTGCTGCTGTCAGTGAGTTAGGGATGCTATCAGTGAGGCAGGAATGTGCTTCTGTCAGTGAGGCAGGGATGTGTTGCTGTCAGTGAGGCAGGGATGTACTACTTTCCTGTGAGTAGTATCTGTATGATTGATGGTGTTGTTACAGATGGTCACGCGACAGTTGGAATGAGTTCAGGTGAGCGGCTATGCAGGGAAGTGTGCCGTCATTGGGAAATAATGCACGGCTATGTGATCTAGTGTGTCCAATCATGTTAGTGGGAATGATGTCATTATAACACACTACTTTACATGAGAACTTTGTCACTCCGCCATGTCCGAAATGTTGCCCCAATCTAATTTTTCTGTTCGACTGGCACGTTTACATGGTAATACCTTATGTTGATACAGCAACAACATTTTTATGCTCAGTAGTTCTCTCAAAATAGGTCTAAAAGTAAAAACCTTATAGAATGAATATATAGATTGTCGTGTATATCCCTTTTATGTTTTAATTTCCAAACAAAAGTTAGATTATTTCCTAGTGAGCATACAGTACATACATTTATTAAGATGTGTTTATTGTTGTATAGTCAATAGTTTTAATCCTCATCAATTATTTTGTCATAAATGTAAGCAATAGAGAATGTTCATACTGTATATTGCCTTTGTACACATTTCGATTAATTCTGCTGACCAAAGCATGTTAGAGAATAGGTATGCTAAATATTTAATAACAGTGAATGATCACATGTTCTCAACAAAGCTCAGTTCAAAACAGTTTCCCTGATTGTGTTGTAGTCACAAAAAATTAGGAGTGAACCACTGAAATGACCCAGAAACTCTCAATATGTTTTAATATCTTAAAAAGTTAATATAGTTAATATTATGTTTTACCCATAATTAATACAATAAAAAGTCTGGCTGTCTATGGAAAGTTTGTGTGCGAATGATTGAAAAAGCAGTGTGCAAGTCTTAAATGTACATGTAGCTATAAAAAGCTGTCTGTATTTGTATTGACTAAAGATTATGGAAGCTGTGGGCCTGATTCAGCATTGCACGTAATCTCCGCGTGCGCAGGACCCATTCTGCAAATGTGCAGAACATATCCTGCGTGATCACACGCAGCCCCTTCTATACTCCTGCCTGACAGGCAGAGGCATTTAAGGGGTGGTGCGCGAGCGGGAACAGCCAGCATTCACGGAAACGGGGGCGTGTCTGCCCCGTTTTCCGGGAGTAGCAAGGCCACAATTTGCTGACTGCGCAAGCCGGCAAACCTGAGTAAGCTGAGGCTTACTCAACTGGCCGGCGGAATGCAGTACTGGGATCGCAAATGCAGCAGGGGGTGTCATACAGCCTCTGCTGTGTTTGCATATTAGCAAAAATTAAATAAAAAGCTGCCTGCATGCAGCTTTGCAATTCCGTCCTAAGCTAAATCACCCCCTGTGTTCTAGAAGACATCACTGGAAATACAGTATGTCGTTGATGTCAGCCAGGTGGGAGAGTGAAGGGAATCCATAAAAAAACAATTGCACACAGGTCCCAATATTTTTTAAAAATGCCCCTGAATGACCAGTATACTGTACTCAAGAAAACTGAAAAATATTACACAAAGCATTAATATATTTAAGCTATCACATCACTGAAATGATCAACATAATACAGTACTCATTAAATGAAGAGCATGTCATATCCAGTAAGTGATACAATCAGCATGTAATTACAGGAAACACTTATCATGTGGGTCATTTCAAAATGAAGAGGCTAAATCATGTTAGCTATTTTGTTGAGAATGAGAAGGGACCGCTGAAATTATTATGGTTGCTGCATCTTGCTGGCTGTATGCCCATGAGGATCTGATTCAGCAAGGATCGCAATTGCAAAGCTGCATGGTCGATGGTTGCGATGGTGGACAGCGCAGGTCAGCCGGCCAGCTGAGTAAGCCTCAGCTTACTCAGGTTGGCCGGACCCAGAAGACTGCGCAGTCTCTGGGCTGCCACTCCCGGAGAACGGGGCGGACATGCCCTGTTTCTCTGAATGCCATCCGCCCCTGCACCGCCCCTTAAATGCCTCTGCCTGTCAATCAGGCAGAGGCATTTAAGGGCTTGCATGAGATTGAGCAGGACCCATTGTGCGCACTCGCAGAATGGGTCCTGCGCACACGCAGATTCCTGATAATCAGAAATCTGCGTTCAGCAGTGCACTAAATCAGAAGTCAAGTAAAAATACAGCTCCAAAACAGCTCTTTTTTTGTTTCTTTTTAAAATTCTTTTTACTCAATTTTTTATGAAAAAAACTAAATAAAAATACACAAACCAGCTTCTCCACACAAACAATACCGATGAGTCCTCACCTACTGGTTGTACGCCATATGCTCAGAGATTCCCAGCGCAACTGAGACACGACGAAAGCAGTATGGTTCAATATTTTTCTTTCATTTTGCATCTTTGTCGCATCACAGACGCAGTGGAAAGCCACTCACAGTATACCAGAGACGATGGACTTTAATGACAAAGGAATTGGTTTTCCAAAAGTACAATGTCACAGATAAGGCACAAAGGAAGTTGGCATGAGGAAAAGCCATGGCCACTGCATCGGAGCTCTTCTTACAGATTCAGACTCAGGGCCTGATTCAGCATTGTACGAAAGTGCAATGCTGAATGCAGATTCCCAAATATTGGGAATCTGTGCTTGTGCAGGACCCGTTCTGCGTATGTGCAGAATGGGTCCTAATTGATCGCATGCAGCCCCTGTTATGCCTCTGCATGATTAACAGGCAGAGGCATTAATTGGGCAATGTGGTGGTGGAGATGGCCAGCGTTCCCGGATATGGGAGGGTGTTGAATAAGCACTTTTACCGCTAATCTACAGGTTCAAGAGCCTCAATACCATTAATACAACACCTACACATACCTGTCAAACATCATTTACACCTCTACGTACCTGTCCTACATCATTTACACCTCCACATACCTGTGCTGCATCATGTACACCTCCACATTATTGTCATACATTATTTAAACCTACACATACCTGTCCAACATCATTTACACCTCTACGTAACTGTCCTACATCATTTACACCTCCACATACCTATGTTGCATCATGTACACCTCCACATACCTGTCCTACATCATTTACACCTCTAGATACCTGTCCTACATCATTTACACCTCTACGTACCCGTCCTACATCATTTACACCTCTGCGTACCTGTCCAACATAATTTACACTTCCAAGTACCTGTCCTACATCATGTACCCCTCCACATACCTATCCTACATCATTTACAACTCTACGTACCTGTCCTACACCATTTACACTTCTATGTACCTGTCCAACATCATTTACACCTCCAAAAACCTGTCCTACATCATTTACATCTCCACATACCTGTCCCACATCATTTACACCTCCACATACCTGTCCCACATGATTACAACTCTGCATACCTGTCCAATATCATTTACACCTCTACATACCTGTCCTACATCATATACACCTCTACCTATCTGTTCTACATCAGTTACACCTCCACATACCTGTCCCACATGATTACACCTCTGCATACCTGTCCTACATCATTTACACCTCTACGTACCTGTCCTACACCATTTACATTTCTATGTACCTGTCCAACATCATTTACACCTCCAAAAACCCGTCCTACATCATTTATACCTCCACACACCTGTCCCACATCATTTACACCTCCACATACCTGTCCTACATCATTTACACCTCCACATACCTGTCCCACATCATTTACACCTCCACATACCTGTCCCACATGATTACAACTCTGCATACCTGTCCAATATCATTTACACCTCTACATACCTGTCCTACATCATATGCACCTCTACCTATCTGTCCTACATCATTTACACCTCCAAGTACCTGTCCCACATGATTACACCTCTGCATACCTGTCCTACATCATTTGCACCTCTACGTATCTATCCCACATCATTTACACCTCTACGTACCTGTCCAACATAATTTACACCTCCAAGTACCTGTCCTACATCATGTACACCTCCACATACCTATCCTACATCATTTACAACTCTACGTACCTGTCCTACATCATTTACACCTCTACGTACCTGTCCAACATCATTTACACCTCCACATACCTGTCCCACATAATCTACACCTTCACATACATGTCCAATATCATTTACACCTACACATACCTGTCCCACATCATTTATACCTCCACATACCTGTCACACATCATTTACACCTCCACATACATGTCCCGCATGATTACACCTCCGCATACCTGTCCCACATCATTTACACCTCTGCATACCTGTCCTACATCATTTACACCTCCAAGTACCTCTCCTACCTCATGTACACCTCCACATACCTGTCCCACATCACTTACACCTCTACGTACCCGTCCTACATCATTTACACCTCTACCTACCTGTCCAACATAATTTACACTTCCAAGTACCTGTCCTACATCATTTACACCTCCACATACCTGTCCCACATCATCTACACCTTCACATACATGGCCAATATCATTTACACCTACACATACCTGTCCCACATCATTTATACCTCCACATACCTGTCACACATCATTTACACCTCCACATACCTGTCTCACATTATTACACCTCCGCATACCTGTCCCACATCATTTACACCTCCACGTACCTGTCCTACATCATTTACACCTCTATGTAGTTGTCCTACATCATTTACACCTCCAAGTACCTGTCCTACATCATGTACACCTCCACATACCTGTCCTACATCATTTACACCTCCACATACCTGTCCCGCATCATGTATACCTCCACATACCTGTCCCACATCATCTACACCTTCACATACATGTCCCACATGATTACACCTCTGCATACCTGTCCCACATTATTTATACCTCCACATACCTGTCCCACATCATTTACACCTCCACATACCTGTCCCTCATCATTTACTCCCCCACATACCTGTCCTACATCATTTACACCTCCGTATACCTGTCCCATATAATTTATACCTCCATGTACCTGTCCCACATCATTTAACTGGTTATTGAGCTTTTAGAGAAATTTGCCTAAAAACTGACATGTCTCTATAGGGCCAAAGATGCTATTTAATCCCCTCCAAATGCATGATTATTCATTGGGAGGGGTGCACCAGAGGTTCTGCTCTGTGTCCTGGCATTTTTACCTTACAATAAAGATTTTTCCAGTTTGGATTTGAATTGCAAATGGAATTCACAGTGCAAGTTCCCTGTGAGAATGGCTCGTAGGACCCTACTGTCACCCCTTTGAGTTAAAAAGATGCTCAGCATGATTGAGTCACCTAGGACATGACATGCCGGGAGGGGCTGTTTGGCACTACTGAAGCCGCTGTGTGTAAGATCACATCTGTATCGTCACACAAACATATCAGGGGCATATCTATAATGGGTGTCGGTTGTGCGGTGCACACGGGCCCCCCTGGACCCCCATGAGCACCGCACATCCTGTACCCATATTATCTAAAACTTACCTCTCCAAGGTCCCGCGTTGGGTCTCTCAGCACTCTCATAATGCCAGAAAATGGCCACCGCGGCCAATTGTCCATCATTTTGCGCATGCGCTGTGAGGAAATTGCTGGGAAAATGGCGGTCATGCCATTTCCCCAGCAATCTGTGGATGCGCAGTTTTCTCTGGGCACACTCTAGTGCCCAAAGTCTACTGATTCTGCGGTGGCTGGCCAGCCGTGTCAGTTGGCTGATGGCCGCTGGGGTGAGAGGAGGGGACCCATGATGGAGGATGCACACGGGTCCCCTCCTCTCTAAAGACGCCCCTGAAATATAAAATAACAAACAGAAACTAAAACAGCATAAATAAAGTAACACAAATGTAGATAGATGTAGATAGATGTAGATAGATGTGTCTGTCTGCCCATCAGGTGTGTCTAACTAGCTTACCTCTGTCATTATGTAACGCACTAAAAGCAATACAAAGTTAGTCCATCAGAATTTATTTAAGCTGTGAAAAATAAAGGGGGATGGAGGAAGCTAGATCATATAACTGGGGTAGCATTTCAATGGCATTTCTGTAAAAGGGCTCTATGCTTTCCTGCACTGGCCCTTCCCCTAAACACATGATTTCATGATGTCGCTCCTAGGAGGCGGAGCTGCTGTCTTCAGTAAATAGAGCATTATGCAGATATTCCTTAGGACACTCTGGGCAGTTAGGGAGCTACAGGCAGCTCCACGGGCTGCAGGGTACTTGTCCAGAGCATCCCTTGGTGACTTAAGTCCTGAGGCATAGCTAAGTATTTCAAGAACATGCAACAATAAAGAGACTAACAGGGTGTATTATGGGTGTTTTCCACTCAGTTTGGAAGTTTTCCTATCTTTTAAATCAGAAGTGTCGGAAATACCTATGTATGCAGCTGCTGGTCATTAGAGTTCATTACTCACCAACATAAACGTCTTTGCATCAAGAGTATTTTCTCTACCACTTTTCATTTGCTCTCTTAGAAGTGTAGAGGCAACTCTTAATGACACAGTTGTCCAGATACACGGGCACTTAATTGTAGACTGCATGGCATTAGTATTTCATATTCTATTAGCTCTGTATCTGAGATATCCTTGACTCCTCCCTCCCTTTCAAACCACACATTCAGTACCTCTCACAGTCCTGCAGTTTCCATTTAAAAAATATTTCCAGGATACAACCCTTTCACAGCCTGGATACTAAGAACCTCATCCACTCACTGGAACTACCTCTGGAACTCTCTCCCTCTCCCCATCAAACTCTCAACTCTTTAACAAATTTTCCAACAGGCTCTCAAGACCCACTACTTCATCAAAGCCTTCAAGCTCTCATTCATACCCGCTGCTTCATGCTCCTTCTACCCAATCGGTGTCACCCGTGTCTGTCTGCCCCTTCCCTTTAGAATGTAAGCTCTCACAAGCAGGACTCTCTTCCCTCATGTGCTTCTCCTGCCATTACTTATACTATCTTCTACTCCTAACTCTCCACAAGGGCACCTAACACTTGGTTGCTGATGCCCTGCTGCTTATTTGAGTGATATGATCAGTAATACAGCAATGTATATAAACCTTGTCCTTGTCCTGCATTGTATTGTACTGTAAGTCACTGGTTTCTTGTTTGCTCATTTGTTTATGTACATTGTAAAGCACTGCAGAACTCTTGTGGCACCATATAAATACAGGATAATAATAATAATAATAATAATAATAATAATAATAATACAGTTACATAACAACAGTATACATAGGAAGAGCTCATTGCATGTGCCTCCTGGAAGCATGGACTATAAATGACTATAAAACGTATAGTATTGCAGTGAACTCAAGTGAATGTTCTAGTTATATTTTTCTTGACTACTCTTCCAGAATGTCCTGGAAACTAAAGAATATCAGCCAGTACTCCTAGACGACCAGGAGAGTAGACCACCCTTTCAGATGCTGCTCAATTCACCGGTGAAGTTGGCAGGATGAAGATTTGATGACATCATTAATTGTGGCATTTTGCAGTGTTTGCTTGGGCTGTGATTAAATGAATTGCACCTCCACACCCCCACATCTGTGCCCTAAACACCCCTCTGGAATATCCTTGAATGCATAAGAAAGATTATATAAGTGTGGTCCATGTTATTATAGCCAATGAGAACAGCACATTTTAGCAATTGACATAAGTGGTAATAGCAGGTTATTCAGTGACCAGGAATCAGGAATGTTAATGTAGACTTGTTATACTTAATACATAAATAACAACAACAAAAAGATCACATTCGATCTAATCAGCTCGTGCCATCAGAGAAAGGTTTGCACCCTGCCAATTCCACTTTCTTACTTCCTAAATTCATGCACTATTCAGAAACATTGAGTTCATTTGTGTCAAAATAGGTACAAGATGTTACAAAGAAAGTATCTATGCTGTGTTTTCACTGTTACACTTTACTGAATTGGAAACATTAAAAGGCAATAGCTTCAAACCGAACCAATAGGAAAAATGAACATCTTAGTAATATTTCTCTACATATATATTCCTGGCAGATAAATGATCAGAGATATGAAAAAATATATACCCATCATTTCCCATAGCATTTTATTATCCGCATAATTTAGCTTGTTATAACTTTTACATATATATATATATATATATATATACAGTATATATGTGGGTATACTGTATGTGTGTACAGTATATTGGTAGCTGTTATGAAATGCTGACATTGATGGAAGACTGAGTTTATGGAGTGGCATTGATAACACCAGCTACGATATCATCACATGATCTCTGGCTTTTAATAACTACAGACTTTAAAGTGAGCTTTATTATCAACTCCACACAGTCCTGAAAATGAATATGTAAATATATGTTATTGCGAGTACCCAGGCACAATCTACAGTATGTCAAACTTTATTCAGTTTACATGCACAGAATACACTGAGATCCTTCTTGAATTGCTGGTGAACAAATCAATCACATGTTACTCCAATTTATCCTTCAAAGACAAACTATACTTGCCTATGATTTCTCAGCTATCAGCACAATCAGTTTACTACTGGATGCATACAGCACTGAAAATGTAGTTGTAAAGTTTCCCTACAGTATGTGAGCTTTTCTGTGACACCCTTAAGGGGAAATTGGGAGTTTCCAAGGGATTTGCATAGATATTTGCCCTACATAACTCAATGGTGACTTCTATCTAGTTGGCGCCTGCTGTAACCCGCCAAAATCTCACCAACCTACGGCAAGTTTCATAACATACAGCGTGTTTGGATTGAAACCATTGTAGCTATTGCTTGACCAAAGTCATGTGACTTTGACCTCATCAGCCCTATACAGTATAAGCATAGAAGTTTTGGAAGGAGCTAGCTGTAGGAGAGAACACTATAAAACATATGATCATGCATAAGATAAATATCTCATTTGAAGACCACTCCAGAAATCCTTATATAGCTGTATAAATAAATCATTTCCTCACAGAGTATCAATTTCAATTGTCATTTAGTATCAGTCAAATATCACTCACTGGACTTATATACAAGGTCCTTCTAGTCCTCATTAATCAGACCTCCCAGACTGTAGCAGTGGGAGACTCACTGTCAATAACGGTGCTTAACACATATGGAATACACAGTCCCGACTTAAGGAAAAAAAAGTAGCCCGATGATCCTGGCTTGTGTGGCTTTGAAGGGAGGAATTTAGTCAGTCTCGTGACCGCCTTAACCAGCCGCCATTATGATCCAGGTATTAAGGGCGTAATCTCCACACAGCTCCCACTACATATAGTAAGACCTCCGGCTGAAGTCAGATAGAGTCCGACAAGGTGAATAGCAATATCGGTAGTAGATATCTCTGACGCGGTTCGCTTCCGTTTTAGGAGGCTTTATCAAAGAGCATGCAAGTCCAGTGAGAGACATATAACTTTTATACTAAATGACAATTGAAATTGATACCTTGTGAGGAAATCCTTTACACTGTGGATTCACTGTTTTATTTATTTATACAGCTATATAAGGATTCTGGAGTGGTCTTCAAATGAGATATTTATCTTATGCATGATCATATGTTTTATTGTGTTATTGATACTGTGTTTTTTATAAATTGTATTTTGAACATATTATTGTCGTCTTGGTTTCCATTTCTGTCATGTCAAGGCATATAAACCTTTTTTGATTCAATTTGACTATTAACACAACATCACTTCAACGTACTATGGTTTGTAAAATAGCAACTAAACAGTGTAATCAATAGTACAGAATTCATTTTTATCTGTACTCCATTGAAAAAGCCAGCCACAAGCATCGTAGATTTTGATTATTTGACTTTATTTGTTTCTTAAAGTTTAGTAAATAATAGTAATAGTAAAAAGACAATTCTCATAATAATATAGGCAGTGCCATTTGTCTGGTGCAGGTAATGTTTTTCTTATGTTTGCTCTTCAACGTACAAACAAGAGTTATGTTAGGGTACTTTAATGCTGCCTTCCACTTTTCAACAGTTGCACCGCTATGGCCTGATTTAGAGTTCTTAAAGCTGGCCATACATTAGACCAACTTTCGTCCTATCATACAACTAATTGGTTGGTTGGAATGAAAATCCGGTAATGTATGGGAGCAAATGACAGTCAGCAATTTGCTCCCAATCACTGGAAAACAGAACAAAAGTTGGTCTGGTGTATGGCCAGCTTTAGGCTGCAGCCTAATGGTTAATTAGGCTCTGTGCACTAGCCAGCCAAACAATACCAACCAGCGCAGATGATGGGGAAGTAGCCGGTGAGTAGTCCTAAAATGTAAAGTAAGAAACATTATTGCATGAGCAATGTTACCAACACAGGCCCTAGAATATTACAAACACATTTTATCATAGTTCAAATAAAGTAAGAGGAAGCATCCTGTCAAGACATAAAAGTTGACAAGAATATAAATGTGTTTGAAAAATTCCAAGTGTCCTAATGGTTTTGGAGAAGCACAGATATTAGGAGATTCTGGTAAATGTAAGACTACCCAGCATTACATAAGGATTTCATAATGTAATGTGGCCACCTAACACCACCTTATCAATGTCTGTGATCGTCAGTCACTTTCTAACTGTGTTTTATTTTGCAAATATATTTCCACCAAACCTAAATAATCAAAACTTGTTTTTCAACAAGAAAGGTAAATGTCAGTATTGTAAAATTGACCAGATAAATACAGTGTAATCCTTTTATAAATAGACAAATGTCAAGGACATTCTAATGTCAGAGCAGGTTATTGATTACTTACACAGTCTCTTGTCTTGTATGGCCCATCTCACACATGTACACCATGTACAGCTCCAGATGGGCAGGAGTGGGGCCTGAGGAGGAGCCCATCATCATCACAGTAATGGATCCTGCTAAGGCTGCAGAGGGCACAACACCAGCATCATTCAGCCACACAGGACTCAGAGCAGGACTTGCCCTCCCAACCACAAACCCAGTAAACTTTGTAGCAGGTTTCTGGATCACTTGTGTAGCTCAGGCAGATGCAGTTGGACTTTATGTGGGACCAATTCAGACAATTTTCTAGCATCACCTCCCGACTGTGCAAGTTAACCAGACGGCCCAATTCACCCACAGTAGAATGACCTTAAATATTGATAGGCGCTCGGTAGAATTGAATGTAGCAATTCATCAGCAAAAAAAGACCAAATTATGATGCAGCGGGAGCTGCATGAACAAAGGCCCAGCTACTACGACGTTATCAACAAGGAGCCAGATAACAACACCGCCTGCATCCACTCATACAAGCACCACTATCAAATTCCAGATTGGTTTTGATTTTACATATTTATCTATATATTGTGACAAAAACTCTGGAAAGGTTGTCAATGGTAGATATATATGCCCCAGGTTTTTAGCTTCTGTCTGGTAGATTGCCAGACCACCTGTGAACCTTTCAGTGAATGATGAAGAACAGTGGCGTAAATTCATCCCAGACGCCCGAAGGCAAGTTATAATTTGGTGCCCCCCATTACAGACACTGTAATGTAGCATTTTGCATGCAGATACAGCCACCAGGGAGGAGTGAGACAGAGAGTTGTGGGTGAGGAGGGCACCGGATATGTCACACTGACAAAAGAAGCTGATGAGGAGCCGCGACACTAATGAGTAGGGACAGGCTATAGAGTAGGGACAGGGATTGTGATCCCAGCATTCTGACTGAGGTCGCAGACAGGGATCACCATCGTGAGCATCGGTGGTCGATAGTTGTGATGGTGGCTGGCGCTGGGCCGCGGGCTGGCTGAGTAAGCCTCAGCTTACTCAGGCTTGCTGGCTTGTGAGGCCAGAAAACTGCGTCCTTCAATACAGTCCCTGGCCTTGCCACTACCAGAAAACGAGACGGACATGCCCCGTTTCCGGGAATAACGACCGACCCCGCCGCCGCACCGCCCCTTAAATGCCTCTGCCTGTCAATCAAGCAGAGGCATCAAAGAGGCTGCTGTGCAATCATGCAGGAACCATTCTGCACACTCACAGCATGGGACCTGTGCACATGCAGATTCCCAATAATCGGAAATCTGCGTTCAGCATTGCCCTTGCAGGAAATTCTGAATCAGCCCCTTAGTCACATCGCATATACAGCAAAACACCATTTACAGTATACTAGAGACTTTGGGCTGCGACACTAGTACAAAGTCACAGATGTAGCACAACAGAGTTCGGTAAGAGGAAAAGCCGCGGCTGCTCACATCAGAGCCCTTTTTACATGGATTAGGACTCAGCCGCACACAGATATACAAATGTCTCACATCATTTTGATCAGCGCAAACTAGTTTTGTTGCTCCCAGTTTTATGTATGCGAAAAAGACGCTCGTTTTGAGTGTGGTCGAGTCACACGGAACCTGGCGCATAGGGAGGAGCTATATTGTGCGACTGAAGCGACACCTCTGTCTCTGCCTACTCTCCTAGAATTTCAGGGCTCTTGGAGTCCCAAGGGAGTTAACCAGCCGCCTGTATATGCCCACTTTCTCAGAGTGAACAGTCCATAAGGTGCTTCACCATGACTGACCCGCACTGCACAATGCTGCACATCACTGCATTGTACAGATGGGGAGGGGTTGAGTGTGGAGCCGCATTGACACAATTTAAAGAATCATGTCCAATCTGACATCTCCGTGGACCCAGGTAAAAGTAGACGAGTACTGTATAGGTGAATTGCTAGTTTGGAGTTATCTGCATACTATAGACATAGAAGCATGTTAGCATTTTTTTAGTTGTTTCCCTTAAATATTGTAGAATATAATTACACTATTCTAAGTTAGACAAACATTGTTCCATTCATACATAAATTAGAATGAGGATGTCGACAAGAAAAATACAGATGAAAAGAAATAGGAATATTTGTTATGGTACTAATTGGATTGCATTTACACTTGCTGATTAAGTTAATTGCTTGGCCATATTTTAGAAAACAAAAGAAAATAAGCTGCAGCTAAGAATATAGTTTTTAAATGTGGCAGATAAGATATGTAATGCCATTGACTAAAAAAGAACTAACATATGGCTCACCAGATGCTGTGGAACTACAAGTCCCTGCATAACCTGCTTGGCAAAGGCTGGCGAAGCAGAAGTATCCTGAATATATAATTTCTTCCCATTTACTCCAGAGGACAATCTGTTTTTTTTTTCAAAGTCAACATAAAACACTGTATATTAAAAATCTGAACTAGGAAGTAATGCAGTTAATAATCCTGGGAAAACAAATCTTATTTTTGCCAAGAATACATTTTGCCTTAATTACTTTTTCATTTGAGCAACAATTATGTAATATTGTAATTAAGTATTCACTAATATGAAATATATTTTTACTTACATACAGTAAGTGAGAAGAGATATTCAGCTGCAAAATATCTAGTTTAATCCAGAATTAGGGAAGTACTGTATTCATAGTACTGTATTCCATGTGATCCAATTGTTGATGTGTTTAACATACAGTATCAGAGGATTTGCACTAAAAATCTACCACTAAGAAAGTTATAAACTGAACGTGGGGGCAATTAATTCAGTGTTAAAGGAGTGTGCTGGCAACCTTGCAGTGGTGTAGGGAGTGAGGGGTTTACTTATATTTTTAATTTATCTATGGCGCAATGTATTGTCTCTGAATGTTTTAAATCTACTTTGATTTTCCCTAATGGATTTAGGGACAGATTTATCAAAGCTTGGAGACCGATAAAGTGAGGAGAGATAAAGTACCAACCAATCACCTCCTGTCATTTTGCTAACTGTAAACTGACAATTAGGAGCTGGATGGTTGGTGCTTTATCTCTCTCCAAGCTTTGAAAAATCTGCCCCTTAATTCTTAAAGAAAGGAGACAAGAATCCTACAAGCATTGATACACCTGTGTATCATTTGTATTGCTCTTCAATTGAGCTTATCTGTACATCAATCTGAGTTTATCTGAACACCAATCTGCTCTCAAGAGCTTATGTTTATCTTCAACTAGCTGAAGTACTCGCTGTTGCCTGAGTTTAAATCTTCAAGTTATTACGTTTTATTATGTGATGTCATCCTAATCCATCCAGTGGAAGGCCCAAAACAGTCTCCCTGGGTCAAAGTTCTGCCTGGTGCACTCTGCCGTGAGGTCTGACCGATACACCAACCACTCCATTAGGCATGCCAGACTACTTACCACCCCTCTGTGAAGTGTTCATCCAAATCCAAACAGTGGAAGGTCCAGAATAGGCTCCCTGGGTCATAGTTCTGTCCAGCGAACACCAACAGGAGGTTCCACCGGGACCTAAATCCAATGTTACCACTCTGTGAAGTTTTCATTCAAATTATGTGATGTCGCCCAAATCCATCCAGTGGAAGGCCCAGAACAGGCTTCTTGGGTCAAAGTTTTGCCCAGCACTCTCTGCCGTGAGGTCAAACCGGGACCCCAACCACTCCATTAGGCATCCCAGTCCAATTGCCACCCCTCTGCAAAGTTTTAATTCAAATCCATCCAGTGGAAGGCCCAGAACAGGCTTCCTGGGCCAAAGTTCTACACAGTGTACACCAATGGGAGGTTCAACCTGGACCCTAACCCCCCTAAAACCTGGCCAAGACCCAACTGGTCCACCTCACATTTGTTTCAGCCCAATTGGTACAGGGGAGTCTGGATGCATAACCGGACAGACAAACAAACTGACCAATGACTTTTATATATATATAAGCTAAATTTACTTATTATACATATTTCACATATATCATACATTACCTAAAGGTATTACAATATATTGTTCCTTTTAACCTTCCTTTATGGTGAAAATACATCTGCATCACTGTGAATCCTCACCTCCAAAGGAAAGTATAGATTTATTCCTAGTGCATGTGCTGCAGGATTAATTTTATATGCCCCAAGGCCGCAGGTCACAATCCCGACATCGGAATGCCAGCTAGGGATTCATGATAGGTGTTGAAATACCGATGCCTATCATAATCCCAATGCCAGAACGACATTCCGAATGAAGGTCAGTGCGAGGCTTCCTTAGCGTTAGCCATGGTGAAGGGGGGGGTTAGGATTATGGAGTCTAGCAAGGTTAGGGTTAGGTTTGGAGAGGGGAGATTAGGGTTAGGCACCTCTAGGGGGGAGGGTTAGGGTTAGGCACCCCCGGGGAGAGGTTAGGGTTAGGCACCCCCAGGGAGAGGTTAGGTTTAGGGAGCAGTAAGGGGTGGTTAGGGTTAGGCACCCCCAGAGAGGTAGGTTAGGGTTAGACACTGGGGGGGGGAGGTTAGGGTTAGGCACCACTAAGGGAGGGTTAGGGGAGGACAGGGGAGGGTAAGGGTACTTACCTGCCCCAGTCAGGGGTCAGGTAAGTATCCAAAAGGGGTCAGGGTGCATTTTTCCATTTTCAAAATGAGCAGGGAGCAGTGCTAAACCTACACATCCTGTCTCTAATCTATGAAACACTGTTGTTTACTCAAAGCATCCAATATGCCTATTCACCTCCACTCCCATTTACAACCACTATTTACCCCAAGCAAAGCTATTTACCCATCTTGTCAGCACCCATTAACCCATTTAGCAACCATTAATGTACCCCCATCATCACCTATTCTCCTCAAGACAATAAACCATCAACTTCCCCCCTACCCCTGAGAATCCATTAACTTATTCCTCTCCATTTTATTATCATTTCACCTTCCCAGCACCCATTAACAATTTCTACCACTTTATCAGCTCCCATAAAGATTTCCCCACAAAGCACCCATCAACCTATTATACCCATTAACACCCCATTCAGCACCCCAACTTCCCCCCACCCAGCACTGATTAGCCCATTCATTACTCGTTTCACCTTTCCAGCACCCACAAACACATTCACTCACCCTGTCAGCACTCATTACACCACTCCCAACCCCACACACATATACACATCAATTCTCCTCACCAAGGACAAGTCATTCGGTACCAACTCCTCAGTTTGTTTAGTCTACAGTGGCAGAGGACTTGAGGAGAGGGAAGGGCTGGCCCCACACTGCCTGCATGTTCCATGTCACTGACTGCAGATAGCTGAAAGCCAGGAACATTCATCTGGTAAGCCTCCAAACACCCCCCATCCCCCACATCGCTCTACACTGCACTTTCTGCTATCAGTAACATGGAACATGCAGGCACTGTGGTGGCCACCCATTCCTTTCCTCGAGTCCTCTCATCCTGCTCAAAGTCTATTACAGAGCACACTGATGGCCCTTGCATTGCAAAAATGTACCGGGCTGGGATGTAGATGATACCCTGCTCCCCGGCCCAGTCGCCCCCTGCTCAGGCATCTTAAGATACAGTAGCTGTTACTCTATTATGCATATTGCTCCTATAGAGGAGCAAGAAAATGAATTTGAAGGAGATATGTGCGCTGACCTCCATGTTTTGGTTTTGGATCTGTATTTTTTTTTTTTTTTAATTTATAAAATGTACTAAAATCACATAATGTGGGGTGTTTTGTTCCTACAGTATTATTAACCTCAATAACATTAATTTCCACTTGTTTCGAGTCAATTTTGACCACCTCACAGCTCACAATATTGTTTTCATCCAGTTTAGGCCCAAAATTTGCACCAAGCTAGCTGGCTGACTAAGCTAAGCGGCAGCAGTGGGCGGCACAAAAACATGGCACATCTTGACAATTGACTGTTAAATAATCCTTTGCAAAGGTTCCACTTGAAAAGCATTTCCAACCTGTACACTGTGTTTCCACTAACAGTGTCAATATTTTTTATGAATACACTGCGTTTCCACTAAGTGTCAATATTTTTTACGAATACACTGCGTTTTCCACTTACAGTGTCACGATATTTTTACGAATACACTGCGTTTTCCACTTACAGTGTCACAAACAATATGTGTATGAATATTACACTGCAGTCTGACAGACTGCATCACAGTAAAAAAAATAATAATAACATAGTACACTGGGGTACAGAACAAAAAAAATATATAATTTTTTTATTAATTATATTATTAGCTTTTATTTTTTTTATACACTGGGCACCCTTGGATGGACAGAGCACACCTGGTTGGACACAGCAGCCCCTGCCCCTAGATGGACACAGCAGCCCCTGCCCTGGATGGACACAGCAGCCCTTGGATGGACACAACAGCCACTGGATGGACACAGCACCCCTGCCCTAGATGGACACAACAACCCCTGGATAGACACAGCAGCCCCTGGTTGGCCGGAGTGAAATTGGCGCAGATCGTGGGGAGTTTTATATAATCCAAAACCCTGCGAGAATCCAACAGCATGAGGATGACATTTTGCCTCACTTCGAGGTCCGAGTCAGGTGGGAAAACTCGAGCCGGACACGGTTCTCACCTCGGATCTGCAAGTTCGGGTGGGTCGTGTTCTCTAAGAACCGGACCCGCTCATCTCTAACTTGAAGTCAAAGGCATTACGATGTTTGCAGAGGAGCTGTAGGAGTTACTGCCTTTCTCCTACAGGTTTTTTCAAAACCAAAGATCAACCTTATTACATTATGTACAGAACATTCTCCTGTACTGAACTTAGCTGGCTGTTCACTGCAAAAGCAATACATTTGCGTATAGTTGAAATAATAAATGTGGATTCCAATGGCAAGGAGCTTCAGACCAATAGTAATAGTCAGGAGAGGTCCTTATAGTGGGTCATACAGTCGTGTGTCTTGAGAGCTAACTTACCACAAGGTACCCAAGTGTCTCCAATGTGGCACTACAAGGACCAGCACTCCCTGCCAGCTACCGATCCCACATATGCCTCTCAGACAAGGATACACAGAGTGGAGGTTGCTCAAATTAATTTATAGGCTTAAACAGGTGCTTGAAAGGCAGGGGTTTCTAGACAAGAAAAGCACAAAAATATTCCCCCAGCCTTCTGCCATACACAGGTAAAAAAGGGAAGAGCTCTCTATGTAATTAAATGCAGAAGCAATAGTTACACTTATTTGCAAATATGTGACAAGCCACTAGCCACTCACAGCACTTCTGCCAGGAGTGGTCCTAACTCTAAATATCGAGAGTCTTACAGTATATTGGTTTATACTGTATATTCATATGTTTTTGAACTAGAGATGTTCGGTTCGGTTCGCCAGAAATCTGAATCCACCTGAATTTCGTGAATCCGGGTAAATCCGAGTCGCGGTTCTAATCTCCTGAGGAGATCCTGGTAAATCCAGGTCACGGTTCTGATCTTTTTGCGGTTCGGAATTCGGATTTTAAATCCGAATTTCGGGTTTTAGATTGCATAAATTACATGATTCTAGCTGTTTTTAAAACTTTTTATCTATTTTTTATTTAAAAAATCCAGATCCAAAACCAAAACACTTGAGGGTGGTTTGCAAAACCATATCAAGTTCCAAAACCTTGAAGGAGATACAGATCCAAAACAAAAACCAAACCAAAACACGGGGGCCGGCGCACATCCCTATTTTGAACTAAAGGACCTGAGACCATGGGGTTTATCTACAAAGTGATGGGTTGTAAAACATTACACCTGTGTTCGTGTTTATGCCCGATATTTAAAAGCTTAGTGCTTTTATTAGCAAGACCGGGCTTGAAAAAGTATTGTCCTTTTAAATATTGGGTATAAATACGGACAGAAGTGTGGGGTTTTACAACCCAACACTTCGTAAATAAACCCCTGAAACTCACTGTCATTCTGGATCAATGCTAGAAGCTCAATAATCTGGCAATGATTAACTGCTAGGAGTCACGTTAAAGTACCTATACTTGCCTACTCCCTATTTTTGGTGATTTTCCCACATTCCCTGGAGAGTAGTCCACCCTCCCGGAGCCTCCCAAATTACAGGGGTCATGATGATGTGATTCATGGTGCATCATATCATTATATGAATAGTGGCATTTTGCAGGTGATTTCAAGACCATGATGACACAATTTACGTGGTCATGCCCACCCCAGTGTCCAGCATCATTCCCTACCATCCACCCCTCTTGGAAGGGATGCTTAAAGAGTTGGTATGAAATAACTCCTTGTTTATAAAGAATCATCAGCATCTGAAAGTGGGTGGAGTGAAGTATTACCAATGATTATACCCGAGGTGATTGATTTCTGTTCAAATAGTTGTTCTGAGTATGCTCAGGGTGTTAAGCTGATCAATATATTGATGCTGTATGCAGGAATGCTGAGAGGGGTACTAATTACCCATGCTCAGCATTGTCTGACGACCCCCTCCACTTCACGTACCGCCCATAGTATTTCCCATTCATATTTCTGGGGGGGGCGTGGCCATGTCTCCAAAATTTGGCCACACCCCCTTTGTATCACCTGGGCCTGTTGTCTTAATGGCCATGGCTCAATTAATAAAAAATGATAACAAAGATGCACCTGATTTCCAAAGGCTATCTTTTCATAATGACACCTTTTGCTTTGATTGAAATAAGGTTGTCTTTTCTCTGTTATCCTAAATACTGTGAAGCTTTTTTTCTGCCAAAAATAAATCATAAAAGTGAGGGAACATTTTTACTATTTTTATTACATGTGTCTATGAAGCTTTTTGCTACAGTACTGTATATTGCTCCCAGTATGCCTAGAAAATAATTACTACACCAAAGGCTTACACTTTTATTGTACCCCATTTTGTAAAACGGCACACACAGTCATCCCCCACCCCACCCCAAATCCTCAACCAATAAAAGCACTCGATATCCTTGGTTATTATTTTTACAACAGTGAGACCACAATAGAGACATTTCTTGTTATAAAAAGCAAGGCACAGGCTGGTCAGTGCAGGGTTAACATCTCTATTGGGGGCATCAACCGGATAATACCACCTAGTGGTTTGCAGGCCTATGCAGGAAAGCATTGTTGCTCAGCTCCGGGGCACTGTAGACATGTGGCCTGGACTCACCGAAAGAAGACAGGAGAGCGGGCTAAGAAGATGCAGCGGCAGGAATGAGGGGGGTCGTACACCCAGGAGTGGGTGGGGGGAGGCTGGATCGTACACCTGCAGGGGGGGGGGCAGATTGTACACCCACGGGGGGAGGGGGGCCTGATTGCACACCGATGAGGGGGAGTATGCAGGGGGAGTGAAGTCCGCAGCGGAGCTTGAAGACTGGCAGTGAAAACTGACCAAGTGCAGGAGAAAAGTATTTCACTTCTGAAAAACTGCTTTGTAGAAACAGGAGATAGTTTAGGGCAGGAAGCATGATGAATGCCTCCTAAACTGAGTTTGAACTTGCAGCGAGTTCAAACCATTATTATCACATGTAATAATCATGTTTTGATGAATAGGCCCCCTTGTCTGGTGTAGCTTTCAGGGGCATGGCTTAGCTTCCTGCCTGGCCCTCCACCATCCACATGTAAGAGCAACAGAATGCAGTATCTAAGCCCTGCTACTAACATAAATACAGGGCATTGGATTAAAAGTCATAAATCTGATACCACTGACTGAATAAGTGAAACGTAAATGAGCACGAAGCATTAATTACACATGCTCATCTTCCTCTCCAAACATACTACATCTGCTTCCCCTCTACTGCAAGCCCTACACTGGCTCCCCTTAACCTTCAGAACCCAAGTCAAGCTTCTCACACTCACTTACAAAGCTCTCACCCAATTCTCTCCCATTTATATCTCTCACATTATTTCCCTTCACACTCTTACCTGCACACTTTGCTCTGACAAATGCATGCCGCCTCTCTTGCCAACTGATTACTTTCTCCCACTCCTGCCTCCAAGATTTGACCATCCTGCTCCTTACCCCTGGAATTCTCTGCCTCAGCCTATCAGACTCTCCACTTCTCTAGTAAACTTCAAAAGGGCTTTTGAAACTCACTTCTTCATCAAAACTATCCAACGCTCATCCTAACCCAATGCTCCATGCTCCTTCCTTACTATCTACCCCACCTGTGTCACTCCTGTCTGTCTGTCCCTCTCCTTTAGATTGTAAGAATGCATGAGCAGGGCCCTCTTCCCTTGTGTGCTTCTCCTTTCCCTTACTTACACTATCTTATACTGCCTACAATGGCACCTAACCTTTGGTTGCTGGCACCCTGCTGCTTATTTGAATGATAAAAGATCGCGGATGCAGCAATATTTATAAACTGTGTTCTTTTCCTGCATTGTTTTGTACTGTAAGTCACTGTTTTTTGCTTTGCTCATTTATAAGGTGCTGCAAAACCTTGTGGAACCATAACAATAAATAATAATAATAATAATAATAATAATAATAATAATAATAATAATAATAATAAGTATATACTGTAATTTTTGTTATTGCTCCTTCCACACTGGTATAATGATTAAAATTATGTGGTAGGTTATATTGTCTATGTCAGACTTATATTGCCATCATTTATTAGTTGGTTAATCTTTTAAAAATATCACCCCTGACAGATAATATGCGCAACAGAGGAAGCTGTCCAGTAGTTGCACATATATAAACCTTGGTAATTAATTAAAATTTCAAACTTATAGTCTTACATTTAAAATGTACACTCTGTTGTGTTCCACCTTCCACACTGGTGGGTTTATTTCCTCTTCTACAATGAGGTTTTCTCTCCTACTGAGATTTTCTGTTTTTCTATTATTGATCTCTTTTATGTGTCAGGATATGTTATTTCTTTCAACATCAAACGGTGCTACTATCACATATGGTGCTACCAATAACCGATGCATTGTTAGATTCAAACAGGGAGAAGAAAGCAATCGGGGTAAATTTACTAAGGTCGAACGACATCGAATGCAGCTTAATCGCATGTTAAATGCATATTCAGAATTTACTAAAGGCTAAACTTTGATGACTTTGCTCCATTCAATGTCTAAAACTCTGCCGACAATACTTGTAACTCGGTCGGTAACATGTTTTCGGACACATAGACCATTGGAATAACTCAGAAGCACTTTGTCATAGAAAGCAATAGGACCTGCAAATTTACTAAGGATTCGGATTTGTTTTAATGGCCAAAATATTGTGCAAATCGGCCGCAAAACAAACAGAAAAGAACCCAAATAGAAAACTCAAATAGAACACCTTTTTCTACACAAATTCATGCACGGACCAAGGAGATCCGTGATACATGAATAAACACAGAAGCACAGACGGGATCAGTGAGTTCCGTCTGTGCGTTTGTGTTTTAAAAATGAAAACCAGTGTCAAATTAGAAAAAAATAAAAACTTCTTGGGCCCCTCCCCAAAAGAACAAACAGCACTGAACTTTGGAGCCCCAGTACTGGTTGTGCAAAATACAGGTGAGGAATAATGTAGGGGTCCCCCGTATTAAGCACAACCAGCACCAGGCTATTCAGAACCAGCCCTGGTTGCCAAAATACAGGGGACAAAAGACATAGGGGTCCCCTGTATTAAGCGCGACCAGCGCTGGGTTCTGAGCTGGTTCTGGTTCTGGAAATACAGGGGAAAAAATGTGTAGGGTTCCCCTGTAAATGCCAGAACCAGCACTAGACTGTTTCTACCAGGGGGTAATGCCACAGCCAGGGAAACCCTTTCACTGGGTCCCCCAGCCAAAGCATTACCCCTGACCACTAGTCAGCCCAGGCCAGGGTCCCTGGGGAGCTGGGGACCCCTCAATAAAGGGGTCCCCCTAACCAGGGCACCCCAGGCCTAGGCTGATAGCCCAAGGCTATCCCAGGCACCACTGGCCGCTTGGTGCCGGGTTGATAGTGTAGTGTGGTGTAAAAAAAATAGATGAGATGATATTGTCTTTTGCTGAGAAACTACATGTCCCATGTTTCAGTATAGAAATCCTGTTGTTGAGCTTTCATTGGCTGAGAGAGGAGAGCATTCCGCCCCTCAGCTAATGAATGGGTCCCACCATTGACTTCAATGGTGAGAACAGCGGAGATAAGTTAATGTTTTGTTTATTTATTTTCACACAGATGCATGTATCATGGATCTCCTTGATCCGTGCATGCATCTGTTCACTCGAGTTAGTGAAAACCGAATGACAATGAATGATTATACCATTGACCAACACATATGACAGGAAGCTTAGTAAATTCAGTAACCTGTTGGAAAAATGAAACCTATGAATCCGGATGATGTCATCCAAGATTGATCTCGGATGACATAGAATAGAACTCGGTACCTTAGTAAATTGACCACTAATAGTGATACGATAAATCATTTTTTCTCTTAATTTGTATTTAAGATGATTAGATAATAGGTTAGTACAGACTGTTACTTACTATTGAATGCACACTCACTGTATTGTACAGTGTCTGCATTGAATTTTCATAAATCTGCATATCATACACGCTAATGAGACAACTGCTATAAGTCTAGGAGACCTGAAGTAGTACTGTAAGGAAAAAATGTTGATACATAAATAGTGTAACATCAATCAGTGAAGTCATAAAACCCACTGTGCATAATTCTAAGTCACGCATCATGTGGTTACAATTCTGGATGCCTACAATGATCAGAATTCTCTTGTGGCTATTTCCCAGCATTCTTAAATATAGACATCTAGTCCTCTGGCCACCATCAATGCAAAAATCATCAAACATAGATCTCAAAATATCGATGTTAGATGCGAATCCCTAGGCTCGATTATGGTGCATCTGACAAAGCATGATTATGTGACCCTGTATTTAAAGGCCTTTATTAATTCATACAATGTATCACAAAATAATCTTTACTTTGTTGGTATTTAAAATAAATAACAAATAGGTTGTTGGGTTTTTTTAATACTAGTTGGGATACCCGGCATTGCCTGGGTTGTAGAATGAGTCTTGTAGTCCATCTGCAGCCATCATTTACAGGACAGAAATCAGTATTCAGTAGCTTCCCAAATCACTGCAGTTTCAGAAATCAGTGCAGAACAGAAATCAGTGCAGAACAGAATCATTGCTGAGCAGAAATCTCTGCTGACCAACATTGGAGACCATGGCAGATGAAAATGTGCTTGGAGGAAATTAGTAACTGTCAGTGCAGGTGCAGTGTGACAGTTGATCCTCCGACTCACTGTTCTTCCGTTAGAGCTCTGCCTTCTCCCCACTGGTATATATCAGCCTGTGCCTTCAGATCAGTGCAGTTTTAGGCACTGGAAGACATCCTGAGCGAACTTGCTTAAACCAAAATTTCAGAGGGGGCGATTCAATAGTTTTTTATGTTACAGAAAATAATGGATGCCCAATGTTGCAATTCAATTCAATTGTTTTGAGTGCCAATAATGACCGCGCTCTTTGCAGGTAATTAGACTGGGTTTAGCAGTGTAAAATGGCTAAACCCATATAACATCCTGGTTCGGGCACCAAAACTCCCGTTTGGGTGCACAAAACCAGATTTATCACACATTTCTGCTTGCCTTCTCAGGATTTGCTCCGTTGGGCGCCCGGCACTTCCAGTCGCTGGTGAAATCAATTGAATCACCCCCAGAGACTCCACGGCCAACTTGGTAGACACCATGTAGACCTCCATGGTCCTGACGAATTTCAAACATAGCCAAAACCCTAATCCTGGACAAACTACACCACCAAATTTGGTGGAGCTTGGTAGAAAACTCTGTCCGTGCATAAAGGACAAACACTTTCTCGCTTATTATATAGCTATTACTGTACATTCGTAGAATTGCAGTATGTGTAATAGTTTGACGTAAACAACAAATCATTGTTTGAGAAAAACAATTACATTTGGAAATTACATTGCAGACTGGAAATTCACATTTTCCGTAACCTTAGCTGGGATTATGGTATTCTTATTTGTATTACATCTATCAGAAGTTCTGTAGGGTAATGAAGAAGATGCATTTACTGTACCCTCAATATACTAATGTTTTTCTATTGTATTAGGATTCACCGCTATCCAAAGCTTTTCATTTTGTGTAATGATGAGAGTTACGAATGATATTTTGATAACAATGATGCCAAGTCAATAAACCAGACATATGGGAAAGTATATTAAGGGAAGAGATCTTTTCCCATCGCTGACAGGAAACAAGGAAATAATATGAGGGCAATGCAATCTAGAACAATGTTCTTAGGGAGTCTTTGGAGCTTTGAGTCCAGTGGGACAGGTGAGATACTGGACTATGGGTTTTGGTCTGGAAACCCCCACGCTATTTTATTCACCATACCAAGATTTTTGTTAGCTCCACTGCTCCATAAATTGGGGAGTCACTATACCCTATATCAGGTTTCAACAGAGTGACTGTACCCATTTTACAGATTGATATAATTCTGGTTGCCAATAGCAACATACGCTGATTACCATCAAGGCTCTACATAGAGTTTAAAGCATCTATCTTTTTTTTCTATGATATATTGGAAACAGTATGTGTTTAGATTATTAATGTAACATTTAATTTCTTTTTTCATTCAATGTGCAATGTTTATATATGTTTTTAGAGTTGAACTGCAGTTAATTTTTTCATATGTTCAATAAAGTAATAATATATGTATAATTTTCACAGCCTATGTTTTTTATATAGTGATTAGCGCAGACACCTTATTTGTATTCTTGTTCCTTTTTTAGGGTGATTTGCAGGTATCCCTCTGGTGTCAGCAGCAAGTCTCTATATTAGACAACACCTGAGTGATTAGCGCACCGCGGTTTTTCTTTCTCTTCTAGAACAATGTCTGTCTGTGCACATTACCACTTATTACGATAAGCAATCTATAATCTATAAGCACTTCTATGTGGTGCAATCAATAATGAGTGAAGATATTGGTCACCGGGGCAAACGCAGTATTTTTATTGGGGGGGTTTCCATACATTACAGTATATATATATGGTCAAAGAAGGAGAAGAACGGTGCGCACCACAGTCAGTATAGTAAAATTCTCCTTAATTACAGCACACATAAAAAACTTGCATCTAAGTTTACAGCAATCAGCATACAGGTAACATCAATAATCGCGGGAGTTTCAGGGCCCAGGAGCAGCGCCAGCAGCTTAGACATTAGCAGCAAAGTTTGGCTCACACAGCAGTGTTTAGCAGTGATCGCATCCCGGCTCCAACTCCCTAACTCAGACCTCACTCAGATCGCGGCAACGTCACGCCGTCGTGACGTCACCAAGCCACGCCCCATATATATATATTTACACAGGGCTATTTTTATGGTAAGACACACACACACTTGTTTTGTTTTACCGTAGTAGATTGGATATGCATTGGGCAGGCACTGCCATTAGTGAACCTAGACGGTTACCTACGTGCCAGAGTTTTTAAAACCTTTAGAGCAGCCCTCAGCCACGCGCACCACACACACACCTCTGCATATAAACACTGCTGACACATAATTTTATTAAAGATGCACCACCCCAAAAAAAAAATATCCCCACAAATCACATTTCCCCCCACATTAAATAAAAGATTGCATTGTCCCCACAGAAGGCAAAACAATACATTACTCCCACATAAAAAAAACAAAAACATAACCACACTGGCTATAAATTATATTGACCCTACCTGTCCATGGCAGAGAAAGGTGCTCCCTGCACCTCAGCCGTGGAAGCGGGTACAGCGGCAGCCTGTCATGGAGGACCTCTCCCTGCGCAGCAGGGAGCACTGTGCGGGCGTGACGGCGATGCGGTGGGCGTGACCTATGATCTCACGCCGCCGCTTTTCCACTGGTCATGATGGCCAGGGAAGCAGCTGAGCCACACGGAAGAGCCCAGCGCTGCCCGGACCCAAACTAAGTTAGGAGTTTACTGCAGGCACGGGATCTCTCCACCTCTTCTCCAGCGGCACACCTGGAAACCGCTCGATAGGTGGAGGCAGATGCCGCGTTACTGACACAGCTGCCTCCTCATATCGGTCAGCTGCAGCGATGGATCGGCGAGCAGGGGGGGTTTCTAGGTACTCAGAAACCCCCCCTGCGTGCGCTAGTGGTCACTGAGTGCCTTTACCTGATCGTTTCAGCAATGGTCAGTGCATATCACGCTCAATTATCCTGCTCCAATAATGTTAATAAATGGATGTTTACAAAAACTATTGTCGCTAATTTCAGATCTGTTTCTCACTCCGCTCCAGATGAATCATTAGTAACTTGGTTTCTTGTATTCATCCAAGTGATTTTCTACCCGTTTTATGAGGTCAGTTTAATTATTAAAGATGTTTGGTGAGTTACTGTACGCTTGCTCTGTGGTGCATCTCCAAATGGAGAGAATAAAAAATGCAAGCAATTTGTAACATTTGCCTGATTTTCTGCTAAGGGTTTACAGCTCTGCAGGACTACGTCCCTAGATGTGCTAGGAAATATTAATGTTTATTTGTTAAATTAGAAACTTACACTAAACACAGGGAACATCAATAAATTGCTGAGTAAGCCACAGGGAGCATCTATGTGCCTGGCAAAGTACAACTCGCAGGATAGTTCATTATGGGAATATGTGCCTGTATAGCTGATACATGCAGTAGATGTTCTATGTTTATTCTAATACCCCTTTTACACCATCCTAAAAATCCCGGGTTGATGCACGTGAACGCGCATCAACCCAGGATTTTTGTCGATGTAGACGTATCCGACCCGGCTAGATTGCAGGGTTGAGCATGGGTCATTCCCGTGTCACCCTGCAGTGTAAATGGCGTGACCCAGGTCACGCCGCATGTCGCCTGATTGGCCGGCTTCAGTGGCGCTTGGAGATTACATCGTCTCCAAGCATCCACTGCCAGGCCAACCAGAACAGAGCATCACACCCCACCCGTCCTCCATACCGCTCTGGAGTCAGGTAAGGGGGTCACGGAGGGGGAGAGAGGATAAGAAGCACTGCTCACCTGCGCCAGGGAGCCGGGTCAGTGCTGACCCGGCTCCGGTGTGAATGGCATAGCCCGGGTCTGCGCTGCAGTGTAAAAGGGGGTCTGTCTCGAGTCTGATCCAGGTGGGAAACGTGTTCCAAATCCCGGGTCAGACCCGGGACTTTGGTGTAAAAGGGGTATAATATACAGCTTAGTCGAGGTACATCTGGACTGAGGCCCTGATTCAGAGCCGGTTGCTCTGACAGAGCACTAGCTCTGAATCAGGACCGGTCTTTTTTTTTTTAGAACGGCCTCCTGGCCGCTCGCATAGCTGTGGGTGACCACCCAAAGCTATAGCGAGCGGCCATGATGATGGTCGCGATGGTCAAGACCATCGCAACCATCGGGCTTGCGACGAGACCCTACCGCAAGCCCCAGAGAGATTTCGGCTCTAACAGAGCCGGAATCTCTCCACTGATATCACTTGTGATGTCAGTGGGGCCGGCCCCAAACGGTAGGCCTTCTCATGGCGCCTCCATTTGGGAAGCCACCCCCCGGCCCACCCACCAAAGGAGGCGTGCTGTCACTCAACATCGACAGCACGCCCCCTTTGGTGCGAGACCCGGAGCGACGGATTGCCCGTCGCTATCCTGGTCTCGCGCATGCGCACGACGGAGCCGGCTCCGTCGTGCGCTTGTGCTCTGGGCCACCATCGACCCGGTTGCTAGCGCTCAGCGCTTGCGACCGGGTCTGAATCAGGCCCTGAGTTAGCTGTATGACTTGGCTTTTAATTTATTTCATGGATCACATGCGATGTAACGATATATTGCGTCACTGCACACACTGCACGATCCATTATACAACAATATGATATATCGTTACATGCCTAATGTAAACTACACTTCAGCCCATCTGATGTGCAGCATGGTTATTAGGGTACATGCTATACGATAGTCATTCCAATGCGTGGCGGATGACAAATTATAGAGTTGTACCTAGTTTTAGTCTTGTTACTTATTTTTTTGGGCTTCTTTTTTCACTGCATCCTTTATATTATTATCACTTTTATGGAATCATATGGCACTTTATTTGTTCCTCTTATATGAAAAGTGACTGTTTATTATATTGGATGCTTCATTTATACAACCTGTTGCTGTGATATTTAATTGTGAATTGTTGCTTATGTCAGTGAATTAAAAATCCATCCTGAGTCACAGGCACACTACTACCATGCACTATCCTCATCTCTTGGCATTCCACCATCCATGTGTAACTGTGAATTCTTGACACTGTTATGCATGTGCTCCTGACTTTCCTAACAGAGAAAACCTGAGTTTCGGACACTATGCAATATGTGTGCTCCTGACACTTAACTACCTTAGTACAACACTGCTATCCATATGCAATCATAAGGTTATGACACTCTTACACTAAGTGCAATATTGAGTTCCTGACACTTTGCTATTTGTGAAAATCAGATTTTGCGGCACTCCCTACCAGTATTGTACTCGTATGTTGTTCAACGTCAGTCTAAAAAAGTAGAATTAAGTAAAACAGTCACATGTATAATGTCCACGCCTCATTAGAAAAACTTGTTGGATCGCATTAAATTATGATTAAGCTTCTTCCTTATTGTCCAAAATGTCTAAGTCTATGGGTGCTTGTACTCTGAATTACTGATAACCACAATGGTCATAGGTCAGTTCTCACAGCTCCTTAATGATAAATTCTTATCTCTGCCTAAATGGGTCCACCACGATCGATACTTCTCCTTGATTTAAATTGCTCTGTTCACACCAGAAAAACAGAACCTCATAAAAGGACAGGGACAGTACCAGGTTCGAATATGACTATAGTATAAGGAGGCAGGGGTCACAACACTATGGGCTTCATTCAGAGGCGGCCGTACGGTCTACGACCGCATGGCCGCCTCGATGTTTGTCCAGTGCGCATGCGCACGAGGGATCCGGTTCCTTCGTGCGCATGCGTGAGACCCGACAGCGCCGGTCATAGCGGGTCTCTTTCCAAAGGGGGCGAGCTGTCGATGTTAATTGACAGCTCGCCCGTTTGGAAGGCGGGCCGGGGGGGTGGCAGCCCAAATGGAGGCGTTCCCATGGGAACACCTGCCATTTGGGGGAGGCCCCACTGACATCACTAGTGATGTCAGTGGAGAACTTCCGGCTCTGACAGAGCCAGAAGCTCTCCGGGGCTTACAACAAGTGAGACCCTACCCTAGGGTCTCGTCGTAAGCCCCGATGGTCGCGATGGTCAATGACCATCGCGACCATCACCCTAGCGGTCATTAGAGCTGTGGGTGTAAACCCACAGCCTAACGACCGAAACAGAGGAGGCCGGTCAGGATGCAAGCGGCCGCCCAATTTCTGAGCGACCACTTGCATCCTCCGACCGCCTCTGAATGAGGGCCTATATGTGTTGCATAAACTTATATTACAAAGTACAAAAATACTCTTTTTATACAAGAAATATAGGGCCAGTGTCGGACTGGGGCATGAAGGGCCCACCGGGGGAATGCAATGATAGGGGCCCATACTTAGGGGTGTGGCCAGCCACCAGAGGGGGTCTGGGCCCCTTTAAATATATACATAAATATATATTAAATCTGGGCCCCCTTAATATATATATATATATATATATATATATATATATATATAGAGTAAATACTGCTAGTGAATGCATGATAATGTACCAGATTAATAACAGCAACACATTGTAGAAAATACACAATAGTCCTGTGCAGTATAATTCAAGTGCACAGTCTGGAACCTGATCCCTACAGAAGGGGGTGGGCCCTCAGGCACTGGGGCCCACCAGGGTTTTCCCCTGTGGGCCAGTCCGACCCTGTATAGGGCAGAATGTTAGAGGGTGCTAATTTATTTGAGGGTACAAACTCATGCCTTCTCACACATTTTGAAGGTACGGATTTGTCCCGCAACTCGCAAATGTAATAGGGTGCGAGTTTCACTGGCATGTGAGTGCATGCAAGTTAAACTGCAGGTAAATTTGCACCTTGTAATGCGACTTTCACACAGGGCTGTGTGAGCCTGTCCTGGTTGTGACAATACGGGAGGAAAAAGACATAAGAGTGCCTCGTATTTTCAACAGCCAGCACCAGGCTCAGTTAGCCGGTCCTGGTTGTGGAAGAATGGTGACAAAATGAGTAGGGGCCCTCTGTATTATCCACAACCAGCCCCAGGCTCTTTCTAGTGGGGGTGTAATGCAACAGCCATGGAACCCACTTCATGGGGTCCTCCGGCCAAAGTATTCATCACCCCCCAACATAAAATTGTTCCAACACCCCTTCTCACCATACAAAAGTATGGTGATGTGATTCATACACAAAGCGGGGGTGTCGCTGGAGAAGGAATAACCTTCTCCACAGTAACCCCCTGTATAAAATGATGAAGGCAGTGTGTGAAGCCCTGTTTTCAGCTAAATGAATAGGCCCGCAAAGTAACAGCTGGATCAGCAGATGATCAGCAGTATGAAGGATCAGAAAGAGTGTGTGGGGAGTGATATTGGGTTAATGGTACACAAACCAAAAGTCTCTTCATTCCCATAATTTCTAATGGTGGAACATAAACCGGAAATTATGTGCATTCACATTAAGCCACATTAAGCATTCACAGGAAGGTGGTGCTATGCCCCTTAGTAATACAGTAGGAGTGGTGATGTAGGGTACTTACTGTACGATACTCTGTAGGGCTGTATGTGACTGTTGAGTCTCAGAGGGTCCAGTCTCCTGGAACGCTGAGGAGGAAAGACGCGCCAGCATGAGTGCATGTAGGAGGTCAGAGCCCCTGCTGAGCCACGGCAGCTCCAAGAGACCTCCAGCTCTGCTGCTCTATGGATCTGAGGCAGCGCACAGATAAATCCAACATATACAGTATGCAACATGGTTTTATTACTACAGGCACATATGACAGTGAAACATTTGTGAATCTACCCCACACTGCCTCAGCTTCCACTATTACTGGTGTAAACTTCTGCTCTGCCTCACAAACTTTATCAGAAATCTACATGTGCAAATTGATACACACAGTGTCTTTGAATGTGCAATTGTGCGCAGTCAACTTGGGCAGAGTTATCCACCCTTTATTGATTCATCTGGTTTTGACCTCTGTAATAAAATACCTTGCAAAAAACAAAGATGACAATGAAAGACTCAACATAATGCACAGCACACTGATAAAGTAATACATATCATTATTTTATTAGGTATAAAAAAAACAACAACATCTATTCTTACAAGTGCAGTTTACAAACTAAGGCCCTCATTCAGAGCCACTCGCAAACAGCAGTACGCTCGTTGCGTTCCGATGTTGACTAACCGCGCCTGCGTCGGTGTAACACTGCGCATGTGCGTACAGCAGATTGCGAGTTTTTTTGGTCTCGTTCGTCAAATAGCGTACAGGAAGTGACATGTCAAATGTGATTGACAGAACAGGGCGTTTTTGGGTGTTGACGGGGGTGGAGATGGAAAAACGCAGGCGTGGCGAGGCGTTTTTGGGGCGTACATACATTAGCAGATGCGAGCGTAAAATGTGTACGGACCGACTCATACGTCACTGGATGATCCTCTTTCCCTTCAAAATGCTTGCACAGCTTAGGGTCTGGATTACTCGACCACATTGGCGATGGCCTTCTCCTCCATCCCGGCACTCCTCGATGTTGCTGCGATTAATCGCGGGTGGTCTGAATAGCAATTAGTGGTGGATTGAAAACCGGCTTGGTATGTGTTTTGAAAGTAGTTTTTTGTGTTAGCACAAAAGCGTACGCAGGTGGAAATCATAGCTGCTAATGTGATGATTACACAATCAATTTACGTACATTTGTGGTAGTTTCTTTTGGGCTCAATTTGTTGGTTAGGGCCTATTGTAACAATAATGTCATCATGTTTTTTTGGTTTTTCCCTTTTTCTTTTGGCCTGTTGAATTTGCCTCGTTATGTTAAATTTGAAACGTTCCTTAAAGAGCCCTTTTTTGGGGGGGCATGTAAAATGTGGTTCTTGCCAGTTTGTGCCTTTTGGCCCAGGATTAAATGTAATCCATTGTGACAATAATGTGAGAACACAATGTCAGTTTTTTATTATTTTTTTATTGCTCAAACAAAAAATCACAAAAAAAAAAATTTTTGGCAACGTTTTTTTGCAGGGTTCATTTCCAAAGTTACAATAATTGGGCCAACATAAAAGATTTATGAAATGTAGAACACAAAATTAAAAACAATTCACAAGAAAGGAGAGGGAAGTTTTGACCAGAAAGGAATATGAGCCAAGCACAGAAGGAGTGTGGGAAAAGTCGCCATTGCTTTCACCGTTTTTTCACCCGTTTGGCTGGGGGAGGGAGGGCGCCAGACCGGGTCCGGGATGTCATCGGGCTTGCCTGTCCAGAGGCAGATGTTGTGGCCTCTGGACTAGGCACAGGGCTAGGCACATTTGGAGGATTGGCTGATGTTGTGCCTGAGGTGGAGGATCCTGATGTTCCGGCAGGAAGGGAGGTCGGCTCCACCATGTGCTGGTGAACGAGCTGCTCCAGGGCATTGGCGATGCGGATGTTGGCCCTGGTATTTTCCGCCAGGGCCTGACCAATGGTCACATTGGCCGCAACATTTTGCTCCAGGGCCTCAGCCACCCGTAGCAGACTGGCGTCCATCCTCTGCAGAATCTCCGTATGGAAATCCGATTTGAAATTGAGTTCTGTGAGGAGGGCCACTGCCTGCGAGGGGGATTGCCCTGGACTGGCTTCTGCAGGGTCCTCAGCCGGATGTACTGGTTCATCCCCAGCAGAGCCAGCAGAAATTCGGCGGCCAAGGCTCCCCTCTGGAGCAGACTCATCCGCCTGTGTCTCTGTTAGGAAAAATGAGAAAAGACTCACATTAGAATCTACATATTGGCCCACTAACATTTCACAGTTGGTGACATCACAAGATTTATCTAGGGCAACATGAGGAGCCGCAAAGTCTGGCATGTCCGTATCCATGTTGGACACGCCAAACACCTCCACAGGCTGCACACACCCCTGTGCCAGCTCTTCTAAATCCGTCAACTCCAATGACACTGGGGTGGGACCCCCACCTGTCCCCCTTGCATGCCTAGCCCTGTCCGCGAGTTTTTGCTTTAGGCGATATTTGAAGTCGCCCCATCTGTGGGATAAAATGGAAACCATTATCCTTTTGTTTAAAATGGGGTTTGTTTTTAGGGGGGGCAAGTGTTTACTTACCGCCGTTTGACATCCCGGGCTAGACGGACATAATCACCCACCCTATTGACAGCAACGGCTACCTCTTCCCACATTCTCCACTTCTGGCTTGTACTCATATTCCTGTCTGCCTGTGGCAGGATGTCCACACACTTCTGAATCAAAACCTCCATCTCCTTTCTTGTGAAATGTGGCTGCCTCTTTTTTTTGGCAGCTTTGGCCGGAATACTGGGCCCAGCAGCCTCTTCCATGTCATCCTCCTCACCTATTTGTGTAAATATTCAGATTTCTCAAAATCACAACTTGCCCAATCTTATGTTTCAAATGAATCATTGAGACAAAATGCATGAAAGACTTACCGCCTGACTCTTGTCCATTGTTTCCCTGGTCTGTAGCCATGTCTGAGGTCCAAACAAGAAATACACCAGAATTTAAATGTGTTTTCGTGACGTATTTATACATGCGTCCTTATTTTGCAGCCGCATCATTGATTGTGCGTTCCTATGATCCCTCCTTAATTTTTGCGGGAAACAAAACACTATTTATGGCTTGGTGTGTCTCGAGTCGAGGTGGCGTTTTTGGATTGTTGGAGGTTACCTTGTTTGGAGTTTCTTGTTTGCGGATAAAGGAGTTGGCGTTTGGAGTTTATTTTGTTTGCTAGATTTGCGTTTTTATTTTCCGTTCGCTTTTTTTGTTTATTTTTTTTTTGCCTCGTTTCTTGATTTGGTAAGTTTTGTGAAGTCTAACTTTGGTTCAATTGGTGTCTCCTTCTGTTTCTTCTTGTTTTTAATTTTTGGATCCATAATTTCATCTCTTTTAGCTTTTTTTTATTTCGGACCGAAAGACCTTTTGATTTGGAATCTTATATATTTGCTCTTGGTAAGTCCATATTTTATCTTGTATTTGCGAACTAATTAGCGCATTTTTCTCTGTTTGTATAGTGATTTGTATTTGCAAACTAATTAGCGCATTTTTCTCTGTTTGTATAGTGACTTGTATTGGCGAAATAATTAGCGCATTTTTCTATGTTTTTTTTTTTCCTTTATATTTGCGAACAAATTAGCGCATTTTTCTCTGTTTGTATAGTGACTTGTATAGGCGAAATAATTAGCGCATTTTTAAATGCTTATTAATCCTGTAAAATTGTTTGTGGTTGCCCTTTCGCATTTTTGCCTTACATTTCAACCCATTTTGATGTACTGTGTGCAATGTCGTTTTGCTCTTTGGCCAAATGTGTGTTTCGCCTATTTTATGTTTTGTCTAGCACAAAATTTAGAAACATAAATGCACAGACTAAACTTTTACAAATTAATATTGGGATTATTTTCAGTTTGGACGTATCATGACAATACCCCGGCATGTAAGCAGCAATGGATGCTATCATCAAGCTAAGTTGTTCTTAATTTTCTTTTGGGGTGGGTCCAAAGCCTTACATTCAAATCTTGCCATTTCAGGTTGATCTTGGGCGGATTGTTCTGGTCATGCTCCCGGAAGCCGACCAACCTCAATCTCGTCCCAGGCGTAGGCATCGTAGGCGTGCAAGGCCCCAGATATTTCGAACACGTGTCACCCTTTTTGGAATGCCTGATGATGAGGTTTTAAGACGCTACCATCTTCCTCCCAAAATCATCATAGACACTCTCTCATTAATAGAGAGTGATCTTGAGCGGAAAATTGACAGTCCAACAGCAATACCACCACTTACGCAATTTATGGCGGTGTTACATTTCTGTGCCTCAGGATCGTTTCAAACAACGGTGGGAATAGTGGCGGGCATCTCACAATCCTCCTTTTCAAGGATCCTGAGGGCAGTGATGGAGGCACTTTTCAAGCACCTCCATCATTTTATTAAAATGCCTTTGGATATGGGTGCCCTTAGTGTGGCCAAGGCCAATTTTTACCAAATAGCTGACTTCCCACACATCATAGGGGTTGTGGATGGTACTCACATACCACTTCAGCCTCCAGCACGGCTGGAGGCAATATTTCGCAACCGTAAACACTATCACTCCCTGAATGTAATGGTGGTATGTGATGCCTCCCTCCAGATCCTGTCCCTGAATGCAAAATTACCAGGAAGTGCACATGACTCCGTCATCCGGCAATCAGGGATATGGCACAAATTAAACAACCTACAAGCTGGTGATGCGTGGCTTCTGGGTAAGTGGAGACCTTTAGTACATAACAATGTTAAGCTTGATACACAGTGATCCTGATGTTGTCTATTCTTTTTCACAGGAGACAGTGGATACCCTTGCATGCCCTGGCTGCTCACTCCTTATTTGGCTCCCACACCAGGCCCACAAAGTGTGTTTAATACCGCACTTACAGCCACCAGGCAAGTGGTGGAGCACTGTATCGGCCTTTCAAAAGGCCGATTCAGATGCCTCCACCGCTCTGGTGGCGAGCTCATGTATTTGCCGGATATGGTTTCGAAAATTGTGGTCCTGTGTGGGATCTTTCACAACATCGCCATAAGGAGTGGTGTTCCAATGCAGCCAGAGGATGCCTTACCTGAGGATGGCCCCCCCGAGGTTGGTCGGAGGTCAGTATGTGGGGGGGCCATACGCGATGATGTGGTGGCCCGATATTTTAGGTAATTATTGACCAAACAACAGTGTGTATACCCAATGTGTTACGGTTTTTTGGCGTTCATCTTTTTTGATACTAATTCTTGCACCATCTTCTGTTTGTTTGCATAATCTTTGGCACTCCCACGATGACTACTTCCTGCTACCCTTCAAAAAACCTTTATGTGAAAACTTCTGGAATATATTATGACACCCATATTGCAACGCCATATTTTTGAAATCATGTGGGCATGGACCTTCGTCAACCAGTTCTTGATTTGTTGTGTGTTTGTTTCCTGTTTTTGGTATGTGGTGTATTTCTGATTATCACTGTGTGTTTTGTTTGTGAGTGACCACTTTGTATTTTGATTTCTGTTGTGAATAAATATTTGGAGAGTGTAATTTGTTTCATTTTTGGGCACGTTAGAAGCAAGTGTAAACAAACTCCCAAACGTTAATTTTACCTAAGGGGTAACCCAGTAATGAAGCAATTGGAACTAAAATGTAATATGTTTTCGGGGTACTAACCAACACACCAAGGAATCCTGTACAATCAGTTGCCTTCGTAAGATTGTCCTAAGCAGATTGGCCACCAAATAGGAACCTGAAAAATGTTGTAAACTATCATGTTGTCCACCCCAAAAAAGGAAAATGACATTGGTACTGGGAGGGGTTTCTTGTGCCTGTTTGCATTCAAAATACAACACACAATCTGTAGTGAGATTCTGTGGCAATCCTAGCTTGAAGAGTCTACTTATGTCAGTGTAAAGAATCTTGGATTTACTAAAAACGCATGAGACCGAGCTTGACTTAAAACTTATTTATTAGGAAACAATTAGAAAAAAAAAAAAAAAAACTAATTCCTAAGGAGGACCAACAGATGGTCAAGGCCCTGCAGAAGCCCGGTGACCTGCTCCCGCATACGGGCCACACTCTGACAGATTTCTGCCCGACGCCTCTGTTCCTCTGTGGGTGACAAAAGTTTGGGGATTAATAAATCTATAATGAAGCAACATTCTAAAAAAACACAAAACAAGCAAACCAAAACTTAAAAGCTTGTGGCCAAAAAAAACATTACACGGATAAAACCCAGCACCCCAAAATGTCCTAGGCCAAAAATACAAGGGCCCTAAAAAAATGCACACAGGTGTGATATGTGTATGGTGAAATCAGCAGGAACAGGTAAAGACAACCCCCAAAAATACCCTAAGGCAACAGAAAGCCAACAAAAATGGGGACGACACATGATTACATACAAACAGTTTGTGGTGCCCAAAATAAAATTAAAAAACATACCGTTTGGCAAAACGCCAGAGCCAGAAGCCACTCCCTGGACCACCTCGGAGGGGGCTACATTCCCCAAACCTAGGGGCAGGGTGTTTGAAGAATTCTGGGAGGGAGTATTTGGAGGAGGGACGGATGGAGGAGAGGGGGAATTGGGCTGGAGGGGAAGTAGACCTGAAATCTCGGCCACAGGGTCTGGGGAGGAGGGGGTAATTGAGGAATTGGGGGTTGGAGAGAGGGTCCGGGACCGGCGTCTTGTCTGGCGATGACGCCGTAGTCTTTGCTGTGCCCCTAAAAAATGAAAAAAATATTGTGGTTAGTTTCAACAGGAATCCAAAATAAAATAAAAAAAAATAAAAAAAAGTACAATGACTAAATAGGACAGACATGAAAACATGCACATGCAGATATGACTACAATGACTAAATAGGACAGACATGAAAACATGCACATGCAGATATGACTACAATGACTAAATAGGACAGACATGAAAACATGCACATGCAGATATGACTACAATGACTAAATAGGACCGACATGAAAACATGCACACGCAGTTAGGGCCCACAAGATAAACTTGAAAACCACAGTCCATAAAACTTACTTTCCGCGATCTGCATGCGAAAGCATGCCAGCAAGCGGGGCTTACGCCGGTGCAGGTCCGACCACCTGCGCTCCAGCTGGCCAATATGTCGGCGTGAGCCGAAGGAGCGCAGGCGGCGACGTACCTCCGCATATGCGGAACGCTTTCGGCTATTTGAGATGGGTGGAGGCTGACTGGTGATCCGCCTGTCCATCACCTCCGTCAGCACCAGCAGTTCACGCCTGGTGAATGCGGCGGATCTCATGATGGCAATGGTGTTTTTTTAGAAAAATTATTTTAATAAAGCACCCAAAACAAATTTGATTGGCTAATGTATATGGGAAATTAACAGGACAAATTCTATTGGTTAGTGTATGAGTCATGTGTTCGACAGGGCCACAAATCTCTTGAGAGTTATGATAGGCTTGATGCAGTGACATGCGTAAGCAAATTTCAATAAAGAAATGAACCACAGAAAATTTGTGGGGATACAAACAAATAGAACAATTGTTTAATTGGGGCTAACATGTCTTTTGAACAATTAAAAGCGAAGGTTTCAGCCGTACGTATTCTGCGAGTAAACACAAACACGGACAAGATTAAAGTTTATTGCATTGTGTTGAAAAAAAAAAAACAATTAAGCTAATTGATACATTGATTGGCATGATACGATTGAGGGAGGTAGGCAGAAAAAACGAGCAGGTAATCGGAATCTGACAGGCCCACTTCCGGTTTGTACTTGTGCGTGCGTTCCCTTCAAGCCATTTCGGGGATGTACGCTCGCTATTTGGCACGCTCGTTAGTTAGAGGAGGGGTCGGCTGAGTTTGGGGCGGATTTTTAGCTGCGTACGAAAATACGAGCGAGTGCTTGAATTTAAATATTTTTTTACGTACGCCAAACGTACGTACGCCCAATTGCGAGTGGGTCTGAATCAGGGCCTAAGAGTTTATTTACTAAGCCTTGGATGGAGATAAAGTGGACGGAGATAAAGTACCAATCAATCAGCTCCTAACTGTCATTTTTGAAACACAGCCTGTGACATGGCAGTTAAATAGACGCCTAATTTAAAATCCAATGACTCCATTACACTAAAAGAATAGACATGTACAGTACACATACAGTATATTAGAGGTGTGCAGTACGGACACACCTGAACTTTGGGGTTCTGAGCAGTGGCGTCACAAGGGAGGTGCAGACCCCCCTCTCACTGACAGGAGCCGGGTGCTGCACTGTAGCATTAAGGGCAGCACTCGGCTCCTGTCACTGAGGAAGCCAGCCAGCAATCCACACAGGGACCTTCTGCACCCCCCCTCCCCCCCCCCCAAGTAATAGGCACGGGGGTTCGGGCCACGTGACCACACCCCATTCATGTGTGACCCCTGCCTTGTAGCCACACACCATTTTCGGTGGCGCACAGCGTCCCTCCCCACACTGGGTGACACCGCAGGGAGGAACGCCACTGGTTCAGAGTAGAACCGAGTCCTGGCAGGGGTCGGCTGTACGTTCAGAACTGGGATTTAAAAAACGACAATCTTGGGTTTTGGATTGCATGTAAACAGGCCCAAACGACATGATTTTAGCTGTTTTTATCAATTTTAAAGAAATCAAAAACCAACACTGAATTCGAACTAAAACACTTGATGGTGAATTTGCCAAAACGGTGGTTTTGCCACAACCAAAACACAGGGGTCTGCGCACATCTCTACTATATATATATATTAGGGGTGTGCTTCGGCCACTTTTCGTGTTTTGTGTTTTGGTTTTGGATCTGGATCTTTCTTCGTGTTTTGGATCTGGATTGGTTTTGCCAAAACCACCCTTCCGTGTTTTGGGTTCTGGGTTTTGTGTTTTGGATCTGTATTTTTTTTTAAAAAAGCATAAAAACAGCTAAAATCACAGAATTTGTAGGTTTTTCTGCTCCTATGCTATTATTAACCTCAATAACCTTAATTTCCACTCATTTCCAGTCTATTCTGAACACCTCACACCTCACAATAGTGTTTTTATGTCCAAAACGTTGCACCGAGGTAGCTGGATGACTATGCTAAGCGACACGAGTGGGCGGCACAAACACGTGACCCATCTAGGCGTGAAACTGCAGTGGCAGACAGGATGGCAGTTTGAAAAACTAGGCCCCAAACTGTACATAATGCAAAGAAAAAAAAGAGGTGCAAGATGGAATTGTCCTTGGGCCCTCCCACCCACCCTTATGTTGTATAAACAGGACATGCACACTTTAACAAACCAATCATTTCAGCGCCAGGGTCTGCCACACAACTGTGGCTGAAATGATTGGTTCGTTTGGGCCCCCACAAAACAAGCTGGCAATTAATGTGTCCCTGCACAAACTGGCTCTATGGAGGCAAGATGTCATCCTCATCCTCCTCATCCACCGATTCCTCACCCTCTTCAGTGTGTACATCCTCATCCTCACAAAGTATTAACTCGTCCCCACTTGAATCCACCACCACAGGTCCCTCTGTACCTTCTGGAGGCTGGTCTCCCTGGAAGAGCTGATAATTCATTTTGATGAACATCATCTTCTCCACATTCTGTGGAAGCAACCTCCTACGCCTTTCGCTGACAAGGTTCCCGGCTGCACTAAACACTCTTTCGGAGTACACACTGGAGGGGGGGCAACTCAGGTAAAATAGAGCCAGTTTGTACAGGAGCCTCCAAATTGCCTCTTTTTCCTGCCAGTACAGGTATGGACTGTCTGCCATGCCTACTTGGATGCTGTCACCGATGTAATCCTCCACCATTCTGTCAATGGTGACAGTATCATATGCAGTGACAGTAGACATGTCAGAAATTGTTGCCAGGTCCTTCAGTCCGGACCAGATGTCCAAACTTGGTCCTGCCTGCCCTGCATCACCGCCAGCGGGTTGCTTAGGATACCTAAGTTTTTTCCTGGCAGCCCCAGTTGCAGGAGAAAATGAAGAAGGAGCCGTTGACGTGTCACGTTCCGCTTCAGCTGACAGTGTGTTCACCAGCAGGTCTTTGCACCTCTGCAGGCTTGTGTCGGCCGGAAAGAGAGACACCACATAGGCTTTAAACCTAGGATCGAGCACGGTGGCCAAAACGTAGTGGTCTGATTTCAACAGATTGACCACCCTGGAATCCTGGCAAAGCGAATGAAGGGCTTCATCCACAAGTCCCACATGCCGAGCGGAATCGCTCCGTCTTAGCTCCTCCTTCACTTTCTCCAGCTGCTTCTGCAAAAGCCTGATGAGGGGAATGACCTGACTCAAGCTGGCAGTGTCTGAACTGACTTCACGTGTGGCAAGTTCGAAGGGCTGGAGAACCTTGCACAACACGGAAATCATTCTCCACTGCGCTTGAGTCAGGTGCATACCCCCTCCTTTGCCTATGTCATAGGTGGATGTATAGGCTTGTATGGCCTTTTGCTGCTCCTCCATCCTCTGAAGCATATAGAGGGTTGAGTTCCACCGCGTCACAACCTCTTGCTTCAGGTGATGGCGGGGCAGGTTCAAGAGTGTTTGCTGGCGCTCCAGTCTTCGGCACGCAGTCACTGAATGGCGAAAGTGGCCAGAAATTTTTCGGGCCACCCAAAGCGTCTCCTGCACGCCCCTGTCGCTTTTCAGAAAATTCTGCACCACCAAGTTTATTGTGTGAGCAAAACATGGGACGTGCTGGAATTTGCCCAGATGTAATGCCCGCACAATATTGCTGGCGTTGTTAGATATCACAAATCCCCAGGAGAGTCTAAGTGGGGTAAGCCACTGGGCGATGATTTCCCTCAGTTTCTCTAAGAGGTTGTCGGCGGTGTGCCTCTTACTGAAACCGGTGATACACAGCGTAGCCTGCCTTGTAACGAGCTGGCATTTCTGAGATGCTGCTACTGGTGACGCTGCTGCTGTTGCTGCGTAAGGTGATACATCTACCCAGTGGGCTGTCACAGTCATATAGTCCTTAGTCTGCCCTGTTCCACTTGTCCACATGTCCGTGGTTAAGTGGACATTGTGTACAACGGCATTTTTCAGGACACTGAGGACACTTTTTCTGACGTTTCTGTACAGTCTCGGTATCGCCTGCCTAGTGAAGTGGAATCTAGACGGGATTTGGAACCGGGGACACACTACCTCCATCAATTGTCTAAATCCCACTGCACTAATGGCGGATACCGGACGCACGTCTAACACCAACATAGCAGTCAAGGCCTCAGTTATACGTTTTGCTTCAGGATGACTGCTGTCGTACTTCATCCTCCTCGCTAAGGACTGTTGGAGGGTCAATTGTTTAGTAAAAGTAGTGGTGTTCCTACTTCCTCTCTGGGATGATGAACGACTCCCAGCAGCAGCAACAGCAGCAGCGGCAGCAGTAGGTGTAGCAATGCAGGATCCTCCAGAGGAATCCCGGATAGGAGAGTCAGTCATGCCAGTGACATGGCCTGCAGGACTATTTCCGATCCTGACTAAGGAGGAAATTGACGAGGAGGGAGTTGACGGTGTGGTTTGCAGGCGCTTGGATACAACAGGACAACGGGATTTAGGTGTCCCTGGACTGCTTACGGTCTTAGCCAAAGTTTCTGAACTTGACAGTAACTTTTTATGAACGCGCTGCAGGTGCCGTATAAGGGAGGATGTTCCTAGGTGGTTGACGTCCCTACCCCTACTTATTTCACCTTTACATATGGTACATATGGCAAGACAGTTGTTGTCCGGATTTGGATAGAAATATTGCCAGACCAGAGGTGGAATGTTTGGTCTTCTGCCCAGGCATGACCGTGATGGGCTTTTTCATCCCACGGACAACAACTGTCTCCCCCGGAGCCTGATTTAAACAAACCACATCACCATCAGAATCCTCCTCGCCAACTTCCTCCTCAGCGCCAGCTACACCAGTATCCTCATCCTGTTGTACTTCAACAGTGACATCTTCAATTTGCATATCAGCAAGTGGACTGTGGGTGCTCCTTTCAGCACTTGCAGGGGGCGTGCAAATGGTGGAAAGAGCCACCTCTTCCCGTCCAGTGCTGGGAAGGTCAGGCATCGCAACCACCACCACACTTGGACTCTCCTTGGGGATTTGTGATATCTTCTTAGAAAGCACAGTTCTTCGCTGTGCTTTTGCCAGCTTAACTCTTTTGATTTTTTTAGTGGGAGGAGGGCTTCCATCGTCATGTGAAGCTGAACCACTAGTCATGAACATACTAGGGATCGACCTTAGCCGTTCCTTGCCACTCCGTGTCGTAAATGGCATATTGGCAAGTTTACGTTTCTCTTCAGCTGATTTAAATGTCTTTTTCAAGGTCATTTTCCTGAACTTTGCCATTTGGGATTGTATGTGCCCTCTACTATGACATTGGGCATCGGCCTTGGCAGACGACGTTGATGGCATGTTATCGTCTATGTCATGACTAGTGGCAGCAGCTTCAGCACTAGGAGGAAGTGGTTCTTGATCTTTCTCAATTTTATTTTTATCGGAGAAAGATCGGTCCTCCATTTATGTTATATCGATTTGATATATACGTGCGGCTAAACACAGAAAATAATTTTTTTTTGGTTTGGACTGGAGTGTACATTCGGGGGTTACAGCACCCTTTAACGGTCAAGCCAGCCGGCCCTTTACTTATGACACAGGTGCACGCTTGGCACTACTTTGTTGATGCACGTGCGGCTACTGCGCACACAATTCACAAACACAGAAAATAATTTTTTTTTGGTTTGGACTGGAGTGTACTTTCGGGGGTTACAGCACCCTTAACGGTCAAGCCAGCCGGCCCTTTACTTATGACACAGGCGCACGCTTGGCACTACTTTGTTGATGCACGTGCGGCTACTGCGCACACAATTCACAAACACAGAAAATAATTTTTTTTTTGGTTTGGACTGGAGTGTACTTTCGGGGGTTACAGCACCCTTAACGGTCAAGCCAGCCGGCCCTTTACTTATGACACAGGCGCACGCTTGGCACTACTTTGTTGATGCACGTGCGGCTACTGCGCACACAATTCACAAACACAGAAAATAATTTTTTTTTTGGTTTGGACTGGAGTGTACTTTGGGGGTTACAGCACCCTTTAACGGTCAAGCCAGCCGGCCCTTTACTTATGACACAGGCGCACGCTTGGCACTACTTTGTTGATGCACGTGCGGCTACTGCGCACACAATTCACAAACACAGAAAATAATTTTTTTTTGGTTTGGACTGGAGTGTACTTTCGGGGGTTACAGCACCCTTTAACGGTTAAGCCAGCCGGCCCTTTACTTATGACACAGGCGCACGCTTGGCACTACTTTGTTGATGCACGTGCGGCTACTGCGCACACAATTCACAAACACAGAAAATAATTTTTTTTGGGTTTGGACTGGAGTGTACTTTCGGGGGTTACAGCACCCTTTAACGGTCAAGCCAGCCGGCCCTTTACTTATGACACAGGCGCACGCTTGGCACTACTTTGTTGATGCACGTGCGGCTACTGCGCACACAATTCACAAACACAGAAAATAATTTTTTTTTGGTTTGGACTGGAGTGTACTTTCGGGGGTTACAGCACCCTTTAATGGTCAAGCCAGCCGGCCCTTTACTTATGACACAGGCGCACGCTTGGCACTACTTTGTTGATGCACGTGCGGCTACTGCGCACACAATTCACAAACACAGAAAATAATTTTTTTTTTGGTTTGGACTGGAGTGTACTTTGGGGGTTACAGCACCCTTTAACGGTCAAGCCAGCCGGCCCTTTACTTATGACACAGGCGCACGCTTGGCACTACTTTGTTGATGCACGTGCGGCTACTGCGCACACAATTCACAAACACAGAAAATAATTTTTTTTTTGGTTTGGACTGGAGTGTACTTTCGGGGGTTACAGCACCCTTTAACGGTCAAGCCAGCCGGCCCTTTACTTATGACACAGGCGCACGCTTGGCACTACTTTGTTGATGCACGTGCGGCTACTGCGCACACAATTCACAAACACAGAAAATAATTTTTTTTTTGGTTTGGACTGGAGTGTACTTTGGGGGTTACAGCACCCTTTAACGGTCAAGCCAGCCGGCCCTTTACTTATGACACAGGCGCACGCTTGGCACTACTTTGTTGATGCACGTGCGGCTACTGCGCACACAATTCACAAACACAGAAAATAATTTTTTTTTTGGTTTGGACTGGAGTGTACTTTCGGGGGTTACAGCACCCTTAACGGTCAAGCCAGCCGGCCCTTTACTTATGACACAGGTGCACGCTTGGCACTACTTTGTTGATGCACGTGCGGCTACTGCGCACACAATTCACAAACACAGAAAATAATTTTTTTTTTGGTTTGGACTGGAGTGTACTTTCGGGGGTTACAGCACCCTTAACGGTCAAGCCAGCCGGCCCTTTACTTATGACACAGGCGCACGCTTGGCACTACTTTGTTGATGCACGTGCGGCTACTGCGCACACAATTCACAAACACAGAAAATAATTTTCTTTTTGGTTTGGACTGGAGTGTACTTTCGGGGGTTACAGCACCCTTAACGGTCAAGCCAGCCGGCCCTTTACTTATGACACAGGCGCACGCTTGGCACTACTTTGTTGATGCACGTGCGGCTACTGCGCACACAATTCACAAACACAGAAAATAATTTTTTTTTGGTTTGGACTGGAGTGTACTTTCGGGGGTTACAGCACCCTTTAACGGTCAAGCCAGCCGGCCCTTTACTTATGACACAGGCGCACGCTTGGCACTACTTTGTTGATGCACGTGCGGCTACTGCGCACACAATTCACAAACACAGAAAATATATTATTTTTTTAGCACTTGGGGGGAGCACCCCTGATGGACAGAGCACCCCCTGGACAACACTACAGCACTCCTTTAGGACTGGGACACTGCACAGGACTTTGGAGTGGACACAGCCCCTATGGAGAACTGACTGCACAACACAGTCCAGCCAGCCCCTATGGACTTTGAAGTAGTGGACACAGCCCCTATTAACAACAGCAGCACAGCACAACACAGCCAGCCCCTATGGACTTTGAAGTAGTGGACAACAGCAGCACTACACTACACTACACTACACTACACTACACAGCCCTAACTCCCACCCTCCCTCTTCACTGTCCACAGCCGAGTGAGAAAATGGCGCCGACGCGGGTACCTTATATAGGATCCAAAACCCGCGACACTCGGAAGGCGGGATGATGACGTTTTGCCTCGATTTCAGATCCGAGTCAGGCGGGAAAAGTCGAGCCTGACTCGGATCGGACTCGGATCGGGGGGGCTCGGATTTCAGAAATCCGAACCCGCTCACCCCTAATATATATATATTTATATATATATATATATATATATATATATATATACCCTGCCCAAATAACAAAATATATGACAAAAGACTACTGTAAGTCCTGTTAAAAAATAACACATTTAATAATCCAAGATAAATCTCTGCAGACATATCACATATCCTATTGCGCAAATAAGACAACTAAGAAAAATTCTCAGACAACCTTTAAAAGAAATATAATTTTCATGTTTAGATGGCAGTGAAAACCCTGTGTGTCTGAAAGTAATGAATTAAACCAGCCACGATACATATGGGTATACAGAGGCAAAAGCATGTAATTGATCTTGTATAGCAGCATCTTAAAAATCTAAACAAGACGTGAATAGTGTGCTGATTATATGCGAAGAGATAAAAGTGAGTCATGTAAGAAAATAAATAAGATGAATTGACTTTATGACAAGTGAAATTAAATCAACAAGTGCAGAAATAGGAAAATTACCACAAGCCTGGTCCCTAAACTACTGCTGCACATAAATATGAAGCTGCTACACAAATCTGAGCTGAGAACATAAATTTTATATAATGAACTCTCACCACAAAATGGCAAAAAAACTGAGACAGTTGTGTCGATATTCAGAGGTATAATTACCACCATAGCATGACATGTGACTGTGATGAGAGTTGGCGGTGAGGGTGACCCAGCTAGGGTGACCCAGCTATACTGCTCCTGAGTCGCCCCCTCCAGATATTTATTTTCTTGGCTATGAGACACTTGTAATCATTTGTTATACTCCTGCTTAGGTTCCAAACAGAGAATAAATGCAGTGATGGAGAAGGGAGGTATTCAGGTGGGTTGGGTACGGGATACCGGAGGAAAGAATCCTGACATCGGCATCCCATTTTAAATACATGGAACTAAATGCCCATATTCACCCATATGCAGTGCTATATACATCTCTGCTGTCGGATTGTCCTTATCCATACGCTTGGATTCATAGACGTCATCATTATCACTGCACATGTGATCAGATCTATCTTTAATGCAAAAATATAAATCTAAAAACTGGTGTATTTTACTCACACACATGCCCTCACTGAACCTAGCTCCATTATTACCCAGTTATGCCCGTTCAGCCACACGTGTAGAGGTGACTGAATTATGTATGACTCTGCATCACCTGTATTTGTGTGGAATCGGTATGAGACCTAAGTCCGGTGGTTCAAAACCCGGCGCCGGAAGACCAGCACTAGAAGATACCAACAGGGTAAGTATTTCTACTATCCTTAACCCTCACCCCCCTAACCCTAACCCTCCTATAAGGGTGCCTTACCCTAACCTCCCACCATAGTGCCTAACCCTAACCTCCCCTGTAAGTGCCTAAACCTAACCCCCCCTCCCCGCACCCTAAACCTAACTCTCCCGGGGGGTGCATAACCCTAACCTACCCCCAGGATGCCTAACCCTAACCCCCCCTTCCCCTAGCCTGAACCTAACACTAAGTCCCCCCCAGGAGCCTGTAACTTACCCCTCCCCCCACCACAGCTGTCCGCACCCGCTGCCCGACTTACATTCATTCGGTATGCCGGGCGTCGGGATCCCGACAAGGCATAATGATAGACATCGGAATTTCGATGCCTATCTTTTAGGGGTGTGCACCGGCCACTTTTAGTTTTTTGTGCTTTACTTTTGGATCTGGATCTTTCTTCGTGTTTTGGATCTGGATTGGTTTTGCCATAACCACCCTTCTGTGCTTTGGGTAGAGATGTGCGCCGACCCCCGGGGATCTGGATCTCCCCTGGTTTTGAATCTGAATCTAGTTTGGGTTTTTTTTCTCCGTGTTTGGTTTTCGTGTTTTGGTTTTGTTTTGTTTTCTTAAAAAATCATAAAAACAGCTAAAACCACATAATTTGGGCCTATTTTTGTTCCTGCAGTATTATTAACTTTAATAACAATGATTTTCAGGCATTTCTAGGCAAGTTTAACCACCTCACAGCTCACAATATTGATTTCACTATTTTTCACCAATACAGGCCAAAGGCTGCAGCAAGCTGGCTGGCTAAAGTAAGTAACAGAGCAGCAGCACAAATGCACGGCAGTTTAAAAAAATATAGGACATCTATGAAACATACATGCCTACCCTCCCGGTTTTGCGGGAGGCTCCCGATTTTTCGGGTAACCCCCCGCACCCCCGGAAGGGTAGGCATTTCTCCCACATTCTGCCCACTTCCTAGTGAAGTGGGCAGAATTAGGAGAATACCCGCGGCAATCGCGGGTCTCCGTGAAGGGGGCGGGGCTTAAGCTGTGATTCTGCATGAATCACAGCATTTGGCCCCGCCCCCTATGTAAATTGTGCCCAATCGCGGCAATTTTACCGCTAGGGGGCGGGGCTTAATGACGCAAATCGTCAAGCACCGCCCCCGTCAACCCCCTCCTGCTTCTCTTACCCGGGCTTCTCCCGGGAAGAGAACATTAAAGGTAGGCAACCCTGCTATGAAACATTGCCACACAGCAGTGGCAGACAGGATGGCAGTTTAATAAACTATAATAATGTCAGTTGGCAATGCCCCAAATTGTGCCAAATGTAAAGGAAAGAGGTGCAAGATGGAATTGTCCCTCCCACCCACTCTTATGTGGGATATTAAAAAGAACATGCACAGTTTAACAAACCAAGCACTTTAGCCACTAGGGATGACACTTTCGTGGCTGAACTCCTTGGTTTGTTTGGGCCCCACAAAACATGTTTTGGAAGGATTACCTGTAATTATTAAGGAGGAGGTTGATGATGAGAGTGTTGGTGGTGGAGATTGCATGTTATGGTCCAAACTGCAGGTAGCTGATACTGGACTGCTTGTTATTAATTTACAAATTATAATTTTGTTAAACAAATTGCATGAACGTAACAGGGAGGAGGTGCCTAGATGGTTAACGTCCCTTCCTCTGCTAACTTTGGCTTTACAAATGGAACAGATGCCTTCACAACTGTTGTCAGAAATTAGATTAAAATAATTCCACACCCAAGACGTTGCTTTTCTGGCTTTCTTTTTATCATTAGCAAGAACTGCTGCCACTGGTGGCTGATTTACGCAAACCACATCTTTATCATCAACATCCACATTAGCGTCAGATAGGACACTAATTTCCCCCTCATCCTCCTTTTGCACTTCCTCCAGACTATCATCCTCATTTTTTATTATTTCACCATCTAATTCTAGCACAGCCGTCATGGCGTCAGTGATCTGCTGTGAAACTGGGTGACAGCTGTTATACTTACTTCCTCTATCAAAGGACTGTTTAATAGTCAATTGTTTTTTAAATTACTTCCGAACACGAATGAGGATGTAGATGATGATGCAGGTGTTGGTGTTGGAGATCGAAGGCGCTTGGATCTCACAGAGAGGGAGCAGGTAGGTGACACTGGACTTGTTACATTTTGAGTTTTGGAACTTGGCGACATACACTTTATACACTTTGATACTGTATTTGATGAATCCGCTCCAAGTGATATAACAAGGAGGAGGTTCCTAGGTGGTTTAGGTCCCTCCCTCTACTCACTCTTGCTTGGCAATGGTTACATAAGGCGTGATAACTGTTGTCCGGATTGGGGTGGAAATAATTCCACACGTGAGAAGTGGATATTTTTTGTCTTTTGCCCCGGCATGACAACAATGGGCTTTGGCTTTTTCAATCCATGGGTAACAGCTGTTGCCTTACTTACACAATGGACATCCTCTGCATCAATTTCCTCATCGCCAACATCTTCATCATCCACATCCTCATCATCCTTAATGCCTTCAACTACCAAAATATCCTCCTCCATGTGCAATTCCACAGAAGCATCCTCACTGACTACGTCTGCAAGATGTTGACTGCCCTTCCCCACATTTACAGAGGGCACACAAATGTTGGAACTTGGAGGATCCTCCAGTACACTAGTATTTATGTCGGGTTCACACATGGCAACCGTGGACACACTTGCACTCTCCTCGTGGATTTGTGAAATTGATTTCTCAGGGCACACAGTTGGTTTTTCCGGAGCTGTTTTAACAACTTTCACATTTTTAATTGGACCACCACCACTACTACTACAAGCAGAAGGGCTATCAGCAGTCTTTATAAAGAAAGGCCAAGGCCTTATCCTTTCCTTTCAACTTCGTGTAGTGAATGACATATTGCCTATTTTTTGTTTATCTAAAGACAAATATCCTTTCAATTTTTTTTTCTTAATTTCAGTAAAACCTGCTTTACCATATTGATGGCGTGACTTAAGCCCTGGGGCATGGGCCTTCCTAGAGGCCGAGGAAGTTGACGGCCTTGCACTGCTGGTGGCAGCTACAACATGTGGTTCTTGGCCTTGCTCTCCAGTAATGTGACAGCCCTCCATATTTTTTCTGCAGTCTAGAAGCAGTGTCACAATCACCAATAGTGTAGCCAAGGTGCAGTTACAAAATTCACACACGTGCAGTCATGCGCACACACAAATATTATAAAAAAAAGACAAATGATGATTTTAATTTTTTTGTCAGCTCCAGAAGAACTTGGCCCCAGAGTAACGATTGATCATGACTGGAGTCGGACAGCACAAGGTTGCCACTTGCGTTGCTGGCTGGATCTTGTGCACTACTGCGGTTAAGGCGAAAACCCACCCACACAAACAAGAAAAAAATATGACACTTTTATTGTTTTTTTTTTCTTTTAGAATGACTGTAGTCGGGCAGCACAAGGTTGCAACGTGCATTGCTGGCTGGCTCTTCTGCGCTACTGTGGTTAAGCCTAAAATGCATGTATACACAGAAAAATATGAAAAGACACTTTTTTTGATTTTTTTTTTTACTTTTTTTTTTTTTTTTTTTTTGTAGTCCTGAACTTGGGCCCGGAGATGGACACAGCACAAACCCAGGACACAGCAGACAGCCCAGATGGATCAGCAGACAGCACAGTGACAGTGACACCACCGTGACCAGAGACCACAATGGATCAGCACAGACAGCACAGTGATAGTGACAGCACCGTGACCAGAGACCAGAATGGATCAGCTCCAACCCAGGACACAGCAGATAGTACCAGCTCTTCTCCCAGCCCTACACTACCCACCCTCCCTGTTCAGTCTCCACAACAGAGTGAAATGGCATCTGTCGCGTGGTCCATAGAAACTACTTTGATCATAGAGACAAAAGCTTGCGAACCGTGAGATTTCCGTCTCTATGGTTTTGCCTCGGTTTTCGAGAACCGAGTAAGGTGGGAACCTCCGAGCCTGCCTGGATCTGACTTGGATATGCTAAATTCGGATGGGTTCGGTTCTCTGGAAACGAACCCGCTCATCTCTAGTTTTGGGTTCTGGGTTTTGTGTTTTGGATCTGTATTTTTTGGGAAAAAAGCATAAAAACAGCTAAAATCACAAAATTTGTTTTTTTTTTGTTCGCACGCTATTATTAACCTCAATAACATTCATTTAAACTCATTTACAGTCTATTCTGAACACCACACACCTCACAATATTGTTTTTAGGCAAAAAGGTTGCTCTGAGGTAGCTGTATGACTATGTTAAGTGTCACAATTGGGCGGCACAAACACGTGGCCCATCTAGGAGTGGCACTGCAGTGGCAGACAGGATGGCAGTTTGAAAAACTAGGCCCCAAAGAGTACATACTACAAAGAAAAAAAAAGAGATGCAAGATGGAATTGTCCTTGGGCTCTCCCACCCACCCTTATGTTGAATATACAGGACATGCACACTTTAACAAACCAATCATTTCAGCACCAGGGTCTGCCACATGATTGTGGCTGAAATTATTGGTTCGTTTGGGCCCCCACAAAACAAGCTGGCAATTAATCTGTCCCTGCACAAACTGGCTCTACAGAGGCAAGATGTCGTCCTCATCCTCCTCATCCACCGATTCCTTACCCTCTTCAGTGTTGTCCTCATCCTCACAGAGTATTAATACGTCCCCGCTGGAATCCACAACTACAGGTCCCTCTGTACTTTCTGGAGGCTGGTGTTCCTGGAAGAACTGATCATTCATTTTGATGAACCTCATCTTCTCCACATTTTGCGGAAGCAATCTACGCCTTTCGCTGACAAAGTTCCCGGCTGCACTAAAAACTCTTTCGGAGTATACACTGGAGGGGGGGAAACTTAGGTAAAATAGAGCCAGTTTGTACAGGGGCCTCCAAATTGCCTCTTTTTCCTGCCAGTACAGGTACGGACTGTCTGACATGCCTACTTGGATGCTGTCACCTGGAATCCTCCACCATTCTATCAATGGTGACAGTATCATATGCGGTGACAGTAGACATGTCAGAAATTGTTGGCAGGTCCTTCAGTCTGGACCAGATGTCCAAACTTGGTCCTGTCTGCCCTGCATCACTGCCAGCGGGTTGCTTAGGATACCTAAGTTGTTTCCTGGCAGCCCCAGTAGCGGGAGAAAATGAAGAAGGAGCTGTTGACGTGTCACGTTCCGCTTCAGCTGACAGTGTTTTCACCAGCAGGTCTTTGCACCTCTGCAGGCTTGTGTCCGCCAGAAAGAGAGACACCACGTAGGCTTTAAACCTAAGATCGAGCACGGTGGCCAAAATGTAGTGGTCTGATTTCAACAGATTGACCACCCTCGAATCCTGGCAAAGCGAATGAAGGGCTTCATCCACAAGTCCCACATACTGAGCAGAATCGCTCCATCTTAGCTCCTCCTTCACTTTCTCCAGCTGCTTCTGCAAAAGCCTGATGAGGGGAATGACCTGAATCAAGCTGGCAGTGTCTGAACTGACTTCACGTGTGGCAAGTTCAAAGGGCTGGAGAACCTTGCACAACATGGAAACCTTTCTCCACTGCAATTGAGTCAGGTGCATACCCATTCCTTTGTCTATGTCATAGGTGGATGTATAGGCTTGAATGACCTTTTGCTGCTCCTCCATTCTCTGAAGCATATAGAGGGTTGAGTTCCACCGCGTCACAATCTCTTGCTTCAGGTAATGGAAAGGCAGGTTCAAGAGTGTTTGCTGGTGCTCCAGTTTTTGGCACAAAGTCGCTGAATGGCGAAAGTGGCCAGAAATTTTTCGAGCCCCACAAAGAGTCTCATGCATGCCCTTGTCGTTTTTCAGAAAATTCTTCACCACCAAGTTTATTGTGTGAGCAAAACATGGGATGTGCTGGAATTTACCAGATGTAATGCCCACACAATATTGATATCACAAATCCCCAGGGGAGTCTAAGTGGGGTAAGCCATTGGGTGATGCTATCCCTCAGTTTCTCTAAGAGGTTGTCACTGGTGTGCCTCTTACTGAAACCGGTGATACACAGCGTAGCCTGCCTTGGAACAAGCTGGTGTTTCTGAGATGCAGCTACTGGTGACGCTGCTGTTGTTGCTGCGTAAAACGATACATCTACCCAGTGGGCTGTCACAGTCATATAGTCCTTAGTCTGCCCTGTTCCACTTGTCCACATGTCCGTGGTTGAGTGGACACTGGACTGCTTACGGTCTTAGCCACAGTTTCTGAACTTGACAGTAACTTTTTATGAACACGCTGCAGGTGACGTATAAGGGAGGATGTTCCTAGGTGGTTAATGTCCTTACCCCTACTTATTAAACCTTTATATATGGTACATATGGCAAGACAGTTGCTGTCCAGATTTGGATAGAAATATATCCAGACCAAAGAGGTGGAATGTTTGGTCTTCTGCCCAGGCATGACCGTGATGCGCTTTTTCATCCCATGGACAACATTTGTCTCCCCCGGTGCCTGATTTAAACAAACCACATCACCAACAGAATCCTCTTCGTCAGGTTCCTCCTCAGCGCCAGCTACACCAATCTCCTCATCCTGTTGTACTTCAACAGTGACATCTTCAATTTGAATATCAGTAAGTGGACTGTTGGTGCTACTTCCAGCACTTGCAGAGGGCGTGCAAATAGTGGAAGGAGCCACCTCTTCCTGTCCAGTGTTGGGAAGGTCAGGCATCGCAACCGCCACCACATTTGGACTCCCCTTGGGGATTTGTTATATCTTCTTATAACGCACAGTTCTTTGCTGTGCTTTTGACAACTTAACTCTTTTAATTTTTCTGGCAGGAGGAGGGCTTCCATCGTCATGTGTTCCTTGCCACTCTGTGTCGTAAATTGCATATTGGCAAGTTTAAGTTTCTTCTCAGAAGATTTAATTTAATTTTTAAGGTCATTTTACTCAACTTTGGCTTTTTGGATTTTACATGCCCTCTACTATGACATTGGGCATCTGCCTTGGCAAACGACGTTGATGGCATGTCATTGTCTATGTCATGACTAGTGGCAGCAGCTTCAGCACTAGGAGGAAGTGGTTCTTGATCTTTCCCTATTTTATCCTCCAAATTTTTGTCCTCCATTATTTTAATGGAGTTAATCACCCCTGTAAAATTTATTTTTTGGGGGGGCAGCAGCCCTCCTTGACAGACAGCAGCACAGGACCCCTGCGCAGCTACGCCGATGACAGTGACAGCTACACCGATGACAGTGACAGGTGTTTTTTTATGACAGTGACAGCGACAGCTACACCGATGACTGTGACAGGTGGTTTTTTTTATTTGTTTTCGGGGCAGCAGCCCTTGACAGACAGCAGCACAGCACTGGACAACAGTAGCCAGCCAGCCCCTATGGTCAGCGTCAGCAGCAACCAACAAATCCCTGCTACCTCCCTGTGCGCACTCCACAGCAGCCCTTGACAGACAGCAGCACAGCACTGTACAACAGTAGCCAGCCAGCCCCTATGGTCAGCGTGCCCCTATGGTCAGCGTTAGTCAGCAGCAACCAAGACACAAATCCCAGCTCCCTCCCTGTGCACACTCCACAGCCGGAATGAAAAATGTCGGCGATCGCGGGACCTTTTATAGAATCCAAAACCCGCAAGAATCCGACAGCGGGTTGATGACTTTTTGCCTCATTTTCAGATCTGAGGCAGGCGGGAAAACCAGAGCTTGACTCAGATCCTGGCTCGGATTGGGGGGCCTCAGGGGGGTTCGGATTTTGGAAATCCAAACCTGCTCATCCCTACTATCAATAGTCCCTTGTAGGGATATGACAGTCGGGAAGCCGGCGGTCTGCATTTTGACTGTCGACTTCCTAACTACATACCATTTGTGCAGTCTCTGTTCTGAACTATAAAAACGTGGAAAAATATGTAAGATAAGCTCTGCTAAATGACATGCGCTAAACTGCAACAGCCCCAAAGTGCTTGGATAGTTATAGACAAAGACAACAATACAGCATGTAGTACATATGAAACTATTGATGAAGACAAAGAAGTTGAAATGTTATATAAAAATGAATATAAAAGAATGGAATATAAAACCCTTATTGAAAATGAATCTCTATATCCTTCACATGTGGTATAAAGTAATGAACTTAATAGTCGCCAACCTTAATTGAGGTGTGAGCTACTTGAGAAAAATGAAACCTACTGAAGAGCTACTAAAATCGTAGAAAAAAAATCTGGCTAATAACAGAACAATTGAAGGTCATTTAATGAAAATGAAAAAAGTGTTTCATAGAAAACAACAATGCATTTTATTATTACAGTGATATATTGTAATTTGTAAATAAAATTTAAGCACAGGCCCATTTCACTGTTAATTACCGGCTCCAAGGAGGTAAGTTCAGTAGAGGAGCAAAAGATACTGTATAGGCAGGGCTGCTGTGTGATTTTCCGGCAGTGCTGGGCAGGAGTCACTCACTCCGCCTTGGCGTAGACGCCGTGGGTGGAACCAAGGGTAAGCACGTCGGGTGATTGCTGTAGAGGCTGCTGCAATCACCTGACGTCAGGGCCAGATTAACAATGGGGTGGATGAAGCTACAGCTCCAGGCCTCCACATAAAAAAGGCCCATTATCATGACAGGATGATGATGATCAGCTGCTTAGCTGGCCACACAGTTGCCATAAATCATAACAATTAGTTCTGGGCTACTCACAAAATTATGATTTTTCTGTATTTAGGGAGACAGTGGGGCTGTACACACCCACTTGGCTCTGACCCCCCCCCCCCTACAGAGCATCGGTCACAGCTACCCTGCTTCTTATAATAGGCCCATTTTCAGCTCCAGGCCCATGTGGCCCTTAATCCAGCCCTGCCTGACGTGCTTGCCTGTGGCTCCACCCATGGTGTTGACAGCACGGGGGAGCACGTCAGAGGTCACTTCCTCCTAGTTCACTCAGCAGTACTGCAGCTAAGTGATCTACCAAAATTAAGACCAGGTTGGCGACCACTGCTCTAATGTTAATACATATTCTATGGTGGAGAAAAAGGATAATAATTGTATTTTTTTCTGTCAATCTTAATATAACATCTGTGAATAGTTATATAGTTCTTAAATGTGATATTTATAAATTCCCCTTAATAAAATGACTAAGTGATAGCCAAAGGCTAAGGAATATACTGAAAATTGGAAATGCATGTTAAAATATAAAGGGGAGGAGAAAAAAGGGAGGAAAATGTAATAAAACGTATTTTCAATTTTAATGCTTGCTGACATTCTGTTCTTAATTTAATCATTTGGGAATTGCAGCCTGCTGATAATACATAAAACAGCATTCACATTTAAGTAGATCAGGGGTGGCCAACCAGTCAGAGGCAAAGAGCCCAAAAATATCTGTAGGTATGTCAAAGAGCCACATGTGCAAAAAGAGAGGACGCGGTTGCAGACGCCGGAGCCTACCTATGTGATGCAGACAGTTGCAACAGGATAAGAGCTGTGGGGTTTTTTTATTTGTTTTTTTTTTTATTTTATTCGTGAGGTGGGGGGGGTTGGTGTGACCCTTGTAGTGGGAGGGAGTGTGGGGGAAAGTGGCTGGACTGGAGTGGCCCAGGGAGAGGGTATTGCTGTTGTGACACATGAGGGGCTGCTGTTGTGACACATGAGGGGCCACTGGAGTGACACATGAGGGGCTGCTGGAGTGATACATACCTCATGTGCTGCTGGAGTGACACATGGAGGGCTGAAGTGACACATGGAGGGGCTGGAGTAACACCAGGGGGGGTTGAATTGTATTATGTAACAGCACATGCACACAATCACCATGGAGGTAGCTATTAAAGGAAAAGAAAAAGCCAGAACAATATAAAAAACATTGAAAAAAATCAAAAAAAACAAATCCACATAAAATACACTGAAAAAGCCACATACACAAATAATACACTGAAAAAGCCACATCCAAGTAAAATACACTGAAAAAGCCACATCCGCAAAATACATAAAAAAACAGATTCACATAATACAATTCATCCCCTCCATGTGTCACTCCAGCCTTCCATGTGTCACTCCAGTACCCCTCATGTGTCACTTCAGCAGGCTCTCATGTGTCACTCCAGCCCCCCATATGTCACACTAGCAGACCCTCATGTGTCACAACAGAAGACCATCATGTGTCACTCCAGCCGCCCCCTTTCTACCTGGGCCACTTCAGTCCAGTCACATCCCCCCACACTCTCTCCCACTACAGCCCACCCCCCACATGTCACAAATAAAATGAAAAAAACTGATTAAAAAAAACCACAGCTCTTTCCCTGACGTGATTGTGTCACATAGGTAGGCACTGACATCTGCAACCACATCCTCCTCGTGGCTGCCTCCTGTTTGCAGTGTGACATCACCACATCATGCATACATGCCTCTAGAGCGGAGCAGACTGCTCAAACAAAGGACAAGCTTCCTCTGAATAGCTGAGCACCTATCAGAGGAGGCAGTCAGTTTCAGTTAGGGGAGCCGCATCAGAACAATGGAAGAGCCACAAGTTGGCCACCACTAAAGTAGATGATATTCATGCAGAACCCCACCTCACTGGTCAGTGTGCTATTTTGAATTCCCCAACTTTCAGGAGCAGAGGATTTCTAGAGATGGGTTTACAAATCATTGATTTTAGCATGAGTGTGGCCACCAATGAAAAGTTCATAATTAGCACTTAACCAGCATGTCACAAACTCACAGATGCAGTGGCGTATCTATAATCCAGGTCCAGGTCCAGGGGGGTCCCGCTCCGCACACACTGCACCCATATTATTTTAGACTTACCTGTCCATGGTCCCACGTCGGGTGTCAGCGCTGCTCAGAACACCGGAAAAGGGCAGCTGTGGCCATTTTTCCGGTGTTCTGCACATGCGTAGTAGACTCTGGGCACTAGAGTGTGCCTGGAGTCTACTGCGCATGCACAGAACACCGGAAAATGGTTGCCGTGGCCATTTTTCCAATGTTCTGTGCATGCGCAGTAGACTCCGGGCACATTCTAGTGCCCGGAGTCTACTAAGGCCCTTGTGGCTGGCTAGCCGCATCAGTCAGCTGCTGGCCACCAAGGAGAGAGGAGGGGGCCCTCTCCTCTCTTAAGACACCCCTGCATGGATGGGTAGTGGATGGAAGCCTGTACTTTAAGATTGACAAGACCCAGTACAGAGGCGCGGAGTCTAACGTGCCAGCAGTATTCACCAGGGACCACCGCAAGGAGGGTTGGACTTAGCTGCATCCGGTCGGGGCCCTCTGATTTGGTTCCCTAGTACAGGTCCATGTGTACACTGGAGTGTAGCAAAGTACATCAAATGATGTATAAGCATAGTTGACAAGCCGGGTCAGAACCAGATGGACAATGCTTTACCAGGGATCAGATGAAAACAGGTCAGGAGCGAAGCCAAGGTCAGAAACGGGAAGTAACTGTCACAACCCTGGAGTATGGTTTAGGAGCTTATACTCTGGCAGGGAAGTACTCCCAGGGGTTCCTTTTATAGAAGTTAGGGTGCCTAATTAATTTTTAATATTGGCATGCCTGGCCCTTTAAGTCCTGCACAGAGCAGCGCACATGGCTTTATGGGAGCCACCTGTGCAGTCTGACCAGGAACCCGTAAGAAGGGAGAGAGCGCTGGTGAGCTTGCCTCAGCTGATGTCAGTGGGACTCACTGCAGCAGGTGCAGGCACTTCCCACCTGCTGCCATGGTTCCCAGAGCCCAGTGAAGACGGACTTGGTAAGTAGACGCCGGGGTCCGGCGTGCTGTGACACAGCAATTGTCTGCTTCACATATAGGACCTCATTCAGAGTCGGTCGAAGTGGCCGCACGGTCGTATGGGAAAAGGGGCCGGATATGCAAATGATTCCCTTGCAAGTTGCGTCCCTAAGTTCGGATCGGTAGCTGGCCGACCATGGGGAGGAAGCGGCCAGAATTCAAAAATATACGCCCCCTTCTCATACGCATTGCACGTCATCTCCGGGCATATAAGGATTAATCGAGACCATCGGGAACCATCGGAACTGGTCGCAGAGCTTAAGGTTGACCATACCCTCTCTTAAGCTCTACGATCATATCAGTGTAAAAACCTCCCATGTCACATGTGCCATGACGCTACTTTGTTAATTATGCACTCCCATAAACCATATGCACTCCCATAAAACGCTGTACGCATAATAAGGCACGCCTGCGTTCGGATCTCCACTCCCCCGTTTTCAAGCACCTTCCCCTGTTACCACCCACAAACGCCTCATCCTGTCACTCAAACTACCGACCTGGCTGTATTCAAGGAGAGAGAAATTTCTGATCGTAGCGGCTAGTTTGCGCACGCGCATTGCGAATTTTACGCATGCGCAGTATAGCGAACATCGGTGGCGTACGACCGTGCGGCTGCTTCGACCGACTCTGAATGAGGTCCATAGTGCAGTGCATGTAATATATAGAATAAACAATCACAGTAAGCCATTAGAGACGGCAGTAGGGCCTGCCAGCATGAACAGAATGTTTTTTTTTATGTTGTCACCATTCCACAATCCAAGTCCCCTGCTTTGTGTAGCATTAGAGCAATTCCAAAAGTCTGGCAGAACGACAGAAGAACCAGGGCATATACATCGATCAGCCAATCCCCTGCCTAATATTGTGTAGGTTCACCCCTGTGCCACCAAAACAGCTCTGACTCATCAAGGCATAGGCTACACGAGACTGCTGTAGGTGTCCTGTGGTATCTGGCAAGATGTTAGCAGCAGATAATTTCAGTCCTATAAATTGTGAGGTGGGGCCTCCATGGTTCAGACTTGTTTTTCCAGCACATCCTCCTGATGCTCAATCGTATTGAGATCTGGGGAATTTGGAAGGAATTTGGGGGAATTTAGAAGCCAAGTCAACACCTTGAACTGTTTTCTTTGTCCTAAACAATTTTCGAAGTGCAGCAGGGCACATTATCCTGCTGAAAGAGGCCACTGCCATCAGGGAACAACGTTGCCATGATGGAGTGTGCCCAGGCTGCAGGTGGTATATTTCAAAGTAAAATGCACACTGCCTCCGCTGGCTTGCCTTCTTACTATAGTGCATCCTGATGCCATCTCTTCCCCAGGAAAATGACGCACATGCACCTGGCCCATCCAAATGTGATTCATCAGACCAGACTACCTTCTACAAATTGCTCCATGGTCCAGGTCTGACGCTCATGTGCCCATTGTAGGCACTTTTGGACATGGGTCAGAATGGACACTCTGACTGATCTGTGGCTACGCAACCCTATACTCAGCACCTTTCTATCATAGCCAGCATTAAGTTTTTCGGCAATCTGTTCCACAGTAACTTTTTTGTGGGATAGGACCAGATGGGCTAGCCTTTGCTCCCCCTGTGCATCAATAAGCCAGTTTACTGATTGTCCTTCCTTGGACCACTTTTGTTAGGTACTAACCACTGCAAACCAGGAACACCCCACAAGACATGTCATTTTGGAGATGCTCAGGCTCAGTTTTCTAGCCATCACTATTTAGGGTTTAGGGGATTTAGCGGTCAGACTGCCCCTAAGCACAATATTATTGGATGCCCACTCCCCCAGTCCCAGAATTCTGGCAAGACTCTGCCACCTTTGTTTTTTTTTATTTTTGGCCCTTCGTGGGTGCTTGCAGGGATCAGCCAAATAGTGCTTGGAGTGGGAAAGAAGTTCCCCTCCTTGCGCTTTTGTCCCCAGCACATGCTCACCAGAATGCCGTTTGCAGTGAATCCTGGTCACGATTCTGGCGGTGATATCAGCGCTGCATCACTGCATGTGCAGAACGGATTTCATCCTTAAATACCAGGGGATGCAGTGGGATGGCACATGGGATGCAACCATGTCAGTCGAAGCACAGCTTGCTGCAACAACACCAGTTAAGTGGTTAAATCCCGGGGGATGAACAGTTCTCATGATGGTACTAATAGTGTCATTATGAAGAATATAACAATGTTTATTAGGTAATTTTTTATAGGGAGAATTGTTGAAAGTGGTTATGAAAAGTATTGGTTACATTTTTTTGTCTCTTATCTTGGCAAGTAGTGAATGCTTCTCTATTTTCTAAGTTCTATAGAGTATTTCTGGACAAATGACTTTAAAACAATAATAATTCTGTCACATAGAAAGAAAGGTCACTTAAAAATAATCAGTACTGTACATATGGGAAAATGTATCTAACCTTCTTTAGAGTAAATAAATGGAAAGGGTAGAAGTTGCCCATACCAACCAATCAGCTTCTAGCGAGCATTTATCAAGCACATTCTATAAAAGGATAGACAGGGGCTGGTTGGTTGCTATAGGCTACCTCTCCACCAGCGGCATAACAGGGCTGCACTACGCCCTGTGTGGGGCTCGCTCCCTGAGTGCATTACATTGCGCAGTGGGGACAGGGTTGCCATCACCAGGAAGTGCAGCACTGCTCAGAGCATCCTGAGGACTGCAGGGTGCCAAAGCGTCCTTTGGGCGGCACTGCCAAAGCCCTGTGCTCTGTGCAATGGCAATGCTCGCACACCCCTAGTAACTGCCCCGTTCTCCACTTTTCCACTTTTCTTTAGAAGAATTTATACATTGCACTTATAGGGCTCTATTTATTAACATTATTTTTACTAAAATAAAGGGGAAAAGGGTGTTTTCACACCCTTTTCACTAGAGATGTGCGCCGACCCTCGTGTTTTGGTTTTGGATCTGGATTGGTTTTGCCAGAACCTCACCTCTGTGTTTTGTTTTCGTGTTTTGGTTTTGGATCTAGATTTTTTCTTAAAAAATCATAAAAACAGCTAAAATTACATAAAATGGGCCTGTTTTTGTTCCTACATTATAATTAACCTCAATAACATTTATTTCCAGTAATTTCCAATCAATTTTGACCACCTCACAATATTATTTGCTTCATCTAGTTAAGGCCAAAAGGTTGCATCCAGCTAGCTGGCTGACTAAGCTAAGTGACACAGTGGGTGGCACTAACATGTGGCAGTTCAGCTTCTAATTCCCAACACGGATACAGTGTGTTATACAGTGTGAGTTGGATATAACAATAGTGCGCTTACTGTGACAGCAGTGTCGGCAGAGCAGGGTTTCTGATGGTGTCTTCAATACATGGAATGGCAGTGCTGCGGTGCTGGCAGTGTCCTCAGTGAAGGGTACCGGTGAGGTCGGCAGTGCACGGGTGCCAGTGGTGTCTTTAGTGCAGGTTTGCTGGCTGTGTCGGATGGCTCCTGCAATGCCCCCTGTAGTGCCCCCAGTAGTAAGCCCCCTGTAATGCCCCCTGTAGTGCTCCCAGTAGTAATCCCCCTGTAATGCCCCCTGTAGTAAGCCCCCTGGTGTGCCCCCAGTAGTAATCCCCATGGTGTGCCCCCAGTAGTAAGCCCCCTGTAGTGCCCCCCAGTTGTAAGCCGCCTGTAGTTCCCCCAGTAGTAAGCCCCCTGTAATGCCCCTGTAGTAATCCCCCTGTTGTGCCCCCGGTATTAAGCCCCCTGTAGAGCCCCCAGTAGTAAGCCCCCTGTAATGCCCCCTGTAGTGCCCCCAGCAGTAAGCCCCCTGCAGTAAGCCCCCTGTAGTGCCCCCAGTAGTAAGCCCCCTGTAGGCCCCCCAGTAGTAAGCCCCCCTGTAATGCCTATAAATCCCCTGTAATGCCCACAGTAGTAAGCCCCCTGTAGTAAGCCCCCTGTAATGCCTATAAATCCCCTGTAATGCACACAGTAGTAATCCCCCCGCCCCCGCGCACAAACATACAAAAAAAAAAATAATACTTACCTTAAACCCCGCTCCAGTGCCTGCTGCCATCTGTCCCCGGCGCCCGCTCGTCATGATGTCATTCCCATAGTGCACAGCGGGACCCGGAAGACTGAGCTCAGGAGTGAGCCCTGTCCTCCGGCTGCCGCTGGCACCGAGGGGGGGGGGACAGAAGGTGCCGAGCACCCGCTGGTAACACACTCAGTTACGCCACTTGAGGTGGAGTGCCGATCAGCGGTGCTCCTTCTCCATGCAGCTCCTCCTCAGCAGTGCCCGGAACTGCCAGGTGACAATGGAGCCAGGTGCCCCCTTCAGGGCTGGCGCCCGGCGGCAAATGACTCCATTGTCTCTGGGAGTTCCGCCACTGGTCGTAAATATCACACTACAATCTGCATTTTAATGCGGATAGTAGTAAATAGAGCCCATAGTCATTTAGGCAGTCACCAAAGAAGTAGTTATAGTAATTATGGAAGCCACAAAGTACATGGCAGAAGCAAGAGACTAGGTGCTCGGAGCTGGTATAATGCCTTGGTCATTTAAGGCTTGGTATAATGGTATACACCTGGTCCTAGCTTAATTCTAAATTTCAGTGTAAGAACAAAGCTGCCCAGTATTTGTGCAAAAGCAGCCAGTATTTTCCCTGTATTCATTGCAACATGGTTTTTTCCTTACTCTGAATCAGGCCATAATGCTGATTAATATGCAGTAGTACCGGGTGCTGGATTATATGCGGTGGATCATAATATGATGAAATTCCATAAAGTGGACATTTTAATGGAAAAATAAAATGTACAGTATAAAGCCGTGACTTGAGATTTGTCCTTGGGGTCTCATTTGCAAAGAAATATTACACAATCATGATATGCATGTAAACAAAAAATAGGGCACATTTATTTTATATTGCAAAAAGAGTATTAATCTCCACAAGAAGCCGTATAATTGATTTGTTGACAGGTCATTTGTTTCTCTATTGTTCCATTAGCTTAGGTTGACATTAAAATGAGTTGTATGTAAGCAAGTGCCTAAAGTTTCCCATCATTCACTTATTACACATTCTGTTTTGTCTGTAAAAGGATGTGATCATTTGTTAGGGGGGCTTACTGTGCCAAGGCTCCAGAAAAGTGAATCAGGCAATGACAAAATATGGCATAATAGCATTTAAAACATTTTAAATTCAAATTATATTTAAGTGTAAATGGTAAATTTACTAAAGGTCGATTTTAATCGATCACCATCGATGTTGTCTTTCAGGGACTAAGGGCTCTATTTATTAACATTATTTTGACTAAAATAAAGTGAAAAAGGGTGTTTTCACACCCTTTTCACATTATTTTAGTATCACCTAGAGTTATTACAGGGCAACTGGAGTAGAATTCGTAAAATTCTACTCCAACCCCTAAGTATCACTTATTTTTAGTGATCAGATCGCATTTCCCATAATTGTAATGGGAAATGTGATCCGACCAAAGTTACTAAAAATAAATTGTTAAAAAATATTGGGGAAAGCCCTGTGATAATAACGCCACCTGGAGGTGGCGTTATCCAGGGTCTCCCCCGGTTACTGGACTCCTGCCCTGCTCTAACAGGGAGAGCAGAGCCGGGAGTCGGTCCCAGTAATCAGCTGTGTGGTCTAAACAGACCGCAAGCTGATTACTGTAAAAAAAAAATGATAAAAAAAAAAAAATGTACTTACCTGACTCCAGGGACCGGTGATCAGGCCTCCGGTGATGACTGCCCTCCGGTCAGCTGGTCTCACATAGTGCACTGCTGCCCGGTCATCAGGTGATTGGGTCCCAGTGCAGTATGGGAGATCACCTGACCGGAGGCATGGAGGACATTACCGGAGGCCCGGATCATGCGGGGCTTAGCGCCGGGGGGTAACAGCTGCGGCCGGTCGGCGCATGCGCGGGCACTTTGTCACGGTATTTTTTGCAAAAATACCATGATAAGGCTCCGAAGGGGATTCGCGGGGACAGAGCTTTATCGCAAGCTCTGTCCCTGCAAGGGATTTGTAGTAAATCCCTGTGATATTGCCTGAATTCGCAATGCGAATTCAGTCATTAATATCACACTACAATCTGCCTTCAATATTTGGATTGTAGTAAATAGAGCCCTAAATCACACATTTACTGTACTAATACTTAAAAATCGATGTCAAGAAATCTTCTGTTAGAAAATGTGTGATTTAGCCCCTGAAACCCAACATCGATATTGATCGATTTAGATAGATTTTGAATTAATTAGACAAAAACTAAAATCATCCTTTAGTAAATTTACCCCTAGGTGTGAATTTGCAGCTTGAATACTGGATTCATCAGACACTCCCGCAATGTGACTCTCCTCATCACTCAGATAAAGAGCATTTATCATTATGTGATTCCCACTAGTGGCTTAGTGGCTACATATGAGTAAAACCTTAGCACCATGTGATCAACATGATTTCTGTATGACCAAAGTATTCAATCATGTACTCATAAGTAGGGATGTGCACCGACCCGGTGTTTTGGATCTGGATCTCCCCTGGTTTTGGATCTAGATTGGTTTTGCCAAAACCTCACCTCTGTGTTTTGTTTTCGGGTTTTGGTTTTGGATCTGGATTTTTTCTTAAAAAATCAAAAAAACAACTAAAATCACATAAAATGGGCTTTTTTTTGTTCCTACGGTATTAATAACCTCAATAACATTAATTTACACTCGTTTCCAATCAATTTTGACCAGCTCACAATATAGATTTTTTTCATCTAGTTAAAGGGCCAAAATGTTGCATCCAGCTTGCTGGCTCAAAACTGATTGATATAATTATTAATAGAGTTGAGGACTGTGCAAAGATGATGGCTGGGATACCCTTGAGGATTGAATAATTGATAGTTGATAGTTGGTGCAACCCCTGGCTGTAAAATTGATAAATTAATTAAAAAACAATTCATTGGTGCAGCCCCTGGCTGTAAAATTAATAAATAAATTAAAAAACAATTCATTGGTTCCTAAACCAACCATAACATTAATTTAAAATGTCAGACAGCAATGCCCCAACCAGCACATAATGGAAAGGAAAAAGGTGCAAGATGGAATAGTCCTTGGGCCCTCCCATCCACCCCTACGAAACAGGACATTCACAATTTAACAAACCAATCATTTCAGTGACAAGGATTGCCAACTGTGGCTGAAATGATTGGTTTGTTTGGACCCCATAAAACAAGCTGCCAATGTGCATTGGACATGGAAATGAAAATGATCCCATACACAAACTGGCTTCACATTACAAGTTGTCATTGTCCTCATCCTCATCATCCCCATCAGTGTGTACATCCTCTTATTCACACAATATTAATTTGTCCCCGCTGGAATCCACCATAGGTGCCTCTGTAATTTTTTTATGTAATTGTTGGTAGAGGTCTTCCTCGTGGAATTTGTAATTCATTTTAATAAACATCATCTTTTCCACATTTTGAGGAAGTAACCTCCTATGCCGATCACTGACAAGGTTGCCAGCTACACTGAAAACTCTTTCGGAGTACACACTGGAGGGTGGGCAACTTAAGTAATGCAAAGCCAGTTTGGGTATGGGACTCCAAATTGCTTCTTTTTCCTGCCAGTACTGAAAGGGACTGTCTGACATGCCTATTAGGATGTTATCTCTGAAATAGTCCTCCACCATTCTGTGAATGGAGACTGTATCACACATAGTCGCAGTAGACATGTCACTAGTAGGCAGTTCTCTCAGGCCCGACCAGATGTAATTTTTTGGTGAACGATCTGCATGACCAGCAGGCAATCTGTAAGGAAAATTTAGTTTTTTCCTGGCAGCTGCAGAAACTGAAGGAAGAGATGATGGCGTTTCATTTGCAGCTGCAGCTAAAAATTTTTTACCAACAGCTCTTTGCATAGTTTTAGATTTTGGTCTGTTGGAAAAAAAACTCACAAGGTAGGACTTAAACCTAGGATCCAGAATGGTTGCCAAAATATATTTTTCAGATTTCAATAGATTGATGACTCTTGGATCCTGGTTAAGTGAATCAAGGGCTTGATCCACCAGTCTGACATACCTTGCACAATCGCTCTGTTTTGGCTCCTCCTTCAGTTTCTCCAGCTGTTTTTGCAAAAGTCTGATGAGGGGAATGACCTGACTCAATCTGGCAGTGTCTGAACTAACTTCACTTTTGGCAAGTTCAAAGGGTTTGAGAACCTTGCACAACACGGAAATTATTCTCCACTGAGCTTGAGTAAGGTGCATTCCCTCTCTACGACCTATGTCATAAGCCATTGTATAGCCCTGGATGGCCTTTTGCTGTTCCTCCATCCGCTGAAGCATATAGAGGGTAGAATTCCACCGATTTACTACCTCTTGCTTCAGGTGATGGAAGGGCAAATTTAAAAGTACCTGCTGGTCATGCAATTTTCGACAAGTGGTTGCTGAATGTCTAAAATGTCTGGATATTTTGCGGGATACCGAGAGCATCTCCTGCAGGCCCCTGTCATATTAAAGAAAATGTTGCACCAGAAAATTAATTGTGTGAGCAAAACATGGGACATGTTGGAATTCGCCCACATGCAATGCTCTCACAATAGTGGGGCATTGTTCGAAATCACAAATCCCGAGGAGAGTCCAAGTAGGGTAAGCCATTTAGCAATGATTTGCCTGAGTTTTTCTAAGAGGTTCTCAGCAGTATGCCTTAGTGAAACCAGTTATACAAAGCGTAGCCTGCCTCTATATAAGCTGTCTTTTGGTAGCTGTTGCTGCTGTTGCAGGCAATACACCTACCCAGTGGGCTGTCACAGTCATGTAATCCTCAGTTTGCCAGTTTGCCCTGTCCCACTTGTCCACATATTAGTGGTCAAGTGGGCAGTGGGTACAATGGCATTTCTGAGGACATTAATAAGGTTTTTTTTAATGTCCTTGTATAGACTTTGAATTGCTGTTCAAGCGAAGTGAAATCTAGAAGGGATCTGGTAGCGAGGACACAGGACCTCAATTAACTGTTGAAAACCCACTGCAGTAATGGTGGATACTGGATGCACATCTACTACCAGCATAGCTGTTATGGCGTCAGTAATCCACTGTGCAACTGGATGATTGCTGTCATACTTGTTTGCCCTTGCAAACGATTGTTTGACAGTTAATTGTTTTTGGAGAATACACTACAAGTAGTCTTCCTCCTGGTCCCCTTCTGGGGTTAAGATCAACTCACAGCAACAGCACCAGCAACAGGCGTAGTCATAAAGGATCCTTCTGAGGAATCAAAGATAGGAGAGGAATCAATCATGCTTCGAATAACACATTGGATGCAGCTGGACTACTCCCAATGACGAATGAGGATGTTGATGATGCAGGTGTTGATGGTGGAGATCGAAGGCGCTTGGATCCCACAGAGAGGGAGCAGGTAGGTGACACTGGATGTTTTGAGTTTTGCAACTTGGCGACATACACTTTGATATTTGATGAATGCGCTCCAAGTGACGTAACAAGGAGGAGGTTCCTAGGTGGTTTAGGTCCCTCCCTCTACTCACTCTTGCTTGGCAATGGTTACATATGGCTTGATAACTGTTGTCCGGATTGGGGTGGAAATAATTCCACACGTGAGAAGTGGATATTTTTTGTCTTTTGCCCCGGCATGACACAATGGGCTTTGGCTTTTTCAATCCATGGTTAACAGCTGTTGCCTTACTTACACAATGGACATCCTCTGCATCAATATCCTCATCGCCAACATCTTCATCATCAACATCCTCATCATCCTTAATGCCTTCAACTACCAAAATATCCTCCTCCGTGTGCAATTCCACAGAAGCATCCTCACTGACTACGTCTGCAAGATGTTGACTGCCCTTCCCCACATTTACAGAGGGCACACAAATCTTGGAACTTGAAGGATCCTCCAGTACACTAGTATTTAGGTCTGGCTCACACTTGCACTCTCCTCGGGGATTTGTGATTTCGATTTCTCAGGGCTCACAGTTGGTTTTTCTGGAGCTGTCTTACTCTTCTTAACAACTTTCAATGTTTTAATGGTTCCACCACCACTACTACTACAAGTAGAAGGGATATCAGAACCAGCAGTCATCATAAATAAAGGCCAAGGCCTTATCCTTTCCTTGCCACTTTGTGTAGTGAATGGCATATTGCCAATTTTTTGTTTATCTAAAGGCAACTCACCTTTCGATTTTTTTTCATTACTACAGTAAAAGTAGCTTTACCATATCCATGGCGTGACTTAAGCCCTGGGGCATTGGCCTTCATAGAGGATGAGGAAGTTGATGGCCTTTCATCATCATGATGACTGCTGGTGGCAGCTACAACATGTGGTTCTTGGCCTTGCTCTCCTGTTATGTGACAGCCCTCCATATTTTCTGCGGTCTTGAAGCAGTGTCACAAGCACCAATAGTGTAGCCAAGGTGCGGTTACAAAATTCACACACATGCAGTCGTGCGCACACAGAAAAAAAATAGACAAAAGACACTATTTGTTTTATTTTGTTTTTGGGCCCAGAGCACAGATTGATGATGACTGGAGTCGGGCAGCACTAGGTTGCGTTGCTGTATCTTTTGCGGCTAAGCCTAACACGCACACACAGAAAAAAGATAAAAAGACAATATTTTTTTTTTTTTTTGGGGGGGGGGGGGTCCAGAACTTGGGCCCAGATGGACACAGCAGACAGCACAGCACCAGCTCAGATGGATCAGCACCAGCCCAGATGGATGCAGCAGACAGCACAGCACCAGCCCAGATAGATCAGCAACAGCACCAGCCCAGATGGACACAGCAGATAGCACAGCAGTGACAGCACCAGATGGATCAGCAGTGCACCATCCCAGGACACAGCAGACAGCACAGCACAGCACCAGCACAGCACCAGCACAGGTAAGTACTACCTCTCCTAGCCCTACACTACCCATCCTCCCTGTTCAGTCTCCACAGCCACCGCGTGGTCCCTTGTATACATATGATTTTGCCTCGGCTTGAGATCCGGGGCTGGCGGGGGAACCAAACGCACATTCGGTTCTCACCTCGGATCTCAAAATTTGGGTGGATTCGGATCTATGAGATCCGAACCCGCTCATCTCTACTCATAAGTCATTCTCATCAGATCATCATATAGATTCATAAAATCGAACTTTAGTAAATTTACCCCCAGAAGTAAAAGAAAAATAGTAATAGAATATATATATAGAATGTAAGCTCTTACGAGCAGGGCCCTCTACCTTCTCGTGCTCCTCCCTACTTTAGTTTCATCTACTTCTTACACACCACTAGGGCACCTAACACTTGGTTGCTTATGCTTTGTTGCTTATCTGGGTGTTATGGTCACTAATGTAGCAATATATATTATCCATGTCCTGGTCCTGTATTGTATTGTTCTGCAGGGTTGGACTGGCCCACAGGAGTACAGGACAAATCCCCAGTGGGCCCCACTGCCTGAGGGCCCACGCCCTCTTCAAGGTGTCAGGTTTCAGACCTCAAATTATACAATGTCACTCTATTAGAAGGTCAGTTACCTGATGGAGCAGTACCACCGATGGGTGCTTGGTTCTCTTCTACAGAAACTACACCAATATTTGCTTATTGGTCAGCCAAGCATCTGGGGTGACTGGCCACACCCCCTCTCTCCCCCGGTGGGCCTTCATACCCCAGTCTGCCACTGTTGTTCTGTAAGTCGCTTGTCTACAATTTGTTTATGTACTTTGTAAGGTGCTGTGGAACAGTTGTGGCGCCATATAAATTAATAATAATAATAATAATAATAATAATAATAATAATATATATATATATATATTTTATAAACAAAGATCGCCTTCTGTGGCTCTTATTCAAAAACTGGCATTTACTGAGGTATACCACAACAGGGTCGTAGCCAGGGGTGTGCGAGCGATGCGAACGCACAGAGTGCATCGCTCTATGGGCAGCACCACCGCTCACCCACAGCTCCTGCAAATGGCTAGCAGGGTGCCTGTATCGGCACCCTGCTGCCAGAATCTCTGCAACAGTGCCGCCTGGAGCACCCTTAGGACGTTCCAGATGGTCATAATGCTGCCCTTAGCATTGCTGCAATCACCCACTCCCGGCACCAGGTGCAGACCACGCCCCCTCCGTGTGACATCATATGGAGGGGGCGTTGCCTGCACCAGGTGCCGGAAGCGGTAGCTACAGCACTGTACCACAATACATATGGGTCTTTATTAAAATGGACACAGTGGTTATTGAAGGATACAGTATCTGCTGCAAATACGCAGCACAGCAAGCCCTGGAAAGCCATCTATAGATGTCATTGCCTAAAGAAACCTGTGGGTTTCTTTTCGAAACATCCTTCTCCGTTCCCCTGAATTTGCGCATGCACTGGCCAATGGGCGCATAAACCCAGAAGTCTTCTCATCGTCTGAATACCTCTCATTGAAAGAGCTGTCCCAGAGGGTCAGTATTTCTGCATATCGGCGTTTCAGGGCCACAACTCTCTGGTCCTATAAGAGATATGTCTCATGGAAGAGTCATGGGAGAGTTGTGAGTGTGTAGCTATATTTCCATGCAGGGGCGTCAGAACGATTTTATATGGGGAGAAGATATAATTTAATATTGGTGCCGCCCACCCCCTGCATCCATCCAACTTACCTGTTGCTGGGTGGAGGTGGGTCGGTAGCATGGGGAGGAGGAGGCCGGCAACACGGAGGAAGGGGAAGGCAGGACCACCTGCAGGCGCTGTGTATTATAGCAATAGGCTGCACACAACTCCTGCACTGCCCGAAAGATGAGGTGTAATGTGCAGTCTTTTAACGTAAAGACTGCACAGTACACCTCCCCCTCCTCCATAGAATGCAGTGACGTGCAGTGAGGGCAATGGCTGGGGAAGTACACATGTATAAAAACACAGTTTTTACAGTATATCAAAACTCTGGAGCATAACAGGGAATATGATAGGGGAGGGAGTATAATGGGAGGCTCTGCCTCCCCTGACTGACTGTACGTCCCTGGTACAATGCAGGGACTGGTCAGCCTATTGCTATAATGCATACTGCATTATATACATGCATATAATACTGCCCCCTTATCCCCCATGTTCCGACGCCTATGTTTCCATGCTGTAAATTCAAACACACACCAACAGAAAGCTAATATCCTAGGGAAAGCCACATCAATTCTACATATACTGTATAAGAAAAGCAGGATTCATATTAATATTGAAAAGGTTATATCTTTATAAAATAAATTTAAATAGCCAGATCCACATTAAGAAAAAATTGGAAAAAGCCAGATCCACACAAAATACATTGAAAAAGCCAGTTCCACATGAAATACATTGTCAGGACCCTGAGCAGCCTGCCAGATTCCGCAAAATAGCCGCCACTCACCAGAGTCAGCAGCTGTATTATTTCCACCAGTGCAAGGTGCGCTCTACTATGCAGCAAAGATAATAAGTAAAACTTTTTAGGCGGTTCCGGAATTTCCAGAACGGTGTTCAAGAGCGTTCCTGCTTAAATGTAGCCCTGATTATGTGCATGCACTTATTAGAGAACTTATACAGCACTTTTTCTCAGCCACTTAGGGCCTGATTCAGAGCCGTTCGCTATTTGTGGTCGTTCGTTCAAAAACAAGGGGTGGCTATTCAAATGATCCGTTCGCAAATTGCAGTCTGTTCCCACCTCTAAGTCTGAACGAGCGAGCAAAACATCCGCTCGTTTTTTTGATAAAAACGCCCCCTGGCCGCACGCACCATACGTCATGTCCGCTATTTATTAGATTAATCGAGTACATCGTACAGCGTATGAACTGCTCGCTATTCTTGTGGTTGGTGTTTTCAACCGCTATTTTGCGAGCAGTTCTGAGTTAAAAAAAACCAAGTGACGTGGTCAATGACGCTGCTGTATTAATTATGCACTCCCTTAAAACGCCCGTTTTGACCTTTAAGCACGCCTGAGTTTAGATCTCCACTCCCCGTTTTCAAGCACCTTCCCCTGTTACCACCCACATATGCCTCATTCTGTCACTCAAAATAGCAGGCCCTTGCTATATTGCGTACCAACGATTTTCGGCCGCACTGACTGTTTCGCGCATGCGTACTAAAAACCGTACGCATGCGCAGATGTGCGAACATCGCTCGGAACGAGCGTACTGCCGCTAGCGAGTGGCTCTGAATGAGGGCCTTATACAGTAATATACTCAGCCATGAAGAGTATATTAGAATGGGCACGTGCTTTAGTGCACAGGCAAAAATGTATACATTCTCCCATATACAGAGTTGTACACATACTGTAATGAACCCTCCCCCTATCCATTGTGCTTATCATCATTATCAGTGAGCACCTTCACTTCCCCTTTATTTGATGCAAAAGATACTCCTGGAAACAGGCATATTTACACTTATATCTGGGTCTGTATAGCAGCTGAATCGATAAGCCCTTACTGAACTCTTCATATGTGAGAATGCAACAGGGTCGTAACTAGGGGCCTGTGACCGGTGCCGATGCCCAGGGCTCAGGGCCCTAGAGACAACATCGTCACTACCCCAAGGCAACTGTATGTGGTTTGCAGGGTGTCTGGATGGCACCATGGCTTGTAGAGCTGCCAGTAGCGTCCGAAGGCCACGCCAGGCAGTACTCTGTTTCCTAGCGCAATGCTCCAGCCCCAGCCCCATTATAGCCACATTATACCTCATCACTTGCACTAGAAATCACCCGTAGTTGCTTACTCTTGGCTCAGGAGCAGGGCAAAAACATGTAATATAAACTCCACCATATTTTTAGCTCAGCCTTAGCACCATTATGTGAAGAAAGAACATTACAACTACATAATAAAGTGTGATTTGCCCTCCAGCACACTGCAGCAAAAACAATACTTAAATCCTACATAATAATAGAGATTTAGAGGTATTGGTTACACATATTTGCAAATATATGAATAAGCGCCAGGCCAATCGTCAAGGCTCCTCTATACTGGCGTCCCTAATATTAAGGGGCTCACGTCCGAGAAGCAAGGCACCCCAAAAAAATTCCAACCAAGGGCCATCCCCAGGGCATCACACGAAAAAGGGAAAAAGGTGATAGTGAAGTATGTAGAAAAGATGTGTAAAGATAAATCAATAAGTGTTAATGAAATGATAAAGAATTAAAATGACATATATAATGTACAAACAAATAGAGAAGTGATAAAAGTATTCTATGTGAATTAAGTGATGATGCCATGAGAAAGGCCCAGTCAGAACCCCCCGGGGGCCCCACTCCCAAACGCTCACCCCAAAATAATTATTGCTACATAATGGTAGCACCCACTCTGGGTCATATAATTACAATTGATGTACTGCATGATAACAGTACATATGTAAGCTGAGAGCTAACTTACCTTGGAGGTACCCCAAAAAACCACCACATGGCACTATAAGCATCAGCACCTCTTCCTAATGCTGACTGCCTTCATGCCTCTCCAAATTTACAAAGAAAAATGGTAGTTGCTCAGATCAGCTTAATTGCATAATACAGGTGCTTGTAAAGGGCGGGGTTTACTCTGAACACAGAAAAAAAGAGAGATTTGCCCTCCAGCACACTGCAGCAAAAACAATACCAAGGTAAGTTAGCTCTCAGCTTACATATGTACTGTTATCATGCAGTACATCAATTGTAATTATATGACCCAGAGTGGGTGCTACCATTATGTAGCAATAATTATTTTGGGGTGAGCGTTTGGGAGTGGGGCCCCCGGGGGGTTCTGACTGGGCCTTTCTCATGGCATCACCACTTAATTCACATAGAATACTTTTATCACTTCTCTATTTGTTTGTACATTATATATGTCATTTTAATTCTTTATCATTTCATTAACACTTATTGATTTATCTTTACACATCTTTTCTACATACTTCACTATCACCTTTTTCCCTTTTTCGTGTGATGCCCTGGGGATGGCCCTTGGTTGGAATTTTTTTGGGGTGCCTTGCTTCTCGGACGTGAGCCCCTTAATATTAGGGACGCCAGTATAGAGGAGCCTTGACGATTGGCTTGGCGCTTATTCATATATTTGCAAATATGTGTAACCAATACCTCTAAATCTCTATTATTATGTAGGATTTAAGTATTGTTTATGCTGCAGTGTGCTGGAGGGCAAATCTCTCTTTTTTTCTGTGTTCAGAGTAAACCCCGCCCTTTACAAGCAGCTGTATTATGCAATTAAGCTGATCTGAGCAACTACCATTTTTCTTTGTAAATTTGGAGAGGCATGAAGGCAGTCAGCATTAGGAAGAGGTGCTGATGCTTATAGTGCCATGTGAAGGTTTTTTGGGGTACCTCCAAGGTAAGTTAGCTCTCAGCTTACATATTTACTGTTATCATGCAGTACATCAATTGTAATTATATGACCCAGAGTGGGTGCTACCATTATGTAGCAATAATTATTTTGGGGTGAGCGTTTGGGAGTGGGGCCCCCGGGGGGTTCTGACTGGGCCTTTCTCATGGCATCACCACTTAATTCACATAGAATACTTTTATCACTTCTCTATTTGTTTGTACATTATATATGTCATTTTAATTCTTTATCATTTCATTAACACTTATTGATTTATCTTTACACATCTTTTCTACATACTTCACTATCACCTTTTTCCCTTTTTCGTGTGATGCCCTGGGGATGGCCCTTGGTTGGAATTTTTTTGGGGTGCCTTACTTCTCGGACATGAGCCCCTTAATATTAGGGATGCCAGTATAGAGGAGCCATGACGATTGGCCTGGCGCTTATTCATATATTTGCAAATATGTGTAACCAATACCTCTAAATCTCTATTATTATGTAGGATTTAAGTATTGTTTTTGCTGCAGTGTTCTGGAGGTCAAATCTCTCTTTTTTTCTGTGTTCAGAGTAAACCCCGCCCTTTACAAGCACCTGTATTATGCAATTAAGCTGATCTGACCAACTACCATTTTTCTTTGTACATAATAAAGTGATCATAACAGACAGTACAGACAAGTTCATATACATAATGACATAATTGCAAATTACATAATGACTGTGCAAAAGATGAAAGCTCACGAGGGATTACTTTCTAGAGGGGATGTAGACAGGCACAGATTTTTTTAATACTTTGAATAGAAGCACAACACTATCCACTGACTAGTTTGATTTGTATAAGTTTTTCTCACTTGCTGTAAGAATTGAACAGCTAAAAAAAAGCACCCAACATTGAGATCATGCTGCACCAGTCTGTTTTTCACAGAGACAAAAGCTGACACTCCAATAGACAGTCAGGGAGAAAGCTCAAAGTGAGGCAAAGTGCCCAAAATTCACCTGTAAGTGCATAATAGGGACCTTTCCATGGCCTTAGCATTGTTACCTCCTAGTGGAAGGCGTGCCTGGACACTGTGACTGGGCGCCTGGGACCACAAGACCGCCCTCAGTGACAACAGCAGCCTGCCCACAAAACTGGGACATTTGGGCATCCCGAAGACAGTTGGTACACAGAGCCCAATTCTAGTACAATCCCAGGAAAACCAGGATGTATAGCAACCCTACCCTTCTACTGTTTGTACCAGCCTTCTTTCCATATCTGTGTCATCTTCTCTACCTTTTCCTTGTCTATTTCATCCTCTCCACCCTTCCTCTGTCTGTGCCAATCTCTGGATATAAACATGCCAAAGTGTTGTGGTTCCAGTTCCCACATATCGTAGAGTGAAATTGCACAGATAGCATGTTTCCATCGTCCCTCTACTAGTGGAATCCTAGGGCCAGAGAGGCACTAATCCTGAGCACTCCTGCTAAAGTCACTGGAGGCATTAGATGGATAAATCAGAGGGACCACCTGCAATAAGGTTAGGTGCTTTTGTCAGAGACAAATATGGGAAGATTCTACACCCGACCGATCACTGGGCCTGATTCAGAGATGTACGCTAACCCTATGTTACAAAGTACTTGTGGTCCTATGTGCTCCCTGGGGTATTTTTGTGTTCTCAAATTTGCACAGTCCAATTCCTAGTTCTTAAATATCTTCTGTAGGACAAAATGTTATTCCCAACTGGTATATCCAGGGATAGCAATCCTTTTATTCCCAACCAGTATGTTTTCAATACTCCTTCATTGGTAGTAATATTGAAAAAATGAAAAAAAAAAAGGTACATATAGTGAAGTACAGTTTTATTCAGGTTAAAAAAATTTTAAAACATAATTATGCAAATAATGCATAGAGCCTCGTACCGGATGATGTGGGGTACCAGATAATGCACCCAAGTTTGCATATGCCTATCGACAATGACCACCCTGGTTTAGGTTCTGGAACACCAAATGCTAGCCAGAGTGAAATAACACCTCCGCAAATATCAAATGTTGGACTCTCTACCTGTATGTAACACCAACGCGTTTCTGCTCTCCAGGGGCCTTTCTCAAGGTGTATCCTCTGATTTACCTGATCCACTAATATAGCCAAATCCCTTCTATGATTAGTCACATACAAAAGTCCTTAATAAACCTTTTCCTTTTCCTAATTAATTCAAATAACATATATCAAATGGTTCCATACCTTTCAAATTGTTGCATCTGGTCCCCTCAACCAGTTCATATCCTCAGAAACCCCTGAACAGGGCAAAAATAATTACCCCGTTTCCGCGTGTGTTCCAGATGCAACAATTTGAAATGTATGAAACCATTTGATATATGTCACGTGGAAAGCGCAGGCTAATTTATGCATGCCCATGCAACGGCGTTCAAACGCACAGGCACGCTGTGCTTCCCCGACCACCACCCCCAAACGCTCTCTGCCTGGCAGTCAATCTGCTAATGCCCTGCGTGGAGTCCATGGTGTCCGTGCGCAATGGCGAATTCGCGCACGTGCACTGCGATGCAAATGCATGCGTAGTATGCAACAATCGACCGATAGCGTACACATTAGCAACTGCGATCCAAGCTGAATCAGGCCCACAGTATACATTACTTATAAAAACAATATGTTTCTGTGTCACGGTCTGCAACTTCTAATTCATTGTATAATATTTATTTTTCTTTAAATGCTTGTTGCACATTGTAGTATGTTGCTGAAGTTGTGTGAGATACAGTAAAGTCAGAGATTACACCATTATCTTTTGTTTATCTTTAAGTATACAGTAGTCACTTTCTTTTAATCCTTTAAATGTATTGCTGTATTCAGTGCAATTTGGCGAGTCTGCCCTTTGCAAAATGGATTATAAATGCATCGAAAGAAACAACAAATACAGTACAAGACGGAAACAATTTTATGACAATGAGAGCTCCTTAAATATGAGACCATGCTCTCTAGGAAGCCATGAAATCTGTGATAGCATTCATTTCCAGTATGTGATAAAGCTTCTGCTCACTGCTATCAGTTGTAGTCAGGGCTTAAATTGGTCCTGGAGAGGTGGTGGAACTCATCACCCCCCCCCCCCCCCCTTGCTTTTTTTGCACTCTTGCCATCAGCTGAGACTGAAATGTCGGGTCACTTAAGAAGAAAAAAAAATGTTCTATATCATCAGAGCAACTCTTCATTATTTTTCTGCCATGCCTCTGAGTTTTTTATGGGCTCAATACAAACAAATCTATGTCACTTGGGTGCCCTATGTTTTTGCAACCCCTATGAGTCTTTTCTTACCTATATGCTGGTTTCTCTGTCATGAGGGACCTCTGAAAAAATTGAGTCTTCCTAGGCAAACAGTGTCTTGAGCCAGTGTTCAGAAGTCATATAAGAGATCATGTGATGGTAGCCACCTGTTTCTGTAGGAATAATATTTAATCTTCAGACAAGAGGTTCAACCAGATAAATAAAACATAGTAATATTTGTTTTGTGGTAGGGCAAAATGTGAACTTCCCTGATCAAACATCATGGAAAGACAGCATCCTCATACGTCTCTCTAGCATAATCCCCCTGCATCTCTACAGTGCCACCCAACCCCCTGCTACACATAAGAGCCATCTCCTCTGCATCTCACCAGCTTTATCCTCCTTGCTTCTAACCAGCATCATACCCTTCCATCTCACCAACGCCATCCCCCCTCTGTCTCTTCAGCAACATCTGGCTGTGTTTCACAAGCATCAGCGCCCCCTACATCTCTCCAGTGCCATTCCTGTATCTGCACTCCAACACCATCCCCCTGTCTCTCTCCAGATTAACCCCTTGTATGCTTCCAGCAGCTTCATATGTCCACACCAGTAGCTACGTGCCCCTGCGTCCTCCCACCAGCAACTCAGTGCCCCTATGTCCCCCACCAGCAGCTCCATGCACCTGCATCCCCACCAGTAGCTTCCTGCCCCTGTGACCCCTACCAGCAACTCCCTGTCCCTGTGTCCCCCACCAGCAACTCCCTGTGTCCCCCACCAGCAACTCCCTGCTTCACCCACCAGCAGCTCTGTGTCCCACGCATTCCCCACCAGCAGTTTCCCATGTCCCCTGACCAGCAGCTCCGTGCCCCTGCGTCCCCACCGGCAGCTCCCTGCATCCCCCACCAGCAGCGTTCCCTACCAGCAGCTCCCTGCCCCTGCACCCCCCACCAGCAGCTCCCTTCTCCTATGTCCCCCACCAGCAGCTCCCTGTGTCCCCCACTAGCAGCTCCCTGTGTCCCCTACCAGCATCTCCCTGCCCCTGCATTCCCCACCAAGAGCTCCCTGTGTCCTCCACAAACAGCTCCCTGCGTCTGTGTCTCCCACCAGCAGCTTCCTACGTCCCCCACCAGCAGCTCCTGCCCCTGTATCCAACACCAGCAGCTCCCTGCATTTCCCTTGAGCAGCTCCCTGCAGCCCTTAACAGCAGCTTCCTGCCTCTGTGTCCCCCACCAGAAGTTCCCTGCCCCTGTGTCTCCCATCAGCAGCTCCCTGCATCCCCCACTAGCAGCTGCCTGCATCCCCCACCAGCAACTCCCTACACTCCCCACCAGCAGCTCCGTGCCCCTGCGTCCCTACCGGCAGCTCCCTGCATCCCCCACCAGCAGCGTTCCCTACCAGCAGCTCCCTGCCCCTGCACCCCCCACCAGCAGCTCCCTGCCCCTGCACCCCCCACCAGCAGCTCCCTTCCCCTGTGTCCCCCACCAGCAGCTCCCTGTGTCCCCCACCAACAGCTCCGTGCCCCTGCATCCCCCACCGGCATCTCCCTGCATCCGCCACCAGCATCTCCCTGCTTCCCCCACCAGCAGCTCCCTGCGTTTCCCTCCAGCAGCTCCTGCATCCCTCACCAGCAGCTTCCTGCCCCTGCATCCCCCACCAGCAGCTCCCTTCCCCTGCGTCTCCCATCAGCAGCTCCCTGCATCCCCCACCAGCAGCTCCCTACACTCCCCACCAGCTACTCCCTACACTCCCCACCAGCAGCTCCCTGCATTCCCCACCAGCAGCTCCCTGCTCCTGCATCTCCCATCAGCAGCTTCCTGGTCCCTCATCAGCAGCTCCTTGAGTCCCCTACCAGCAGCTCCCTGCGTCCCCCACCAGCAGCTTTCTGTGTTCCCCACCAGCAACTTCCTGTCCGTGTCTCCACTCCTCCACCCCAGCAGCTTATTTCCCCTTCCACCCTTGCAGCAGCTCACCTTCTAGGCTTCTACCGACTTGAGTCCTGAGCCCGGGCCACTGCTTCTCTTGGCGGCTCCACGCAATGCATTATGCAGCGGCGGTGACGGCATGACAGCACATACGCCATGCCGGCTGCTGAAGGAGCCGCTGGGACACAGGTGAGTGACAGGAGCGATGGGTCATGGGCTGAGGAGGAGGACTATGAGGCCGGGATGTGAGGAGGGGGAGGCTTCTGCCATCAGTTACAGCATCGATGATGGTGGCTTCTGTGCAGGGACGTGGGTGGCGGAGGCGGAACTAGTTCCGCCTACCATTAGAGGTGACGGTATGCAGTTCCACTCCATTCCAGCCCACTTTAACCCCTGGTTGTAATAAAAGACTTGCATAACAATCAGAGGGCCTGATTCACTACGGATCACTATTGCTCTTGCGGCTGCGATTACGCACACAGATCTGCTACGAAAATTTGCTAATTAATGCAGTAAGTACTCTAGTTGCGTACAGTATGGCGTCGCAATGGCTAATTTATGCATGCCTACAGTCTTCAAAAGGACAGGCATGCTTGCGCTTCTCTGACCACACCCTTGTCACCACCCCCAAATGCTGACCCCCAGACACTCGCTCTGTGATAGCTTTGTGTGAGCTACGTGATCGCAGTTCTGTGGATGCTCACGCACACTGCGATGCATACGCATGCGCAGTACACAACAATTGGCCGTCTGAATATACTATCGCAATAGTGAATCAGGCCCAGAACACCAAAGTTTTATGACTATATGTACAAGTAAATAGTTTAATAAAACCTCTTCAACATTGCTATTTATTATAATGTTCAGAGTCATGGGGAGCAAACTTTTAAAATAATTGTGGATGTACATATCAGGATGTAGTCAGGAAGCTGATGGTCAAAATGCCGACTGTGCAATCCCGACAGGGGTCTAATGATAGGCGTTGAAATCCTGATGCCAGTATCATTATCCCTATGCCAGGAGCCCGGCATACCGAACGAAGATAAGCCGGGCGCGGACAGCCGTGGGGGGGGGGTGGGTATAGGTTAGGGGCTCCTGTGGGGGGGGGTTAGGCACCCCCCAGGAGGGTTAGGGTTAGGCTAGGCGAAGGGGGGGTTATGGTTAGGCACCCCCGGGGGAGGTTAGGGCTAGGCACCCCCCCGGGAGGGTTAGGTTTAGGCTGCGGGGAGGGGGAGTTAGGTTTAGGCACTTACGGGGGGGTTAGGCACTAGGGGGGAGGTTAGGGTTAGGCACCCCTAAAGGTGGGTTAGGGGGCGGGGGAAAGGTTAGGGATAGATAGTTACTTATGTCGTCGGGATCTTCATTGCTGCCGTTCTTCTGGCGTAGGGATTTCATACCGATCCCATTCATACCATGTCCACCATAGCAATTTCATGTTTTACCGACAATCGCAATGTCAACAGTCAGTATATAGACACCATAATGTCGACAACCACAACGTCATCTTACAAAATGTCAACAATGACAAATTGAAGACATGCTTAAAATGTTGACAGTTAAAAACGTTGACACCCAATTTGAAGTCTAATCCTACTATAAACTACTATACACCATAATAGAGAGTATGACTGTTGCCAGCTGTAATGATTCTGTCCTGATTCTGGAGAATTCCAACCTTTACTGTCACCCACATTCAGGAATTAGTCACAACTGTAGGGAAAGTTGGGGCAATACAGTATGTCCTTCTTCACATTGCTTTGCCCATGAAGAGGGAGCTGCACGCATCTCACAACAGTGTCTGCACCATTGTCTGTGCATTTGAAGGATATTAGAAGGTGTTGGAGAGCAACCTAGAGCTCTCTACAATGATAGCCACACCTCTTACATACTGGTCATGCCTACTCAGGTGACACGGGATGGACATTCCTCTTTAGAAATCCTGCATTTGTCCCTGATTGGCAAATTGTTCATACTGTGCACTATGGCTCTCAAGTTTTTTTTCAAATATTATATTGTACAGCAATATTTGAGAGTTCACTATAAAAAGGTTTCCTGTTGTCATAAGGGCTACAATCATTACCATGTAGTTCTCAAACTCGGTCATTTTCCTGATCACCTATCAGGTGCCCAGGTTTATTCATTACTCACTTACATTAGAGATGTGCACTTACCCCCGTGTTTTGGATTTGGATCTGTATCTTCTCGTGTTTTGGATCTGGATTGGTTTTGCCAAAACTGCCCATTGCGTGTTTTGTTTTTGGGTTTTGGTTTTGGATCTGTATTTTTTATAAAAAAATTATAAAAACAGCTAAAATCACATATTTGGGGCTTTTGTTTGTTCCTACAGTATTATTAATCTTAATAACATTAATTTCCACTAATTTCCATGCAATTTTGACCACCTCACAGCTCACAATATTGTTTTCATTCAGTTTAGGCTCAAAATTTGCACCAAGCTGGCTGACTGACTAAGCTAAGCGGCAGCAGTGGGTGGCACAAAAATGTGGCAGTTCAACTTCCAACATGGCACATCAGGAAACAAATGTTTTTATTATTCAAGAGGCCTGAGGGAGTTAGAGTATGTATGTAGTTGAAGGCAGGGACAGCAAGGGTTGATTTGTAGTAAGTTTGATTAAATTTTTTGATTCCGAAGCAAATTTATAAGGGAGAAGGGAGGGGAAGCATTTACAAAACATATTTTACTCATTCACATCAGTCCTTGCCCCAGAAGAATCCTTGAGCACCTTGCCTGCTTCTGCTGCTGGGAGTTGATTTTCATCCCAAAAGGGGACCAGGAAGAGTGCTTTCCAAAACAATTGACTATTAAATAATCCTTTGCAAAGATTCCTGAAAAGCATTTCCTAACCTGTACAGGGACATTAAAAAAAAATAGTTAGTTAGTGGCCTCCAAACTGCCGTTGTACCCACTGTCCACTTACCCAGCACAAATATGTGGACAAATGGAACAGAGCAAATGTAAGATTTCAGATTTAAGGTTTAAGCCTTATATTGTGTCTTTCTTGAGAATCATTGACCACTATGCTTGCTGCTGCTGGGAGTGGATTTTCAATCCAGAAGGGTTTAATACGTTGTTTCTTTGTTCCCAACAGACACAGATCTGAAGAGATGTAAAGAGCTGTTGATAAGCAAATTGTCATCTGGTCGGGTCAGAATTGCCTACAATTAATGACACCTCTACCATGACTCCATCTGAAATGGTCACGATTCAAAGAATGGTTGAAGACTATTTAAAAAATGTTATTGATAGCATCTAAATAAGCATGTCAGACAGTCCGTTTGATTACTGGCAGGAAAAAAGGTAATTTAGAGGCCCCTGTACAAACTGACTTTGCTTTACTTGAGCTGCCCACCCTCCAGTGTGTACTCAGAAATAGTTTTTAGCACAGACAGGAACCTTGTCAGTGTTCGGCCTATGAGGCTACTTCCTCAAAATGTGGAAAAAATGATATCAATCAAAATGAACTACAAATTCTATGAGAAAGACCTTTACCATCAATTACGTGCAAAAATTACAGAGGACATTATGATGTAAATCATTGATGATCATAATGTATGTCATTGCAGATTATGTAACTGAGTGGAGGTTCCTAGATGGTTAAGGTCCCTATCTCTACTAATTTTTGCTTTACAAATGGTACAGATGCCTTCACAACTGTTGTCAGGATTTGGGTTAAAATAATTCCACACCCAAGATGTGGCTTTTCTGGTCTTATGCCCAGGCATCACCCCAGCATATAACCCCAGTTTATATTGTTACCCCAACCTATACCATCACCCCAGATACTACCAGCACCCAAGCCTATATCGTCATCCCATCCTGTGTTGTGTATAATTACAGCTGCGCTCCCTGTTAGATTGGGAATTCATTGTCCACTTTAGTGGATGTGAGCTCCATTTTAGTCCATACCACCACACCCCCTACACATCTTCTGACCTGGGATACAGGAGGAGCAGCTGCACTCTGTAATATGGTTGTATGGAGTTGCCCCTCTGACTCGCAGAAAAAGGTAGAGGGGCTATGGGAAGGGAGTAGGGACATTATAATCAGAGAATGCAGTTTTAGCTGCTTTGTTCCATTTTTTAAACCATATCCTCTAATTTCACTTTTTGAAAATATGGTTATGTGAATCTCAGCTGAGGCGTTTGTGATGTTCATTATGTTTAATATATTATGCACATTATTTAGCACTTTGTTTTGGTCTTGTAGTAGGCATGTAGACTAATAATTTATTCATGATTGAGGAAAGTGAAAAGTTGAAGTTTTTTTGCTAACTTTGTGTTATTAAATTGTAAAATTGTGAAGTTTCCACTTACAGTGTCACAAGATTATTTATGAATAAGAAAAGAATAACACACTGTGCTACCACTAACAGTGTCACAATATTTTTTACGAATTCACTGTGTTTTCCACTTACAGTGTTATACATTTTTTTATGAATATACTGCATTTCCACTCAGTGTCAATATTTTTTACGAATATACTGCGTTTTCCACTTACAGTGTGACAATATTTTTTACGGATACACTGCATTTTCCACTTACAGTGTCACTATTTTTTATGAATACACTGTTTTTTACACTTACAGTGTCACAATATTTTTTACGAATACACTGCATTTTACATTTACAGTGTCACACTATTTTTTACACATACACTGTAGTTTCCACTAACAGTGTGACAATATTTTTTTTACGAATACACTGCATTTTACACTTACAGTGTGACAATATTTTTTTTACGAATACACTGCATTTCCACTTACAGTGTGATAATATTTTTTACGAATACACTGCATTTCCACTTACACTGTGACAATATATTTTATTAATACACTGCATTTTCCACTTACAGTGTCACAATGTTTTTTCCGAATACACTGCATTTTCCACTTACACTGTAACAATATTTTTAACAAATACACTGTTTCCACTTACAGTGTGAGAATATTTTTATGAATACACTGCGTATTCGACTTAGTGTGACAATATTTTTTACGAATACACTGCATTTTCCCCTTACAGTGTGACAATATTTTTTATGAATACACTGTTTTACACTTAGTGTCACAACATTTTTTTATGAATACACTGCGTTTTACACTTACAGTGTGATAATATTTTTTACGAATACACTGTAGTTTTCACTTACAGTGTGATAATATTTTTTACGAATACACTGCATTTCCACTTAGTGTGACAATATTTCTTCCGAATACACTGCATTTTCCACTAACAGTGTGACAATGTTTTTTACAAATACACTGCGTTTTCCACTTACAGTGTGACAATATTTCTTCCGAATACACTACGTTTTTCACTTAGTGTGACAATATTTTTTTACAAATACACTGCGTTTTAAACTTTCAGTGTGACAATATTTATAATGCTGTACACTGCGCTACCACTTACAGTGTCACAAACAATATGTGTTTGAATATTACACTGCAGTCTGACAGGCAGCGTCACAGTAAATATAGTACACTGGGGTACAGCACAAAAAATATATAATATATATATATATATTTTTTATTCATTATATTAATTATTAGCTTTTATCTTTTTATACACTGGGCACCCTTGGATGGACAGAGCACCCTTGGTTGGACACAGCAGCCCCTGCCCCTGGATGGACACAGAAACCCCTGGATGGACACAGCAGCCCCTGCCCTGGATGGACACAGCAGCCTCTGCTCTAGACACAACAACCCCTGGATGGACACAGCAGCCCCTGGATGGACACAGCAGCCACTGCCTCTGGATGCACACAGCAACCTCTGCCCTTGATGGACACAGCACCCCCTGTCCTAAATGGACACAACAACCCCTGGATGGATACAGCAGCCCCTGGATGGATACAGCAGCCCCTGGATGGACACAGAAGCCCCTGCCCTTGATGGACACAGCAACCCCTGGATGGACACAGCAGGCCCTGGATGAAGCACAGCCCTAACAGCCCGGGACTCAGCAAGCTTATGGCACCGATCACTGTGGGGAAGGACCCGCAAGAATCCGACAGCAGGCGGATGACGCTTTGCCTCGCTTTGAGATCCGAGTCAGACGGGAAAACCCGAGCTGGACTCGGATCTCTCCTCGAATATGGAAGTTCGGGTGGGTTCGGTTCTCAGGAAACCGTACCCGCTCATCTCTAACTAGGGGTGTGCACCGGCCACTTTTCGTGTTTTGGTTTTGGATCTGGATCTATCTTCGTGTTTTGGATCTGGACTGGTTTTGCCAAAACCACCCTTCCGTGTTTTGGGTTCTGGGTTTTTGTGTTTTGGATCTGTATTTGTTTTTTAAAAAAGCATAAAAACAGCTAAATTCACATAGGTTGTGGGTTTTTCTGCTCCTATGCTATTATTAACCTCAATAACCTTAATCTCCACTCATTTCCAGTCTATTCTGAACACCTCACACCTCACAATAGTGTTTTTATGTAAAAAAGGTTGCACCGAGGTAGCTGGATGACTATGCTAAGCGACACGAGTGGGCAGCACAAACACGTGGCCCATCTAGGAGTGACACTGCAGTGGCAGACAGGATGGCAGTTTCAAAAACTAGGCCCCAAAGAGTACATAATGCAAAGAAAAAAAGGAGGTGCAAGATGGAATTGTCCTTGGGCCCTCCCACCCACCCTTATGTTGTATAAACAGGACATGCACACTTTAGCAAACCAATCATTTCAGCGCCAGGGTCTGCCACACGACTGTGGCTGAAATGATTGGTTCGTTTGGGCCCCCACAAAACAAGCTGGCAATTAATCTGTCCCTGCACAAACTGGCTCTACGGAGGCAAGATGTCGTCCTCATCCTCCTCATCCACCGATTCCTCACCCTCTTCAGTGTTGTGTACATCCTCATCCTCACAGAGTATTAATTCGTCCCCACTAGAATCCACCACCACAGGTCCCTCTGTACGTTCTGGAGGCTGGTCTCCCTGGAAGAGTTGATAATTAATTTTTATGAACATCATCTTCTCCACATTTTGTGGAAGCAACCTCCTACGCCTTTCGCTGACAAGGTTCCCGGCTGCACTAAACACTCTTTCGGAGTACACACTGGAGGGGGGGCAACTCAGGTAAAATAGAGCCAGTTTGTACAGGGCCTCCAAATTGCCTCTTTTTCCTGCCAGTAAAGGTACGGACTGTCTGATATGCCTACTTGGATGCTGTCACCGATGTAATCCTTTAACAGACAGATGCACCCTTGTCGCTGCTGCTTTGAGGATGCAGGTGCGGCTACAGCTCACACAATTCACAAAGACAGAAAAAAAGAGAAGAATTTTTTATTTTTTGTAGAGCGCACTTTGAGGGTTACACCACCCTTTAACAGACAGATGCACGCTTGTCGCTGCTGCTTTGAGGATGCAGGTGTGTTTCACACACAAACACAGAAAAAAAGATTATTTTATTTTGGTTGAAGCGCACTTTGGGGGTTACACCACCCTTTAACAGACAGACGCATGCTTGTCGCTGCTGCTTTGAGGATGCAGGTGTGGCTACTGCGCATACATTTCACACACAAACACAGAAAAAAAGAAGATTATTTTATTTTGGTTGGAGCACACTTTGGGGGTTACACCACCCTTTAACAGACAGACGCACACTTGTCGCTGCTGCTTTGAGGATGCAGGTACGGCTACAGCCCACACAATTCACAAAGACAGAAAAAAAAGAAGAATTTTTTATTTTTTGGGGAGCGCACTTTCGCGGTTACAGCACCCTTTAACGGCCCTTTACTTATGACACAGGTGCACACTTGGCGTTGACCTTTGTTAATGCACGTGCAGCCACAGTGCACACAATTCACAAACACAGAAATTAATTTTTTATTTTGTTTGGAGTGCACTTTGGGGGTTACAGCACCCTTTAATGGACAAGGCCACCGGCCCTTTACTTGTGACACAGGCGCACGTTTGACGCTACTTTGTTGATGCACATGCGGCTACTGTGCACACAATTCACAAATACAAATTTTTTTATTTTTTTTGGATTGCACATTGGGGGTTACAGCACCCTTTAACAGACAAGCCAGCCGGCCCTTTACTTATGGGAAACAGGCGCACGCTTGGCGCTGCTCCTTTGTTGATGCACGTGCAGCCACAGTGCACACAATTCACAAACACAGAAAAATATATCTTTTTATTTTTTTTGGAGTGCACTTTGGGGGTTACAGCACCCTTTAATGGTCCAGCCAGCCGGCCCTTTACTTATGACACAGGCGCACGGTTGGTGTTACTTTGTTGATGCACCTGCGGCTACTGCGCACACAATTCACAAACACAGAAAAAAAATATTTATTTTTTTTGGAGTGCACTTTGGGGGAGCACCCTTGATGGACAGATCACCCGCTGGACAACACTACAGCACCCCTCTAGGACTACAGCCTTTATGGGACACTGCACAACACAGTCCAGCCAGCCCCTATAGACTTTAGAGTGGAGACAGCCCTTATGACTGCAACTGACTGCACAACACAGCCCAGCCAGCCCCTATGGACAACAGCAGCACAACACAGCCCAGTCAGCCCCTATGGACTGAGTGGTCACAGCCCCTATGGACAACAACAGCACAACACAGCCCAGCCAGCCCTAGCTCCCATCCTCCTCTTCACTGTCCACAGCTGGAGTGAGAAGTGGCGCCGATGCGGGGACCTTTTATAGAATCCAAAACCTGCGAGATCCAGAGGCGGGATTGTTAAGTTTTGCCTCGATTTCAGATCCGAGTCAGGCGGGAAAAGTCGAGCCTGACTCGGATACGACTCGGATCGGGGAGACTCGGGGGGGGGGGGGGGGGGGTTCGGAATTCAGAAATCTGAATCCGCTCATCCCTATCTCTAACTGATACATTTTAAAGATCCAAAGGTGGAGCTAATTATTTCACTTGTGATTCTGTGAGGAGACCTGGAAAATATGCACTGTTTGGGGTCCTGAGGACCGAGTTTGAGAACCTACGGTCTTATGTGTAGGGCATGGCCCCATCCTGGTGCAAATACCGGTGCCACGCTATAGCACCACTGAAGTCGGTGTGGCCAGACTATCTAGAGGACATGGCTGTACCTATTTGGCAGGCCCAGGTTGTTGTGATTAGTATGTCTTTAGTGCTGCCTCCTTGACAGGCCTTGTTTGTGATTTGTATATATTTTTTGCTTTAAGTGTGCTCCTGAATATATAGGAGATGAGTGAGGCTGTGGAGAAATTTCAAACAGATACAGATGTGGTGAAGCAGGCCATTTTGTAGATGTGCAAAGTTACATTTTTATATCACCATTTTGCACAAAAATCCAATTCTGGCTATATTTGTAAATTCTGCCCTGTGTTGTGGTTGGAGTAGGATTGGGAGTAGAGATACTGTAAGACTAGCACAGTGTTGCCTTGCATTGCAAAAGTAATAAAAACAGCAACTCAAATTCAATCAATTGACCTGGATTTGGTATAATAGAATTAATATTAGTAGTATTGGCTCATTTATATTTCATGTTAATTGTAGAGTTTATCATAATTGTTTTTACTAGATTTGTGCACCGCCGCCGCTGTGGGACTACGGAGAGATAAGCATTACAGAACATGGGTGCAGCGGTGACATGCGCTGAGGTAAATGGCTGGGGAGGCACTGGCTAGTATCAGAGCCCACTTTACACATAAATATATGAACCTGAGGGTACATGTGGGCTTTATACAAAGGTGCAGCAGTATATAGTGCTGAAAATTTGGTGAGTTTTGATCAGGGATGTGCGGAAAAATTAGACAGGGGAGGCAGTGCCTCAGCTGCCATACATTTTTTACTCCAGAGTTTGACTATAGAAATGATTAGAACAATTAAAAGAAGATATTTATAATATTTTCTTTATATTTTTCTTATAGTTTTTATAGTCAAAACTCTGGAGTATACTGAAGTATGCAGGAAAGGCTCTGCCTCACCTGCCTCACCTGACCGCACATCACTGGGGTGCAGGGTGTGTGTTGTGGGCACAGGTGCACCTTGCACCCATTATACAGTAGATACGCCATTGCCCATACAAATCACATAAAACACCAGAAGCTAATTATTTTATATCCATAAACTCTGAGATTAGAAAACATTATAGTCATTGCATATATTATTATGAGTTTCTTCATTACCCTTTAGGTTTTCGAATACCATCCCTGTGCTCAATGAAGTGTGCTTTTAATTATCTAGTAATCTAACCAACACAGAGGTTTCTGCAGGTTCATTTTAAAATGGACATGAGTGCCAGTCTGGCCAGTGAATCACTGTTTGATATTGATTGAGAAATACATTACTTTTTTGACACATGGATTCTTACTAAGTAAATTGACTAAACTTTTTTTTCTTAACTCCACGTTAAAAAAAGAGGTGACCATATGTGCACCAACTATTGTACTGTAGGCAGTTGTATAAACTCAGTTGTAGTTAGGAATTCCATGAAAATACATATCAACCTTCATATAAATGTCTGCTAGCCCATTGCATTTTTTTTTTCAGATTGAGGGTCCTATTCATCAATACTAAAATATCGATGGAGGTAATTGGGGTTAGAACTCGCATGGAGTTCTACCTAATTACCGGAGGAATTCATCATTCCTCCACTCCATCAGTATCTATTCCGAAAAGCTGTAATTTTTGTAATGACAGCTTTCCAGGAAATAGATACTTTTCCCTGCTTCTCCTACCTTACCACAGCTTAAATCACTGCTGCGCATGCGCCGTTGCATTCGCAAAGCGGCACATGTGCAGCACTGATTACAGCTGCGGTAACTCTATGTCTGGAACATTTGCTCCCCTCCCCCACCTCCCTGGCCGCCAGGACCCCGACAGGCTGCAGCCGTGGACCCCAACCTCCCGCCCGGCTTTCTGAAGATTTTTTTTTTTTTTTTTTTTAAACTTTATCGTTTTTTTTTAACATTTCTGTGTTCTGCCGGCGAGAACACAGTCAGAGCAGCAGCTGGAGCTGGAGGAGGGTCCAGGGAGTGACGGAGCGAGCCGGGGGGAGGACCTACCCAGCTGAAAGCAGGTAAGTGTAACCCGCTATACGCCACCTAAGAGTGGCGTATAGTAACACCATCAAATTCCGAAAATACATCATTTTCGGAGTTTGATAAATTGCCTCATTTCTACATCCCCATACGAATGTACTAATGTATGGGGAGTGTGGAAATTAAGGCAGGCGGACTTACCCAGGAGATATCAGTGATATCTCCTGTGTTAAGTGTGTTAATGAATACTAAAAAAAAGTTAATTAAGTAAAATGTCCTTAAAACTGTTATTTTAGTGTTGATGAATAGACCCTAATGTCATATAAAAAATGTTACCTTTTGAAACCACAGTTTACTTGCTAAATTAACATTCAAAATACGCTTCCCAGGCTTCCTACAGCTCCTAACAATCCCGCTGTCTCAGCGGGGCTATGTCATTATATTTCTAAATTCAGATTTTGTAAAACATTCTAAAGTATATAATTTGTATAGCTTTTCAGATTCCAGTGGTAGGCAACACAAGACCAGCAATTGTTATGCAGTAAATGAGTTTTGCTGGCCTGGGCATCACCAGCAAGAAGATAAATAATCAGGACCGCAATAGTGTTTGGGCTTTGCATTTTGCATTCATCTTCCTTGCTTTGCTTTTTTTTTTCACAAAACCAGCAAGCTTCCTGCATGTCTCTGCATGAGATTAGTGGGATCAGTCGCTGGCAGGGGCCAAAATACGGCCTGTGTGCCGCAGCTACATGGTAAATGGGGGGACCCAGAAATTAGAATGGGCTGCCCAGCAGAAAAGGGGAGGGCCCAGCAGTCAGGGAAAGAGGGGCAGGGGGCAGTCAGACGGAGCATGGCAATACTTCTGCACTGGATGCCTTCTTTGCTCTCCTGCGCATATTTAATTTACGCTGCTGGTCACTGGTTATGCTATTCTGAAAGATCCAGTTTATTATTCCACAAAGGACCATCATATGAGGCCATCCGGGGATGTCAGATTTACTACTTTATGATAATGTGGGTATCTGTCTACGCGACTATCCATCCGCCTTCAAGCATCGCTCCGCTTACTGTTTTCCCAGCCACAGCTGTATCCGTCATCATTAGTATCTGCACTTACACCTACCTCATGATTAATGCCAAAGATGCCTCTGAAAAACGCCTCAAATGATCATAGAAATCTGGTTACCCACAGCACTCCCATGACAGTACCATGAGATAGATATTTTCCATGCGGCCGCACAGCAGCTAACCAGTAATGCCCATTTTAAGAAGAGGGTGATCTGCACAGAGCTAGCCATTAGTTCTTGTTAGAGATGTGTGGTCCGGTTCTCCAGAAATCCAAATCCGCCCAAATTTCGTGAATCCGGACAGATCCGAGTCGTGGTTCTGATCTCCTGAGGTGATCCGGACAGATCTGAGTTGCGGTTCCAATCTCCTGAGGTTATCCAGACAGATCTGAGTTGCGGTTCTGATCTCCTGAGGAGATCCGGACAGATCCGAGTCGCGGTTCCAATCTCCTGAGGAGATCCGGACAGATCCGAGTCGCAGTTCCGATCTCCTGAGGTGATCCGGACAGATCTGAGTCGCGGTTCCGATCTCCTTAGGTGATCCGGACAGATCTGAGTCGTGGTTCCGATCTCCTGAGGTGATCCGAACAGATCTGAGTGCATTTCTGATCTTCCCACAATTCAGAATTCAGATTTTAAATGCGAATTTCGGGTTTTGGATTGCAAAAATTACATGATTTTAGCTGTTTTTAAAAACTTTTATCAATTGTTTGTTTGTTTTTAAAAAGCCAGAGGAGCGGCCAGCTGGACGGACACAAGGAGCGGGGCTTAGGGTCAGTGTTTTTTTTTATTTTGAGTGTAAGTGACTTCCATTATGGGAGCATAACTTCTGGGAACACTACTACTGGGGGCATTTACTCGGGGGCACTACTACAGGGGGCATTTACTTGGGAGCACTACTACTGGGGGCATGTACTCAGGGGGCATTACTATTGGGGGCACTACTACTGGGGTCATTTACTCGGTGACATTACTACTGAGGGCATTTACTCTAGGGCAGTACTAAAGGGGGCATTACTATTGGGGGGCACTACTGGGGGCATTTCTACAGGGGGCATTACTAATGGGGGCATTACTTCTCCAGGGGGCATTACTACAGGGGGAACCACACCTGGGGGCACTACATAAGGGGCACCACTACTGGTTGGCCGAATAAGGGACACCACTACTGGGGTAACTGAATAAGGGACACTACCACTGTGGGCACTGCATAAGGGGCACTACCACTACTGGGGACACTGCATAAGGGGCATTACCACTGTGGGCACTGCATAAGGGGCACTACCACTACTGGGGGAACTGCATAAGGGGAGCACTACTGGGGGTACTGCATAAGGGGCACTACCACTACTGGGGGTACTGCATAAGGGGCACTACCACTACTGGGGGTACTACATAAGGGGCTCTACCACTACTGTTGGCACTGAATAAGGGGCACTACCACTACTGTGGGCACTGCATAAGGGGCACCACTACAATGGGCATTGCATAATGGGCACTACTGCTGTGGGCATTATGTGTAAGGGGCACTACTGCTGTGGGCATTGTAGAAGGGACACTGCTATTGTGGGCGTTATGTGTATTAGGGGCACTACTACTGTGGGCATTGTGTATAAGGGTCACAAATTATGGCATTGTGTAAAAAGGGTACTGCTGTATGTCATACACGAATAAGGGACACTACTATGTGGTGTAATGTGAATCGGGTGAATCAAAATTGTGGTACTGTGTGGCATAATTTGAATTTTGAATACTATTGTGTGACCACGCCCATTTTAAAAAGACCACGCCCCTTTCTTTGGAGCGCTTCTATGGCGCACGCTGTCCCTTTCCTTAAAAAACACAGAGGGGGAGCGGTGAGTTCCACCACTTCTCTAGGACCACTTTAAGCACTGGGTAGAAGGATAAAATCCTAGAGTATGAAAATAATGTGACATAGAGAAATGACAGCAGGATGCTGCTTCCCATGGTGTGTGTATAGAACACAGTGAACCATGCCATGGGTGAGCAGTCCCGTGCGGTGTCTTGGACAATGAATGAGAAATGTAGAAGAAAATTCTGTGTGAGACACTTGCTCTTCTCTGCCCTGATGCACTTGCAGCACTGGGACAGATATAAGAGTGTGCTCCTCACTGAGTAGCCCAGAGAAAGGAAGGAAGGTACCTGTACTGTATCTCAGTGACACAGAGAAATTACCTGTCATGGATGTGTAGGTGGAATTCTTCTGAATTCAGATGGATATCACGCAGCAGGGATGGGGCTGGTGCACATGTCTCACATGCCAGATCAGTGCTCGAAGTGGAAATTTAGAGGTGGGGGTATGGAAATATGGAGCATGGGGGTATGGAGATTGAATCCCCCCCTTCGGCCCCTGCTTCCATATCACCCCATTGTACTGCTCACCCACACACTTCTCCCTGCCTGCTCCCCTCTCTCACACCCTCCCCTTCTCACTAACTGATTCCCTTTCTATTTCACCCACTACAATACTAACTACCTGCTTCCATCTGACCGGCGCTGCTGGAATGGAGCCGCCGGTAGCGTGGGGTCTTCTTTGTTGCTGCAGTAGTGCACTGCAGTTTAATCCAGCGCCCCAGCGAGCTAATGAGAAGCTGCCACTTGGTAGTTCCTTATTGGCTGGTGGCTAGCGAGCCCCACGATTGTCTGCTAAAATTAAGTGAGACCTGGGAAGTGGCGGTATGTCATATGTCATACCGCCGTATACTGCCCCACTTCGACCACTGTGCCTGATGATAGTGACACTGAACCAGATAAAGGCCAACATTTATTTTTGAGCACCATGGGTCTGATCCATATGTAATAATGGACGCTTCTTCCATTTTCTAGACGAATGCGCATGCATTTGAATCGTAAAACATGGTGTGCACATGCGCCACACAATCTGTCGGTGCGCGTTGCATCTTGGGCCTGATTCAGAGCCGGACGCTCTGAAAGAGCGCTTGCTCTAAATCAGGGCGTTTTTTTTTTTGTGACCACCCACAGCTATTGCGAGCGGCCAGGTGATGGTCGCGATGGTCTCGACCATCGCGACCATCGGGGCCTGCGACGAGACCCTTGTGATAGGGTCTCGTTCCCGCAAGCCCCAGTGAGCTTTCGACTCTATTAGAGCCGGAAGCTCACCCACTGACATTACTCGTGATGTCAGTGGGGCCGTCACCAAACGGCAGGCGTTCCTTCTGGAACGCCTCCGTTTGGCCAGCCACCCCCCCTGCCCGCCTCCAAAACGGGGCAAGCTGTCAATCAAAATCGACAACTGCCCCGCTTTGGTGCGAAACCCGTAGTGAGGGAGTGCCCGTTGCTAGCCGGGTCTCGCGCATGCGCACGTCGGAGCCGGCTCCGACGTGCGCAGTGGCCAAACATCGACCCACTCGCGAGCGGGTCTGAATCAGGCCCCTTGTGCGAACAGAAACCAGAATGAAATAGGCATTTCTGGCAGCAACTGGGTGGAAAGTATCAAGAAGCACAGGGCGGCTATTTCTGATGGGAGTGACATGGGAGTGTCATGGGCATCTACGTACAGCTCCATATGATTCCGGGTCATGTGTACAGGGACGGGAAGTCTGTTTCTGATGGATCTCTTGTAGCCAGCATGGGGCTGGTGCATGTGCAGATACTAATGATGAACAGTGGGCGGGATAGGCTCGCACTTTCAGATGCACAGATTTGCAACCTGGACCTAATTCAGACCCGCCCGCTAGATGCGTTCGCACGCTAGATGCGTATGCAAATTTTGGCAAGGCAAGCAATCGCATGGCAAGGCATTAGCATGCGCACTATGTCTTAGCGTGAGATCGCATTGTGTATGCAGACGCCCACCAGCCTGTCTTAAGATGCCCACTTGCACACGTCATCTCCAGGAAGTGTGTGCAGCCATCAGTAACATAAAGTACCATCGGAAATGCTCGCAGCACTTGTGGCTGCCCATACCCTGCCGTAAGCACTGCATGTGCTTCAGTGTGAAATACAACCAAGTGACGTATACAATGATTCTGCCTCTTAATTATGCACGCCTCTGAAACGGCGTTGAGATACTCAGGCACGCCTGCGTTCGCACCTCCACTCCCCCGTTTCTAGTGGTCAGCCCCTGTCACCACCCACAAACAGCTTCTCATGTCACTCATTCAGCGGGGCTGTCTATGTGCAGCAAGCATATACTTCCCGCTCGCTCGCACTGGTTCGCGCACGTGCATTGCGATGCGTATGCATGCGCAGAATGCAAACAATCGAATGGCTGTGTGCGAACGCATCCTAGCAAGCGGGTCTGAATCAGGTCCTGAGTTCGGCCGATTTGTTGCATTAGCATAGGAGAGGAAGTATAATGCCTGCGCCGCAAAAACGTATAACTTAGAATCAGGCCCATAAACCAGCTGCATCTGTGGACAACTTGCATGCGGTTGAACCAGCCCAAAAGTTTACAAAATTATGTAGATTCGGAAAAGTTACCGTCTTTCGCTTGCTTAAAATAATAGCTTGTACTTCCGAACATTGGCTTAACATTAGAGAAAAAGAACAATTTTGGACATTATGCATATTTATATCGCATTCAGGATTGTGGCTTTAAACCCTACAAAGATTTTTTGAGCTAATGTTTCATGCAATTGGCACTGCACAGCATGGCAGAAGTGGCTTCCATTTAAACTGCACAAATTACAGTGTTAAAGGACATTGCATATCAGCTGTCAGACAAATAACCATTTATTTTAAAATTAAAATGTTTCCAAGGAAACCAAAAACTATTTACATAATGTTTCTTTGTATTGTTTGGCAGACATTGTTATAATTTTTATTGAAAGTAAACTATGGGGAAAACATTCCATACGCGGGGCCTAATTCACTACGGAACGCAATAGCGATTATGCACGCAATTCAACCGGCGATAGTATGCTAATCCATTGCGATCGCAATGCAATCTCAGCACAACATAAGGACACCCACTTTGTCTTACACACATCCGTAATGTTTAGCAAGACTGTGAAACCATCGGTACAATCGAGTATCATCGCAGTCTCACGCACACTGGCACTGACCTTACTCAGGTCAGTGCCAGCACATATGCTGTCAGGCAAAACACTGCATTGGGCATCAGAGTGGATAATTTATGCTCGCCCATGCAACGGCGTTCAAAGGCACTGGCACATCTGCGTTCAGCCGAACCCCTCCCCCGTTACCACCCACTAATGGCACTTCCTGTCAATAGCTCTGTGATGGGTCTGCATAGTCACTACGATCGCAGTTCCGATCGCAATGGCAAGTTCACACACGCGCACGGTGATGCATACGCATGAGCAGTACGCAACAATCGGCCAATAGAATGCATATTAGCAACTGCATTCCTTGCTGAATCAGGCCCACAGTTCAATATCAGCTTTGGTTTGAGCGCGTACCGCGGTTTGGATAGGTGTGCCTATATATTGGCCAAAAACATCATTCTGTGATGCAAAATGGTGGCCTTTGCAAAAGCAGAAACTTACAAAAAAAAGGCATGAGGCAAGGATGGAGTTTCTTCCAAAGTCATGGACACCAAGATAGAAGATAATGGAGGTTGATTAGAAGGTAAATATAAAGATCTGGGCCCAGGCCTGTCTGAGCCCCCAAGCTGCTGATGAGACACTGCTACAACCTCAAGACCAGCAGCATAAAAAGAGCCCCAGTATTCCCAATGTGGCGCATACACTCCCCCACATTAATACCATGGCCTGATAGATCATCCAACAGTACTGTCTAAACTACAACATCGGTACATTGAAGCCTTTGTTCCAGTTATGTCTCCTTACAGATGTTTCTGTGACTGTGTACACTTGCTTTGCCTATTTAAGACTAAAGAGGGTCAAGTCAGGGATTAGCAAAGAGCGTAGAATAGAGGCAAGGTTAAGCATTTGGGGGGACGCTGTGGAGTTGAACATAAGCCCCTTTTACAGAGCGTACATTGAATTTTGTGCACTGCAAATGCACCGGAACTGAGGGTCTGATTCAAAGACGGATGCAATGGAGACGTTTATGCAGACGGAGCGATTGTTTGCTAATGTGCAAGCATGAATGCCGCACTGCACGCGTCCAGTAATTGCATTGCGATTACACATGCACAGAGTAATCACTCCCAAACTGAGTGATAGGTAGTTAGCGTTCAAGGGTGGTAACGGGAGGGGGGGGGGGGTGTTGGTTAGAAAAGCGCAGGCATGTCTGACCGATTAAGTGCCATTTCATGGGTGTGCATACATTAGGCATTGAGATCTCTTTAGTAGCAAGAGAGCTCACTGCATGTCAGGAGAGTTGCTGAGTCTGCGACTGGTTAGACCTGCCGCATATGAAGTATGGCTGCCTGCTGTGCATCCATGGGACCAATGTGTATGCTTTTGCATGCTGACGTACAGATATGAGAAGGCATCTGTGGGCGTCCCTATGCTTAGGTATACTTTGGAAGGCATTAGCATATTTTAACAACTGTGATCCGTGAAAGCAGGGCCATAGCTAGAGGTGTGTGGCCGCATAGAGCACAGTACATTGTGGGCGGCGGTGGGCTGGCACAGGGCACTCAGAGCGCTAGCGTGAGAGTATGCAGTTGCGTATGCATTACCGTCTGTCTCTGAATCAGGCCCTGAGTGTGTAAGCAATGCAGAGTCATACACATATCAGTGGTATCTCCACTTACAACTTGACGGCCATAACTGAGCAGTAATGCAGCATTCTCACTAGAGATGAGCGTTTCAGTTTTACAGAAAACCAAACACATCTGGACTTTGGGTTTCCGAGGCTCTGGTCTTACTGCTAAGTTCTGTTCTCAAAATGAGGCAAAACATAATTTGCCCAGAAATCTTGGATCTCACATGTTTTGGATTGCATATAAGACTCATGATGAGGCACCATTTCACATGGAGAAGGTGTGGGCTATGGTTGTACATCAATAGATACCATTAGAGAGAGTTGAAGGTAGATGGAGTGGGTGGAACTGTTAAGTGTGTAAGAGACTGCAGGGATCTTTGTCACTGTGCATGTTTGTTAGCTAGCAACTGCAAACCAGTGCAAACTGCAAACAGGCTATTGTCATTGTGTGTGTGTTGATTAAATTCAGGAGGATAATGTTGCTTGTGTCAAAGTAAGTCAGCCACTAGTGACAGCAGTTCTTGCCAGTGATAAGAAGGCTATTGTCATACCTGGGAATACAAAAAAAAAATCCACCTCTGTGGATTAATTTTTACCCAAATTCTGACATTTGTCAAGGCTTCTGTACCATTTGTAGTGCCAATCTAAGTAGAGGTAAGGACGTTAAACATCTAGGCACCTCCTCCTTTTTGTGTCATTTGTATCAATTTAATTGAAATTATTTACAAAATCTGAAAAAAGATGTAAAATGATAATAAGCAGTCCAGCATTAGCTAACAGCAGTATGGATAGATCCCAGCACATGCAATCGCCACCACCAACACCTTTATCATCAACCTGTTCGAAGGTAATCCTGTATCCAATATGCAAAGGCAAACTGACTCCTGCCTTATCCAGGATTCCCAAGTGGAATCCTTGTGCACTAGGGCTGATGCTGCATCTTCATCACATAAGGTGACCAAGAAGAAAACTAGCCATTTCACACAACAATTGTCTGTGAAACAATAATTTCAAGAGGGAACAAGAATGACAGGCACCATCCTGCTGAACACTGAAGCCATGATGGCAATTTTACCATTAGATCTGCATCCATTATCCACCATCAGTGCACTTGGTTTTAGATGATTAGTTGAGGTCATGTGTCCAAGCTACCAAATTCCATCTTGATTCTATTCTACCAGAGCAACTGGGTGAATTTGAACACATACCATATTTTGTACTCACAATAAACTTTGCGGATCCAAATTTCATAATACAAATTGACATGTCAATTTAGGAGATGCTGGCAGTGGCCTGTAAAATGTCTGAGCATTTTTGCATTCAGAAACTACATGTAGAAGATTGCAGCATCTGCAAGAATAGTTTAAACGGCCATACCACCAACTGAAGCAAGAAGTAGTAACCAGGTGGCATTCCACCCTTTATATGCTTCATCGACTGGAGGAATAGCAACAAGACATCCAAATGTACACAACCAGCAATGACATAGAGGAACATGTTACCTGAGTCCAGCACACTTGATAATAATCTTGGTTTTATGCAAGCTACTAAAACAATTTCAAATTGTAGCCAATGAACACTGACTGCCTGACTCAGGTCATACCCTTAATTAAACTACTGGAAAAGAAGCTAGAGAAGCTGAAGGAGGAGATGAAATTAAGTGATTCCCTTAACTTTGTTGGACTTGTAGATCAAGCTTTATTTGGGGGGGTTGCAACATTCTAATTGGATCAGTATATTTTGGCAACCATGATTGATCCTAGGTTTAAGTCCTATGTGATGTCTTTCTTTCCAACTGACACAGATCTTTAGAGATGCAGAAAATTCCTTTTTAGAGAATTATCAGCTCAAGTGACACATGGCAAGACAATGGGCCTGATTCAGAGCTGGACGCAATTAGCGCCTGCTCGTCCAGAAAATAGGGGTGGCTATTCAAATCAACCGTTCGCTCTTTGCGGTCTGTTCACGCCTCTAGGTCTGAATGAGCGAACAAAACTTGCGGTCGTTTTTTTAAAAAATACACCCCCTAGCCGCTCGCATCCTACGTCATCTCCGCTATTTATTAGATTAATCGAGTACATCGACCAGGGTATGAACTGCTCGCTATTCTTGGGGTTGGTTTTTGCTACCACAATTTTGCAAGCAGTTCTGGCTAGAAAATAACCCAGTGACGTGGTCAATGACACTGCTGTTTTAATTATGCACACCAATAAAACGCCCGTTTTGACCTTTAAGCACACCTGCGTTCGGATCTCCACTCCCCATTTTCAAGCACCTTCCCCATTACCACCCTCATACGCCTACTCCTATCACTCATATTATAAGGCATTCACTATTTTGCGAGCACATGAATTTCAACCGCACTGACTGGTGCGTATAATGATCCGTACGCATGCGCAGGTGGGCAAACATCGCTCACGAGCTTACGAGCGGCTCTGAATCAGGCCCAATGTCTCCTGCTTCAACTTTTCCTGCACAAGCTGCTGTCAGGAAACAACTGATCTTTTCCAAGAGACCCACTAGTGATGATGAATCAACTAAGTGCGCCAGAGTGAAAAATTATGACATCTGCTCAGGCTTAAAAGAATTGCCCATATACCATATATTGACCTCTCTACTATGACTATATCTGATACAGTAGATATCATTTAAATTTGTTTCAATACTGGGAGAGAAAAAAAGGCAATTTGGAGCTCCTTGTACAAACTAGCTAGTTTGTTAAACTGTGAATATCCTTTTTAATATACAACATAAGGGTGGGTGGAAGAGTACTAGGGCAAATCCATTGTCAACTTTTCATTATGAGATTTGCCAATATTGTGTGTTTGACAGGCAGCATATATTACTGTACTTTACTGGGGGTTTTTACACCAAATCAAAATTATGTTAACAGAAATCAAAATTCTGACCGTATGAAGACAAGGTTACAAATCTCCAAGTGATTATCGCCACTATGTTCCCATACAATGAATGTGAAGCATGAAGGTGATAGTATAAATATATGTAAACTATTATGGAAAATAAAAAAGTCAGCGGATTATCTCAGCCAAACATATGGAAATACTAATAGGCGCCCTCTGGTAATGATACTCTATTTTACATTTACCCTAATTGATTAATTTAATTAATTTATTCCATCCACTTCCAATTACCTGCATTGGCCTGAGGGCTGTGATTTGCTGGTTGAAGAAGTTTGCTATTAATTAATTAACTTATACTGTATATCTTTTACGATAGACTATTACTCTGGCTTGAATTGCCTGTTTTATGTTATTTATTCTTGAATAATGAAAACAAGGCTATTCATTCTTGAATAATGAAAACATTCCACAGGGCCATAACTTTTGGCATCCTGTCTGCCACTGCTGTGCCACTATGTTTCATAAATGTGCTATATTTTAAACTGCCATGTGTTTGTGCCATTGCTCTGTTGCTTAGTTTAGCCAGCTCGCTGCAGCCTTTGGCCATACAAGAACCTTCTATGAATAAATAATTTTGTATGTTCAGAACATTCTGCGCCATATATATTTATTTTCCTTTGGGTAATAACCCTGTGGAGCATTCAGTGTACAGTATTATATCCGAAAAAGAGGAACACTGGTGCCATCACTGTGGATAAATATAACGACTTCTTTGTGTGAATGTGACTGTTTCAGACGGTATTTTATAATGTTCTATAAGAGAAGCCTACAATATATTTTGTGGGATCACCAGAAGTGCCAAAAGACATTTTCATTTCTATTTTACTATTGAGAACAGCAAGCAACACAAAGATAGAGAGAAGGGAATAGATGGATTTTTTAATGTTAAAGGAAAAGAAGAACAGGGAGATTTCTGTGGGTATGACTTGAAAGGTGCAGTATGGGTGTTTACTCCTTCATCTCATCTTTTGCTGAGTGTCCCCCATAGGAGAGAGCTACAAAGTAGGTACAGTCAGCATCGGTAAGACAGATTTCTGTTATGTTGGAGATAGATCTTAAGATGAATATACAGTATAATGGATGTGTCACATGCCAGACCTGGATTCGGGTCTCACTTAATGGGTCTGGGGTAGGGTGTGCTCCTCTCCAAGATGGGTCCAGGCTTTATCACTCTTCATCTCAGGGGTTGGGTGTATTCCTCCTTGCAGAATGGCAATCTCTTATGCATGTTTAGTTCCCCTTAATGGTATTCAGAAATGCAGTCAAGATAGCACAAGTCCTAGCTTACAGTATAGGATCCACAATTGCCTAGCATGAGATTTTACATACCAGAGTGCACATGAAAAAAAGAGGGAAAGTACAGTAGCAGAGATACGTATGTGGGTATGGCTAGAGGGTTTGGAAGTATGAGGTAGAAGGGAATTTTGGGGTTAAAAGAGGCATGTGGGCAAATAACAGGTATTGCAGAGAGTCCATGGTGGGGTGGAATGTCATCAGCAGCTATGAGAAAGAATAGGGTGAGAAAGAGGACATGCAAGGATGATTTGTGGTTGAGTTTTAATGTTTCTGCTTCCATAAGTTGGCAAGGGAGCTAGGCACAGAAAGCTAAACAGTTAATAACTAGGAATGAATTATTTATGGGAAAGAGAGAAAAGAAAATGGAGAGAAGTGTTGTGAAAGTAAGAAAGAAGAAGATCTGAATAGGTGTATGGGGGTGGGATGTGGTAGATGAGATTAAGGTGTCTTAGTAGGAATAAGTATGAATGAGTGTTGCTGTACAATTGATCTTGGTAATGCCGGGCAGTGGAGGCTAATTTGTCACATCCCTGGCCTTTGCAACTTGGACATGTGGTCCAAGAAAACAGACAGTGGGGCTCAGTGGGTTCAACAGAAGAATAGAGATGGTAGCCCAATAGATGCTTAACACAACCTTGCTTATGGTGTGATGACACTCCTCCACTTGCCATAGATCCTGCAATATACTATTGTTAACATGTCCACATATAAAAAATCTGGATGTCTTGACTCCTGGCTATGATGGGGATTCTATTGCCTGATTCATGTCCCCTGCAGTTCCCCTGTTTCAATATCAATAGCAGTCCCCATAGGTGTCTATAGGGGGTTGATATATTGTGAGGTTTACCGAGCTCCAGAATGTTTTGCATTCTAGAGCATTGCTACAGTAGCTATTGCCATCTTTAGATGGAGTTAGCCATTGTAGCCTACAGGTTACATATTGCCTACAGGCCACACATGCGCAGTAGCATGCTAGGTGTCCTGCAGCAGAAAGTAAAGTGAATGCATAAGCAATCACTTTATACATCGCAGGGACGGAAACCCTGTCCCTGGGTGTGCTTCTAAATAAAGCTAGGTAGTACATCATTTCTTGTTGCTGTGAATAGTGGCTATAAGAAATTATAATTATCTGGTCTAAAACCCAATGATTAATAAATATGCCCCTCTGTGCTTGCACTGATTCATCTCTCCACAGGGGCGTTTCTAGAGAGGAGGGGGCCCGTGTGCATTCTCCTACATTCACCCTCTCCTCTCTGTCTGGCGGTCAGCAGCGTACTGAGCTGTCCGCGGCCAGCGTCGGAGTAATAGATTCTGGGTACTAGAGTGCGCCCAGAGTCTATAGAGTATGCGCACGTCACTGGGCAAATGGGCGCAGCGGCCATTCTCCCTGTACTGCGCATGTGCAAACGACGGGGAAGTGGCCACGGCGGCCATTTTCCAGTCATTTTAACAGCGCCGGACCCTCACACCAATGTGGGACTCTGGAGAGGTAAGTAATACTATGGGTGCAGGGTGTGTGGTGCGGGGCCCCCCTGGACCCAGGGGCAGATGTGCCCCCCACACCTTGCACCCATTATAGATACACCCCTGTCTCTCCATGGGGAGAGATGTACTAAGCTCTGAAAAGTGATAAACTTTAGAGTGATAAACTGGCAGCCAGTATAAACGATAAACTGTCATGTTAGTGGCTGTGTTTGAAAAATGACAGTTGGGAGCTGATTGGCTGGTGGTTTATCACTCGCCAGGTAATCACTTTTCAGAGCTTAGTTCATCTAGCCCCATGTATTGATTCCTCTTTTATCGCTCTGTGGTAGGTGCGACCTATCTCAAATACAGCGGCTCTCCTGACACGCAGAGGGCTCTCATGCTGCGTAGAAGATCGCAAAAAATAATTTATGGACGCCCATGTAACAGCGTTTAAACAGTAAGACACACCTGCGTTTTTCAAACCACGCTGACTACCTGTCACTCACTTTGCGAATGGATCCTCTGTGTGGGCGCAATCGCAAACCAATTGCTGCAGACACACGTGCGCAATGGCAAATATTCACTCGATTTGCCTAAAAATCGAAATTGCATCCATCTCTGAATCGGAATCAGTATGAATTACCGCTGGACCCCTGGCCGGCGGTTCAAATCCCGACAGCGGGTGGCCCGACAGAGGAGGAAATCCCGATAATTCCTAGGTAAGTATAAACTAACCTATTTTTCCCCCTAACCCTCCTTTAGGGTGCCTGACCCTAACCTCCCCTCTGTGCCTAACCCTAATCCCCCCTCTAAGTGCCTAAACCTAACCCCTCCTTCCCCACCGCCTAAACCTAAGTCCCCGCGGGGGGGTGCCTAACCCTAACCTCCCCCCGGGGGTGCCTAACCCTAACCCTCCCTGCCCCTAGCCTAACCCTAACCTTACGGGGGGTGAATAACCGTAAGCCCCCCCGGGAGCCGTAAACCTAACCCTCCCCTCCCTGCAGCTGTCCACTGCGGCGCCCGGCATCCACTCGACCGGGATGCCGTGCGCCGGTCTCCCAGCGTCGGTAAAATGACAGGCGTCTAGATTTAGACACCTGTCATTCGTCCCTCATCGGGATTAAATTGTCTGGAAGCCGGAGGTCAGCATTCCGTCCGCCGGCTTCCTAAACATATACCCTCTGAATCAGGCCTTGTGTCAATAACAGCATTTTTCTTTGCGGACATGTAACATATACATTATTTCTTTATAAGTGTAAACATTTTTCTGTAGGATAAAAGATATATCCTACGCGCACTCTATCCCCTGTGAAAATATTGTGTTTTTCCCTGGACAACACAATCTCGATGATAAACTAGTCTGTGTCCATCTCTATTTGTCTTTTTATAAAAAAAGCAAATAATTGATGTTATTCACAAAAATCTCAGAATTTGTTTAAACCTTATTCTTATTTATAACTGTATCTTATGACGCTATTATCTTTTAAAAGAAAAAAAATTGTTCAGAAGATAAAGGCTCATCTTATAATTACCGTTCCACCTATTGTTCCCACATCAAAAGGGATTTATATATTGCCATCATTATAATTAGACAACAATAGAAAACAGCGTAATGGTTTTCTGCTCAGCTATTCTTCTAGAATAATATATATATAAAAACATGTAGCATAATGCCATTGTTTTCCACAGTTCCCTCTTAAAATAAAATAAGACGCAGCAAAATCACGGTGCTCTCATTAGCGATTCAGGAATTCTATTTAGAGACATGCAGAATATAATATAGAGATGCAAAAGTTTTTTTTACTCTATTCTAAATGGTTCTAAATAGTATTTTTCCCACCGGAATTGATATCAGAACAATAGAAATAATTTAGATTTTCCACATTTGTTTTTCCTGAAGCAGCCAGCGAGCTGAAGGACATTACTAGTTGCTTTGTTACAGTATATGTATGAACTATGTCTGAACTCCTTCTCTTCATGACTTTGTTCATTTCGTTGTACCATTGTTCCATCTAAACCCCTTTACAACATTAACTAGTGTCCTTCACGGAGATAATATGATTTTCCTGTAGACCTGGATCTATTGGCTATGTCTGACAAAGTGGACCTGATTAGTTTAATATAGTTTCCATGTATTATCTCTTTGTTCAGGGGAATTGCTAAAAACCCTTGGGTCACTGCAATATTTTTAAAGGGCCTCTTTTCAGAAAAATACATGCTTATGTACTCTCTAAGCCAATCGCTGTCTGTTTTACCTCGCAGCCACTATTTTACATCCAGTAATCCATATACTGTACAACAAATATTGCAGTCCGCAAGGTATTATATAACACCATTGTAATACTACTACAGAAAGAAACATTTTACTTTAATGAAAACACAATCCTTGTTTTTAATTTTTATTCTCTTCTTTTTATTATTAAGAAAATTACCTTGCGATTTCCAAATACATTAATAAATGGATTATTGCACTTTTAGTGGTCTATTTACTAAGCTCTGTTAGGAGATAAAGTGAACGATGATAAGGTACCAGCCAATCAGCTCCTAACTGCCATGTCACAGGTTGTGTTTGAAAAATGGCAGTTAGGAGCTGATTGGCTGGTACCTTATCACCATTCACTTTATCTCCTAACACAGCTAAGTAAATAGACCCCTTAATGTCTTAAAGTGTCCCTAACCAAGTTTTACTTTTTTCTTTAAACCTTTTATTTAATTTATTTAGATATATAATGGTTTATTTAGAGCTGGCTGCATATGTGCTGAGAACGTAAATAGGAAAAAGACAAAAAGCGTATATGCATATGTTCATTAGGTTGAATTTTATCATGCTTCTGGGTCATACAGATGTGTCCTGCATACGCAGCAAATCACACAATGCATGGCATGAGGCGTGTGCCCATGAGCGGATACGCACACTGCGATCACACCCGCGCCACCATAGGAATGCATGGTGCATAGCATATGCTGCTGCGGGTAATTGCATGGCGCAATGCGTGTGCATGTTTGTAGCGAAATTGGCAAAGATGTAGCAGGACACATCTGTAGTAACATTTCCAGCAGGCATATAATTGTGCATACACCTACTGTATACAAACCTCCGCCCAGGCCAACGATTGTATTGGTGTATATGCAGTAACATTGCAGGAGTGTTAGCCGATTAATGGCTTATAACGCTTCTGCAATGGTCGGGATCAGGAAGTTGCATCTCATGGGCTGTTTAATGTTTGTCGGCCCAACCTCCCGATCCCATAGAAGCCCATACACACTGAGCTATGTCTGCACAGTGTGTACGGTGCTCGCAGGCAGCTGACGGGGTAACACTGGGGACACACTGGTCTACTGATCAGCAGCGTATAACCCAATCAGCTGCTGATCGAAAAGGTATGTACCCAGCTATACACTCTCTGATAGCATAGAGGTAGTTTAGAGTAGAGAAGTGGTAGTGCTAATAGTAAATACCAATCTTTCATTATGCTATTTTTCTCTTATATCGGTGCTAAACACTAAGCAATTTTTTTGGAAAAAAAGATGCAGATTTTCATAATGATTTTGCATGTTTCCATCCACAAGGATATTGACATCCAAAAAATATTGGAGGAAATTGTATCAGATTATCGGGAATGCCCACACACTAAACAATGGACCTCATTCAGACCCGCTCGCAAGCAGGTCGATGTTTAGGCCCTGCACACGCGCAGCGGCCGCACTGCGCGTACACAAGCCCCGGAGCGAGAGATAAATTCTGTCTCTTCGGAGCTCACTACAAAAGGGGCGGCTGTCGATGTTGATCGACAGCTTGCCCCGTTTTGTAGGCGTGGCTGGGGGTGGTTTCACAAACGGAGGCGTTCCTTAAGGAACGCCTGCCGTTTTGTGGGCAGCCGCACTGACATCAGCAGTGATGTCAGTGGGGAGCTTCCTGCTCGATCAATCTTAGGGTCTCGTCGCAAGCCCCGATGGTTGTAATGCTCTTGACCATCGCGACCATCAACCTGGTCGGTCGCTAAAGCTGTGGGTGGTAACCCACAGCTTAGCTAGCGACCAGGAGGCCACACTCCAAAACCCAAGCGGCCGCCCACATTCAGAGCGACCGCTCGCATTTTGCGAGCGCCTCTGAATAAGGGTCAATGGCCCTCATTCAGAGCCACTCGCTATCGGCAGTACGCTCGTTCCGAGCGATGTTCGCACATCTGCGCATGCGTACGGTTTTTAGTACGCATGCGCGAACCAGTCAGTGCGGACGGGGAGTGGAGATCCGATCGCAGGCGTGCTTAAAGGTCAAAACGGGCGTTTTATGGGTGTGCATAATTAATATAGCAGCGTCAATGACCACGTCATTTGTTTTTTTTTAACTCAGAACTGCTCGCAAAATAGCGGTTGAAAAAACCAACCACAAGAATAGCGAGCAGTTCATATCCTGTTCGATGTACTCGATTAATCTAGTAAATAGCGGACATGACGTATGGTGCGAGCGGCCAGGGGGCGTTTTTAAGAAATAAAAGAGCGTATGTTTTGCTCGCTCGTTCAGACGTAGAGGTGTGAACAGACTGCAATGTGCGAACGGATCATTTGCATAGCCACCCCTTGTTTTTGAACGAACGAACGCAAATAGCGAACGGCTCTGAATGAGGGCCAATGGCCCTCATTCAGAGCCACTCGCTAGCGGCAGTACGCTCGTTCCGAGCGATGTTCGCACATCAGCGCATGCGTACGGTTTTTAGTACGCATGCGCGAACCAGTCAGTGCGGCCGAAAATCGTTGGTACGCAATATAGCGAGGGCCTGCTATTTTGAGTGACAGAATGAGGCGTATGTGGGTGGTAACAGGGGAAGGTGCTTGAAAACGGGGAGTGGAGATCCGAACGCAGGCGTGCTTAAAGGTCAAAACGGGCGTTTTAAGGGAGTGCATAATTAATACAGCAGCGTCATTGACCACGTCACTTGGTTTTTTTTAACTCAGAACTGCTCGCAAAATAGCGGTTGAAAACACCAACCACAAGAATAGCGAGCAGTTCATACGCTGTACGATGTACTCGATTAATCTAATAAATAGCGGACATGACGTATGGTGCGTGCGGTCAGGGGGCGTTTTTATCAAATAAACGAGCGTATGTTTTGCTCGCTCGTTCAGACTTAGAGGTGGGAACAGACTGCAATTTGCGAACGGATCATTTGAATAGCCACCCCTTGTTTTTGAACGAACGACCACAAATAGCGAACGGCTCTGAATCAGGCCCAATATCTTTACATTGTAGCCAAAATAAATATCAGAAGTTCTGAATGATTGGATAATCGGAGCCAAGCGTTTCTGGCCTGTATTCACGCCATTTCTGCAAACCCATTATGCCTACACAATACACAAAAATCAGACCGATCTGCCGACAATTGACTAAACAGCCTGATAATTGTGTAGTGTGTACTCAGCTTAACTGTGCACCTTAGCAAAACCATGTTGCGCTGCAGATGGGGCAGATGGGAAATGTGCAGAGAGAGATGTAGATGTGAGAGGTGCGTGTCCTTAGTCATATCTAGACTGCAGTGTAAAAATAAAGCTGTCCAGCATTGTGGACTACATGCAAAAGCAGACACTATTTACCCTGCATGCATAAATAAAAAAGTATTTGCACCCCTTGCATCATAACATGGTTTATCTAGATACACAATTACTTGCTATTTTTGCCTTGCTTTCAACTTAGAATCAGCCTCATACAGAATACATCAAACACATTTTAATAAAGGACAAGTCGGACTCATTACTGATCATTGATACTCGCAAGGAGGGTGTACTAAAAAACGGAAACAATATTAAGCCTCACAAGAAATAGAATTACTAACAATACATACCCAGACATCATTACCACTATAGGTAGGCCAGTCTAGCGACCAGCTGTTTCTACATATCCCCAGCAATTAAAAGGTTGGGGCCTTCAATATTACAATGTGGGCCATTACCCTCCATCAAGTGCGACAAGTTAGACAATTAAGCTCCTTTCACACATGCAACCAAGGAAATTACTGGGTCTATCAATTTGGCAAATTCCCGGGTCTCTCAGCCCGACCTTGGTAAAGAGCAGGGTTGTAGACTTGGCACTCTGACCTGGGTCGGCCTCTTTCACACATAGAGCTGGATTCAATTATCCGTGAAAAGCAAAGTTTTTTTGAAAAGTTTTTAGCATGTGCGATCTTTGCGCACAAAAATACTTATCGTGCAATCCTATTATCGAAGTTTCTGTTTGTGTGAACTCTACATAGACAAAAAATGTTAAAAGTTTGTGACACTGTAAGTGGTAGCGCAGTGTGTTATTCTTATTCATAATTAATCTTGTGACACTGTAAGTAGCAGCACAGTCTAATACTCAACTTTTCACTTCTTTGCTCAATTGTGAATAAATGATTAGTCTACACGCTGACTACAAGACCACAACAAAGGGCTGTTATTCAATTAGGTGCGAAAAGTCAGTTTCTGCGGAAAAGTATCACAAGTGACGTCATTTCACCTTGCGAAAAGCTTCCTCCATATTCAATTCCGAAGACTTTTCGCCGGTGTGGAAACTCAATGCAATGGGACCTGCAAAAAAGTTTCGCCTATGAATAGGTGTCGAAAAAAAGTGCAGAATTGGGGTTTTTTTGGGGTGCAAACCCCCTGTACCCTTGGGACAGTCCCCAAAAGGTAAACTGCATTTAAAAAAATCTTCAGATCACCCCAAAAAAGTACTTTCATTTTGGGGGTGAAATAAACCAAAGTTGGGGGACAAAATGAATAGACTCAAGGAGGGTAGCCAAATATGCCCCAGGTGTTTTGCAGGTGCTTGTAGCACCCATTTTCAGGTACCCTAAATTTGCTGGGACTACTTATTTTCATAAAAAAAAACTGCAAAATGCTATTCTTCACCACTTATGCAAATACACTAAATAGCAGCTATTGAGAGCATTTAAGTACCCCAAATACCTACAGCAGGGCTATTCGGGAGTATCTAGAGTGATCCCCAATGTCAGTGGATCTTTTGGGGCGTGTCAGGCTGATTTCCCCAAAAGTGACAGTACTTTTCGCATGTTAGAGTTTCGCGGGGTCCCGTTTTTGCCGATTTGTAATTGAATAGGGGGAAAAGCGGGCACACGTGCAATACTTTTTCGCATTGAAAACCAGCGATGTTGGCGAAAAGTCCGGCATGCGAAAGGTACGGGTCTTTTCGCCTGGAATTGAATATGCGCCAAAGTGCTAAATAACATGCTATATAAAACATAATGACATCACTGTAAGTGGTAGCACAGTGTGTTATACTTATTCATAAATAATTAATCTTGTGACACTGTAAGTGGCAGCGCGGTGTGTTATTCTTATTCATAAATAATAAATATTGTGACACTGTAATTGGCAGCGCAGTGTGTTATTCTTATTCATAAATAATTAATCTTCTGACACTAAGGGGTAAATTTACTAAGATTCGAGATGGTCCCGATTTGCAAAGTGATTCATCTCACTGGAACTCACCAAAACTCGGGTGATTTAATCCCTTTTTTTTTTCCAAATTTATCAGCCTAGGCCACGGCTGCCCTGGAGAGGGTGACCCCTTTATTGAGGGGGTCCCCAACTCCCCAGGGATCCCTGGCCTGGGCTGTGCACCCCTGGCTGTGGCATCAGTCCCCCGTTAGAATGGGTCCAGGGCTGGTTTTAAATATACGGGGCACCTCATGTCACTTTTTTCTCCGTATATTTAAAACCAGCTCTGTCCCTGCTGCCTTGTCCTGGTTCTTAAATTACAGACTAGCTGCCAAGTCTGGGGCTGGTTAGTGGGGTTTTTTTTGGGGGAGGGGGAACCTCACATCATTTTTTTTTTTAATTAACCCTATTTTAACCATTTACAGAAAGAAACATATACAAATTACAATGATTTGTGTATGTTTCCAACCATCTCGCAGCTCAGGGGGTTGAGTTTGAAAAGTAATTTTGACAGAGACTTTGCTCCTATCTCACCCGAGCTTGTCATCCCGATTCTTGGTAAATTTGAGAGGTGTATGTTTGAGGTGAAAAGTACTTTCGATTTGGCCTGATGGTGATTTGATTCGAGACTGCTATCTCACCTGAGTTTTATGAGTGAGATGAGAGGAATCTCTCTAACTCACCCAACTTTTGCCTTTAGTAAATTTGCAAGCAGGAAAAAAATGAATAAATCACCCGAGATGGTCATCTCGACCTATCTCGATTCTTAGTAAATTTACCCCTAAGTGGTAATGCAGTGTGTTATTTTTATTCGTAAATAACCTTGTGAAACTGTAAATGGCAGCACAGTGTGTTATTCTTTTCTTATTCATAATAAATCTTGTGACACTGTAGGTCATTGATACTGCAGTGTAATATTTAAAATTGTTACAAATTAACGTGTGTGCTGTACCCCACTTCATTCGTGTTTGTTAATATGGAGAATGATCAGTTGAGACTTGAGAGGAGAGCAGGAACCACATACTAGTGCTGGAGCTGCTGCCAGCATCACCAATCATGATGATACTAGTCCATCTACATAATCTACTAAAGGCAATGCCCAAGGGCATACAGGGCTTAAGTCAGGGTATCTAAAATCAAGAACCAATCTTTTACAGTGGTAAAGACGAAAACATCAAAGGGAAAGTTAGCTGCAGAAAGACATTAAATTGGCAATATGACTACATTAAGTGGCAAGGAAAGGCTAAGGCCATGGCCTTTATTTATGACTGGTGGTTATGCCTCTTATGATGATGTAAGCACAAGTGAACATGCTGACATAGAAATCGAGGATGCTTCTGTCAAAGTGCACCAGGATGGGCAGAATATTTGAGTATCTGATGCTAATAAGGATGTTGATGATAAGGTTGTTGATGGTGATGAGGATGATGAGCATGTTGTTGATGAGGATGTTGTTTGTGTAAATTAGGCACCAGTGGATGAAACAGCTGTTGCCCATGATAAGGAAAAGACCATTCTCATGCATGGGCACAAGACAAAAAAAACTTGGTTGTGTTGACTCAGCTGCATCACCAGTGGGTTTTTTTTGGAAAGTTAATTTTTTTCTCGGCAGATGCACTTGCTGGAGAAACTGAAGGAGAATCCACTGCTGCATCAGGTGCCACTTGAGCTGACAATTTGCTTACCAACAGTTCTTTGCATCTCTTTAGATCTGTGTCCATTGGGAAAAAAGACATAATGCCTTAATCCCTTCTGGGAGGAAAATACACTTCCAGCAGCAACAGCAGGCATAGCACTCAAGGATTCTCAAGAAAGACACAACGTAAGACTGAAACCTTCAATCTTAAATATTGCATTTGCTCTGTTTGGCTTGTTCACATATCCGTGGTTAAGTTGACAGTGGGAACAATGGCATTTGCATGCCACTAATTAAGATTTTTTTTGAATGTCCCTATACAGATTGGTTGGGAAATGCTTTCTAGTGAAGTGGAATCTTTGCAAAGGATTGTATAACAGTCAATTGTTTTTAAAAGCACTACTAGTAGTCTTCCTGGTCCCCTTCTGGGATGAAAATTCACTCCTAGCATCAGCAGGCATAGCGCTCAAGGATTCTTCTGGTGCAAGGATTTATGTGAATGAGTAAAATATTTTTTGTAAATACCTGTTAGTTTTACCCTATATCACAGGTTCTCAAACTCGGTCCTCAGGACCCCAAACAGTGCATGCTTTGCAGGTCTCTTCACATAATTACTAGTGAAATAATTAGCTGCACCTGTTGATCTTTTAAAACATGTTAGTGAGTAATGAATACACCTGTGCACCTGCTGGGTGACCTGGAAAACGTGTACTGTGTGGGGTCCTGAGGACCGAGTTTGAGAACCACTGCTCTATATAATTGATAATCATTTTCCCAGTGCTCTGCACTTCTAGCTCTGTTTTGCCTCTGCATTTACGGGGTGAGGCAATGGTGGGGACGGCTGATGTTCCCGGAAACGGGGTCATATTATCCATGTTTCTCGGGATTGGCAAGGCCAGGATCTGCATTCCCGGACACAGTTTCCTGGCCAGCCTGTGTTAGCCGATGGCCGGAGCTGTCCACCATCATGACCATCGATTGCAACTGATGTTATTTGCAGTGCTGGGATCGCAAATGCAGAAGACGGTATCAGACACCTCCTGCTGTATTTGCATATTTGCAAGGACAGAAAGGACTTTGCTGAGTCAGCCCCATAAATAACATTATACATGGACAGAATATAAGGAGCAGACAAAACTGCGCAAACTGATAATAAAAACAATCCTAAATACAGGTACATAAATATAAACATTCGTGCAGCACTGTTAAAATAATAATAAAGCATTTGTCTTCATCAAGATTGTTAGTATGTATCAAACCTAAGGGGCATATTCAATTGGGGGCAAGAATAGCAAAAATCCCGCACCTGCGAGGTTTTTCCTGCTGGTGCAGGACTTTTCCTATTCAATTATTTTTTTTTTAGATAATGAGCGCCGGGAGGTTTTTTTGAGCACCTCCAGTGCAGGTCTGATTTTTCTTAAAATGGCAGCAGCCCCCCTGAGGACTAATTAAGCATTTGAAAGTTTCCAATCTGCTTAATTAGTCCTTAACTACTCACCATGTGAAGCAGTGTCTTCTTCCTCCAGAGTTGGACTCGGGGCCTGATTCAGAGCCGGACGCTCTAACCAGAGCACTCGCTCTGAATCAGTGCCCTCCTACCTAAAAATGGAGCGGCCTCCTGGCCGCTCGCATAGCTGTGGGTAACCACCCACAGCATATGCGAGCGGCCAAAAGGATGGTGGCGATGGTCAAGACCATTGCGACCATCGGACTTGCGACGAGACCCTGCGGTAGGGTCTCAGTGACCGCAAGCCCTGGAGTGATTTTGGCTCTATCAGAGCCAAAATCACTCCCACTGACATCACTAGTGATGTCAGTGGGGCCGGACCCAGACGGTAGGCGTTCCCATGGGAACGCCTACATCTGGCAGCCACGCCCACCAAAGGTGCGAGACCCGGAGCGACAGCTTGGCTGTCGCTGTCTGGGTCTCGCGCATGCGCACGACGGAGCTCCCTACGTCGTGCGCATGCGCATTGGAGTAACATCGACCCACTTGCAAGCATCCTGCACTCGCGAGCGGGTCTGAATGACCCCCACGGTCTTCTGCAGCAGCAGTGAGTAATGTCAGTGTGTGTGAGCAGGGGCTGGCTGGCAACTTTTAGCCTGGGGGGCAAATGCATGCAGGCGGCCCTGGCAGAGGAGTAGCATGTAGCCAGGGTGCCCGAAGAATGTGCGTGCTACGGCGCCCCCCCCCTCAAGTGTTCCAGGGAGGAGATGGGTCCATATGGGATTAATGTAAGGTAAAAATAAAGATTAGGGGCAGCCCCCTGTCGTAGTGCCCATATGCAGTGCCCCTGTGTGCCACAGGAGAGAACACCCTTATGCAGGCCTCCAGTAGTGCCCCCAGTAGTGATCCCCCCTATGCAGTGCCCCTCGTGCCCCAGTAGTAAGCCCCTTATATAGTGCCCCTAATAGTGGTAGCCCCTATGCAGTGCCCCTTTTATAGTGCCCCCAGTAGCAGTCCACCCCCCATGCAGTGCCCCCAATAGTGGTAACCCTTATGCAATGGCCCTTAAATAGTGGCACCAGTTGTAGTCTCCCCCCTATGCAGTACCCCCAGTATTGCCCTTTATATAGAGCCCCCAGCAGTGGTCCCTCGATGCAGTGCCGCCAGTGGTAGTCCCCTCCCCCTATGTAGTGCCCCTAGTAGTAGTCCCCTCCCCTTGTAGTGCCCCCTAGTAGTAGTCCCCCCCTTGTAGTGTCCCCAGTAGTAGTAGCCTCCACTTGTAGAGCCCCAAGAAGTAGTAGTCCACCCCTTGTAGTACCGCCAGTAGTAGTAGTCACCCCCTTGTAGTGCCCCCAGTAGTAGTCCCACCCTTGTAGTGACCCCAGTAGTAGTAGTCCCCCCCCTTTGTAGTGCCCCCAGTAGTAGTAGTCCCCCCCTTTGTAGTGCCCCCAGTAGTAGCAGTCCCCCCTTTGTAGTGCCCCCAGTAGTAGTCCCCCCTACTAGTGCCCTCAGTAGTAATAGTCCCCCCTTGTAGTGCCCCCAGTAGTAGTCCCCCCCCTTGTAGTGTCCCCAGTATTAGTAGTCCCCAGTAGTAGTAGTCCCCCACCCCCCCTTGTAGTGCCCCCAGTAGTAGTTGTAGTCCCCTTGTAGTGCCTCCAGTAGTAGTAGTCCCCAGTAGTAGCAGTCCCCTCCCCCTTGTAGTGCCCCCAGAAGTAGTAGTCCCCACTTGTAGTGCCCCCAGTAGTAGTAGTCCCCCCCTTGTAGTGCCCCCAGTAGTAGTAGTAGTCCCCTTGTAGTGCCCCCAGTAGCAGTAGTCCCCAGTAGTAGTAGTCCTCTCCCCCTTTTAGTGCCCCCAGTAATAGTAGTCCCCACTTGTAGTGCCCCCAGTAGTAGTATTCCCCCCTTGTAGTGCCCACAGTAGTAATCCCCAGTAGTAGTAGTCCCCCACCCCCCTTGTAGTGCCCCCAGTAGTAGTATTCCCCCCCTTTGTAGTGCCCCCAGTAGTGCCAGACCCCCCCAGTAGACACACGTAATATAAAAAACAAAATAAAAAAAACCACTTACCTGAATCCCCGCTCCCGCCGCCGCCATCTGCTCCTCCATCTGTCCTCCTGGGCCGGGCCGCTCTGCATTATGGGAGAGACATCATATGACGTTATGTCACCTCTCCCATTGCCCACTGCGGTCTGTCCGGTCAGCGCTACACACGTGGTGCAGTCTGTGTCACAGTGCCCAGGGCCCGAATGACGCTGCGGCCCGGGGGGCACATGGCACCCTGCCCCCCGTCCCAGCCCACCACTATGTGTGAGTTTGTCAAAGTGTATGAGTGAGTGTGTGTATGTGCATGAGTGAGTGTGTGTATGTGCATGAGTGTGTCTATGTGTGTGTGTGTGTCTGTGTGTGGGACCCTAGGTGTGTGTGATCCCCCGTGGGTGTGTCCCCCCTCCCTGTAATGGGCACTGGGAGAACTGCATCTCCCAGCTCATCCCACCAGCCCCGGAGCCTCCAGGACTCCCAGCAGCCCCGTAACAAGATGGAGGAGCGGCCACCGGGAGCTACGGAGATCACCAGAGACCCCTGGGCAGCAATCTTTTTTTTCATGTGGGACAGATTTTCAGCTCTCAAAACCCCAGGACCACTTTTTATTAATTGGGTACTATGGGTATTGGGATGCGTGCATGCCCACTGTAATCCAAAATTGGGTGCAAGGGGTTCGAGGTTTTTTACATCACACCCAATTGAATATACCCCTAAGTGTTAATTGTTGTAAAAGTGTTAGTTCAGTAATCCAAATTTGGGTCAATCCAATTAGGTAAGAGTTTTGTGTGAGTTGGCTTGTGTGGGCTGTTTTCACGGCAAACTCGCACGGCGAATTGCAATTGCAATTCAATTTAAAATTCACATTTTTTTTCAGAGGAATTTTTTGTATGCACCCCATGAGGGTGTGAGATGGTAGAGAAAGTTGGGAAACAGTGCAGAACCCCTTAGACCAGAGGTTCCCAAAGTCCGCCATTACAGTCCACTTTTTAGGGATATCCATGCTTGAGCACATAATTAATACTCAATCCATTTGATTTAACCATCTGGACTCAAGCTTGGATATCCCTAAAAAGTGGACTGTAATGGCGGACTTTGGGAACCTCTGCCTTAGACAGCCTTCTTATGACTAATTAGGCATTTAGAAGATTTTAATTAGCTTAATTAGCCAAATAATTACGTCATTTTTGGATGTTAAAAAAAAATACTTCAAATTAACCTCAAATCAACTTTTTAATTAGTTTACAAACCCCAAATTTAATTAAAGTATTTTAATGAAAAATAATTGCTTTTTATCATTTTATTTACATTTATGTGAAAAAATTTAGTGGCCTCAAATTACCACTAAATCACCCATTTCAACTTCTTTTTGCATTTTTTTGTTTAATTAATTTAATATTAAATGAAAAAAGTTTGCTTTTTGTCATGTTTTTTTTTTTTTTTTTAAGAGAGCACAAATCAGCCATTTGACAACATTTAAAAAACTCCAGCACTTTCCTTATGCCCACTGACAGCCTTCTGTAGATTCTGCGAAATTGTCACTGTTTTGGGGTCCAGGATGGTTTCCCCACTTTTTTATGCACCTCTCTCAAGGCATTTCTAATTGCAAATGAAATAAACTCACAATTGCAAACTCAAACCTAATTGACCCTATAGCTTGTTTGTATGCATTCATACTAGGGGTGAGCGGGTTCGGATTTCTGAAATCCGAACCCCCCCGAGCCCCCCCGATCCGAGGCCGATCCGAGTCAGGCTCGACTTTTCCCGCCTGACTTGGATCTGAAATCGAGGCAAAACGTCATCATCCCGCCTTCCGAGTCTCGCGGGTTTTGGATCCTATATAAGGTACCTGCGTCGGCGCCATTTTCTCACTAGGCTGTGGACAGTGAAGAGGGAGGGTGGGAGTTAGGGCTGGCTGGGCTGTGTAGTGTAGTGTAGTGTAGTGCAGAGTAGTGTTGTGCTGCGCTGTGCTGCTGTTGTCCACTACTTCAAAGCCCATAGGGGCTGGCTGTGTTGTGCTGTGCTGCTGTTGTTAATAGGGGCTGTGTCCACTACTTCAATGTCCATAGGGGCTGGCTGGACTGTGTTGTGCAGTCAGTTCTCCATAGGGGCTGTGTCCACTCCAAAGTCCTGTGCAGTGTCCCAGTCCTAAAGGGGTGCTGTAGTGTTGTCCAGGGGGTGCTCTGTCCATCAGGGGTGCTCCCCCCAAGTGCTAAAAAAATAATATTTTTTCTGTGTTTGTGAATTGTGTGCGCAGTAGCCGCACGTGCATCAACAAAGTAGTGCCAAGCGTGCGCCTGTGTCATAAGTAAAGGGCCGGCTGGCTTGACCGTTAAAGGGTGCTGTAACCCCCAAAGTACACTCCAGTCCAAACCAAAAAAATATATATTTTCTGTGTTTGTGAATTGTGTGCGCAGTAGCCGCACGTGCATCAACCAAGTAGTGCCAAGCGTGCGCCTGTGTCATAAGTAAAGGGCCGGCTGGCTTGACCGTTAAAGGGTGCTGTAACCCCCAAAGTACACTCCAGTCCAAACCAAAAAAATATATATTTTCTGTGTTTGTGAATTGTGTGCGCAGTAGCCGCACGTGCATCAACAAAGTAGTGCCAAGCGTGAGCCTGTGTCATAAGTAAAGGGCCGGCTGGCTTGACCGTTAAAGGGTGCTGTAACCCCCAAAGTACACTCCAGTCCAAACCAAAAAAATATATATTTTCTGTGTTTGTGACTTGTGCACACTGTGGCTGCACGTGCATCAACAAAGGAGCAGCGCCAAGCGTGCGCCTGTGTCCCATAAGTAAAGAGCCGGCTGGCTCATTTCTTAAAGGGTGGTGTAACCCACAAAGTGCACTACTCTCCAGCAAAAATAAAAAAATATTTTCTGTGTTTGTGTGCGCTTTAGCCGCACGTATATATATCAATATAACATAAATGGAGGACCAAACTTTCTCCGATAAAAATAAAATAGGGAAAGATCAAGAACCACTTCCTCCTAGTGCTGTTGCTGCTGCTGGGAGTTGTTCATCATCCCAGAGAGGAAGTAGGAACATCACTACTTTTACTAAACAATTGACCCTCCAACAGTCCCTAGCGATGAGGATGAAGTACGACAGCAGTCATCCTGAAGCAAAACGTATAACCTGAGGCCTTGACTGCTATGTTGGTGTTAGACGTGCGTCTGGTATCCGCCATTAGTGCAGTGGGATTTAGACAATTCATGGAGGTAGTGTGTCCCCGGTTCCAAATCCCGTCTAGATTCCACCTGCATCCTCAAAGCAGCAGCGACAAGCGTGCGTCTGTCTGTTAAAGGGTGGTGACACCCTCAAAGTGTGCTACACAAACAATAAAAATATTGTTCTTTTTTTTTCTGTCTTTGTGAATTGTGTGGGCTGTAGCTGCACTTGCATCCTCAAAGCAGCAGCAACAAGCGTGTGTCTGTCTGTTAAAGGGTGGTGACACCCTCAAAGTGTGCTACACAAACAATAAAAATATTGTTCTTTTTTTTTCTGTCTTTGTGAATTGTGTGGGCTGTAGCCGCACTTGCATCCTCAAAGCAGCAGCGACAAGCGTGCGTCTGTCTGGTAAAGGGTGGTGACACCCTCAAAGTGTGCTACACAAACAATAAAAATATTCTTCTTTTTTCTGTCTTTGTGAATTGTGTGGGCTGTAGCCGCACTTGCATCCTCAAAGCAGCAGCGACAAGCGTGCGTCTGTCTGTTAAAGGGTGGTGTAACCCTCAAAGTGCTCCAAAAAATTAAAAACTATTTTTTTAATGTGTTTGTGACTTGTGTGCGATGTAGCCGCACTTGCATCCTCAAAGCAGCAGCGACAAGCGTGCATCTGTCTGTTAAAGGGTGGTGACACCCTCAAAGTGTGCTACACAAACAATAAAAATATTCTTCTTTTTTTTTCTGTCTTTGTGAATTGTGTGGGCTGTAGCTGCACTTGCATCCTCAAAGCAGCAGCAACAAGAGTGTGTCTGTCTGTTAAAGGGTGGTGACACCCTCAAAGTGTGCTACCTAAACAATAAAAATATTCTTCTTCTTTTTTCTGTCTTTGTGAATTGTGTGGGCTGTAGCCGCACTTGCATCCTCAAAGCAGCAGCGACAAGCGTGCGTCTGTCTGTTAAAGGATTACATCGGTGACAGCGTCCAAGTAGGCATGTCAGACAGTCCGTACCTGTACTGGCAGGAAAAAGAAGCAATTTGGAGGTCCCTGTACAAACTGGCTCTATTTTACCTGAGTTGCCCCCCCTCCAGTGTGTACTTCGAAAGAGTGTTTAGTGCAGCCGGGAACCTTGTCAGCGAAAGGCGTAGGAGGTTGCTTCCACAAAATGTGGAGAAGATGATGTTCATAAAATGAATTATCAACTCTTCCAGGGAGACCAGCCTCCAGAACGTACAGAGGGACCTGTGGTTGTGGATTCCAGCAGGGATGAATTAATACTCTGTGAGGATGAGGATGTACACACTGAAGAGGGTGAGGAATCGGTGGATGAGGAGGATGAGGATGACATCTTGCCTCCGTAGAGCCAGTTTGTGCAGGGACAGATTAATTGCCAGCTTGTTTTGTGGGGGCCCAAACGAACCAATCATTTCAGCCACAGTTGTGTGGCAGACCCTGGCGCTTAAATGATTGGTTTATTAAAGTGTGCATGTCCTGTTTATACAACATAAGGGTGGGTGGGAGGGCCCAAGGACAATTCCATCTTGCACCTCTTTTTTTTTCTTTGCATTATGTACAGTTTGGGGCCTAGTTTTTCAAACTGCCATCCTGTCTGCCACTGCAGTTTCACGCCTAGATGGGTTACGTGTTTGTGCCGCCCACTCGTGTCGCTTAGCATAGTCATCCAGCTACCTCGGTGCAACCTTTTGGACATAAAAACACAATTGTGAGGTGTGAGGTGTTCAGAATAGACTGGAAATGAGTGGAAATTAAGATTATTGAGGTTAATAATAGCATAGGAGCAGAAAGACCAACAAATTCTGTGATTTTAGCTGTTTTTATGCTTTTTAAAAAAAAAATACAGATCCAAAACACAAAACCCAGAACCCAAAACACGGAAGGATTGTTTTGGCAAAACCAATCCAGATCCAAAACACGAAGAAAGATCCAGATCCAAAACCAAAACACAAAACACGAAAAGTGGCCGGTGCACACCCCTAATTCATACTTGATAAAGTGCTCCAATCCCAATCCTTTAGCAGGAGAATGGAGAGGTTAATATAACATCCAGTTTTTCTCAAGAACACGGAGGTCAGTTCATGTGACAGTAGATGTCATAAACCTCCAGTCTGGCACCTTGTGCACTCAGGGACACTTGGGGTTAATTGGCTGGGGGAGGAATTGATGGTCAGATTGTATAAGCCAATAGTGGGGCTGGTTATGTTAGGAGGGTGGGATTGGTTGAAGTCTATGGGAAATCAGGTTTGTTTTGGCCCTCTCTCTTTTCCGGAGCTGGACAGAGAAGTACTACTTTCATTTTTGAGCTTACTTTATAGCATTGCATTTCTCTTACATTTTTCACTTAAAATTCTCTTATATTCATCCACTATTTTTCTTCTTACCTCTTTCACTTTCTATTTTCTTTCTTGCTTTCACCATCCTTAACATGGATCGCCCCCATAGGGCCGTCGCCATCCCCGCCCGCTTCTTGGTAGACATGGTGGGTGGAGGGCCTGTTGCCCCGGCTGGGGTTGGTGGTGCCCGCAGACGTGGGCGGTGCCTTGGGAGGGCTGCTATATGCGGTCTATCAGGGTCGATTGTTACAAGGGGACAGTGCAGGACTGGACGGAGGAGCGGAGCAAATAGGCCACCCGGGCAGATTATTTCCCCTGATGGGAGAGATATGTTAGGGACTGGGTCGCAGAGTTTAGGGTGTTGGTTGCGCGTAGGCTCCCGGGTGTCTTCTTTTACCTCCATAATTGATACGCAACTACAGGTAGTTAGCATCGACAAATGCCATTTTGATGGCAGGAGGAATAGGGGACGCGAAATGGAGGATGCCGAGAGTGCTTCCTCCATTTCTTGTTCCACAGATAGTATAATGGGGTCACCTTCAGCTCCCCTTGAGAATGTCAGTGAGGGCAACGCAGTTGCTTCTCGTCGGCGCAGATCTTACGCCGAGGTGGTGAGGGGGACACCTTTGGGTAACGCCAGCAGCGCAGCAGTACCGGTCACTGCGAACAATGCATCTGGGAATGCGTCCGGTGACTTGAGGATGGTATCCGCATTGTGTGCTTCCCTACTGTCGGCTCTGGTCCCGCTCCTCCCCGCTTTGGGTAGTCTTGATGGGAATATAGCTTCCCTGTCCAGTAGTCTAACTACCTTGATTGCCCTGGCTTTGACTGCGGCGTTGCAGAAAGGGAGGGGACAGATTACTGTGGTTGCCCCAGAAACACCTACTCTGCTCAGGACGAGGTCAGATTTATCTGGTTGTCTTCCCACAGGCAGAGCATCTATTGGTACCACGATGCAGAGAAATGAGTTCAACACGGCAGGCTGTTCTGGTGAGTCCTCTTCTGATCCAGATTGGGGGATTTCTAGTGGGAGGAGTGAGTCTAGTGAATTACTGCGGGAGCACTACCGGCGGCATGGACAGGGGTCCACGGCCAAGGATAGTTCTTCTTCCTCCACCGATTCGGCAAACACGGCCGTTTTAAGGGGGGTACACCCCAGAGTAAGGGATAGAATCAGGAAGGGTCATTTTGTTAACATATTCGCTCTCACTAGTAAGGCTAGGAAGGTGTGGAACGCTGCTAAGAAGAAAGGGGGAGCAGGTGTGGACACGTGCATGTCCTACCATAATTGGCTCGAGGATGTATATTTTCGCTTCTTGTTACCTGGAAACCCGCCCAGATGAACATATGAAAGTGATACGATACATGTACCTTATACATGAGATGGTAAGTTCTGCGCGTGGTAACGCATGGAGAATATACGATGAAGAATTCCGGTGGAAGCAACATGGCAAAGAAATCATCGATTTTGGGGTTAAGGACGTGGAGGTATTTGTCGATGTCACCCAGCCGCAGCAGGTACCACAGGATGGGATACTGCCTAGGCATACATTTGCCAGTGGGGCTGGGGGTTCCAGCGGTGGAGCTAGGAACTCTGTGGTGCGGATTGGCCACAGAAAGTGTTTTGCCTATAACAACAGGCAATGTGTTTTGGGATCAAAATGTCACTTTCGACACTGTTGCATCAGGTGTGGTGGAGGGCATCCCATCAAAGATTGTTCCCAATCAGGGGGTGTCTCTTCTGGGACCTCAGGGGGGGGCGAGGGGCAATTAGCCGCGGCCCCGCGGCTGCACCTTCTAAATAGGGGTCCTACTCCAGTCTGTGTTGAAGCTATGGCGCTTTGGCTGGATGTTTATCCAAACCGTTCCAAGGCTGAATTTTTGCGGGCAGGATTTCGTGACGGTTTTCAATTGCCAGTGAAGGGCTTAGTTACAGGGGGTGGAGGTAGGAACTTACGCTCGGCAAGTGATTTGCCAGCGGTTCTCCGCGAAACGGTGGACGGGGAGGTGCATTTGGGACGCATTATGGGCCCATTTCAGGAACCTCCGATTGAGGGTTTGATTCTGTCGCCTGTGGGGATTGTTCCTAAAATGGCTGCAGGTAAGTTTCGGTTAATTCACCACCTGTCGTAACCCAAAGGCGGATCAGTGAACGATGCGATCGCAGAGGAACTTTGTCGTGTGACATACCAGCTTTTCAATGAAGGTTTGGTGGTTGTTCGGTCATTTGGTCCTGGGGCATTGATGTGCAAACTCGATATTGAATCAGCGTTTCGTTTGCTGCCCTTACACCCTTCGGATTTTAAGTTCATGGCTTTTTATTTAGAAGGGGTTTTTTATTTTGACAGGTGCCTGCCCATGGGTTGTTCTATTTCCTGTGCCTATTTTGAGACATTTAGCTCATTTCTACATTGGTGTTTGCAAATAGGTTCAGGGGAAGACGGCATAGCGCATTATTTGGACGATTTTTTGCTGGTAGGTCCAGCAGGGTCTGAAAGGTGTGCTTGGCTGCTTCAATATGCGGTGGATCTTTTTTCTGGCTTTGGCGTCCCCCTAGCATTGGAAAAAACAGAAGGTCCCACGGAGAGACTTTCCTATTGGGTTATAGAGATAGATACAGTTGGGGGGCTTTGTCGCTTGCCGGCGGATAAGGTACGTCCGTTCAATGACAGCATACTTCTAACACTGGCGGTAGGTAAGGTCACGCTGAGGCAGGCTCAGTCCATTTTGGGGTTATTTAATTTTGCATGTAGAATTATTCCCATGGGTAGGATTTTTTGCCATAAGCTGGAAAGGATAACAGCAAAAGCCAGGAGCCCGCATCATTTTTTAAGGTTATCAAGGGAGATCTGTAGGGACCTTGTGGTCTGGGATCAATTTCTGAATCAATTTAATAGGGTGCATATTTGGCAGGCCCCTTCGGCATCTAACTTAACTATGCAGCTATTTACAGATGCGGCTGGTTCCTCGGGTTTTGGGGCCTTTTTAAGGGGGAGTTGGTGCGCTGGTGAATTGGGTAGATAAGGGGTTGACTCGGAATCTTCTACTATTGGAACTGTTTCCTATTTTGGCTATTGAGCTTTGGGGGGAATGTTTGAGAGACAGGTCCGTAGTTTTTTGGTGCGACTGCAATTTAATATTACGTTTTGCTCTCGTCATGTGGCTGGCATTGATAACCGCATTGCCGATGCGTTATCCAGAGGCGATTGGTCTTGGTTTAGGGCTTTGGTGCCTTATGCTGAACCAATTGGTGAATTGTGTCCAAATTATATATTGGCAGGTGATACGTCCTGTTTGGCGGCTGTAGCCCACCGGTCCCTGGAACAAGGTACAAGAGCATATGTTATTCTTGCCTTGGTGTTTTTCTTTTCAGCCGAAGTTGTTATTAAAACTGTATGACGCGGGGAGTGTGTCTTATGGTTATATTGACCATAGTGCCTTCTCGTGTTAAGGCAGTCATTCGCGGGGACTCGACTGGCAGGTGCAACGTGTCAAGTCCACCCCTTTATTTTTGGTGTGGGGGTCGTTCGGGGAGCGCTCTGGAGATCATGGACAGTTTTCGTGGTTTTGGGAGTGCTTGTCGGACGTCTTCCGTTCCTATAGTTAATTTTTGGTAATTTTTTCAGACTCATTTTCCTGGGTTGGTTTGCGGCGTTGCACGTATCATTTGGGTCAGTTGTTCGTGTTCTGTACTGCCCAAAACATATCAGCATGGTATTCCTTTTGAATACTTATGCTGTGTGGTATTATCATGGTGGGTGCATGAGTAACTCAGTGATGGAAGGATGGCGTCTGGTTACAGGAATGCCGGAATTCTGTTTGCTGCATCCCAACCGGTGGATTAGCTACTCGCCCTAGGTGGGGATCTTGAGGAATTTTTTGTTTTGTCGCCGGTTTTAAATTGTGGCTGCTGCCCACCGGTTGAAGTTTTTGTGTTTTTTGCCTCAAGTCAGGTTGGGATCCCTCTGTCATCGCCCCCCTCCTTCCTTATCCCTTGGTAGGTTATAAGGATAAATAGGCCTAGTTTTAGATATTAGTGTCATAACCCATTAATATACTTAAGTAACTCATCATGTGTTACGCTGTTCCCCGGTTAAATGATATTTGATCATATTGTTATTAACTTTTACACCTTTGTTTCTTGTTTACCAGGTTGTCAAGTGGATGATACATGTATCTGGGTCATAGGGCATTCATATGTTTTTTTGGTTGGCCCGATCCGAAGTTTTATTAGGTAATCGGGAGCTTCCCGAAGTTGTGAATATTAGGTGGATTGGCCATAGAGGCCTACGCTGGCAGGGTTTGGAAGGCTTACTTCAGAGCTCTGTTAGAAGGCTCGGGTACCCCCGTTTCCTTATCATTCACTTAGGGGGTAATGATTTAACTGCTCGTACATGCCTGGACTTCAGAATGACCATCAGGGCTGATATCTTGGCAATTATTGCTAATAGGCCATTTTGTAGGATGATATGGTCCGAGATGGTTCTGCGTTTGCAGTGGCACGGGGCTTTTAACCCATTGGCAGTTGACTTATCCAGGCATAGGATTAACTCCGTGGTAGGCCGGGCGGTTGTGGAACACGGGGGTTCGGTGGTGAGACACCCTGGGATCACCATTCAGGATAGACATTTGTATAAGGCGGACGGTGTGCATCTTTCTCACAGGAGGAACAAGATTTTTCTAAGAGACCTGATTTTAGGGATTAGAGCTTTAGATGTTTGAGGATTGGTTGGTTTAGATCTTTAGTTGGATATGGTGGTGGCTGCGGACTTTAGGTCCTTGTTGTGGCCTGCTTTTTATGAATGGCCTGTTTCATGGGGGTTAGGGTTCTGAGTTTCGGTAGGTTATTGTTAGTTTTCCCTGGGGGGGGTTACCCGTGCTGCTGGGTGGGCTTTAGGCCGAGGGTTTTCAATGGATAACCACCAATCCAGGTGGGTCCTGGCCTTCCCGGGTGCATGGGTGCCCCTCAAGTCGTACTTAGGTTTTTCCCCGCAGGGTTGGGCAGGAGGCCCGTGAACTCTGCAAGTTGGCAAGAGAGGGGCAGTTGGTCCCGACCCCAAATTGTTAGTAAAGATGGGCGTGTAGCCCTTTCCATTTATTATGTTTGATATATGTATATATATATATATATATGTTTTATATGTTATGCACAATGTTTTAGGGCATTCAAAAATCCCGCCACCATGTATTATATTTCAGCTTGTGCAGTTAGGACATTTTAATAAATAGGATATTCAATAAATAGGTTACTAGTTTAAGAAAAATAAAAAGACTGACCTTGTTTTCCCCGGCAATTCTGGTGTCCGTGTCTTATTTTAAGGCTAAGTTTTAAGGTGTGTGCGGCTGAGTGTGCAGGGTGTTCTGATGCTAGAGAGTTTATGCAGATGTAAACCTGGTTAAGGGTTAAAAGAAATACAGTATTAATAAACACATATTCTGAGGTAATATGTGCACATGGGTTCACAAATGTTATACTGTATATGACATATATATAGTTGTGTATTGAGGTAAAACATGCCTAATTTTTTCATTCTTTAGGAGGTGGCCTTTAGTAAAGGATATGTTTGTACAATTTATGGGAAAAAAAGCATGTTTCATGTATTTATATAATAGTTTGTGTGGTACTCTTTTCTCTGTTTTGGGGATGTGCCCAAGTGTGTGGGATGCACATGCACAGGAGAAAAAGGGGTGGAGTGATATGGCTGGGAGTGGTTGGGTTCCTGTCAGAAAAAAGGGCAGGTACAGAGACAGGGATATAACAGCTGTCAGCAGCAGCTAACAGTCTGGTGTTCCCCTCCTTGAGTGCCCACCTCCCTGTGTCCCAGGCAGCGGAGTCGATGAGGAGGCATTAGCGGCAGCTGTTAGCGGATGAAGCTTACCACTGACAGCAGAGAGATTATGGCGGCAGTGGTTTGAGCGCTGTTTCAGCAGTGGGACGGAGCAGCACAAAAGGAACAGCGGCAGAGGCCGAGTCTGGGCTATCAGTCTAAGTGGCTCAAGGGAAGCTGTAATAGCGTTTCCGGAGCACTGGCGCTGTGACAGGCAGCTGACCCTCCCAGCTCCTACAGCAGTGAGCGATACAAGAAAGCCATCCTCACCCAATATGAGCAGTTGAGCAGAGGGACAATTATAGTAACAGGGCAGCAGCAGTAGTGCTGTGTCCCGGAGTGAGTTTCTATACTCCATCATAAGTTTAGCCATATATACATATATATATATATATTACACCTGCATGTATCAGCCGACTCCAGCTGACAGGAAGTGTTGCAGGGTGATAAGGACTTAGCAGGCACAGGGAGATTCTGCTGCACTTAACCATATATGATAGGTCAGTGCAGGGTGATAAGGACTTAGCAGGCACAGGGAGATTCTGCTGCACTTAACCATATATGATAGGTCAGTGCAGGGTAATAAGGAATTAGCAGTCACAGGGAGATACTGCTGCACATAACCATATATGATAGGCCAGTGCAGGGTGATAAGGACTTAGCAGGCACAGGGAGATACTGCTGCACATAACCATATATGATAGGTCAGTGTAGGGTGATAATGACTTAGCAGGCACAGGGAGATACTGCTGCACATAATCATAACCATATATGATAGGTCAGTGCAGGGTGATAAGGACTTAGCAGGCATAGGGAGATTCTGCTGCACTTAACCATATATGATAGGTCAGTGCAGGGTGATAAGGTCTTAGCAGGCACAGGGAGATACTGCTGCACTTAATCATATATGATAGGTCAGTGCAGAGGTGGTTAGAAGATTGGGGGAGTTTACAGTATGTGCCAATATTACAACAACAGTGCCAGAGGATAAGCAGTAGGCAGAGGATCAATTTAGTCTCTCAATGACATTATTGGTCTGAGTAACAGGTAACAGTTACTGGAGCTTAGACTGCACTTTCTCTCATGTAACTTACCAGAGGAATATAGAGGAATGCAACAATAGCCTTTCTGCCTGAGGGTATGTAAGTTATTACTGCATGCTACATGGTAGCTAATAAGTGTTTTGCAAGATATTTAGGAAATGCTGCTACCCTTGGGAACAAAGCATCTGAATATAAAAGGAACATAGCCTTACTCTCAGGCTTTTTCAGTAATGTCATCGCAAGAGATCTATGGTCTGTAATTGTACAATGTGAAAAATGTATTTTATGGACTAGTGTAAAAGGCTTGTCAAGATTGTGAGCCTATATATATATATATATATATATATATATATATATATCTATATATCTACTAGGAGAGCACGAAGGACTTTTATTAGCAAAACCAACATACAGGAGAGTAACTAAAGGAGACATATTCTAAAGTACAAGGGAAATTCCTTTAACTCTATTGTCAAGAGAAAGAATAGGCCCGGGACTCTGGGGTAATTACACATAATTCTGTATGGACTATACTACCTATATACTAGGACGGTTTGCCAAGGTTATTGCTTCTCATTCACTGTTAAGATAATGGTAATTGTTAATGTCAAATTTTAATTGCTGTCTGTAGACACAGATATAATATACTGAAGTTATGTAAAGTGAATGTATATAGTTAACCTGTCTTCTATAAAATATCTAATATTGTTCATCTATTACTTACCTGGAGAGGGTGGACCACGGAATTCATATGTGTGGAGTAGCCTAGAAGAAAAGAAAAGACCGGTGGTATTAACAAAATTGTGTTAAACCCAGATTATATTTATGGAATGTTGTACACTATATACATAATACTCATACATCATACTCATAAGTAATAGGTTTTCCCAAGCAAGCCTTATACTTTAGCTTGGGTGGAGGCACTGGAATAGTAATAGGAGGTACATCACTTAACATGAGTTTAAGGCTGGGTAAAAAGAGATTACAGTACATAGGCGTTAGTAACCTGGTGTTCCTTTAGAGGGTAAAGGGGAGTTACACAGTCAATGGTTATTATTATGTAACTGGTTAATCACATTCAGCTGATTGAACTTGAGCTGAAAACAGTGGTTAGTATGTTAATTATTGCAGTATATGGATAGCAGGAAAAGTGATATGTAAAGATTTTACACAAAGTCCTTTAATGTATTTGAGGCAACCACTTATTCCCTTATTTACTTCCAATGTTCTCTAGCTGCTCTACTGCCACATATAGGCAGGAGCAGAAGGCTCTCATAGGTACAGGGGTTTGTGAGATACATGCAAGTTTGCATCCTACCAATGTAATAGACTACTAGAACATGCAAACTCACACTAAACTTGCATCAACCCTTCCCGCACCGGACAAACACCCCATCCAGATGTTTTCCATATAAACATGCAACTCTCCGGATGTAATAGGTTGCAAGTAGGGGTGTGGACCGGCCACTTTTCGTGTTTTGGTTTTGGATCTGGATCTTTCTTCGTGTTTTGGATCTGGATTGGTTTTGCCAAAACCACCCTTCCGTGTTTTGGGTTCTGGGTTTTGTGTTTTGGATCTGTATTTTTATGGAAAAAAGCATAAAAACAGCTAAAATAACAGAATTTGTGGGTTTTTCTGCTCCTATGCTATTATTAACCTCAATAACATTAATTTCCACTCATTTCCAGTCTATTCTGAACACCTCACACCTCACAATATTGTTTTTAGGCCAAAAGGTTGCACCGAGGTAGCTGGATGACTATGTTAAGCAAAACAAGCGGGCAGCACAAACACGTGGCCCATCTAAGAGTGACACTGCAGTGGCAGACAGGATGGCAGTTTGAAAAACTAGGCCCCAAACTGTACATAATGCAAAGAAAAAAAAGAGGTGCAAGATGGAATTGTCCTTGGGCCCTCCCACCAACCCTTATGTTGTATAAACAGGACATGCACACTTTAACAAACCAGGGTCTGCCACACGACTGTGGCTGAAATGATTGGTTCATTTGGGCCCCCACAAAACAAGCTGGCAATTAATTTGTCCCTGCACAAACTGACTCTACGGAGGCAAGATGTCGTCCTCATCCTCCTCATCCACTGATTTCTCACCCTCTTCAGTGTTGTGTACATCCTCATCCTCACAGAGTATTATTTAGTCCCCGCTGGAATCAACCACCACAGGTTTTTGAAAAAGCTGTGGGTACAACACAGCGAAACGCGCCAGATTTGGCTGCTTCTTTATATCATCCATCCACTACAGGAGTGCCGATACATGGTCAAAGCAACGTGCTATTTAGCCACACAATTGGACTGCCGAAACCTCTGCCCGGGGACCAACTTTTGCGGAAGCCTAACAGCACTGCTAATTAGGACCCCTAAATTCAAGCGGACACTGGATTTGGTAATTATAAGTCTGGACTGACTTTTAGAACTGCACATGCTCAGTACCATTGGATCAATTATTATTGGATTATCATCTAAGCCTCCCAGCATCTATATGAGGCCAATGTGACTGGTGGATTGGACTGTTTTTATGCTCTTTTTTGCACATTTTAGATTATATGCATATTGGTATTTTGTATGCCTTATTAAATGATTAAATGTTTTCATTCTAGTTGAGCGCTGTTGTTTTCTCCATTTTTGTTTAATATCCTTGAGGATTGACTACCCTCTTCCTATACAGCTGCTCTTATTTTATCTGTTTATTTGTTATTTTTACACCCATCTCAGCGCTCCTGCAGTGTAATTACTGTGTTTTTCTGTGGCAATTAATCTGTCCCTGCACAAACTTGCTCTACGGAGGCAAGTTGTCGTCCTCATCCTCCTCATCCACCAATTCCTCACCCTCTTCAGTGTTGTGTACATCCTCATCCTCACAGAGTATTAATTTGTCCCCGCTGGAATCCACCACCACAGGTCCCTCTGTACGTTCTGGAGGCTGGTCTCCCTGGAAGAGTTGATAATTCATTTTTATGAACATCATCTCCACATTTTGTGGAAGCAACCTGATACGCCTTTCACTGACAAGGTTCCCGGCTGCACTAAATGCTCTTTTGGAGTACACACTGGAGGGGGGGGGGCAACTCAGGTAAAATAGAGCCAGTTTGTACAGGGGCCTCCAAATTGCCTCTTTTTCCTGCCAGTACAGGTACGGACTGTCTGACATGCCTACTTGGATGCTGTCACCGATGTAATCCTCCACCATTCTGTCAATGGTGACAGTATCATATGCAGTGACAGTAGACCTGTCAGAAATTGTTGCCAGGTCCTTCAGTCCAGACCAGATGTCCAAACTTGGTCCTGCCTGCCCTGCATCACCGCCAGTGGGTTGCTTAGGATACCTAAGTTGTTTCCTGGCAGCCCCAGTTGCGGGAGAAAATGAAGAAGGAGCTGTTGACGTGTCATGTTTTGCTTCAGCTGACAGTGTTTTCACCAGCAGAAACACACAAAGAAATATGGGAGCTGGTCTGCTTAGCACAGATCTTACTGGATCAAGCTGCTGCTCTCTCTGAGAGGGTTGCCAACCTCCAATAGAAAAGCACAACAATGTTTTAGAAAGAAATAAACCCTTCTGATGAGATAGCGCTGCTTAATCCACATTTAATCACATAAAAAAGGGCACATAATTAATTGTAATGTCACAATAACATATAGAAATTAGCACATATAATAAAATAAAAACCTTGTAATATTAATGTGGATCCACAATATTAAAACATTCAATAAAAAAAAATATTAAATGAAAAAAAAAAAAAAAGAAAGTCATCTGTCCAATTCCTTGATGATAGAAAAAATATTCAATGGCTGATATATATTTATATTAACCACTTGCCTGGCATGGTCATATCAGATACGACCATACCAGACTGGGCTTTCCCTGACATGGTCGTATCTGATACGACCAGTCAGGAAAGCACTGTGGGCGGCTGCTGGAAAATAATTTTTTATGTGATTAAATATGGATTAAGCAGCGCTATATCATTAGAAGGGTTTATTTCTTTCTAAAACATTGTTGTGATTTTCACCAGCAGGTCTTTGCGCCTCTGCAGGCTTGTGTCGGCCAGAAAGAGAGACACCATGTAGGCTTTAAACCTAGGATCGAGCACGGTGGCCAAAATGTAGTGGTCTGATTTCAACAGATTAACCTGGAGAACCTTGCACAACACAGAAATCATTCTCTACTGCGCTTGAGTCAGGTGCATACCCCCTCCTATATAGTCGCATATAGAGGGTTGAGTTCCACCGCGTCACAACCTCTTGCTTCAGGTGATGGCGGGCAGGTTCAAGAGTGTTTGCTGGCGCTCCAGTCTTCGGCATGCAGTCGCCGAATGGCGAAAGTGGCCAGAAATTTTTCGGGCCACCCAAAGTGTCTCCTGCACGCCCCTGTCATTTTTCAGAAAATTCTGCACCACCAAATTTATTGTGTGAGCAAAACATGGGACGTGCTGGAATTTGCCCAGATGTAATGCCCGCACAATATTGGTGGCGTTGTCAGATATCACAAATCCCCAGGAGAGTCTAAGTGGGGTAAGCCACTAGGCGATGATTTCCCTCAGTTTCTCTAAGAGGTTGTCGGTGGTGTGCCTCTTACTGAAACCGGTGATACACAGCGTAGCATGCATTGGAACAAGCTGGCTTTTCTGAGATGCTGCTACTGGTGACGCTGCTGTTGTTGCTGCGTAAGGTGATACATCTACCCAGATGGCTGTCACAGTCATATAGTCCTTAGTCTGTCCTGTTCCACTTGTCCACATGTTTGTGGTTAAGTGGACATTTGGTACAACTGCATTTTTTAGGACACTTTTTCTGACGTTTCTGTACAGTCTCGGTATTGCCTGCCTAGTGAAGTGGAATCTAGACGGGATTTGGTAGCGGGTACACACCACCCCCATCAATTGTCTAAATCCCACTGCACTAATGGCGGATACCGGACACACGTCTAACACCAACACAGCAGTCAAGGCCTCAGTTATCCGTTTTGCTTCAGGATGACTGCTGTCGTAAATCATCCTCCTTGCTAAGGACTGTTGGAGGGTCAATTGTTTAGTAAAAGTAGTGGTGTTCCTACTTCCTCTCTGGGATGACGAACGACTCACAGCAGCAGTGGCAGCAGTAGGCGTAGCAAATTCAGGATACTCTGGAGGAATCCTGGACAGGAGAGTCAGTCATGAGAGTGACATGGCCAGCAGGACTACTTCCGATCCTGACTAAGGAGGAAATTGATGAGGGAGTTGACGGTGTGGTTTGCAGGTGCTTGGATACAATAGGACAAAGGGATTTAGGTGTCCCTGGACTGCTTACGGTCTTAGCCAAAGTTTCTGAACTTGACAGTAACTTTTTATGAACACGCTGCAGGTGACGTATAAGGGAGGATGCTCCTAGGTGATTAATTTCCCTACCCCTACTTATTTCACCTTTACATATTGTACATATGACAAGACAGTTGTCCGGATTTGGATAGAAATATTGCCAGACCAAAGAGGTGGAATGTTTGGTCTTCTGCCCAGGCATGACCGTGATGGGCTTTTTCATCCCACGGACAACAACTGTCTCCCCCAGAGCCTGATTTAAACAAACCACATCACCATCAGAATCCTCCTCGCCAACTTCCTCCTCAGCGCCATCTACACCAGTATCCTCATCCTGTTGTACTTCAACAGTGACATCTTCAATTTGCATATCAGTAAGTGGACTGTGGGTGCTCCTTCCAGCACTTGCAGAGGGCGCGCAAATGGTGGAAAGAGCCACCTCTTCCCATCCAGTGCTGGGAAGGCCAGGCATCGCAACCGCCACCACAGTTGGACTCTCCTTGGGGATTTGTGATATCTTCTTAGAATGCAAAGTTCTTAGCTGTGCTTTTGCCAGCTTAACTCGTTTGATTTTTGTAGCGGGAGGAGGGCTTCCATCATCATGTGAAGCTGAACCACTAGTCATGAACATAGGGAAAGACCTTAGCCGTTCCTTGCCACTCCGTGTCGTAAATGGCATATTGGCAAGTTTACGTTTCTCCTCAGATGATTTAAATGTTTTTTTAAGGTCATTTTCCTGAACTTTGTAATTTGGGATTTTATATGCCCTCTACTATGACATTGGGCATCGACCTTGGCAGACGATGTTGATGGCATTTTATCGTCTATGTCATGACTAGTGGCAGCAGCTTCAGCACCAGGAGGAAGTGGTTCTTGATCTTTCCCTATTTTATTTTTATCGGACAAAGTTTTGTCCTCCATTTATTTTATATTGATATATACGTGCAGTTAAGGCGCACACAAACACAGAAAAGAAGAATTTAAAAAATTTTTTGGGAGTGCACTTTGGGGGTTACAGCACCCTTTAACAGACTTATGACACAGTCGCATGCTTGGCACTGTTCCTTTGTTGATGCACGTGCAGCTACAGCACACACAATTCACAACACAGACCAGAAGAATTTTTTTTTTTGAAGTGCACTTTGGGGGTTACACCACCCTTTAACAGACGAGCCAGCCAGCCCTTTACTTATGACACAGGCGCATGCTTGGCGCTGCTCCTTTGTTGATGCACGTGCGGCTACAGCGCACACAATTCACAACACAGAAAATAATTATTAATTTTTTTGGAGTGCACTTTGGGGGTTACACCACCCTTTAATAGACTTATGACACAGGCGCATGCTTGGCGCTGCTCCTTTGTTGATGCACGTGCAGCTACAGTGCACACAATGCGCAAACACAGAAATAAATGGTTTTTTTGCACTTGGGGGGAGCACCGCTGATGGACAGATCACCCCCTGAACAACACTACAACACCCGTTTAGGACTACAGACTTTATGGGACACTGCACAACACAGTTCAACCAGCCCCTATAGACTTTTGGAGTGGACACAGCCCCTATGGACAAATGACTGTACAACACAGCACAGCCAGCCCCTGTGGACAACAGCAGCACAACACAGTCCAGCCAGCCCCTATGGATAACAGCAGCACAACACAGCCCAGCCCAGCCAGCCCCTATGAACTTTGGAGGAGTGGACACAACCCCTATGGACAACAGCAGCACAGCACAACACAACACAGCCCAGCCAGCCCTAACTCCCACCCTTCCTCTTCACTGTCCACAGCCAGAGTGAGAACTGACGCCGTCGCGGGGACCTTTTATAGAATCCAAAACCCGTGAGATCCGGAAGGCAGGATGATGACGTTTTGCTTTGATTTCAGTTCCGAGTCAGGCGGGAAAACCCGAGCCGGACTCCGTTCCCGACTCGGATCGGGATGGCTCCGGGGGGTTCGGATATCAGAAATCCGAACCCGCTCATCCCTAGTTACAAGTCACAAACTCGCACAGAACTCGCAGAAACAAACTCGCAAAAGAATAGACTGAATCTAGAAGGTGGAGTTCAATGTGTGAGTTTAATGTAAATCACCATCTGATTCCTATTACCAAGCAAGATGGCCATTTACACTAATCAAACCCCTATATAAACCAAATCTACCTCCATTTCACCTGTGTGGGTGTAGCAATGGTGAATTTTCTGAACTCTTATGAGTTGTACATGATTAGGCTTCTCACTATTGAGGAGCAGCACATGAAGAAAGTGCAGGAGCATCACCAGATACAGCGCCCCATTAGGGTACGTGCCAGATGAACCTATAGATTGTGGATAGGCCTGGGCTCAGTCTCAGATCAGAAGGTGGAGCAGCTTTTTAGGCTGAACCACATAAACCTCCTGAACTTATATGAGCAGGTGAGAGATGATTTGGAAACTTTGTCTGGCAGTAACTATGCAGTGTCTGGTTTTCATAAATGATTGTGTGCCCTGCACTTTTTTGCAACAGGCTACATTTAGTCTCTGAGCTCTTGTATGTTGGAGATTACACAGGTCACTTCTACCAGACATTTAAGTCACCCATTATGTTAGCCATACGTTTTGCTCTACACTTAACCAATAACTAGAAATAAACACTTGGAGGCATATATGGATTTAAAGAGGTCACAGCCGAAAATGTATTAAATCGGATTGGAATTGTAAATTGAAAGCTCGGTGGCAGTAAAATCGCTGCTCCTGGGCCACAGCCCGTTAAAAGTCTGACTAAATTAATTAATGTGGGCGGATCCCCGCCCCTGCGTAAACTGGCCTGAAATGGTACCATTCCCCTCTAATTGACTCAGCCTTGACCCCACCTTATGATGATGGCCTAGCCCCCCCTTTAGGGGAATGACTAACTTGCCGCTATCAAGAGGAAAATGCCATTCAGGCACTCTTAACGCTAAAATAGGCTGCCCAGAGAACAGCTTTCCGCCAGGCTGTACCTCCACCTGTTGGAAGGCGAGAGGAAAAAAAATACATGGAAATATACAGTCCTACCAACAAAACATTATACAAACCACATATGTCGGGTGGGTGGGTGGGCATGAAATCAAAACTGCCAAGAGGAAGATGGCTGCTCCAGCTTGGCCTTTTATATTAATTGGGAGATGCCTCCCCCTTGCTGTGTTATCATTGGTTTATTCTTGACTGAAAGACCTTAGCTACACCCTCTAAATCCTTTAACCCCCTAACAGGCTCCAGCAAAATCTATAACAAAACAGGGATGCTTATTTTTCCTCAAACTTAATTGAGTATTCGGAGTCTTTAAGTGACCCATTATTTTAGCCATACGTTTTGCTCTACACTTAACCAATAACTAGAAATAAACAATTGGAGGCATATGTGGATTTAAAGAGGTCACAGCCGAAAATGTATTAAATCGGATTGGAATTGTAAATTGAAGGCTAGGTGGCAGCAAAAGTGCTGCTCCTGGGCCACAGCCCGTTAAAAGTCTGACTAAATTAATTAATGTGGGTGGATCCCCGCCCCTGCGTAAACTGGCCTAAAATGGTACCATTCCCCTCTAATTGGCTCAGCCTTGACCCCACCTTATGATGATGGCCTAGCCCCCCCTTTAGGGGAATGACTAACTTGCCGCTATCAAGAGGAAAATGCAATTCAGGCACTCTTAACGCTAGAATAGGCTGCCCAGGAGAACCGCTCTCCGCCAAAGCTCGGTCAAACTCGGCCGAGCCCCGCCACACGACTCTAAAATTGTGCGCAAGTTTCCAGGAAACCGAAAAGGTCCTTAAGGAACCATTCTATGCCCAAACCTGTGAGGTGCACTCCATCTGACCTGTAAAAACTCTCCTCTTCAAAACGTAAACGTGGATGTTTAATCACACGTCCCCCATTCTTGATGACAAACTTGGATATAGCTGTGTTGACTTTCCTTCTCACCATATCTAAAACCATGCCTCCATGAGGCCCTCTCCAAAACCTTCTCGGCACCATTTCTAACCACATCAAAACCACCTTCGGCCACATCTCCATTATTATCTACCAATTGTTCCTTATTGCATGAATGAGCTCAATGCCCTTACAATTACCCATATCGTTACCTCCTAAATGAACTACCACCCAATCCGGGGTTCCAAACCTAGCTTCCGCTGACCATAGCTCACTTAACAGGCCGGACCATCGCATACCCCTAACTCCTAACCACTGCACCTTGCTGAAACCTAATGTTTTTCGGGCCTGAATTGCTAAAGGGTGCTTGCTAGCCAAGTGAATGTATGAATGGCCTACAAACCACACCCGACATTTAGCCATCCCGGAAGTACCTGCAAGAAGGGTTAATCCCGTCAGAGTCAATAAGCATTATGAACAACCTAGCCAAGGAAGGAAACAATTAGTTGGGTGACCCATCTTGAGGGGGAAAAACAGCAAACCTCTGTGAGGGTAAATCTGATAACCCCCTCAAGCTCCCTAGCGGTAGTAGGCATAAGGCCTCTGGGTTTCCCAACAAACTCGCTGGAAGCGCGGTTAGGCATGCAGCTGATGCTCCCGCAAATAAGTCTTGTACGCGGTGGATTTCCACCAACCCAATTGCTTTAACGAGTCGACGGAAGCACCCACCACTGCTGCACAAGTCGCTGCCCCAATTCTAAATGAGTGCGTTCCAAACTGTTCTAAAGGCAAGTCTAAAGCAATCAAACAATTCTGAAAAACTTTTGTAAATTGAAACTTGGAAAGCGGGGTCCAATCCGCATGTACTAGCCATTGGACACCACCGGAGGGGCGCATGTTGCCAAAGCGCTCGGCCCAATTAACTGGATTTAGGGTGGGATCTACGTGCACTGGGATAGAAACCCATTTCCCCTTTAGCTAATTGATCAGTCTTAGATTTGCAATATATAATCATGAATCTGCTTACCTCCTTGTCCCTCGGATGCCAGAAAACCCTGCCAATCTTTCCAAGCTGCTGGAGCCAGCGACATCAATGCAAGGCCTTCGATGCCAGCTCGACAATCTGCCAGACATGCAAAGGAAACGTTAGTCCAAACTCACTAGCGCCCGGAGCAAGAGACTTAAACCTATCCCACTGAAAGCGAGACAAAGCGCCTGCAATGTTGTTTTCCACGCCTTGTACATGGCGAGCTCGGAATTCGATGTTCTTGCGCAAACACAAGAGGGTCAAATGTCTCAACAAACGCAACACCAGAGGCGATTCCGATCTCTGATTATTGATGGTATGTACCACTCCTAAGTTGTCGCACCAGAAAACAATACTTCTATTCACAAGTTTCCTGCACCATAGCTCGACAGAGACCACGATTGGAAAAATTTCCAACAGCAGCATGCTCGCGGTTAAACCGTGTCTTATCCACGATTCTGGCCAAGGCTCTGCGCACCATTCCCCCTCTAAGAATGCACCAAATCCTAATGAACCCGACGCATCAGTAAATAACTGTAGACCGTAATTATCCACCGTCGCTGGAAGCCATATTCTCACCCCGTTAAATTCCTGCAGGAAAATAAGCCATACTCGAAGGTCCCACGCATGTCTTGTGAAATGCACACCAAGTGGTGAGATTTCGTTACCCCCGCTATGGAACGCTCCAAACTACGACAAAAAACCCTGCCTGTAGGTATTACCCTGCAAGTGAAATTCAAAAGGCCCAGTAGAGATTGCATCCGCTTGAGCGAAACCATTTTCGCCAGCACAAAAACCTCTAAAAGCCCTTCTAACTTCCTAACCTTCTCTAATGGCAACCTGCAGAGACCCCATGCTGTATCGATCTCAGGGCCTGATTCTGAATCAGGGCTTGTTTCTTTTTTTTGCGAGGCGGCCTCGTGGACGCTCGCATAGCTGTGGGTTACCACCCACAGCTTATGGGAGCGTCCATGATGACGGTCGCGATGGTCTTGCGGTAGGGTCTCATCTGCCGCAAGCCATGGAGTGATTTTGGCTCTATGAGAGACAAAATCACTCCCACTGATATCATTAGTGATGCCAGTGGGGCTGGCCCCAGACGGTAGGCGTTCCCATGGGAAATTTATGCGGCCTGCCCGCTGAACTAGAAGAAATATTGGAAGAATCAGAAGATGTGCAGGGGGTGCTGCGCCTTGGGAGAACAGCAGGGGCTGCGCCTTGGGAGAACAGCATGCTCAACAGTTCCAGCTGAAGACGGCCCCGCCACTGCCGATTGCCCGGATAAGACCTGTCCCTCATTGCGCAATGTGCCCACCCCAGCTTGACCCGATGGCGCTTCCGTGCTGACTGCTACCGCCTCAACTTGCTGAGACACGGAAATCACTGGAACCGGAATCTGAGGGCTCAAAACAGCAGTGTGAGAAGGAGGAAGAGGTGCGTCAACCGCCTGGTGCAGGCCAGAAGTAATGGGTGGGGGTTGGGACAACTGTCCGCTGGGCAGAGGCGGAGGGGAGGGTGGTGGAGGGGGTGGTGTTGGTGCTGGGCCCGCTGGCATAGGTGGGACCATAGTGGGTAAAACCGCGGGGGTGTCGGGGAATTGTTGATAGGGCTGCAAAATTCCCACAGCCCCCTGCACCCTGGGGTCGTGTGCTTGCAAACTGGCATTTAAAACATACTGCAGGGGGGCTTGCAGGAACTAGTGCTCGAAGTGGGAATTTTGAAGTGGAGGTATGGAAATGTTTGCTGAATCCCTTCCCACCCCCTTCCCCCAAGCTTTAGGGATATTGATTATGAGAATTTGCTTCTGCTTCATCTCCCACCCCCTGCACCTTACAGTGCTTACACTACCTCACCCACAGTCCATGTCCGTTGTCTGCGCTGACAGAGACAAGCTGTTTCTCCATCACCCGGCTGGCAGTGGGCTCTCTGTGGATGGGACTGCACCAATCCGGGGCACATCTTTGATCGGCGTTTTCTGAGACAGCTGCTGCTCCTCTTCCCCTTCCCGCTGGCAGTGGGCGCTCCACAGCCACTTGGCACCAAGCAGGGGCAGAGCTTTGATTGGCGCTGGCACCGCTGGGACAGAGTATCGGATCCCAGCGCTAGGGCATAAGGGGGCAGATGCGGTGGCAAGTTAAGCTTAGCTTGCGGCGGCCGTGAACTAATCACGGTGCGGACTGGCAGCCAATCAGAAGCAGCCATGTGGCTGCTTCTGATTGGCTGCTTGTCCGCAAGCCGTGATTGGCTAGCGGCAGGTTCCGAATTTAAATGGCCACATCCAAAACTTCTTTTTAATTGGCTGACTGTGCGCAATTGGCTCACGCGGCCGGTGACAAGTATAATCTAACGCCACATATGCCCTGGCGCTGGCCGGACCTGATGCTACAGTGGGTGAAACTAGTGCTGAACATAGATGTATCCCCAGCGGGACACATCTCCAAGTAATGCTGCACACTGACAGAAGTGGCGGTATGGCATACCGCCATATACCGGCTCACTTCAAGCACTGGCTGGAACATCAATGGAGCAGGGGCGTAAGGGGGGGCCATTACGGGGAAATTGTAGTGTTGCCTTGCACTGGCAAAATAAGGGGACCATCCAGTCTGTAGTAAAGGGGGTGGGTTCTGGAGCCCCTGGGCAATTGCGCTGTGCAGGTAAAAAGAGCCCACCTGTGAATTGGCTGGAGAGGGAGGGGCAACATATATTGCTATGGGGGTAGTGGGTGCCCTAGAATTTACTGGGGTAGGTGACCCCCTGTTGCTAAAAAGCAGGGGGGAACTGATTTCCCCTGCTCCTGAGACCTGAAGTGCTGGGGACGGGCTGCTGCGCGTTGTGCCAGCAACGCTGGTGCGCTGCTCGGTTTGTAAAATGGCCCCGGGGCCTGGTGGGAGGGAACAGCGTGCAGCAGTGCTGCCGCTGATCCCTGTGTAGCGGCCGAGCGGGAGGATGCCTGTCCGCTGGTGGCGCCCCCAGCCAACTGAGGTCACGGGCGATGGAGCACTAGCGCTGGGGCCTCCGGCGCGAGCACCCAATGTCCCAGGCGAGGCATCTCGCTGCCGCGAGCCGTGCCTAGATGGCGCTGGGGCGGCAGTTGAGAGAGGACTAGACGCCTCAATCAAGCGGTGGGGGGGTGCAGCTCTGGGGGGGCATTATGGGGCAGTGAATAAGCGGCAATGAATAGCGGTGGAATTGGGAAGGGAGGAGGGGATTGGATACAGTTAGGATAAAGTAATAGTAGCAAGGAAAACTGCTAGGAGGGGATAATGAGTGTAAGGAGAGCTGTTGGTAGAAGGGATAGATGGGAGAATTAGAGAAAGAAAATTGAAAGAAGAAAATCTAAAGTTAAAGAAAGTTATGTATTTAGATTGGTGTGGTACTTAGCCAGGCTTGAAATCAAAACTGCCAAGAGGAAGATGGCTACTCCAGCTTGGCCTTTTATGAATTGGAAGATGCCTCCCCCTTGCTGTGTTATCATTGGTTTATTCTTGATTGACAGACCTTAGCTACGCCCTCTAAATCCTTTAACCCCCTAACTAACAGGCTCCAGCAAAACCTATAACAAAACAGGGATGCTTATTTTTCCTCAAACTTAATTAAGTATTCGGAGTCTTTAACTCCAGTGTTCTGTACTTTGAAAAAAATATAGCATACATACAGTATACTGTATCTCATTCTCCAGTCATGAGTCAGAGTGGCAGGCAGTGGCGTAACTAGGGCAGGACGAGCAGGGTGCGTGCCCTGGGCGCTGTGGGACCGGTGGCGCGGGGAGGTGCCCCCGGCCATGGTACCGTCCCACCCTAGTTAGCCAGTGTAGCGCCATCTGCAGTGAGTGCGGTCAGCGCTACACATTTACACAGGACCGGCGCTAGGCTTCCAGTGCCGGTCCTGTGCTGCACAACTGAGCCCGTTCCCTCCCCCTGAGCCAGGAGGCGGGCTCAGGCTGTGCATAACACACGCATCGCCGCCAGCACTGGCGGCGATGCGTGTGTTAAACAGCAGCCAATGAGAGTCAGACAGACTCTCATTGACTGCTGCAGCACCCACTGCAAGAGCCGGGCTTCCGTCCGGCTCCTGCAGTGGGTAATTGGACAGACGTCATGACATCATGACGTCTCTCCCATAATGCTGAGCGCGCCAGCCCAGGAGGACTGGCGGGCGGCGGCGGCGGGAGTGGTGTCGCAGTCCGGAGTAGCAGCGTGGATTCAGGTAAGTATATTTGTATATATATTTTTTTTAAACCTGTCTGCACTACTGGGGGCACAACGGGGGAGCGGGGTGGCTATTACTGGGGGGACCTCTACTGGGGGTGGGGGGGCACAATGGGGGAGGGGGGGTGGCTACTACTGGGGGCACCATTACTGGGAGGGGGCTACTACTGGGGGCACCATTACTGGGGGGAGCTCTACTGGGGGTGGCTACTACTGGGGGCACCATTACTGGTAGGACCTCTACTGGGAGGGCTACTATTGGGGGCACTTAAACGGGAGGGGGAAACTCTACTGGGGACTACTACTTGGGGGGGGACTACTACTTATATAAAAGGGGCCTACTACTAGGGGCACTGCACTGGGGGGACCACTACTGGGGGCAATAATAGGAAGGACCACTACAAGGGGCACTGGATAGGGGGGATCACTACTGGAAGCCTGCAGCAGGGGGACCACTACTGGGGGTACTATGTAAGGGGCTTACTGCTAGGGGCACTGCACTGGTGGGACCACTATAGGGGGCACTAGATAGGGGGGGATCACTACTGGGTGCCTGCATAAGGGGGACCACTACTGGGAAAACTGCATGGGGGGGACTACTGCTGGGGGCACTATATAAAGGGCACTGCATAGGGGAGGGGACTACTACTGGGGGCACTATATAAAGGGCACTGCTTAGGGGGATACCACTACTGGGTGCACTGCATTGTGGGGGCTGCTACTGGTGGCACTGCATAAGGGGGAACACTGCATGGGGCACTGCATTTGGGGGGACCACTACTGGGGGCACTGAATAAGGGGAACTAATTGGGGGCTGTATAAGGGGGACCACTACTGGGGATACTGTATAAGGGGCACTACTATGGGCCTGCATAAGAGGGAGCACAACTTCATACTGGGGGTACTGTATAAGGGGCACTACTGGGGTTAAGGTGTATATGGAAAGGAATGTTCAGCGTGAAAATAAAGGGGTGTGTCATGTTGACACGCCCCATTTTTAAGTGACCACGGCCATTTTTTTTCCCCAAGCACCGAATGCACATATCGGGGGGGGTCTCCTTTTTCAAATTTGCCCTGGTCTCCAAATATACCTTAGTTACGTCACTGGTGGCAGGACCTCAAGATAGCCTTCTACTGGCTCTCTGTATTCCCTAATGTACTGGGAGCCATAGATTATACTCATACTTGGATCTGAGCACCACACTTGAAAGAGGGGGGGGGGAGGGGGTGAGAGTGTAACATCATCATCAGCTTTTGGACATCACCTTTTGGCAGGAGCCTTTCTCCTCTGCGGTGCAGCTGAGGATTAATACAGATTAAATGTTACAATGCCCACTCTTAACTGTAAGTACAGGCATCTATACCAGAATTAGGGGTGAGCGGGTTCGGATTTCTGAAATCCGAACCCCCCCGAGCCCCCCGATCCGAGTCCGATCCGAATCAGGCTCGACTTTTCCCGCCTGACTCGGATCTGAAATCGAGGCAAAACGTCATCATCCCGCCTTCCGAGTCTCGCGGGTTTTGGATCCTATATAAGGTACCCGCGTCGGCGCCATTTTCTCACTCGGCTGTGGACAGTGAAGAGGGAGGGTGGGAGTTAGGGCTGTGTAGTGTAGTGTAGTGTAGTGCTGCTGTTGTCCACTACTTCAAAGTCCATAGGGGCTGGCTGTGTTGTGCTGTGCTGCTGTTGTTAATAGGGGCTGTGTCCACTACTTCAAAGTCCATAGGGGCTGGCTGGACTGTGTTGTGCAGTCAGTTCTCCATAGGGGCTGTGTCCACTCCAAAGTCCTGTGCAGTGTCCCAGTCCTAAAGGGGTGCTGTAGTGTTGTCCAGGGGGTGCTCTGTCCATCAGGGGTGCTCCCCCCAAGTGCTAAAAAAATAATATATTTTCTGTGTTTGTGAATTGTGTGCGCAGTAGCCGCACGTGCATCAACAAAGTAGTGCCAAGCGTGCGCCTGTGTCATAAGTAAAGGGCCGGCTGGCTTGACCGTTAAGGGTGCTGTAACCCCCAAAAGTACACTCCAGTCCAAACCCCAAAAAAAATTATTTTCTGTGTTTGTGAATTGTGCGCAGTAGCCGCACGTGCATCAACAAAGTAGTGCCAAGCATGCGTCTGTGTCATAAGTAAAGGGCCGGCTGGCTTGACCGTTAAGGGTGCTGTAACCCCCGAAAGTACACTCCAGTCCAAACCAAAAAAAAAATTATTTTCTGTGTTTGTGAATTGTGTGCGCAGTAGCCGCACGTGCATCAACAAAGTAGTGCCAAGCATGCGCCTGTGTCATAAGTAAAGGGCCGGCTGGCTTGACCGTTAAGGGTGCTGTAACCCCCGAAAGTACACTCCAGTCCAAACCAAAAAAAAAATTATTTTCTGTGTTTGTGAATTGTGTGCGCAGTAGCCGCACGTGCATCAACAAAGTAGTGCCAAGCGTGCGCCTGTGTCATAAGTAAAGGGCCGGCTGGCTTGACCGTTAAGGGTGCTGTAACCCCCGAAAGTACACTCCAGTGCAAACCAAAAAAAAAATTATTTTCTGTGTTTGTGAATTGTGTGCGCAGTAGCCGCATGTGCATCAACAAAGTAGTGCCAAGCGTGCGCCTGTGTCATAAGTAAAGGGCCGGCTGGCTTGACCGTTAAAGGGTGCTGTAACCCCCGAAAGTACACTCCAGTCCAAACCAAAAAAAAAATTATTTTCTGTGTTTGTGAATTGTGTGCGCAGTAGCCGCACGTGCATCAACAAAGTAGTGCCAAGCATGCGCCTGTGTCATAAGTAAAGGGCCAGCTGGCTTGACCGTTAAGGGTGCTGTAACCCCCGAAAGTACACTCCAGTCCAAACCAAAAAAAAAATTATTTTCTGTGTTTAGCCGCACGTATATATCAAATCGATATAACATAAATGGAGGACCAAACTTTCTCCGATAAAAATAAAATAGAGAAAGATCAAGAACCACTTCCTCCTAGTGCTGAAGCTGCTGCCACTAGTCATGACATAGACGATAACATGCCATCAACGTCGTATGCCAAGGCCGATGCCCAATGTCATAGTAGAGGGCACATACAATCCCAAATGGCAAAGTTCAGGAAAATGACCTTGAAAAAGACATTTAAATCAGCTGAAGAGAAACGTAAACTTGCCAATATGCCATTTACGACACGGAGTGGCAAGGAACGGCTAAGGTCGATCCCTAGTATGTTCATGACTAGTGGTTCAGCTTCACATGACGATGGAAGCCCTCCTCCCACTAAAAAAATCAAAAGAGTTAAGCTGGCAAAAGCACAGCGAAGAACTGTGCTTTCTAAGAAGATATCACAAATCCCCAAGGAGAGTCCAAGTGTGGTGGTGGTTGCGATGCCTGACCTTCCCAGCACTGGATGGGAAGAGGTGGCTCTTTCCACCATTTGCACGCCCCCTGCAAGTGCTGAAAGGAGCACCCACAGTCCACTTGCTGATATGCAAATTGAAGATGTCACTGTTGAAGTACAACAGGATGAGGATACTGGTGTAGCTGGCGCTGAGGAGGAAGTTGGCGAGGAGGATTCTGATGGTGATGTGGTTTGTTTAAATCAGGCTCCGGGGGAGACAGTTGTTGTCCATGGGATGAAAAAGCCCATCACGGTCATGCCTGGGCAGAAGACCAAACATTCCACCTCTTTGGTCTGGCAATATTTCTATCCAAATCCGGACAACAACTGTCTTGCCATATGTACCATATGTAAAGGTGAAATAAGTAGGGGTAGGGATGTCAACCACCTAGGAACATCCTCCCTTATACGGCACCTGCAGCGCGTTCATAAAAAGTTACTGTCAAGTTCAGAAACTTTGGCTAAGACCGTAAGCAGTCCAGGGACACCTAAATCCCGTTGTCCTGTTGTATCCAAGCGCCTGCAAACCACACCGTCAACTCCCTCCTCGTCAATTTCCTCCTTAGTCAGGATCGGAAGTAGTCCTGCAGGCCATGTCACTGGCATGACTGACTCTCCTATCCGGGATTCCTCTGGAGGATCCTGCATTGCTACGCCTACTGCTGCCGCTGCTGCTGTTGCTGCTGCTGGGAGTCGTTCATCATCCCAGAGAGGAAGTAGGAACACCACTACTTTTACTAAACAATTGACCCTCCAACAGTCCTTAGCGAGGAGGATGAAGTACGACAGCAGTCATCCTGAAGCAAAACGTATAACTGAGGCCTTGACTGCTATGTTGGTGTTAGACGTGCGTCCGGTATCCGCCATTAGTGCAGTGGGATTTAGACAATTGATGGAGGTAGTGTGTCCCCGGTTCCAAATCCCGTCTAGATTCCACTTCACTAGGCAGGCGATACCGAGACTGTACAGAAACGTCAGAAAAAGTGTCCTCAGTGTCCTGAAAAATGCCGTTGTACACAATGTCCACTTAACCACGGACATGTGGACAAGTGGAACAGGGCAGACTAAGGACTATATGACTGTGACAGCCCACTGGGTAGATGTATCACCTTACGCAGCAACAGCAGCAGCGTCACCAGTAGCAGCATCTCAGAAACGCCAGCTCGTTACAAGGCAGGCTACGCTGTGTATCACCGGGAAATCATCGCCCAGTGGCTTACCCCACTTAGACTCTCCTGGGGATTTGTGATATCTGACAACGCCACCAATATTGTGCGGGCATTACATCTGGGCAAATTCCAGCACGTCCCATGTTTTGCTCACACAATAAACTTGGTGGTGCAGAATTTTCTGAAAAGCAACAGGGGCGTGCAGGAGACGCTTTGGGTGGCCCGAAAAATTTCTGGCCACTTTCGCCATTCAGCGACTGCGTGCCGAAGACTGGAGCGCCAGCAAACACTCTTGAACCTGCCCCGCCATCACCTGAAGCAAGAGGTTGTGACGCGGTGGAACTCAACCCTCTATATGCTTCAGAGGATGGAGGAGCAGCAAAAGGCCATACAAGCCTATACATCCACCTATGACATAGGCAAAGGAGGGGGTATGCACCTGACTCAAGCGCAGTGGGAATGATTTCCGTGTTGTGCAAGGTTCTCCAGCCCTTCGAACTTGCCACACGTGAAGTCAGTTCAGACACAGCCAGCTTGAGTCAGGTCATTCCCCTCATCAGGCTTTTGCAGAAGCAGCTGGAGAAAGTGAAGGAGGAGCTAAGACGGAGCGATTCCGCTCGGCATGTGGGACTTGTGGATGAAGCCCTTCATTCGCTTTGCCAGGATTCCAGGGTGGTCAATCTGTTGAAATCAGACCACTACATTTTGGCCACCGTGCTTGATCCTAGGTTTAAAGCCTATGTGGTGTCTCTCTTTCTGGCCGACACAAGCCTGCAGAGGTGCAAAGACCTGCTGGTGAACACACTGTCAGCTGAAGCGGAACGTGACACGTCAACGGCTCCTTCTTCATTTTCTCCCGCAACTGGGGCTGCCAGGAAAAAACTTAGGTATCCTAAGCAACCCGCTGGCGGTGATGCAGGGCAGGCAGGACCAAGTTTGGACATCTGGTCCGGACTGAAGGACCTGGCAACAATTTCTGACATGTCTACTGTCACTGCATATGATACTGTCACCATTGACAGAATGGTGGAGGATTACATCGGTGACAGCATCCAAGTAGGCATGTCAGACAGTCCATACCTGTACTGGCAGGAAAAAGAGGCATTTGGAGGCCCCTGTACAAGCTGGCTCTATTTTACCTGAGTTGCCCCCCCTCCAGTGTGTACTCCGAAAGAGTGTTTAGTGCAGCCGGGAACCTTGTCAGCGAAAGGCGTAGGAGGTTGCTTCCACAGAATGTGGAGAAGATGATGTTCATCAAAATTAATTATCAGCTCTTCCAGGGAGACCAGCCTCCAGAAGGTACACAGGGACCTGTGGTGGTGGATTCAAGTGGGCGACGAGTTAATACTTTGTGAGGATGAGGATGAGGATGTACACACTGAAGAGGGTGAGGAATCGGTGGATGAGGAGGATGAGGATGACATCTTGCCTCCGTAGAGCCAGTTTGTGCAGGGACACATTAATTGCCAGCTTGTTTTGTGGGGGCCCAAACGAACCAATCATTTCAGCCACAGTTGTGTGGCAGACCCTGGCGCTGAAATGATTGATTTGTTAAAGTGTGCATGTCCTGTTTATACAACATAAGGGTGGGTGGGAGGGCCCAAGGACAATTCCATCTTGCACTTCTTTTTTTTCTTTGCATTATGTACAGTTTGGGGCCTAGTTTTTCTAACTGCCATCCTGTCTGCCACTGCAGTGTCACTCCTAGATGGGTCACGTGTTTGTGCCGCCCACTCGTGTCGCTTAGCATAGTCATCCAGCTACCTCGGTGCAACCTTTTGGACATAAAAACACTATTGTGAGGTGTGAGGTGTTCAGAATAGACTGGAAATGAGTGGAAATTAAGGTTATTGAGGTTAATAATAGCATAGGAGCAGAGAAACCAACAAATTCTGTGATTTTAGCTGTTTTTATGCTTTTTTAAAAAAAAATACAGATCCAAAACACAAAACCCAGAACCCAAAACACGGAAGGGTGGTTTTGGCAAAACCAATCCAGATCCAAAACACGAAGAAAGATCCAGATCCAAAACCAAAACACAAAACACGAAAAGTGGCCGGTGCACACCCCTAATCCAGAATATGCATTTTTGTCATTAATAAATAGTGATCTGCATTTGTTGTTGGCTTTATCATTTCAAAAATACTGAATGTTGTATTTTGGATCAACATTGTACACATTGTCAAATGGCAGTTCCTCTGCTATGGTTTCTCACACTCATTCGGGTATTGTGTGGCCCCCAAATGTTACAGTATGAGTTTATCAAATTGTAATAAGTGGTCTAAATGTAAGTTCAGAATGAATTATGGGCCTGATTCAGAGCCACTCGTAAGCGGCAGCTCGTTCGCTCTGAGCTATGTTTGCCCAACTGCGCATGCGTACGGATCGTTATACGCATGCGCGAACCAGTCAGTGCGGCCGAAATTCATGTGCTCGCAAAATAGCGAATGCCTGCTAATTTGAGTGACAGAAAGAGGCGTATGTGGGTGGTAACAAGGGAAGGTGCTTGAAAACGGGGAGTGGAGATCCGATCGCAGGCGTGCTTAAAGGTCAAAACGGGCGTTTTATGGGTGTGCATATTTAAAACAGCAGCGTCATTGACCACGTCACTGGGTTATTTTATAGCCAGAACTGCTCGCAAAATTGTGGTAGCAAAAACCAACCACAAGAATAGCGAACAGTTCATACGCTGTACGATGTACTCGATTAATCTAATAAATAGCGGACATGACGTATGGTGCGAGCGGCCAGGGGGCGTTTTTATCAAATAAACGAGCGTATGTTTTGCGCGCTCGTTCAGACTTAGAGGTGGGAACAGACTGCAATTTGCGAAGGGATCATTTGAATAGCCACCCCTTGTTTTTGAATGAACGACCGCAAATAGCGAACGGCTCTGAATCAGGCCCTATGTGTCTAAATCAATGTACGTAACTCACCAGCTGCTGCTTGAATGTATGGATGATCTGTGTCCTCAATATGGCTGCTTGAGAGGATTTCAGGGGGAATGACTTGTTTCAGCTCCTCTTCAATGGCAGTAAGGTGGATCTGTACTGCTGGGCCACTCCCTGTTTTCTGGGCTCCATGTAGCTCCATGTCATTTTGGCTTTGAAAACACTGTTCACATCAGACAGGCGCTTTATACAATTCTGCACACAGCACTTGCAGGAACTAACAGCATTCACTGCAACACATACCACATACCACCTGCCATAAAACTTTGTTGCTGTGCAATGTGCGTCAGCCCATAGCAGCCTCCTCATAGGGAAAATGCACATTAATCCCTTTTCTGGTCTTGCTTGGGGCATGCACTGCAGACTCTTCCTCTACCTCATCCTCCTCTCCAGCCTCCTCCACTAACTCAGAGGGGGCCTCTACACCCCCCTCCTCATTGCTGTCCTAGACCCCCAAACCTCTTCTTCTACATGCCATCCTGCACCACACAAAGGACACACAAACACTGAACACTTATAAAATAAAGACATTAGTAACACTTACTGGCACACACCACTTACACATCTCACACTCACAAACAACACAGGACAACACAATAGACAGATATTAGGCAAGGATCAAATAGTTTTGCTAAATAAATATAAGAACCAAGACAAACAAGAGCACAATGACAACACACTCAGAAATCAATAACAAAATTCACTACACTCCAAACACGAATCTGCTTCTCAGCCAGTGACGTAACTAGGGTGGGTCGAGCAGGACATGTGCCCTGGGTACTGGAGGCCACCATCCAAGTCAGTGCAGGTCCGACAGCGGCACTATACACTAAAACAAACACAAAGTCGCCGACGCCGGGTAGTACATTCACTGACAGTGAGTGTACTACCTGGCAGTTGTGTGTTTGTTTTAGCTGCCAATAAGAGTCAGACAGACTCTTATTTGCTGCTGCACCCACGGCCGCCGCTGTGCTGGAGCTCACTCATGAGCTCCGCCTTCCGGTGCCCACAGTGGTTAATGGGAGAGACGTCATGACGTTATTAGCGGGACGTGAGGAACGGACGGTGGCAGGCGCATGAGCGGGTATTGGGTAAGTATAATTTTGTGTTCTGTGTGTCTGTGTGTTTTATGTTTAAGGGTCACTACTACTGGGGGCACTGTATAAGGGGCACTACTGGGGGCAATGCATAAGGGGCACTAATGGGGGCCCTATATAAGGGGCACTACTGAGGGCACTGTAATAGGGGCACTACTGGGATCACTGTATAAGGGGCACTATTGGTGGCACTGTATAAGGGGCACTACTACAGGGGGCATTGCATAAGAGGGACTACTACTGGGGGTACTGTATAAGGGTCACTTCTACTGGGGGCACTGCAAAAGGGACACTACTACATGGGGCACTGCATAAAGGGCACTACTACTAGGGGCATTTCATAAAGGGCAATACTACCAGGGGCATTGCATAAGGGTCAATACTACTAGGGGCATTACATAAGGGTCAATACTACTAGGGGCATTGCATAAGGGGCACTACTACTGGAAGAATTAAGGTGCATATGGAATGGAAAGGAATGTTCCCAGAGTGACAAGAAACAGTGGCATGTCATGTTGACACCCCCATTTTTCATTGCCATGCCCCTTGTTGGCGGTGACCACACCTACTTTTTTGGGCATGTCTTCGGTGCGCGCATACAGTTGGGGGGGCGCCATTTTTCATCTTGCCCTGGGCACCAAATACCCTAGTTACGTCACTGTCCTCAACTACACTCTCCTACACCTGTCTCTTTCCCAAAACCTATCAGAGAATAAAATGCTGAATTTATATTTACAGTATATAGGGCCAATGAGGTAAAATCCGGGTGATTTTTTCAGACCAATGTCTACATTGGTTTCAAAGGCAACACGCCGCATGTAATGAAACTTGCATTTTGATATTGCAGTTTTTCATGCCTTCTGACAGAAGCTGACGTGTATTTTGTCGCACACCAGTTACGTAGGTACCTTATAACTTGCATGCTATAACATGGACCCTATTACATTTACCCCATAATGTCAATTGCTTGCAAGACATACAGTAGGTTTTGCAATCTTCACTAAATAGATATTCTACGCAAAAAAATATAAATTTCTTGTTAGTACATCTGACTGATACTACATTTTCACATTCATCATGCAATAATTCATTTTATCACATTTTTTGTTTTGCAAAATTCATCTTGTTACAGCAGCCCCTTAGTCTGGATGTTTCTATATACTTATAAGGGGAGATTCAATTAGCCATGGCTATTCAATTAGCCCCACTTAACGGGGATTTCTATTAGGGTCTCATGAGATCCAAAAAGAACACCCTGATTTATCTGTTATCGGGTAATAATATCCAGTTAACGCATGAATCCATGAACTTTTCATGGATTTAGGGCCTGATTCAGACCCACTCGCAAGTGCATAACGCTCGCAAGCGGGTCGATAGTGGCCCAGTGTGCACAAGCGGCATGCGCACTGCGCGTGCGCGAGCCCCGGAACGAGCGCAAAAAGCACTCGCTCCGTGGCTCACTACAAAAAGGGCGGCTGTCGATGTTGATCGACAGCTCGCCCCGTTTTGTAGGCGAGACCTGGGGGTGGCTTCACAAATGGAGGCGTTCCCAAGCGAATGCCTGCCGTTTGTGGGTGGCCCCACTGACATCACCAGTGATTGCGGCCACGAGACCCTACCACAAGGGTCTCGTCGCAAGCCCGATGGTCACGATGGTCTTGATTCGCTTTTTGCGAGCGCCTCTGAATCAGGCCTTAGGGCCTGATTCAGACCCACTCGCGAGCGGCTGTCCGCTCGCAAGTGGGTCGATGTTCTGAACTGAGCATGCGCACGACGGAGGGATCTCCGTCGTGCGCATGCGCCAGACGCGACGAGCGAAGGAAAGTCCTTCGCTCGTTGTGTCCGATCAATGGGGGCGTGCTGTTAATGTTGATTGACAGCACGCCCCCTTTGGTAGGCGTGCCTCCCTGACGGGGGCGTTCCCACGGGAACGCCTCCCGTCAGAAGCCGGCCCACTGACATCACTAGTGATGTCAGTGGGAGTGATTTTGGCTCTGATAGAGCCAAAATCACTCCGGAGCTTGCGGTTGAAAACCTCAACCGCAGGCTCCGGCTCGCAATTTCGATGGTCGCGATGGTCTCGACCATCGCGGCCATCAAAATGCACGCTCGTATAGCCTGTGGGTGGTGACCCACAGCTATACGAGCGTCCAGAAGGACGCTCCATTTTCATGGAGGCCGGCCCTCATTCAGAGCGTGCGCTCTGCTCAGAGCGTACGGCTCTGAATGAGGGCCTTAGTGTGTTAATGCCCGATAAGTCCATCAACACGTTAATTTAACGGGTGATAACACAGGTTTTAGAGGAAAAAGGGAGCCTAATTGAATAGCCCCGGGTTATAAAGCCAGAAGCTACCTCCCTTTTTCACCCCCCGATAATTTATTGGGGTTAATTGAATCTCCCCCCATAGTGGTTTATGAGGCTTAGGTGTTTTTTGTGGAAATAATTGCACACATTATACCTTTGCTCTCTTGTTCAACTACAGCTTACTCAGAAACTATATATATAAATGTTACCTTTAAGCAATTCTAATGTCATTATTTTGATAAGTTAGGTTTTAGCCAGGAGCCATTGGAGCGGGTTCATTATTCTGCTAGACAACTTCGGAAACACTCCTGGGATACCCTCCTGAATTAAATAGCGAAATAAAAGGTTATTACAGTAAAATAATTGACACTGAAACTTTATTTAAGAAAATTTACACTGGTTCTTACTAGTGATGAGCGGTTCGGATTCTGAGGAATCCGAACCTCTCCGAACAGGTGGAATCCGAGTCCACCCGAACGCAAGTTCGGGTGTTCCCGCCTGACTCGGATTCCACCTCGAGGCCGAACGTCACCAGTCCGGCGTCGGATTCTCGCGAGAGCCGAGTGACGTTCGGCCTCAATAAAAAGGCGCGGCGCCCGGCAGTCGGCGCCATTTCTCGCGTGACGCGTAGTTAGGTAGTTAGCTAGTGCGCTGTCTGTTCTAGTGTTAGATAGATTAGAGTAGGCAGTGCTCTGTGACTTTACTGGGCATAAGCCCTTGTGTGTGCTCCGTGACTGGGCATAATAAGCCCACTGTGTGTATGTGTACTCTACTACTCACTGTATTATACAAGCTCCATGACAACTGACAGGGCATAGCCCACTGAGTGTATTATACAAGCTCCGTGACAGGGCATAGCCCAATGAGTATTATACAAGCTCCTTGACAGGGCATAGCCCACTGTGTCTATTATACAAGCTCTGTGACAGGGCATAGCCCACTGTGTCTATTATACAAGCTCCGTGACAGGGCATAAGCCCACTGAGTGTATTATACAAGCTCCGTGACAGGGCATAAGCCCACTGAGTATTATACAAGCTCCGTGACAGGGCATAGCCCACTCAGTGTATTATACAAGCTCCGTGACAGGGCATAGCCCACTGAGTATTATACAAGCTTCTTGACAGGGCATAGCCCACTGTGTCTATTATACAAGCTCTGTGACAGGGCATAGCCCACTGTGTCTATTATACAAGCTCCGTGACAGGGCATAGCCCACTGAGTGTATTATACAAGCTCCGTGACAGGGCATATGCCCACTGAGTATTATACAAGCTCCGTGACAGGGCATAGCCCACTGAGTGTATTATACAAGCTCCGTGACAGGGCATAGCCCACTGTGTCTATTATACAAGCTCCGTGACAGGGCATAGCCCACTGTGTCTATTATACAAGCTCCGTGACAGGGCATAGCCCACTGGGTCTATTATACAAGCTCCGTGACAGGGCATAGCCCACTGTGTCTATTATACAAGCTCCGTGACAGGGCATAGCCCACTGAGTGTATTATACAAGCTCCGTGACAGGGCATAGCCCACTGTGTCTATTATACAAGCTCCGTGACAGGGCATAAACCCACTGAGTATTATACAAGCTCCGTGACAGGGCATAGCCTACTGTGTCTATTATACAAGCTCCGTGACAGGGCATAGCCCACTGAGTGTATTATACAAGCTCCGTGACAGGGCATTGCCCACTGTGTCTATTATACAAGCTCCGTGACAGGGCATAAGCCCACTGAGTATTATACAAGCTCCGTGACAGGGCATAGCCCACTGTGTCTATTATACAAGCTCCGTGACAGGGCATAGCCCACTGGGTCTATTATACAAGCTCCGTGACAGGGCATAGCCCACTGAGTGTATTATACAAGCTCCGTGACAGGGCATAGCCCACTGGGTCTATTATACAAGCTCCGTGACAGGGCATAGCCCACTGTGTCTATTATACAAGCTCCGTGACAGGGCATAGCCCACTGAGTGTATTATACAAGCTCCGTGACAGGGCATAGCCCACTGTGTCTATTATACAAGCTCCGTGACAGGGCATAGCCCACTGTGTCTATTATACAAGCTCCGTGACAGGGCATAGCCCACTGAGTGTATTATACAAGCTCCGTGACAGGGCATAGCCCACTGTGTCTATTATACAAGCTCCGTGAAAGGGCATAGCCCACTGTGTGTATACAAGCTCTGTGACTCCAGTTCATAGTGATAAAGTAATATGGATCACGAGAATGAACTGAGAGGAGAGCAGAAACAACATGTAAATGCTAGCATTGCAGCGGCTGGAAGTCCATCACTTTTATCTAAAGCTGATGCTCAAGGGCGTAGAGGCTTTAAAACCTTAGGGAACCTGAAATCAAAAAATTTAGATTTTACAGGGGTAAAGACAAAAAAAAAACCTCTAAAGACTACTACTTTTGCAGAGAAACAGAAAATTGGCAACATACCATTCACCACACGTAGCGGCAAGGAAAGACTCAGGCTTTGCCCTTTATTTCTGAGTGGTGGTTCTGCAGCTGTCAGTGAGGCATCTTGTGCCTCTCGTGATGATAAAAGACCTTTTCAATCAGACTATAGAAGTGTGAAAAAATTTAAAACCAATAAGGCAGTCGAACAAACTGTGTTTTTTGAAACACAAATGTCAGAAATCCCTGAGGAGAGTCTAAGTGGGTCCACAAGTGGCATTTCTATGTGTAAGCCTGACCTTTCAGAGAAGCCGCCCTCCACAGTTTCTTTTCCATCTGTAGTTGTGGGGATGAGCAGTATTGCCGAGGACATAGAAATTGAGGATGCCACCGTGGAATTGCAAGAGGATGAGAGGAATATATGTGCAGCTGATGCTGGCACTAATGAGGATGTTGAGGATGAGGATATTATTTGTATAAGTCAGGCACCAGTGGAAGCAGCTCTTGGCCAAGATAAGAAGGCCATTGCCATGCCTGGGCATAGAACCAAGAAATCCACATCTTTTGTGTGGAATTACTTTTACCCAAACCCTGACAACGTTTGTCAAGCCATTTGTAGCCTCTGTGAGACCACAGTTAGTAGAGGTAGGGACGTTAAACATCTAGGAACCTCTACGCTATTACGTCATCTGCAGCGAGCTCATGACAGGTGTTAGATAACAGAAACTACTGCAAAAAAAATAACAACAAGCAGTCCAGCATTAGCTAGATGCCTTCTCTCTACTAAATCCCAGCACCTGCAATCTCCACCGACAACACCTTCCTCCTCAATATCCTCAGGAATGATCAGTGGTAGTACAACATCCAATTTATTAGTGCTAAGTCACGGTGACTCCTCCAATTTCCAGGACACCTCAGAAGAAACTGAATCTTTGAGCGCTAGGCCTGCTGCTGCTGCTGCTGGTGGATCTTCATCCCAGAAGTGGACAAAGAAGACTACTAGTAGTATACCAAAAAAACAATTGACTGTTAAAGAATCTCTTGCAAGGGGAAGCAAGTATGACAGCTCTCACCCTGTCGCACAGCGGATCACTGACGCCATGACAGCTATGCTAATATTAGATCTGCGTTCAATATCCTCAATTAATGCAGTGGGATTTACACAGCTAGTTGAGGTCATGTGTCCCCGGTACCAAATTCCATCTCGGTTTCATTTTACCCGAAAAGCCATTCCTCGGCTGTACCAGGACGTTAAACAGAACCTAATTATTGGTCTGCAAAATGCTATTGTACCCACTGTCCACTTAACCACAGATATGTGGACAAGCGGTAGTGGACAAACTAAAGATTACATGACTGTGACAGCCCACTGGGTGGGTGAATCGCCTTCAGCAGCAGCAGTATCTAACAAACAACACCAGCTCATTCAGAGGCAGGCAACTCTGTGCATCACCGGATTCAATAAGAGGCATACCGCTGACAACCTCTTAGAAAAACTAAGAGATGTCATAGAAACATGGCTTACCCCACTTGGACTCTCCTCAGGATTTGTGATTTCTGACAATGCTACAAATATAGTGAAAGCATTACAGCTGGGTGAATTCCAACACATCCCCTGTTTTGCTCACACAATAAACTTAGTGGTGCAGGGTTTTTTAAAAAACGACAGGGGCGTTCAGGAGATGCTGTCTGTGGCCCGAAAAATTTCGGGACATTTTCGGCATTCAGCAACAGCGTGCAGGAGATTGCAGCACCTGCAAGAGCAGTTTAATTTGCCCTGCCATCAACTGAAGCAAGAAGTGGTAACGAGGTGGAACTCAACCCTGTATATGCTTCAGCGGATGGAGGAGCAGCAAAAAGCCATCCATAGCTATACGACAAGCCATGACATTGGGAGAGGAGGGGGAATGTACCTTACCCCAGCACAGTGGAGAGTACTTTCTGTCTTGTGCAAGGTGCTCAAACCATTTGAAGTTGCCACTTGTGAAGTGAGTGCTGACACTGCTAGCTTGAGTAAGGTGATTCCCCTGATTTCGCTTTTGGAAAAGCAGCTGGAGAAATTGAAGGATGATATTAAACAAAGTGATTCCGCAAAGTATGCTGGACTGATAGATCAAGTCCTTTGTTCGCTTCGCCAGGATCCACGGGTGGCCAAGATCTTGAAATCTGATCATTATATTTTAGCAACCATTCTTGATCCTAGGTTCAAGTCATATGCTGTGTCTTTCTTTACAACTGACCCAGATCTTAAAAGAACCAAAGCGCTCCTGGTGAGCAAGTTGGCAGCTGAAGTGACACATGGCACTACGATGACGTCTCCTCCTTCGGTTTCTGCAGCAGCAGCCAGAAAAAAATGCACCTTTTCCAAAAGACCCAGTGGTGATGCAGATAAGTCAAGTCAACATTTTGACATCTGGTCGGGTCTAAAAGATTTGCCCAACACCAGTGACACCTCTACCGCAACTCCATCTAATACGATTACCATCCAAAGAATAGTGGAGGATTATTTTCAGGACACCATACACGTAGACATGTCACAGAGTCCCTTCGAATATTGGAAGAAAAAAAAGGCAATTTGGAGACCCTTGTATAAACTGGCTTTGCATTATTTAAGCTGCCCACCCTCCAGTGTGTACTCGGAGAGAGTTTTCAGTACAGCCGGGAACCTTGTGAGTGAACGACGAAGGAGGCTACTTCCACAAAATGTAGAAAAAATGATGTTCATTAAAATGAACTGGAAATTTCACGAGGAAAACCTTTCCCACCAATCACGTCACAGTACAGATACTTCTGTAATGGTAGATTCCAGCGGGGATGAACTGATATTGTGTGAGGAATCGGATGATGTACACACTGATGAGGGTGAGGATGGCAATGATGGTGACATCATGCCACTGTAGACCTGTTGCCTTTAGTAGATTGGAAGATTTTTTTGTGGGGGCCCAAACAAACCAAGCACTTCAGCCACAAAGTGGCAGTACCTGTCGCTGAAATGCTTTGTTTGTTAAAGTGTGCATGTCCTTTTTAAGATCCAACATAAAGGGTGGGTGGGAGGGCCCAAGGACAATTCCATCTAGCACTACCTTTCATTTCTGCCACTGCTGTGTGGCATAGTTTCATAGATGTGCTTTAAACTGTGGTGTCTGTGCCACTGCGCCGCTGCTCTGACGCTTGGTCACCAGTCAGCTCACTGCAACCTTTGGCCAATAATGGTGAAACGAATAATTTAAGCTGTGAGGTGGTCTAAATTGACTGTAAATGACTGGAAATTAATGTTATTGAGGTAAATAACACTCTAGGAAGAAAAAAAAGCCCAATTTATGTAATTTTAGCTTTTTTTGCCAATTTTGGCAAAAAATCCAAATCCAAATCCAAATCCAAATCCAGTCACCGCAGTTTGGCAAATCCAAATCCAAATCCAAAGCCGGATGACGAATTAGAACCAAATCCAAATCCAAATCCGCCAAAAATGGTCCGGCGCACATCCCTAGTTCTTACTAGTGCCGGCTGCCACAACTGTAACTTCCTTGAACATTCTGCGTGTGCTAAGTTCTATTACTTTGAGTGAGTCCATTGATCTTTACAAGAGGTCTCGTTAGAAAATAGAAAAATGTAATTACTGGCAGCAATGTACAAACATAATAATAGTATTTAGATAGAGCCATCTTAGAGTTCTAAAACATGTGCTGGCATTGTTTAACACAGCAGTCAGCTCAATTTGGCATAAGGTTTGTGAGATCCAGAGATTTGTCTGCTTCAAATAATTGTTCTTCACAGCGCTATTGTGCTAGATCCCTTTCTCCGACATACTCATTAAACAGTTAGCATTAGACTTCAAATCATTGCTTACTATTTAATAATATGTATGGCACTCACAGGTCCATTATAATAAAATGTAATGGTATGAAATTAAGCTTTGCATTGTTTTATGGTTTACAGTTCTTTAAAATATGCAGTAAAAATATTTATTTCCCTAGAAGCAAAATTCTCAAAAAGAAAAAAAAAAGTAAATTATGTGCCTGGTCATATTATAAAGACAGACACAAATATAAGGAAGAAGTGATAATAAATGTAAGCTACTGATATTGGCCCTGATTCAGAGCCGCTCGTAAGCGGCCGCTCGTTCGTTCTGACCGATGTTCGCACATCTGCGCATGCGTACGGATTTTAATACGCATGCGCGAACCAGTCAGTGCGGACGAAAATCGTTTGTTCGCTATATAGCGAATGCCTGCTATTTTGAGTGACACAGGGAGGCGTATGTGGGTGGTAACAGGGGCAGGTGCTTGAAAACGGGGGTGTGGAATTAGATCGCAGGCGTGCTTAAAGGTCAAAACGAGCGTTTTAAGGGAGTGCATAATTAATACAGCAGCGTCATTGACCACGTCACTTGTTTTTTTTTTAATCCGAACTGCTCGCAAAATAGCAGTTGAAAAAACCAGCCACAAGAATAGCAAGCAGTTCATACGCTGTTCGATGTACTCGATTAATCTAATAAATAGCGGACATGACATAGGATGCGAGCGGCCAGGGGGCGTATTTTTAAAAATTACAACCGCAAGTTTCGCTCGCTCGTTCAGACTTAGAGGCGTGAACAGACCGCAATTAGCGAATGGTTCATTTGAATAGCCACCCCTTGTTTTAGAACGAACGACCACAAATAGCGAGCGGCTCTGAATGAGGGCCATTGTTTTATAGTTCAGATATCAGATCTATTTATATTTTAAAGATACTGTAGTAAGCATTTAGATAAAGAGTGTAGTGTACATATTCCCATTGTTTTACTTGGCTTGGAGCAGTGGCATTAGCAGGTCAGCAACTATAGCCAGGCAAGTCATGGTCGTTTCATCCATACCCACCACCTACCATGATGAGTTTTTCCCATGTAACCTACTGTAATTCCTACTGCTCTTCATCACCAATCACCATGCTGAGTCCTTATTCCATTGCCACACCATTCTGGATGTCCTTATCTTGGACCTCTAGTTAATCCATTCAATGTTTAACTGACAGGCTAATATCATATTGTTCTAGATGTACAGTACTAGGTGGAGGACATCATGTTAGCACATTGTACCTGTGCCCCATACTTACCTATGTTTTAATGGTACTCTCCAGGAGATCAAGGAGGTGTGGGGGGTTTGGCACAGAGAATTTTGGCATGATGGAGCGGGGGCGGGGTGATGATGAAATGGTATATAGATAATTGAATAAGCATGGGATGTCCTTTACCCCAGGGTTGTCTACTGTCTTGGTAGCCCGGATGAACTCCCCCCAAATTCAGGAGCAGCGAAGTAAGCTGTAACTGAAGACTCTCAGACTCAGGGGGAGATATATCAAACCTTGGAGAAAAATAAAGTGGAGAGAGATAAAATACCAACTAATGAGCTCCTAACTGTCATTTTTTAAAAACAACTTTATCTCTCTACAAGGTTTGACACATATCCCCCTGAGTCTGAGAAGTAGAGCAAAATATCAGCTAATACATAAAGCTCATGTTGAGTCTCCCAAGATACGATACCTGGGAAAGACCTTGCAGAGTGAATTCTGAATACTAAAGGCTCCATAGCTAAAACAAAGATTGAAGTAGAAAAAGGGCAACCATACCTCATACCAGTAATATGGAATGCATCAGACAGAAAGCCACTGCCGAAAACTTTGGAAGATGGGTCACTGTAAAGAGCTAAAGCCAAATCTCGGGAGGACTTCTTGCATATATAGCCGATGCAGCCTATCAAAGTCTTTTGATGCATTTAAGGAGAGTAGCACAAAATTACAGAAGCTTGTGATACCGACAAAATGTCAGAGGGGTTGTAGTTAATATGCCAGCGGATGGGATGGTGGCCGCCGATATACCGACACCGAAATCCCACTGCACGGCGGTTGAAATGCCGACGACGCTATTCCAATGGGGATCAAGATACCGGAGTCAGCATCCCAACTGCCGGAATTCCGAACGAAGGATCCGGGTAAGTATCAATGTTAGCCCTGGGATGGGGGGTTAGGTTTAGGGACACCCGTGGGGAAATCAGGGTTAGGCACCCACCGGAGAGGGTTAGGGTCAGGCACCACTGGGGAGAGGTTAGGGATAGGCACCCAATGGGAGGGTTAGGTTTAGGGTGCGGGAAGGTGGGGTTAGGGTTAGGCACCACCTCAGGAGAGTTAAGGTTAGGCTGTGGGGAGGGGGCTTAGGCAGCCCTGGGGGGTGGTTAGGGATAGGCACACCCCCCAAGAGGGTTAGGCATCACCGGGGGCAGGTTAGGGTTAGGCACCCGCAGGGAGGTTAGGTTTAGGCACCACTAAAGGTTGGGGGGAGGGGAGAGGGAAGGAATAGGGTACTTACCTGCCCCTGTTGGGATGTTCACTCATCAGGCTTCTGGCATTGGGATTTGAACCCAGCCACCGGTATTTCATACCCATTCCTTGTCAGATGCCTACCTGACACAAACCTGATCGTGCTGTACCAGTCAAGGGATAAGGACTGGTATAATTTGCAGTGACATAACTAGGGGAGGTCGAGCGGGGTACATGCCCTGGGCGCCATGGCAGGCCCAGCAGAGGGGCGCCGCCATCCAGGGCATTGTACCCGCACCATCCACTCCCCCACCACCATTGCACCCAGACCAAAGAATACTTGTCACTAATAACACTGGGGAACAGTCAATCTGTTGACAGGGGTTTAAGAGTCGATTTCGATTAATTTTGTGCTCCTGATCATAAATATGCCATGCTTATTTTCCAATTGGCTCTAGTTTTTGAAATATGCATATGTCTTTAATATTTATGAAAAATTTAATTAAACAATGTTAAAAATAGTTTAAAAGATATTTTTTTTATGCTGATTAAATTTGATTCATAAAATGTTATAAAAAGACACAGGATAATTACATACATAAGTTTTAGGAAGCTATGAGAATCGTTTTTTGTAGAATTTTCTTTTGTATTCTTGTTGCGGGTAGTCCCTCTGCAGACTCCAACAGTGGACCTGATTCAGAGCCGAACGCTCTGACTAGAGCGCTCGCTTTGAATCAGTACCCTCCTGCATGAAAATGGAGCGGCCTCCTGGCCGCTCGCATAGCTGTGGGTGACCACCCACAGCATATGCGAGTGTCCATGATGATGGTCGCGATGGTCTTGACCATCGCGACCATCGGGCTTGTGACGGAGACCCTGCGGTAGGGTCTCGCTGCCGCAAGCCCTGGAGTGATTTTGGCTCTATCAGAGCCAAAATCACTCCCACTGACATCACTAGTGATGTCAGTGGGGCCGGCTTCAGATGGTAGGCATTCCCATGGGGACGCCTCCGTCTGGCAGGCACGCCCACCAAAGGGGGCGTGCTGTCAATCAACATCGACAGCACACCCCATTTGGTGCGAGACCTGGAGCAATGGAGAGCCCGTCGCTCGCCGGGTCTCCCGCATGCGCACGACGGAGCTCCCTCCGTCGTGCGAATGCGCAGTGGGGGAACATCGACCCACTTGCGAGCATCCTGCGCTCGCGAGCGGGTCTGAATGACCCCCAGTATTCGGCCATCATGTGACAATCCCACATTCCTTGATATCTTTCTTCCATTACCTGAATATCCTGGTGGAACCATTCACCCTGTTCTTTGCTTAAATATCCTAGATTGGACGAGAAGTGATCTAAATGGCTGTACAAAAAAAATACTTTAATACTCATGTTGGCACCTACTTTCTCGAAACATTTTAGCATGTTGTGGACTAATTCATTATAACTGTCTGCCTTGTGATTGCCTAAAAATTTTTGAATGACAGTCATGCTTCAGATTCTGTTTCGGTCATATATTTGGTAAAATTTGGATCCTTCACCAGTTTCCATATCTGTGGGCCGTCAAAAATTCCTGCCTTTAATTTTTCAATACTAAGAGATGGAAATGTTTGACAAATATAAGTGAAATAATCGCCTGATATGTCCAATGCTTTTACAAATTGTTTCATTAAACCCAGTTTGATATGGAGAAGCGGCAGTATGATGTTTTTTCCTATAAACTAAGGGCTCATGAATGATGTTGGCTCCTCATACAGTTATAACTTCTCTTGGAGGCCATACGGTTTGCTGATAGTGCTTTTGTTTTGCACGACTATCCCATATGCATATGTGACAAGGATACTTAGTATATCCATTGTGCTGCCCAAGAAGACAGTTTACCATTTTTAAATCGACACAAACAGACCACTGATGCTGAGAATAAGCAATTTTTTCTAAGCCTAAGTTGATATTTTCATACTGTTCTTTTTGTTGAATGACCGATAGGAATCGATGCAAATTTATTCCCCTTGTGCAGTAATATGCATTTCAAGCTCTTTTAGAACTATCCAAAAAGAGCAACCATACTTCAAATGGAGAAAATAATTGAATTTTATAATTTTTCAATAATTTGAAAGCTGGAGCCAATTCAGCTATAGATCTAATGTGAAAATAGGACCTGCGAGTACTCTCAACCCGATCTTAAATCCTTGGCAAGAAAAAAATAATATTTTTTTGTTGGTGATGGTTGGGTAGGACTGCGCTCTGCTGAGTGGGCAGATGTGATATGTTAGTGGGCTGAAAGGTGTGCTATATGAGTGTGGGGTGCTGCACTTCCTGATCGCAGGCGTACCAGGCCCTGCGTAAAATTGGATAGAGACGGTGGGGTACGGAAGGTGCGCTCGCCCTGTGAGTACAATGATGATGGGGGAGTGTTGGACTGAGTATGTGGTTACTAGTGTGTGTGGTGTGAATGAGTGGGGAGGGCTGGACCAATGGAATGAATGACAGAGGCGGACACAAGGTGGGAGTAAATGATTTTATTGGAGTAGTCACAGTGCTTATCATATATAGTCCCGGGCAACAAAGTGGGTGTGGTGGTGGGTGAGAGAGAATGGTGAAGAGACTGGGGAGGTGGGTCGCCCCTTTCCGTGCGGTTCAATAGACCGGCACGTTACCCCTGCTGGACACTATGGTCGACAGTCTTGGGAGTCTCGTGGGTGAGGGGGGGAGAGCGAGAGGGGTATGGTGTGGTGGGTGGGTGTAGTACACCTGGTGGCGTCCCGTGTATGAATGAAAAGTCTCGAAGTCTTGTACCTACCAGTAGGTAAGGCCTGAGGTCGGTAGGCCTAGGGGTGTTGCGTTGCTGCAGTTACTTGTTGACTGATTGAAGCTGCTGCGGTGGTAAAGATGAGTAGCTGTTGTTCAAGAGGATCTTCTATTTTGCAGCGGTCAGCGACTGGGTGGTGCTGGTGGTTGTGAATGCAGCAGTGGGACTGAGTTGCTTGTGGGAGCTGCCACTGGTTCCGGGTCACTGCAGGGGGTGGGTCCCCCTGTGAGAGCTGGGGGTGCGGTGTGGGTCACCCTTCTGGCAGGTAGATGGACTGCCCGGGACGGGCTTGATGTGTGACGATCTGTGGTTTGTATGGTTAGGGTGGAGGCTCTTGCAGCAGCAAGTGCAGGGGCGATGCAAATGGGACGGCTGAGGCCAACCGGAGGTCCCCGTTGGGATGAGGTGCTTCGGTGGGAGTAGGCCGTGGGTCTGGAATGTGGGCGTATGGGGTCTCCAATGCATTTCGGCATGGGTTCTGCCTTCTTCAAGGAGGCAAGGATAATGGTGTTGCAGGTATGGTGTTTAAATCCTGTGCCTGGTGGTGGTCATGTGATGTGGGCGGCCAATGGTGGACAGGGAGGTGGGGGGTGGGTCTGTGTGGGGATAGGTTGCTGAACTCGCTGTGTAGTGAGGCATGGGGGGGTTGGGCTGCTTCTGGTGATGTGTACTGCGGATCTGTTGATAGGCTGTGACATGTGGGAGGGGCCGTGTTTACACAGCTGTCTGTGATTGCTGTAATTAGGGGCCATGGTTACAAAGATGTCTGTGATTACTGTAATAAGGGGCTGTGGTTACACAGCTGTCTGTGATTGCTATAATTAGGGGCCATGGTTACACAGTTGTCTTTGATTACTTTAATGAGGGGCTGTGGTTACACAGCTGTCTGTAATTGCTGCAATTAAGGGTCATGGTTACACTGATGTCTGTGATTACTGTAATTGGGGGCTGTGGTTATACAGCTGTCTGTGATGCGATGGGTCCTGTAGGTGAGGGTGGCGGTTGTCATGGCAACCGTGCGGGCATGCTGTGTAACGCTGACTCGGGTGCTTAAAGGACAGGGGTGTGTGTGGCGACTCGCGGTACAGTGTATGGGCGTGGGAGGGAGAGGTAATGTGGACATACAGTGATGTGTATATTTGAGGATGGGGGGTGAAGTGGGTGTAGTGGTGAGTAGTGCTGACGTCATGTCAGTGGAAATGGTTGGGGTATGGGGCGATGGATACGTGGTGTGTTGTGTGGGGGATGTCGCTGTGTGGTGGGGCCGCATGCTGTGTGTGTCCCTCATTCTCAGTGACAAAGGTGGGGGTTATTGTGGTGTGGGCTTCTGGGCTCCACTACACCCACTTCACCCCCCCTCCTCAAATATACACATCACTGTATGTCCACATCACCTCTCCCCCCCATGCCCATACACTGTACCGTGAGTCGCCACACGCCCCTGTTCTTTAAGCACCCCAGTCAGTGTTACGCAGCACGCCCACACGGTTGAGATGACAACCGCTACCCTCACCTACAGGATACATCACATCGCTGATCGCTGCAAAATAGAAGATCCTCTTGAACAACAACTACTCATCTTTACCACCGCAGCAACTTCAATCAGTCAACAAGGAACTGCAGCAACGCAACACCCCTATGGCCTACTGACCTCAGGCTTTACCTACCGGTAGGTACAAGACTTCGAGACTTTTCATTCATACGCGGGACTCCGCCAGGTGTACTACACCCACCCACCACACCATACCCCTCTCGCTCTCCCCTCCTCACCCACCGAGACTCCCAAGACTGTCGACCATCGTGTCCAGCAGGGGTAACGTGCCGGTCTATTGAACCGCACGGAAAGGAGCCCCCTGAAAGGGTCGACCCACCTCCCCAGTCTCTTCCCCCTCCTCTCTCACCCACCACCACACCCACTTTGTTGCCCGGGACTATATAGGAGACGCACTGTTTCTACTCCAATAAAATCATTTACTCCCACCGTGTGTCCACCTCTGTCATTCCTTTGGTCCAGTCCTCCCCACTCATTCACACCACACACACTAGCAACCACATACACAGTCCAACACTCCCCCATCATCATTGCACCCACAGGGCGAGTGCACCTTCCGTACCCCACCGTCTCTATATTTTTTGTTCCCCAGTGAATGAGCAGGCAACTGTGCCTGCTGGTGCCAACTGTAGGGGGAGCTTCAGCAGAAGCGCACAGCCCCTCCCAGGCAGCCACTGTCATTTACAGCTTGAAAGCTGTGTGGTGACAGAATGACTCACTCTTCATTCCCGGGTGCTCTCTCTGCTCTGGAGCAGCCTGGTGAGTATTATTTATTTATTTATTGCCAGTTATTTATATAGCGCACACATATTCCGCAGCGCTTTACATAGAATATTTGGCCATTCACATCAGTCCCTGTCCCAGTGGAGCTTACAATATATCTTCCCTAACACATGCTCACACACATACACACTAGGGTTAATTTATGTTTGAAGCCAATTAACCTACCAGTATATTTTTGGAGTGTGGGAGGAAACTGGAGCACCCGGGAAGAAGTCTCTGCCAACAATCCTGATTTACTGTATCCAATATAGGATCAAGGACAAGGATAAATTTCCCCAAAATAATTAAATTACCCCTCCTATTTTCTTTTACTTTTTGTATATACAACTTTAAGAAAAGTAACATGTTTAGATTTAGGAGGATAAAGGGTAATTATAATAATCCATTTCTCCACAAATATGCCAGTGAATAATACATAGCAACCATTCCGATTAAAAAAAACTTTAGAATGTAAGTGAATGACTACTCCATTCCATTTCAATGGGCCATTTGTAAAATATCCTAAAGGATTATCTGTAGTCTTTCAGAACTGGAGGACAGGGGAGGAGAAGTGTATCTCCTGTAGAACCACAATTTCAGCTCTATGTTTGTAAAAGGATAGATAAATAGAGCCTTATTAGGGGAATTCAAAAATAAAATACATTCATTTCAAAATATAGTACATGTCAGATCTTATAAAAAAGAAAGAAATATATATTTTAATTAGAGATGTGTGGTTCGGTTCTCCAGAAATCTGAATCCATCTGAATTTCATGAATCCGGACAGATCCGAGTCGCGGTTCTAATATTCATACGGTTTGGAATTTGGATTTTAAATGTAAATTTCAGGTTATGGATTGCAAAAATTACATGATTTTTGCTGTTTTTAAAAACTTTTAATCATTTAAAAAAAAATCCAGATCCAAAACCAAAACACTTGAGGGTGGTTTTTCAAAACCAAAAGACGAAAATGAATTCAGATCCAAAACCAAAACACATGGGTCAGCGCACATCTCTAATTTTAATCCAGATGAAAAAGAAATAAAAACAAGATTAATCAAAATAAATGTTTTGTTTTCTACAAATGTACACAACCATCTACATATTAATATAACATAGTAATCGAATGCAAATAATAACAGGTTCCAGTAACACTTTATTTTTAATTTTACAAATTCATTTAATTTCTTCAGTTAAAATGCATTGCTTAATTATGCTGTGTGCTTCAGGAATTAATGGATTTTGAGAAGATTGATATGGTTCATTTCCAATCTATTTTTATCTGAAATATAAATCGTGTAATAGAGATAAATTTCAATTTTTCATATTAAGAGATATTAGGATTTCCAATTACTTGTAAAGTCCATAAATGGTCAAGATAATTAGATGTAAAACTGTGGTTGATGGGAATCACATACTACTGGGAACAGAAATCTTTTCATTCTTTGCCCTATTTTGTTATCTCTAGGCCCCTTCAAACACATTTTGCTTTGAAATATTCATATTCTGTTCTAAAATGTAAATGCATACTTTTACAGTATTTCATAAAACTTAGACTATGCAAATAATCTTCCATTTTTTACTATATCGCGGAGCAGAGCCGGCCCTAGGCATAGGCATTCTAAGCAAATGCCTAGGGCATCTGGAATGCCTTAGGGGCATTCCATGGCTCTGCAGCTCCTCCCAGGGCTGGATTAAGGGGGGGGGCGACAGGGGCGGTCGTCCCTGGGCCCCCACACACGGAGGGGCCCCCACTAGCAGCGGTGCGCTGTCTGCGCCCGCCACTAGTGTCCCCTCCGCTAGTGTAGACCGCGCAGTGAGCGTGGCCACACCACAGAGTGACATACACACAGCCGCTGGCGACAGCTGTGTGTATGTTACAGCAGCCAATGAGAGTCACACAAACTCTCATTGGCTGCTTCGTCAGCTGAGGGAGCCGGCTGGAGCTCACTCATCAGCTCCGCCTTCCGGCTCCCCCCGCAGCTGGTAATGATGGGAGAGACGTCATGATGCTGATGTCTCTTCCATCTGTGCAACAGAGGAGCCGGAACTCGCGTCAGGAGCGGGGATTCAGGTAATTTTTTTTTTGTGTGTGTGCGTGTGGGGCAGCACTGTCACTGCATAGGGGGAAGCGCTACAGGCATCCCTGTATAGAGAGGCCACTTCATGGGGGCACTGTATAGGGGGGTGCTACTAGGGGCAATGCATAGGGGGGGGCTACTACTGGGGGCACTGTATACCGGGGGACTACTACTGGGGGCAGAGCATGGGGGACTACTAGTGGGGGCACTGTATAGGGGGGGACTACTAGTGGGGCACTGTATAGGGAGGGACTACTACTGGGGGCAGATCATGGGGGGACTACTACTGGGGCACTGTATAGGGGGGGACTACTAGTGGGGGCACTGTATAGGGAGGGACTACTACTGGGGGCACTGTATAGGGAGGGACTACTACTGGGGGCACTGTATAGGGGGGACTACTACTGGGGACAGAGCATGGGGGGACTACTAGTGGGAGCACTGTATAGGGGGGGACTACTAGTGGGGGCACTGTATAGGGAGGGACTACTACTGGGGGCAGAGCATGGGGGGACTACTACTGGGGGCACTGTATAGGGGGGACTACTCTACTGGGGACAGAGCCTGGGGGGACTACTAGTGGGGACACTGTATAGGGGGGGACTACTAGTGTGGGCACTGTATAGGGAGGGACTACTACTGGGGGCAGAGCATGGGGGGACTACTACTGGGGGCACTGTATAGGGGGGACTACTACTGGGGACAGAGCATGGGGGGACTACTACTGGGGGCACTGTATAGTGGACTACTACTTGGGGCAATGCTATCGGGGGAATACTACTGGGGCACTGTATAGGGGTGGACTACTACTGAGGGCAATGCATATGGGGGACAACTACTGGGGGGACCACTACTGTGGGCATTATATAAGGGGCACTGCATAGGAAGACCACTGGGAAGGGCACTGCATGTATAGGGGTGGACTACTACTGAGGGCAATGCATAGGGGGGACAACTACTGGGGACACTGTATAGGGGGGACCACTACTGTGGGCATTATATAAGGGACACTGCATAGGGAAGACCACTGGGAAGGGCACTGCATAAGGGGCACTACTACAGGGGGCACTGCATAGAGAGGACTACTACAGGGGGCACTGCATAAGGAGCACTGTATAGGGGGGATCATTACTGGGGACATTGCATAAGGAGTACTTCTACAGTGGGCATTGCAAGAGGGGCATTAAGGTGAATAGAAAGAAAAAAAAATCCTAGGGTGACGAGAAACGGTGGTATATAGGGGCCATCACAAGTTTGTTGCCCAGGGGCCCCCACAGACCTTTATCCGGCCCTGGCTCCCCCACATCTGCCACAATCAGCGCGCTGTGTAAGAGCAGCTGCTTTAATAGACTTGTTTCATCACATTGGTGGTTTAGTGTGTGTTACCTCCGTTACAGCAGACGCTCTGACATAGCGCACTACAGTGAACACACACTGACAGCCTGGCCAGCAGAGATGCTCGGGGCTGCTTGTTTACATTCGGTGCCCCGCCCACACATCTGACACATGCCAACCAATGAGCTTCTAGTAGGCTCTAGCATCCGGATTAAGGATGGCATAGTGGGCATATCACCTCAGGCCCCCCTATTTCAGGCTCCCCCCCACCATTTATTACAGCTCCAGTGCAGCAGGACTGCACTTCGAGCTAGGGAGACTGAAAGGGAGGTGGAGTCAGGCAGGGGGCGGAGCTACACGGCACTCAGTGTCACTCAGGCCAGCACAGCACGAGGAGGGGATGGAGGAGCTACTTTTACAGTGAGTGTAGTGTACTTGTATCTTGTAAGGTGATAGAGGGGAGGGGGGTGGCACCATACTGCCTGTCGGTATGTGTGTCTGTAAGTGTGTGTATAAGTGTGTGTATATGTATATATGTATGTAGTTGTGTCTGGTGTAACTATTTATGGATGTGAGTGTGTATAAGTGTGTTTATGTATGTGTGTGTAAGGGCATTTCTATAATGCCACACCCTGCGCCCGTATTTTAATACTTACCACTTCTTTCCGCTTAACTCCTCAAAAGGGATCCAATAGCAACCCTCTCATTGTCCCCCTCAGCCGCACATGTGAAGTAGGACCCCCGGGTCATAAACCCAGAAGTCCTCACATCACAAAGGACAACTTTTATCGGAGTAGCTGTCCTTTGCGTAAATAATTGCACCAAAGGCTTGCGCTTGAGAACACGATCCCCATGTCCCAAATTATGCTCTTTAGGGGCCCCAGTCTTAAATGCCCTGGGCCCCCTAAAGCCTTAATCCTGCCTTAAAGCATTAATCCAGCTCTGCATGATTGAACACTGATGTCTATGTGAATAAACACTTCATCGTCTAAATGTGAATGTGCATATAGAGATTATATATATATATATATACTGTATATGGAATGGGTCTGTATTGCCAGCTGTCAGGATGTCTCCTGCCAGAATATTGACAGCGGCATCCCGATGGCTGGTATCCCGAAAGGGGTCGGTAAGTGTACTTACCCCCCCCCCCTAACCCTAATCCTCCCTTCTTGCAGCCTAACTCTAACCTTTCCCGTTAGTGCCTAAACCTATCCCCCCCTTCGTGCCCAAACCTAGCCTTCCCCTTTTAGTGCCTAACCCTAACCCCCCCAGTTGTGCATAACTATACTCTCCCCACAAATGCTAACCCCGCTACACTCCCTAACCCTCTCCTCCCGTGGCTAACACTAAGGGCGCCCTGGATTTACCTTGTTCGGCTTGGCATCAGGATGAAGATAGGCGCCGGTATTTTAACGTCTAGCTTAAATCCCTTGTCCGGATTTGGATGTCGGTATTGAGATCGGCGGAATCGCAGCGGTCTCGTAACTAAGTCCCTATATACACACACATATATATATATATACATATATAGCTATATATATATACATATATATATATATATTTAGATATCTTTATAGCTGCAGGAATCCTGGACTCGTTAATGACAAAGATTAATAAATCAAACATTTTGAATGTCACTACCTTGACCAAGCAGTTTTGTTACCTGTATATATAAAACCCCTGGAATGTCACCTCTCCTCCTTTACATACAGTATAGTAATGTAACGCCAGCACTCCACAGCTTAAATAATACTTGCCTGGGTTCCCTCTGATAGTTGAAAAACCAAGATATATATGAGGGAACAGCGGCTCTCACAGGGACCGATACATGAGACTCACAACACCAAAGGGTCTGCATCAAATGTAGGTCCTGTGAGTACCGAACAAACGTAGGTCCTGTGAGTGCCGAACAAACTTAGGTCCCGTGAGTGCCACTGTTTTCTCATATATATTTATATATGCCCAGTCCGATTTTTAAATTGCAAAATGCCCCCTGCCCCTTTTACCAGCACCCTGTTAAAACAGTTTGGTCACTGTCGTTCTGCCGTCGCTTGCCTCGGCATCTAGTCACATTAAGGAAAAGCTTTGGGGAAGCCCAGCACCTCCGTAGGTGCTGGGCACTCCACAATTAGTGACACCACCGGTTGGGCATGCCCCCAACTGTGACGTCGTCTGGGCCGCACCCTCCTCACCGGCCGGCCGCGCCCCCTTTTTGGGTGCTAATGACCCATATATATATACGCCAGGAGGCACCAGTTTAAATCTTGCCTAGGGCACCAAATTGGCTAGGGCTGGCTCTGTCGCAGAGAAATAAAAATTATTTATACTTATCAACATAATATCGATTGTGCTTAATTTATGATGCAATTAGAAAAACATTATGTTCAAAACGTTTAAACGTTTTTTATATATATATATATATATATATACAGTATATACTGTATATATCAGTATATCAGTGATGTGCAGTGTGGTCAGTGGCTGGGAAGGCACACATGGTGATGGGTCTGAGTGCTGGGTGTCTGTCTCATCCCCTACTCACTGCAACTCTCTTCTCACTACATGAAGCTTCAGTGTCCATTGCTTATCCTACCTGCAAGAGCCTGTCTCACCCTCTACTCACTGCAACTCACTTCTCAATACATGAAGCTTCAGTGTCCATTGATTGTCCTACCTGTATCACTGTGTCTTCGCTTGCTGCTGCTGACTGAGCTCCAATCTCTACACATTGCAGTGTACTTTCTGGTCACTTGACACATCCAAGGTGTCCATCAGAGCACAAGGCACGCCCCCCCCCCATACTCAGAGGCACGCCGTTATTAGCTGTCTTTCTGTGCAGCTTACTGCCCTTGGTGTGGCTCCGCCCCCAGCTCTGCAAGCAGTGTCTGACTATACAGAAGTGAGGATGAGCTATTGCTGCCTCATCTCTTGTTCCCTGCAGTCCCAGGTAGCTCCACAAAGCTGAAATAACATAAACATAAAAGTGAAAATTTGTCCTGTCTTTCTATACAAATCTACAGTTTACAAGCCACGATCGTGAAATTTTACATACGAGCGTATTAAAAAATGGTGGAGGCAACTAAAAAAATTCAAAATCGAAATTAATTGCTGTTCATTTTTAAATAATGAAAAACCACAATTTTTGCATAGCATTTGTCCTATACAGGTCAGGTACAGAATTACAAAAGGATTTAGCTTATCTACTATTTTTTCTTTTCTATCTTCTCTACTATATTAAAGCGAAAACTTGTCCTTCTGTACGTCTGTCTTTCTATACAAATCCACAGTTTAGAAGCGAAGATCGTGATATTTTACATATGAGCGTATTAAAACACGGCGGAGGCAACTAAAAAAATTAAAAAATTTTAATTAATTTAAAACCACAATTTTTGTTGGACGCTCATTGTGGTGCCTCATGGCAGCGGAATAATTCCCATAGACAATGGAGTCATTTCCCGCCGGGCGCCAGCCCTGAAGGGGGCACCTGGCTCCATTGTCACCTGGTTGTTCCGGGCATTGCTGAGGAGGAGCTGCATGGAGAAGGATCGCCGCTGATCAGCGCTCCTTCCCTCCGCTCTCCCCTCTCTCCCCCCTGGCGCCAGCGGCAGCCGGAGGATAAAGCTCACTCCTGAGCTCTGGCTTCCGGGTCCAGCAGTGCACTATGGGAGTTACATCATGATGTCCCATAGTTCTGAGGAGTGTGTCCCGGGGACGGATGGAAGCAGGCACTGGATCGGGGTTTAAGGTAAGTGTTGTGTTGTGTGTGAGGAGCGGTCCTTACTACTGGGGACATTATATGGGGCATCCTATGGGGGCACTACAGTGGCCTTACTACTGGGGGGCACTATTGGAAGCACTACAACTGGGGGCACTACAGGGGCCCTTACTACTGGGGGCACTTCAAGGGGCATTATTACTGGGGCATTACTACTGGGGGCCCTACTACAGGGGACATTACTTTTAGGGACATTATTACTACTGGGGGCACTGCATAGGGGGACCACTACTGGAGGCACTGCATAGGGGGACCACTACTGGGGGCACTATATAAGGAGCACTACTGGAGGCACTGCATAGGGGGACCACAACTTGGGGCACTGTATAAAAGGAACTGCATAGGGGGGCGGCGGCAGCTGGGGCTGGCATAGGTGCTCGGGGGTGGTAAATTTTAATTTGGGGGTGGAGGGGACATGAAACATTTATCTTGCCTCCGGGCACCTGGGATGAAGTTACGCCACTGCCTCACGGCATATGGGTAGGGCCTCGGAGCAAGCGTTTTGTGTTGTCATGATCTTAATGTTTATTATCGAAGAGAGCTTCAGCAGGCTTTGCCAGCATTCTCAGCTGTCTGACTATACCAAATTATGCAACAACATTTACTTCTTTCTTCCAACTGTGTCAAAATTATGACTTTGCAAGGACCCTGCTGTACTGTGAGCTGCCAAAATATTACACATGGAATGCTTCTCGAAAAGTTTTTCTGGGCAGAAAACAGGGAGTCGCTGTAGATGGTCATCCTGGAGTCGCTGTAGATGGTCATCCTGATATCAGAGAAACAGAAGCTCTTGACCGTGTTTGCACTGTACATCCTACACATTTTTAATGCTTCTATCTCCGATGTTTGCTTTACACCATTACAGGTCCTACTTCCTTCGAAGACCTTAGGACTGTTGATGGGGAAGTCTGTCACACTTTTTGTGAGGCCTGACTAAGGAGAGGTTGGCTGGAGGATGATGTGTAACTGTAAACAAACATTCTTAAAATCCCGGGCAATGCCAGGTACTCCAGCTAGTAAGTTATAAATATCTTCTTCGTATTATTCTAATAATTTTTATATCAAATCTCAGGAGTATGACAGGGGAGGCTCTGCCTTCCCTGCCTACCCTGACAGCACGTTCCTGATATATCTATCTATATAGATAGATAGATAGATAGATATAGATATATATTAGGGGTGAGCGGGTTGGGATTTCTGAAATCCGAACCCCCCCGAGCCCCCCCGATCCGAGGCAGATCCGAGTCAGGCTCGACTTTTCCCGCCTGACTCGGATCTGAAATTGAGGCAAAACGTCATCATCCCGCCTTCCGGGTCTCGCGGGTTTTGGATCCTATATAAGGTACCCGCGTCGGCGCCATTTTCTCACTCGGCTGTGGACAGTGAAGAGGGAGGGTGGGAGTTAGGGCTGGCTGGGCTGTGTAGTGTAGTGTAGTGTAGTGCAGAGTAGTGTTGTGCTGTGCTGTGCTGCGCTGTGCTGCTGTTGTCCATAGGGGCTGTGTCCACTACTTCAAAGTCCATAGGGGCTGGCTGTGTTGTGCTGTGCTGCTGTTGTTAATAGGGGCTGTGTCCACTCCAAAGTCCTGTGCAGTGTCCCAGTCCTAAAGGGGTGCTGTAGTGTTGTCCAGGGGGTGCTCTGTCCATCAGGGGTGCTCCCCCCAAGTGCTAAAAAAAATAATATTTTTTCTGTGTTTGTGAATTGTATGCGCAGTAGCTGCACGTGCATCAACAAAGTAGTGCCAAGCGTGCGCCTGTGTCATAAGTAAAGGGCCGGCTGGCTTGACCGTTAAAGGGTGCTGTAACCACCAAAGTACTCTCCAGTCCAAACCAAATAAAAAAATATTTTCTGTGTTTGTGAATTGTGTGCGCAGTAGCCGCACGTGCATCAACAAAGTAGTGTCAAGCGTGCGCCTGTGTCATAAGTAAAGGGCAGGCTGGCTTGACCGTTAAAGGGTGCTGTAACCCCCAAAGTACACTCCAAACCAAATAAAAAAATATTTTCTGTGTTTGTGAATTGTGTGCGCAGTAGCCGCACGTGCATCAACAAAGTAGTGCCAAGCGTGCGCCTGTGTCATAAGTAAAGGGCAGGCTGGCTTGACCGTTAAAGGGTGATGTAACCCCCAAAGTACACTCCAAACCAAACAACAAAATATTTTTTCTGTGTTTGTGAATTGTGTGCGCAGTAGCCGCACGTGCATCAACAAAGTAGTGCCAAGCGTGGGCCTGTGTCATAAGTAAAGGGCCGGCTGGCTTGACTGTGAGAGGGTGCTGTAACCCCCAAAGTACACTCCAAACCAAATAACAAAATATTTTTTCTGTGATTGTGAATTGTGTGCGCAGTAGCTGCACGTGCATCAACAAAGTAGTGCCAAGCGTGCGCCTGTGTCATAAGTAAAGGGCCGGCTGGCATGACCGTTAAAGGGTGCTGTAACCCCCAAAGTACACTCCAAACCAAATTAAAAAATATTTTCTGTGTTTGTGAATTGTGTGCGCAGTAGCCGCACGTGCATCAACAAAGGAGCAGCGCCAAGCTTGCGCCTGTGTCCCATAAGTAAAAAGCCAGCTGGCTCATTTCTTAAAGGGTGGTGTAACCCACAAAGTGCACTACTCTCCAGCAAAAATAAAAAAATATTTTCTGTGTTTGTGTGCGCCTTAGCCGCACGTATATATCAAATCGATATAAAATAAATGAAGGACCAAACTTTCTCCGATAAAAATAAAATAGAGAAAGGTCAAGAACCACTTCCTCCTAGTGCTGAAGCTGCTGCCACTAGTCATGACATAGACGATAACATGCCATCAACGTCGTCTGCCAAGGCCGATGCCCAATGTCATAGTAGAAGCCACATACAATCCCAAATGACAAAGTTCAGGAAAATGACCTTAAAAAAAACATTTAAATCATCTGAAGAGAAACGTAAACTTGCCAATATGCCATTTATGACACAGAGTGGCAAGGAACGGATAAGGTCTTTCCCTATGTTCATGACTAGTGGTTCAGCTTCACATGACGATGGAAGCCCTCCTCCCACTAAAAAAATCAAACGAGTTAAGCTGGCAAAAGCACAGCGAAGAACTGTGCGTTCTAAGAAGATATCACAAATCCCCAAGGAGAGTCCAAGTGTGGTGGCGGTTGCGATGCCTGACCTTCCCAGCACTGGACGGGAAGAGGTGGCTCTTTCCACCATTTGCATGCCCCTGCAAGTGCTGAAAGGAGCACCCACAGTCCACTTGCTGATATGCAAATTGAAGATGTTACTGTTGAAGTACAACAGGATGAGGATACTGGTGTAGCTGGCGCTGAGGAGGAAGTTGGCGAGGAGGATTCTGATGGTGATGTGGTCTGTTTAAATCAGACTCCGGGGGAGACAGTTGTTGTCCGTGGGATGAAAAAGCCCATCACGGTCATGCCTGGGCAGAAGACCAAACATTCCACCTCTTTGGTCTGGCAATATTTCTATCCAAATCCGGACAACAACTGTCTTGCCATATGTACCTTATGTAAAGGTGGAATAAGTAGGGGTAGGGACGTTAACCACCTAGGAACATCCTCCCTTATACGGCACCTGCAGCGCGTTCATAATAAGTTACTGTCAAGTTCAGAAACTTTGGCTAAGACCGTAAGCAGTCCAGGGACACCTAAATCCTGTTGTCCTGTTGTATCCAAGCGCCTGCAAACCACACCGCCAACTCCCTCCTCGTCAATTTCCTCCTTAGTCAGGATCGGAAGTAGTCCTGCAGGCCATGTCACTGGCATGACTGACTCTCCTATCCGGGATTCCTCCGGAGGATCCTGCATTGCTACGCCTCCTGCTGCCGCTGCTGCTGTTGCTGCTGCTGGGAGTCGTTCATCATCCCAGAGAGGAAGTAGGAACACCACTACTTTTACTAAACAATTGACCCTCCAACAGTCCTTAGCGAGGAGGATGAAGTACGACAGCAGTCATCCTGAAGCAAAACGTATAACTGAGGCCTTGACTGCTATGTTGGTGTTAGACGTGCGTCCGGTATCCGCCATTAGTGCAGTGGGATTTAGACAATTGCTGGAGGTAGTGTGTCCCCGGTTCCAAATCCCGTCTAGATTCCACTTCACTAGGCAGGCGATACCGAGACTGTACAGAACCGTCAGAAAAAGTGTCCTCAGTGTCCTGAAAAATGCCGTTGTACCCAATGTCCACTTAACCACGGACATGTGGACAAGTGGAACAGGGCAGACTAAGGACTATATGACTGTGACAGCCCACTGGGTAGATGTATCACCTTACGCTGCAACAGCAGCAGCTTCACCAGTAGCAGCATCTCAGAAATGCCAGCTCGTTCCAAGGCAGGCTACGCTGTGTATCACCGGTTTCAGTAAGAGGCACACCGCCGACAACCTCTTAGAGAAACTGAGGGAAATCATCGCCCAGTGGCTTACCCCACTTAGACTCTCCTGGGGATTTGTGATATCTGACAACGCCACCAATATTGTGCGGGCATTACATCTGGGCAAATTCCAGCACGTCCCATGTTTTGCTCACACAATAAACTTGGTGGTGCAGAATTTTCTGAAAAGCGACAGGGGCGTGCAGGAGATGCTTTGGGTGGCCCGAAAATTTTCTGCCCTCTTTCGCCATTCAGCGACAGCGTGCCGAAGACTGGAGCGCCAGCAAACACTCTTGAACCAGCCCCGCCATCACCTGAAGCAAGAGGTTGTGACGCGGTGGAACTCAACCCTCTATATGCTTCAGAGGATGGAGGAGCAGCAAAAGGCCATTCAAGCCTATACATCCATCTATGACATAGGCAAAGGAGGGGGTATGCACCTGACTCAAGCGCAGTGGAGAATGATTTCCGTGTTGTGCAAGGTTCTCCAGCCCTTCGAACTTGCCACACGTGAAGTCACTTCAGACACTGCCAGCTTGAGTCAGGTCATTCCCCTCATCAGGCTTTTGCAGAAGCAGCTGGAGAAGGTGAAGGAGGAGCTAAGACGGAGCGATTCCGCTCGGCATGTGGGACTTGTGGATGAAGCCCTTCACTCGCTTTGCCAGGATTCCAGGGTGGTCAATCTGTTGAAATCAGACCACTACATTTTGGCCACCGTGCTCGATCCTAGGTTTAAAGCCTATGTGGTGCCTCTCTTTCCGGCCGACACAAGCCTGCAGAGGTGCAAAGACCTGCTGGTGAACACACTGTCAGCTGAAGCAGAACGTGACACGTCAACAGCTCCTTCTTCATTTTCTCCCGCAACTGGGGCTGCCAGGAAAAAACTTACGTATCCTAAGCAACCCGCTGGCGGTGATGCGGGGCAGGCAGGACCAAGTTTGGACATCTGGTCCGGACTGAAGGACCTGGCAACAATTTCTGACATGTCTACTGTCACTACATATGATACTATCACCATTGACAGAATGGTGGAGGATTACATCGGTGACAGCATCCAAGTAGGCATGTCAGACAGTCCATACCTGTACTGGCAGGAAAAAGAGGCAATTTGGAGGCCCCTGTACAAACTGACTCTATTTTACCTGAGTTGCCCCCCCTCCAGTGTGTACTTCGAAAGAGTGTTTAGTGCAGCCGGGAACCTTGTCAGCGAAAGGCGTAGGAGGTTGCTTCCACAAAATGTGGAGAAGATGATGTTCATAAAAATGAATTATCAACTCTTCCAGGGAGTCCAGCCTCCAGAACGTACAGAGGGACCTGTGGTGGTGGATTCCAGTGGGGACGAGTTAATACTCTGTGAGGATGAGGATGTACACAACACTGAAGAGGGTGAGGAATCGGTGGATGAGGAGGATGAGGACGACATCTTGCCTCCGTAGAGCCAGTTTGTGCAGGGACAGATTAATTGCCAGCTTGTTTTGTGGGGGCCCAAACGAACCAATCATTTCAGCCACAGTTGTGTGGCAGACCCTGGCGCTGAAATTATTGCTTTGTTAAAGTGTGCATGTCCTGTTTATACAACATAAGGGTGGGTGGGAGGGCCCAAGGACAATTCCATCTTGCACCTCTTTTTTTTCTTTGCATTATGTACAGTTTGGGGCCTAGTTTTTCAAACTGCCATCCTGTCTGCCACTGCAGTATCACTCCTAGATGGGTCACGTGTTTGTGCCACCCACTCGTGTCGCTTAGCATAGTCATCCAGCTACCTCGGTGCAACCTTTTGGACATAAAAACACTATTGTGAGGTCTGAGGTGTTCAGAATAGACTGGAAATTAGTGGAAATTAAGGTAATTGAGGTTAATAATAGCATAGGAGCAGAAAAACCAACACATTCTGTGATTTTAGCTGTTTTTATGCTTTTTTAAAAAAAAATACAGATCCAAAATACGAAACCCAGAACCCAAAACACGGAAGGGTGGTTTTGGCAAAACCAATCCAGATCCAAAACACGAAGAAAGATCCAGATCCAAAACCAAAACACAAAACACGAAAAGTGGCCGGTGCACACCCCTAATATATATATATATATATATATATATATATATACTAGCTGGGATAACCGACGTTGCCCAGGTTGAAGACTGGACCCGCCTATAACCCCATTCCATTGATCCTGAAAAAGACCCTACTGTTTGCTAACATGCATGCAAACAGTGGCGTAACTACCATGGGTGGAAGGGGTGTGGCTGCTATGGTACCCGAGCTGGCTCTTTGGCCTGCTGCTCCCCCTGCACCCAGTCATGCACACAAGGTGGGCTGGTCTAGTCAGGGATGTCGAGGGGGGCTGGGTGTAATCGGTGTTGATTTGGTGTCGTTTTGCCAACTGTTTACAGCCGGTGCACCGACAGGCAGACATGGAGAGACAGCGCCACCCATCATGAGACAATTAGAGCTCACGGACCACCTGCCAATCAGCAGTGGTGGCTCCTGACTGACTGCTGGTCCGCGAGTTTTGATTGCCCCACAACCAGCGCCAGACTCAAATTGCACCGGCACTGTCTGTCCATGTCTGCCGCTGCCTGTCGGTGTGCCAGCTGTAAATAGCTGGTGGCCTTGCCCCAAATCCACACCTGCTGGCTGCTAATGGCACACAGGATGAGGCAAAAGGCTGCTAGAGGGACACGGGGAGGTGAGTTCCTGGGGTGGCATAATGTGTAAGGGACACTACTATTGTGTGGAATAATGTGTTATATGATACACTACTATTATGTGGCATAATATGTAAAGGGTATAATGTGGTATAATGTGTAAGGGGCATTACTGTGTAGTGTAAGGGGCATTACTGCGTTGCATAATGTATATGGGGCACTACTACTGCGTGGCATAATGTGTATAAGAGGTACTACTGTGTAGCATAACTTGAATGGGCTCTGTGAGGTATAACCTGAATGGGGTCTATATAGCATAACATGAATGGGCTCTGTGTGGGGGCAAATGTATGTGTTTTTTTTACTGTTCGGGGTTGGCTCACAAAGTTCTAGTTATGCCCTTGCATGCAAACACAGAGGCTCTGGATTTAATATAAACTTGCTTGAGTCATCAAGGTTTGACCAGACAGAGATTAAAAGGAAACTTTTGTAGTTTTCTCACTGGTTTTTGGCAGACTGACAATTTTCACTTGAGCCAGCCCCGGAACCTGTGTAATTTAAGAGTGTTCCCATTTTTAGAGAATGTGTGACAGTGTGTGGCCCTGACGAAGTTCAAAACTAGGCAAAAACATAATCCTGGTCAAACTACATCACCATGCCAAATCTGGTGGAGCTAGGTCCAAAACTTTGGACGTGCATAGAGGACAAACAGACGGACATGCTTTCTCACTTAATATATTTATACAGTACATATACTGTATATGGATATATAGATAGATACATATATAGATAGATATATAGATAGATATATAGATAGATATACTTACTGTAAATGTTACTCATACCAACTAAAAAGACTAATTTTATCTAATAAAATTAAAAATATAGAAGCAAACATATGATTAAAATTACCTGTAAAATAAATCTAATGTCCCCAAACTGTTTAAACTCTATAATTGTAGGTGATCCTTTATGCAAGAGGGGACATGATCTAAAGGCACATTAACATGTCTAAAGGGATTTTTGGATACCGGGAACTACTCAATATTATGTCTGCAGTCCTATAATGTCACGCATGAAGCAGCTATCTTTAACTTGAGTGATTTAATTAAAAAAAATCTTACAGTAATTTATGATTAAATAGAAGTTGAACTTAAATATACTGTATAACTCAAAAGTGATATTATGGCCATATTTGATACAACATTAATGAATTTACCATGTTTTGCCATACAATGTATTATTATTATGAATCAAAATATGGATAATCATAATTAAAGCACATACTGTATATCTACACAAAAAAATCAGGGCTATTTTTCAGGTGGAACCAGTGCTTAAAGTTGTACAAGATAAAGATTGTGCTACTGTGTGGCATAATTTGAATTGGGGGATACTATTGTGTGACCACGCCACTTTCTTTTGAGACCACCCCCCTTTCTGCAGGGCGCGCTGTGCGCCCCGCAGAAAGGGGGGTGGTCTCAAAAGAAAGGGGCATGGTCACACAATAGTATCCCCCAATTCAAATTATGCCACACAGTAGCACAATCTTATACACATTACACTGCATATAGTGCCCCTGACTCACATTACATATTCATGTTATGACACAAAATAGTGTCCCTTTTACACAATTCCCACATTAGTGCCCCTTATACACAATGCCCACAGTAGTAGTGCCCCTAATACACATAATTCTCATAGTAGTAGTGCCCCTTATACAATGGCTCATAGCAGTAGCATCCCTATACATAATGAACACCGCAGTAGTGCTCCTTATGCAATGCCCCCAGTAGTGGTGCCCCTTATGCTGTGCCCACACTGTAGTGGTGCCCCTTATGCAGTGCCCACAGTAGTGTTTCCCCTTATGCAGTGCACCCAATACTGCATAGGGGCACTAACACATAGGGCCCCTTTTGAAGTTCCCCTAAGTGGTAGTGCCCCTATGCAGCATCCCCCATGGTAGTGCCCCTATGCAGTGCCCCAGTGGTAATGCCCTTTATGCAGAACCCACAGTAGTGGTGCCCCTTATGCAGTGCCCCCAGTAGTGATGCCCCTTATGCAGTGCCCCAGTAGTGGTGTCCCTAATGCAGTACCTCCATTAGTCATCCCCCAATTAGTAGTTCCCCCAGTAGTAGTGCCCCCAGTAGTAATGCCCCCATTAGTACCCCCAGTATTTATGCCCCCAGTAGAATTGCCCCTCACACAAAAAGAAAGACACAATACTTACTTTAAGCCCTGCTCCTGCATCCGCTGCCACCGACTGCTCCTCAGAACTATGGGAGAGATGTCATGACCAGTGGCGTGCAGTGTGTGCGGGGCACACGGGCCCCTCGGGTCCAGGGGGGCCCCACACCACACACCCTGCACCCATATTATTTTAAACTCACCTGTCCATGGTCCCCCATCGGGTGTCAGCACTGCTCAGAACACTAGAAAATGGCCACTGCGGCCATTTTTCTGGCATTCTGCACATGCGCAGTAGACTCCGGGCACACTCTAGTGCCCGGAGTCTACTAATGCTCCGCGTGTGTCGGCTGCCGGCCACCAGGGAGAGAAGAGGGGGCCCACCACTGGGAGTGCACATGGGCCCCCTACTCTCTTAGGATGCCCCTGGTCATGACGTTATGATGTCTCTCCCTTCAACCACTGCAGGAGCTGGAAGGCGGAGCTCAGGAGTGTAGGGAAGGAGCCAGGCATCCGCTGGTAACAAAATCTCAGTGGGCAAATGGAGTAGGCAGCCACGGCACCTCTTCAGCCTGGCGTCTTCCTGTGGTGCATGTCTGTCTGTGCAACTAGCCGAGTAAGGTGGGCTGGAGGAGGCGGAACGATTTCCGTCTCCAAATAGAAGTGACGGAAAACAGTTCAGCCCTGTTCCAGCCCACTTTAACCCCCTGGGTGGAACACATCATAATACCATTCCTTAAGCTCTTTTGAGAAAATGACGTAATTAGGAATGGCGTTCCCAAACCACCTGTCAGTCAGGAGCATTGGGTGGCAGCAGTGTGTTTCTGGCACCAGGCTGCAGCTGATAGCAGCTTGCGCATCTGCAGCCATAGAAACACAGCAGCAGAATTTTTAATTTGACGCAGGGTGTGAGGCAATCACAGCTCACTGAGTGGCTGCTCTTGATAGGCTGCTTGTCCGCGAGCTGTGAGTGGCTTGTGACTGGCGTCAAATTCAATTTGGCAGCTGGTGCAATAAAGTTTTGAAATACACTGTGGGCCTGGCTGGAGACACATTGTGTGGCTGGTGAGACAGAAGGGGGCTGGCTGGGGACATGGAGTTATCAATCTGGCCTTTTCAATGTATTTTATGTAGGGATGAGCGGGTTCGGAATTCTGAAATCCGAACCCCCCCGAGCCCCACCGATCTGAGTCGTATCCGAGTCAGGCTCGACTTTTCCCGCCTGCCTCGGAACTGAAATCGAGGCAAAACGTCATCATCCCGCCTTCCGGATCTCGCGGGTTTTGGATTCTATAAAAGGTCCCCGCACCGGTGACATTTCTCACTCCGGCTGTGGACAGTGAAGAGGGAGGGTGGGAGCTAGGGCTGGCTGGGCTGTGTTGTGCTGCTGTTGTCCATAGGGGCTGTGACCACTCAGTCCATATGGGCTGACTGGGCTGTGTTGTGCTGCTGTTGCCATAGGGGCTAGCTGGGCTGTGTTGTGCTGCTGTCATAGGGGCTGGCTGGGCTGTGTTGTGCAGTCAGTTGTCCATAGGGGCTGTGTCCACTCCAAAGTCTATAGGGGCTTGCTGGACTGTGTTGTGCAGTCTCCCATAAAGTCTGTAGTCCTAGAGGGGTGCTGTAGTGTTGTCCAGGGGGTGATCTGTGCATCAGGGGTGCTCTCCCAACGTGGACTCCAAAAAAAATGTTAATTTTTTTTGTGTTTGTGAATTGTGTGGGCAGTAGCCGCACGTGCATCAACAAAGTAGCGTCAAGCATGTGCCTGTGTCATAAGTGAAGGGCCGGCTAGCTTGACCGTTAAAGGGTGGTGTAACCCCCAAAGTGAACTCCAAACAAAATAAAAAAATATTTTCTGTGTTTGTGAATTGTGTTCACTGTGGCGTTACAAAGGAGCAGCGCCAAGCGTGCGCCTGTGTCCCATAAGTAAAGGGCCAGCTGGCTTGTCCGTTAAAGGGTGCTGTTACCCCCAAAGTGCACTCCACAAAAAAATAAAAAAAAATATTTTTTGGTCTGGCTATATTTCTATTCAAATCCGGACAACAACTGTCTTGCCATATGTACCATATGTAAAGGTGAAATAAGTAGGGGTAGGGACGTTAACCACCTAGGAACATCCTCCCTTATACGTCACCTGCAGCGCGCTCATAAAAAGTTACTGTCAAGTTCACAAACTTTAGCTAAGACCATAAGCAGTCCAGGGACACCTAAATCCCTTTGTCCTGTTGTATCCAAGTGCCTGTAAACCACACCGTCAACTCCCTCCTCGTCAATTTCCTCCTTAGTCAGGATCAGAAGTAGTCCTGCAGGCCATGTCACTGGCATGACTGACTTTCCTATCCGGGATTCCTCTGGAGGATCCTGCATTGCTACGCCTACTGCTGCCCCTGCTGCTGTTGCTGCTGGGAGTCATTCATCATTCTAGGGAGGAAGTAGGAACACCACTACTTTTACTAAACAATTGACCCTCCAACAGTCCTTAGCGAGGAGGATGAAGTACAACAGCAGTCATCCTGAAGCAAAACATATAACTGAGGCCTTGACTGCTATGTTGGTGTTAGACGTGCGTCCGGTATCCGCCATTAGTGCAGTGGGATTTAGACAATTGATGGAGGTAGTGTGTCCCCGGTTCCAAATCCCATCTAGATTCCACTTCACTAGGCAGGCGATACCGAGACTGTACAGAAACGTCAGAAAAAGTGTCCTCAGTGTCCTGAAAAATGCGGTTGTACCCAATGTCCACTTAACCATGGACATGTGGACAAGTGGAACAGGGCAGACTAAGGACTATATGACTGTGACAGCCCACTGGGTAGATGTATCAACTTACGCAGCAACAACAGCAGCGTCACCAGTAGCAGCATCTCAGAAACACCAGCTCGTTCCAAGGCAGGCTACGCTGTGTATCACCGGTTTCAGTAAGAGGCACACCCCCGACAACATCTTAGAGAAACTGAGGGCAATCATCGCCCAGTGGCTTACCCCACTTAGACTCTCCTGGGGATTTGTGATATCTGACAACACCACCAATATTGTGCGGGCATTACATCTGGGCAAATTCCAGCACGTCCCATGTTTTGCTCACACAATAAACTTGGTGGTGCAGAATATTCTGAAAAGCGACAGGGGCGTGCAGGAGACCATTTGGGTGGCCCAAAAAATTTCTGCCCACTTTCGCCATTCAGTGACTGCATGCCGAAGACTGGAGCGCCAGCAAACACTCTTGAACCTGCCCCGCCAACACCTGAAGCAAGAGGTTGTGATGCAGTGGAACTCAACCCTCTATATGCTTCAGAGGATGGAGGAGCAGCAAAAGGCCATTCAAGCCTATACATCCACCTATGACATAGGCAAAGGAGGGGACATGTACCTGACTCAAGCGCAGTGGAGAATGATTTCCTTGTTGTGCAAGGTTCTCCAGCCCTTCGAACTTGCCACACGTGAAGTCACTTCAGACACTGCCAGCTTGAGTCAGGTCATTCCCCTCATTAGGCTTTTGCAGAAGCAGCTGGAGAAAGTGAAGGAGGAGCTAAGATAGAGCGATTCCACTCGGCATGTGGTACTTGTGGATGAAGCCCTTCATTCACTTTGCCAGGATTCCAGGGTGGTCAATCTGTTGAAATCAGACCACTAAATTTTGGCCGTGCTCGATCCTAGGTTTAAAGCCTATGTGGTGTCTCTCTTTCCGGCCGACACAAGCCTGCAGAGGTGCAAAGACCTGCTGGTGAAAACACTGTCAGCTGAAGCGGAACGTGACATGTCAACAGCTCCTTCTTCATTTTCTCCCGCAACTGGGGATGCCAGGAAAAAACTTAGGTATCCTAAGCAACCCGCTGGCGGTGATGCAGGGCAGGCAGGACCAAGTTTGGACATCTGGTCCGGACTGAAGGACCTGGCAACAATTTCTGACATGTCTACTGTCACTGCATATGATACTGTCACCATTGACAGAATGGTGGAGGATTACATCAGTGACAGCATCCAAGTAGGCATGTCAGACAGTCCGTACCTGTACTGGCAGGAAAAAGAGGCAATTTGGAGGCCCCTGTACAAACTGACTCTATTTTACCTGAGTTGCCCCCCCTCCAGTGTGTACTCCGAAAGAGTGTTTAGTGCAGCCGGGAACCTTGTCAGCGAAAACGTAGGAGGCTGCTTCCATAAAATGTGGAGAAGATGATGTTCATAAAAATGAATTATCAACTCTTCCAGGGAGACCAGCCTCCAGAACGTACAGAGGGACCTGCGGTGGTGGATTCCAGCGGGGACGAATTAATACTCTGTGAGGATGAGGATGTACACAACACTGAAGAGGGTGAGGAATCAGTGGATGAGGAGGATGAGGATGACATCTTGCCTTCGTAGAGCCAGTTTGTGCAGGGACAGATTAATTGCCAGCTTGTTTTGTGGGAGCCCAAATGAACCCTGGCGCTGAAATGATTGGTTTGTTAAAGTGTGCATGTCCTGTTTATACAACATAAGGGTGGGTGGGAGGGCCCAAGGACAATTCCATCTTGCACCTCTTTTTTTTCTTTGCATTATGTACTGTTTGGGGCCTAGTTTGTCAATCTGCCATCCTGTCTGCCACTGCAGTGTCACTCCTAGATGGGCCACCCACTCGTATCGCTTAGCATAGTCATCCAGCTACCTCGGTGCAACCTTTTGGACATAAAAACACTATTGTGAGGTGTGAGGTGTTAAGAATAGACTGGAAATGAGTGGAAATTAAGGTTATTGAGGTTAATAATAGCATAGGAGTAGAAAAACACATAAATTCTGTGATTTTAGCTGTTTTTATGCTTTTTTTTAAAAAAAAATACATATCTAAAACACAAAACCTAGAACCCAAAACACGGAAGGGTGGTTTTGGCAAAACCAATCCAGATCCAAACACGAAGAAAGATCCAGATCCAAAGCCAAAACACAAAACACGAAAAGTGGCCGGTGCACACCCTTAATTTTATGTTGATCTGGCTTTTTTTATTTTTTTTTTATGTGGATCTGGCTTTTTCAATTTTTTTTAGTAGTTCTTGTTTTTTAAATTTTTAGTACATGTGAGTGGATCTGGCTTTTTCAATAACTATTTGTGTGAGTCTGGCCTTTTCAATATTAATATGGATCCTGCTTTGCTTATATCATATAGAATCAATGTGGCTTTTTCTATATATCTTTATTATGAATTTGGGTTTTCTGTTGGTGTGTGTGTGAATTTAAAGCAGTTTTCTCTCCTATATTTGTATTTATTTATATATTATATGATATATTGACATGTTATAATAACACCCACCCCCAAAGCCTAAACATTGCATTTTTTTTAAATAGGTTTAAGCACCAGTTGATGCCCCACTTCTGCTTTATCCATTCTCAACCCATATCACCCACAGTTCCGCCCACCATAGAATCCACCTCCAGCGCAGGCATTCTGGAACCTATTTTTCTAGAGTATATACTGCTCTTTTTAAGTGGTTTTGATCCAGAGGTATTTGTAGACAGCACTGATAACATTTTGTGACTGTTCCCACATGCACATACAAAACAAAAGAAAGTTAAAAGTTTTTTTACAATTGAATATTGTCACTGAAAGTATGAGGTAACTGTATTGTAACTTTATGTATCAATCCAAGTATTACTAAGATTACAATAGAGAGATCGTTGAATGTTTTTACATTCCCAGACTATGTTTTAGATATATTACTCCACCGAGGAGAAAATTAAGTAGGCTATGTATTGTCTTTGTCCTAGAAAAAGTTAAACAATGTGCCTACAACTTAATGTACACATTTTATTTTGGAATATGTGTGTACTGTTGCAGCTGGTACAGCACAGTAAATGCACACACCAGCAGATACCCTGAAGTCAATGAACAGCCCGGTACATAACCAGTAGGGATGTAGTTAATTTACCGGCGACGGGGATGCGGGCCGTCGAAAAATAGACCCAGAACTAAAGATAGGCGTCGAAATCCTGACGCCTGTCTTTAGCCCAACGACGAAATCCCAACAGCCAGCATCCCGAATGAAGGTAAGCGGGGCCCTGTAAGATGTTAGCCGCGGGGGGTGGAAGGTTAGTCTTAGGAGCCACAGGGAAAGATTAGGGTTAGGCAGCCCCCAGGGAGGGTTAGGCTACGGGGAGGGGGGATTAGGCTTAGGCACCTCCAGGGGGAGGTTAGGTTTAGGCACCCCCCCAGGAGGGTTAGGTATAGCGTGTGGTAAGAGGGGTTAGGGTTAGGCATCCCCAGGGGTGGGGGGAGTTTAGGGTTAGTCACCCTCTGGAGAGGTTAGCGGTAGGCACCACTAAGGGAGGGTTAGGGGGAGGAGAGGGGTAGGGTTAGGGTACTCACCTTCCCTGTCGGCATCTTCAGCCTTCGGGGTTCTAGCCGCCATGACTTCATACCCATTCCAACCAGTGGAGTGGTTTATATAGCAGTAACTTGAATGTACAGCCATACTCACAGTTATGCATGTAACAGACTCTCAGCACGGAGCTTGAGTGGGGAATACAGACCACCAGCCGGAGACTGTATGTTCGAAGCGGTGCAGGATGCAAGCGGTAAACAATGCTGTGGATGCAGTATATTGCTGGGTCTCACTGAGAAAAGTGGAACACGTCCGCTGCTTTAACATAGTGACGAAATGACGCCACACATGCACAGATTGTAGAGATGGGCATCTCAGTTGGGAATGAAGTCTCCCTAAAGTAGCCAATATGGAGACTGGCTTCAACATTTTATACTTAGAATACTACTGCCATCTACTGTCCAAAGTTTGTATTGGTTTATACTATTTCTAAAAATTAATATGGTGTAAAAAGTTCTTGGGGTTAGTTTGGATCCTCATTGACTCATGATCCATGTGCAATTACATAATCTGAACATGTAGTCAGTGCTGTAACTTCAAGTTACTGTGCTCCGAAGCCGGCCATGCCCCCTCTGCGCGTGATGTCATGATGTAATGCCATGGGAGCGGGGCCGCCAGTGAATGCCTGAAGCATTCTCAGCAGGGGTGTATTTATAATGGGTGCAGGGTGAGCTGTGCACATGGGCCCCTGCACACCCTGTACCCATATTTTTTAATACTTACCCCTCCAAAGTCCCGCATCGGCTGTAGCGCTGCAGGAAACACCTGGAAAGTGGCCACGTCAGTTTCCTGTGACCTGTGCATGCTCAGTAGACTCTGGGCACAAACTAGTGCCCAGATTTTACTGTTGTGGTAAGCGCGCGGCTGGCTGCTGGGGAGAGAGGAGGGGCCCCAATGGGGAATGCACACAGGCCCCTCCTCTCTTAATACACGTCTGATCCTCAGGATGCTCCGGGTGGAGTCAGCCATTTCATGCGTCCAGGGGACGCTCCAGTCAGCACTGCATCTGCGAATCTGGCTGCAGGGTGCCATTCCAGGCACTCTGCTAGCCAGATACAGGGCCCATGGGTGGTCACTGCGGCCACACCGCCTGCCCATAGTTAGTTGCATGTAGTAGATACACCAGTGTTTATATGGACTTTTCCATTTGGCCATTGATGTCTGCTTATTATATTATGGTAATGTCAGAATCTGAATTTGTATACTAACCTCATCTCCTCCCAGTCCTCAAACCCCCAGCGTCTCTTTGCCACTTTCAACTCCCTACTCTGCCCTTCCCCTCCTTGCCTTCCCTCCTCGCTCTCTGCCCTCGACTTTGCCACCTACTTTACATCTAAAATTGACTCCATACGTGAGGACATCATATCCCATCTGACCCTCAGCACTCCTCCCCCTCCTTGCCCTTACCACCCCTCCCCTTCTGTCTCACCAACTCTGACATCCTTCTCCCCTGCTTCTGGAGAGGAAGTCATGGCCCTCATCCGGTCCTCCCCCCCTTCCACCTCCACTCTTGACCCTATCCCTTCCCGTCTCCTCTCCCACCTGTCTCCTTCTGCCTGTTCCCATCTGGCTCACCTCCTTAATCTCTCCCTATCATCTGGCACTGTCCCTTCTGCATTCAAACATGCTCTTGTCTCCCCCATTTTTAAAAAACCTACCCTTGATCCTAACATACTTTCCAACTATCGACCCATCTCTCTTCTCCCTTTTGCTTCCAAACTCCTTGAGCGTATTGTCTACAACCGCCTTACCACCTTTCTTTCTTCCCACTCCCTCCTTGACTCATTTCAATCTGGCTTCCGATCTCTCCACTCCACTGAAACTGCCCTCACGAAAGTCAGCAACGACCTCCTTGCTGCCAAATCCAAGGGCCACTACTCTCTGCTCATTCTCCTTGACCTCTCTGCTGCATTTGACACTGTAGACCACCCTCTCCTCCTGCAAATCCTTTACTCTCGGTCTACATGACACTGCCCTCTCCTGGCTTTCCTCCTACCTCTCTGATCGTTCCTTCACTGTGTCCTCTCATGACTCCTCTTCCCCTCCACTTCCACTAAAGGTAGGAGTTCCCCAAGGTTCTGTTCTTGGACCTCTCCTTTTCTCCCTATATACATCCTCTTTGGGTGAACTCATTAACTCCTTTGACCTCCAATATCATCTCTATGCAGATGATACTCAAATTTACCTTTCCACCCCTGAGCTCACCCCTGAGCTCCTTAACCGTATCTCCAACTGTCTCTCTGCTGTCTCTTTGTGGATGTCCCAGCGCTTTCTTAAACTTAACATGTCTAAGACTGAGCTGATCATCTTCCCACCCTCTTCCACTACATCACTTTCCACAATTTCATTATCTATTGATGGCACAACTATCTCCTCTAGCCCCAAAGTGCGCTGTCTTGGAGTTATCCTAGACTCCTCCCTCTCATTTAAACCGCACATTCAGCACCTCTCGCAGTCCTGCCATTTTCACCTAAAAAATATCTCCAGGATTAGACCCTTCCTCACCCAGGATGCCACTAAAACCCTCATCCACTCACTGGTCATATCCAGATTGGACTACTGTAACCTTCTCCTAGCTGGCCTCCCAGTCTCTCACCTCTCTCCACTACAATCGGTTCTTAATGCTGCTGCTCGGCTCATCTTCCTCTCCAGATGTTCTACATCTGCTTCCCCTCTCCTCCAAGCCCTACACTGGCTCCCCTTCCCCTTCAGATGCCAATTCAAGGTTCTTACATTCGCCTACAAAGCCCTCACCAAATCCTCTCCCGCATACATTTCTGACCTTCTCTCCCTTCACACTCCCGCCCGCCCACTTCGCTCAACTAATGCATGCCGCCTCTCTTGCCAACTGATTACTTCCTCCCACTCCCGCATCCGAGATTTTGCCCGTGCTGCTCCCTACCTTTGGAATGCTCTCCCTCTCCCCATCAGACTCTCCACCTCTCTACAAATCTTCAAACGGGCTCTCAAGACCCACTACTTCATCAAGGCCTTCCAGCACTCATCCTAACCCACCTCATGCTCTTTCCTTCCCATCTTCCCCTTCGGTGTCACGCCTGTCTGTCTGCCCCTCCCCTTAGAATGTAAGCTCTCACGAGCAGGGACCTCTTCCTTCATGTGCTTCTCTTTACATTTTCTTCTACTCTCTACTCCCCATTAGGGCACCTAACACGGGACCGCCAATTCCCGGCAGCTTATTGTGAGTGCTTTAATCACTATTTCAGCAATGTATATAAGTTGTGTCCTTGTCCTGTACTGTAATGTACTGTATGTTACTTGTTTCTTGTTCACCCATTAGTTGTATGTACTATGTAAGGCGCTGCGGAACACTTGTGGCGCCATATAAATAAAGGATAATAATAATAATAATAATAATAATAATAATAATAAATGTCCATGTGGCTGCATGTGGAAGCCTGTTCTGCCCACAGTGCCGTAACTAGGGTAGTGCGACCTCTGCGATGCCACCGCAGGGCAGGGGGCGATGTATGGGCCTGTCACTTTTCCTGTTTATTATAATTCTTACCTGTAGCTTCCTCTTCCTTTATCCCCAGCATCTCCTGGCCTCCCCTATCTCTTCCCTGGCCCTTCCCCATAAGGCCATGGCCCTTTTTCAGGTGCACTATCTTATGTCCCTATTCAAAAAATGGGAGGGGGGGACACCATTGCTCTCTCTGGCTCAGGGCACCAAAAAGTCTAGTTGCGGCTCTGCCCACCCACTGTTCTTATGTCCGCTGCCGCAGTTGTCACCATTAGTATTTGTATTTATACCACCATCCCCAGGCTAAGTACAAAAGATCCGACTAAAACAAATGTCCCATCCCCATTCGCATGTAACGAATGAGACAGAAGTCAGCTGACATGCCCACGACACTCCTATACCACTCTCTATGCGAATGCATGGTTGCCCACCAGAAATGCCCAATTCACAGGTAGTGTGGTACGTCGATGGACACATCAATCTTCACTCATTAGCAATTTCCCTTCATGTGCAGGAGCTGATTTCTTTCCAGAATGCTGAAATCCACCAGATCTGCTGGCATTGCATTGCAACGTCCATGCGACTCAGGATCAGCCCCACAGAGTGTAGTTGCCTGGTTGAGACATACACAGTTGATTAATGAGATGTGCAGATTCAATACAGCAAATAACTGGTGTTATACTGAAGCAGGAAACCGGTTATAACTAAAGCAGGTTTTGCAGGATAATCTCAGAAATAACTGAGATAGACAATGCTCTGCAAGAGGGTATAATGCAATCCACTAATGTAATAATAACACAGATCCATGGATGCTCATATTGACATAGATGCAGATAGCAGATGATAATAAAGCAGGGAAGATGTACAGATATGCCCAGCTACATCCTTGCCGTTGGCATGGCAAATTGCGCCTCGCGTGGCAAAAGACACGCTCCTGTGAGCAGATACGTGCACTGTTTGCACCCATGCCTCCATAGGAATGCACGGTGCGATCACAGTGCACGCCGTAGCGTACCATAGGGTATGCAGATGCAGGGAATCACATGGCGCATGCCGTGATGATTCAGCACGGATCGCAATTGCAGCCACGTACGTCGATGGTTGCTTACTGCGCATGCGGATGCACCACATTACATGTGCGCCGCATTTGCACTGCGATTACAGATGCACATAGGAATCCATCACAGACTGAGTGACAGCATTTGGGAGTGGTGACGGGGGAATGGTCGGAGAAACGCAGGACTACAAGGTATTATGGATGTGAGAAAGCCAAAGTAGGCGTCTCTATGCTGGCTCAGCGGTGGCAGACCCTACCATATTTTCGCAGATGCATTGCGTGTGATTACGGAGCTACGAACGGAATTGCGATTTGTGCTGAATAACGACCTGAGACGCTGTTTTGCAGAACAAGTAATGCTTGATTTCCAGATCCGGATCAAGTTCAGTAACCAAAACCCAAAAAAATTATCAATATTAAATACAAAACAAAATCTGGCCTTTTCTTTGCTTAATCTGTGAAATGAAAATATCACCAGATTTACATTCACCAAATAATCACAAGAATTTTCCCATCGCTTCCCATTTAGGAAAAATCAAGAAGGAGGGAAACATATAAGCAGCGGCGTTTCTAGTGAAGAGGGGGCCCATGTGCAGTCTCCGTCACGGGCCCCCTCCTCTCCGTTCAGCAGCCGGTATCGCTCTGAGCTGTGTGCGGCTAGCACAGGAGTTATAGACTCTGGGCACTAGAGTGTGCCCAGAGTCTATAGCGCATGCACAGGTCACCGGGAAAATGGCTGTGGAGGCCATTTTCCCTGTACTGCGCATACGCAAATGATGGGAAAATGGACGCCGCGGCCATTTTCCAGATGGTTTTACAGCGCCGGACCTGCCCGCCGACGTGGTACTCCAGAGAGGTAAGTATATTATGGGTGCAGGGTGTGCGGTGTGAGACCCTCCTGGACCCAGGGACCCGTGTGCCCCGCACAACCTGCACCCATTATAGATACGCCCCTGCATATAAGAATGTCCCTAAAAATAATTGAGAATCTCTGAATTTTGTTTCGATTTGAGAAACGCCCACTGGGTGGTTATGGAAAGATAATTTTCCCACAGCCGCCAATCTCAGAGGAACCTCCTGACCATTTTGAATCTGCTGCTCCGCACCCAGTGTGTCATCGGCTGCAGAAAAGAACAACCACTGGGAAGTCACGCTGCCACGTCTCCCCCTATGTATACCTCGGCAGCCCCAGAGAGCAGCGGCCACTGGGGAAGCTAGCGCAACCTTTCCCTTCTGTGTATACCCAAGTGACTCCAGAGAGCCAATACACCAGGGAAGCCAGCTCTACCCTGCACATACCCAGCAGCTGACAAAGTAGGGACGGCCATCGTTGGACAAAACCATCAATGGTTTCATGATAATTGTTTCACACCATTGATGTTAATCATCGATGGCAAACATCAATGATTAACCCACCGATGGCTATCCCTATGACAAAGGCTCCGCTGCGCTCTTGATGTGGGTGCAGAAAAGGGGGTTATATGGTTCCGGGGAGTTAGGGGGTGGGAGGGGAGTATGAGGGGTGTTAAGGATCTGGTAAAATCTGGATCAAAGTGGGGCTTAAATAATAATAAAAAAAATACACCATAGATGGGGGAGTAGAGGGGGTGGAAAATTATTTTATATTGGGGGCCTATGGACACGGGGGAGGTGCGAGACACCCCCTAGGCATATTTTTTAAAAATTTCATATTTAAATAGGTTTTTAAAAATACTTTTGAAACAATATTGCAAAAAAAAGAAAACGACAACTTCTGACTGGTTTTGCCAGTAAAAAATTGTCAGCTAAGTGGTTAATTGGTGTTGGAAAGTTTTTAGGTCCCTATTTTCATATTCTCCATCATTACCAGACTATATAGGCCCTCATTCAGAGCCGCACGTTACCAACAGTACGCTCGTTGCGTTCCGATGTTGACTAACCACGCATGCGTCGGTGTTACACTGCGCATGTGCGTACGGCAGATTGCGAGCTTTTTTTCTGTCGTTCCTAAAATAGCGTACAGGAAGTGACATGTCAAATGTGATTGACAGAACAGGGCGTTTTTGGGTGTTGACGGGGGTGGAGATGGAAAAACGCAGGCGTGGCGAGGCGTTTTTGGGGCGTACATACATTAGCAGATGCGAACGTCAAATGTGTTCGGACCGTCACATACGTCACTGGAACATCCTCTTTCCCTTCAAAATGCTCGCACAGTTTAGGGTCTGGATTACTCGACCACATTGGCGATGGCCTTCTCCTCCGTCCCGGGACTCCACGATGTTGCAGCGATTAATCGCGGGTGGTCACAAAAGCAATTAGTGTTGTATTGAAAACCGGCTTGGTATGTGTTTGGAAAGCAGTTTATTGGGATTGCACAAAACCGTACGCAGGTGGAAATCATACCTGCTAATGTCAGGATTACACAATCAATTGGCGTACATTTTTTGGGGGTTTTTTTGGCCTCAATTTGTTGTTTATGGCCTATTGTGACAATAATGTCATCATGTTTTAATTAGCTCCCCTTTTTTTTATTAATGTGGAATTTGCATCGTTATGTGATTTTTTAAACGTTCCTTCAAGAGGCCTTTTTTTTTTAAAAATGAAATGGTTTTTGGTGTCCTTTTTTGCCTTTAGGGCCAGGATTAAATGTAACCCATTTGTACAATAATGTCACAATACAATGTCAGATTTTTAACATAAATTTATTGGTTAAACACAAACCAATTGGCCTAATATTTTGTTTTGTTTTTTTCTGGCAAAGATACTTTTTATCAAAAATAAATAATCAATAACTGCTAACATAAACGTACAAAAATAAATTAAAAACATTTCACAAGAAAGGAGAGGGAAGTTTTGACCAGAAAGGAATATGAGCCAAGCACAGAAGGAGTGTGGGAAAAGTCGCCATTGCTGTCACCGTTTTTTCGCCCGTTTGGATGGGGGAGGGTGGGCGCCAGACCGGGTCCGGGATGCCATCGGGCTGGCCTGTCCAGAGGCAGATGTTGTGGCCTCTGGACTAGGCACAGGGCTTGGCACATTTGGAGGATTGGCTGATGTTGTGCCAGAGGTGGAGGATCCTGATGTTCCGGCAGGAAGGGAGGTCGGCTCCACCATGTGCTGGCGAGCGAGCTGCTCCAGGGCATCGGCGATGCGGATGTTGGCCCTGGTATTTTCCGCCAGGGCCTGACCAATGGTCACGTTGGCCGCAGCATTTTGCTCCAGGGCCTCAGCCACCCGTATCATACTGGCGTCCATCCTCTGCAGAATCTCCGTATGGAAATCCGATTTTAAATTGAGTTCTGTGAGGAGGCCCACTGCCTGCGAGGGGGCACGCCCTGGACTGGCTTCTGCAGGGTCCTCAGCCGGATGTACTGGTTCCTCCCCTGCAGAGCCAGCAGAAATTCTGCGGCCAAGGCTTCCCTCTGGAGCAGACTCATCCGCCTGTGTCTCTGTTGGAAAAATTAGAAAAGAGTCACATTAGAATCTACATATTGGCACAATAGCATTTCAGAGTTGGTGACATCACAATACTTACCTGGGCCAACATGAGGAGCCGCAAAGTCTGGCATGTCCGTATCCATGTTGGACACGCCAAACACCTCCACAGGCTGCACACACCCCTGTGCCAGCTCTTCTAAGTCTGTCAACTCCAATGACACAGGGGTGGGACCCCCACCTGTCCCCCTTGCATGCCTAGCCCTGTCCGCGAGTTTTTGCTTTAGGCGATATTTGAAGTCGCCCCATCTGTGGGGAAAAATGGAAGCCATTATCCTTTGGTTTAAAATGGGGTTTGGTTTTAGGGGGGGTAAGGGTTTACTTACCGCCGTTTGACATCCCGGGCTAGACGGACATAATCACCCACTCTATTGACAGCAACGGCTACCTCTTCCCACATTCTCCACTTCTGGCTTAGACTCATATTCCTGTCTGCCTGTGGCAGGATGTCCACACACTTCTGGATCAAAACCTCCATCTCCTTTCTTGTGAAATGTGGCTGCCTTTTTTTTTTGGCCGCTTTGGCCGGAATACTGGGCCCAGCAGCCTCTTCCATGTCATCCTCCTCACCTATTTGTGTAAATTTACAGAATTCACAAAATCACAACTTGCCTAATCTTATGTTTCAAATTAATCGTTGCTCGAAAATGCATGAAAGACTTACCGCCTGACTCTTGGCCATTTTTTCCCTGGTCTGTCGCCATGTCTGAGGTCCAAACAAGAAATACACCAGAATTTGAATGTGTTTTCGTGACGTATTTATACATGCGTCCTTATTTTGCGGCCGCATCATTGATTGTGCGGCCCTATGATCCCTCCTTAATTTGTGCGGGAAACTAAACACTATTTATGGCTTGGTGTGTCTCAAGTCGAGGTGGCGTTTTTGGATTGTTGGAGGTTATCTTGGCTGGAGTTTATTGATTGCGTAGAAAGGAGTTGGCGGTTGGAGATTCGTTTGTTGGTTAGATTTGCAGTTTTTTTTCCGTTATCTTTGTTGGTTTATATTTTTGGGACCTCGTTTCGTGATTTGGTAAGTTTTGTGAAGTCTAACTTTTGTTCAGTTGTTGTTTCATTGTGTTTCGTATATTTTGTAATTTTTGGATCCCTAATTTTTTCTATTTTAGATTTTGTTTATTTTCGACCCCAAAGACCTTTTGATTTTGCATCTTAGATATTTGCTCTTGGTAAGTCCATTTTTTATCTTGTATTAGCGAACTAATTAGCGCATTTTTAGTAGTTACTCTTGTGACTTGTATTAGCGAACTAATTAGCGCATTTTTAGTAGTTACTCTTGTGACTTGTATTAGCGAACTAATTAGCGCATTTTTAGTAGTTACTCTTGTGACTTGTATTAGCGAACTAATTAGCGCATTTTTAGTAGTTACTCTTGTGACTTGTATTAGCGAACTAATTAGCGCATTTTAAACAGCTTAATAATCATTCTAACTTTTTGGTGGTTTATCTTTCGCTTTTTGAGCCAACATTTCGACCCGTTTTGATGTACTGTGTTAAATGTCGCTTTGCGGTTTTGCTAAATGGGTGTTTGGCATATTTTAACTTTGGTCTAGCACAAAATTTTTAAACAAAAATGCCCAGAGTGAAATGTGTCAAGTAATTTTGGTGTTTATTTTCAGTTTGGACGTATCATGACAATACCCCGGCATGTAAGCAGCAATGGATGGTATCATCAAGCTAAGTTGTTTTAATATACTTTTGGGGTGGGTCAAAAGCCTTACTTTGAAATCTTTGAATTTCAGGTTGATCTGGGGCGGATTGTTCTGGCCATGCTCCCGGAAGCCGACCAACCTCAATCTCATCCCAGGCGTAGGCATCGTAGGCATGCAAGGCCCCAGATATTTCGAACACGTGTCACCCTTTTTGGAATGCCCGATGATGAGGTTTTAAGATGCTACCGTCTACCTCCCAAAATCATCATAGACACTCTCTCATTAATAGAAAGTGATCTTGAGCGGCAAATTGACAATCCAACAGCAATACCACCACTGACACAATTTATGGCGGTGTTACATTTCTGTGCCTCAGGATCGTTTCAAACAACGGTGGGAATAGTGGCGGGCATCTCCCAATCCTCCTTTTCCCGGATCCTGAGGGCAGTGATGGAGGCACTTTTCAAGCACCTCCATCATTTTATTCAAATGCCTTTGGATATGGATGCCCTTAGTGTGGCCAAGGCCAATTTTTACCAAATAGCTGGCTTCCCACACATCATAGGGGTTGTGGATGGTACTCACATACCACTTCAGCCTCCAGCACGGCTGGAGGCCATATTTCAACACAGGAAACACTATCACTCCCTGAATGTAATGGTGGTATGTGATGCCTCCCTCCAGATCCTGTCCCTGAATGCAAAATTACCAGGAAGTGCACATGACTCCTTCGTCATCCGGCAATCAGGGATATGGCACAAATTAAACAACCTACAAGCTGGTGATGCGTGGCTTCTGGGTAAGTGGAGACCTTTAGTACATAACAATGTTAAGCTTGATACACAGTGTTCCTGATGTTGTCTCTTATTTTTCACAGGAGACAGTGGATACCCTTGCATGTCCTGGCTGCTCACTCCTTATTTGGCTCCCACACCAGGCCCACAAAGTGAGTATAATTCCGCACTTACAGCCACCAGGCAAGTGGTGGAGCACTGTATCGGCCTTTTAAAAGGCCGATTCAGATGCCTCCACCGCTCTGGTGGCGAGCTCATGTATTTGCCGGATATGGTGTCGAAAATTGTGGTCCTGTGTGGGATATTTCACAACATCGCCATATGGAGTGGTGTCCCAATGCAGCCAGAGGATGCCTTACCTGAGGATGGCCCCCCCAAGGTTGGTCGGAGGTCAGTATGTGGGGGGGCCATACGCGATGATGTGGTGGCCAGATTTTTTAGGTAAGTTTGACCAAAACTACAGTGTTCATACCTAATGTGTTTGTGTTTGTTTGCGAACATCTAATTTATTTTTGTTTTTTTCACCATCTTCTGTTTGTTCACAAAATCTTTGCCACTCCAACGTTCACTACTTCCTGCTACCCTTACCAAACCTGGATCTGGTGATTTTGGGCATATATTCTGGAACCCATATCGCAACGCCATGTTTGTGGAATCATGTTGGCATGGTCCTTCGTCAACCAGTTCTTGATAATTTTTTTTAATTCAATATTTTATTTGTATGTGTTGTATTTGAGATTATCACTGTTTTTTTTTTTTGGGAGTGACCACTTTGATTTCTCATTTATGTTGTGAATAAATGTTTGGAGAGTGAAATGGTCTTCCCTTTTTTGGACGTTAACAGCAAGTGTAACCAGGTTAACACACCTTACATTTGACTAAGGGGTAATCCAGTACTGACACCAGTTGATGTAAACTGAAATATGTTTTCAGGTTCCCAACCCACACCAAAAGGAAGCCTGTCCAAACCTTTGGATTTTGAAGATTGGCCTAAGCAGCTTGCACACCAACTAGGAACCTGTAAAATGTCGAAATATCTAATTGACACTACACCCAAAAAGGGAAATGACATTGTTACTGTTATGTGTTTCTTGTGGCTGTTTAACATACAAATACAAAACACAATCTAACTTTTAAAAAACGGAAATCCTTGCAGGAACAGTCTACTTATGTCAGGGAAAACTATTTTTGTTTTGGAAAAAAAGAATGAGCCAGAACGTATATTAGAACAAAAAAATTTATTTAGAAAACGAAAATAAACAAAAAAAACTACTGGCGAAGGATGCCAGACAGCCGGTCAAGGCCCACAAGAATGCCAATGACATGTTGGCGCATCTGGCCAACACATTCGTCCACCTCTTGTCGACGCCTCTGTTCCTCTGTGGGTGAGAAAAGTGTGTGGATTAATAAAACAATAGGGAATCCACATTAAAAAAACAAAAACACAACGAAATCACTCCTAAACCTAAAAAAAAAAAACCAAAACAAAAAGGGGGTGCTGCCAAAAATACAAGGCCTATGTACAAATTCCCACAGGTGTGATATGTGTATGTTGAAATCAGCAGGAAGAGGTAAAGGCAAACTGCTAAATCACCAAAAGTAAACCAAACAAGCACGAATAAAGGCACGACACATGATTACATACAAACAGTTTGTGGTTAAAAAAAATGTGAAAGAAAAACATACCGGGAGCCAAACCGGGCGCTCCGGAAGTCCCTCCATGTTCTTCCTCGGAGGAGCCTTCATTCCCCAAAGAACGGGGAGGGGTAATGACGGACTCCGGGGAGGGGGTAATTGGAAGAGGGGTGGGTGGAGGAGAGGGGGAAGTGGGACGGAGGGGAAGGAGGCCCGACAGTTCCGGGAGAGGGTCTTGGAAGGCTGGGGTATAGGGGAAATATTTGGGGTGGAGTGTTGGCTGGGGTTTGGGGATAGTGGCCGGGAACGCCGTCTGGCCGGACGGTGACGGCGTAGTCTTGGCTGTCCTCCTAAAATATGTCAAACAAATTGAGGTTAGTTTCTGGGCAAATCCGGGGCCCAAATAAAAAAAAAAAAAACAACAACAAAAAACATGCAAATAGGAGTAGAATGAAAAAAACAGAAATAGAGGGAAAACATGCACACGCAGATATGAGGACAAATAATAAATAGGACAGACAGGAAAACATGCACACGCAGTTTGCCCCACAAACACAAACATGAAAACCACAATACATAACACTTACTTTCCAGGATCTGCATGCGAAAGCATGCCAGCAAGCGGGGCGTTCGCCGTTGCAGGTCTGACCACCTGCGCTCCAGCTGCCCGATGTTGCGGCGTGAACCTAAGGACCGCAGGCGGGACCGTGCCTCCGCATGCACGGAGCGCTTCTGCCGGTTGGTGATGGGTGGAGGCTGGCTGGTGATACGGCGATCCATCACCTCCGTAAGCACCAGCAGCTCGCGCCTGGTGAATGCGGAGGCTCTCATGATGGCAATGGAGTTTTTCATACAAAACATTTTTGATAAAGTGTGCAATAAATTTCTGATTGGCTAATGTATTTTGGAAATTAACAGGAGCAATTTTATTGGTTAGTGTATGAGTCATGTGTTCAACAGGGCCAGAAATCTCTGGAGAGTTATGATAGGCTTGATGCAGTGACATGCGTTTGCAAATTTAAATAAAGAAATGAACCCCGGAAAATATGCGAGGATCCACAGCAATAGAACAATTGTTTAATTGTGGTTCACATGTTTTTTGAACAATAAAAGCGAATGTTCCATCCGTACGTATTCTGCGGGTAAACACAAACACGGACAAGAGTAAAGTTTCTTGCATTGTGTTGAAAAAAAACAAACAATTAAGCTAATTGATACATTGATTGGCATGATACAATTGAGGGAGGTAGGCAGAATAAAGGAGCAGGTAATCGACATCTGACAAGGCCACTTCCGGTTTCACTTGTGCGTGCGTTCCCTTCAAGCCATTTCGGGGATGTACGCTCGCTATTTCGCACGCTCGTTAGTTAGAGGAGGAGTCGCCTGAGTTTAGGGAGGAATTTTAGATGCGAAAGAAAATACGAGCGAGCCATTGAATTTAAATAATTTTGTACGTACGCCTAACGTACGTGCGCCCGCTTGCGAGTGGGTCTGAATGAGGGCCATAGTTCCAACAGATGTTTGTATTCTGCAATTTTATTGGTCACTTCACTCTTTACTTTAAGGAAGTATGCATGAGTCATCCTTGTAGCATCATCTATGAGAATTTATGACTGTCATTTAGTAACAATTACAGCTCATTCACTCCACCCTCAGTTGGTCCACATATGTCTGTGGCCCTGACTGAACTCAGTGGTGTGGCCTAATTGTGGGAGGTGTGACCATGCCCCCCATAAATAAAACATTTGCAGCAGTCTCCTTGGTCCCACTGCAGCCTAGCACACGGGAGCGTGTGCTGGGCTGCTGACAAGTAAGAGGGAAAGGGAGTGGCAGCAGACCCAGGCTCCTACCCATCTCCTCCAACATGCTGGGTAATTAGTATCCACCACCCACTCTCAGCACCCCTGGCTCCAGCATCTTTATACGCAGTGTCTGTGTTCTTATATGCAAAAGCAGCAGGAGGCGTCTTTGGATCACTTGCGTGAACATCAGCCCTCAGAGGAACCCTCAGGTTACTCACCCTGGCCACTCTGTCGCACTGCTGATGTCATGAAATCTGCATCCAAAGATGCAGACCCTGGCCTCGGCACTCCCAGAAAACAGAGGAGACACACCTCCATTTTGTGGAATGGACCCTATCACTGCCCCCTCCCGGCTCCCAAACAGCCGCACCCTGTCATTCAGCCTGCAGCTTAGGGGCTACTGTGTGTGATCATGCATTCGCAATCAGAGCCGGACCTAGGCATAGACAAACTAAGCAAATGCCTAGGGAATTTGGAATGCCTAGGGGCATCCAAGCCTGCTTAGGGCTGGTGGAGGTTAGTTGCAGGCACGGCCGGGGCACCTGCTGCCGGCTGGGCAGAGACTCTGGCAGCAGCTACTGCCACTGCATAGCATCCATGATCGGAGCTCAGCTCTGATCGGGCATGGCAGCAGTTTGCGTGGGTGGACCACCTAGACAGCGGCTAGTGGTTAGTGCCGGACCAGCTCTGAGGTGTCACACAATCAGAATGAGCTTTTGCGCATGGGCAGAGGCTCATTCAAGGCTATAAGTAAATGGTCATGGGAGGGCTGCTGCACCATGGGCCTTTGTGGAGCTCGGAGTAGTGAGTAACAGATCATGGCTCTGGGTTCCACCTCCAGCAATCATCACACATGGAAAAAGCGGTTCCGCCGCCCGCGGTTTGCTGTACTTTGAGTCAGATGGCTTTACAGGCTGTGCTCAAGTTAAATAAGTTTGAAACTTGGAGAGTGCCAGGGTGCTGTGGTGCTCACTGCTGGGAGAGGGGTGCTCTGCTGGGATAGGGGTGGTGGGTAAAGTTGGGTGCTGATACCCTGTTGTGCTGCCCATACCCCTTTTCAGGGTCCCAAGGGGAGGGAACACCACCCCAAAAAACCTTGCTTAGGATGCTAATTTGGGTAGGGCCAGCTCTGTTCGTAGGTGCCCCACCATCAGATTTGCACATAAACCATACAAAACCAAATCAACCCCTGTGTGCACTAATTCCAATGGTACTTTAGCTCTGGATTCTGACATTGGAAAGGGGTAATGCAACTTTCACATTGTGGTCTCTCTGGTCTGTTCACGGACATCCCCTTAACCTTACCATCTAGAAGTTTCTGTACATTGTCGTACCCTAGGTGACCCAGTCTCCTATGCCATAGTTCCATGGAGTGGTTGGAGTTAGAATCTGCCATCACACAACAGTTCAGTGTCTAGGATATACAGTTGTTAGTACGGAGTTGCTGTCACAAATATAGCCCCTCTGTTGTTGTGCGCAACACACTAACCCCCCATGCAAAATGGACCTTTTAGCCCTTCTTCTCCAGTACACTTATGGCAGATTGGTTCCTAGATCTAGCACAAATAGTACATCTTCTATATCTGTAACAACTGTTTTGCCCTTGCTCCTCGAACACAAAGTAATTGTCCCGACTTTTGTGGTATTTAGGAATCAACCACGGATGCAGTCCCAATTCAGTCAATATTGACCAATAGTTTTGGGACTGTGCAGAGCACATGTCCCATGATGCTGCAGTGACGATGGTCAACCTGTGGTGGAAACAGCAGTCTGAATGACAGGTTGCAGCCATTTTGGGGCAGGTAAGGAGGCGTGTTTCAAAATATGGTGGCATGTCGCCTACATTTCTGAGACATGCCGAAGTCAGCAACTGCATTGTTGGCTACAGCTTCACTGCTGTCTGCAGCTTGATGTTCGATGGTCCAGCTCATGGTCACAATTGTGACCTGAGGCTGCATCTTCAGATGCAGGCAATGGATCTAAAAAGCTGGCAGTGGCCATCTATTTTACAAAACACACCTCCTGCTGCATTCTCAGATACACTGCGGCTGAAGACAGCACCAGTCACTCCAGCATCCAACTCTGAATCAGGCCCTTTGTCTCCTATTCCGCTGATATTTAGCAGGATCACATGACTTGAACCAACTTTCATTATAGTTGAAGTGCCTTGTGGCTCTTAATGGTGATTGCCTGCTACATTTAACACTGACTCCTTATTTTTGTCATGCTTGCATGATGAAATAATACTTGGTTCACTTGCTGTTCTGAGTAGGGATGTGCTTTGTGTTTTGGTTCTGAATTTAGTTTTGGCAAAACCGCTCTTGCGTGTTTTGGTTTTGGATCTGTATTTTTTCCAAAAAAAATATCACAAACACAGCTAAATTCACATAATTTGGGCCTGTTTTTAGTTCCTGCAGTATTATCAATCTCAATAACATTCCATTCCACTTGTTTCCAGTCATTTTGACCACCTCTCCTTCTGGGAGAAATCCAATGTCTACGAGGGCCATGAGTTTGGAGCGAGTCTGGTGTCCTGGACAAGATATATAGATGACATTCTTTTTATTTGGCGTGGTGACCAAGCATCATTGGATTCCTTTTGGAAACATTTGAATAACAACGATAGAAATATTAAACTAACTTAATTGTAGTTGAGAAAATATAGACTTTTTTGATCTGTCCATTTTTATTTATAATATTGATATACACACTAGGACATACATCAAGCCCACTGATTGCAATTCATATATCGATTTCCAAAACAATCATCATGAAAACTGGTTGAGCTCTATCCCTAATAGTCAATTCCACAGAATAAGGAGGAATTGTACCACACAGGATGATTATATCTTACAAGGATCTTCAAAGCGAGAACAATTCCTAAAGAAAGGCTATAAGAAGGATATTATAAAAAAAATCATATGACAGATACCTAGATCAGGATAGAGCCCAGTTAATAGCAATAAAGAACTCTGAAAAGCAACCCTATGATGTCGGTATACCTTTTATAACCAAATTTAATAGCCAGCACAAACAATTTGATCAAATTATTATGAAATATTGGAATATTTTGAGAAAAGATGGGGAAATCAGCCAGTTTATCACAGAGAAGCCCAAGTTTGTGTATCGTCGGGCTGATAGTATAAAAAATCGTTTAGTTATAAGTATGACATCAGGACCACCAAAAATAACAAGTAATCTAATTACCTCTAAAGGGTTCTTTAGACGTGGGAGCTGCCCTATGTACAAAAATTGTAAAACAATAAACCCAAAAATTGTGGAATGCATTTTAAATTCAAATGGAAGAAAATATACAGTACGATCAATTCATTATCACATGTAACAGTAAAAATGTAGTTTATTATTTACAGTGCAGTTGCAATAAACAGTATATAGGCAGAATCTCTCGAAAATTAAAAGATCGATTAGGAGAACATGTCCAAAACATTAGAAAAGGTCTTTTAACACACAGTGTATTCTGCACATTTTAATTCTTGCCATAACTGCGATCCCACACAAATTTCCTCTTTTTGTGGAATGGTATTAGTTTCACCAGGATGGCGAAATAATGATGCTGAAGAAAGACTAGCCTAACCTGAGGTGAAATTATTTTTGATCTAGGAACCTTGGAACCCAAAGGGCTCAATTCCGATTTTGAAATTAAGTGGTTCCTACCTTGATTTCTTTCCAATGGCTTTTTATCTCATTTTTATATATATTAATATTTCTCCTGAATTCAATATGTGTAATTTACAACCTTGGTCTTATGGATTATATTTTAACATCTTTTTAATTATCTCTTTTTATCTTTTCTAGATAGATCTACAGTATATCAGTATTATCCTCCTTTTTCTTAATTAATAAGATGGTATTATTCATTTTTATGCTCCTTTATTCTCTAATACTATGATAATTTTTAAGAATCCTTTTTATTTCTATTTATATAAAGTCTCTATAGAAATGCACCTTAACATGTCAGCAGATACATTTTTTAATACATTTATATTATATATATTTCCCTCTACATTTCACTTTAGCCCCATTGAGTAGAGAGTCAGACCTATGAAACACTAGAGGTCTGATAGCCTCCTGGAACCACCGGAACGTCATTTCCGGCGTAGATGTCACTTCCGGTCTCCAGAGTATTTGGTACACAAATGGATGCTAATGATCCATTGGGTATCACTCCGGATAACCACGGAAGTAAGTTAGAAGGGGTTCTAATAGTGGCGAAGTTAGCGGGAGAGGACACCAATATAGGTACACCCTTCCAAATACCGGAACATCACTTTCGGCGGAAGTTCTTGCGTTCCAGCCTTTGGAACGCATATACACCTTAAGCCAGAATATTAGTGTTTTATTTTATATTTTTATAGAGCAAAAATTCTTATCATGATCTATTTATTAAGTACAACATAATGAGGATCATTTTTAATATTATTCATTGGAACTTAGGCCCTGATTCAGAGCCGGACGCTCTGAAAGAGCGCTCGCTCTGAACCAGGGCATTTTTTTTTTTTTTGGAGCAGCCTCCTGGCCGCTCGCATAGCTGTGGGTAACTACCCACAGCTATTGCGAGCGGCCAGGATGATGGTCGCGATGCTTGCGACGAGACTCTTTTGGTAGGGTTTCGTGGCCGCAAGCCCCAGAGAGCTCCTGGCTCTAACAGAGCCGGAAGCTCTCCCACTGACATCACTGGTGATGTCAGTGGGGCCGCCCACAAACGGCTGGCATTCGCATGGGAACGCCTCTGTTTGTGAAGCCACCCCCACGCCACGCCTCCAAAACAGTGCGAGCTGTCGATCAAAATCGTCAGCCACCCCCTTTTGGTGCGAGACCCGGAGCGACGGAGCGCTCGTCGCTAGCCGGATCTCGCGCATGCACACGTCGTACCCGGCTCCGGCATCCGCATGCCAGTGGCCTAACATTGACCCGCTCGTGAGCAGGTCTGAATCAGGCCCTTAGTCCGTTTTTAAGTCCACTAGGTTCAGTCTCCACCCCCACCAATCAGATAACTTCTGAGGGTATATAAGATAGAACAGGGGGGAACCAGGCTATCCCTTGAAAAATACCTTTTATGGTCAAAACGCATTTACTTATATGGAGATTTAATGTATGGACTGATTTGCATATTCACTGTGACTTCTTCTTTTACCTTGGATTTTATTTTGATTTGAGAACTAAGAAGTCTGGTGTGGTTTTTTTCTGTTTATAATGACATTGGTACTGTATTGAATAAATCTTGGAATATCAAAGTCACCTCACATCCTTGCTGTGGATTTCTACATGATTTAAAGATACCCTGATAGGAAGAAAATGTGTACACCTTCTGTGATTTTGGTACGCTGATTAAAGATACCTTTATGCATATCACTCTACTTTCAGCAAAGTGAGTGGGGTACGCCCCTTTGAATACATATTTACTCACAGTGTGGGGTGATCCACATATTTTTAGACATGTAAGACCTTGTATATAGGGGTATATCCCTTTATATCACACCCTTTTCCTGTATCATGATTGGTGATGTGGAATAAGAAATGATACACTTTATAAACAATACTACACATATTTTCATTTCTCTTTTTTTGTTTTTATGTATACCCACATATTGGGAGAGACCTAATAAGCCTCTGAGAATTTAGTAGCACTAAAGGATCCAGAAGATTACACCTTCATCATCTTTCCTTCTGGAAGTGCACTTCATCTGAAATACATAAAAACTAAAGAAGCGCCTTCATCTGAGCTCCATCTATATCTTTTACTGACGTCACAATATTGTTTTCATCCAGTTTAGGCCCATAAAGATAGTTGGCTGATTAAGGTAAGTGTAAGCAGTGGGCGGCACAAACACGTGGCAGTTCAACTTCAAATGTGGCACATATGTTTTCATTAATCAAGAGGCCTGAGGGAGATGGAGTATGTATGTAGTTGAAAGCAGGAAAAGGAAGGGTTGATACATAATAAATTTAATTTAAGTTTGGATTCCAAAGCAAATTTATGAGGGAGGGAGGTGGGGAGTCATTTTCAAAGAATATTTGACTCATTCACATCAGTCCTTGCCACAGTTGAGCTCTTGTGGTGGTCCAGTATTTTTTTTTTTTGCAATATATCTTATTGGCTTCCAAATTAACAACACAAACAAAAAAACAAAACAGTTGGTATAACAATACTGAGCAAATTAAAACATCCACTAGAGTAGACATGTACAAACATACATAACAATCAGAATACAAAATCGATATTCAGATGAAATATGGCCCAAATCAAATACCACAGCACATAAAGCAAACAAACATTAAAAAAACAAATAGAAAAAGACTAGACAAGTGGAAGACTGAAGAAGGATAGGGGAAGAGGGAAGGGTGTCACCTAGAGCACCAGTTATTAATATTAGAGCATTGGCATAATCAGTTGAAGATTTAAACTCAAGCCAAGGGAGTCAGGTAGCACTAAATTCATTCTATTTCTCCCAGCTGTAGATCTTCCATGTCCATATAAAGATCCACACAAGCAAACCATTTGTTTACTGAAGGAGGGGCTACAGATTTTCAGTGAATAGGAATGACTGCTTTCGCCACATTATTAAGAAATTTGAGAAGGGATTTCTTGTACAGCTTAAGCGATCCAGTGTACAAATTTAGGAGCCAAAAAGAGGGGTCTGAGGGGACTGCATATCCTAAAACTGATGCAGAAAAAGTTATAAAGGACATAGGGCTGTATTCAGAGGCGGCCGTACGGTCTACGACCGCACGGCCGCCTCGATGTTTGTCAAGTGCGCATGCGCACGAGGGAGCCAGCTCCTTCGTTCGCATGCGTGAGACCAGCTAAGACCAACAGTGCTGGTCGTAGCTTTGTGGAGTGTCTAGTGGATCGTCCCAAGATGTCAAGCTCAGGATACCAGACAGCAAAGGTTACATCTGGTTGAGGATCTTAGCAAAGAACGCTGGCTGGTTCTGGATGGAAGCATAAACATTAATGAAAGAGTACGATTGGCCATACAATGAGCATTTCACCATAAGCACTATACCCTCCATCAACACAGTGTGTGAAAAATCTTGAAAAGGGAACGTTTCTGAGAACAATATAGCTACTCCCAGATACTTAGAATTGCTATTGTTACTTAAACAGTGGGGTAATTATTATCTGAAAATCTCTGAGCTACTCCTATTTTAAAATGTGTTTCCTGAACAAACACCACACCTGCTTTATCTGCATGAAAGTCTCGAAGGGCCCTAGTAAGCTTCTCTGGGATATGGAGTCCATGGGCATTGAGAGAGATTATTTTAATATTCTGCACTTGTGCATTCGCCACTGCCATAAAAAAACAAAAGACAGTAGATGAGCTAGGTTATGCAGTAAAATAAGTTCAAGAACATAATGAAGAAAAGAAATATAATTTCCAGAGAACCTGAACACATACAGCATGTCCAGGATCCTGGGGAGCACAGCAAAAAAAATATTCAAACAGGTAAAACAAGTAGTACAGTATATATCACAGCTTGGGAGCGCAGGCATGAGAAGCACAACTGAGACCAAGGTATAATAGGTGGTGAGGGGGTCACTGGGGGTCAGTGACCACAGGATCCCTGCATATTAAGCTAGAAACAGCGAATACACTATAAACACATAACCTAATAATTTGTAGAATAGCTTAACTGGAGTTGCCTAGGGAATAGAAGTTAAATTAAACAGGCAAATAACATTACAAAATCGAAGCATCTTTGATATGAATAGCATCTCGCCATCAGCACCTTCTATAGCCTAATAATGAGATGCAGCAATCAAAAATGAAACCACAGGACATAATTGATAGAAAGCTAAACAAAAACTAACAGCTTATCATCCCCAAAACCAAAATACAATGTTCAAGAAACTCTAGTGAGAAGAGACCTGTAAGCTTGCCCGTTAGAGATCTATCATGTCTGGGCTGGAGACCCAATTAAACGTGGAGCCCTGGGAGGTTTCGGATTGCATGGTACAATCTGCCAATCGTTATTGGGATTAGAATGTTCCTGTGGTATGGAACGTGGCAGTGGCTCTTGCCAGTCTGGCAGGGAGATCAATGGTAGACCCAGTTGTGTACAAAAGGAAGTGAGATCAGCTGTGTCCTTAAAGGTATGGACTTTGCCATTGTTTGAGACTTGGAGACTAAAGAGAAAACCTCACCTGTATTTGCGAAGTTCTGAGGTAAAAGGTTGTAGAGCTATATGCTTCTGAAGGGTCGACCAGGACAAAGCCTGGAAGATCTGAAGACGCTGATCATCCACAACAATAACATCTTTCTGGCGGACTGTGCGAAGAATGTCCTCTTTCTGGGAAAAATAATGCAAGCGGCATATGATGTCTCTGGGGCTGTCCGAGCGAGCACCCCTAGGCCGCAAGGCATGGTGGGCCCTATCAAATTCAATATGAGAGTTGAGGTCTTGACCTAGAAGCCCATTAAAGACCCTAGTGAGGAAATCAATAATTCCTTGAGGCTGGATGTCCTCTGAAATTCCCCTAGTCCATGAGTTCTGTCTTCCTTGGTTGTCTAAGTCGTCCAAACAGTCTTGCAGTTGTTGAAATTCAGCAGCTTGATGGAGGACAACTGCATGGAGAGCATTATGGGCAGCAGCAGAGTCCAAAGTAAACTCCTCATGAGAGATATACCTAGTGCCAAGCTGAGACACCTCAGATTGAATAGAAGCAATCTCCAAATGGACAGTGTCGGCCTTCCAATTGTTCGAAATGATGCTTTATTGGCATGGATTGATGCAGAATCGGAGAAATCCCAGCTGAATCCATAGCAGGGTCCGGGTCCAGAAACCGTTCCTCCATCTGAGGAGGTGAGTCGGAAGTCTGGGTGAAACTAGGTGCGGAGGGGGCTGAGATATCCGCTGCCTGTGCTGACCCTTGTGGCAGGAGAAACTGTTGCGTGGTAGAGGATGAAGGGGTATCCATGTGATGAGCCTTTGGGATTTCCTCCCATTCATTTGGGAGCTCTGCTTGCCTTTCACCATGGAGCAGGCAAAAACAAGGAGCCAAATAACAGAGCAACAGGAAGGAGTTAATATAGGTAGCTATGAGTAGATGTACGGATAGAGCGTTAAGCCACCAGGGACGCCATTGCCACCTTCCCCCAAAGAAAGCAGCAAGGCCAGTATCAGTGAGCATATAGGTACTGAGTACGGGAGTCAAAGACAGAAAAAGACACTTTTCTATAGTGAACCAGGGCAGACAGATGATATAGGATCAGTCCTTGACAAGGCTTACTGGGAGAGAAAATTTACATCCCCAAAAGGTGCAGATTAGTGAATAAAATAGAAGGCAAATCTAAATAGCATACCAAAAACTCAGTGAGTTATCCAAAACAATTACAGCAGTCAACCACCAGGTGGAGCTCCAGTCCATCAAATGTTAAAGGACAGTCACATAGAAGAAGCCTGAGGTGGAATATCAATAGAGTGCAGACAGCATGGAATGTTTACTCACTGCTCTGTAGATAGTCAGGTTTTATAATGATAATAGTGCAGAAAGGATATCTCCTCACTGTAGACCAGGTCACTGCAGCTTGTCAAGTATCTGCAACTTTGTTAAACACAGTGTTGGAACACCTATGAGGCAATGTAGGACTCCTGGAAGGTAAGGAGGGAGCCTGTGGGAATGCAGGGAGCAATCAGAACAGAGAGACACTCTGCCTGTCTCTCCGAGCAGCAGCAGAGATGGTGAGATGGTGCACCCATGGGTCCAGGGACCTGGGATTTGGTGCCAATGTAATCTGCCCCGCTGAAAACGGGCATCCAAGGCAGAAGGGACGGAAGTGTCTGGTCCCCAGTGCTCTTCGTCCAAAAGTGAGGGAGGGAGGAGTAGGTGGCGCAGAGGAGCTGCAAATCAATACCATGGCTTCCCCACAGAGGTAGGCCCTGACTGGAAGATGTGGCACTGGCAGCAACAGAGATCAGCTAAGGGGAGCTCTGAGGGTAGGCAGAGATCCGAGTGGCAGGAGACGAGCATGGGGGGCGGAAGTAACCCCTAAATCCTTCTTATGAAGCCAGGGGAAACAGAATGTTGTTGCCATCATCATCCGATTCCTCACCCTCATCAGTGTGTACATCATCTTCACACAATATTAATTAGTCCCCGCAGGAATCCACCATTACAGCCTCAGGTGCCTCTGTAATTTTTGGATGTAATTGGCGATAAAGGTCTTCCTTGTGAAATTTGTAGTTCATTTTGATGAACATCATCTTTTACACATTTTGAGGAAGTAGCCTCCTACGCCAATCACTGACAAGGTACCTGGCTGTGCTGAAAACTCTTTATGAGTACAGACTGGAGGGTTGACAGCTCAAGTAAAGCAAAGTCAGTTTGTGCAAGGGCCTCCAAATTGCCTTTTTTTCCTGCTAGTAGTGAAATGGACTATCTGACATGCCTGTTTGGTTGCTATTATTAAAATAGTCCTCAACCATTCTTTGAATGGTGACCATGTCAGATGGAGTCACAGTAGAGGTCTCATTAATTGTAGGCAATTCTTTTAGACCCAACCCATTGTCAAAACTTTGTTGTGTTGACTCATCTGCATCACCAGTGGGTCTTTTTTTTGGGTAAGTTTGGTTTTTTCCTGGCAGCCGTACTTGCTGGAGAAATTGAAGGAAGAGCAGTTGCTGCATCACGTGCCACTTAAGCTGATAATTTGCTTTCCAACAGCTCTTTGCATCTCTTTAGATCTGTGTCTATTGGGAAGAAAGACACAACGTATGACTTAAACCTAGGATCGAGCACAGTCATCAAAATGTATTGCTCTGATTGGGAGATCCTGATAACCCTTGGATCCTGGCGAAGCAAATAAAGCACTTGATCTACAAGTCCAACATACTTAGCAGAATCGCTTCATTTCAGCTCCTCCTTCAGTTTCTCAAGCTGCTTTTCCAATAGTCTTATGAGGGGAATTACCTGACTCAAGCTGACAGTGTCTGAACTCACTTCACAGGTGATAATTTCAAAGGGTTTTAGCACTCTGCACAACACAGGAGATATTTCCACTGTGCTTGAGTAAGGTACAGTCCCCCTTCTCTTCCTATGTCATAGTTCGTTGTGTAGCTTTGGATGGCTTTTTGCCGTTCCTCCATCTGCTCAAGCATATAAAGGGTGGAGTTCCACCATGTAACTACCTCTTGCTTCCGGTGGTGACAGGGCAAATTCAATATTTTTTACAGGTGTTGCAATATTCTACATGCACCTACTGAATGGTAAAAATCCCAGATATTTTGCCGGCCACAGATAGCAACTCCTGCATGGCCCTGTCACTTGTAAAAATGTTGGACTTTACCCAGCTGTAATGCTCTCACAATAAATCTGGTATTGTCAGAAATCACAAGTCCCAAGGAGAGTCCAAGTGGGGTTAACTATTTTGCAATTACTTCCCTGAGTTTTTCTAAGTAAAACCGGTAATACACAGCGTAGCTTGCCTCAGAATAAGCTGCTTTTTCTTAGATGCTGCTGCTATTGGTGCCGCTGAAGGCAATACACCCACCCAATGGGCTGTTACAGTCAACATGTAATCTTGCATTTGCCCTATTCCACTTGTCAACATATCTGTGGTTAAGTGGACAATGGGTACAACAGCATTTTGGAGGACACTAATTAAGTTTTTTTTAATATCCCTGTACAGGCAGGGAATTGCTTTTGTAGTGAAGTATAACTTAGATGGGATTTGGTAGCGAGGACAGAGGACCTCAATTAACTGTCTGAAACCCACTGCACTAATAGCAGATATCAGATGCACATTTAATACCATCATATATGTTATGGCATCAGTGATTCCACATTGCAATGGATTGTTTAACAGTCAATTGTTTTTTAGAACTGCTACTAGTCAACTTCATGGTCCACTTCTGCGATGAAGATCCACTCCCAGCATCAGCTGCAGCAACCGGTGTAGCGCTCAAGGATTCTTCTGAGAAATCCACCATAGGAGAGGACTGAGTTAGCCTTATCAAATTGGATGCAGGACTACTTCTATTCATATTGTTGATGAAGATGTTGGTGGTGAAGATGCAATGTACTTGGATCTAGCAGAGAGAAGGGAGCTAGCTGATGCTGGACTGCTTGTTGCTTCTTTTTTAGCCAAAGATTCTGAATTTTACAAATACTTTTGATGGATGTGCTGTAGATGAACAGGGAGGAGGTTCCTAGATGGTTATGGTCCCAACCTCTACTTACTCTGGCATGACAATGGGTACAGATTGCTTGACAATTGTTGTCTGGATTTGGGTAGAAATGATTCCACACATAAGTGGATTTTTTGGTTTATGCCCAGGCATGACAATGAGCTTTTCCTTATCATGGGCAACAACTGTTTCCACTGGGGCCTGATTTACACAAACAACATCTTCATAAACATTCTCATTATCAGCATCCTCATCATCAACATCCTTATTAGAATCAGTTACACAAATGTCCTCCTCATCCTGGTACACTTCCACAGAAGCATCCTCCATTTCTATGCCAGCATGTTGCCTTGTTGCCATCTCAGGTCCCCCCTGAAACCCCAGGCCCTTTGGCTCTTGTGGGACTACAAGTGATGGCAAGCGGCCAGCACCCATAATCCCACTATAAATTAAATAGTTAAAGAAAGACAAAACACACACACCGTGACAAGTATAAGATTATTTCATACCTCTACCCTCTCACACATACTTATCTATGCCAGCCGATCTGTCCACTTGTCCCATGTAGAATCCATAATGACTGGCCCTGCAAAAAATAATCTATACTCACTTTCTTCCTGGCGCTGGTCTCCGTAGCATCCCCGGGACTTGGCAAAACAAAAAAAGACTTATCCGACCACTATCTGTATGTGTGTTACCACACATACAGATAGCTCGCGAATGCCAGCTGATGGGACTGCACGGGGTTTGCATGTTCTGCCAGCCAATCAGCGGCCGCTAACTGTAGAGCTGCCACTGATTGGCTCTGGCTACTAACAGTTCCCATGTTTTAAATATAGGGGGGGACCTTAAGCAATTTTCCCCATATATATAAAACCAGGTTTGGTCCTGCAGCCAGGTGCTGTTTCTTAAATTATGGTGGAACCCTACTCATTTTGTTCCATAATTTTAAGAAGCAGGACAGGCTGGCAAGTCTGGGGCTGGTTAGTCTTTTTTGGGGGGAGCTATGTCATTTATTTTAAAAACTTTTAACCCATTTTTTTACAGGCTAGAACACAAGCAGCTTACACATATCTCACTGATATGTGCAGGCTGCTTGCTTGGGAGAGTTTTGCAGAGAGAAGACACTGCAATCTCGGATGAGTCATCTCCTGCAAAACCTGCTACTCAGGGGAGAAATCTCATTCTGCTTCACCATTGGACATCTCACTCTCAGTTAAACTCACTTCTTGGTAAATTTTAGAGTTTCAGGAGCCTCAAATCTCCCGAGTTTCGGTGAAGCTAATTGAGTTGAAAAAAAGCAAACTCTCTCAGACTCGATTTTTAGTAAATTTACCCCTTAGACTCTCCTGAGGAATTTGTGACATTTCTGAGTGCACAGTTGGTTCCTGTGCCTTAACTATTTAAAATTTTTTTAAATGTCTACAGGGAGATGAGCTTAAATCATCATAAGAAGCAGAACCACCAGTCATAAAGGCCAAGGCCTTAGCCTTTCCTTGCCACTTTGTGTGGTGAAAGGCATATTGCCAATTTTATGTCTTTCTGCAGCTAACTTTCCCTTTGATGTTTTTTACTTTACAACTGTAAAAGATTGGTTCTTTGATTTTAGATGCCATGACTTAAGCCCTGTATGCCCTTGGGCATCAGCTTTAGTAGATGATGTAGACAGGCTTGTATCGTCATGACTAGTGGCACTGGCAGCAGCTCCAGCACTAGTATGTGGTTACTGTTGTCCTCTCAACTGATCATTCTCCATATCAACAAACACAAATGAAGTGGGGTATAGCACACACGTCAATTTGTACCAATTTCAAATATTACACTGTGGTATCAATGACCTACAATATTTGTTTGAATAAGAAAAGAATAACACACTGCACTACCATTTATAATGTCATAAGATTTTTTATGAATAAGAATAAGACACTGCGCTACCACTTAGTGTCAAAAGATTTTTTATGAGTAAGAAAAAATAATACACTGCGCTACCACTTACAATGTCACAAGATATTATACGAGTAAAACATGTGCTACCACTTACAGTGTCACAATATTTTTTATTAATAAGAATAAGATACTGCACTACCACTTACAGTGTCACAAGATATTTTATGAATTTTAAAAGAATAACACACTGTGCTACCAATTACAGTGTCACAAGATTTTTTATGAATAAGAAAAGAATAACACACTGTGTTACCACTTAGTGTGACAAGATTTTTTATGAATAAGAATAACACTCTGCGCTACGACTTATAGTGTCACATGGATGATAAACTGTAGTCTGGCCGGCAGTGTCACTGAACAATATTTTTTTTTACACTGGGAAAGAATATCTCTGGATGAGGCAGCAGTCCTTTTGTCACATTTGGGCTCTAAAGATCTTCCACTGGTGGATTAGAAGTCGGGGTCCTAGTTTGGGGAAAGAACCAGTGGCAAGGGGCCTGGATATATGTCTTTCTCATCCACACATCCTGAATGTTGGCTAGACCTGACCAAAGGCACAAAGTCTAACCTATTGGGAGTGTTCACCAATTGGGATTTGGGTTTAAGGTGCACCCAGCAAGCAGGTCGCGGCCCTTTGGTCAGGTATCTGGTACAAGTGGGAAATGAAAGAACACCAACACAGGGAAAGCGCAGGATGAGTCCTGAGAGAAAAGTAGGAGAACAATCGTGTACTAGGTGCACTGAAGATCCAGATGCGGGATGATGTAATACATGCACTAGGATCCAGACACAGGATGGTATAAGAGAATGGCACTAGGAGATCCTAAAGCAATACTGGTACAAGAGAATGACACTAGGGGGTAAATTTACTAAGAATCGAGTCTGGACGAGTTTGCTTTATTTTTAACTCGCTTAGCTTAGCCGAAACTTGAGTGATTTGAGGCTCCTGAAGTTCTCAAATTTACCAAGAAGTGAGTTTAGCTGAGAGTGAGAAATGTCTGATGTTGAAGTAGAATGAGATATCTCCCCTGAATAGCACGTTTTGCAGGAGATTACTCACCTGAGATTGAAGTGTCTTCTCACTGCAAAACTCTCCCAAGCAAGCAGCCTGCACATATCAGTGAGATATGTGTAAGCTGCTTGTTTTGTATCTGTACAACCCAAAAAATGGGTAAAATGTCAGAAAAAAAATTATGTAAGGTCCCCCCCCCCTAAATTTTAACGAGCCCCGGACTTGCCAGCCAGTCCTGGTTCCTAAAATTACAGGGAACAAAACGATTAGGGTTCCACCATAATTTAGAAACTAACACCAGGCTGCAGCGCCAGTCCTGGTTTTAATTATAAGGGGAAAAAATTGCGTAGGGGTCCACCTATAATTAAGACCAGCACCGGACCCAAAACGGCCGGGCTTTAATGCCATAGGCCGGAGACCCTATTACCGGGGCTGTGGCCAAAGCATTATCAAGCTGCTCAGGCCAAGCCGGGTACTCTGAGGAAGTGGGGACCCCCCCAAGAAGGGCCCCCCAAAACCCACATGGGAACTGTCAGTGGCCGGTGATTGGCTGGTGGGACTGCAAACCCCGTACAGTCCTGTCAGCAGGCATTCATGAGGTATCAGTATGTGTGGCAACACGCTTACTGATACTAGGTCCGTGGCTCGGGTAAGACATTTTTTTGCCAAGTCCATGGGATACTGCAGAGACCAGCACCAGGATATAGGTGAGTATGCAATCTTTTTTGCAGGGCCAGTCATTAAGGATTCTACTGTACATGGAAGAGGACAGAAACATCTGGTATAGGTAAGTATGTGTGAGTGGGTAGGTGTATGTAATAAAGCTTTACTAGGCATGGTGTGTGTGGGTTTTGTCTTTATTTAACTATTTATTTTACAGTGGGGATACATGTGCCGCCCATATGCTGGCACTTGTAGTTCCACAAGTGCCAAAGGGTAGACATGCTGGCACCTATAGTCCCACTGTAAAATACAATAGTTTCACTCTATTTTTCACTGTATTACCCCCATACCCAACGCTCCAGGGGTATGGGGAAGAGCCCCGAGCTTTAGTCCAAGCCTGGGGTTTCGGGGGGGGGCTCCCCACTTCCCCTGAGATCCCTGGCTTGACCTGAGCGGCTTTGGCTGATAATGCTTTGGCCATGGAGCCCCAGTGAAAGGGTCTCTGAGGTGTGGCATTACAGCCCGGCTGTTTTTGGTCCGGTGCTGGTTTAAAATATAGGGGGTACCCTATGCATTTTTTCCCCTCCTATATTTAAAACCAGGACTGGTCCTGCAGCCTGGTGTTGGTTTTTAAATTACGGTGTAATCCTACACATTTTGTTCCCCATAATTTTAGAAACCAGGACTGGCGGGCAAGTCTGGGGCTGGTTAAGCTTTAGGGGGGGGGGCCCTATGTCATTTTTTTTTTACTTTTAACCTTTTTTTCTATTTATAGGCAGAAACATACATGGATTACAGTGATCTGTGTATGTTTCTGCGAAACTCGCAGATCACAGGCAGGTGATTTTTTTTCACGAGTATTTACAGGAGAGGTTTCCCATCTCATGAGAGTTTAGAAACCAGTATCTTGTCTGGGGCTCCATAAGGTCTTAATCTTGCTTTTTACTGGGACAGTTATTCTTTCCTTCTGTCCCTCAAGTGGCTGGCCACACTCCCTTCAGCTGCCCCCCTACCCCTGCCAGTGGCCACTACAATTGCATTCCTTCTGTTGGCCCTTTAAGACTCTACGGCTACAAACCACAGCCCATTCTTCAATCATTGCACACAAAACTGATATCTGTGTCTCCTTCAAGGGCAAGAGAAGCTGGGAAATTTGTTCATAACTAACTGAATGAATTTGCACATCAGAAGCAGTGCATGCTGGGAGTAAGAGGCAGGATGTCAGCCTCAGAAATAGCTACTGGGAAAAAATGGAAACATCTCTCGTTATTAAGATGTACAGTAACCAGTGAGTGTATTTGTCTTGTTCCTCTACTCTAGTGAACATGACATGTCTGCCATGCCTCTCTTTTATGTCTTATGCTGAATTCTTTTGTCTGCCATGCGATTTGGTCAAATTTGCATCTATTCATTTTTATTCTATTAATCTGTATTTTCATGTATATCATTATGCAGATCTTGTCTTCATATGCCATGCATCCATGCACTCTTTATTCAGCTCATACCGTTTCCTTATTCCTTGCATATAAAATCTGTATTACTCTGTAAGGCGCTGTGAAATGTGTGGTGCCTTCTAAACAAACTTTGATGATGTTGATGATGATAATGATTATGCTGATGATAAATAATGGTTAATTGAACACTTTCTACTCTTACTGACGAGCACCAGAACGCCAGCTGCAATTCCTTTGAATTTCTTAGAGTTTTGTCAAAGACTTCTCCTAATAGTCATGTGATGGGTCTGTGTTTTGTCCATGCTTTATCTGTTTTGGCATGTTTAATATTATTAAGTTATTAAACCAAAGTCTGAAATCATACTTGCCTACCCTCCCGATTTGGTCGGGAGCCTCCCGGTAATCGGGTGCAGCTCCGAGCCTCCCGAAAAGGCAGGCAAGCCTCCAAGTAGCCGCCGACCCCCCCTTCTCCACGATAACCTGAGAAACCCACGCAGGGGGTGCCAATGACACGATTCGTGTAATTTTGGCCCCACCCCTTGTTTCACAATGCCTGTAATATCGGCATTGTGTAGCGGGGGTGGGGCCAAAATGATGCGTTCGTGTTGCCCCACCAATGACATTAAGCTGTCCGGCCCTGTCCCATTGCACCGGCCAAGCCCCCCTGCCATGCCGATCTGGCTGCTCCCTCCCGGAAGGGGCAGCCAGAATGTCGGCAACCATGCTGTATATACTATATTTTAATTGGGTGCTGGAACAGTAAACAATGGGCCTGATTCAGAGTTGTACGCTATACTGATGTTTTTGTAGCTGTGCGATAATCGCCAATCTCCACATGAACCTAAGTCACACTGTGCACACATCAGGGTACATTACTGTAATTGCTCTAAGCGACTATATGCTCGCAGTGCGATTGACAGTCAGAGAGCGCTAGAGAGAGGTAAGTGGGAGTGGTGGCAGAGAACGCAAGTGTTTCATGACCACTTTGAGTACGCTTTACAGCCTGCGACTGTGATCTCGTTAACAAGAATTATGGCTCCAGCGTCTCAGTTCCCACATCCATTCTGTGGTACCATAGACTCACTCAGGACTGCAACAGTTGCATGATCTGTGACCAGTGCTCTGTCTTTGAACACAGATGCTGCAACATTTTACGCAGATGCTTGGATTTGCAAAGCCGCAGGTAAGAATCTCAATACATCTCCTGGCAGCTGCCACATTTACATATTTTCGCATGGAAGCTGCGGACACATTTGCAGCAGCGGCAGCATCAGTTTAATTCTGAGTCAGGCCCAATTACTGTCCAATACAACACAACTAAGGCCCGTATTCAATTTGAGTCGAGCCGCGTTAACTTAACACGGCCCGGACTTAACGCCGACTTCGCCTGTTTTGTAGGCGTTAAAGTATCGCGGGCGTGAACGCTTTACCCCGTATTCAATTTGAAAGTGTGCGTAAACGGCACCCGGCGATACTGTAACAAGCGGAAAGTACTGTCATTTTTGGGGAAATCAGCCTGTCACCCCCAAATGATGCTTTGACATGGGGGTTCACTATGGTACCCCTCGATTTGGCTCGCTGAAGGTATTTAGTGTTTTAAAATGGGCTCAATAGCTGCTAAATAGCGTTTTTATATACCTGATGCAGAATAGTATTTAGGAGTATTTTTTTCAGAAAATAACTAATCCCAGCAAATTTGGGGTACTTGAAAATGGGGGTCAGCATATTTAAAAGTTGCTAAAGTGAAGTTGAAAAATCATGAAAATTCACCTGCTGCACACACCTGCAAACAAAAAAACACTTGGGGACCCCACAGAGTCAAGTTTGCTAGTTTTTAACTTTGTACCCCAACTTTTTTTTATTTCGCCCACTTTTTCAAAGTCAATTTTTGGGGTGTCCTGAAGTTTTTTTTTAAATGCTTTTGACAGATTACCTTTGGGGGGCTGTCTGAAGGCTGCAGGGGGGTTCCCGCAATGTTGCACCCCAAAACCCCAATTCTGCACTTTTTTCCGCCTGCCTATTACATTGCATTGAGGCGGAAAGTCTTTCAATTTTAATACGGAGGAAAACCATAACAGGCGATAATGACGTCATCGGTGGTAACTTAACGCGGATCCGGACTTAACGCTTCAAACTGAATACGGCCCTAAAAATGTAAAACCAGTGCTAATTATGAAATGTTGCAGAATCGGGATAGAACAATTGTACAGGGATGAACAGGTGTGTGAGGCGCGTACAACACAACTACTGTATGTATAACAGCAGTGACCTTCACCGCCGCACTTACAGATGGAGCCAGAGATAATCAGTATGAGTTCAGGTTGTTTTCAGCAATATTAATCTAAATAATAACTAGAAAGTATAGATTTTCAAGTAATTCCAGTGATAAGTATCTGGGATAAGCTTAGTTAATACAGATAACTGATGCCCCTTGTGTCCCCATGGGACAACAAAGCCACCATCAATATTTAAAACTATAACAACTGTAGTCTGAGCTACATGGAATACCGTTCCCTAAATGATTCTTAAACAATTCTATAAGGATTATTCCCAGGAGGGATGCAGGCATGCCTTCATGGAAATAAGACATGTCACTTTAGAATATAATGTATGAAGGAGTGCTCTCATTCTTTCAACTTATCAATTTGTCTTCTGCAATAAAACATTGTCTATGTCTATGGTTTGTGTGAGTGATGAGAGTAATAGCTCACTAAGAACGTCTTTATTTCATATGTTGTATTCAGCGGTGGCTCCTACCTTCTTATATGTGGGGGCTGTCTCTGCTGTTGGTCCAGCCAGGTCCCGGCGCCTGCGGAATGGATCTGGCAGGCACCGGAGCATGCTCACGAGCAGTGGTGGCACCGCACATGGGCATAGCAACAGCTTCCAAAGGGCTACAGCCCCTAGAAGCTGTGTAGGGCTGCCCGAAAGGCTACCACTGGACTTGCAGTCCCAAGTGGAGGAGACTCCTCACCCTGGGGTTGCCTGTGCTGTGTGTGACTGGCAGCTAGCGCTTCTAAGGGAATCCACTGCCGGCAGGGGCTGGCTGGCAACTTTTAGCCTGGGGGGCAAATGCATGCAGGCGCCCCTGGCAGAGTAGCGTGTAGCCAGGGTGCCCAAAGAATGTGCGTGCGCTAGAGGACCCCCTTATGCAGGCCTCCAGTAGTGCCCACAGTAGTGATACCCCCTATGCAGTGCCCCTTACACAGTGCCCTCAGTAGTGGTCCCCCCTGTGCAATGCCCCTTGTGCCCCAGTAGTAAGCCCCTTATAAGGTGCCCCCAGTAGTGGTACCCCTATGCAGTGCCCCTTATATAGTGCCCCCAGTAGCAGTCCACTCCCCATGCAGTGTCCCCAATAGTGGTAACCCTTATGCAGTGCCCCTTAAATAGTGGCACCAATTGTAGTCTCCCCTATGCAGTACCCCCAGTACTGCCCTTTTTATAGAGCCCCCAGCAATGGTCCCTTGATGCAGTGCCCCCAGTGGTAGTCCCCTCCCCCCTATGTAGTGCCCCTAGTAGTAGTCCCCTCCCCCCTATGTAGTGCCCCTAGTAGTAGTCCCCTCCCCCTTATGCAGTGCCCATAGTAGTTGTCCCCTCCCCTTGTAGTGGCCCTAGTAGTAGCCCCCCTTTGTAGTGCCCCTAGTAGCAGTAGTCCCCCCTTGTAGTGCCCTCAGTAGTAGTTCCCCCAGTTGTAGTCCCCCCCTTGAAGTGCCCCCAGTAACAATCCCCAGTAGTGGTCTCCACCTTACAGTGCCGCCAGTAGTGGTCCCCCCTTGTAGTGCCCCCAGTAGTGGTCTCCCTCTTGCAGTGTCCCCAGTAGTAGTCCCTCCCTCTTGTAGTGCCCCCAGTACTGGTTCGTTCCCCATTTGTAGGGCCCCCAGTAGTAGTAGTCCCCCCCTTGTAGTACCCCCAGTAGTAGTAGTCCCCCCCTTGTAGTGCCTCCAGTAGTAGTAGTCCCCCCCTTGTAGTGCCCACAGTAGTAGTAGTCCCCCCCCTTGTAGTGCCCCCAGTAGTAGTAGTCCCCCCCTTATATTGCCCCCATTAGTAGTAGTCCCCCCTTGCAGTGCCCCCAGTAGTGATCCCCCCCCAGTAGACACACAGTAAAAAAACAAAAGACACTTACCTGAATCCCCGCTCCCGCCGTCACCATCCGCTCCTCCATCTGTCCTTCCCGGGCCGGGCCATTCTGCATTATGGGAGAGACGTCATATGACATTATGACACCTCTCTCATTACCCACTGCGGGAGCCGGAAGAGACGCCGGCTCCCGCAGTGGGCGCAGCAGCAGCTAATGAGTCTGACAGACTCTCATTGGCTACTGCTTACAACCGGAGCCGGCGGCTGTGTTTGTCACTTGTGTAGCGCTGACCGAACTCCGTCCGGTCAGCACTACACACGCGGTGCAATCTGTGTCACAGTGACACAGACTGCCCGCGGCCCGAATGATGCTGCGGCCCGGGGGGCACATGGCACCCTGCCCCCCGGCACAGCCCGCCACTGACTGCCAGTCAGTGTAGCCATTACAGTCACGGACTGCACTGACTACACTAAGGTGGAGGATTTTACTAGGGGGGCTGCAGTCCCTACTGTAGGTAAAATCCGCCACTGGTTGTATATGTACATCTGTCTTACAGATGTGAGTGTATTTCTTGTCTCCTTCTGATTAGCAGCTTTAGCCATTTGAATTGTGTCCTGTTTTAGAATATATCTATAGGCCGTAAATAAAACGACACCTCTGCGCCAATATTAATAGATTTGATTCATTAGTAAATTTGAAGATATTTGTCATAGTACATATTAAAGATGAGCGGTTCAGTTTTACTCGGATTTGTTCGGATCTCAAGAACAGCATCATATCGGCTATCCGGCTCTCACGTGGTTGGATAGCCAATAAAATAAATCCATTTTAATCCGAACTTGTACTCATTTAGCGAAAAGAACAAGACCTGCACATCTCTAGTTTTTATATATTCTGTCAGAGATCTGATCAAAACAGATGAGAAATACATGACAGCTTGGCTATAATGTACAGACAGTTAGTATACAATTGTTTTTGCACTCTCATACATGTACATTCATGTACATAGTACAGTACTCCAGGATGGTGCAAAAGTCACTCCATTAAAAGTATTGGACATTGCACAAATGTGAGTATTTCATTTGAACAACATATTTCATCTGCCCAGCTATACCCAACATAACCAGTCTCCTCTGTCTTACTCTTAATGCATTACACCTTTATACCTTGAAGCTCCAGTCAGGACTTTACTACATCTGTGCAACTGCTGGTGGCAACTAAAGATGCACCAAGCATGATTTCAGTGTCTAAAGATACTCAAAGTGGGCATCTCAGTCATTGCAGATTCATAAACAAGACTGTACACAAGGGAAGGGCTTGTAATGGTATTAGCATAAAGTCGCAGATGTGCGAAAGGAATATGATGCACACACGAACACTGCTGCACCTAACAGGGCAAAATGTAATAGGGTCCGAGATTTTAGTGCGGGACAAACTTGGACAACTAGGGGTACCCTCCTAAAAGCACAACCAGCTCCGGGCTTTTCTGAGCCAGTCCTGTTGTGAAAATACAGGGGTAAATAAATGTAGGGTTCCCTTGTATTTTCATCAACCAGCACTGAGCTCATTGAGCTAGTCCTGGTTGTGGAAATACAGGGGACAAAATGAATAGGGGTCCCCTGTATTTTCTTCAACCAGCAGAGTCTTTCTAGCGGGTGTGTAATGCTACAGCCGTGGGACCCTTTTACCGGGTCCCCCAGCCAAAGCATTTATCAGCTGACCGCTAGTCAGCCCAGGCCGGAGATCCCTGTGGAGGTGGAGACCCACCCTAAAAGGGGTTCCCCCTTTCCAGGGCACCCCAGGCCTGGGCTGATAGCCTGGGGCTATCCCCGACACCCCTGGGCAGTGGGGGCCGGGTTGAATATGTAATAAATAGATTAAATAATATTGTATTTTACCATAGAACTAGAGGTCCCAGCAAGCTTCCCCCACATGCTGATACTTGAGAAACCACAAGTAACAGCATACGGGGAATTAAGGGCCCACAGCTACCTCTAGTTCACCTGCAAAATTAAATATTAAAATAAACACAGGACACGGACACCGAAGGTTTTATTAATTTATTTCACATGCACTCACTCATACTCACACTGACACTGACACATACTCACCTACAGCTCAGTTTTTTGGTTTGTTTTTTTCTGAAGACGTGGATGCCTACATGGACAGAAGAAGACCGGAACAAGGGGTAGGTGAGTATGTTTTTTTTTTTTTATTAAGGATTACGTGGATGCTACATGGAGAAGATGACGTGATTGGCTACAGGGATTGGAGGTAAGTATATGTGAGTGTGAATGAATGAGTGCATGTGAAATAAAATAATTAAACCTTCCTGTGTTTATTTTAATATTTATTTTGCAGGTGAACTACAGGTACCAGTGGGACCTTAATGCCCCACATGCTGGTACTTGTGGTTGTCCAAGTACCAGCATGGCGGGGTGACTGTGGCCGTGCCCTCAGGTTGCAGCACCCCAGGTGATAGCCCTGCTTCCCCGCCCCTAAAACCACCACTGCTGCAGAGTCCAAACTGGCTGGATTATTGTGCACATTTAATTAAAAGGCATTAAAATTTGCATTTACAATGAAAGGATGTGCTTTGGCATAGACAACGTGCCCTGTGTGAGATCAGACATAATTATGCATGTATCTATGTATGCATACATCATACACACCAGGAAGAGGAATACAATAGTAGAAGTTCCCTTTATGTTGCCGTAGTCCATCCTACTGTACCGTAAGTGCCTTTCTGGTAAACAAAACATGGTGAGAAATCTGTGCTTATTATGTAAACATGTTGTCTTTCACTAAAGGGATGAGACAGTATAATAAGTATATTTTTTAGTACAGTATATAGATTTCTTATTTCAAATATAGTATATTCAATAAGTATACAATCTTTGGTGTAAATAAACCCAGTAATAATAAGATATTTATTTAGTATTGCATGGCTCCACTCACTGTTCATCTCTAGACAGGACTACTGTAACCTCCTATTATCTGCCCTCAATGCTGCTACCTGGCTCATCTTCTTCTCCTAATGACCTGTCTCTGCCTCCTCTCTCCGCCAGGCCCTACGCTGACTCCCTTTTCCCTTCAGAACCTAATTCAAGCTCATCACACTCACATAAAAGCCCTCATCAATCCTCCCTTCTCTAGGTCTCCGTTCGATCTCCTTCCACACTACCATTCAGCCACTTGCTCAGACCAAAAACTGCCACCTCTTCCCACTCCTGCCTCCAAGATAATTATAATAATAATAATAATAATAATAATAATAATAATAATAATAATAATATATAATTGGCTAAATCCTTCCTGTCTCAGACATGAGATGTTGTCCATGTAGATGTTGGACCTCTCGGGTAATGACATCACTGACACTGGTTGGAGGGGGGTCACACCAGCTGTCAGTAACTGTATTGTAGCTGTTACTAATACTGGGCATACATTACGCAATTATTTTGGTGATATCTGCGGATCGACCCAGTTAATTGTACTGTGCATTTACGCCACTGATCTCAAAATATTGATCAGTCGGACTTACCGAATCGTCCAGCATGTCCGTCTGATGCAATATTTTTTGAGTTGAAAGTCGGCCGCATCGTGCAGTGTATGCCCAGCAGCAGCTGACCGACGGAACTTTCCCCTGTTACTTCACAGAGGGGGGATGTAGGTGTATTTTTGGTAACTCCTTTCAGCAGCACCAATCTACAGAGACAGCGGTAAGATGGGGAACATTCCAGGAGGCATTTTTCAGAAATACTTTGTGAAACCGTATGGCCACCTAATGGCCTGCATAAAGACTGTCCCGAATGTGACTGCTCTGATCACTCATTAAATTTCATGCAAAGGAAATATATATATATATATATATTATATATATATGTGTGTAGGGGAAAGACCAGGGGGGACAGAGCAGTGGTGGGGTTGGGTGAGGCAGAATCAGAGGCAGGCCAGAGTTGGGGATGGTGCTGGACATAGTGGTAGACAGGGAGGTTGTGGGGATGGAAAGAGCAGGGGCTGGGTGTGGGCAGTATAGAACAAAGCAACGGGCAGACTGAGGAATCCCCTTACAAGTAAAAATAATAATAGCTTATGACACAGCATCAAATCAATCATGTTTTACTTTAAGATTATAAAACAAATCTAAAACTGAGATCCCATTCCATGTATCCAGTAACTTGTGGCACTGATGTGCTTGGAATTGACCTACAGTACTTATTGTCCCTACACTTTGTATGCAGCGTTGGGGGCTGTTCATGTCATGTTTTTTGAGAAGTTATTTGACGAAAGCTCTGTAGGTACTGCATACATTTTACCCACTGGCAGAAACGCTTTCATTACATTTGAAGGTTTTATTATTTAGATTCCCTGGTAATCCCAAGATGGTTCTCCGCACATGAATTGAAATGAGAACTTTTTATTCTTCCTTCTCAGCCCACCTATTCCTAAATCACTCATTATTACAGATTTGTATTCAGAGTCCCATCCACCCAGAGCAGGCTACACACATCCGAAGCCTACTTATTTTCAGGTGGATGATTATTTTCTATATATTGTAATGTGATATACAATTCAATCTCTTCTCTAGGGTCCCGGAAGTGTAGAAATAGAAGACGCTTACAACTTCTCAGTGACTTTAACTCATCCAAGGAAGTAACTGTTAAACTAAATGAGGCAGTTCTGGTCTTGAAGGTGCGTTCATGGTTGAATTATGAGTAAGAAACGTATCCAGCCATAGGTTTTTAGTTGGCTGAGATACAGGGAACAGTAAAAGTCCTGTCTGAGTGGAACACAAGTTTAAATGCCCTTAGGAAATGTGTGTCTGGGACCTAAACATTATGCTGCATCCCTTGTGAGGGTCCCGCAGTGTGACATAAACTACAGTAAGAGACCTGAAATAGACAAAGGAAATGTTAGATTTGTACAATAGTAATGTTATACAACTGCAAACAACACAATTACATTTTTCACAGTACAAACTCATTAGTTACTAAAAGGTTAACGCTGCATCTAAACTCATTCTTAACTTTCATTCTTCAATTACTCAAATTTCAACAGTATTAGGAGAATATTTACTAAAGTGCGTTTTTTTTTAAGTCGAGATGTTGCCTATAGCAACCAATCAGGTTCTACTTAACATGTAGAACCTGATTGGTTCTACATGTCTAGCACCTTCTAGAAGATAATAGCTAGAATCTGATTGGTTGCTATGGGCAGGGGCGCCGAGAGAGGGGGGCAGCGAGTACTATTTACCCGTGCCCGGCTTCCGCGAGGGACCTGGGTCCGGCGCCGCCCCCTCCCTTATAGCGTGTGCTGAGCTGCAGAGGGAGACTGCTTGCAGCCACAGCAGTCTCCTATACCTGTGGGGGGGGGGAGCGATCACACTGAGGGGCTCACAGCGCCCCCCACCCCAGCGTGCATGTGTTTTTTTATTTGTTTTTGCTCAAGGGGGCGTGACCAAGCCTCCAGTGATTAGGCCACTCCCCCATCTTCACCTGGACCCAGCAGGGCTCTTTACGCTATGGGCTATCTCCACTTCTAAAAACCTGCACTTTAGTAAATATACCACTCAGTAACTCAAAATGATGAAAAAACATATATATATATATATATATATATATATATATATAAATCAGAAAACTCAGCACTCACCATGTTTAAACACTCACAATAATGTATAAATAATTTATACATTATTGTGAGTGTTTAAACATGGTGAGTGCTGAGTTTTCTGATTTTATTTATTTAAGCAATGTGGTCACAAGGCACTTGCACCCCATTCCTTGGAATGGCGAGTTCAGGTCTGCACCCCAAATTTGGGAGTGGCCAGTACAGTGGATTTCTGACTTTGTTTATGTGGTTAATTTTTAATTAACCTTTTGTGATCATAGCTTTCTAATGCACCCCATGTGCAAACTCGTTTATAATCACAACCTGTGTCAGCTGCCTTTTTGGTAGTATGATAGAAGCTATGTTTGGTGACTGTCTTGCCTTTAAAAGTCATTAGTTGGCAGGTGAGCTTTAAACCAGGTAACATTTTTTTAGTTTAAACTATGTGATAGCAACTACCAGATTTCCATAAGTATGACAGATAGTGTAGGACCTGCAGAGAAGTGGGGTCCCGTAATGTGGGCTGCAGGCTTAAATGCATTGATCAATCCATGAACCAAAACCCCATTATTTATACACTATTGTGAGTGTTTAAACATGGTGAGTGCTGAGTTTTCTGATTTTATTTATTTAAGCAATGTGGTCACAAGCCACTTGCACCCCATTCCAGGGAATGGCGAGTGCAGGTCTGCACCTAAAACCTGGGAGTGGCGAGTACAGTGGTTTTCTGACTTTGTATATATATATATATATATATATATATATATACATATTGTATATATATAATATATATATATATATATATATATAATTATATATATATATATACACACATGTACAAAGGAGCCCTATACAAATATTAGCAATTACAGAGATGATGGAGAGCTTGAGTATAATGTGCTGGTTAACATCCACTCCACACTATAGTTAGTATGTAACTTTCTGCTTGCTTTACCAGCTAGCTCACCTCATTTGTGTATAGAGAAAATCTAACTTCTCCCATGTAGCTCATGAACACAAAGTACCCAACATATAATAGTGTAGCTGTATATGCTGATTCTAATTCTGATCATACATCAGAAAGAATCTAGAGACCAATTAATGTTTATAAACCTTCTGCAGCGAGGCATAGAAAGTGCATGTGCGCTGCTACCCTATTATACATTGGACACTTTGGGCCGGATTCAGCATTGCACGCTACTGTATACTGATACGCACATAGCTGGCCGATGTTTTAAGTACTGCACATACGTACTGTACGTACGAGCTGCAGAATGAATTTAGACGCAGGGAGGGTGGTTTTTAGTGGGCAATCCTAGGCGTTAACAGGCGGGTGGCTCAGCAGACGTGGGTGTGTCATGGGTCGCTGCGTCTAAAACGCACAGCCACTCACACAGGAGGCCATGTTCAGATGGAGATACTGCACCTGCTATAGGGTTGGAGCCAGTTTCAGTGGCGCGTCTGTTGGTGCACAGATGGTGTGTCTAAAGATACAACGAGATGGATTTCCACAGGCGCAAGATGCTGCAAGTGGGCGTCTCAGTATTTGGAAAATTAGCATAAGCTACAGAAGAACCAGCCTCTGCATCCACCTTAGAATCAGGAACTTTGTGTTCATTGGCTACTTGGTAAGAGCTAGATTGCATATTAAAGCTTGCAGAAAGTTCCTAACAACCACAGTATGAAGCGGACTCTGTAAACTCCTTTTACTGGGAAGGTCTCTAAATACACATCAATTACATCTTATGAAGTCTATTACTCTATCTCGAACTGCAAAATGAAATATTGTTTTTTTCATTTGTGAGTAATAAAAACACATATTTGTATGTAACACCCTATTTTACCCATGTCTGATAAGGTCACCCATGAGTAATATACTCACCTTTTAAAGAAAAACATTTTGTGAAACTAATAGGATGTTTAGATCCATGACTCCACAAAGTAGAAAGGAACATCTAATATGCTGCAGATTCATCATATACTGTAGCTCTCTTATATAAGCAAAACAGTTACAGTGTGTTGGTTAACGAGATTAGTGACATTTTAGAGACTGTTCCATGAAATATTGTAAATATTGCTTAGCATTCTGTATATATCACCAGTGGCCAAATCCCAAATCACATAAAGAATGGCTCACTTACACGCTACAAACATATAACACAAAATTATTAAAGCCTTAGGGTCTATCTACTAAGGAGTGTTAGGAGACAGAGTGAAAGGTGATAAGTCTGTGATAAGGTGACAGCCAATCAGCTCCCAACTGCCATCTCACAGGCTGTGTTTGAAAAAAGCACCAGCTCTCCTCGCCTGCTCCTATTGGCCAGGTCCGGGCATAGTGTGTGCAGGCAGACACTGACAGGTACATACATAACATTGTGAGTGAGACAGTGCTCACTGCTGCCGTGCACAGAGGTGCCCCAGGCCTTCTATACAGTCTGTCCCACTGTCCTCCTCTATTCCTATTTATGTGCCTCTGCCCCTTCCCAATAGCCATGCATCTACTCCATTCACTTCTGTGCCCCTGTCCCCTTCCCATATATGTGCCTCTGCCCCCTTCCCATATACAGTATGTGTCTCTGCTCCCTTCCCATATATGTGCAACTGCCTGCCTTCACATATACAGTTTGTGCTTCTGCTCCCTTCCCATAAATGTGCCTCTGCCCCTTCCCATAAATGTGCCTCTAACCTACTCACTTATGTGCCTCTACTTCTTCTTTATATGTGCTTCTGCCCTTTCCCATCTTTAATAATTTCCTATGCCCCTTCCCCAAATCTGTGCCTCCACCCTCCCATACTGTACAGTATACAGTATATGTACCCTTCTCTTCTGTGCCTATGCCCCTCTCTATCTATGCCCTTTTCCCTCTCTGTGTCTCTCCCCATTTATGCCACTGCCCCCTTTATCCATGTGTGCCTCTACCCCCTCACCCAATGGATACTGGCCGAGGATCAGAAGAGGCATGACTGAACGGAGGAGCAACCACGGCCAACACCACATAAAGGTACCTAAGAATGCCGGGTGAGAACAATTCTAAATGATTAAGCCATTATGGATGTTTTTCCCATTTAAACTAAATGCTTTATTCCTTTATAATCATTAATGGGTTCATAATGGATTTTTTTAACCACTTGTTTGGCATGGTTGCATCAGATGCGACCCACACCAGGTTAGGCTTTCCCTGACATGGTGGCATCAGATGCAACCAGTCAGAAATACCCACAGGGCGGCTGCCGTAACTTAATCTTCCAACAGCCGCCAATATCAGAGGGACCTCCCTGTCCCTCTGCACCCACGACTCCACCTCCAAATTCTCCCGATCACTGCTGTCACCAGTAATCAGGCAGCCCCGTGGAACCCCCACCCAGCTCTGCAGTGCATCTGCAGATCTGCCCCCAGTGTCCCAATCACTATACCACAGTGATCGAGGCAATTCAAACATGCTCCCCATCTGGTGCTAGATGTGTTTACACCCCCAGAGTGTCTTGATCATTGATCAGGCAGCCCAGCATCTTATGGCTGCTGCAGTGCAGCCGCAGTTCCACTCTGCTCCCAGTGTCTCGATCACTGTTGGCCACAGTGATTGGGCAGCCAACACAGTGTAACTCCCAGCAAGCAGCCCCTCTTGCCTGTGTATATGTGAAACATTTAAATTTATTTCCTGATATTTGCCTGATTTATTTATATATATATATATATATATATAAAATGTATGTGTGCAGAACACACCCCCACATCAGTAGTCACCACCCCCGTCATACTGGTCGCGCCTCCTGCGGGAACACACAGTAGGTCCCTCATAAATTTCAGCTCCAGGCCCATGTTGACATTAATCTGGATGTCTGGGGGTGCAATGTACGACCCCACGGGTGCACACTCTGTCCAATATTATGCCCACACATGGTACGATAGAGCAGCCAAATCATACCAATCCATCGGATCGGCTGCTTTATTGTACCGTGTATGGGCACCCTTAGACTCCTCTTCACATGCAGCCGGTCACAATTCATATTACACACTAGACACTTGTGATTGGTTCTCAGTGGAGAGGAATCCCATGGACTCATGGCTTCGACATTTTGCGTTGGTTGTTAGTTATGTCCGGATGAGTCCAAATGAGTTTTGTAGTGAATTTGTCAAATTTGTTTGTTCTCTATCTCCCATTTGGTCTATACAAATCAAGAAAGAAAATATTTATTTCTAGATTTAATAACGTTGTGAATGAGACTCATCTATTCAATTAAAGCATCTATAATTATTATGTTTGTGTGTTTATTATTTTTTTTACACTTTTGTTATAATGGTCGGGAGTCCACGAAACTGAGACCACTGTCATGGAAAGTTTCCACTATGGGGGGCTGACGATTTCTCTGTGCATGGATTCAAGTGGTGAGTTTTTGTGTACAGGGCATGCGTAGATGCCAATGTATGCTTTTTTGCATCTTTCCATCTTATTCTTAGAATCACAGAACTATGGGCCTGATTCAGAGCCGTTCGTTAACAGCAGTACGCTCGTTGCGTTCCGATGTTGACTAACCGCGCATGCGTCGGTGTTACACTGCGCATGTGCGTACGGCAGATTGCGTGTTTTTTTTGTCTCGTTCGTCAAACAGCGTACAGGAAGTGACATGTCAAATGTGATTGACAGAACAGGGCGTTTTTGGGTGTTGACAGGGGAGATGGAAAAACGCAGGCGTGGCGAGGCGTTTTTTGGGGCGTACATACATTACCAAATGCAAACGTCAAATGTGTTCGTACCAACTCATACGTCACTGGATGATCCTCTTTCCCTTCAAAATGCTCGCACAGCTTAGGGTCTGGATAACTCGACCACATTGGCGATGGCCTTCTCCTCCGTCCCGTCACTCCGCGTTGTAGCATCGATTAATCACGGCTTGTCAGAAAATCAATTAGTGTTGGATTGAAAATCGGCTTGGTATGTGTTTGGAAAGCAGTTTTTTTGGATAGCACAAAACCGAACGCAGGTGGAAATCATAGCTGCTAATGTCTGGATTACACAATCAATTAGCGTACATTTGTGGGGCTGGGTTTTGGCCTCAATTTGTGGTTTTTGGACTATTGTAACAATAATGTCATCATGTTTAGGTTTTTGGGCTCATTTTGTTTTTGCAAGGTGATTTTGCATCCTTAGGTAATGTTTTAAACGTTCCTTAAAGAGCCCTTTTTTTCAAATGTTAAATTTTTTTTTAAAACGTTGTTGCCTTGTGGGCCGGATTAAATGTAACCCATTTTGACAATAATGTCAGAATACAAAGTCGTACATTTGATGTAAATTTATTGCTATACCAAAAAAAAATAATGCACATATTTTACACAAACATTTTTGGCAGTGTTCATTCCACAATATTTATTAATTGTGCAAACAATAAATTTTGGGTAAACGTAAATCAAAAAATTAAAAACAATTCACAAGAAAGGAGAGGGAAGTTTTGGCCAGAAAGGAATATGAGGCAAGCACAGAAGGAGTGTGGGAAAAGTAGCCAATGCTGTCACCGTTTTTTCGCCCGTTTGGCTGGGGGAGGGAGGGCGCCAGACCGGGTCCGGGATGTCATCGGGCTGGCCTGTCCAGAGGCAGATGTTGTGGCCTCTGGACTAGGCACAGGGCTTGGCACATTTGGAGGATTGGCTGATGTTGTGCCAGAGGTGGAGGATCCTGATGTTCCGGCAGGAAGGGAGGTCGGCTCCACCATGTGCTGGCGAACGAGCTGCTCCAGGGCATTGGCGATGCGGATGTTGGCCCTGGTATTTTCCGCTAGGGCCTGACCAATGGTCACGTTGGCCGCAGCATTTTGCTCCAGGGCCTCAGCCACCCGTACCAGACTGGCGTCCATCCTCTGCAGAATCTCCGTATGGAAATCCGATTTAAAATTGAGTTCTGTGAGGAGGGACACTGCCTGCGAGGTGGATTGCCCTGGACTGGCTTCTGCAGGGTCCTCAGCCGGATGTACTGGTTCCTCTCCTGCAGAGGCAGCAGAAATTCTGCGGCCAAGGCTCCCCTCTGGAGCAGACTCATCCGCCTGTGTCTCTGTTGGAAAAATGAGAAAAGAGTCACATTAGAATCTACATATTGGCACAATAACATTTCAGAGTTGGTGACATCACAAGATTTACCTGGGACAACATGAGGAGCCGCAAAGTCTGGCATGTCCGTATCCATGTTGGACATGCCAAACACCTCCACAAGCTGCACACACCCCTGTGCCAGCTCTTCTAAATCAGTCAACTCCAATGACACAGAGGTGGGACCCCCACCTGTCCCCCTTGCATGCCTAGCCCTGTCCGCCAGTTTTTGCTTCAGGCGATATTTGGGTTAAATTGGAACCATTATCCTATGTGGGTTCAATTGGAACCATTATCCTTTGGTTTAAAATGGGTTTTGGTTTTAGGGGGGGCAAGTGTTTACTTACCGCCGTTTGACATCCCGGGCTAGACGGACATAATCACCCACCCTATTGACATCAACGGCTACCTCTTCCCACATTCTCCACTTCTGGCTTGCACTCATATTCCTGTCTGCCTGTGGCAGGATGTCCACACACTTCTGAATCATAACCTCCATCTCCTTTCTTGTGAATTGTGGCTGCCTTTTCTTTTTGGCAGCTTTGCCCGGAATACTGGGCCCGGCAGCCTCTTCCATGTCATCCTCCTCACCTATTTGTGTAAATTTGGAGAATTGTCAACTTCACAACTTACACAATATTATGTTTCTAATTAATCATTGAGTCAAAATGCCTGAAATACTTACCGCAAGACTGTTGTCCATTGTTTCCCTGGTCTGTAGCCATGTCTGAGCTCCAAACAAGAAATACACCAGAATGTTTGGTTTGGCTCGTGACGTATTTATACATGCGTCCTTATTTTTCGGCCGCATCATTGATTGTGCGTTCCTATGATCCCTCCTTAATTTGTGCAGGAAACTAAACACTATTTATGGCTTGGGGTATCTCGAGTCGAGGTGGCGTTTTTTGATTGTTGGAGGTTACGTTGGTTGGAGTTGATTGTTGGCGGGTTTTGGAGTTGGCGTGGGTGGAAGTAGTTTATTTTTGGTATATTTGCTTTTTTTATTTCCGTTCGCATTTTTTCTGTTGGATTTCTTTTTGGCGTTTCTTGTTTTGGTAAGTTTGTGGAAGTCTAACTTTGCTTAAATTTGTGTCTCCTTCTATTTATGTGTTTTCTAACGTTTTTTTGACGTCATTTCATCTCTCTTTTTTTTGGCTGTGCCCCAAAGACCTTTTGATCCGGAATCTTATATATTATCTCTTGGTAAGTTCATTTGTTTAATTGTTTTGTAAAATGTTCATGTTTGGCTTTATGCAACTTTGGGTGGCCTTACACTTGTAACCTTTGTTTTTCGCACTCCGAAATGTTTAAAAAATGCTTTTTTTTGGAAGTTGCGTATTTTTTAACTTGTCTTTGTGAACTAATTAGCGCCTTTTTAATAGTTTCTATTGTGGCTTGTCTTTGCGAACTAATTAACGCATTTTTAAATGCTTATTCATCCAGTAAAATTGTTTGTGTTTTCTCTTTTGCATTTGATGCTTACATTTGGCCACAATTTGGCGTAGTGTGCGCAATGTCGTTTTTGCTCTTTTGGCCAAATGTGTGTTTATCCCCTTTTATGTTTTGTCTTCCACAAAATTTGAAAACAGAAATGGCCAGCATAAAATGATGTATATTTATGTTGTGATTTTTTCCAGTTTGCACGTATCATGACAATACCCCGGCATGTAAGCATCAATGGATGGTATCATCAAGCTAAGTTATATTTTTGTTTTTGGGGGGGGTTAAAAAACCTTACATTCAAATCTTGCCATTTCAGGTTGATCTGGGTCGGATTGTTCTGGCCATGCTCCCGAAAGCTGACCAACCTCAATCTTGTCCCAGGCGTAGGCATCGTAGGCGTGCAAGGCCCCAGATATATAGAACACATGTCACCCTTTTTGGAATGCCCGATGATGAGGTTTTAAGACGCTACCGTCTTCCTCCCAAAATAGACACTCTCTCATTAATAGAGAGTGATCTTGAGCGGCAAATTGACAGTCCTACAGCAATACCACCACTTACGCAATTTATGGCGGTGTTACATTTCTGTGCCTCAGGATCGTTTCAAACAACGGTGGGAATAGTGGCGGGCATCTCCCAATCCTCCTTTTCCCGGATCCTGAGGGCAGTGATGGAGGCACTTTTCAAGCACCTCCATCATTTTATTCAAATGCCTTTGGATATGGGTGCCCTTAGTGTGGCCAAGGCCAATTTTTACCAAATAGCTGGCTTCCCACACATCATAGGGGTTGTGGATGGTACTCACATACCACTTCAGCCTCCAGCACGGCTGGAGGCAATATTTAGAAACCGGAAACACTATCACTCCCTGAATGTAATGGTGGTATGTGATGCCTCCCTCCAGATCCTGTCCCTGAATGCAAAATTACCAGGAAGTGCACATGACTCCTTCGTCATCCGGCAATCAGGGATATGGCACAAATTAACCAACCTACAAGCTGGTGATGCGTGGCTTCTGGGCAAGTGGAGACCTTTAGTACATAACAATGTTAAGCTTCATACAGAGTGATCCTGATGTTGTCTATTCTTTTTCACAGGAGACAGTGGCTACCCTTGCACGCCCTGGCTGCTCACTCCTTATTTGGCTCCCACACCAGGGCCACAAAGTGAGTTTAATGCCACACTTACAGCCACCAGGCAAGTGGTGGAGCGCTGTATCGGCCTTTTAAAAGGCCGATTCAGATGCCTCCACCACTCTGGTGGCGAGCTCATGTATTTGCCGGATATGGTGTCGAAAATTGTGGTCCTGTGTGGGATATTTCACAACATCGCCATAAGGAGTGGTGTCCCAATGCAGCCAGAGGATGCCTTACCTGAGGATGGCCCCCCCGAGGTTGGTCGGAGGTCAGTATGTGGGGGGGCCATACGCGATGATGTGGTGGCCAGATATTTTAGGTAATTATTGTCAAAACAACAGTGTTTTTACCCAATGTGGTACGGTTTGTTTGAGAACATCTAATTAATTGTTTTTAATTTCTCCATCTTCTGTTTTTTTCCATAATCTTTGGCACTCCAACGATGACTACTTCCTGCTACCCTTAAAAAACCTGTATGTGGAAATTTTGGGGATATATTATGGAACCCATCTTGCAACGCCATATTTGTGGAATCATGTTGGCATGGTCCTTCGTCAACCAGTTCTTGATTTGTGGTGTTTTTTTATTGTTTTTTGGGTATGTGTTGTATTTGTGATTATCACTGTGTGTTTTGTTTGTGAGTGACCACTTTGATTTTGGAGTTATATTGTGAATAAATGTCTTGAGAGTGAAAATTTGTCCCTTTTTTTGAACGTTACAAGCAAGTGTAACCAGGTTCACACCCGTTACATTTGCCTAAGGGGTAATCCAGTAATGACGCAAGTTGAGTTAAAATGTAATATCTTTTCAGGGTCCAAACCAACCCCCAAAGGAATCCTGTACAATCAGTTGGCTTCGTAATATCGGCCTAAGCAGCTTGCACCCCAAATAGGAACCTGGAAAATGTAGTAATATCTAATTGTGACTACACCAAAAAAGGGAAATGAGATTGTTAGTTAGGTGTTTCTTGTGCCTGTTTTACAAAAAAATACAACACACAATCTTAGTGACAAAAATTGCACATCCTTGCAGGAAGAGTCTACTTATGTCAGGGTAAACAATCTCTAATTTTGAAATAACGAATGAGACAGACCATTAATTTGAAAATATTAATTTATTTACATATAGCAAAAAAAACAGCCCTATGCCTCTGTTCCTCTGTGGGTGAGAAAAGTGTGGGGATTAATACAACAATAATGAAACCACATTAAAAAACAAGCCAAAACAAAAAAAACAACAATAAAATTATTTGGAAACAAAGCATAATTACACCATTAAAACCCATCCCCCCAAAATGGTGTAGCCCAAAAATACAAGTGCAAATCAAAAAATCACACAGGTGTGATATGTGTGTGGTGAAATCAGCAGTAACAGGTAAAGACAATCTGCAAAATCACCAAAAGTCTACCCAAAAACTCAAACAAAGGGAACGACACATGATTACATACAAACAGTTTGTGGTGAAAAAGAAACCAAAACAAAAACATACCGGTCGAAAAAATGGCAGCTCCAGAAGGCCCTCCCTCATCCTCCTCGGAGGTGCCTCCATTCCCCAACGATCTGGGCGGGGTAATTTCTGATTCCGGGGAGGGGGTAATTCGAAGAGGGGTGGTTGGAGGAGAGGGGGAATTGGGACGGAGGGGAAGGAGCCCCGAAAATTCCGCAAGAGGGTCTTGGAAGGCTGGGGAGGAGTGGGAAATAGGGGAATTTTGGGTTGTGGAGGGTTGGCTGGGGGTTGGGGAGAGTGGCCGTGAGCGCCGTCTGGGATGACGATGACGCCGTAGTCTTCGCTGTGCCCCTAAAAGATGTGAAACAAATTGTGGTTAGTTTCAACCCAATTCCGAGAAAAAAACTGTTTTCTGACCCAAAAAACAAACAAACATGGCCATGCAGATATGAGTACAATGAAAAAATGTGACATACATGAAAACATGGCCATGCAGATATGAGTACAATGAAAAAATATGACATACATGAAAACATGGCCATGCAGATATGAGTACAATGAATAAATATGACATACATGAAAACATGGCCATGCAGATATGAGTACAATTAATAAATATGACATACATGAAAACATGCACATGCAGTTAGGTCCACAAAGACAAACATGAAAACCACAGTCCCTAAAACTTACTTTCTGCGATCTGCATGCGAAAGCATGCCAGGAAGCGGGGCGTCCGCCGTTGCAGGTCCGACCACCTGCGCTCCAGCTGCCCGAACTGGCGGCGTGAGCCGAAGGAGCGCAGGCGGGCCCGTACCTCCGCATATGCGGAACGCTTTTCGCGGTTGGTGAGGGGTGGAGGCTTGCTGGTGATCTGCCTATCCATCACCTCCGTTAGCACCAGCAGCTCGCGCCTGGTGAATGCGGATGCTCTCATGAAGGCAATGGTGGATTTGTTAAAAATCATTTTTAATAAAGTGCCCAAAAAAAATTTGATTGGCTAATGTATTTGGGTAATTAACAGGACCAATTCTATTGGTTAGTGTATGAGTCATGTGTTCGACAGGGCCACAAATCTCTTGAGAGTTATGATAGGCTGGATGCAGTGACATGCGTAAGCAAATTTAAATAAAGAAATGAACCCCGGGAAATATGAGGGTAGAAAAACAAATAGAACAATTGTTTAATTGGGGCTAACATGTATTTTTACAAATTAAAGCGAATGTTTAAGCCGTACGTATTCTGCAGGTAAACACAAACACGGACAAGATTAAAGTTTATTGCATTGTGTTAAAAAAAAAAAAAAAAACAATTAAGCTATTTGATATATTGATTGGCATGATACGATTGAGGGAGGTAGGCTGAATAAACGAGCAGTTAATCGAAATCTGACAGTCCCACTTCCGGGTTGTACTTGTGCGTGCGTTCCCTTCAAGCCATTTCGGGGATGTACGCTCGCTATTTGGAACGCTCGTTAGTTAGAGGAGGGGTCGCTTGAGTTTGGGGAGGATGTTTGGCTGCGTTCGAAAATACGAGCGAGTGCTTGAATTTAAATATTTTTGTACGTACGCCGAACGTACGAACAGCCACTTGCGTCCAGGTCTGAATGAGGGCCTATGTCGGATCTGTCCAGATCAGCCCTGGCAGTCCTCCCTGCACTTGCAAAAGGTGAATGGCCTTGCCACTAAAAGGGTTCCCCTGTACAGGATGGTCAAGAGATGTGCGCCGACCCTCATGTTTTGGTGTTGGTTTTGGATCTGGATTGGTTTTGCCAAAACATCACCTCCCTGTTTTGTTTTTGTGTTTTGGATCTGGATTTTTTCTTAAAATATCATAAAAACAGCTAAAATCACATAAAATGGGTCTGTTTTTGTTCCTACAGTATAATTAACCTCAATAACATTTATTTCCAGTAATTTCCAATCAATTTTGACCACCTCACAATATTATTTGCTTCATTTAGTTAAGGCCAAAAGGTTGCATCCAGCTAGCTGGCTGACAAAGCTAAGTGACACAGTGGGTGGCACTAACATGTGGCTGTTCAGTTTCTAATTTCCAACACGGATACAGTGTTGTTATACAGTGTGGGTTGGATACACCAATAGTGCAATTACTGTAACAGCAGTGTCGACAGAGCGGGGTTGCTGACGGCATCCTCAGTACATGGAATGGTAGTGCTGCAGTGCTGGAATGTGTCCTCAGTGAAGGGTACTGGTGATGTCGGCAGTGCGGGGGTGCCAGCTGTGTCTTAGTGCAGGTTTGCTGGCTGTGTCGGCAGTGCGGGGGTACCAGCGGTGTCTTTAGTGCAGGTTTCCTGGCTGTGTTGGCAGTGTGGGGGTTGCTGGCGGTGTCCTTGGTACATGGAATGGCAGTGCTGCGGTGCTGGCAGTGTTCTCAGTGATGGGTACCAGTGGTGTCGGCAGAGCGGGGGGGCCAGCAGTGTCCTCATTGCAGGTTTGCTGACTGTGTCAGCAGTGCAGAGGTGTTCTCAATGCAGGGTGCCGGTGGTGTTGGCAGAGTGGTGGTGCCAGCGGTGTCCTCAGTGCAGGTTTGCTGACTGTGTCGGCAGTGCAGGGGTGTTCTCAATGCAGGGTGCCAGCGGTGTCGGCAGAGCAGGGGTGCCAGCAGTGTCCTCAGTGCATGTGTACTGATTGTGTCAGCAGTGCAGGGGGGCTGGTGGTGTCCTCAGTGTGGGAGTGTCGGCAGTGTCGGCAGTGTGGGGGGGTCACTGACGGTGTCCTCAGTACGTTGGGCAGCAGTGCAGGAGTGTCAGCAGCAGTGGTGTCGGCAGCAGGGGCTGCTGCCAGTGGGGGTGCTGGTGGTGTCGGCAGCCTGGGGTGCCGGCAGTGTCAGGCGGCAGGGGATGGCGGGCGCCATCTTCTTTTTCTCCTTTGTGCTGTTTTCAATGGGTTTAACGCTGATTGGCTGAGAGCCGTGACAGACGGGTCTCTCAGCCAATCAGCGTTAAGCCCGCTCAAAACAAAACCTCGACAGCGGGGTCGCGAGGTTTTGCCTTGGGTGAGGGATCCGGGGCAGGCAGGGAGATCCCCGAAATTTGGGTGGGTTCGGATCTCTGAGATCTGAACCCGCTCATCTCTAGTCAAGAGGAAGATCAATGCAAAGCAAAAACAATTGTACATACTGCGCAAATATTGGATATTGCTAAATACCACTTCAGAAGTCACCGTTCCCTTCCTAGACAATTCACAAAATAAAAATGTGGTACAGGCAATGTCAGCTCCAAAGGTGTGGCTGCAGCGCAGTTCCATATTCAAATAGGGGAGTTACACCAACTGCCAATGATGTTTAGTTCGTATTTTCCCGCCAAATTCAGATTATTTTTTTTCCCGCCAATAATCTGGTCTAAGAAAGAGACAAAACGTCATCTTTCACGGACAAGCATCATCTTTCATGGACTTTTGTGCAGGAATGAAGATGTTTTTCCATGAAAGATGGAACCCGATTTTGGGCGGGAAAAATTTGAATTTGGTGGGAAAATCCGAACTAATCTGAGCCTGCCCATCCCTAATATATAGCAGTCTCTTCAAATTCAGATTTATTCCACAAATGTCTCTAAAATAAATCACAAAAACATCCAATGTATAAAACGTAACACTGTTCTTCTCAGTACCACAGCAGTTTTTGGGGTCTTTTACTAAGCAGTGTTAGGAGACAGAGTGAAAAGTGATAAGAAAGTGATAAGGTGCCAGCCAATCAGATCCCAACTGTCATCTCACAGACTGTGTTTGAAAAATTACAGTTGGGAGCTGATTGGCTGGCACCTTATCACTTTCTTATCACTTTTCACTCTGTCTCCTAACACTGCTTAGTAAATAGACCCCTTTATCTATTAACATGGAATTCCCTTCTAAGCGCCTAACGCCTACTAAAACACTCAAATGCATATTCCACTACAGACATTAGGAATATTGCATTATAACACAGCATCATGCAATAGAAAAAAGTTTTTGCTGCAACAAAGTTTAAGAAGTGAACAGATGATTGACAAATTGCCATATATTTCCCATACCCATCCTCGCAGAAAAACAAAAGAAAGTCATATAGCAATGGAAAAAAAAGAAGATTAAAAGGACGTTTATGACAACAAAATAACTTAATACGTTGTGTTCTACAAAAGCTGCATGAACCATTTTTACATTTTATAGATAACAGCTTTTATTAAGAATCACTTGTTTTCTTCAGCAATATACCCTACATGACTCCTTGCTTTATTTACTGCATTTCCCTAGCTCAGACACACTATCATTTTTACATTTACTCCAAAGAGACAATAGCTGATTGAAAAACGCAAGTGGCATCTACTAGAACCGATCACTGATGTGCACTGTTTCTTTCAAGGTTACAATGCAGAAAGAGAATTCAGTGTACATATGGAAATCCTGGAATATAGAAACAGCACTTAAAAAAACTTGCAAAACTATTTGCTTTCCAGCTTGAAACAGTGGAGATTTAGGGGTATATTTACTAAGAATCATGTCAGCCCGAGTATGAAACATACTGTGCATCGCAGGGACACAAGTGAGTTTTTCTCAAACACACTTACAAATTCACTAAGAATCGTGTTTGCAGCAATCGTGTTTATGGAGCCGTGTGTTTTCCGAGCATGGCCGAACATTTACGATTACAATCCACTCAGTATTTTCCATTGGCATCAAAGAAATTAGCGGGAGTAGCATATTTTTGGATACTTTAATACTAATCTGCATGGATCATCTAAGACTAATGTGATGAAAGCAATCCATTGGGGCTAGTTATTCATTTAGTTGATTACTTACAGCACCAACTTCAAAGGAATTATGTTTATATATGATTCATAATTAGAATTGTTTTAAAATATTTGGTCAGTATTCACATCCTCTATCTACAGTATCTACTTCTTTATTACCAGCTGTTTATATAGCGCATACATATTCTGCAATGCTTTGCACATCAGTCCCTGTCCCAGTGCAGCTTACAATATATATTCCCTACCACATATACATGCACACACATACACAATAGGGTTAATTTTTTGTTGGGTGTCCATCAACCTACCCATATAATTTTGTATTGTCGGAGTACCCGGAGGAAACCCACCGGAATATAGAAACTCACCACAGTTAGGGCCATAGTGGGAATCAAATCCACAACCTCATAGCTCTGAGCCATCTATGCTGTCATCTATCTATCTATCTATCTGTCTATCTATTGATCAATATATTATCAGATACAACAGGATCTGAGCTACAGAATATAATGGCGCCAGCCATAAAGGGGAACTTCCTCCATTGCTCCAGTGTCTGGGTCCGAATTATGCACAAGGCCCGCCTTCAAACTGTTGGTCATTCCTACCTGAGCTTGTGGCTCCATCCCCAGTATGGAGGCACCAAAGTCTCTATGTGCTTAAGGCTCAGCAGGTGATCTTTTCAGCAGAGAGCTGAGATCTGCAGCAGTGAGGAGGGACATCGGTGAAAAAGGTGAACTGTGTGATGGGGGAGGTGATCTGTGTGAGGGGGGAGGTGATCTGTGTGAGGGGGTGATCTGTGTGAGGGGGGAGGTGATCTGTGTGAGGGGGGAGGTGATCTGTGTGAGGGGGGAGGTGATCTGTGTGAGGCCGGAGGTGATCTGTGTGAGGGGGGAGGTGATCTGTGTGAGAAGGGGAAATTTGTGGGAGGATAGCGTGCTGTGTGTGCTTGAGGGAAGGGGAGCTGAGTGAGGAGGGAGAGAGCTGTGTGTGAAGTTCTGAGTGATTGGAGAGCTGTGTGTGAGGGGGGATCTAAGTGAGAAGGGAGATCTGCGTGAGGGGAGATCTGTGTGACGGGGAATCTGAATGAGGGGGGAGCTGAGTGAGGGACATCTGTAAGGGGAGAGCTGAGTGAGGGGAGAGGAACTGTGTGAGGTGTGGGATCTGTGTTGGAGTGCTGTGTGTGTTTGAGGGGAGGGGAGCTGAGTGAGGGCAAAGAGAGCTGTGTGAAGTGAGTAAGAAGGAGAGAGCTATGTGAAGGGGTTTCAATGTGAGGAGGGGAGAGCTTTTAGGGGGGGGAGATCCATGTGTATGAGGTCTGTGTTATGTTGGGAGAGCTATTTAAGAGGGGAGATCTGATTTGAGGAGATCTGATCTACAGCTGTATGAGGGGGAAGACAGGTTCCCCCTCATATGAATAGGCCCCTTTATAATCTATCAGAATACTGTAGGTCCCTTTATAATCTATCAGATATCATTAGCTACAAGAGTTTGGTAAAATGGCAAAAAAGCAGCCCACATAGAAACCTTTGTTATCTGCTGTGGTTCTCTCCCTAGATACCTTCAAGGATTGCTGTAAATTTGTGGATATTTCCCTGGAAAATGTGTTTTTGGAGGTACATTATATCCCGCAAACAGGGCTGCCATCAGTAATTGTGTGGCCCGGGACTGGCAAAATAGGCAGCCCCCCCCCCCCCTCAGCCCCTCCTTCCCCTACCCTCCACAGCCTCCCTTCTCCCACTACCTTAGTCATACACAGTAAAAAAATTTACAAATATTTTGTCCAAAAATTTTTAAACCAGACCACACCAGTGCTCAGCGTGCCCTCCCCAGCTGTTTCCAAATTCTCCCCCTACCTCATTAAATATGACTGGACCAGACCAGACCGCCCTTCCCAGCTTTTTCCCACTTACTGTACTTACCTTATTTCCTTAAAGGCTCTGATTCCCTTCTTCTCCTCTTCTCCCCTGGCAGACCTGCTCCTCACTTGTCGGCATCGCGCCTCCTCCGACCTCTCCCTCCAGCGGCGCAACGCGACGTGACGTCATGATGTCACGCGCGTCCAAAGCAAACTTTATTTAAAAGCAGCTTGTCCTGTAGCTGTAGGTTGGTGGAGCAACCCAGCCTCCAATTGCTTAGTGGGTACCGGGCTGGTGGCAGTAGGTGGTGGCAGTGGCTGGGCTTTTGTTAAAAGGGTAGTGTGGGACTGCAGGCTGTGCAGCCAGCGGTAGGAGCAGACGAGCCCCCCCCCCCCTGTTCTTCCAGAGTCTGATGTGAAACCCTACTGGTACTGTGGTACATTTACATGGAGTAACTGAATACTGTCTCTCACCTCTTCACGGTGACTCTTCTTTGCTCCGGCTATGGCGTGGGTATGGCATCCATGACCAGCAGGGCCCCCAAATACTCGGTGCTTAGCACAAAGTACCTGATGGAGGGAACACATGTGGACAACAGGTGCAGTGCAATAAAGAAATGTTGGGCGCCAGACCATCTCATAATGCAATAACAGGAAAACTTTATTTACACTCCTCCATATCCTCCAGCACAGTAAGCGTAATGGTTACAAGCGCTACTTCGCCAACTTCCTCCAGCACAATTCTTGCAGCAGATGGTAAATGCTGTATTTTACGCTTAATGGTTACAGAAGATTGGTTGCGTTCCACTCCAAATGAACACCTCCAGCGCAGACTTAAACATATGACACAGCAGTGAAATAGTAGCACATACCCGGTGTCGCTGGGCTCAGTAGTTCTACACATGTCAGTCCAATAAAAACTTCATACAGCATACAGGGGACTCCAGATTCGAAGTTCCTCGCACTCATCTCTATCCTCACGAGAGACTGCTAACGTGCGGCACATCCCATTACACAGGGACCCTCTCTCCTTCCATCACCCCGCATACACTTTCTTCAGGCATACTAACGTCCTGTATATCCCAGGACTCTGCCTCTAGTACAAGTCCCACTATCCATGGACCTTTCATCTGACATGCTGGCAACTTCATGCAGACCATTAACCCTTTCACTGCTGGGCTTCTCTACTTCAGCACATGGTTACACAGGATTCTTCTATAGGACTCCCCTCTAGCCACACTGCCATTTTGCATTGAGCCCTCCCTCACTATGGGGCACTTCTCCAGGGGCTATCAACCAGGGATCCAGCATTATGCATCACAGACACTCACCCTCTCATCACATGGGCTGTCTCTTCACAGGAGATCTCTCATCCACCACTGTGGCATCAGGCAGCACTTCCTCTGCAGTGACTTCCTCACTCTAACAGGCACTCTGCTTCCAGCTGCTACCTCTGCAGCACTCCCCAATCCTCTTCTAATAAGGGAGTCTCATTATCAACAGTGCTGCTCCTAATATATTGCAGGACTGTGGGGAAGGGTGACTCCCCCCCTTGTCTGTAGCCAGGGGCTTCAAGACCCCTTATAGCCTAGGGGCTTCTTGCAGGGGGCCCTTGTCTGCATTACAGGGGCATTCCCCTGTACATATGAGATGTGGCTCATGGCAGCAGCCATGCTCCCTCCCCTGAACCCCAGCCTAAGATCGCCACACTCCTTCTTCTCCCTCAAGGACACTTTTTTGCGCTCCTGCGAGGCCACGCCCCCTTTTCCCCGCGAGACCACGCCCCTTTTCAGCCTGCTTCCTCCAGTCCTCCTGGTGATTGACAGATGATGTCACCAGGAGGCGGGGCTTAAATACAGGGGCGGAGCTTAAGCCTGGCTCTGCCTGGTATTACACTGAGACTGGGACTCCAGTCCCGGCAGTCCCCCCCTGATGGCGGCCCTGCCCGCAAATGTACTTTAGTAAATAGGCCCAACAGAAACACATTCACATATTCTATGTTAGTGTGTTTGAGTAGATAGATAGATAGATAGATAGATAGATAGATAGATAGATAGATAGATAGATAGATAGGAGATAGATAAATAGATAGATAGATAGATAGATAGATAGATAGATAGATAGATAGCAGAAGGCAAGATGAGGCTGAGTCTGAATATGATTTGAAGTGTTTGCTCATAACAAACATTAACAATCTTATTTTAAATATTGCAGCATTCTTTCTTGCAGAGCTATTTTTAACAATTTCAAACATTTCAGAGATTTTTTTTTTATTATTTAATATTAAAAGTGGCCAGGTTCAACAGGACTGAAAAGATATTGTCAAAACATTGATCATAAATGTAAAGATGGATTTTATTTATTATTGTTTTGATGGCACAAATTATTGGAGGAACTGTTTCCTGCTCCAGGTCGGCTCCGAGGTGATGATATGAACCATCCTTGAAACGTCTTGCAGTTTTTACAAATGAATGGGCTGCAAAATGTTTTTCCAAATCTTTGGAAATCTCTTCAGCAAATAAAACTTAGCTGCAGACATTGGTGAACAATGGATAATGAAGAATCTCAGCATTGCTATCGACAGAAAACGCCACAGCTGGAGAAATAAATAAGGCTAAAATAGTGCTTTTCACTCCTCCTTTCAGTAACTTTTCCAGCATATACTGTATGTAGAATGTCTATTGGACAATCATAAATCCAATATGGTGGAAAAATCTCTGTTTGTCTTCTTTCAAAAACAACTCTACACTCTTGATACCAACAGGAAATCTCAGAAACCTTTTGCCAAACTGGACACACAAATGACAGACTGAATACATCAGCTCAGAAAAGCTGCAGAATACATCAAACTTTGGCTATTCCTATCAATTGTGCTTTCAAAAACATGGCATTAAAAGGACCACGGGAAACTTTGGAGAATGTTGTGTAAATGGACCCAGCATCTGCCAGATTATCTTAATCGCTCCTCCCCTCCGCCTCCTGTCCTCGTTCCTCCCATCCCATTATACTTCACCCCTGTTCCCAACCCTCTCCTGTCCCATTGCTGCGGCACGCACGTACATGACACACCTAATGTGCATAATGCATGCAGTGAGAGCAGGGGCATGTGCTGTGCACACATGCTGCAGCCGCGATTAGGGCTTATGCAGACACGATGATCAAATTTTCATCAGGATCCAATTTTATGATTATAGATTTCACCTAATGTTGCACCTTAATTGGAATATTTGGTGAGTCAATTTCCAAACTATTGAATATAAGCTGTCCTAAGTAGTCTGTATGACTACATTTCTTAGTAAAACTCAGATATACGATGGCTATCTCCTTTACTATATGGATTGATTTTAATAATTGGTTTTAAGTCATTTAGGTGTCTATTCACTAATCCTTGAAGAGAAATAAAGTGGAGAAAGATAACGTCCCACCTAATCAGCTCCAGTCATTTTTCAAACAGCCTGTAAGCTGACAGTTAGGAGCTGATTGGCTGGGACTTATCTTTCTCCACTTTATCTCTCTCCAAGACTTAGTGAATAGACCCCTTAGATCTGTCTTTATTTTAGTCAATGTATGATAAATTCTACACCGTCATCTGTTGAGAGTTTTTGTTATTATAATTTTAATACTATTAAAATTAACATGATATACACAGCGGTGCTGTGTCGGTAAATCTAAGAATGTATTATGTCATGCCATGTTTTATGTGGGATGACGACACCCACTCCAGTGGCTGGCCACACCCACCTGTGACTGGCCACACCCCTCCAGTTCCTCGCATGGAATAGAGATGAAGATGTCATCAATAATATATATATAGTCAGTTATCTACTTCTGTCACTGGTTTTCTTTGTTATAAAAATAACAGAACTCTCTATGTAAATAATCTTTGCAATGTTTCTATAGGAACTATTCTTAATGTTACACTTTACAGTACAATAGAACACTACACATAAATAATTTTTATTTGGTACAAGGATAAGCAGGTATCAAGGGTATTATTATTTCATCCGTCAAGTCAAGGCATGTTTCTGGTTAACCATGGATTGGTCAGGAAGCTGTTATTTGAAATACAACCTCTATGACCTCGGAGTGGCTCAAAATGTACCTGTGTGCAATTATAGATACTAAAAGGTCAATATCACCTTGGGAACAACCTTTGTCTTACCTAAGATAATCAATTAGCATGCTGTCCCTCTCTGACATCGTATGCTATACAGAGGAAGAAAGAGTTGAATTAAAGAGAAATACGAGTAAGTGAACTTACAAATAATGCAAATAAAGAATTGGAGGTCATTAAGATGTTAGAAAGGAAGACTTATGTGAAAAATAAAATGTAATAAAATTATTTTTAAATGCAAGTGATGTGCTTAATAAAGCTGGTCATATAGGCTACATACATATACAAATTATAAATATAAACAGTCATGTTTTTGAGAATTTCAAGGTACGCCCATCATGCTTGGGAAGACTCTGACAGATTGCCCTATAATTAATTAATTTAGGGCCTGATTCAGCAAGGAGCGCTATTTTGCTTATACGCACTCAACGCAGTTGCTAATACCAGCGGTGATATGTAAATGTTTGCATTCACATTATGATCGCAGCCTGACATAAGGACGCCCAAATCCCCTTGCTCACATCTGTATACTTGGGCAACATAGCTAAACAATCGCTAACATCAAGTAACATCGGACCCATACGCACAGTTAAGGCAGGTCAGACCTCATTCAGGAATTGCTCGCTACAGCGCACACTATTGAGGCCTCAGGCAACGTCTGGCATTGCAGTGGCTAATTTATGAACGCCCATCCAACGCCATCCCAACCCACTGGCACACCTGCGTTCGCCTGACCACCCCCCCGTCACCACCCACAAATGGCACTTCCTGTCAATCACTCTGCCATGGGCCTACGTATCCGCTGGGATCGCAGTCCCGATAGCAGCGACCGGCTCGCGCACTGCAAATCATACGCATGTGCAGTACGCAACAAGCAGCCAATTGCGTGCGTATAAGCAACTGCGATCCTTGCTGAATCAGGCCCTTAGCTTTTACTTACAATAAAATACAATTATTACAATGAAGGAATCATTGATCACTCAATCTGTATACAATATCTTTATTAATCAATAAATTGATAATGCAGAATAAATGAACACCTACAGTTGGACAGTACAAAAGAAGTTGATCATATAGAGCAGTTCTGCTATTAGGGCATGATACAACTGTGCCAAGACATGCTGGAATGTGTAGCTCCAAAGCACAGGGACGTAACTAGGGCTGTGCCAGCAGGGCTCTGTGGGTGGCACCGTCGCTGCACCACGGCCATTGCTTCTGGATAGCAGGGTGCCTAGAATGGCAACCTACAGCCATCAGTTGTGCAGCCACATGGAGTGTCCTCAGGACGCTACGAACAAAGCTGCACTTCCCGGTGCTGGCAGCCGCCATCATGTCATGCGCTTAGTAGGCGGGGCACACTGGGCACACTGACGCCATGTTATGGCTCTGCCACAGCAACTGGAGGACTGCATGTTAAATATCCCTAATATAGAGTCTCCGGACTCAGGTGGCATATACAGTTGTGCTGTAGTAAGCTTTAACTATGAGACCTTTACCTGGATCCGCTAATCTGGTACAATATGAAAGATGACAACACACTAAGGGGGTATTCAATTAACTGCATAGGGTGCAAGCAGCAATCTGCGTAAAGTGCTGCCTAAGGGCGATTCTCTCCTATTACTACAATAGTCTAGGAAACTGCTATTCAGACCTAATCTACCACTTCTACCATTTATACCATTAAATGAGTAAGAAGAATGACAGGACCATCCCCCTGTGCATCCTCAACTCAAATAATAATCTGAACTTTACAGGCTGCAAGCCAGTGTCATTAGAGACTCATCTCCAATTGACAGTCCTTACACTTAATCCCATATTCCGGCAATTTAGCCCATAGATTTAAAGCAGCAATAATTCAAAAGGTAAATCCAGTTTGGTTTTACCTTCTAAATTGCTGGAATTGGGCCAGTTCCTGCAACTTGCAGGCTATTACATACAGATTGGCCTATAGCTGGGTACACACTTACCAATCATCGACCCGATGTGTTATGACTGACGTCACAACTGGATGAGCATTGACATGTGCACGCCCAGTTTAGCTGTCAGTCACCAGCGGCCTCTGCAGCAAGTTTACGGGTGGTCGGCTGACTGCCCGTACACACAGCACAATGTACCAATATAGCTGCGGATACAGTATATTGGGCACTGGTTAAGCTGCACAGCCAACGCGATTTGTCTGCGAACAACATCATTCTCAGACATATAGTCTGGACACACCGGCCAACGCACACAAGATATATCGTTTGTTCAATTGAATGGCCAATATATAGTCCAGTGTGTACCCAGCATTACGGTTGAAGCATACAGAAAGCCTGCATGTCTAATCTAATACTTCTCTGCAACTTCATGCTAGATGGAAGGTATGTAGAACTGGTTACACCCTACTGGGGTCTATATTTATATATAAAGACTGCAAAGGGTATCTTTAAGTAAAAATTCTCAGAATGAACAATAGCTTTAACAATAGGAACCTCTTTTTACTATCTTTTATTTTACAAAAGTGCTATATTGTGGCATGATATAATAAATGTAAAATGATAAAACAAGATGCATTCACAATTAAATTTAATTGTGACAAAATATACATTTGAATTTGCCATTATTTTTATCATTCTGTTATATATGAGTTACTGACTGTATATTTAATTCGATTTGACAGTAGCGCTTTGATGGTTTTGAACGTTAATAATTCTCCACATTAGGCGAGATAATAAATTACACCCAGTTTGAAGACAATTTTAAGACTCTTAATTGCATTTTATATCATGCCAAGATCAGACAAAGCAATTTAAGGTGTAATTAGCCAATTAAAGTTACATTTTATGATCTTTGCAACAATCCAAATAACAGTCTGAGAACCAATGTTCTGCTTGTTTTGCAACTTTGTATTAAATTAAATTAACCCAATTTAAAGGCCCTGCCTCTCCCCCATGATTAAATGTATCAATTTACATCAACAACTGTAACATTACATTATACTGTTTAGGGAGGTTATGTAGAGCAATAACAATCATTTTAGACTTCCAAATATGAACTTCCTGTATATGTAATTTCTGAGAATTTCACATAAACCTCATCATGCTAAACATCTATAAATAGCTGGATATCTATTATGAAACAAAATGTAAAATAAATTTGCCCATGCTTGGTTTTACTTATATTGTACATCAGGGCCATAACTAGGGTGGTACGGACAGTGCTGCCACACATAGCACAAGATGCCCTGGGGTGGAACCGGCTGCCACCACAATCTCTATTTGCTGGGTGACCACATGTCACTTGCGGTGCGTCCGGCTTCTACTATGAAATCCGGAGCTCCGCCTCCCTGACAGATCCCAGGGCCAATGGCAGCAGCGGTATAGTAGGTCAGAGGGCAGTAGCGGTGGAGGAGTGTGAGGCTGCGAACAGAACAGAGGAGACGCACAAGCAACACAATCAGCTTCGGCAGCTCGGGTACTGTCTCTCCATGCCCACACTCCCCCACCTCCCGAACAGCGGCATCTAGAGTATGACCCCACAACCACACACCAAACAACAGCACCTTCATTAACACCATAACCCCCCTGCTGCACCCCCCCTTGCGATCGCGGCCCCCCTAAACAGCAGCTCCTTTAGTATCTTCCTGCCTTAACCCCCTCTCACTTACGCCCTAACCCCCCCTCACGAACGCACCACCCTCTCTGCAGTCAACCTCCTACCTGGGCAGCAGACAGCAGCACCTTCAGTATCTCCATGCAGTGGTTATCTAATTTATATATTTTCTGATATAACAGTATACACTGTCCTCGCTTCACTATAATCCCATAATCACTGCCCTGGTTGCACTAAAGCCCAGTGTTATTATCTTTTATGTATATGACACCATTGTGTGGCTTAATGTGTATATTAATTTGCGGCATAATGTGTAAGGGGCATTACTGTGTGGCACAATGTGTATAAGGGCACTACCAATTTGTGGCTTTATGTATATTAGGGGTACTACTACAATGTGGCATTATGTGTACAAGGGGCATTACTGCTGCGTGGCATAACATGAATAAGGGGCTCTACTGTGTGAGATAACGTGAATAAGGGTTGCTACTGTGTGGTGTAACGTGAATAAGGGGCTCTACTGTGTGACATAACATTAATAAGCGTTACTACTGTGTGGTGTAATGTGAATAAGGTGTACTACTGTGTGACATAACGTTAATAAGGGTTACTACTGTGTGGTGTAACGTGAATAAGGTGTCCTATTGTGTGATGTAACGTGAAAAGCAGTACTACTGTGTGATGTAACATGAATCAGGGGCTCTACTGTGTGTCGTAAATTGAATAAGGGGCTCTACTGTGCGGTGTAATGTGAATAAGGTTGCACTGTTGTGTAGTGTAATTTGGATTGGCACTATTGTGTGACCACGCCTCCACAACGCTGTCCCTGTTTAAAGTACGGGGGGAGGGCGCCAATGCTCTTTCTGGTACAGGGCAGCAAAATGTCTATTTACTATTTAACTACAGAAGGCAGATACTGCTAACAGCTTATGGTGGTGCAGAATGTGTCTATCATAATCGACAGATAAATGCGCAGCCCATGTTGAATTGAATCTGCCCCGTGGTCTTGTAACAACCTGTATTTCCACTTTTGTAGTTTTAGGCACAATACTCTCATTCTCTCATGAATGCCCTCATACTAGCAGCTTACTCTAATCTGTACCTCCAAACAATTTTCACAAGGGAGACCTGCTCCTCCTAGTGAATGAAAACATTTGCCAGTGTTTATGTAAAAAAATAAAAAATGCACAGTGAGTTTTCCTTTCACTGTAAGCAACTGTGGGCCCGATTCGCTAGGCTGTGATCGCGTGCAGCCGGACGATTGTTGCAAACTGCGGATGCATATAAGTCGCAGTGCGCGTGCACGAACCAGTCACTGCGATTGGGAGATGATCGCTCTCTGCATATTGCCAAAGCGCTAGTTTGAGTGACAGACCGGGGCGTCTGTGTTTGGTGACTGGGGCAGGTCTGTGTAAACGGGATGTGCTCGCACTAGTACAGGCATGGCTGGGTGTTTTTACACCAACTTATGGGTGTGAATAATTAACATGTAGCGTCAACATACTCATCATACGAGAGAAATAAAGGCAGCGGTGATCGCAGTGCTTGCGGTAGCCTAGAGTCTACCTTAAGCACTGCGTGGTGGTTCAACGTCGCCCGATGGTACCAATGTTTTCAAACAACTTCCTGGAGATGAAGTCTGAAAGTGGGCGTCTGTATTCCTGGCTGGTGGGCGTCTAACTTCACCTGGCGATCGCACGTTCAGACATAGGAGGCGTCCTCATACCTTAGTGTGCGATCGCATCATTTGCATATTTTCATTCCTTATGGCAGTGAGCGAGCGCAGCCTAGCAAACGGGTCTGAGTGAGCTCCTGTGTACGGTGGTATCCCACCCCCATCATCTCCACCCTAAACAATTCTGAAGTATAAACAAAAAATGCCTTATCTGGTGTAAACAATAAAATCAAATTTTTTTTTAATAATACTAATAATACTGTTTGGTAAAGGTAACAGTCCTTCCTTTCCCTTGCTTTACTCCTGACAGACTGTCAAAAATAAAACCAATCATTGATCAGTCGATAGAAGAGCAGGAGCAGCAACCCAGTATTAGAGCTGCTGCTGTTGCCATTCACAGCACTTCAACATCTACTAAAGGTGGTCATAGGGAGAGAAGGTTTAAACAAGGGCACCTGACATCTAAACAATATATTACAACCTTAAAGAAAACATCACCTCTAACAATAAGCGAAAATTTACTGCTGAAAAATGTAAAATTGCCAACATACCATACACCACAGGCAGTGGCAAAAAAAAGGCTCAGACCATGGCTTTCGTTTGCAAGTGGCAGGGCCGGACTGGCCATCGGGCAGTTCTGGCAAATGCCAGAAGGGCCGATGGGCAGATGGGCCGATCCGGGCAGTGCCGCGAGGGAGTTCCCAGTGACGGCGGTGAGGCAACATATCACAGACAGACAAGTTTAATGTGCAGCCAGAGCAACCTTCCTGCCAGGCCCGGAAGTGAGAGGGACCCCTGGTGGATAGGCTCAGTCCCGTAGCTTCTGCAGTGCACTGCAGCTCCTTGACTATTAGTTGTCCCCTTTGGAACCCTGGCTGACGTCCTTCTGGTGCCCCCGCCTGTTTAAAAGCTTAGGTAGGTCATGTCTAGATTCCCTCCAATTTAGCGGGACTTACTGCTCTCGGCTGCCCTCCCCTCCGGCTCTACAGACCGCGCAGAGATGGATTTCCACAAACTGGCAGTATTTCTTTTGCTCTTAAGAGTGATAGCATACTTCCAGTTGCGCGGTCTGAAGAGCCGGAGGGGAGTCCAACGTCTTATATCGCCTCTCTGGTCTGTCCTCTTGCCTGCTCAATTGACCGCCACTGCTGAGCTACAGCATAGGTCTCGTGGGATGCTGCACCAACATCTCACGAGACTTGCTTTCAATCAGCACTGCAACCTTCCCTCCCCAAATACCTCCTCCCTGCAGCCTGAATACGTCTGTTTCCTTCCCTTCAATAAACCCCACCTTCCCCCTGCAACTAGAAGCCATCCTCCCCCTGCAGTGCAGAAAAAAATAATCCCCACTGCCACTACAGGCTGACACCCACTTTCCCCCTGCAGCCAGCCGCCCCCTCCCACCTGTAGTGCAGATTGTAAGCCCCTTCCCCCAGCAAAATGAACCCTCCCCCCTTCCACCTGCAGCTAAAAGCCTTCCTTCCTGTTACACTACAGCCCGATCACCCCCTCCTTCCCCTGCAGACAGAACCCACCTTTCTCCTGAAGTGCAGCCCTAATACCCCATCATACAGATTCACACCTTCCACTGAAGTGCAATCTGATTCCCCCCCTTCTCCCTGCAGACATAAACACCTCCCCTGCACCCAGAAGCCCCACTCCACTCTGCTGTGCAGCACAAAATAATCCACACTGCAGACTGACACCCACTTTCCCCCTGCAGCCAGACCCCCCGCAAGTAGTGCAGCTTGTACCCACTTTCCCCCTGCAAACTGAACCCCCCCTTTCCCCTGCAGCTAGAAGCCTCCCTTCCCTCTACAATACAGCCCGATCCCCCCCTTCCCCCTGCAGACAGAAACCCACCTTCCCCTGAAGTGCAGCCCGATCCCCCCCCTTTCCCCTGCAGACATAAACTTACCTTCCTCTGCAGTGCAGCTCAAATACTCCCTTTCCCCTGGAGACAGAAAACCACCTTCCCCTGTACCCAAAAGCCCCCTTCCCCCCTGCAGTCCAAAATCCCTCTTCTCCCTGCTGCCTGTACTATAGAGAATTAAGAACAGTGAAGACAATGATGAGACAGCTACACCCCAGTCTCCAGTCTTCATGGGTACATGGGTAGGTCAAACTTCCAAATTACGTTCTTTCTCCCTCCCTATAATATATATATATATATATATATATATTTATATGTGTGCATGTATATATATATATATATATATATATATATATATACAGTCAGGTCCATAAATATTGGGACATTGACAGAATTTTCAGATTTTGGCCTCTATTCACCACCACAATGGCTTTGAAATGAAACAAACAAGTTGTGATTTAACTGCAGACTTTCAGATTTAATTTGAGGGTAATTACATGCAAATCCGGTGAACGGTGTAGGAATTACAACGGTTTCTATATTTGCCTCCCACTTTTTAAGGGGCCAAAAGTAATGGGACAAACTAAACAATCCTAAATCTAACTTTCACTTTTTAATACTTTGTTGCAAATCCTTTGCAGGCAATTACAGCCTGAAGTCTGGAACGCATATACATCACCAGACGCTGGGTTTCATCCCTGGTGATGCTCTGCCAGGCCTCTACTGCAAATGTCTTCAGTTCCTGCTTGTTCTTGGGGCATTTTCCCTTCAGTTTTGTCTTCATCAAGTGAAATGCATGCTCAATCGGATTCAGGTCAGGGGATTGACTTGGCCATTGCATAACATTCCACTTTTTAGCCTTAAAAAACTCTTTGGTTGCTTTTGCAGTATGCTTCGGGTCATTGTCCATCTGCACTGTGAACCGCCGTCCAATGAGTTCTGAAGCATTTGACTGAATATGAGCATATAATATTGCCCGAAACACTTCAGAATTCATTCTGCTGCTTTTGGCAGCAGTCACATCATCAATAAATACAAGGGAACCAGTTCCATTGGCAGCCATACATGCCCACTCCATGACACTACCACCACCATGCTTCACTGATGAGGTGGTATGTTTTGGATCATGAGCAGTTCCTTTCCTTCTCTTCCCATCACTCTGGTACAAGTTGATCTTTGTCTCATCTGTCCATAGGATGTTGTTCCAGAACTGTAATGGCTTTTTTAGATGTTGTTTGGCAAACTCTGATCTGGTCTTCCTGTTTTTGAGGCTCACCAATGGTTTACATCTTGTGGTGAACCCTCTATATTCACTCTTGTGAAGTCTTCTCTTGATTGTTGACTTTGACACATATACACCTACCTCCTGGAGAGTGTTCTTGATTTGGCCAACTGTTTTGAAGGGGTTTTTCTTCACCAGGGAAATAATTCTTTTGTCATCCACCACAGTTGTTTTCCGTGGTCTTCCGGGTCTTTTGGTGTTGCTGAGCTCTCCGGTGCATTCTTTCTTTTTAAGAATGTTCCAAACAGTTGATTTGGCCACACCTAATGTTTTTGCTATCTCTCTGATGGGTTTGTTTTGATTTTTCAGCCTAATGATGGCTTGCTTCACTGATAGTGGCAGCTCTTTGGATCTCATATTGAGAGTTGACAGCAACTGATTCCAAATACAAATGTCACACCTAGAATCAACTCCAGACCTTTTACCTGCTTAATGATAATGAAATAACAAGGGAATAGCCCACACCTGTCCATGAAATAGCTTTTGAGTTGATAGTCCCATTACTTTTGGCCCCTTAAAAAGTGGGAGGCACATATTGAAACTGTTGTAATTCCTACACCGTTCACCTGATTTGGATGTAATTACCCTCAAATTAAATCTGAAAGTCTGCAGTTAAAGCACATCTTGTTTGTTTCATTTCAAAGCCATTGTGGTGGTGAATAGAGGCCAAAATCTGAAAATTCTGTCAATGTCCCAATATTTATGGACCTGACTGTATATAGAGTGTGTGTGTATTTATATATCCATAGCGTATATATATATATACATATAAACATATATATTCATATATATACAGTATATATATATATATATATGTGCATGTGTGTGTGTATATATATATATATATATATATATATATATATGTAGTGTGTGTATGTATATATATATATATATATATATATATACATTGTGTGTGTATATATATATATATATATATATATTTATTTAGTGTGTGTATGTATATGTATATATATATATATACATTGTGTGTGTGTATATATATATATATATATATATATATATATATACACACGAGTCTGTGATAGCAGTTCAGCACTCACACTTTTATGCATACTGCGCTGCTCCGGTGCCCTCCTCTCATATAATACAGATAATGGAGAAATACAGATCTGCCCATGTTGCTCATGGCGTGGCATGAGTCGCGCCATGGACTTGTGGCGTGGCGTGCAGGCCTCTGAGTCGCGCCATGGACTTGTGGAATACCGTGGTATTCTTCAACGAAGGATATGCTACGGCATGTAATACAGTGCTTAACCGCTGGGTGGCGAGTGCTCCACTGTTGTAATTTGTACTGAATACCTTGTACTGAATGCCATACTGTTAAACTTACAGTAAATTGGATGGATATCACATTCACAGCATTTGCATGTTCGCAGAACCAATACTGTATTTTTAATGTCACATAATGTACATACAGTACAGTACTGTACCGTACAGTAAGATCTTATAACAGGCAGGGGCGTATCTACCCATTGGCCAGGATGGCACTCGCCAGGGGTGCCGACCAAAGGGGGGGTGCCGCCCATCAGTGCCACCAGTAGCCAAGGGGTGGACAAGTCCCTCGGCCCCACAAGTGTAGGGCAGATGGCAGTGAGAGCGGTCTGCCCTACACAGTTTACAAACAGATAGCCGCCAACGGCGGCTGTGTGTTTGTATTAGCAGCCAGCTAATGAGAGTCAGACAGACTCCCATTAGCTGTTGCATCGTCCGCGGAGGGAGCCGGCTGGAGCTCACTCATGAGCTCCATGTTCCGGCTCCCCCGCAACATGTGAAGGGAGAGACATCATGCAGGAGAAGAGCGGGCCGAGACTCGGACAGCGGCGGTCATGTCTGGAGCGGGGACCAGGTAAGTAGAATTTTTTTTTGTTCTGTGTGTGTGTGTGTGGATAAGCCTGGCACTATGGGGGGGCCACTGAAATAGGGGGTGGCCGCTAGTGGGGCACTTTATGAGGGGGTGCCTGCTACTGTATTGGGGTGGCCACTACTGGGAGCACTGTATAGGGGGTCTACAACTGGGGGAACTGTTTAGGGGGGCTACTACTGGGGGCAATGTATAGAGGGACTACTACTGGGGGCACTGTATAGGGGGGACTACTACTGGGTACTATTACTGGAGGCACTGTATAGGGGGGACTACTGCTGGGTACTATTACTGGGGGCATTGTATAGGGGGGACTACTACTGGGTACTATTACTGGGGGCACTGTATAGGGACCTACTACTGGGGTCTACTACTGTTGTCACTGTATAGGGGGGTCTACTACTTGGGGCAATGCAGCATAGGGGGGATTACTAGTGGGGGCACTGTATAGGGGGGCTACTACTGGGGGCAATGCAGCATAGGGGGGATTACTACTAGGGTATTACTACTGGGGGCACTGCATAAGGGGGGTAGGGGGCGCCAGTACATTACATTGCCAGGGGTGCTTGGATCCCTAGATACACCCCTGATAACAAGATGCAAATCACTGCACATACAGTATTGTACATACGGTACAGTGCAGTAACTGAACAGTAGAGAAGTTGCCTGAGTTGTTGTCACGGTATAACCGATACTGTAGATTAATGAGACGCACGCACAGCTTTCATTGAGATGGGATGAATTACAGTATGACAATTTTTTTTTTTAATTAAAAACAGCAGCGGGAGGAGTGCACAAGGATGAGGCCGCTCTGTGCGGTTCACTGCAGCTGTCGTGTGGGCTAGTGGTTAGGTGATCACTTTGGTAGAATTATGGTCCCGGGTTCGATCCCTGTAAAAGAATATACCGTACCGTATACTGTATATATTTTTTTATTGGCACTGTCTACTCTGGAAACTATAGTGAAACTACTTTAGTAGTGTTGTACTGTAATACTGTAGTATTATTGTTTAAAAGGCTGCTTAAAAGTAAGACATTACAAACTGATTGTGTGTTTATATAGTGCAAAACTTTCGTCAATGTCTGCGCTGTGGTGGCTGTCTGCTTTGAGGGGTTGCAATGGGATTTCATGCGCATGCCCAGTGGAGGGGTTACAATGGGATCTGTAGCGCCAAGAGAGGGCCTAAACCGCAAAACGCAAACATGTGACAACGCAGATGCGGTCTCGGCCTTACACACTATACCGACGTCTCTTGGACTGTGTCTGAGAGTGGTTTCTGACTGCGAGAGAGCTCTCTGTGTTCAAAGCTGACTGTGCATTTGAAACGCAAAATAGCGTTGCATCGCAAACTTATGACAATGGTGATGCTCTTCCAACCTTGCACTCTAAGTACGGTAGTAGTGGGATCTGTATGAGAGAGAGCTCTCTCTATTACACGGTTGGCACTATGGTGGCTGTCAGCCATCTGCGATGGATTAGAAATGGAGGGGGTACCTGTACAACGGGATCTGTGGCGCCAAACCATACGCCATGTAGCGCTATGCCATGGCATATGGATGATCATCACTGAGCATGCGCAGTTAGTTGGCTATATTACTGCAGCCAATATGCTGTTGAATTTCCATCTCTGGCGGGCGCATGCCCAGTAGGAGGGTTGAAATGGGATTTCTGGCGCATGCCCAGTGGGCTGAGAGTCATACACAGTGCATCAGGTCCCTTCCCCCAAAGCAAGCAAGAGCCTCTCATTACCATAATAAAGGACGCTTTGTTAATCCATTTACTGTAAGCAGTCAGCTCTGCCCTAGTGTCCTGAAAAATACTACGAATTGTCACCATTGCCAAGGACACCATCCCCCGTCTGCTAGGACAACTAGTGTGCCGCTATGAATGTGCCTGTACTGTATATTAAAAACTGACAGTGCTGTTGAATTTTGCACCACACAATAGTGATTTCATAACTGCAGAAACTGGTAGTGAATGGACTGTATAGAATGAGAGACAGTGCTCTGTAAAACGCAAAATGCAAACATGCGACAATGCAGATGCGGTCTCGGCCTTACACACTATACCGACGTCTCTTGGACTGTGTCTGAGAGTGGTTTCTGACTGCTAGAGAGCTCTCTGTGTTCAAAGCTGACTGTGTGTTTGAAGCGCAAAATAGCGTTGCATCGCAAACTTATGACAATGGTGATGCTCTTCCAACCTTGCACACTATGTACGGTAGTAGTGGGATCTGTATGAGAGAGAGCTCTCTCTATTACATGGTTGGCGCTATGGTGGCTGTCAGCCATCTGCGATGTATTCAAAATGGAGGGGTACCTGTACAATGGGATCTGTGGCGCCAAGCCATACGCCATGTAGCGCTATGCCATGGCGTATGGATGATCATCACTGAGCATGCGCAGTTAGTTGGCTATATAACTGCAGCCAATATGCTGTTGAATTTCCATCTCTGGCGGGCGCATGCCCAGTAGGAGGGTTGAAATGGGATTTCTGGCGCATGCCCAGTGGGCTGAGAGTCATACACAGTGCATCAGGTCCCTTCCCCCAAAGCAAGCAAGAGCCTCTCATTACCATAATAAAGGACGCTTTGTTAATCCATTTACTGTAAGCAGTCAGCTCTGCCCTAGTGTCCTGAAAAATGCTACGAATAGTGACCATTGCCAAGGACACCATCCCCCGTCTGCTAGGACAACTAGTGTGCCGCTATGAATGTGCCTGTACTGTATATTAAAAACTGACGGTGCCATTGAATTTTGCACCACACAATAGTGATTTCATAACTGCAGAAACTGGTAGTGAATGGAATGTATAGAATGAGAGACAGGGCTCTGTAAAACGCAAAACGCAAACATGTGACAACGCAGATGCAGTCTCGGCCTTACACACTATACCGACGTCTCTTGGACTGTGTCTGAGAGTGGTTTCTGACTGCGAGAGAGCTCTCTGTGTTCAAAGTTGACTGTGCGTTTGAAGCGCAAAATAGCGTTGCATCGCAAACTTATGACAATGGTGATGCTCTTCCAACCTTGCACACTAAGTACGGTAGAAGTGGGATCTGTATGAGAGAGAGCTCTCTCTATCTCTCTATTACACGGTTGGCACTATGGTGGCTGTCAGCCATCTGCGATGGATTCGAAATGGAGGGGTACCTGTACAATGGGATCTGTGGCGCCAAACCATACGCCATGTAGCGCTATGCCATGGCATATGGATGATCATCAGTGAGCATGTGCAGTTAGTTGGCTATATTACTGCAGCCGGTTTGCTGTTGAATTTCCATCTCTGGCGTGTGCATGCCCAGTAGGAGGGTTGTGATGGGATTTCTGGTACATGCCCAGTGGGCCGAGAGTCATACACAGTGCATCAGGTCCCTTCCCCCAAAGCAAGCAAGAGCCTCTCATTACCATAATAAAGGACGCTTTGTTAATCCATTTACTGTAAGCAGTCAGCTCTGCCCTAGTGTCCTGAAAAATGCTACGAATAGTGACCATTGCCAAGGACACCATCCCCCGTCTGCTAGGACAACTAGTGTGCCACTATGAATGTTCCTGTACTGGATATTAGAAACTGACGGTGCCGTTGAATTTTGCACCACACAATAGTGATTTCATAACTGCAGAAACTGGTACCACATACTGACATGACTGGCAGACATTTGATTGACAGGCTGATTAAATCTACAGTACTGTAGAGTACATGGACTAAAGGGTGACACACTATTGGTCGACATGGCTTGTTTGATTAATAAACCTACAGTAACAAAAGGCAAGTTGATTGATCCACCATTCTAATGTCTGTCGACCAAATCTATGTTAACCTATAGTACTGTACACACTATTTTTCTGTGCTGGGCCTGCCCCCTTTAAGTCTGACATTATTACTATATGTCACGGACAGATTCAGGGGTCTCCAATCAGCTCCCAACTGTCATCTCACAGGCTGTGTTTGAAAAATGAAATTTGGGAGCTGATTGGCTGGTATCTTATCACTTCTCACTCTGTGCCCCATTTACAAACGAAGGGAAATACCAGGGGGAATTTTCGTTTAGTATCACTGTGTATTCCACTGGTACTGTATTTATTAATACCGTACTTACCCCTCCGGCGAGGCCCTGCAAAGTCCTCAGCGAGGTCCTCTGCTGGGTTCGGGCTCCAGTGTCATGTGCATGGGAGACCCGGCAGTGCCTCGAATGCTCCGTTGAAGCTGGAAAGGCACTGCCGGGTCTCCATTGCCGGCAATGGGGCCCACATTGCTTTTGCCATCTTTGTGCCATCTTGTACAGCTCGTGGGGTGGCGACAGTGCCACCCACATAGCCTATGTGTGACATTGCACCTCTTGGTCATACAGTACTTTACCGGACTGTATATTTTTTTATATACAGTACAGTACAGTACCATACTGTTTTATGTTGGGCCCAATGCCAGCTTCACAGACTACAGTAGTTTTTTTACTGTATTGGTTTGTATTTTAATCAATAGCTAATTCCCTAAGGCCATCTACAGTACTGTACCGTAATCCCTCTCCAATTTGGAAGAGAGGTCTGAACTCTTGTTTTCAAATGCTCCTTAATGACGACATGTATTTTTCCCCACAAGGCAAGAAGCACCCCCTGCCCCAGCAGCGCCACCACCACCGCCACCACCACCACCGCCGCCACCCCCACCACCGCCAGCAGCCGGGCCCAGTGGGCTGAATTGTCGGAGTAAGTACAGTACACATTACTGTACACTGTTCTCTCTCTCTCCTTTCTCTCTCTCTCTCTCTCTCTCTCTCATTTGTGTGTTTGTTTTTTGTGTTATGGAGACTCTGGTCAAGATTTGTACAGTTTATATGTTTCAAAATGGTTTTGAGGGAAACTGACAGTACAGTGTTCTTTTTCCACAGTCCTACCTCCACGACCACCACCACCACCTTCTGCAGCCTCCTCCTCAAATGACAGTGGTAATGATTACAACAGTTACAGTATGGACACAATAGTGTCATGCTACTGCCTTTTTGATTTTTTGTATAATATTTTTTTTCTTTTACTGTACACACAGACAGACTCGTCATTGATGAGGAGGCTGCAGGTACTATAAGCACCATGCCATGTAAGTACAGTACACCACATTGTTTTCTACAGCACTGTATATCTCTCCTTTTCTTCCCTTGTCAGTCTCTCTCTACCTAAGGTATCTCTTTCTCTCTCTCTCTTTATCTCTCTCTCTCTTTCTCAGTGTCTCTCTTTTCTGTACTTGTGTAATAGTAACATTATTTTTTTTCAACAGTATCACCAAGTGAGGGGTAGGCCCAGTGGCCTCATCTGGCCGCGTAAGTACACTACTCCACATTTTTTTCTACAGTACTGTATCTCTTTCTCTCTCTCCCTCCTCTGTTTTTCTCTCTCTTTCTCTCTCTCTTTATCTCTCTCTCTCTCCCTCACTCTGTTTTTCTCTCTCTCTTTTTCTCTCTTTATCTCTCTCTCTCTTTCTCTCCCTCTGTTTTTCTCTCTCTCTCTTTCTCTCTCTCTTTTTCTCTCTTTAGCTCTCTCTTTCTATCTCTCTCTTTTTCTCTCTTTAGCTCTCTCTCTCTCTTTCTCTCTCTTTCTCTCTCCCTCTGTTTTTCTCTCTCTCTTTCTCTCTCTCTCTTTCTCTCTCTCACTCTTTCTTTCTCTTTATCTTTCTCTCTCTTTAATTTTCCTCTCTCTCTCTTTTTCGATCTCTTTTCCTGTTTTTCTCTCTTTCTTTTTCTCTCTCTCTCTCTTTCTCTTTCACCCTGTCTCCCTCTGTTTCTCTCTCTCTCTCTTTTTCTCTTTCTCCCTTTCTTTCTCTCTCCCTCTCTCCCTCTGTTTTTCTCTTTCTCTCTAAAAACATCTCCAACGTCTTCTCTTTACACAATAATTGTTTCTGTCCTTGTGTATTTTAGTTGAAGACATTGAAGGGTCTCAGCCCTCCCCAGGGCAAAAGGAGGACCCAGACTCCCCTCCCCAGCCAAGTAAGTACTGTATACAGTTTTATACTGTAGGACATTTTGTATTAATACTGTAATACAGTACAGTATATACTGTAGTAATGTTACTACTCTCTCTTTCTTTTTCTCTCTCTCTCTTTTCTGTAACATACTGTCATTTTTTTCAACAGCATCACCAACCAGTGATACACGTAAGTACAGTACTGTATCTCTCTGCTTTATTTCCCTAGTCTCTCTCTCTTTCTCTCTCCCTCTCTCTCTCCCTTTCTTTCTCTCCCTTTCTCTCTCTCTCTCTTTCTCTCTCCCCCTCTATCTCTCTCTCTCCCTCCCTCTTTCTCTCTCTCTTTTTTTCTCTCTCTCTCTCTTTCTCTCTCTTTACATGTTTTTTTCCCACAGTTCCAGAGACCGCACTCCCAGCCGGCCCCAGCGAGAGTCTGCGTAAGTACAGTACTGTACACTACAGTACATTGTTCTCTCTCTCTCTTTCTCTCTCTCTCTTTTTCTCTCTCTCTCTCGCTTTTTCTTATCCTTTCTCTGTCTCTTTCTCTCTTTTTTTCTCTCTGTCTTTTTCTCTCTCTCTCCCTCCCTCTCTCTCTTTCTCCCTCCCTCTCTTTCCCTGTATTTCTCTACCTCTATCTGTCCCTCCCTTTCCCCCTCCCTCTCCCCCCCTCTCCCCTCTCTCTCTCTCTCTCTCTTTCTCTCTCTCTTTTTCTCTCTCTTTTTCTTTCTCTGTCTCTTTCTCTTTTTTTTTCTCTCTCTCTTTTTCTCTCTCTCTAACCTTTCTTTCTCTCCCTTTCTCTCTTTATCTATCCCTCTCTCCCCCTCTATCTTTCTCTTTTTCTCTCTCTCTCCCTCTCCTTTGTTTCTCTTTCTTTCTCTCTCCCTCCCTCTCCCCCCCCTCTCTCTCTTTTTCTCTATCTTTTTTTCTCTCTCTCCCTCTCTTTCTTTCTCTCCCTCCCTCTCTTTCTTTCTCTCCCTCCCTCTCTTTCTCTCTCTCTCTCTCTCTCTCCCTTTCTTTCTCTCCCTTTCTCTCTTTCTCTCTCCCTCTCTCCCCCTCTATCTTTATCTTTCTCTCTCTCTCTCCCTCTCCTTTGTTTCTCTCTCTCTCTCTTTTTCTCTCTTTTTTTCTCTCTCTTTCTCTCTTTCTCCATCTCTTTCTTTCTCTCAGCAAGTGTGCATAGGGTACAATAGACAATGCCGGCACTGTGACGAACAATATCGCCTCATATACTGTATACAGTACCTGGTCTAATGCCCATGTCCCACACTGTACAGTAAGTTGATACTGTCATTAAAGTGTAATAATACAGTAGTAATAGTACTGTCAGGCTGAATTATTGACATTTTTCCATATTGTTTTTATGCAAATTGACAATATATTTTTACCCACAGCGCAAGGCACAGAAGGGCACCAGCCTATAGACGCCTGGAAACGGAGGCAATCTATTTTGTGTAAGTACTGTACCGTACACTACATTACATTGTCTTCTACTGTATCGCACTCCTTTTTTTTACTTTCACAGTGTCTCTCTCTCCCTCCCATACTACAAAGACCCATCTCACTTGCTCCGGGGCTCGCGTGCGCACTGCCGTACAATCGACCCGGTTGCTCGCGGATCTGAATCAGGCCCTACTGTAATTCTTTCTCTACTGTTCTTGTGTAACAAGAACATTCTGTTTTTTTCCCCCACAGTTCTGCAACAAGGAAAGCCCCGTTGCCAGCCCCCCACTGACCCAAATTTGGGTTTTTGCCCGCGTAAGTACTGTACCTTACTCTACTACGGTATACAGTACTGTAAATTGTCTTCTACTGTATCACTCTCGTTTTTTGTGTGTTTGTATTGGAGTTATGTATGGAGGTGTTATTTTTTCTACCGTATAATCGTTTTTTTCTTAAACACACAGTAAAAAAATTCAAACAGGAGCAACCCGAGCCACAGCTCCCTGGCCTCTGTACGTGTAAGTACAGTACTGTATCTTTTTCTGTCTCTCTCTTTTTCTCTCTCCCTCTCTATATTTCTGTCCCTCCCTCTCCCGCTCCCCCTCTTTCTTTTTCTCCCTTCTTCTCCCCCCCTCTCTCTCTCTTTCTCTCTCCCTCTCTCTTTCTCTCTCTCCCTCCCTCTCTTTCTCTCTCTTTTTCCCTCTCTCTTTTTCTCTCCCTCTCTGTCTTTCTCTCCTTCCCTCTCTCTTTTTCTCTCTCTCTCTTTTTCTATCTCTGTCTTTCTCTCTCCCTCTACGCCTCCCTCTCCCCCTCCCTCCCTATCCCTCCTCCCTCTCCCCCCTCCCTCTATTTCTCTCTTTTTCTCTCTCTTTTTCCCTCTCTCTTTCCTTCTCCCTCTCTATCTTTCAATCCCTCTGTCTTTCTCTCTCCCTCTCCCCCTCCCTCCCTCTCCCCCCTCTCTTTCTCTCTCTCTTTTCCCTCTCTCTTTCTCTCTCCCTCTCTGTCTTTCTCTCTCTCCCTCGCTCTTTTTTTCTCTCTCTCTCTCCCTCTCCCCCCCTCCCTCCACCCCTTCCTCTTTCTTTTTCTCCTTCTGTCTGTGTTTGTTTTTGTTGTTATGGAGGCTCGGTGCAAGATTTCTACAGTTTATTTGTTTCCAAATGGTTTTGATGGAAACTGTTCTTTTTCCACAGTCCTACCACCAACACAACCAACGGCGGCAACACCACCACCACCACCACCACCCACCAGTGGCGTCTCCATGCCGCGTAAGTGCAATACACCACATTCTTTTCAACAGCACTGTATCTCTCTCCTTCTTTTTCCTTATCAGTCTCTCTCTCTCTCTCTCTCTCTGTCTTTCTCTCCCTCCCTCTCTCTTTCTCTCTCTCTCTGTCTTTCTCTCTCCCTCTCCCCCTCACTCCCTCTACCCCCTCCCCCCACCTCTCTTTCTCTCTTTTTTTCTCTCTCTTTTTCCCTCTCTCTTTCTCTCTCCCTCTCTGTCTTTCTCTCCCTCCCACTCTCTTTTTCTCTCTCTCTCCCTGTCTTTCTCCCTCCCCCCCTCCCTCTCCCCTTCCCTGTCTTTCTCTCTCTTTTTCTCTCTATCTTTCTCTCTCCCTCTCTGTCATTCTCTCCCTCCCTCTCTCTTTATCTCTCTCTCTTTCTTTTTCTCTCTCTATCTTTCTTTCTCCCTCTACCTCCCTCCCTCCACCCCCCTATCTCTTTCTTTTTCTCCCTCTGTCTGTGTTTGTTTTTGTTGTTATGGAGGCTCTGTTCAAGATTTCTACAGTTTATTTGTTTCCAAATGGTTTTGATGGAAACTGTTCTTTTTCCACAGTCCTACCACCAACGGCGGCACCACCACCACCCCCCAGTGGCGTCTCGATTTCTCTCTCCCTCTCTGTCTTTCTCTCCCTCCCACTCTCTTTTTCTCTCTCTCTCTCTCTCTGTCTTTCTCCCTCCTTCCCCCTCCTTCCTCCCCTCCCTCTCAACATCCCCCCTCCCTCTCTTTCTCTCTCTTTTTCTCTCTCTCTTTCTCTCTCCCTCTCTGTCTTTCTCTCCCTCCCTCTCTCTTTTTCTCTCTCTCTCTCTTTTTCTCTCTGTCTTTCTCTCTCCCTCTCCCCCCTCCCTCTCCCCCCTCCCTCTTTCTTTTTCTCCCTCTGTCTGTGTTTGTTTTTGTTGTTACGGAGGCTCTGTCCAAGATTTATACAGTTTATTTGTTTCCAAATGGTTTTGATGGAAACTGTTCTTTTTCCACAGTCCTACCACCAACACTCCCACCCCCCAGTGGCATCTCCATGCCGCGTAAGTGCAGTACACCACATTCTTTTCTACAGCACTGTATCTCTCTCCTTTTTTTCCCCTCGTCAGTCTCTCTCTCTCTCTCTCTGTCTTTCTCTCCCCCCCTCCCTCTCTTTCTCTCTCTTTTTCTCTCTCTCTTTCTCTCTCCCTCTCTATCTTTCTCTCCCTCCCTCTCTCTTTTTCTCTCTTTTTCTCCCTCTGTCTGTGTTTGTTTTTGTTGTTACGGAGGCCCTGTCCAAGATTTATACAGTTTATTTGTTTCCAAATGGTTTTGATGGAAACTGTTCTTTTTCCACAGTCTTACCACCAACACCACCAACGGCGGCACCACCACCACCCCCCAGTGGCGTCTCTATGCTGCGTAAGTGCAGTACACCACATTCTTTTCTACAGCACTGTATCTCTCTCTTTTTGTTTCCCTTGTCAGTCTCTCTCTCTCTATTTTTCTCTCCCCCCCTCCCTCTCTTTGTCTCTCTTTTTCTCTCTCTCTTTCTCTCTCCCTCTCTGTCTTTCTCTCCCTCCCTCTCTCTTTTTCTCTCTCTCTTTTTCTCTCTCTGTCTTTCTCTCTCCCTCTCCCCCCCTCCCTTTCCCCCCTCCCTCTCCCCCCCTCCATCTTTCTTTTTCTCCCTCTGTCTGTGTTTGTTTTTGATGTTATGGAGGCTCTGTTCAAGATTTATACAGTTTATTTGTTTCCAAATGGTTTTAATGAAAACTGTTCTTTTTCAACAGTCCTACCACCAACACCACCAATGGCAGCACCACCACCCCCACCCCCCAGTGGCGTCTCCATGCTGCGTAAGTGCAGTACACCATATTCTTTTCTACAGCACTGTATCTCTCTCCTTTTTTTCCCTTGTCAGTCTCTCTCTCTCTCTCTCTCTCTCTGTCTTTCTCTCTTTTTCTCTCTCTCTCTCTGTCTTTCTCTCTCCCTCTCACTCCCTCCCCCCTCCCTCTCTTTCTCTCTCTTTTTCTCTCTCTTTTTCCCTCTCTCTTTCTCTCTCCCTCTCTGTCTTTCTCTCCCTCCCACTCTCTTTTTCTCTCTCTATCTCTATCTTTCTCCCTCCTTCCCTCCCTCTCTTTCTCTCTCTTTTTCTCTCTCTTTCTCTCTCCCTCTCTGTCTTTCTCTGCCCCCTCTCTCTTTTTCTCTCTCTCTCTCTTTTTCTCTCTCTGTCTTTCTCTCTCCCTCTCCCCCCCCCCCTCTCCCCCCCTCCCTCTTTCTTTTTCTCCCTCTGTCTGTGTTTGTTTTTGTTGTTACGGAGGCTCTGTCCAAGATTTATACAGTTTATTTGTTTCCAAATGGTTTTGATGGAAACTGTTCTTTTTCCACAGTCCTACCACCAACACTCCCACCCCCCAGTGGCATCTCCATGCCGCGTAAGTGCAGTACACCACATTCTTTTCTACAGCACTGTATCTCTCTCCTTTTTTTCCCCTCGTCAGTCTCTCTCTCTCTCTCTCTGTCTTTCTCTCCCCCCCTCCCTCTCTTTCTCTCTCTTTTTCTCTCTCTCTTTCTCTCTCCCTCTCTATCTTTCTCTCCCTCCCTCTCTCTTTTTCTCTCTTTTTCTCTCTCTTTTTCTCTCTCTATCTCTCTCTCTCTCCCCCCCTCCCTCTTTCTTTTTCTCCCTCTGTCTGTGTTTGTTTTTGTTGTTATGGAGGCTTTGTTCAAGATTTATACAGTTTATTTGTTTCCAAATGGTTTTGATGGAAAATGTTCTTTTTCCACAATCCTACCACCATCAGCACCAACGGCGGCATCACCACCACCACCACCCCCCAGTGGCGTCTCCATGCCACGTAAGTGCAGTACACCACATTCTTTTCTACAGCACTGTATATCTCTCCTTTTTTTCCCTTGTCAGTCTCTCTCTCTGTCTTTCTCTCTCACTCCCTCCCTCCCCCCCCTCCCTCTCTTTCTCTCTCTTTTTCTCTCTCTCTTTCTCTCTCCCTCTCTGTCTTTCTCTCCCTCCCTCTCTCTTTTTCTCTCTCTCTCTTTTTCTCTCTCCCTCTCCCCCCCTCCCTCTCCCCCCCTCCCTCTTTCTATTTCTCCCTCTGTCTGTGTTTGTTTTTGTTGTTATGGAGGCTCTGTTCAAGATTTATACAGTTTGTTTTCAAATGTTTTTGATGGAAACTGTTCTTTTTCCACAGTCCTACCACCAACACCACCAATGGCGGAACCACCACCACCACCACCCCCCAGTGGCGTCTCTATGCCACGTAAGTGCAGTACACCACATACTTTTCTACAGCACTGTATCTCTCTCCTTTTTTTCCCTTGTCAGTCTCTCTCTCTTTCTCTCTCTGTCTTTCTCTCCCTCCCTCTCTCTTTTTCTCTCTGTCTCTCTTTTTCTCTCCCCGCTGCCATCTTGTTTTGCTCAATGGCCATTTTAGTTTCAGTCGCAATATTGCTGTGTTTAATATCCCGCTGCCTCGGCAGGCTCTGTCCCCATAGTTGCTTATTTGCATATCGAGCTTCAATTAAACACACAGTATACCATTGATCGATTCCTAGTCGCCCATTGTCCCATATAGTCTCCCATGAATGACCGTCCTGTCCCCGCCACCATCTTGTTTTGCTCAGCAGCCATTTTAATTTCAGTCGCAAAATTGCTGTGTTTAATACCCCGCTGCCTCGGCATGCTCCATCCCCGTAGTCGCTTATTTGCGTATCGAGCTTCAATTAAACACACCGTATACCATTGATTGATTCCTAGTCGCCCATTGTCCCATATAGTCTCCCGTGAGTGACCGTCCTGTCCTCGCTGCCATCTTGTTTTGCTCAGTGGCCATTTTAGTTTCAGTCGCAAAACTGCTGTGTTTAATATCCCGCTGCCTCGGCATGCTCCGTCCCCGTAGTCGCTTATTTGTGTATCGAGTTTCAATTAAACACACCGTATACCATTAATCAATTCCTAGTCGCCCATTATCCCATATAGTCTCCCGTGAGTGACTGTCCTGTCCCCGCCGCCATCTTGTTTTGCTCAGCGGCCATTTTAGTTTCAGTCGCAAAACTGCTGTGTTTAATATCCCGCTGCCATTGATCGATTCCTAGTCACCCATTGACCTATATAGTCTCCCATGAGTGACCGTCCTGTCCCCGCCACCATCTTGTTTTGCTCAGCGGCCGTCTTAGTTTCAGTTGCAATATTGCTGTGTTTATTGTCCTGTTTGTCTCCTTCATACGGTAGATGCATATTTGCATATTGAGGGGCATACTGTATGTACTGTATGAAAGCTTGATGTGAGATTAAATTGGGAACTATATATCACTAATTAGCTCAAAACTATCATTTATTAAACACAGCCTGCAAAATGAAATTTACTAGCTGGTTATACTGTATATACCAGTGTACACATGTTCCAGCTGATGTACAGTAAGAATGTAATACCCCCCTGTGTTCTAAAAGATTGTACAGTACTGTGTTATACAGTATATATTTTTTAAGATACTGAACATTAAATTATGTACTGTATACTGTACTCAGTCTGTATACTCAGCAACAGTACTGTACCATATTTCTCTTGTTCTCTCCACAGATTTTGTCGTCAAACATGGCAAAAATCAGCAAAGCCATCAGCAAGATAATTGCAAGCATGAAAAAAGAACACAAAACAACATGACAGATCCAGGCCTGGCTGAAAGAGTGTGGTGTTCTTGTTAGTTTACAGACTGTGCGCTATCATGCATTTGAGAGAACGTGGACCAGATATAGATTTCCTTCTAAATGCACATGGTAGGTACTTTACAGCAACCTTTTTTTATTATACTGTATGTTGCTAGATTGCTACTGTATTTTGTTCCAATTTCAACACTAACTGTCCAATAATTGCTACAGTATATGCTCTGTATGTGTTCTACCGTAGGAGCATCAAAAAGATTGAGCACAAATTGACTTGTGAGGATGATGAGCGTACAGCTTTACAAATCCAAGGTATTCTAAAAGCAGAATGTGACCTGGACATCTCCTGTTCCAGCATCAAATGGATGCGTAAGGAACTGGGATGGACTTTTGGCCCTACAAGGTACTGTACATAAAATATATATATATATATTAATAATGCACTGATTTTACATGACAGTAAACTAAAATATAAAGTAAAGTAAAGAGAGTTGAACAAGCACGACAGTGGATAGAGAGTGGAGAGAATTTTAATGATGTAATTTTCACAGATGAAACTTCGGTTACTCTCGAGAGGTTCTCAAGACTGTCCTTCCGACACGTGTACATCTCTCACTTAAACTACGTCCGAAGCATCCGTTAAAGGTCCATGTATGGGGAGGTATATCTCATTGGGGTGCAGGACCGATCTATATTTTTGAAGGTGCAGTACAGTAATGTTTGTTGCAAAAATTATTTACAGTCCTGTACAGTGTACGCTTGTTACTGACAATAATTTCTCATCTCTTTAGGCATCATGGATAAGACCTTCTTCCAAGAAAAAATAGTAGATTGCTGTATGGTGCCATTTGTGAGAAAATGCTTTCCATCAGGACATCGATTATTCCAGGATAATGATCCAAAACATTCGGCTTCAGCGAAATTCATGGAAGAGAGAGGGATAAATTGGTAACGCACACCACCAGAGTGAGTATTGTCCTATAGTACTGTATTAACTGTTTATTGTACAAAAAAGTATGTACAGTACCGAGCAGTAATTATTCTAGAACACTTTTTACTAAAGTACAGTACTGTGACTGAGTATTTGATTTTTTTTACTTTCCTGTAGGTCACCGGACATGAATCCCATTGAATTGGTCTGGGCCCAGTTGAAGAGGTTCATCAGGTCTGATGTGAAACCAACAACTAAACAGGAACTTTTGGATGGGATAATGAAGTTTTGGAGAACAGTATTGACACGAGCCCAGTGTAACAATTATATTGATCATCTCCATAGAGTCTTACCAGTTGTCATCGAAAGAAACGGTCAAGCAACTGCTATGTAGCTTATACTGTACTGTATATAATTAGTAATGTGGAGCAGGGGTTTAACTTCCTCTTTTCAGTTTGTGATCCGGACTGCTAAGTACTGTACACTGTGTCCATACTGTATGTACAGTATTGTGGTTGTGCTTTCTGTCCCTACATTATACAGTATACAGTATTCTCCTAATTTATTTTATAAGCTCTTTATTTACAATACCTTTCCCTTACTGTACCTTATGTACTGTACTTCATACTTTTCCTCTTTTCCTTTCATTCTTTAATTTCATTAATTTTTCTCTTCCCCTCCCCTGTCCTTGCATTTCTGCTGTCGCACACCTCTGTTCATACAGTATTTAACCCTATTCCCCAGCCATGCCCCGTCACCACCACACTGCTCCCCCTCCCGGCCACCTGGTCAAAGCCGCGAGACCTCTAACGGTCATTGCAACCACAATTAGTGGGGATTAATCAGCAGTTTTGCACCCCCTCCTTTCCTCATGGCCCAGTACAAATCTCACAGCATTATGTCACTGCCCCTACACTGTTTAACCCTTATGCACAGCAGGTTCAATACTGTACAGTACAGTATGTGCCTAGTCAGTGTGCAAGCCCGCAGCTAATGGTTCAACCACCCCTTCCACTGGCTCCTACAGTACACCTAATTTTACTGTACATTGCCCCCTGTTCCAAGGCACACATTGGCATCGTCACAGATTGTGCTGCAGCTGCCAGTTTCTGCTACTGCGCTTGATGTTGCTGTTTGTAATGCAGATGTTAAAAGTTTTCAGGTTCCATTGGTTCATATACAGTACAGTAGTAGTGGCTACTTCAACATCCACATCCATAGTTGCAGACATACAGTACTGTACAGTAGTGGGTGCACCGTGCATTGAGAGACAGGCTTCTACTGTACATCTACTGTATGGTTGGAGTGGCGGTCCCTTCGACATCAGGATCAGGTGAGAAAAGCATTTTTGCTAATGTTAGTGCTCTGTTATCGCATTCAGATGAATCTTCTGATACTTCTAGCTCCCTGCCAGTTTATTATTTGGGAAACCCAGGGCCACCTGCTGCTACAGTAGGGGGGGGTTGGGGGGTTGGAGTTATTTTCACTTTTGACCTCAAAATTACAGCTGGTGTTCACCTCCATATGGGCTGTGGGCCTTGGGGCACTGCTTACAGTATTTCACCACCAGGCTTGATTATAATACAAATTCGTTATTAATAAATTTGTTAGGCTGGTTAGTTAGGGCATACAGTATATTAATGTGGAGAAGTGGATTAGTGTGACACTGTTAGAGCAGGAAAGGGCCCTGCACAGCGGATTCTCTCTCCTACAGTACAGGGTGTGTGGGATCGAGCAGGATGAAGAACAAGAGCATCTCCGGTGAGAACCTGTGTGTCTGTCTTTTACTGTCTGTTCATCTCTGCCTATCCTCCTTTCTTCAGGGCGTACAATGGACCTTGCACTCCGATGCAAGGTAGAGTCTGCACCTGGTATTGGTGAAACTCTGGATCTGAGGCCAAAAGTGCCAGTGATGATTTTAACTTAAAAGCCTAATCTTTTTGAGTAGTCCTCGGTCCAGTAGGGCGTATCGGTCGGCATTGAGGAAGGACAGTTCTCACGTCATCTCCTTCCTCCTAGGTACTGTACAGTAGTCATGTCCGTGTCCAGCTTGGAATTCCAGGACAGAAGAAAGAGGCAGGGGACAGTAGAGGCCTACATGGGTGGAAAGCTAAAGAAGTCCGCCCCCCTATGTAAAGCATTTTACTGTAGGTTAAATAAAAATTGTCATTAATTTATAAAATTGGTGTTTGTACTGTATGTAATTCAGTCTTTAAGTGCGCCTGAGACCCAACACGTGCATCTGTCATTAAAAAGGTACAAAAAGTCAATAACACACAGATGCAGGGGTGTATCATCCTATTGGCCAGGATTTCACTCACCAGGGGCGCGCCGGCCGATGGGGGTTGCCGCCCACAGTCATATACTTTACAGTATCCCTGTTGCCCATCCCAGTGATTTCACAGCTGCTCGGCACTTACAGTAGTATACAGTACAGTAGACATACAGTACTGTACACACTGAGGGCCGTTTAAATTTAGGGGTCTACTTACTTTTTTTAGTCGGTCGGCTAAAAAAAGGTTTGCCGATTACGTCATTTCGCCAGGCGTAAAATTATCGCTGTATTCAATTTGAAAGCTTTTCCACCTACCGTAGGCGGGAAGTCAATGGAATGTACAGTAAGACAGTATGTTAAAAAGTTTTGCCTACTGTATGAATAGAAGGCGGAAAAAATTGGTCAATTGGGGTGCAACATTGCGGGAAGCCTTCAACGTGCAGCCTTAAGACAGTCCCCTAAAGGTACTGTAAACTGCGTAACTTTTTAAAAAAAAAACAGAACACACCAAAAATTCACTTTCATTTTGGGGGGCGGAAGAAAAAAAATTGGGGGGAAAAAGTTAAACATGTAGGGGTAAATTTACTAAGATGGGAGTTCTATTTAAGAAGTTACTGTACTGTATGTTGCCCATAGCAACCAATCAGATTCTACTTCTCATTTATCTACAGTGGCACCTTCTAGAAGATAATACCTGGAATCTGATTGGCTGCTATGGGCAACATCACTTAATAGAACTCCCATCTTAGTAAATTTACCCCCTAATATATAAAATGTACTGAGTTTAGTAAGGGTTGGATAACAATACTGAACAAAAGTAGCGAAGACTTAAAAAAAAAAAAATAGGGTATACCGTAGATCTGGGTATACTGTAGGCTACATGGGTATAACGTAGATCTGGGCATGCGTCTGAGATACGATGACGTACAGTATTGTAGGACACACTCAAGCCAGGTGCAACCTTGGTATTGCAGGCTGCTGTAGTGTAATGGTAAATAATCAAACCAATACATTACGCTGCCTGTACAACCCTTTTGCGGGTTCAAAACTTGAAAGGTTACACTTTTTATTTTTTATTATTATTACACAGTCAAGGTTACACTTTTTTGTCATAAAGTACTGTGGCATAGAAATACCACAATTTCTGGATAATGTATTAGTGAAGATTTAAAACAAAAATGGCACAAGAAAATGGTAGATGCAGTAGGGCTAGGCATTAGCCCCCTAGACTACTGCATCTACTGTACTGTAGTTCCTAGAGTCATGGAAATACTACAATGTCTACCGTAAGTCCGGGACAAGGTCGACAGTATTGTACTTACTATAATACAGACAACTGGGCATGCGCAGTGCTATGAGACTCAATACGCCACAGTGTAGCGCGCAACTAGCAATGCAGTATACTGTATGGCGTACCGTATGGAGCAACAAACTACAGTACTGTAGCTGGGCACATCTACAGTACATACAGTATAATATATTGAGTTTTGTAAGGGTTGGATAACAATACTCAACTACAGTACTATAGTGAACATTAAAAAATAAATAAATTATCAAGGTCTCGAACAAAAGGAGAGAAGTGTAAGCAAGACGGATCACCTAGCCCCTTGCTCACAAGTCTCTCCTAGTAAGCATTGCATCTGTCCTCTACAGTACTTTATGTGACATCTACAGTACCATACGATGAAGTACTCAGGCATCTGTAGCGTAGAGGTAAAAAATCGAACTTCTACATTGCAGACGTCTGTACAACCCGCTTCCGTGTACGAAACCTGGAAGGTTAAACTTTTTTTTACAATTTTTTTATTATTATTAGACAGTCAAGGTTACACTTTTTATTTTTAATATTATTATTACACAGTCAGTGTGTAATATGGAGATCCCAATTTCACTGTGTGTGAATCATGACCCGCTACTGTATGATCTTCCTACTGTACACCATGGCATACTGTAGCGCTACAAGGGTATGGCTATGGCGCAGCACCACTGGCAATGCATTGCAACCCCGCCACTGGGCATGCACCAGAGATCCTATTTGTACCATAACCCCTCAGAACTGGCTATAAGTCACCACAGCGCCAACTGTGCTGACATTGACGCAATTTTGCGGTTTAAATGCACAGTCAGTTTATAGTGCAGGGACTTCTCTCTCAAACAGAGTCAACTATCAGTTACTGAACACTTTCAATCACTAAAGTTTCCAAGTCTGGGACAGCATTGCCATTGATGCAAGTTTGCGCTCAAGAGCACAGTCAGTTTGTAATACAGAGACTTCCCTCCAAACAAATTCCACTACTGTAGTACTTTATGAAGTCATGAATTTACTATTGTGTATACTGTAAGTCTCGGACAGTGCAGAATGGCACAAGTGTGAAAATTCAGCAGTACTGTAGCAATACAGACAACTGGGCATGCGCCATGGCATAGCGCTACTTGGTTTATGGCTTGGCTCCACTGGACATGCGGCACACATTCCATTATCATTGCAACCCGTCCACATGGGCATGCGCTGACATTGACACAATTTTGCGGTTTAAACGCACAGTCAGTTTGTTATACAGAGACCAGTCTCTTTAACAGAGCCCATTACCACTTGATGGTCATAACAATCACTATAATGTCCAAGTCTGGGTCAGCACCGGCATTGACGCAAGTTTGCTTTCTAAGGTACAGTACTGTATGTACAATAATAAAAATCCTATTTTCGCTGTTTGGCTCCCGAAGCACTAGGCATGTGCTCCACATGTACTATATTGAATACTGAATATTTTAAGTGAAGATTTTAAAAATAATTAAAAAAAACATATTTTCAAGGTCTCGAACCCACGGAACAAGAAGAGGGGAGAAGCAGTGAGACTAGGCATTAGACCGCTAGGCCACACGCTTCACCCATTACTAGAGTTCTGTAGTTTGTAAAGTAATGAAACCTCTACAATTGCTAAGTCTGGGACAGTGCCGACAGTATTTACAGTTGCGCAAACACAGCACCGCACAGTCAGTGGGTAATACAGAGCTTAATGATTTCAAACTGTATTAGACATTCTTCTACCGCTTTATTATACCGTACATTCCTGATTCCATGTGGAAAACGCTGTAATACAGAACATACCGTACGGTACATTGGAAATCACATGCATGCTGACCCTACAACAGTTTTACACACACACATACTGTATGTATATATATATATATATATATATATATATATACATATACACCACACTCACACAGTGTGCCAAGTGATGAGGTGGGGTGCGCTCCAAAAACTTACTGCACAGGGTGCTGCTAGACCTGTTCCCTTGCAGTTGGGTATGGGATCCCAGCAGTCGGGATGCCGCCAGTCAGAATCCCAACAGCGATATCCCGACAGTCAAAATACCGTCACTACAAGGTATGCTGCCTAGCTCTAACCCTTTCCCCTAACCCTCTCTCCCCATGCCTAAACTTAACCTCCCCCATAGTGCCTAAAACTAACCCACCCTTCCCGCACTCTAAATCCACACTTCCCACACCCTAAACCTAACCCTCCCCCCTTGGTGCCTAACCCTTCCCCTAGTGCCTAACCTCTAAACCTAGAGGTGCCTACACACTTGGCGATGTGCTCACGATCAGACATTGTGTCTAATTTCCCCCTGAACTCTCCCCAGCAGCTCCCCGGCAGTCGTGGGCACGATCAGGTGTTTAAAAACTGTCCAAATGGACACACGATCTATCCTAACTATCCAGTGCATTGTGTCTGTGATCGGCAAATATGGCCTACAGCACGGCAGATCTGAAGATGCGATGGACAACCTGTGGGGATGCACATCGGCATCGTGATCGTGAGTGGACACTCATGATTTGGGCATATTTTACACGATTCGTCGTCACGATGAGTCAGAATTGGGAAAATCGTGTAAAATATCGCCAAGTGTGTAGGCACCTTTACCCTTCCCTAACCCCCAACATTACCGGCTTTACCTTCGGGATGTCGGCAGTCGGGATAACGGAGCAGTGTGGCGTAACGTGAATAAGGGACACTACTGTGCGGTGTAATGTGACGAAGGGAAAATACTGTGCGATGTAATGTGACTAAGGGGCACTACTTGTGGTGTAAGGTGACTAAGGGACACTACTGTGTGGTGTAATGTGACAAAGGGAAAATACTGTGCAATGTAATGTGACTAAGGTGCACTACTGTGCTGTGTAATGTGATGAAGGGGCAGTACTGTGCAATGTAATGTAACTAAGGGGCACTACAGTGTGGCATAAATTTAATTGGGGGTACTATTGTATGATCATGCCCCTTCCCAGCGAGACGACACATGGCGCGCACTCTATTTTCTGCACCTATGGATGTTGGCACCAATGCTTTTCATGTACACAGGGAACCAAAAATGTGTAGTAATAGCTCTACAGTGATCTCTATTTAATCCTCTACAATTGCTAAGCTAGGGCTTCACCAATTGTTAAAATGCCTTCCCTTTTCTTTGTGTGTGACCTACACCAATGAAGTGCCAGCTTTACCTAACAGAACCAACCAATGACCAAATATCTGACTATGGCACATGTTTGAATCCCCTGCAGAATGTTATCTGTTGTATGTATTTTAAGACAGATAATGATATATACTTGTAGGTTGTTCTGATATTAATTATATGTGTAAAAGCATAGACTAAGAAGTAGGAGGAGTCAGGAATATTAGGGGGAGGAGTCTATGCCAGGAGTCAGGTGCTGACGCAAGGTGGGCCTGTGTGTTCTGTAACTGCCAGGGCCTATTTTTAGTACCAGTCCGGCCCTGGCAAGTGGTGTGTTCTACTAGTGTTGTTTCATGCCCTAGACTGCCTAGGGCCAAACACAACAGAAGCAGGGGCCAAACACAATCAGGCTTATTCTGTAACCTTGCATGTAACACTTTCTCCGAGCCTAGAAGTGTCACCTTGTTGGACTTGTAGATTAAGTTCTTTATTCTTTATTTGTTTTACCAGGAACAAAGGGTCTATGTTATATGTAATGTTTTTCTTTCTATCTGACAAAGATCTCAGTTGTCAGCTCAAGGGGCAAATTAACAACTTCTCCTGCAACAGTTTCTTTTGCATATGCCGCTGCCAGGAAAAAATTTACCTTTTCCCAATGGTGATGAGGATGAGTTAACTCAGCACACCAGAGTGGACACTAGTATGACATCTGGTCAGGCTTAAAAGAATTAACCAAACTTATTGACACCTCTACCATGACTGATACAGTAAGCATCAGTAGAATGATGTACAAATTAGCATGTCACACAGTCTCTTTGAATACTGGGATGAAAAAAGACACTATGGAGCAACTTACTTAAGCTTCCCACCATCCAGTGTATATTTGGAAAGATTGATTATCACAGCCAGGAACTTTGTGACTGATCGGCGAAGGAGGCTATTTCCTAAAAATGTGGAACATTAACTACAAATTATATGAGGAACACCCTTGCCGAAAATTACAACAAAATACAGAGACTTCTGTAATGGTGGATTCCAGTTGGGATGAGCTAATATTGTGTGAGGATGAAGATGATTATGACATCTTCCAACTGTAGACATGATTAACAACACTGTTAGCCGCTTAAACCTATTGGTAGCTTGTTTTGTGGGGACCCTAACAAACCAAGCACATCAGCCATAAAAGTGCCAGTTCCTGTTGCTGAAGTGCTAGGTTTGTTAAAATGTATTTTTTAATATACAACATAGGGGTGGGTGGGAGATGGCCCGAGGATATTTCCTTTGTGCACCACTTTTCATTATGGGCTTTGCCAAGATTGTGTGTGTTTGACAGGCAGTGTATATTATTGTACTTTGCTGGGTCATTCATTTTGTTTTGTATCTTGCAATCCCATCCATCACCAACTTCTCATCCAGGCATATAGGCCCTGTTTCCTGCAGCTTCTCAGCAGTATCTGAGAAGTAGTATCATCAAATCATATAATCATATAATTATTAATTATCAACTTAGACTTAGACTATGCTGGGGCCTGTGTTTTACAATTTGTATTGTTTCCACTTAAAAAAGTGGATGTTATCTCTGAAATAGTCCTCCACCATTCTGTGAATGGAGACCATAACACACAGAGTCACGGTAGAAGACATGTCAGTAGTAGGCAGTTCTCTCAGGCCCGACCAGATGTAATTTTTTGGTGAACGATCTGCATGACCAGCAGGCATTCTGTAAGGAAAATTTAGTTTTTTCCTGGCAGCTGCAGAAACTGAAGGAGGAGATGATGGCATTTCACGTGCGGCTGCAGCTGACATTTTTTACCAACAGCTCTATGCATAGTTTTAGATTTCGGTCTGTTGGAAAAAAAATTCACAAGGTAGGACGTAAACCTAGGATCCAGAATGGTCACCAAAATATATTTTTCAGATTTCAATAGACTGACGACTCTTGGATCCTGGTGAAGTGAATGAAGGGCTTGATCCACCAGTCCGACATACCTTGCGAAATCGCTTTGTTTCAGTTCCTCCTTCAGTTTCTCCAGCTGTTTTTGCAAATGTCTGATGAGGGGAATGACCTGACTCAAGCTGGCAGTGTCTGAACTAACTTCACGTGTGGCAAGTTCAAAGGGTTTGAGAACCTTGCACAACACGGAAATTATTCTCCACTGCGCTTGAGTAAGGTGCATTCCCCCTCCATGGCCTAAGTCATAGGCCATTGTACAGCCCTGGAATGCCTTTTGCTGTTCCTCCATCTGCTGATGCATATAGAGGGTAGAGTTCTACCGCGTTACTACCTCTTGCTTCAGCTGATGGCAGGGCAAATTTAACAGTACCTGCTGGTCATGCAATCTTCGACAAGCATTTGCCGAATGTCTAAAATGTCCGGATATTTTGTGGGCTACCGAGAGCATCTCCTGCACGCCCCTGTCATTTTTGACAAAATTTTGCACCATCAAATTAATTGTGTGAGCAAAACATGGGATGTGTTGGAATTCACCCACATGTAATGCTCTCACAATATTGGTGGCATTGTCCAAAATCACAAATCCCGAGGAAAGTCCAAGTGGGGTGAGCCATTTAGCAATAATTTCCCTGAGTTTTTCTAAGAGGTTCTCAGCGGTATGCATCTTATTAAAACCAGTTATACAAAGAGTAGCCTGTCTCTGTATCAGCTGTCTTTTGGTAGATGTTGCTGCTGCTGTTGCTGTTGTAGGCAATACACCTACCCAGTGGGCTGTCACAGTCATGTAATCCTTAGTTTGCCCTGTCCCACTTGTCCACATATCAGTGGTCAAGTTGACAGTGGGTACAACTTCATTTCTGAGGACATTAATAAGGTTTTTCTTAAAGTCCTTGTAGAGACTTGGAATTGCTGTTCTAGCGAAGTGGAATCTAGAAGGCATCTGGTAGCGAGGACACAGGACCTCAATTAACTATTGAAAATCCACTGCAGTAATGGCGGATACTGGACGCACATCTAATACCAGCATAGCTGTAATGGCGTCAGTAATTCGCTATGCAACTGGGTGATTGCTGTCATACTTGTTTGCCCTTGCGATTGTTTGACAGGAGTCAGGCAGCACTAGGTTGCGTTGCTGTATCCTGTGCAGCTAAGCCTAACACGCACACACATACAGAAAAATATTAGACAAAAAAAGACAAAATTTGTTTTATTTTTTTTTCGGGTCCAGAACTTGGGCCCAGAGCACAGATTGATGATGAGACTGGAGTCGGGCAGCACTAGGTTGCAACTTGCTTTGCTGGCTGTATCTCGTTCTTGTGCGGCTAAGCCTAACACTCACACACACACAGTAAAATATTAGACAAAAAAGAGACACTATTTGTTTTATTATAACAGCTATTATGAACTGCTATTACGAGCTGTTACATTTCAGAGACTTCTGTTGGATAGTGAGACCACAACTATAGTGGCTAAATTGATTATGAAAGCTACCCACCACAAGCTGATTCACATGTGTTATTTTATGTATATGCTGTATTTGCTTTTTTTTTTATATTGTGATTAGATTGATTGATGTATGTATAACCCCACTCCCGGGAGTTTTATAAAGTGTTGACTACTGATTATTTAGTATGCTCATCTTAATAAATAAATATTTGATACATTAACCCCTTGCTGTGAGTGATAAGCGCCACCTATTCTTTTTGTCATTTGCAAAATGCAGCCTAGTGCCAGTGGTGGTTCCAGGGGGGAAGCGATGAGGACAAATGCCCCCACCTCCGTAACACTTCTCTCTTGCCCACTACTGCTGTCTGCTATATAGCAGTGTAGCAGCACATCAGGCAGGGAGAGAGCAGAGATTGCTGCATGTGCTGGGCTGGATAGGGAAGGAGTGCATGAGATTAGATGCCACAGTGAGAGACATTTTCAGCACCCAGAGCCCAATATTTGGAGGATACCCACCTTCTGGGTACCCCAGAAGAACGACACCAGCTGTAATAATCTTGTTGGAGGACGGGAGTGGGCAAGTGGCATATTTAGGTGCCCCCATTAAGATGAGTCCTCATGTTGGTAGAGCCCTCTGAGAAGTTCCCCCATAGTGAGGGACATCACTGCATAGGGAGGGTGGCTATGTGATGTCCTGGAAGCCCATGTGATGTGTAAGAGAATCTAAACTGTGATGCTGTATGCCACTGTAACAAAGTATTGTGCTGTGCTGGAGAGAGCCAGAGTGCCCTATTATTGTGTGATATGATTATTGTGCAGGAGGAGTTGGCAAAGTATAAGATGACTGACAATGTAACCATAATGCTTTGTGTTGGAGGAGAAGCATTATATTTACTAAAATTTGCACCTTCTCTTACATAGATATATGCTTGTTTCCCCCAATTTACCTGTATGCAATGCACTGGCACACACTCAACCACACTGAATCCTGTGTTAAACACCCCAGTATTTGAGGGCTCACTGGTACTCATGCCACACTGACAGCTAGCCAGAATCGTTTGAGAGGAAGGTTTGTGTATCATACACCATGACATCCTGACATTACACCCAGTACCACGGGGTTCACAATTGCTCCACAGAACATAATTTGCAAAAGTAAAACAATAATTGTAGAGTCTGGACTTCTTCAGAAATCCTTTTTGAAATCCTGGAATGACTCATATAAAGCCCTGGAAAGGTTTTTGAAGGTTTCCGAGGAGATTAAATACTATATCCATAACTTATATGGAGATTTCACAGTCAGTGGAGCCCATCAATGGTATTAAATAGATTCATCCTCCAACTCTACCCTAATAGCCCTGACCCTATATGACATTTTAGATTTTATTTTTTTAGGTACTAAGCACTGAAAAGTGATAACCTGGAGAGTGATAAACCACCAGCCAATCAGCATGTAACATGACAGTTGGGAGCTGACTGGCTGGTGGTTTATCCACTTTATCACTTTTCAGAGCTTAGTACATCTCCCTCAAAACCTTATACTTCTTTTTTGTCACACAAGTGTCTTTGCTATGTAGCCACTGTTTAGGCTATGTTTTATTAGCTTAGCCCGAAAATATTTAATTTTATAAAAAGACTCCCATGGGTAAAAACTATTACAAGGTTCTTGTATTGAGGAGGACTACTGCATTGGCACTGGTTGGGTCACTGTCACATTGAGACAGAGGGATCTAATAAGATGTTAGTGATTTGGGTATGGGCTCTCTTGAATGTGTACAGGGGCCCTTGAGTCTTTACCTTTGTCACTTATCTGAATTTCAGTGTTACATTGCTACAGGGGTTGATGTATTAAGCAGTGAAAAGAATGGAGAAGGGGACCAGTGGAGAAGTTGTCCATAGCAACCAATCAGCATCTACCTATCATTTTATAGAATGTACTTGAGAAATGCTTCCTCAAAGCTGATTGGTTGCTATGTGCAATTGCTCCACTGGTTAATTTCCTCCAATCGTTTCACTGCTTGATACATCAACCACAGTTCTTTATGTTCTATATATCATTAACTGGAAAGATATGATAATCCCGTCTTACAATATATAATACACTTACCGTTTTGCAGTCCAATAGACTGGACACACTGCAGTTTTAACTAAGGGCCTCATTCAGCAACGATCACAACTGCGATTACACACACAATTGGTGTATGTATCTCAGTGTGCTTATGCAAACCAGCCACTGCGGTCAGGACTACAATCGCAGTGACTACGCAGACCCATAGCAGAGTGGTTGACAGGAAGTGCTGTTTAAGGGAGGTGCCGGGGGGTGGTCGGCGAAATCCAGGCATGCCAGTGCGTTTGAACGCCGTTACAGGGGCGTGCATAAATTATCCACTGCGATGCCATACGTAGCTTGGCCTTTCACTATGTGTAAGTAAGATCTGACTTTGTGCAAGTGTTTGTGAGGCTCAGATTGTACTCGATGTTACCAATGGCATTACGTATGTGTGTAAGGTAAGGTGGGCGTCCTTATGTTGTGCTGCGATGGCATAGCGATCACAATGGATTAGCATATCATCGCAGTGAGACTGCGTGCCTAATCGCAGCAGCCATGACCACAGTTGCCATCCTTACTGAATCAGGCCCTAAATGTTCTAATGTTAGTCTTGTAGTGTTTTACAGCTATCAAGTAAAATAAAACCACTTTTTGCTGTCTCTTAAGCACACAAACATAGGGGTAAATTTACTACAGTGAGAGTTTTTAGAATTTAATTTTAGAAGAGATGTTGCCCATAGCAATCAATCAGATTCTAACTACTATCTTCTAGAAGGTGCTAGTTAAATGTTAAGTAGAATCTGATAGGTTGCTATGGGCAACATCTCTTCTAAAGCTCACTTCTAAAAACTCTCACTTTAGTAAATTCACCCCAAAGTCTTTTAGCACGATCGGCCGGTGCTAATACTAATACTACAATTGTTTCAGCAGGTGGATAATGTAACATTGCAGTCATCATAACTATTAATCTTTTGCTTTTAGCAACAGTAATGTCTACTCTGATGCTCATGTCAGAACACGCTAAAAATACAAATGAAAATCTTTATTTTATAAAGTCTAACAACCTCTTGTATCGCTAAATAGGGCTTTTTATTCACCGAGTGTTGCTCATATAAGGATCCCCGCAATGCAGGCAAACCGCCTAAGAGGGACTTGCCTGAGGCAAACTTCAGCGTCCCAGCTGTAATGTGAAATATGCTTACATTGTAATAAGCACAGTGGGGTAGGAAAACTCATTTAGTTTTGCTGTCGCTGTTTAAGTCTGCAACAAAGTTTTCTTTGAAATTAGGCAGGAGCGTAGGGAACAAACAATGCAAATGCAAAAGGAAATAATGACCTATTTTAAGAAAATATCTATTTTATACAGTAGATCTCGGCTTCCTGGTTTTTATTCTGATAATCCTATTATTATGAAATGTTGGAGAAGCGAACATTAAAACAAACTGGTGTGATGAAATGAGGGGTAAAGTTCTACCACTGTTGATACCCCTCAGTTCTCACCATAGTATGGGCTTTGATGATCTTGTTATCCCCAGATTTCCTAGTTATGTGTAGCGCAATGTATAATGTAAGTTTTAGCCATGCTTCAGGTTGCATTGACAGGGTATCTGTAAAAGATATGTAATGATTAGGCTATCAATGTTGGAAAACAATTGTGTCATTTTGTTGTCTTTTGACTCTGTGGAGTCACTGCTGCCAAGGGGTCTGAAACAAGAATTTGTTCCTACAGGTGTAACCCTTACTTATTTGAGGTTATAATAACTACTCTTATGTAAATAAATGTTGGCTGTAACTAAAAGTATGTAATGCTATGTATGTTGGCTGTAACTAAAAGTATGTTATGCTATGTGTACATACACATAATTGACCACCTTTTATTTCTTCGTTCCAGATCTCTCCGTTCTCCGATGGTTATGAATCTTTCGATTCCTATTGAGGTAATTATTACACACCACTTGGTAATAGCTTTCCACTTTATATCATGCATAAAGTAAATTAAATCATTTCATGACATTCTTACATTACAAACATAACGTAACTTGGTTTCCATATGCAAATGGAATAGTAAATGGCAATATATACATATACTTAACCCAAATTATTAATTATTAAGCTAAACTCTTTATATTCGCCTTCAAGTCTGCGATATTATCTGGTAATAAGTCGCTACTTGTCCAGAACCTTGTAGCACAAATCCCCTCGTTGCACTTAGCTGGGTAAATAAAGAAGTTCATATATGCACCCCTGTTCAATGCAGTGTCCTTTAAGTGCTGGGGTGAATAAACACAGTTTACCAACACCGACAAATATAATAACAATTACATGTGAGTCTATGGAGTGAAGCCAGTGCCATATATGTACAGCTATAATATGCTGCTATCCAATGTTTGTAGTATTAGGATATGTAGTCCAGTATCCCTGAGCTAAGCTGATGCTGAGCTGTATAGTCTATAGTTTAAGCTATATGTATCCTTTTCCTTCTTTGTATAACTCTCCCAATTAGAGATTACAAAGTCTTAATGAAAACTTCCTGAATTCCAATTATCCTCCTCACTAACGCTCCTTCGCTTGCCTTTATTGCTTGATGTAGCTGACTGTAAAAGTTAGTTACACAAAGTATGGAGAGAGAAGTAGGGCTAAATAGCTTATAGCCCTACTTCTCTCTCCATACTTTGTGTACGTATTTATGGGGCTTTGGGTGCACCACCAACATATGCTAAATATGGATAATTTTTCATGATTATGAGATGGTTGGTTTATTATTATATAGATTACTCTTTAGCTCTGTGCAGAATCATTCCCTTTTCTTTTGTTAAAGTTAGTTATCAGCTTATATATTTCCCTTCAGGGCTGTCTCTGCTCCTCTGTCCTTTCTATAATAAGAGCTGAAACCTGCTATCTTTAATCTGAGTGACAGTATCACTATTATTTATCCTATATTCCTGAGTGCAGGGAATACTGCTGTCAGTTAATCTTTACTTGCAGTGCAGTATCTTACTCACTCGCTCCCTAACGGCTCCTCCGCACCTCCATCACAATGGACAGGGACTCTGCTGCCTGGCCTCTGCTGCCTGTTGCTGGACTTAGTCACTGCACCAGGGGGCCAGATGACTGCCACGCCCCCTGGTTTATCCTGCAGCTACTGTGGCCAATCTCCGCTATAGCCCTCGTTGGTGTAGACAGCCTAGCCTCTGCTCCACCTCTACCGTCGTCAGGGCAGACACCGCCCTTCCTCTGACTTACTCCTGCTGCCCGGCTACCCGCTTCCACTGGAGCACAGTGAGCACAGCCGCCCGGAGCGTAGCGAGTACTGGTGCTCTTCTCCCGGCAAGGTAAGCCCTACTGGCTCCAGTGACAGGGGCTCCTAAACGCCGCTACTAGCAAACGCCCTACGTCCAAGCAGCGCCGGAGGCACCCTGACCTGAGCGCTTGAGGGGGATCAGCCAACTGACTTAACTGCCACCCCAGCTCCTATATCTCCCCACTCTACAGCCATGTGACCAGTCCCTAACTGCCAGCAGCACAAACCCTTCTCTCCTGTCCCTGCATTACTAATAGACTACCCAGCTGCTCATGCCATTTCTAGCACTTTCCTAGGTAGTCTCATGCCACTGCTACTGGCTTCCACTCATAAACCCACATGTTTACAGTGAATAATACACATACAATTCATGCCCTATCTACCTTACTAGTATAATACACATAAATCCTATACCTCCTGTATCTAACTAAATTGACCTCATATATACATTGCTCAAGTTACTGTATGTGGGTACCTATGTATTATAACAAGAATAAAGTGTGTGGTATTCTGACTTAAACTTAGCCATAAATCAATATGGCTACACAGGTGTAGCCACCTACATCGTTGCCGCGATGCATGCGCACGGGCGTACGCATCGCGTCATAGCGCAGCTCTCGCCGGGCTGTGACTTAGCGCACCTGGCGTTCACCCCATTGAAGTCTATGGTGTGTGCGTGCATACGCATGTGCATGCCATAGACGCTGGCACACTAGTCGCACCGTCCATGCCGCAGCCGAGACACCCGGGACCTGGCACGCTGAGAGGAGCTATTTGCTGTGACTTGAGCAACAGTGTGTGAGGACATATATGTAACTGGGGCAGCATAGCTGTAGCTAGGGTAGTGTGGTATGTTGGACATTTACTAGTAGGCCAGCAGCTTATGGGACCATCTGGAAGTTGTCTAATTAATATGACTTTTCAAATATCCAATAAATTAATACAATATTAAATTATATGTAAATACTATTTCTTTATCATCCAGCCATAGAAGAGAACTTGGGTGCCTGTGATCATACTGCTTTCCACCTGTTGGGGAAAAGAGCGCAGAAATGACAAACCAATGACAATAAAAAAATCAAACCACAATAAGTCGGGTGGACGGAAGGGGATCACAACTGGAAAGAGGAAGATGGATCCTCTTCCTGCTGTCCTGCCTATTTATATTGCTAACACAGGACCCCTTAAAATCTGACAGGCTGGCAAATATGATAATTCCCTAACTGGTGATCCAACCTCTGGTATTAAACCTTACCCACCCTAAACCAATGATTATATAATAAACATGGGTGCTTATATATCCTGAAACTTAATAAAGTATTTGGATAATTAATGTAAAATTTTAAATAAAACGGGAGTAAGCAACTCAAATAAAAGCATATTTTCACCAGAGAATCAGAACCGCAAGCTTTGGGGTTCCGAGTAGAACAGAGTCCCGACCCAGGTCTTCTCGCCAAGTTGGGAACTCGGATCTAAAATACAGATCTTGTGTATTTTGGATTGTATTTAAGTCCCTCCTTCCTGATTTCAGGTGCTGTGAGGTGTTCAAAACTTACTGGAAAAGACTGGAAATTAATGTTATTGATAATAATAATAATAATAATAATAATAATAATAATAATAATAATAATAATAATAATAATAGGACAAAAACAGATCCAAGTTATATGATTTTTGCTGTTTTTATAAGTTATTAAAGAAGTCCAAGGGACTGTAACTAGTGGCTTATTTTTATCACCACCACAAGTCCTGGTCTTGCGACACTTACCTCTACAAAGGTGAATGCAGCGGATGAGTCAAAGTCTGCCATTTGACAGACACCGCAGGCAGCAGCACAGCAGACACCATCCAAAAGTTTGTCCATTGCGTCATCTGCTGCAGCACTGTGTAGAGATTGCTCCTCGCTTGATTCACGGAACAACACAGGCCTGCCAGTCCATCGCCGCAAAATAGCATAGACGGCAGCACAGAGGATGCCATTTGGCGGCTGAGCATTAGTGCGTCACCAACCTCAGTCTAGCACGAAGAAAGTGCATGATCCTTTGCCACGAGATGGACGGAGCCGACAGACTGCCACACTGTCATCTGGCGACTGAGCAATAGTGTGTCATCTACCGCAAATCAGCAAGAAAAGTGTATAACCTTTTGTTACTAGATGGACGGAGTTTGCAGACTGTTACGTTGTCTCTATTATGAGGTATGAATCGCAGACCTGGCTATGAGACAGATGGAGCATGAGGTGCGTTGGTGAGTGAGGACACATTGCACACATTACACTCACTGTGGGACATTAACTCAATAAAACCTGCACTGAAATTGCTAGTGGAAAATTGTTCTAAATTCCTAAAAACACATTTCTGGACAGTGGTCATCAGTGTTCAGCAGGACACAGTCTGAGAATTATGCTTTAAATTTGTTATATCATCTACCCGGATAAGACAATTTCTTGGAAAGTCACCTTACGTTCTATTGTGGAACTTTAACAGATTTCAGGCTTGTATGCATGGAGCCATAACAATCTCTGCCCATACATTTAGCACCTATAACCACAGCTGCTACTTTAGGTGTATATGGTGATCCAGAATTATATGTCACTAGTTATCATTTATTACAGTGTTTATTGGCTCTTTTTTGATGTTTAGTGTTTTTAGACACAAAAAATGTGATATGTATATATACATTTGTTGCATTGGCCAATGATGTCTGTTTCATATTATTACATTTTTATTCAAGTATCTTTCATGATTTATTATTTAACATTCATATTTTTTATGTCTAGCACAATTTTTGTATTGCATTCTACTTTCCATGTTTAATTTTTATTTTTAATGTAGACTATAGGTGGTACACAGCAGGGCTGTAGCTAGGGTAGTGCAGCCGGTGCCACCACACAGGGCACCACAGGTCAGGGGGCACTGTTTGGGCCTGTCAAACTTCTACTTATTATCATTCTTGCTTGTAACTTCCTCTTATTTCATCCCCAGCATCTCCTGGCCTCTCCTATCTCTTCCCTGGCCCTTCCCCATGAAGCCATGGCCCTTTTTTGGATGCATTATGTCCCTATGAAAAATGAGGGGGGTGCCAATGCTCTTTCTGGCACAGGGCACCAAAACATCTAGTTACAGCTTGGGTACACAGCACTGTTGTTTACTGTTTTTTGTGTATTAAAGAAGCCCAAAATTGAAACCAAAACACTTGAGGCTGGTTTTGCCAAAACCAAAACACGCCGATGATTTAGAACCAAAACCAAAACACGGAGGTCTGCGCACATCTCTAATTTTCACACATAAAATACACATGCTGCATTTGCATTTGCATAGATACAGTACTATATGCAACTATTTTCTAAGAAGTCACCATCTTCAGCGCATACTTGTACTTCACTGTTGCAGGCACAACAGATATGCAGTTATGAATATTGCCAGGTCTGCAAGGCTCGTACTGGACACACCATCACTGAACTCACTGAACTCTGTCTATGTGAGAACGCCACTTCCAACTCCCACTTCTGCCTCTTTGGTCAGAAGAGTTGACGCATCCAAATTGTGTACGATTCTGCATAGCCCTATTTGTGTTGCTCATTTGCATGCATGCATAGTGCAAATTCAAGCAATATAGGCTACTGTATGCAAACTCTGCATCAGTCTCTGAGTAAGACCCATTCAGGGCCGTTTCAAGAGAGGAGGGGACCCATGTGCAGTCTTCGTCCAGAACCCCTCCTCTCTCTCCGGTGGCCGGCAGCTCACTGAGCGCAGCACCACAGCGGTAAACTCTGGGCACGTGCAGGTCACGAGGAACATTGCGCAGTAGCCATTTTCCCGGTGTTTTCCATACTGCGCATGCGCAAGACGCCGGCAAAATGGGCGCTATGGCCATTTTCCAGGCATTTTTTACAGCGCTGACACTGGAGCCGACGTGGGACTGAGGAGTGGTAATTATAATATGGTTGCAGGGTGTGCGGTGTCGGCCTCCAGTGTGCACAGCACACCCTGCATCCATTATAAATACGCCCCTGGCCCCCTTGCCGCCATGAATAGCATGGCATTTAACCACTGCTAATGATTGCTGCTACAGTAACTTTTACTATACTTTTTTATTGTGACGAGCTTAATTACAGTACAGTAGTGATGCTCTGATAAACTGTTTGGTTCAGTTCACAAGGCTGGCCTCGGTATCCCCCATTTAGTGCTTCTGCATAAAGAATAACAATTACTTGCTTCCTGCCCCGTTTTAACAACACCTTCACTCTAGCTACAGCAATGTTGATTTATTTAAATATGTTTTAAAACTGAAAAGTTTGTGACTGTGCCCTTCGTTTCTATTCAAGTTATATACTTGTTAAAATTATAAGACTTCTTTTGAAATAATGGACTTTGACAGGTAAGGGATTAAACTACAAGGGGATGAAAGAAGATTCTGCTTTGATCTGATCCCTAACAAGTTGAAGAGCAGACTTTTATTTTAGTTGACAGTCTTGCAGCTGAACACAAGAAAGTGAAGAGAGACTGCCAAAAGGAAGCCTGGCATTTTTCCGCACATGAATCCAAGCTGTCTGGATCCAATTAGGTAAATGCATATGATTAACCGACTGAACAAAGAAATATAATAATAAAAATTAAAGTGTATAACTGTAAATCAAGAAACCACCTCTATCTTCCTTTAAAAATAAAAAAAAAGTGTTTCAAATTAATAAGTAGGAGTATACGATTAAAATCCAAAGACGGAAATTCATATTACCTCTAATTCCCACATAACTATTCAAGATCAAAATGGCATGATCATGAAAGCAGGATTGTTATAAAGGATCAATAGGTTCCCTCTTTTTCGTATATACCTTATATATAGAATGAATGAGGTTGGCTGATCAAACACCATGCCTATTTAGAAAAATAAGTTTAATGATACAATTAGTGGCACACAGTATTCTGGACTTGTGTAGCTTTCAGGCTAATATGATCAATGCATAAGCTGTTTCGTAAGCCTACGTCTTAACCCCCACCGAGTGGAAGACAGGTTTGTTAAAACAGTACTTTCCAACATCGACCTTCATGTAACCTGAATGTGTAAAGTTCCAGGAGAAACTTTTTGTTTCCGTATGGATGCCACCAGAGCCGTAACTAGACTTTTTGGTGCCCTGTGCCAGAAAGAGCATTGGCGCCCCCCTCATTTTTCAAAGGGACATTGGGCCTGATTCAGAGCTGCTCGTAAGCGGCCGCTCGCTCGCTCCGAGCGATGTTCGCACATCTGCGCATGCGTATGGGTCATAATGCGCATGCGCCAACCAGTCATTGCGGTCGGAAATCGTGCGCTCGCAAAACAGCGAGAGCCTGCTAATTTGATTGACAGAATGAGGTGTTTGTGGGTGGTAACAGGGGAAGGTGCTTGAAAACGGGGAGTGGAGATCCAAACGCAGGCGTGCCAAACGGTCAAAACGGGCATTTAATGGGTGTGCATAATTAATAAAGCAGCGTCATCGGCCACGTCACTTGGTTGTCTTTTAGCCTGAACTGCTCGCAGTGATTGCGGGAAGTAAAACCTACCACAAGCACTGCGAGCAGTTCAGATGCCTTTCGATGTACTTGATTAATCTAATAAATAGCGGAGATGACGTATGATGCGAACGGCCAGGGGGCGTCTTTACAAAATAGTGAGCGCATGTTTCGTTCGCTCGCTCAGACATAGAAGCGTCAACAGACCGCAAAGAGCGAGCGCTCTATTTAAATAGCCGGCCCCTTTTTCTGAACGACCGTTCGCAAATAGCGTCCGGCTCTGAATCAGGCCCATAATGCACCCAAAAAAGGGAAGGGCCAGGGAATAGATAGGATAGGCCAGGAGATGCTGGGGATGAAAAAAGAGGAAGCTAGAATGATAATAAACAGAAATTTGACAGTCCCAAACAGCGCCTCCTGACCAGTGGTGCCCTGTGCAATGGCACCTGCCGCACTACCCTAGCTACGGCCCTGGATGCCACAAGTACGTACAGTGTTGTGGCTGGAGGGAGGGTTTCTTTTGCATAATAGAGCCAGGATATTGCCTATTTCAGGTCTTTGAAAGCCAGGATGGCGAGGGGAAAATTGATCATCCCAGCCGGAAAAACTCAAATTCTGACTTTCATTTACATTAATATATTTTTTTTTAAAATGCTTTGTTTACAAATACTTATTAGTTCTTTTAAGTTTTACTATAGATTTGAAATAGATTTTCTTCAAACAAACAAATAAACTACTCCTTTTTACAGTTATACAACTATCCATTTTAAATATTTTCACATTTAAATGTATATCAGAATCATTTTGGACAAAATGTAATTACACACATTCCCTGTCGCTCTTCCCACTCTGCCAACGCCTACCTCTTCTCCTAAAGGTGGGTACACATGATACGAATGTGTACCCGCTGATGTGACCCACGATCCCAGGGCCGACATATCGGGTAGTCCCTACCCCGCCCGATATGCCAGCCCCTGCCGCATAGCACTGCATGGGATCCCCAGCTGCATTGCCTGATCTTCTGCATATACAAAAGATAAGGCGATGCAGCTGACGGCCCCACGGGAGCGCGCAATGCATGATATAGTGCATACACATGGAACGATATTGCTGATTTATCGTTCCGATTCGTCGGATCGTTAGCAATACCGTTCCGTGTGTTAAGGCCTTAATTGATCACCTTCTCACACTCCTGCCTTCAGAACTTCTCTTGCGCTGCTCCTGTCCTCTAGAGCAGGGGTTCCCAACCACTGTCCTCAAGGCACACTAACAGTCCAGGTTTTAAGGATAGCCATAGTCGAGCACAGGTGACTTAATTAGTACCCTAGTTATTTTGATTTAACCATCTGTGCTTAAGCCTGGATATCACTAAAACCAGGACTGTTAGTGTGCCTTGAGGACCGAGGTTGGGAATCACTGCTCTAGAGCTTACCTTTTCAATCTCACCTCCTCTCTCCTTAGCTACTTAACTGACATGTTTTCCCCTAAAACCAGCCAGAAATTGTAATTTTGTTTATTTAATTAAGTTTAGAATGTCTTTTTAAAATTATATTTATATATTTTATGTAACAAATATATTAATCTGTGGAGTTTTTCAAACCCTGCATCCATAGGCCCCATTGTAAAATCACTTCTCATCCCCCAGTGGAAATAGCCCCCCCATAACAAAAGATCCCCAGCAGTCCCCTAATGGTAATAAATCTCAATAGCAGAGTACCCAACCCCAGTTTCAGTAGGACCCACTCTATTTCTACCCCCCATTTGTCACTTTGTATGCCTGTGTATATCTATAATATACCCCCCCCCCCAAGCAAAAAATAATTTTTGTGGGGCATAACCCATCTCCCTATCTCTCCTTCACCTCAGTGGCAATAGATACTCCCCCTCCCCCTGTGCCCTAGCCCCACCCCTTCACCTTATTGCAGAGCACAGCATAGCATGGGGCAGGGAGGATGCTGCAGCTGATTTCTGCACAGGCAAAGATCAGCACATTTGTGCTCGAAAGGGATCTACTGTACGTTCCCCTCCTCGCACTTTTGGTATGGCTCATGCGCTCCAGAGTGCCGTTCGCAATTCCCAATTTATGTCATTATGTATTATATTACTTTATGACGTTTGAGTACGGGATGCCAGTGTCAGGGTCCCGGCAGTCAGGATCCCAGTGATCAGAATCCTGACACTGGCATTCCGACAGGGTTAGGATACCGACACCTGTTGGTCGGTATCCTAACCCTCTCCCTCTTCCTACCCCTAACCCTCCCTCCCGGTGCCTATTCCTAATCTTCCTCCTAGTGCCTAAACCTAACCTCCCCGCACCCTAAACCTAACTCTCTCCCCTTAGTGCCTAACCCTAACCCTCCCTTTAGTGCCTAACACTTAGCCCCCCTAACCCCGCTACTCGCCTTCGGGATTCTGACGATTGGGATTCCAGCGCTGGGATTCTGACAGGTGTTAGGATTCCGGTGCCAGCATTCTGAGTGCCAGAAACCCCGCAGTCGGGATTATGACCGCATCCCTGTCTATATCTGTCTAAACTGTTCACCTTGTACCCATGTAGTCCAGTTGTAAGTTCTATGCCTATGTACAAGTCTGCAGAACAACTGAGGTACTTTATAAGAAAATTATTATTTTATTATCTTGAATCATGTTATTTAATTTACACTAGGGGTGTGCACCGGACACTTTTCGTGTTTTGTGTTTTGGTTTTGGATCTGGATCTTTCTTCGTGTTTTGGATCTGGATTGGTTTTGCCAAAACCACCCTTCCGTGTTTTGGGTTCTGGGTTTTGTGTTTTGGATCTGGATTTTTTCTTAAAAAATAAAAAAAACCCGCTAAAATCACATAAATGGGCCTTTTTTTGTTCCTACGCTATTAATAACCCCAATAACATTAATTTCCACTCATTTCCACTCTATTCTGAACACCTCACACCTCACAATATTGTTTTTAGGCCAAAAGGTTGTACCGAGGAAGCTGGATGACTATGCTAAGCGACACAAGGGGGCGGCACAAACACGTGGCCCATCTAGGAGTGGCACTGCAGTGGCAGACAGGAAGCCAATCAGCGTTATGGTGCCCATTTGCATGTAGCACGAACCCGGGAGATCCGTGCTACATGCATCTGTGTGATTGGCACAGAGCAATGACAGGTCCGTGAGACCCGTCTGTGCTGCTGTGGTAAAAAAAAAAAAAAAAAACCTGTGTAAAAAAAGAAAAAAATGGCGTGCACCCCCCCAAAAAAGAGCAACCAGCCCCGGGCATTAGTAACCCAGTGCTGGGTGTGCTTAAATACAGGGGACAAACGACGTAGGGGTCCCCTGTACTTAAGCACAACCAGCACCGGGCTAGTCAGAACCAGCGCTGGTTGCCAAAATACGGGGGACAAACGACGTAGGGGTCCCCTGTATTCTGCGCAACCAGCTCTGGGCTCTGATCCGGTCCTGGTTCTGGAAATATAGGGGACAAAAAATGAGTAGGGTTCCCCTGTATGTTCCAGAACCAGCACTGGACTTTTTCTAGCGGGGGGCTGATGCCACAGCCAGGGGAGCCCTTTCACCGGGCCCCCCAGCCGCAGCATCAACCCTGACCGCTAGTCAGCCCAGGCCGGGGATCCCTGGAGAGCTGGGGACCCCCCCAATAAAGGGGTCACCCTCTCCAGGGCACCCCAGGCCCAGGCTGATAGCCCGGGGCTATCCCCGCCACCCCTGGTGGCGGTGGGTGGCGGGTTGATTGTGTGGTGTGGTGTAAATAAAGAATATCAAACATTGTCTTTACAAGTAGAACTGCAAGTCCCAGCTAGCCTGCCCCGCATGCTGGTACTTGGAGAACCACAAGTACCAGCATGCAGGGCATTAAGGGCCCACTAGTACCTGTAGTTCACCTGTAAAAAAAATGTTTAAAAAAACACAGGACACACACACCGTGACAGTATAAGTTTATTAAACATACATACACACACACACATGTACACATACTCACCTATGTAACCTGTAGCATCGGTCCACTTGTCCGGTAAAGTATCCCTAGGGGACCTGTGAAAAAAAACATACTCACCATCTCCTATGCGAGGTTCTGTCCTCTTCGTTCCAAAGTAGGCATCCCCGGACTTGGCAAAAAAAAAAAAACGAAAACGCGATCCACGAACTTAGTACCGTTCTATAGAACGGTACTTCCCGAATGAGAGCTTAGCGGCGGGGTATCACCATGGAAACCCCGCTGCTAAGCGTTCATTGGCTGAGAGAGGTCATCTCCCGTCTCTCAGCCAATGAACGGCTCCCTCCATTGTAGTCAATGGTGGGAACCGCAGGGTAAACTTTAATAACCTTGCGGCTCCCAGCATTGACTACAATGGAGGGAGCCGTTCATTGGCTGAGAGAGACGGGAGATGGCCTCTCTCAGCCAATGAACGCTTAGCAGCGGGGTTTCCATGGTGATACCCCGCCGCTAAGCTCTCATTCGGGAAGTACCGTTCTATAGAACGGTACTAAGTTCGTGGATCGCGTTTTCGTTTTTTTTTTTTTGCCAAGTCCGGGGATGCCTACTTTGGAACGAAGAGGACAGAACCTCGCATAGGAGATGGTGAGTATGTTTTTTTTCACAGGTCCCCTATGGATACTTTACCGGACAAGTGGACCGATGCTACAGGGTTACATAGGTGAGTATGTGTACATGTGTGTGTGTGTGTGTGTGTGTGTGTGTATGTATGTTTAATAAACTTATACTGTCACGGTGTGTGTGTCCTGTGTTTTTTTTAAACATTTTTTTACAGGTGAACTACAGGTACTAGTGGGCCCTTAATGCCCTGCATGCTGGTACTTGTGGTTCTCCAAGTACCAGCATGCGGGGCAGGCTTGCTGGGACTTGCAGTTCTACTTGTAAAGACAATGTTTGATATTCTTTATTTACACCACACCACACAATCAACCCGCCACCCACCGCCACCAGGGGTGGCGGGGATAGCCCCGGGCTATCAGCCTGGGCCTGGGGTGCCCTGGAGAGGGTGACCCCTTTATTGGGGGGTCCCCAGCTCTCCAGGGATCCCCGGCCTGGGCTGACTAGCGGTCAGGGCTGATGCTGCGGCTGGGGGGCCCGGTGAAAGGGCTCCCCTGGCTGTGGCATCAGCCCCCCGCTAGAAAAAGTCCAGTGCTGGTTCTGGAACATACAGGGGAACCCTACTCATTTTTTTCCCCTGTATTTCCAGAACCAGGACCGGATCAGAGCCCAGAGCTGGTTGCGCAGAATACGGGGGACCCCTACGTCGTTTGTCCCCCGTATTTTGGCAACCAGCTCTGGTTCTGACTAGCCCGGTGCTGGTTGTGTTTAAGTACAGGGGACCCCTATGTCGTTTGTCCCCTGTATTTAAGCACACCCAGCACTGGGTCACTAATGCCCGGGGCTGGTTGCTCTTTTTTTGGGGGGGAGGACGCCATTTTTTTCTCTTTTTACACAGGTTTTTTTTTTTTTATTTACCACAGCAGCACAGACGGGTCTCACGGACCCGTTAGTGCTCTGTGTCAATGACACAGATGCAAGTAGCACGGATCTCCTGGTCCGTGCGTGCATCTGTGTCATTGAAATACACAGCAGCACAGACGGGTCTCACTGACCCATCTGTGCTCTGTGTCACTGTCAATCACACAGATGCATGTAGCACGGATCTCACGAGTCCGTGCTACATGCAAATGAGCACCATAATGCTGATTGGCTGAGAGCCGTGACAGACGGCTCTGTCAGCCAATCAGCACTTTGCCCATTAAAGGCAAAGGCATTTTTTTTTAAATGGCCGCTCGAGGCAAAACCTCGAGATCCGACAGCAGATCTCGAGGTTTTGCCTCGGGAGAGGGATCCGGGGCAGACAGGGAGATCCGAGCTTGGGCTCGGATCGCCCCGGATCCCCGAAGTTCGGGTGGGTTCGGTTCTCAGGGAACCGAACCCGCTCATCCCTAATTTACACCAAGGAATGCAGGTAAATGAATGACTAAGGTGACATCATATTAAAATAACTTACTGTGAACAACACATTTTAACTGAAATATATAATTCTGCTGGCATGAAAACCAGAAAAGGTGTGCTCTATCACTACTGATTATTACACACGTTGCATTATCTTTTTCCACATTCAAAAAGCCCAGAGATATGTATTTTTCCCTTTATGTCCACACAATGCAACATGGAAATACTTTGATAAAGTAATACTCTATATTAATTTGTACAATTCCAGTCAAGAGTGTATGCAAGCCCGAAGCATTTCTATAAAAGAGAATGTTCCTAAGCTGATAAACTTGTAACTTATAAGAGTCAGTTACTTATTGAAGTTGTTTACAAGTCAATTAGATTAAAGAAAAGTTTTATGTGTGGTGTTTGTGTGTATGTGGTGTGTGTGTGTGTGTGTGTGTGTGTGTGTGTGTGTGTGTGTGTGTGTGTGTGTGTGGTGTGTGTGTATGTGGTGTGTGTGTGTATGTGGTGTGTGTATGTATGTGGTGTGTGTGTGTGTGTATGTATGTTGTGTGTGTATATATGTGGTGTGTGTGTGTGTTCTAAGTAGGGGTGTGCACCGGCCACTTTTCGTGTTTTGGTTTTGGATCTGGATCTTTCTTCGTGTTTTGGATCTGGATTGGTTTTGCCAAAACCACCCTTCCGTGTTTTGGGTTCTGGGTTTTGTGTTTTGGATCTGTATTTTTTTTTTTAAAAAGCATAAAAACAGCTAAAATCACAGAATTTGTGGGTTTTTCTGCTCCTATGCTATTATTAACCTCAATAACCTTCATTTCCACTCATTTCCAGTCTATTCTGAACACCTTACAATAGTGTTTTTATGTCCAAAAGGTTGCACCGAGGAAGCTGGATGACTATGCTAAGCGACACCAGTGGGCGGCACAAACACGTGGCCCATCTAGGAGTGACACTGCAGTGGCAGACAGGATGGCAGTTTGAAAAACTAGGCCTCAAACAGTACATAATGCAAAGAAAAAAAAGAGCCCTCCCACCCTTATGTTGTATAAACAGGACATGCAAACTTTAACAAACCAATCATTTCAGCGCCAGGGTCTGCCACACGACTGTGGCTGAAATGATTGGTTCGTTTGGGCCCCCACAAAACAAGCTGGCAATTAATCTGGCCCTGCACAAACTGGTTCTACGGAGGCAAGATGTCGTCCTCATCCTCCTCATCCACTGATTCCTCACCCTATTCAGTGTTGTGTACATCCTCATCCACACAGCGTATTAACTCGTCCCCGCTGGAATCCACCACCACAGGTCCCTCTGTACGTTCTGGAGGCTGGTCTCCCTGGAAGAGAAGATAATTCATTTTTATGAACATCATCTTCTCCACATTTTGTGGAAGCAACCTCCTACGCCTTTCGCTGACAAGGTTCCCGGCTGCACTAAACACTCTTTCGGAGTACACACTAGAGGGGGGGCAAGTCAGGTAAAATAGAGCCAGTTTGTACAGGGGCCTCCAAATTGCCTCTTTTTCCTGCCAGTACAGGTACGGACTGTTTGACATGCCTACTTGGATGCTGTCACTGATGTAATTCTCCACCATTCTGTCAATGGTGACAGTATCATATGCAGTGACAGTAGACATGTCAGAAATTGTTGCCACGTCCTTCAGTCCGGACCAGATGTCCAAACTTGGTCCTGCCGGCCCTGCATCACCGCCAGCGGGTTACTTAGGATACCTACGTTTTTTCCTGGCAACCCCAGTTGCGAGAGAAAATGAAGAAGGAGCTGTTGACGTGTCACGTTCTGCTTCAGCTGACAGTGTTTTCACCAGCAGGTCTTTGCACCTCTGCAGGCTTGTGTCGGCCGGAAAGAGAGACACCACATAGGCTTTAAACCTAGGAGCAAGCACGGTGGGCAAAATGTAGTGGTCTGATTTCAACAGATTGACCACACTGGAATCCTGGCAAAGCGAATGAAGGGCTTCATCCACAAGTCCCACATGCCGAGCAGAATCGCTCCATCTTAGCTCCCCCTTCACTTTCTCCAGCTGCTTCTGGAAAAGCCTGATGAGGGGAATGACCTGACTCAAGCTGGCAGTGTCTGAACTGACTTCACGTGTGGCAAGTTCGAAGGGCTGGAGAACCTTGCACAACACGGAAATCATTCTCCACTGCGCTTGAGTCAGGTGCATACCCCCTCCTTTGCCTATGTCATAGGTGGATGTATAGGCTTGTATGGCCTTTTGCTGCTCCTCCATCCTCTGAAGCATATAGTGGGTTGAGTTTCACCGCGTCACAACCGCTTGCTTCAGGTGATGGCGGGGCAGGTTCAAGAGTGTTTGCTGCCGCTCCAGTCTTCGGCACGCAGTCGCTGAATGGCGAAAGTGGCCAGAAAGTTTTTGGGCCATCCAAAGCGTCTCATGCATGCTCCTGTCGCTTTTCAGAAAATTCTGCACCACCAAGTTTATTGTGTGAGCAAAACATGGGACGTGCTGGAATTTGCCCAGATGTAATGCCCGCACAATATTTGTGGCTTTGTCAGATATCACAAATCCCCAAGAGTGTCTAATTGGGGTAAGCCACTGGGCGATGATTTCCCTCAGTTTCTCTAAGAGGTTGTCGGCGGTGTGCCTCTTACTGAAACCGGTGATACACAGCGTAGCCTGCCTTGGAACGAGCTGGCGTTTCTGAGATGCTGCTATTGGTGATGCTGCTGTTGTTGCTGCGTAAGGTGATACATCTACCCAGTGGGCTGTCACAGTCATATAGTCCTTAGTCTGCCCTGTTCCACTTGTCCACATGTCCGTGGTTAAGTGGACATTGGGTACAACCGCAGGACACTTTTTCTGACGGTTCTGTACAGTCTCGGTATCGCCTGCCTAGTGAAGTGGAATCTAGAGGGGATTTGGAACCGGGGACACACTACCTCCATCAATTGTCTAAATCCCACTGCACTAATGGCGGATACCGGACGCACATCTAACACCAACATAGCAGTCTAGGCCTCAGTTAAACGTTTTGCTTCAGGATGACTGCTGTCGTACTTCATCCTCTTCGCTAAGGACTGTTGGAGGGTCAATGGTTTAGTAAAAGTAGTGGTGTTCCTACTTCCTCTCTGGGATGATGAACGACTCCCAGCAGCAGCAGCAGTGGCAGCAGTAGGCGTAGCAATGCAGGATCCTCAGGAGGAATCCCGTATAGGAGAGTCAGTCATGCCAGTGACATGGCCTGCAGGACTACTTCCGATCCTGACTAAGGAGGAAATTGACGAGGAGGGAGTTGACAGTGTGGTTTGCAGGCGCTTGGATACAACAGGACAACGGGATTTAGGTGTCCCTGGACTGCTTACGGTCTTAGCCAAAGTTTCTGAACTTGACAGTAACTGTTTATGAAAGTGCTGCAGGTGCCGTATAAGGGAGGATGTTCCTAGGTGGTTAACGTCCCTACCCCTACTTATTTCACCTTTACATATGGTACATATGGCAAGACAGTTGTTGTCCGGATTTGGATAGAAATATTGCCAGACCAAAGAGGTGGAATGTTTGGTCTTCTGCCCAGGCATGACCGTGATGGGCTTTCTCATCCCACGGACAACAACTGTCTCCCCCGGAGCCTGATTTAAACAAACCACATCACCATCAGAATCCTCCTCGCCAACTTCCTCCTCAGCGCTAGCTACACCAGTATCCTCATCCTGTTGTACTTCAACAGAGACATCTTCAATTTGCATATCAGCAAGTGGACTGTGGGTGCTCCTTTCAGCACTTGCAGGGGGTGTGCAAATTGTGGAAAGAGCCACCTCTTCCCGTCCAGTGCTGGGAAGGTCAGGCATCGCAACCGCCACCACACTTGGACTCTCCTTGGGGATTTGAGATATCTTCTTAGAATGCACAGTTCTTCGCTGTGCTTTTGCCAGCTTAACTCATTTGATTTATTTAGCGGGAGGAGGGCTTCCATCATCATGTGAAGCTGAACCACTAGTCATGAACATAGGGAAAGACCTTAGCCGTTCCTTGCCACTCCGTGTCGTAAATGGCATATTGGCAAGTTTACGTTTCTCTTCAGATGATTTAAATGTTTTTTTTAAGGTCATTTTCCTGAACTTTGTCATTTGGGATTGTTTGTGCCCTCTACTATGACATTGGGCATCAGCCTTGGCAGACGACGTTGCTGGCATGTTATCGTCTATGTCATGACTAGTGGCAGCAGCTTCAGCACTAGGAGGAAGTGGTTGTTGATCTTTCCCTATTTTATCTTTATCGGAGAAAGTTTGGTCCTCCATTTTTGTTATATTGATATATATACGTGTGGCTAAGGCGCACACAAACACAGAAAATTATTTTTTATTTTTGTTGGAGACTAATGCACTTGTGAGTTACACCACCCTTTAAGAAATGAGCCAGCCGGCTCTTTACTTATGGGACACAGGTGCACGCTTGGCGCTGCTCCTTTGTTGATGCATGTGCAGATACAGCCCACACAATTCACAAAGACAGAAAAATAAAGAATAATTTTTTATTCTTTGTGGAGCACACTTTGGGGGTTACACCACCCTTTAACAGACAGATGCACGCTTGGCGCTGCTCCTTTGTTGATGCATGTGCAGCCAAAGTGCACACAATTCACAAACACAGAAAATATATTTTTATTTTGTTTGGAGTGCCCTTTGGGGGTTACAGCACCCTTTAACAGACAAGCCAGCCGGCCCTTTACTTATGGGACACAGGCGAACGCTTGGCGCTGCTCCTTTGTTGATGCACGTGCAGCCACAGTGCACACAATTCACAAACACAGAAAATATTTTTTTATTTTGTTTGGAGTACCCTTTGGGGGTTACAGGCGCACACTTGGCACTACTATGTTGATGCACGTGCGGCTACTGCGCACACAATTCACAAACAGAAAAAATATTAAATTTTTTTGCACTTGGGGGAGCACCCCTGATAGATAGAGCACCCTCTGGACCACACTACAGCACCCCTTTAGAACTGGGACACTGCACAGGACTTTGGAGTGGACACAGCCCCTATGGACAACTGACTGCACAACACAGTCCAGCCAGCCCCTATGGACTTTGGAGGAGTGGACACAGCCCCTATGGACAACAGCAGCACAGCACAACACAGCCAGCCCCTATGGACTTTGGAGGAGTGGACACAGCCCCTATGGACAACAGCAGCACAGCGCAGCACAGCACAGCACAACACTACACTACACTACACAGCCCAGCCAGCCCTAACTCCCACCCTCCCTCTTCACTGTCCACAGCCAAGTGAGAAAATGGTGCAGACATGGGTACCTTATATAGAGTCCAAAACCCGCGAGACCCGGAAGGCGGGATGATGACGTTTTGCCTCGATTTCAGATCCGAGTCAGGCGGGAAAAGTCAAGCCTGACTCGGATCGGCCTCAGATCGGGGGGGCTCGGGGGGGTTCGGATTTCAGAAATCCGAACCCGCTCACCCCTAGTTCTAAGCTATATGGAAGGGAACAGAAAGACAAAAGGTAAAACTGGGTAGGGTGGATCTATGATGCAATCCAGAATCTGACAGGTTGATTAAGATCCACAAACAGAAGTGGCTATTTCTATTTGGCAGGAGTCTGAATTTTTAAACAATACATTTTAGACATTTCTTCATGAGAATATTAAATAGACAACCTTGTTGGTTCTTTTTCAGACTGTGGGGTCTATTCATGAAGTAGAGAAAAGCCCTGTTGTACTGAAAACAGGGCTTTTCACTGTTTTGATCTATTCATAAAGGGAGTTATCATGGAAAAGTGCATAACTTCTCCAGCGGCAGCCACTCTCCGGTGCTGGATCGCTTGCCCATACAATAGTATGGGGAGAGAGATTCATAGAAGCTCTCCTTTCCATTTCGCTTCGCAAAATCCATTCGCCATCTCAGGATGGCGGATGGATGCTCGTTAGAGGAGAAGAGCAGTGAAGACAGCTGTCTCCACGCCTTCTTCCAGCTCTCTCCGCTCCCATAGCGGATAGCAGCCAATTAAAAGAGCCCACTATGTTGTTAGCAAAATGACCCGGCATATGCATGTGCCGGGTCATCTCATCCTAACTGTCCAGCATCCGCTGCCCCAGTGCCCGCCCCTGTGCCCCCACTCATCCCACCACTATAGTTAGGTGAGCCGGCATATGCTGCCCCTAACTTTCTACGGCCGTCTCGCTCTGACCCCCCTTCCCCCGCTGCTCTGCCTGATCCCCTCGCTGCTTCTCCGGTGAACGTTACTGACGGTGCCTGCGCAGACAGGTCCAACTCACCGAGACCACAGAGGATGACAGTTGAAGCGGGATCACAGAGGGCTCGGTTTCCACATCTCTTTGCTGAACAAGTAAGTTTACACGAATGGCTAGATAACACTACTATATATTGCATCAATATGATGCGATATATAGTGGTAATTATCAGTAGTGCCCATATACAGTGACCCCCTATGTAGTGCCCCCAGTAGTGGTCCTTCTATTCAGAGCCTCCTGTAGTTCCCCTTATACAGTGCCCTCAGTAATGCCCCTTATATAGTGCCCCCAGTATTAGTCCCCCTATGTAGTGCCCTCAGTAGTGACCCGTATACAGTGAGCCCAGTAGTGCCAGTGCCCCCAGTAGTGCCCCTTATGCAGTGCCCCTCTATGTAGTGTCCCCGGTAGTGGTCCCCTTTTGCAGTGCCCCCAGTAGTGCCCATCACCCACTGCAGGAGCTGGAAGGTGGTGCTCATGAGTGAGCTCCAGACTGGGCGCAGCAGCCAATGAGAGTCTGTCTGATGCCATTGGCTGGTAAAACACTACTGTGTAGTGCGGACCGCACTCACTGTGGTCCACACTACATTTACTGATCGGCGGGCAGGGGGGTTTCTGGGTACTCAGAAACCCCCCTGCATGCACGTATGCTGTATGTTACAGTTTGTTTGAAAATAGCAGGCAAAAGCAGACTAGGCTTGAGATTAAATAAGATTCCTGGGTTTTTTGCTGATTGGCTGAATGTGACAGCCTTGTTTTAGTTTAAACGTTCTGGGTCAGCTGAGAGGTTTGGGCCAATTGGTTCTATTCTGACGTGTGCCTTTACCTGGTAGTATATAGTCAGCTGTTCAGGACAGCCTCTTTTGCAGTTTGGAGCCCACCATCTCGCCCAAAACCTTGCTTTTGATTTGTTTGCTAAATTTTCTTTTTCCTCCTTTAGGGGAGGCACAGCAAGGGTGGGAGAGTGGCTTTATGTGGCACAAGAAAGCATTGTGGAGGCTCTTGCCCTCGATTTACATGGCAAGTTTGTCCAGCCTTGTGCGGGGGCCCTGGGCATTTCTTGCGCTGAAGCATTTGGACTATGCCAATAAGGGAAGTGAGACCTTCGCATCGTAAGTGTGTCTATAGCGGGACATTTTAGTCGTCCCTAGTATCTTAAATCTTGAAAGGCTAGAACTGAGGGTACAGCATCTCCTGGCCACCGCATTTCAGATTAATTAATTAATTAATAAAAAGCTATGACCTTTTAGCCAAGCTGTTATTGTACCGTGTCTTTATTTATTAGTTTAAGTTTGTTATGTTAAGGTGTGTTTAATGGTTAATGGGCAATAAACCAATGGAAATCTTATGAAATTGGATGAAAATAATACTGATGACTGTAATTCAGAAGTGTGCTAGGATTCCTGGTAGTCCTAAATACTTACAGCTTTTATCAAGGGCAGATTCCATGGTCAGACTGCCCTAGAAACAACATTATTGACCACCTCCCATCAATGTCCCTCCAGACAGCCAAAATGGCCCCAACCTCACCCCCTACCTCATGCACCACAATTCCCAGCCTGCAGCAACCCCCCAGGGTTGAAAAATAAATCATAACTCAAAAAAGTGGCCTACCTTGCACCTCTCACTGCTAGCACCACTCACCTCAGCCTCCTGCAGGCTCCTCCTGGGTCCCCCGCCTCCCTCTCCTCCTATTCTTCTGGGTACAGGGAGGAGGAGCCCGATACTTCCTGCAGAGGTCACCAGCAGGAAGTTCCCGGGGCTAGGAGGGGGAGGAGACCCACGGAGATCCCCACACCTGGCGGCGGCAGCTTTGCAAAGGGCAGCTTTTACGCAAGAGCTGTCCTTTGCAATACTAAACGCATATTTTAGTACATATGCGATTAGTATTTTTGCAGTGACTGGCGGGATGTACACCGCACGGTTAGTACATCCCGGCCATAGAGAGAGTTGTGCATTTTTGTATGCTGTTTTAAAATATAAAACACATGGGGCGTAAAATCACATGTAGATGCTGATTCTGAGACGCACGGATCTGTCTTCACAGACGCAAATGGCGAGTTTTTGCATACAGTGACTCTATGCACTTTTGCACATGCTCATCCTAATGAGTCAGATGGATCTGTCTTTCCATTAAATAGGGCGCGTCAGGGTGGAATCTGGATGGTGGCAAAGCAATCGCTGGAACCACCCTGACTTCAGGGAATGTTATGGAAGTGCTGTGATCAGTAATGAAACGCTCCATGTGATTCTGAGTCGTTCGTATGGAGAATGGAAGCTGGATTAAGATAGATTGAGGCTGGTGCACATGCAGATACTAAGGATGATGATTGCTGCTACCGACGTAAAATCAATGGGCGGCGCTGGTTTTCCGCCTTCAGACGCATGATCGCCCACATTGGTTGAATGGATATTGGCATTAGCATAAAGTAGGCTTCTGTAGCTATCACAACTACAGCCACTTTGGGCCTAATTAAGTGGTGCACACAATTCAGATGCAATGCTGTTGATCCTGTAGTTGAGCAATTATTTGCAACTGCGCATGCGCAAAATGTTCAGAAAACCCCCACAACGGAAGCGTTACACTGAGAGTGCGCATATAGATGCTGCTGCGATTGGGACAGACGTATCAGATATGCGTGTAAAATAGTAAAAATAACAGACAGCGCTGCAATCAATAGGATAATCCACACAATGATTTCAATATATAATATACATATTTATTATTACAATGACAATAATAAAAATAATAAAATTGGCCAATAGTAATCAAATTAAAAAATAAAGAAAAAAACAGTTATAAAAATTAAACAGACATAATATACAATATTCCACTTGTTCCAATTGACAATAGATATAAACTAGGGGTGAGCGGGTTTGGATTTCTGAAATCTGAACCCCCCCGAGCCCCCCCGATCCGAGGCAGATCCGAGTCAGGCTCGACTTTTCCCGCCTGACTCGGATCTGAAATCGAGGCAAAAAGTCATCATCCCGCCTTCCGGGTCTCGCGGGTTTTGGATCCTATATAAGGTACCCGCGTCAGCGCCATTTTCTCACTCGGCTGTGGACAGTGAAGAGGGAGGGTGGGAGTTAGGGCTGGCTGGGCTGTGTAGTGTAGTGTAGTGTAGTGTAGTGCAGAGTAGTGTTGTGCTGAGCTGTGCTGCGCTGTGCTGCTGTTGTCCATAGGGGCTGTGTCCACTACTTCAAAGTCCATAGGGGCTGGCTGTGTTGTGCTGTGCTGCTGTTGTTAATAGGGGCTGTGTCCACTACTTCAAAGTCCATAGGGGCTGGCTGGACTGTGTTGTGCGGTCAGTTCTCCATAGGGGCTGTGTCCACTCCAAAGTCCTGTGCAGTGTCCCAGTCCTAAAGGGGTGCAGTAGTGTTGTCCAGGGGGTGCTCTGTCAATCAGGGGTGCTCCCCCCAAGTGCTAAAAAAATAATATTTTTTCTGTGTTTGTGAATTGTGTGCGCAGTAGCCGCACGTGCATCAACAAAGTAGTGCCAAGCGTGCGCCTGTGTCATAAGTAAAGGGTCGGCTGGCTTGACCGTTAAAGGGTGCTGTAACCCCCGAAGTACACTCCAGTCCAAACCAAAAAAAAATATATTTTCTGTGTCTGTGAATTGTGTGCGCAGTAGCCGCACGTGCATCAACAAAGTAGTGCCAAGCGTGCGCCTGTGTCATAAGTTAAGGGCCAGCTGGCTTGACAGTTAAAGGGTACTGTAACCCCCAAAGTACACTCCAGTCCAAACCAAAAAAAAATATATTTTCTGTGTTTGTGAATTGTGTGCGCAGTAGCCGCAAGTGCATCAACAAAGTAGTGCCAAGCGTGCGCCTGTGTCATAAGTAAAGGGCCGGCTGGCTTGATCGGTAAAGGGTGCTGTAAACCCCAAAGTACACTCCAAACCAAATAACAAAATATTTTTTCTGTGTTTGTGAATTGTGTGCGCAGTAGCCGCATGTGCATCAACAAAGCAGTGCCAAGCGTGCGCCTGTGTCATAAGTAAAGGGCCGGCTGGCTTGACCGTTAAAGGGTGCTGTAACCCCCAAAGTACACTCAAAACGAAAAAAAAAATATTTTCTGTGTTTGTGAATTCTGTGCGCAGTAGCCGCACGTGCATCAACAAAGTAGTGCCAAGCGTGCGCCTGTGTCATAAGTAAAGGGTCGGCTGGCTTGACCGTTAAAGGGTGCTGTAACCCCCATAGTACACTCCAGTCCAAACCAAAAAAATATATATTTTCTGTGTTTGTGAATTGTGTGCGCAGTAGCCGCACGTGCATCAACAACGTAGTGCCAAGCGTGCGCCTGTGTCATAAGTAAAGGGCCGGCTGGCTTGACCGTTAAAGGGTGCTGTAACCCCCAAAGTACACTCCAAACCAAATAACAAAATATTTTTTCTGTGTTTGTGAATTGTGTGCGCAGTAGCCGCACGTGCATCAACAAAGTAGTGCCAAGCGTTCGCCTGTGTCATAAGTAAAGGGCCAGCTGGCTTGACCGTTAAAGGGTGCTGTAACCCCCAAAGTACACTCCAAACCAAATAACAAAATATTTTTTCTGTGTTTGTGAATTGTGTGCGCAGTAGCCGCACGTGCATCAACAAAGTAGTGCCAAGCGTGCGCCTGTGTCATAAGTAAAGGGCCGGCTGGCTTGACCGTTAAAGGGTGCTGTAACCCGCAAAGTACACTCCAGTCCAAACCAAAAAAATATATATTTTCTGTGTTTGTGAATTGTGTGCGCAGTAGCCGCACGTGCATCAACAAAGTAGTGCCAAGCGTGCGCCTGTGTCATAAGTAAAGGGCCGGCTGGCTTGACCGTTAAAGGGTGCTGTAAACCCCAAAGTACACTCCAGTCCAAACCAAAAAAAAAATATTTTCTGTGTTTGTGAATTGTGTGTGCAGTAGCCGCACGTGCATCAACAAAGTAGTGCCAAGAGTGCGCCTGTGTCATAAGTAAAGGGCTGGCTGGCTTGACCGTTAAAGGGTGCTGTAACCCCCAAAGTACACTCCAGTCCAAACCAAAAAAAAAATATTTTCTCTGTTTGTGAATTGTGCGCGCAGTAGCAGCACGTGCATCAACAAAGTAGTGCCAAGCGTGCGCCTGTGTCATAAGTAAAGAGCCGGCTGGCTTGACCGTTAAAGTGTGCTGTAAACCCCAAAGTACACTCCAAACCAAATAACAAAATATTTTTACTGTGTTTGTGAATTGTGTGCGCAGTAGCTGCATGTGCATCAACAAAGTAGTGCCAAGCGTGCGCCTGTGTCATAAGTAAAGGGCCAGCTGGCTTGACCGTTAAAGGGTGCTGTAACCCCCAAAGTACACTCCAAACCAAATAACAAAATATTTTTTCTGTGTTTGAGAATTGTGTGCGCAGTAGCCGCACGTGCATCAACAAAGTAGTGCCAAGCGTGCGCCTGTGTCATAAGTAAAGGGCGGGCTGGCTTGACCGTTAAAGGGTGCTGTAACCCCCAAAGTACACTCAAAACCAAATAACAAAATATTTTTTCTGTGTTTGTGAATTGTGTGCGCAGTAGCCGCACGTGCATCAACAAAGTAGTGCCAAGCGTGCGCCAGTGTCATAAGTAAAGGGCCGGCTGGCTTGACCGTTAAAGGGTGCTGTAACCCCCAAAGTACACTCCACTCCAAACCCAAAAAAATAAACATTTTCTGTGTTTGTGAATTGTGTGCGCAGTAGCCGCACGTGCATCAACAAAGTAGTGCCAAGCGTGCGCCTGTGTCATAAGTAAAGGGCCGGCTGGCTTGATCGGTAAAGGGTGCTGTAAACCCCAAAGTACACTCCAAACCAAATAACAAAATATTTTTTCTGTGTTTGTGAATTGTGTGCGCAGTAGCCGCACGTGCATCAACAAAGTAGTGCCAAGCGTGCGCCTGTGTCATAAGTAAAGGGCCGGCTGGCTTGACTGTTAAAGGGTGCTGTAACCCCCAAAGTACACTCCAAACCAAATAACAAAATATTTTTTCTGTGTTTGTGAATTGTGTGCGCAGTAGCCGCACGTGCATCAACAAAGTAGTGCCAAGCGTTCGCCTGTGTCATAAGTAAAGGGCCAGCTGGCTTGACCGTTAAAGGGTGCTGTAACCCCCAAAGTACACTCCAAACCAATTAACAAAATATTTTTTCTGTGTTTTTGAATTGTGTGCGCAGTAGCCGCACGTGCATCAACAAAGTAGTGCCAAGCGTGCGCCTGTGTCATAAGTAAAGGGCCGGCTGGCTTGACCGTTAAAGGGTGCTGTAACCCGCAAAGTACACTCCAGTCCAAACCAAAAAAAAAATATTTTCTGTGTTTGTGAATTGTGTGCGCAGTAGCCGCACGTGCATCAACAAAGTAGTGCCAAGCGTGCGCCTGTGTCATAAGTAAAGGGCCGGCTAGCTTGACCGTTAAAGGGTGCTGTAACCCCCAAAGTACACTCCAGTCCAAACCAAAAAAAAAAATATTTTCTGTGTTTGTGAATTGTGCGCGCAGTAGCCGCACGTGCATCAACAAAGTAGTGCCAAGCGTGCGCCTGTGTCATAAGTAAAGGGCCGGCTGGCTTGACCATTAAAGGGTGCTGTAAACCCCAAAGTACACTCCAGTCCAAACCAAAAAAAAAATATTTTCTGTGTTTGTGAATTGTGTGTGCAGTAGCCGCACGCGCATCAACAAAGTAGTGCCAAGTGTGCGCCTGTGTCATAAGGAAAGGGCCGGCTGGCTTGACCGTTAAAGGGTGCTGTAACCCCCAAAGTACACTCCAGTCAAACCAAAAAAAAAAATATTTTCTCTGTTTGTGAATTGTGCGCGCAGTAGCCGCACGTGCATCAACAAAGTAGTGCCAAGCGTGCGCCTGTGTCATAAGTAAAGAGCCAGCTGGCTTGACCATTAAAGTGTGCTGTAAACCCCAAAGTACACTCCAAACCAAATAACAAAATATTTTTACTGTGTTTGTGAATTGTGTGCGCAGTAGCTGCATGTGCATCAACAAAGTAGTGCCAAGCGTTCGCCTGTGTCATAAGTAAAGGGCCATATGGCTTGACCGTTAAAGGGTGCTGTAACCCCCAAAGTACACTCAAAACCAAATAACAAAATATTTTTTCTGTGTTTGTGAATTGTGTGCGCAGTAGCCGCACGTGCATCAACAAAGTAGTGCCAAGCGTGCGCCTGTGTCATAAGTAAAGGGCCGGCTGGCTTGACCGTTAAAGGATGCTGTAACCCGCAAAGTACACTCCAGTCCAAACCAAAAAAAAAAATATTTTCTGTGTTTGTGAATTGTGTGCGCAGTAGCCGCACGTGCATCAACAAAGTAGTGCCAAGCGTGCGCCTGTGTCATAAGTAAAGGGCCGGCTGGCTTGACCATTAAAGGGTGCTGTAACCCCCAAAGTACACTCCAGTCCAAACCAAAAAAAAAAATATTTTCTGTGTTTGTGAATTGTGCGCGCAGTAGCCGCACGTGCATCAACAAAGTAGTGCCAAGCGTGCGCCTGTGTCATAACTAAAGGGCCGGCTGGCTTGACCGTTAAAGGGTGCTGTAAACCCCAAAGTACCCTCCAGTCCAAACCAAAAAAAAAATATTTTCTGTGTTTGTGAATTGTGTGTGCAGTAGCCGCACGTGCATCAACAAAGTAGTGCCAAGAGTGCGCCTGTGTCATAAGTAAAGGGCTGGCTGGCTTGACCGTTAAAGGGTGCTGTAACCCCCAAAGTACACTCCAGTCCAAACCAAAAAAAAAAATATTTTCTCTGTTTGTGAATTGTGTGTGCAGTAGCCGCACGTGCATCAACAAAGTAGTGCCAAGCGTGCGCCTGTGTCATAAGTAAAGAGCCAGCTGGCTTGACCGTTAAAGTGTGCTGTAAACCCCAAAGTACACTCCAAACCAAATAACAAAATATTTTTACTGTGTTTGTGAATTGTGTGCGCAGTAGCTGCATGTGCATCAACAAAGTAGTGCCAAGCGTGCGCCTGTGTCATAAGTAAAGGGCCAGCTGGCTTGACCGTTAAAGGGTGCTGTAACCCCCAAAGTACACTCCAAACCAAATAACAAAATATTTTTTCAGTGTTTGAGAATTGTATGCGCAGTAGCCGCACGTGCATCAACAAAGTAGTGCCAAGCGTGCGCCTGTGTCATAAGTAAAGGGCGGGCTGGCTTGACCATTAAAGGGTGCTGTAACCCCCAAAGTACACTCCAAACCAAATAACAAAATATTTTTTCTGTGTTTGTGAATTGTGTGCGCAGTAGCCGCACGTGCATCAACAAAGTAGTGCCAAGCGTGCGCCTGTGTCATAAGTAAAGGGCCGGCTGGCTTGACTGTTAAAGGGTGCTGTAAACCCCAAAGTACACTCCAGTCCAAACCAAAAAAAAAATATTTTCTGTGTTTGTGAATTGTGTGTGCAGTAGCCGCACGCGCATCAACAAAGTAGTGCCAAGTGTGCGCCTGTGTCATAAGTAAAGGGCCGGCTGGCTTGACCGTTAAAGGGTGCTGTAACCCCCAAAGTACACGCCAGTCCAAACCAAAAAAAAATATATTTTCTCTGTTTGTGAATTGTGCGCGCAGTAGCCGCACGTGCATCAACAAAGTAGTGCCAAGCGTGCGCCTGTGTCATAAGTAAAGAGCCAGCTGGCTTGACCATTAAAGTGTGCTGTAAACCCCAAAGTACACTCCAAACCAAATAACAAAATATTTTTACTGTGTTTGTGAATTGTGTGCGCAGTAGCTGCATGTGCATCAACAAAGTAGTGCCAAGCGTGCTCCTGTGTCATAAGTAAAGGGCCAGCTGGCTTGACCGTTAAAGGGTGCTGTAACCCCCAAAGTACACTCCAAACCAAAAAAAAAATATTTTCTGTGTTTGTGAATTGTGTGCGCAGTAGCCGCAAGTGCATCAACAAAGTAGTGCCAAGCGTGCGCCTGTGTCATAAGTAAAGGGCCGGCTGGCTTGACCGTTAAAGGGTGCTGTAACCCCCAAAGTACACTCCAGTCCAAACCAAAAAAATATATATTTTCTGTGTTTGTGAATTGTGTGCGCAGTAGCCGCACGTGCATCAACAACGTAGTGCCAAGCGTGCGCCTGTGTCATAAGTAAAGGGCCAGCTGGCTTGACCGTTAAAGGGTGCTGTAACCCCCAAAGTACACTTCAAACCAAATAACAAAATATTTTTTCTGTGTTTGTGAATTGTGTGCGCAGTAGCCGCACGTGCATCAACAAAGTAGTGCCAAGCGTGCGCCTGTGTCATAAGTAAAGGGCGGGCTGGCTTGACCGTTAAAGGGTGCTGTAACCCCCAAAGTACACTCCAAACCAAATAACAAAATATTTTTTCTGTGTTTGTGAATTGTGTGCGCAGTAGCCGCACGTGCATCAACAAAGTAGTGCCAAGCGTGCGCCTGTGTCATAAGTAAAGGGCCGGCTGGCTTGACCGTTAAAGGGTGCTGTAACCCCCAAAGTACACTCCAGTCCAAATCAAATAAAAAAAATATTTTCTGTGTTTGTGAATTGTGTGCGCAGTAGCCGCACGTGCATCAACAAAGTAGTGCCAAGCGTGCGCCTGTGTCATAAGTAAAGGGCCGGCTGGCTTGACCATTAAAGGGTGCTGTAACCCCCAAAGTACACTCCATTCCAAACCAAAAAAAAAAATATTTTCTGTGTTTGTGAATTGTGCGCGCAGTAACCGCACGTGCTTCAACAAAGTAGTGCCAAGCGCGCGCCTGTGTCATAAGTAAAGGGCCGGCTGGCTTGACCATTAAACGGTGCTGTAACCCCCAAAGTACACTCCATTCCAAACCCAAAAAAAAAATATTTTCTGAGTTTGTGAATTGTGTGCGCAGTAGCCGCATGTGCATCAACAACGTAGTGCCAAGCGTGCGCCTGTGTCATAAGTAAAGGGCCTGCTGGCTTGACCGTTAAACGGTGCTGTAACCCCCAAAGTACACTCCAAACCAAATAACAAAATATTTTTTCTGTGTTTTCTGTATTTTTTCTAGCTCATTTCTTAAAAGGTGGTGTAACCCACAAAGTGCACTACTCTCCAGCAAAAATAAAAAAATATTTTCTGTGTTTGTGTGCTCCTTAGCCGCACGTATATATCAATATAACATAAATGGAGGACCAAAACTTTCTCCGATAAAAATAAAATAGGGAAAGATCCAGAACCACTTCCTCCTAGTGCTGTTGCTGTTGCTGGGAGTTGTTCATCATCCCAGAGAGGAAGTAGGAACAACACTACTTTTACTAAACAATTGACCCTCCAACAGTCCCTAGCGATGAGGATGAAGTACGACAGCAGTCATCCTGAAGCAAAACGTATAACTGAGGCCTTGACTGCTATGTTGGTGTTAGACGTGCGTCCGGTATCCGCCATTAGTGCAGTGGGATTTAGACAATTGATGGAGGTAGTGTGTCCCCGGTTCCAAATCCCGTCTAGATTCCACCTGCATCCTCAAAGCAGCAGCGACAAGCGTGCGTCTGTCTGTTAAAGGGTGGTGTAACCCTCAAAGTGCTCCAAAAAATAAAAAACTATTTTTTTTAAGTGTTTGTGACTGGTGTGCGATGTAGCCGCACGTGCATCAAGACAGTAGCAGCGTCAAGCATGCGCCTGTGTTATAAGTCAAGGGACGGTTTGGACATCTGGTCCGGACTGAAGGACGTGCCAACAATTTCTGACAAGTCTACTGTCACTGCATATGATACTGTCCTCAAAGCAGCAGCGACAAGCATGCGTCTGTTTGTTAAAGGGTGGTGTAACCCTCAAAGTGCACTCCACAAACAATAAAAATATTCTTCTTTTTTTTCTGTCTTTGTGAAATGTGTTGGCTATAGCCGCACCTGCATCCTTTAAGCAGCAGCGACAAGCGTGCGTCTGTCTGTTAAAGGATGGTGTAACCCTCAAAGTGCGCTCCACAAACAATAAAAAAATTCTTCTTTTTTTTGTCTTTGTGAATTGTCTGGGCTGTAGCCGCACTTGCATCCTCAAAGCAGCAGCGACAAGCGTGCGTCTGTCTGTTAAAGGGTGGTGTAACCCTCAAAGTGCGCTCCACAAACAATAAAAATATTCTTCTTTTTTTTTCTGTCTTTGTGAAATGTGTGGGCTGTAGCAGCACTTGCATCCTTAAAGCAGCAGCGACAAGCGTGCGTCTGTCTGTTAAAGGGTGGTGTAACCCTCAAAGTGCGCACCACAAACAATAAAAATATTCTTCTTTTTTTTTCTGTCTTTGTTAAATGTGTGGGCTGTAGCCGCACCTGCATCCTTAAAGCAGCAGCGACAAGCGTGTGTCTGTCTGTTAAAGGGTGGTGTAACCCTCAAAGTGCGCTCCACAAACAATAAAAAAATTCTTCTTTTTTTTTCTGTCTTTGTGAATTGTGTGCGCTGTAGCAGCACTTGCATCCTCAAAGCAGCAGCGACAAGCGTGCGTCTGTCTGTTAAAGGGTGGTGTAACCCTCAAAGTGCGCTCCACAAACAAGAAAAATATTCTTCTTTTTTTTTCTGTCTTTGTGAAATGTGTTGGCTGTAGCCGCACCTGCATCCTTAAAGCAGCAGCGACAAGCGTGCGTCTGTCTGTTAAAGGGTGGTGTAACCCTCAAAGTGCGCTCCACAAACAATAAAAAAATTCTTCTTTTTTTTCTGTCTTTGTGAAATGTGTGGGCTGTAGCCGCACTTGCATCCTCAAAGCAGCAGCGACAAGCGTGCTTCTGTCTGTTAAAGGGTGGTGTAACCCTCAAAGTGCTCCAAAAAATAAAAAACTATTTTTTTTATGTGTATGTGACTTGTGTGCGATGTAGCCGCACGAGCATCAACCCAGTGGCAGCGTCAAGCGTGCGCCTGTGTCATAAGTCAAGGGCCGGTTTGGACATCTGGTTCGGACTGAAGGACGTGCCAACAATTTCTCACAAGTCTACTGTCACTGCATATGATACTGTCCTCAAAGCAGCAGCGACAAGCGTGCGTCTGCCTGTTAAAGGGTGGTGTAACCCTCAAAGTGCACTCCACAAACAATAAAAATATTCTTCTTTTTTTTCTGTCTTTGTGAAATGTGTTGGCTATAGCCGCACCTGCATCCTTAAAGCACCAGCGACAAGCGTGCGTCTGTCTGTTAAAGGGTGGTGTAACCCTCAAAGTGCGCTCCACAAACAATAAAAAAATTCTTCTTTTTTTTTGTCTTTGTGAATTGTGTGGGCTGTAGCCGCACTTGCATCCTCAAAGCAGCAGCGACAAGCGTGCGTCTGTCTGTTAAACGGTGGTGTAACCCTCAAAGTGCGCTCCACAAACAATAAAAATATTCTTCTTTTTTTTCTGTCTTTGTGAAATGTGTGGGCTGTAGCAGCACCTGCATCCTTAAAGCAGCAGCGACAAGCGTGCGTCTGTCTGTTAAAGGGTGGTGTAACCCTCAAAGTGCGCTCCACAAACAATAAAAAAATTCTTCTTTTTTTTTGTCTTTGTGAATTGTGTGGGCTGTAGCCGCACTTGCATCCTCAAAGCAGCAGCGACAAGCGTGCGTCTGTCTGTTAAACGGTGGTGTAACCCTCAAAGTGCGCTCCACAAACAATAAAAAAATTCTTCTTTTTTTTTGTCTTTGTGAATTGTGTGGGCTGTAGCCGCACTTGCATCCTCAAAGCAGCAGCGACAAGCGTGCGTCTGTCTGTTAAACGGTGGTGTAACCCTCAAAGTGCGCTCCACATACAATAAAAATATTCTTCTTTTTTTTTCTGTCTTTGTGAAATGTGTGGGCTGTAGCAGCACCTGCATCCTTAAAGCAGCAGCGACAAGTGTGCGTCTGTCTGTTAAAGGGTGGTGTAACCCTCAAAGTGCGCTCCACAAACAATAAAAATATTCTTCTTTTTTTTTCTGTCTTTGTGAAATGTGTGGGCTGTAGCCACACCTGCATCCTTAAAGCAGCAGCGACAAGCGTGTGTCTGTCTGTTAAAGGGTGGTGTAACCCACAAAGTGCGCTCCACAAACAATAAAAAAATTCTTATTTTTTTTTCTGTCTTTGTGAATTGTGTGGGCTGTAGCCGCACCTGCATCCTCAAAGCAGCAGCGACAAGCATGCGTCTGTCTGTTAAAGGGTGGTGTAACCCTCAAAGTGCGCTCCACAAACAATAAAAAAATTCTTCTATTTTTCTGTCTTTGTGAAATGTGTGGGCTGTAGCCGCACTTGCATCCTCAAAGCAGCAGCGACAAGCGTGCTTCTGTCTGTTAAAGGGTGGTGTAACCCTCAAAGTGCTCCAAAAAATAAAAAACTATTTTTTTTATGTGTATGTGACTTGTGTGCGATGTAGCCGCACGAGCATCAACCCAGTAGCAGCGTCAAGCGTGCGCCTGTGTCATAAGTCAAGGGCCGGTTTGGACATCTGGTCCGGACTGAAGGACGTGCCAACAATTTCTCACAAGTCTACTGTCACTGCATATGATACTGTCCTCAAAGCAGCAGCGACAAGCGTGCGTCTGCCTGTTAAAGGGTGGTGTAACCCTCAAAGTGCACTCCACAAACAATAAAAATATTCTTCTTTTTTTTCTGTCTTTGTGAAATGTGTTGGCTATAGCCGCACCTGCATCCTTAAAGCAGCAGTGACAAGCGTGCGTCTGTCTGTTAAAGGGTGGTGTAACCCTCAAAGTGCTCTCCACAAACAATAAAAAAATTCTTCTTTTTTTTGTCTTTGTGAATTGTGTGGGCTGTAGCCGCACTTGCATCCTCAAAGCAGCAGTGACAAGCGTGCGTCTGTCTGTTAAACGGTGGTGTAACCCTCAAAGTGCGCTCCACAAACAATAAAAAAATTCTTCTTTTTTTTTGTCTTTGTGAATTGTGTGGGCTGTAGCCGCACTTGCATCCTCAAAGCAGCAGCGACAAGCGTGCGTCTGTCTGTTAAACGGTGGTGTAACCCTCAAAGTGCGCTCCACAAACAATAAAAATATTCTTCTTTTTTTTTCTGTCTTTGTGAAATGTGTGGGCTGTAGCAGCACCTGCATCCTTAAAGCAGCAGCGACAAGCGTGCGTCTGTCTGTTAAAGGGTGGTGTAACCCTCAAAGTGCGCTCCACAAACAATAAAAATATTCTTCTTTTTTTTTCTGTCTTTGTGAAATGTGTGGGCTGTAGCCACACCTGCATCCTTAAAGCAGCAGCGACAAGCGTGTGTCTGTCTGTTAAAGGGTGGTGTAACCCACAAAGTGCGCTCCACAAACAATAAAATAATTCTTATTTTTTTTTCTGTCTTTGTGAATTGTGTGGGCTGTAGCCGCACCTGCATCCTCAAAGCAGCAGCGACAAGCACGCGTCTGTCTGTTAAAGGGTGGTGTAACCCTCAAAGTGCACTCCACAAACAATAAAAATATTCTTCTTTTTTTTCTGTTTCTGTGAAATGTGTGGGCTGTAGCCGCACCTGCATCCTTAAAGCAGCAGCGACAAGCTTGCGTCTGTCTGTTAAAGGGTGGTGTAACCATCAAAGTGCACTCCACAAACAATAAAAAAATTCTTATTTTTTTTTCTGTCTTTGTGAATTGTGTGGGCTGTAGCCGCACTTGCATCCTCAAAGCAGCAGCGACAAGCGTGCGTCTGTCTGTTAAAGGGTGGTGTAACCCCCAAAGTGCGCTCCACAAACAATAAAAATATTCTTCTTTTTTTTTCTGTCTTTGTGAAATGTGTGGGCTGTAGCAGCACCTGCATCCTTAAAGCAGCAGCGACAAGCGTGCGTCTGTCTATTAAAGGGTGGTGTAACCATCAAAGTGCGCTCCACAAACAATAAAAATATTCTTCTTTTTTTTTCTGTCTTTGTTAAATGTGTGGGCTGAAGCCACACCTGCATCCTTAAAGCAGCAGCGACAAGCGTGTGTCTGTCTGTTAAAGGGTGGTGTAACCCTCAAAGTGCACTCCACAAACAATAAAAAAATTCTTCTTTTTTTTCCTGTCTTTGTGAATTGTGTGGGCTGTAGCAGCACTTGCATCCTCAAAGCAGCAGCGACAAGCGTGCGTCTGTCTGTTAAAGGGTGGTGTAACCCTCAAAGTGCGCTCCACAAACAATAAAAATATTCTTTTTTTTTCTATCTTTGTGAAATGTGTGGGCTGTAGCCGCACCTGCATCCTTAAAGCAGCAGCGACAAGCATGCGTCTGTCTGTTAAAGGGTAGTGTAACCCTCAAAGTGCGCTCCACAAACAATAAAAAAATTCTTCTTTTTTTTCTGTCTTTGTGAAATGTGTGGGCTGTAGCCGCACTTGCATCCTCAAATCAGCAGCGACAAGCGTGCGTCTGTCTGTTAAAGGGTGGTGTAACCCTCAAAGTGCGCTCCACAAACAATAAAAATACTCTTCTTTTTTTTTCTGTCTTTGTTAAAAGTGTGGGCTGTAGCAGCACCTGCATCCTTAAAGCAGCAGAGACAAGCGTGTGTCTGTCTGTTAAAGGGTGTTGTAACCCTCAAAGTGCGCTCCACAAACAATAAAAAAATTCTTCTTTTTTTTTCTGTCTTTGTGAATTGTGTGGGCTGTAGCCGCACTTGCATCCTCTAAGCAGCAGCGACAAGCGTGGGTCAGTCTGTTAAAGGGTGGTGTAACCCTCAAAGTGCTCCAAAAAATAAAAAACTATTTTTTTTATGTGTTTGTGACTTGTGTGCGATGTAGCCGCACGTGCATCAACACAGTAGCAGCGTCAAGCGTGCACCTGTGTCATAAGTCAAGGGCCGGTTTGGACATCTGGTCCGGACTGAAGGACGTGCCAACAATTTCTGACAAGTCTACTGTCACTGCATATGATACTGTCCTCAAAGCAGCAGCGACAAGCGTGCGTCTGTCTGTTAAAGGGTGGTGTAACCCTCAAAGTGCACTCCACAAACAATAAAAATATTCTTCTTTTTTTTCTGTCTTTGTGAAATGTGTTGGCTATAGCCGCACCTGCATCCTTAAAGCACCAGCGACAAGCGTGCGTCTGTCTGTTAAAGGGTGGTGTAACCCTCAAAGTGCGCTCCACAAACAATAAAAAAATTCTTCTTTTTTTTTGTCTTTGTGAATTGTGTGGGCTGTAGCCGCACTTGCATCCTAAAAGCAGCAGCGACAAGTGTGCATCTGTCTGTTAAAGGGTGGTGTAACCCTCAAAGTGCGCTCCACAAACAATAAACATATTCTTCTTTTTTTTTCTGTCTTTGTTAAATGTGTGGGCTGTAGACGCACCTGCATCCTTAAAGCAGCAGCGACAAGCGTGTGTCTGTCTGTTAAAGGGTGGTGTAACCCTCAAAGTGCGCTCCACAAACAATAAAAAAATTCTTCTTTTTTTTTCTGTCTTTGTGAATTGTGTGGGCTGTAGCCGCACTTGCATCCTCAAAGCAGCAGCGACAAGCGTGCATCTGTCTGTTAAAGGGTGGTGTAACCCTCAAAGTGCTCCAAAAAATAAAAAACAATTTTTTTTATGTGTTTGTGACTTGTGTGCGATGTAGCCGCACGTGCATCAACACAGTAGCAGCGTCAAGCATGCGCCTGTGTCATAAGTCATGGGCCGGTTTGGACATTTGGTCCGGACTGAAGGACGTGCCAACATTTTCTGACAAGTCTACTGTCACTGCATATGATACTGTCCTCAAAGCAGCAGCGACAAGCGTGCATGTGTCTGTTAAAGGGTGGTGTAACCCTCAAAGTGCACTCCACAAACAATAAAAATATTCTTCTTTTTTTTCTGTCTTTGTGAAATATGTTGGCTGTAGCCGCACCTGCATCCTTAAAGCAGCAGCGACAAGCGTGCGTCTGTCTGTTAAAGGGTGGTGTAACCCTCAAAGTGCACTCCACAAACAATAAAAAAATTCTTATTTTTTTTTCTGTCTTTGTGAATTGTGTGGGCTGTAGCCGCACTTGCATCCTCAAAGCAGCAGCGACAAGCGTGCGTCTGTCTGTTAAAGGGTGGTGTAACCCTCAAAGTGCACTCCACAAACAATAAAAATATTCTTCTTTTTTTTTCTGTCTTTGTGAAATGTGTGGGCTGTAGCAGCACCTGCATCCTTAAAGCAGCAGCGACAAGCGTGCGTCTGTCTGTTAAAGGGTGGTGTAACCCTCAAAGTGCGCTCCACAAACAATAAAAATATTCTTCTTTTTTTTTCTGTCTTTGTGAAATGTGTGGGCTGTAGCCGCACCTGCATCCTTAAAGCAGCAGCGACAAGCGTGTGTCTGTCTGTTAAAGGGTGGTGTAACCCACAAAGTGCGCTCCACAAACAATAAAAAAATTCTTCTTTTTTTTTCTGTCTTTGTGAATTGTGTGGGCTGTAGCCGCACTTGCATCCTCAAAGCAGCAGCGACAAGCACGCGTCTGTCTGTTAAAGGGTGGTGTAACCCTCAAAGTGCACTCCACAAACAATAAAAATATTCTTCTTTTTTTTCTGTTTCTGTGAAATGTGTGGGCTGTAGCCGCACCTGCATCCTTAAAGTAGCAGCGACAAGCGTGCGTCTGTCTGTTAAAGGGTGGTGTAACCCTCAAAGTGCACTCCACAAACAATAAAAAAATTCTTTTTTTTTTCTGTCTTTGTGAATTGTGTGGGCTGTAGCCGCACTTGCATCCTCAAAGCAGCAGTGACAAGCGTGCGTCTGTCTGTTAAAGGGTGGTGTAACCCTCAAAGTGCACTCCACAAACAATAAAAATATTCTTCTTTCTTTTCTGTCTTTGTGAAATGTGTGGGCTGTAGCAGCACCTGCATCCTTAAAGCAGCAGCGACAAGCGTGCGTCTGTCTGATAAAGGGTGGTGTAACCCTCAAAGTGCGCTCCACAAACAATAAAAATATTCTTCTTTTTTTTTCTGTCTTTGTGAAATGTGTGGGCTGTAGCAGCACCTGCATCCTTAAAGCAGCAGCGACAAGCATGTGTCTGTCTGTTAAATAGTTGTGTAACCCTCAAAGTGCGCTCCACAAACAATAAAAAAATTCTTATTTTTTTTTTTTGTCTTTGTGAGTTGTGTGGGCTGTAGCCGCACTTGCATCCTCAAAGCAGCAGCGACAAGCGTGCGTCTGTCTGTTAAAGGGTGGTGTAACCCTCAAAGTGCTCCAAAAACTAAAAAACTATTTTTTTTATGTGTTTGTGACTTGTGTGCGATGTAGCCGCATGTGCATCAACACAGTAGCAGTGTCAAGCGTGCGCCTGTGTCATAAGTCAAGGGCCAGTTTGGACATCTGGTCCGGACTGAAGGACGTGCCAACAATTTCTGACAAGTCTACTGTTACTGCATATGATACTGTCCTCAAAGCAGCAGCGACAAGCGTGCATCTGTCTGTTAAAGGGTGGTGTAACCCTCAAAGTGCACTCCACAAACAATAAAAATATTCTTCTTTTTTTTCTGTCTTTGTGAAATGTGTGGGCTGTAGCCGCACCTGCATCCATAAAGCAGCAGCGACAAGCGTGCGTCTGTCTGTTAAAGGGTGGTGTAACCCTCAAAGTGCGCTCCACAAACAATAAAAAAATTCTTCTTTTTTTTTCTGTCTTTGTGAATTGTGTGGGCTGTAGCTGCACTTGCATCCTCAAAGCAGCAGCGACAAGCGTGCGTCTGTCTGTTAAAGGGTGGTGTAACCCTCAAAGTGCGCTCCACAAACAATAAAAATATTCTTCTTTTTTTTTCTGTCTTTGTGAAATGTGTGGGCTGTAGCCGCACCTGCATCCTTAAAGCAGTAGCGACAAGCGTGCATCTGTCTGTTAAAGGATTACATCGGTGACAACATCCAAGTAGGCATGTCAGACAGTCCGTACCTGTACTGGCAGGAAAAAGAAGCAATTTGGAGGTCCCTGTACAAACTGGCTCTATTTTACCTGAGTTGCCCCCCCTCCAATGTGTACTCCGAAAGAGTGTTTAGTGCAGCCGGGAACCTTGTCAGCGAAAGGCGTAGGAGGTTGCTTCCACAAAACGTGGAGAAGATTATGTTCATAAAATGAATTATCAACTCTTCCAGGGAGACCAGCCTCCTGAACGTACAGAGGGACCTGTGGTTGTGGATTCCAGCGGAGACGAATTAATACTCTGTGAGGATGAGGATGTACACAACACTGAAGAGGGTGAGGAATCGGAGGATGAGGAGCATGAGGACGACATCTTGCCTCCGTAGAGCCAGTTTGTGCAGGGACAGATTAATTGCCAGCTTGTTTTGTGGGAGCCCAAACGAACCAATCATTTCAGCCACAGCCGTGTGGCAGACCCTGGCGCTGAAATGATTGGTTTGTTAAAGTGTGCATGTCCTGTTTATACAACATAAGGGTGGGTGGGAGGGCCCAAGGACAATTCCATCTTGCACCTCTTTTTTTTCTTTGAATTATGTACTGTTTGGGGCCTAGTTTTTCAAACTGCCATCCTGTCTGCCACTGCAGTGTCACTCCTACATGGACCACGTGTTTGTGCCGCCCACTCGTATCTCTTAGCATAGTCATCCAGCTACCTCGGTGCAACCTTTTGGATATAAAAACACTATTGTGAGGTGTGAGGTGTTCAGAATAGACTGGAAATGAGTGGAAATTAAGGTTATTGAGGTTAATAATAGCATAGGAGCAGAAAAACACAAATTCTGTGATTTTAGCTGTTTTTATGCTTTTTTAAAAAAAAATACAGATCCAAAACACAAAACCCAGAACCCAAAACACGGAAGGGTGGTTTTGGCAAAACCAATCCAGATCCAAAACACGAAGAAAGATCCAGATCCAAAACCAAAACACAAAACACGAAAAGTGACCGGTGCACACCCCTAATATAAACTACTCTTTTTAAGAATTACCATTACTATGGTACCATCAATTAGTAGCTATATGTTCCACACATGCAGAGACTACACATTTAAAAATAAACACATATATTTGAAATAATCAGCATTTGCTGATCATGCTTTTTTTGTGTAAGGCTGTAGGAAATTCCAAGGATAATGCTACCAATAGTGATCCTTTGTTTTACCTATGATCCATTTTTTTGGAAAGTATAGAACGCAGATATAAATATCCAATTCCTCAAATGGTCAGAGGATGCCGCTGAGACTCTAAGAGAGGCGGGGAAATGCGTTACATCTTATCCATCAGCGTGTATGCTCCACGTTACCTGTTGCATGCAGCAAGGACTATTCAGCTTTAAAGCACACTGAGGCTGGGTAGGATCACTACAAAATCCCTTTGCTAAGCTCCTAGTGAGTATTATCACATGGATATGTGCTAAAAAGCCACTAATACCTCTTTCAGACTTGTCGAGATTCCCGGGAATTTGGCCTGCCTCAGCCAAATTCCCGGGTAGCCGCGTCTGTCTGAAAGGTGCCTGCCTCAGCCAAATTCCCGGGTAGCCGCCCCTGCAATCGACCAGGGTTTCCCGGGCTTCACCAAACAGCTCCTGATTGGCCAGACGTTGCTGCCTGTTGATGAGTTCATCAGCAACAGCCGGACAGTGGAGGGCAGACGCCATATAAACACTAAACAGAGCGCTAAGAAGCCTGTGCAGTGCTACAAAGCAGATTTGGTGCTGCACCAGTTGCAGAGAGGCCCGCAACACTACGAGGTGAACTTGTACCAGGTGTTTGGAGAGTGGTGCCAGGTGTGTAAACATATTTAGCATCTAATGTTATTATTTATGTCATAATGTTATACTATGTAAATTACTGTTTTTTATTACCTTATTAAAAGAGCTTGTTTCTTATTATATATGGCATCTATTTTAAAATACTGAAAACTTTATTACCTAACAAGAGATTTATTTTTTATTCATTTTCTTATTTATTTATTATTTTTTATCTAAATTTTCTGGGTTTTCTTTAGAGCGGTAATCTTTATTTTTGCTGTGTACAGGTGGTTGGTGATCATGGCACATTGGAAGGACGAGGAGGTCCGTGAGCTCTTACATGTGAGGGGAGAGGAGGAAATAAAAGCTCAAATCACAGGCACTGTTAAAGATGCCATGATCTATTGCAACATTGCCAAAATCCTGGCTACCCGGGGTATTGTGAAGTCCTTAATAAGCTAAAGAGCCTAAAGAAACAATACACAAAGGTCCATGACCACAATCGTAATCGCAGTGGTGTGGGAAGGAGTGGGCCTTATACGATTTATGCACTTCGGCTTTTGGGCATACAGCACTATGCAACCCCATTGCTCTATCTTCTTCAAGTGATGCTGGCACACTGTCTGCAACAACGACATGCACGCCTTCAACAACTCCTGAGAGCAGCCAGCAGAGCCCGGCATTATCGCAGGTCCTATTTGATGACGCAGATGAGGACTCATCTAATACCATCATCATTGAACCAAGCACTGACACAGATGTGATCTCTCCAACGCAAAGGCAAGATTCTGAGTCTGAGCCACAGACCCAGGGAGACAAGCCCACCCTACGCAGTAACAGTAAGTTTAAATCAAATAATTTATGTTCAGCTGCATTAATCTACGTCACAGGTTCTCAAACTTGGTCCTCAGGACCCCAAACAGTGCATGTTTTCCAGGTCTCCTCACAGAATTACAAGTGAAATAATTAGCTCTACCTGTGGATCTTTTAAAATGTGTCAGTGAGTAATGAACACACCTGTGCACCTACTGGGTGACCTGGAAAAAGCGACCTGTGTGGGGTCCTGAGGACCGAGTTAGAGAACCACTGATCTATGTAATGTTGTCATTAAATTTCTAGCATATAGTATTGTTTCTGCGTTTATCTTGTAGTGGAGGATGGGCACCGCATGCAAACGGACGTGCTGCTTTTTGAATTGGGACCATTTATTGTTTTGTGTTTTGAAATATTTTTTACATGTGTTGCTCAATGTTTTCTCTCTTTTACTTTCAGTTTTCACAGTGCCAACACGTAAAAAGAAGAGCAAAATTGATGTTGCTACCAAAGCCATGACAAATATTCTTTGTAAACAACTACGCGACCTAGATTCGGAATGGCAGACACAAGAGGCTACCAGACTGCAGCGGTTCATGGCCAATGAGAGAGAAATGCAGAGTAATTTGCTAAAGGAAATGATGGCTATGCAGGAAAGGCTTAGTCACGATAACCGGAACTTTTTTACTCAAATCTTGAGCACAATCCACTACAAACCAAAACATGTTCCACCACCCACCCATTTTGGGCAACAAGCTAATTATCCAAACTCATTTGGGGAACAATCCCAGTATGTGCAGCAACCTCAGTCTCCCACCTCATTTGAGCATACATCACAGTATGACCAGCACGCTAATTTCCCCACAGGATTTGGGCAAACTACATACAAGTATGCTCAACAAGCAAAGCACCCCCCAGCATTTGGCCAAACATCCCAGTATGCGCAACAAGTAAAGTCCCCCCCAGCATTTAACCAAACATCCCAGTATGCGCAACAATTAAAGTCCCCCCCAGCATTTAACCAAACATCCCAGTATGCGCAACAAGTAAAGTCCCCCACAGCATTTAACCAAACATCCCAGTATGCGCAACAAGTAAAGTCCCCCCCAGCATTTGGCCAAACATCCCAGTATGCGCAACAAGTAAAGTCCCCCCCAGCATTTAACCAAACATCCCAGTATGCGCAACAAGTAAAGTCCCCCACAGCATTTGGCCAAACTACATCCCATATATCCAAGCATCCGCAAACACCTCAGTCATCCTCAACATTTACAGATAGTACATTAGATAATGTACTTGAAGGTCAATTTAAAGATACTTTGCCAGCTAATACTCTGTCACAGGAACTTACTCCTGACAAAAACCCAGAGTTTACAGTTTACAGAAATATTTAAATGTGGTGATCAAATATATCTAGTGATGTTAACTAGACATATTTCATATGACGATGTTGAAAATATTATGGTTACTGCTTTTGTCATAGGATATTGAGTTGGTGTAAACAAGGATCTACCAAAAAATTATGGTCCTTTTTTTTTTTATTTTAAAGGCTTGTTTAATGCCTCATAGCTATATGCGCACTTAACAATGTTCTGAAGTAAATGTGCACTTTACTGTTATTTTTTTTGGTACTATTGTTTGGTTTTGAATTGTGTTGTAGTTTGTAAGAAATATGGAAGTAAGGCTTTCAAACTTTTTATGCAAAACAAAGGCCTTTATTAAAATAAAAGATTTTTTGAACCTTTCAAATATTAAGTCTTTGTATTTATTTCAATAACAATAACTCACAGTCCCCTTATACCACATCCCCACCTTTGCATGACCTCATTAATGTGTGCCAGCATAACGTCCACTTTTAATGACAAAACTCTGTTTTTCTATGTAAAACTCTGAAAAACCCTGCTCTTGTCTGAAAGGGGTCTTCCCGGAATTTCCCGGGTAGACACTGTAATGTGAAAGGGGGGTCTTGACCAAATACCCGGGATTTTGCACTGGAGAAATTCACGGGTCTGAGCAGGAAATTTCCCGGGTTGTATGTCTGAAAGGGGTATAAGAGGATTGAACTCTGATATCTGCACCACAGTGTGTTAACCATCTAAACGCTGGACTATATGCCTTTACTTAATATGTTGACCATTTAAGTAACTGGATTATTGAGATTTGTACCTCAGTGTGATAACCATCTCAGTGCTGGATATGTGTTCTAAAAACTACTAAGAGGATTGAATTCTGAGATTTGCACCACAGTGTGTTAACTATATAAGCGCTGGAGCGTATGTCTTCATTTAATATGCTGATCATTTGAATAACTGAATTATTGAGACCTGCACCTTAGTGTGCTGACAATCCAAGTGCTGGACAGTACGTTTCTTTTTCTCTATAATTATAAAAAGAACTGAGATATTACCCATTATGATGACCATTTGAGGAATTGGATATTTATATCTGCATTCTATACTTTCCAAAAAACGGATCATAGGTAAAACAAAGGATCACTATTGGTAGCATTATCCTTGGAATTTCCTACAGCCTTACACAAAAAAGCAAGATCAGCAAATGCTGATTATTTCAAATATATGTGTTTATTTTTAAATGTGTAGTCTCTGTATGTGTGGAACATATAGCTACTAATTGATGGTACCATATTAACGGTGTATCTTAAAAAGAGTAGTTTATATCTATTGTCAATTGGAACAAGTGGAATATTGCATATTATGTCTGTTTAATTTTATAACTGTTTTTTTTCTTTCTTTTTTAATTTGATTACTATTGGCCAATTTTATTATTTTTATTATTGTCATTGTAATAATAAATATGTATATTATATATTGAAATCATTGTGTGGGTTATCCTATTGATTGCAGCGCTGTCTGTTATTTTTACTATTTTACACTTGTATCTTCTAAGAAGGGTTGGCAATTCCCTTATATACAACAGATAGCTGCAGCAAACTTATTGGTTGTATCCATAAGTGCTTGGTTGGCTAGGCGCCAGGATTCTTTCTCTTTTTTTGCTTTATTGTATCAGATATGCAGCAGCAGACTGATGAGTGTTCCTGAGTAGGGGTGTGCACCGGCCACTTTTCGTGTTTTGTGTTTTGGTTTTGGATCTGGATCTTTCTTCGTGTTTTGGATCTGGATTGGTTTTGCCAAAACCACCCTTCCGTGTTTTGGGTTCTGGGTTTTGTGTTTTGGATCTGTATTTTTTTTTAAAAAAGCATAAAAACAGCTAAAATCACAGAATTTGTAGGTTTTTCTGCTCCTATGCTATTATTAACCTCAATAACCTTAATTTCCACTCATTTCCAGTCTATTCTGAACACCTCACACCTCACAATAGTGTTTTTATGTCCAAAACGTTGCACCGAGGTAGCTGGATGACTATGCTAAGCGACACGAGTGGGCGGCACAAACACGTGACCCATCTAGGCGTGAAACTGCAGTGGCAGACAGGATGGCAGTTTGAAAAACTAGGCCCCAAACTGTACATAATGCAAAGAAAAAAAAGAGGTGCAAGATGGAATTGTCCTTGGGCCCTCCCACCCACCCTTATGTTGTATAAACAGGACATGCACACTTTAACAAACCAATCATTTCAGCGCCAGGGTCTGCCACACAACTGTGGCTGAAATGATTGGTTCGTTTGGGCCCCCACAAAACAAGCTGGCAATTAATGTGTCCCTGCACAAACTGGCTCTATGGAGGCAAGATGTCATCCTCATCCTCCTCATCCACCGATTCCTCACCCTCTTCAGTGTGTACATCCTCATCCTCACAAAGTATTAACTCGTCCCCACTTGAATCCACCACCACAGGTCCCTCTGTACCTTCTGGAGGCTGGTCTCCCTGGAAGAGCTGATAATTCATTTTGATGAACATCATCTTCTCCACATTCTGTGGAAGCAACCTCCTACGCCTTTCGCTGACAAGGTTCCCGGCTGCACTAAACACTCTTTCGGAGTACACACTGGAGGGGGGGCAACTCAGGTAAAATAGAGCCAGCTTGTACAGGGGCCTCCAAATTGCCTCTTTTTCCTGCCAGTACAGGTATGGACTGTCTGCCATGCCTACTTGGATGCTGTCACCGATGTAATCCTCCACCATTCTGTCAATGGTGACAGTATCATATGCAGTGACAGTAGACATGTCAGAAATTGTTGCCAGGTCCTTCAGTCCGGACCAGATGTCCAAACTTGGTCCTGCCTGCCCTGCATCACCGCCAGCGGGTTGCTTAGGATACCTAAGTTTTTTCCTGGCAGCCCCAGTTGCAGGAGAAAATGAAGAAGGAGCCGTTGACGTGTCACGTTCCGCTTCAGCTGACAGTGTGTTCACCAGCAGGTCTTTGCACCTCTGCAGGCTTGTGTCGGCCGGAAAGAGAGACACCACATAGGCTTTAAACCTAGGATCGAGCACGGTGGCCAAAACGTAGTGGTCTGATTTCAACAGATTGACCACCCTGGAATCCTGGCAAAGCGAATGAAGGGCTTCATCCACAAGTCCCACATGCCGAGCGGAATCGCTCCGTCTTAGCTCCTCCTTCACTTTCTCCAGCTGCTTCTGCAAAAGCCTGATGAGGGGAATGACCTGACTCAAGCTGGCAGTGTCTGAACTGACTTCACGTGTGGCAAGTTCGAAGGGCTGGAGAACCTTGCACAACACGGAAATCATTCTCCACTGCGCTTGAGTCAGGTGCATACCCCCTCCTTTGCCTATGTCATAGGTGGATGTATAGGCTTGTATGGCCTTTTGCTGCTCCTCCATCCTCTGAAGCATATAGAGGGTTGAGTTCCACCGCGTCACAACCTCTTGCTTCAGGTGATGGCGGGGCAGGTTCAAGAGTGTTTGCTGGCGCTCCAGTCTTCGGCACGCAGTCGCTGAATGGCGAAAGTGGCCAGAAATTTTTCGGGCCACCCAAAGCGTCTCCTGCACGCCCCTGTCGCTTTTCAGAAAATTCTGCACCACCAAGTTTATTGTGTGAGCAAAACATGGGACGTGCTGGAATTTGCCCAGATGTAATGCCCGCACAATATTGGTGGCGTTGTCAGATATCACAAATCCCCAGGAGAGTCTAAGTGGGGTAAGCCACTGGGCGATGATTTCCCTCAGTTTCTCTAAGAGGTTGTCGGCGGTGTGCCTCTTACTGAAACCGGTGATACACAGCGTAGCCTGCCTTGTAACGAGCTGGCATTTCTGAGATGCTGCTACTGGTGACGCTGCTGCTGTTGCTGCGTAAGGTGATACATCTACCCAGTGGGCTGTCACAGTCATATAGTCCTTAGTCTGCCCTGTTCCACTTGTCCACATGTCCGTGGTTAAGTGGACATTGTGTACAACGGCATTTTTCAGGACACTGAGGACACTTTTTCTGACGTTTCTGTACAGTCTCGGTATCGCCTGCCTAGTGAAGTGGAATCTAGACGGGATTTGGAACCGGGGACACACTACCTCCATCAATTGTCTAAATCCCACTGCACTAATGGCGGATACCGGACGCACGTCTAACACCAACATAGCAGTCAAGGCCTCAGTTATACGTTTTGCTTCAGGATGACTGCTGTCGTACTTCATCCTCCTCGCTAAGGACTGTTGGAGGGTCAATTGTTTAGTAAAAGTAGTGGTGTTCCTACTTCCTCTCTGGGATGATGAACGACTCCCAGCAGCAGCAACAGCAGCAGCGGCAGCAGTAGGCGTAGCAATGCAGGATCCTCCGGAGGAATCCCGGATAGGAGAGTCAGTCATGCCAGTGACATGGCCTGCAGGACTACTTCCGATCCTGACTAAGGAGGAAATTGACGAGGAGGGAGTTGACGGTGTGGTTTGCAGGCGCTTGGATACAACAGGACAATGGGATTTAGGTGTCCCTGGACTGCTTACGGTCTTAGCCAAAGTTTCTGAACTTGACAGTAACTTTTTATGAACGCGCTGCAGGTGCCGTATAAGGGAGGATGTTCCTAGGTGGTTGACGTCCCTACCCCTACTTATTTCACCTTTACATATGGTACATATGGCAAGACAGTTGTTGTCCGGATTTGGATAGAAATATTGCCAGACCAAAGAGGTGGAATGTTTGGTCTTCTGCCCAGGCATGACCGTGATGGGCTTTTTCATCCCACGGACAACAACTGTCTCCCCCGGAGCCTGATTTAAACAAACCACATCACCATCAGAATCCTCCTCGCCAACTTCCTCCTCAGCGCCAGCTACACCAGTATCCTCATCCTGTTGTACTTCAACAGTGACATCTTCAATTTGCATATCAGCAAGTGGACTGTGGGTGCTCCTTTCAGCACTTGCAGGGGGCGTGCAAATGGTGGAAAGAGCCACCTCTTCCCGTCCAGTGCTGGGAAGGTCAGGCATCGCAACCACCACCACACTTGGACTCTCCTTGGGGATTTGTGATATCTTCTTAGAAAGCACAGTTCTTCGCTGTGCTTTTGCCAGCTTAACTCTTTTGATTTTTTTAGTGGGAGGAGGGCTTCCATCATCATGTGAAGCTGAACCACTAGTCATGAACATACTAGGGATCGACCTTAGCCGTTCCTTGCCACTCCGTGTCGTAAATGGCATATTGGCAAGTTTACGTTTCTCTTCAGCTGATTTAAATGTCTTTTTCAAGGTCATTTTCCTGAACTTTGCCATTTGGGATTGTATGTGCCCTCTACTATGACATTGGGCATCGGCCTTGGCAGACGACGTTGATGGCATGTTATCGTCTATGTCATGACTAGTGGCAGCAGCTTCAGCACTAGGAGGAAGTGGTTCTTGATCTTTCTCTATTTTATTTTTATCGGAGAAAGTTTGGTCCTCCATTTATGTTATATCGATTTGATATATACGTGCGGCTAAACACAGAAAATAATTTTTTTTTTGGTTTGGACTGGAGTGTACTTTGTGGGTTACAGCACCCTTTAACGGTCAAGCCAGCCGGCCCTTTACTTATGACACAGGCGCACGCTTGGCACTACTTTGTTGATGCACGTGCGGCTACTGCGCACACAATTCACAAACACAGAAAATAATTTTTTTTTGGTTTGGACTAGAGTGTACTTTCGGGGGTTACAGCACCCTTTAACGGTCAAGCCAGCCAGCCCTTTACTTATGACACAGGCGCACGCTTGGCACTACTTTGTTGATGCACGTGCGGCTACTGCGCACACAATTCACAAACACAGAAAATAATTTTTTTTTGGTTTGGACTGGAGTGTACTTTCGGGGGTTACAGCACCCTTTAACGGTCAAGCCAGCCGGCCCTTTACTTATGACACAGGCGCACGCTTGGCACTACTTTGTTGATGCACGTGCGGCTACTGCGCACACAATTCACAAACACAGAAAATAATTTTTTTTTTTTGGTTTGGACTGCAGTGTACTTTCGGGGGTTACAGCACCCTTAACGGTCAAGCCAGCCGACCCTTTACTTATGACACAGGTGCACGCTTGGCACTACTTTGTTGATGCACGTGCGGCTACTGCGCACACAATTCACAAACACAGAAAATAATTTTTTTTTGGTTTGGACTGGAGTGTACTTTCGGGGGTTACAGCACCCTTTAACGGTCAAGCCAGCCGGCCCTTTACTTATGACACAGGCGCACGCTTGGCACTACTTTGTTGATGCACGTGCGGCTACTGCGCACACAATTCACAAACACAGAAAATAATTTTTTTTTTGGTTTGGACTGGAGTGTACTTTCGGGGGTTACAGCACCCTTAACGGTCAAGCCAGCCGGCCCTTTACTTATGACACAGGTGCACGCTTGGCACTACTTTGTTGATGCACGTGCGGCTACTGCGCACACAATTCACAAACACAGAAAATAATTTTTTTTTGGTTTGGACTGGAGTGTACTTTCGGGGGTTACAGCACCCTTTAACGGTCAAGCCAGCCGGCCCTTTACTTATGACACAGGCGCACGCTTGGCACTACTTTGTTGATGCACGTGCGGCTACTGCGCACACAATTCACAAACACAGAAAATAATTTTTTTTTTGTTTTGGACTGGAGTGTACTTTGGGGGTTACAGCACCCTTTAACGGTCAAGCCAGCCGGCCCTTTACTTATGACACAGGCGCACGCTTGGCACTACTTTGTTGATTCACGTGCGGCTACTGCGCACACAATTCACAAACACAGGAAATAATTTTTTTTTTGGTTTGGACTGGAGTGTACTTTCGGGGGTTACAGCACCCTTAACGGTCAAGCCAGCCGGCCCTTTACTTATGACACAGGCGCACGCTTGGCACTACTTTGTTGATGCACGTGCGGCTACTGCGCACACAATTCACAAACACAGAAAATAATTTTTTTTTTGGTTTGGACTGGAGTGTACTTTCGGGGGTTACAGCACCCTTAACGGTCAAGCCAGCCGGCCCTTTACTTATGACACAGGTGCACGCTTGGCACTACTTTGTTGATGCACGTGCGGCTACTGCGCACACAATTCACAAACACAGAATATAATTTTTTTTTTGGTTTGGACTGGAGTGTACTTTCGGGGGTTACAGCACCCTTTAACGGTCAAGCCAGCCGGCCCTTTACTTATGACACAGGCGCACGCTTGGCACTACTTTGTTGATGCACGTGCGGCTACTGCGCACACAATTCACAAACACAGAAAATAATTTTTTTTTTGGTTTGGACTGGAGTGTACTTTGGGGGTTACAGCACCCTTTAACGGTCAAGCCAGCCGGCCCTTTACTTATGACACAGGCGCACGCTTGGCACTACTTTGTTGATGCACGTGCGGCTACTGCGCACACAATTCACAAACACAGAAAATAATTTTTTTTTTGGTTTGGACTGGAGTGTACTTTCGGGGGTTACAGCACCCTTAACGGTCAAGCCAGCCGGCCCTTTACTTATGACACAGGCGCACGCTTGGCACTACTTTGTTGATGCACGTGCGGCTACTGCGCACACAATTCACAAACACAGAAAATAATTTTTTTTTTGGTTTGGACTGGAGTGTACTTTTGGGGGTTACAGCACCCTATAACGGTCAAGCCAGCCGGCCCTTTACTTATGACACAGGCGCACGCTTGGCACTACTTTGTTGATGCACGTGCGGCTACTGCGCACACAATTCACAAACACAGAAAATAATTTTTTTTTTGGTTTGGACTGGAGTGTACTTTCGGGGGTTACAGCACCCTTAACGGTCAAGCCAGCCGGCCCTTTACTTATGACACAGGCGCACGCTTGGCACTACTTTGTTGATGCACGTGCGGCTACTGCGCACACAATTCACAAACACAGAAAATAATTTTTTTTTGGTTTGGACTGGAGTGTACTTTCGGGGGTTACAGCACCCTTAACGGTCAAGCCAGCCGGCCCTTTACTTATGACACAGGCGCACGCTTGGCACTACTTTGTTGATGCACGTGCGGCTACTGCGCACACAATTCACAAACACAGAAAATAATTTTTTTTTGGTTTGGACTGGAGTGTACTTTCGGGGGTTACAGCACCCTTTAACGGTCAAGCCAGCCGGCCCTTTACTTATGACACAGGCGCACGCTTGGCACTACTTTGTTGATGCACGTGCGGCTACTGCGCACACAATTCACAAACACAGAAAATAATTTTTTTTTTGGTTTGGACTGGAGTGTACTTTCGGGGGTTACAGCACCCTATAACGGTCAAGCCAGCTGGCCCTTTACTTATGACACAGGCGCACGCTTGGCACTACTTTGTTGATGCACGTGCGGCTACTGCGCACACAATTCACAAACACAGAAAATTATTTTTTTTTTGGTTTGGACTGGAGTGTACTTTCGGGGGTTACAGCACCCTTAACGGTCAAGCCAGCCGGCCCTTTACTTATGACACAGGCGCACGCTTGGCACTACTTTGTTGATGCACGTGCGGCTACTGCGCACACAATTCACAAACACAGAAAATAATTTTTTTTTGGTTTGGACTGGAGTGTACTTTCGGGGGTTACAGCACCCTTAACGGTCAAGCCAGCCGGCCCTTTACTTATGACACAGGCGCACGCTTGGCACTACTTTGTTGATGCACGTGCGGCTACTGCGCACACAATTCACAAACACAGAAAATAATTTTTTTTTGGTTTGGACTGGAGTGTACTTTCGGGGGTTACAGCACCCTTTAACGGTCAAGCCAGCCGGCCCTTTACTTATGACACAGGCGCACGCTTGGCACTACTTTGTTGATGCACGTGCGGCTACTGCGCACACAATTCACAAACACAGAAAATAATTTTTTTTTTGGTTTGGACTGGAGTGTACTTTCGGGGGTTACAGCACCCTTAACGGACAAGCCAGCCGGCCCTTTACTTATGACAGAGGCGCACGCTTGGCACTACTTTGTTGATGCACGTGCGGCTACTGCGCACACAATTCACAAACACAGAAAATAATTTTTTTTTGGTTTGGACTGGAGTGTACTTTCGGGGGTTACAGCACCCTTTAACGGTCAAGCCAGCCGGCCCTTTACTTATGACACAGGCGCACGCTTGGCACTACTTTGTTGATGCACGTGCGGCTACTGCGCACACAATTCACAAACACAGAAAATATTTTTTTTTTTGTTTTGGACTGGAGTGTACTTTGGGGGTTACAGCACCCTTTAACGGTCAAGCCAGCCGGCCCTTTACTTATGACACAGGCGCACGCTTGGCACTACTTTGTTGATTCACGTGCGGCTACTGCGCACACAATTCACAAACACAGAAAATAATTTTTTTTTTGGTTTGGACTGGAGTGTACTTTCGGGGGTTACAGCACCCTTAACGGTCAAGCCAGCCGGCCCTTTACTTATGACACAGGCGCACGCTTGGCACTACTTTGTTGATGCACGTGCGGCTACTGCGCACACAATTCACAAACACAGAAAATAATTTTTTTTTTGGTTTGGACTGGAGTGTACTTTCGGGGGTTACAGCACCCTTAACGGTCAAGCCAGCCGGCCCTTTACTTATGACACAGTCGCACGCTTGGCACTACTTTGTTGATGCACGTGCGGCTACTGCGCACACAATTCACAAACACAGAAAATAATTTTTTTTTTGGTTTGGACTGGAGTGTACTTTCGGGGGTTACAGCACCCTTAACGGTCAAGCCAGCCGGCCCTTTACTTATGACACAGGTGCACGCTTGGCACTACTTTGTTGATGCACGTGCGGCTACTGCGCACACAATTCACAAACACAGAAAATAATTTTTTTTTTGGTTTGGACTGGAGTGTACTTTCGGGGGTTACAGCACCCTTTAACGGTCAAGCCAGCCGGCCCTTTACTTATGACACAGGCGCACGCTTGGCACTACTTTGTTGATGCACGTGCGGCTACTGCGCACACAATTCACAAACACAGAAAATAATTTTTTTTTTGGTTTGGACTGGAGTGTACTTTGGGGGTTACAGCACCCTTTAACGGTCAAGCCAGCCGGCCCTTTACTTATGACACAGGCGCACGCTTGGCACTACTTTGTTGATGCACGTGCGGCTACTGCGCACACAATTCACAAACACAGAAAATAATTTTTTTTTTGGTTTGGACTGGAGTGTACTTTCGGGGGTTACAGCACCCTTAACGGTCAAGCCAGCCGGCCCTTTACTTATGACACAGGCGCACGCTTGGCACTACTTTGTTGATGCACGTGCGGCTACTGCGCACACAATTCACAAACACAGAAAATAATTTTTTTTTTGGTTTGGACTGGAGTGTACTTTCGGGGGTTACAGCACCCTATAACGGTCAAGCCAGCCGGCCCTTTACTTATGACACAGGCGCACGCTTGGCACTACTTTGTTGATGCACGTGCGGCTACTGCGCACACAATTCACAAACACAGAAAATAATTTTTTTTTTGGTTTGGACTGGAGTGTACTTTCGGGGGTTACAGCACCCTTAACGGTCAAGCCAGCCGGCCCTTTACTTATGACACAGGCGCACGCTTGGCACTACTTTGTTGATGCACGTGCGGCTACTGCGCACACAATTCACAAACACAGAAAATAATTTTTTTTTGGTTTGGACTGGAGTGTACTTTCGGGGGTTACAGCACCCTTAACGGTCAAGCCAGCCGGCCCTTTACTTATGACACAGGCGCACGCTTGGCACTACTTTGTTGATGCACGTGCGGCTACTGCGCACACAATTCACAAACACAGAAAATAATTTTTTTTTGGTTTGGACTGGAGTGTACTTTCGGGGGTTACAGCACCCTTTAACGGTCAAGCCAGCCGGCCCTTTACTTATGACACAGGCGCACGCTTGGCACTACTTTGTTGATGCACGTGCGGCTACTGCGCACACAATTCACAAACACAGAAAATAATTTTTTTTTTGGTTTGGACTGGAGTGTACTTTCGGGGGTTACAGCACCCTTAACGGACAAGCCAGCCGGCCCTTTACTTATGACAGAGGCGCACGCTTGGCACTACTTTGTTGATGCACGTGCGGCTACTGCGCACACAATTCACAAACACAGAAAATAATTTTTTTTTGGTTTGGACTGGAGTGTACTTTCGGGGGTTACAGCACCCTTTAACGGTCAAGCCAGCCGGCCCTTTACTTATGACACAGGGGCACGCTTGGCACTACTTTGTTGATGCACGTGCGGCTACTGCGCACACAATTCACAAACACAGAAAATAATTTTTTTTTTGGTTTGGACTGGAGTGTACTTTGGGGGTTACAGCACCCTTTAACGGTCAAGCCAGCCGGCCCTTTACTTATGACACAGGCGCACGCTTGGCACTACTTTGTTGATGCACGTGCGGCTACTGCGCACACAATTCACAAACACAGAAAATAATTTTTTTTTGGTTTGGACTGGAGTGTACTTTCGGGGGTTACAGCACCCTTAACGGTCAAGCCAGCCGGCCCTTTACTTATGACACAGGCGCACGCTTGGCACTACTTTGTTGATGCACGTGCGGCTACTGCGCACACAATTCACAAACACAGAAAATAATTTTTTTTTGGTTTGGACTGGAGTGTACTTTCGGGGGTTACAGCACCCTTTAACGGTCAAGCCAGCCGGCCCTTTACTTATGACACAGGCGCACGCTTGGCACTACTTTGTTGATGCACGTGCGGCTACTGCGCACACAATTCACAAACACAGAAAATAATTTTTTTTTTGGTTTGGACTGGAGTGTACTTTCGGGGGTTACAGCACCCTTAACGGACAAGCCAGCCGGCCCTTTACTTATGACACAGGCGCACGCTTGGCACTACTTTGTTGATGCACGTGCGGCTACTGCGCACACAATTCACAAACACAGAAAATAATTTTTTTTTGGTTTGGACTGGAGTGTACTTTCGGGGGTTACAGCACCCTTTAACGGTCAAGCCAGCCGGCCCTTTACTTATGACACAGGCGCACGCTTGGCACTACTTTGTTGATGCACGTGCGGCTACTGCGCACACAATTCACAAACACAGAAAATAATTTTTTTTGGGGTTTGGACTGGAGTGTACTTTCGGGGGTTACAGCACCCTTAACGGTCAAGCCAGCCGGCCCTTTACTTATGACACAGGTGCACGCTTGGCACTACTTTGTTGATGCACGTGCGGCTACTGCGCACACAATTCACAAACACAGAAAATAATTTTTTTTTTGGTTTGGACTGGAGTGTACTTTCGGGGGTTACAGCACCCTTTAACGGTCAAGCCAGCTGGCCCTTTACTTATGACACAGGCGCACGCTTGGCACTACTTTGTTGATGCACGTGCGGCTACTGCGCACACAATTCACAAACACAGAAAATAATTTTTTTTTTGGTTTGGACTGGAGTGTACTTTCGGGGGTTACAGCACCCTTAACGGTCAAGCCAGCCGGCCCTTTACTTATGACACAGGCGCACGCTCGGCACTACTTTGTTGATGCACGTGCGGCTACTGCGCACACAATTCACAAACACAGAAAATAATTTTTTTTTGGTTTGGACTGGAGTGTACTTTGGGGGTTACAGCACCCTTTAACGGTCAAGCCAGCCGGCCCTTTACTTATGACACAGGCGCACGCTTGGCACTACTTTGTTGATGCACGTGCGGCTACTGCGCACACAATTCACAAACACAGAAAATAATTTTTTTTTGGTTTGGACTGGAGTGTACTTTCGGGGGTTACAGCACCCTTTAACGGTCAAGCCAGCCGGCCCTTTACTTATGACACAGGCGCACGCTTGGCACTACTTTGTTGATGCACGTGCGGCTACTGCGCACACAATTCACAAACACAGAAAATAATTTTTTTTTTGGTTTGGACTGGAGTGTACTTTCGGGGGTTACAGCACCCTTAACGGACAAGCCAGCCGGCCCTTTACTTATGACACAGGCGCACGCTTGGCACTACTTTGTTGATGCACGTGCGGCTACTGCGCACACAATTCACAAACACAGAAAATAATTTTTTTTTGGTTTGGACTGGAGTGTACTTTCGGGGGTTACAGCACCCTTTAACGGTCAAGCCAGCCGGCCCTTTACTTATGACACAGGCGCACGCTTGGCACTACTTTGTTGATGCACGTGCGGCTACTGCGCACACAATTCACAAACACAGAAAATAATTTTTTTTTTGGTTTGGACTGGAGTGTACTTTGGGCTTTACAGCACCCTTTAACGGTCAAGCCAGCCGGCCCTTTACTTATGACACAGGCGCACGCTTGGCACTACTTTGTTGATGCACGTGCGGCTACTGCGCACACAATTCACAAACACAGAAAATAATTTTTTTTGGGGTTTGGACTGGAGTGTACTTTCGGGGGTTACAGCACCCTTAACGGTCAAGCCAGCCGGCCCTTTACTTATGACACAGGTGCACGCTTGGCACTACTTTGTTGATGCACGTGCGGCTACTGCGCACACAATTCACAAACACAGAAAATAATTTTTTTTTTGGTTTGGACTGGAGTGTACTTTGGGGGTTACAGCACCCTTTAACGGTCAAGCCAGCCGGCCCTTTACTTATGACACAGGCGCACGCTTGGCACTACTTTGTTGATGCACGTGCGGCTACTGCGCACACAATTCACAAACACAGAAAATAATTTTTTTTTTGGTTTGGACTGGAGTGTACTTTCGGGGGTTACAGCACCCTTAACGGTCAAGCCAGTCGGCCCTTTACTTATGACACAGGCGCACGCTCGGCACTACTTTGTTGATGCACGTGCGGCTACTGCGCACACAATTCACAAACACAGAAAATAATTTTTTTTTGGTTTGGACTGGAGTGTACTTTCGGGGGTTACAGCACCCTTTAACGGTCAAGCCAGCCGGCCCTTTACTTATGACACAGGCGCACGCTTGGCACTACTTTGTTGATGCACGTGCGGCTACTGCGCACACAATTCACAAACACAGAAAATAATTTTTTTTTTGGTTTGGACTGGAGTGTACTTTGGGGGTTACAGCACCCTTTAACGGTCAAGCCAGCCGGCCCTTTACTTATGACACAGGCGCACGCTTGGCACTACTTTGTTGATGCACGTGCGGCTACTGCGCACACAATTCACAAACACAGAAAATAATTTTTTTTTGGGTTTGGACTGGAGTGTACTTTCGGGGGTTACAGCACCCTTAACGGTCAAGCCAGCCGGCCCTTTACTTATGACACAGGTGCACGCTTGGCACTACTTTGTTGATGCACGTGCGGCTACTGCGCACACAATTCACAAACACAGAAAATAATTTTTTTTTTGGTTTGGACTGGAGTGTACTTTCGGGGGTTACAGCACCCTTTAACGGTCAAGCCAGCCGGCCCTTTACTTATGACACAGGCGCACGCTTGGCACTACTTTGTTGATGCACGTGCGGCTACTGCGCACACAATTCACAAACACAGAAAATAATTTTTTTTTTGGTTTGGACTGGAGTGTACTTTCGGGGGTTACAGCACCCTTAACGGTCAAGCCAGCCGGCCCTTTACTTATGACACAGGCGCACGCTCGGCACTACTTTGTTGATGCACGTGCGGCTACTGCGCACACAATTCACAAACACAGAAAATAATTTTTTTTTGGTTTGGACTGGAGTGTACTTTCGGGGGTTACAGCACCCTTTAACGGTCAAGCCAGCCGGCCCTTTACTTATGACACAGGCGCACGCTTGGCACTACTTTGTTGATGCACGTGCGGCTACTGCGCACACAATTCACAAACACAGAAAATATATTATTTTTTTAGCACTTGGGGGGAGCACCCCTGATGGACAGAGCACCCCCTGGACAACACTACAGCACTCCTTTAGGACTGGGACACTGCACAGGACTTTGGAGTGGACACAGCCCCTATGGAGAACTGACTGCACAACACAGTCCAGCCAGCCCCTATGGACTTTGAAGTAGTAGACACAGCCCCTATTAACAACAGCAGCACAGCACAACACAGCCAGCCCCTATGGACTTTGAAGTAGTGGACAACAGCAGCACTACACTACACTACACTACACTACACTACACAGCCCTAACTCCCACCCTCCCTCTTCACTGTCCACAGCCGAGTGAGAAAATGGCGCCGACGCGGGTACCTTATATAGGATCCAAAACCCGCGAGACCCGGAAGGCGGGATGATGACGTTTTGCCTCGATTTCAGATCCGAGTCAGGCGGGAAAAGTCGAGCCTGACTCGGATCGGACTCGGATCGGGGGGGCTCGGGGGGGTTCGGATTTCAGAAATCCGAACCCGCTCACCCCTATTCCTGAGTGGTGACTGGGAGGTGGCCTGAACTTAGTGCAAAAAAAATGGACTCAAGGGCGTGTTATGGGAGTGTCGCGTGTCAGTGACAGCGGCTATGTTCTCAGATGCAGAGCCGCAGCCACAGATGCCATAGTCATATGGAGAAACTGCACCTGCCATGGTGCAAGTGTTATTGGTGCACTGATGGTGGTTTATCATGAAAGAAAGTAGGCATCTCGGTGCTTGCACAGTCAGACACAGGGTACTACACCAGGGGATGGCTGAAACTAGCATTTGCATATTATCACAGCTGCAACAAGAGCGGATGCAGGGGCGGATTGGGCCGCCGGGACAGCGGGAAAGTTCCCACTGGGCGGGTCCCATGAACCCCTCTACCGGGCCGGCTGACATCGGCTGCTGGGCCAGGCAAATTTCTATGTGCCGGGCTGCCGGCTGCGGCGCTTCCTGTATTTGCGTTCCTTTATGGAACGCCAACAGGAAGTTGTCACCTGCTCCGGCTAGCAGCCACTTCATAGTGCCGTTAGACAGATGCAGTGCTGCAGCGGAGTCAGCATACGGAGCGCTTGCGCTCCAACCAGGACACTGCGGGGGGCCGGGGCAGAGTATGGCAGAGTTAGAAGTGGTGGTCTATTTTTGCACAAGACCACCCCTCAGCTGTGTGGGCAGCGGGCAATGCTGGTCTGGACTCAGGAGCTGGTCATGATGCCGAAGTTAGCAAGGGACGGGGCGGTTCCTCATCCTCCTCGACTCCCCTGCCCAGCGGTACTCCAGCGCGGTCTGACAGTCATGGACCCTGCAGCTGCGCACTACCATCACAGAATTACCTGGAGCTCTAGGTAAGAAGCCCAGGTGTCCTACTGTATGTGCAACTAGATTCACTGTGCCTGTCCAGCTGTGATGAGACTACAAGTCCCAGCACACTTTGTCAACTGAATGTGCTGGGACTTGTAGTGCCATACCAACTAGAAAGGCTCTGAAAAGACAAGTGTTTTATATATAAACATATATATATATATATATATATATATAATCAATTTTTTTTTTTTGCTTATGAATTTCATGAAAATTCATTTTTAAGGAATTTGCATGCAGTCTGCTGTGGAAATGTTATATACTGTGTGTATATAAATATATATATATATATATATATATATATATATATACACACACACATATGTATATAGCCAGTACTCCACTCCACAATAATGGTACCTGCCCACATGTTTTCCTAGATGCTATATCTCTAATTAAAGAAGCCCCCTCAGGGTCCCTGCTCTCACCCTCCCTGTAACTCCCCCTCAGTGTCCCTGCTCTCACCCTCCCTGTAACTTCCCCCTTGGTCTCCCTGCCCTCACCCTCCCTGTAACTCCCCCTTCCTGCCCTCACTCTCCCTGAAAGTCACACTGTGTGTCTGTCACTCAATCTCAATATTCCTGCCACTCATACTCACTGTCACATTAACCTTTGTATCACTCATACTGACTCTCAATGTCCCTACACTCATCAATTACAGTAGTCCTGCCAGTCACAGAATCACTCAAGCTATGTACCACACAAACACCCACAATGTTACCGTCACACACTCACCCTGGCACTCACACTTAATAACACACAAACACCATCAATGTTCTCTATTAGAAAAAATGAGCAGGAAAGAATGTCAGAAAGGAAACAGACACAGAAATAGAGGAGCAGGAGAGCGAGAGGGGGAAAAGTGGAAGACAGGAGGGAAGAGAGTGAAAAAGCAGTGGGATGAGACAAATGGGAAGGAGAATATCAGAGCGAGAGAGAGAAAAAGCATGGAGGAAGAAAAGAGATATGAGGAAAAGACAGAGCCGGAAGTGAGATATGGAATAAAAAGGGGGAAAAGGGGAGGAGAACGGGGCAGAAGAGAAAGAAAGAGTAGAAAAAAAAAATCAGGCAGCATCGTGGACAGCAATAGTTTAAAAAATAAAAAAAAAGCCAGGCAACGCTGGCCATTACCTTTTAGATTTTGTGTGTGTATGTATGTATGTATATATGATTATGTTTTTAAATGTTAATTTTTGTGTGGATGTTTCTTTGTTATAATGTGTATTTTGGGAATAGAGTAATAGCTGAATCCACACTTAATTTTCACGCACACACGCAAGATCCACACTGGGTTCTATGTTAAAAGTAAAGTGAAAAGCGTCTTAAAAACATTTATTTGTGTCCAACTAAGAATCAGATCCACTGAGGAGGGATCCCGCCCCCCTCGATAGACCCCACCCCCTCAATAGTCCACACCCTCATTAGGGCTGCTTCCATAAATCTCCCGGGCTGGTTTTTCATCCCAATCCGCCCCTGAGCGGATGCAGCAGTGTCCACCTCTGAATCATGTGTAGCAAGTCTGTCCGATTTTGCCTTACACATATCATTAGATACTTGTCCAGATGTCTTCTTTAGTACTACTTTCTAATGCATTTTCTAGGGAATTTAAACCAGGCACCTTTTATAGGCATCATATCAAGGGATGGCACTACCCATAGACGTAACTAGACATTTTGGTGCCCTGTGCCAGAGAGCGCATTGGCGTCCCCCCCCCCACCCCCAATTTTTAAATAGTGGTAGATCAGAAACCAATCTTCTGTAATGAATCACCAGCCCAAGTTCATTAGTGTATGTCAGACCCCTGAATTACTGAGGTCTCAGGAGATGAAAATCAAGACACATCCATCAGTTGTGTGTTCAAAGATTGTTCTGACTATATTTGCATGTAGACCATAGTATAAAGCACAGCGTTCATACAATTGCAGCATATGATTACATATCAACACAGCAGTCTTTGTTAGCATTCATTATATTACAATCTGTACATGTGGGAATGTTATGGGGGATAAGGATACACAGTCTTATTCATAACGTTATCTGCATGTTTATACATTCCAAGGTTCTTCGGCTCATAGCTCAGCAGAAATCAGTCTTTGTAATATAACACATATAAAGCTATGAATATCTTGTGATAAGATGGAGTTTTATGTGGATAGCAAAAAAACAGATTTATTATTTTCCCATCGTTTATTCATAACTTTACTCTATACTATCTACCTAAGAGGAACACGGTCTTGCTATACTATGTATAGGTGCATTTATGCACAAGTCCCATCTACAGGAACCTATACATAGGATTATCCATTGATCCATTCCTTATAAAGCAAGTCCACGGTCCTCAGTCTCTAATTGTCTTTCATCTTGTCCATTTTCTCATTAATAATCAGGGAAATGATGATAGTCTTGCATTGTCCACATGTTTGCTTGTCATCCTCAATGAGGCTGGTTCCACAAATGGTACAACTTGGAATGTTGTCTTAGACACAGATGTTATTATAGACTTGAGTCATCATCAAGGCCTTTAGTGTATTTTCCTTGGAGAAACAACAGTCAAGTGTAAGTAAATTCTTAATCATAAAAATAGCAAATTGATAGCAATATAAATGATTACAAACAAAGCTAAACCTTTATCAATAATTGAAAGAATTCCTGATATCCATCTATTGAATTCATTAAACCATTTAACTGGGTTTAATTAGGAAAATGATTCATTATCATTAAAATCATACTCTGGATTACTATGTGTTTTCCTGAACTGGTCTTTCAGTTCCTTGATTTTCTTCATGTGTCCATGTATCACGTCCGAAACGTTAACAGCTATATACATTACAGCAGGCTAGTCTCACTATAAGACACATATCTAATCAAGCAGCTGTAAGGTACTCAAGGATCAGTTTAAACTGTCCCATAACCTTTACTTTAATTTGCAGTTCATTAGAGATCATTTTAAGCACATCAAATATTTAATCTGTAACATTATCAAACAATTTGGCTAAAGCTTCTTATATTGTGAACATACTATACACTGAGTCTAGATATTGTTACTGTTTCATCTCTTGATATAAATCTATATATGCAGTTACTCAGCTTGATACCCTTGATAACAACTCAAAGTTTTAAAGCTGAAATTAAACTTATAACAAAACAAAGCAAAATATACATTTCCACAAGCCTTTGTCAGGCTTGGGGCCTAGGAACATGTATCTAATCATAATATCAAATTACTCCAACTCCCCTTGGAAGAATACTTTGCAATAGAAGGCATATATTCAGGTGTCCGTCCCATGAATTTTCACTGAAATAAATGTACTAATCAGGATTTGGAATAAACTTTCAAATCTGGGCTCAATAGCCTTTCTGGTATATTTCCAAATTATCATCCAATCTCTGGTAGTAAACAGTGGGTTCCTGTATCAATATAACGGACTGGAATAGAAGAAAACACATACCTATGTATTTTAGTTAATTGTGTCTGTAAGATTGATACATAGCACACCATATCTGCAGTTGACCTTAATCATGATTTTCTTAACACACGGGAGAAAATAATTTTCTTAATTATCTTAATTACCTTGGCCATTGTCTTTGCATCTGCCATCCAACACGCCTACCCTCCGGGCTAGTGACTGATGAGGCTCATACAAGAGGACATCACATTCGTAACATTTGGGCAGTGGTATAAAATCAATCAGTATCCCCTGTAAGGAACACTGAGTCTGGGGAGCACTTTTTAAAGGCGTTGGGACAGTCTTACCCAGATTATTCAATGCACATATTAGACACCTTGTTTCAAAGGCCTGTGCTGTCTGTGCAAAACCCAAAGCTATCTAATTACAGTTGGTGATAACCACCATTGTATCCTTCCCCAAGTGCACCTCATCATGTATTATTTGGGCTACAACTGGGTAAAGTGTTTTTGGTAGACCTAAACATTGACCTTCCCCCCACTCACCATTTATCTTTAGCTCCTAGCTTTGCTTTTAGCTCCTAGCTTTGCTTTTCTTAGCCTCTGGAGCTTGTGCCTGGAGCTTTATGAGGGTAGTCAAGTCAATCTTTGGGGCGGGATCTACCACATAAGTGGGTTGCCCTTGGGAGTAGTGACTTATGGCAGTTGCACAAGCAGCCTGGTCTACCAGTCTATTGTCTTCAGCTTCAGGTGTAGTCTCTCAAGTGTACCTTCATTTTTATCACTACAAGCCTTTGGGATAACTGGCATGCAGTAGACAGTGCTCTGATGTAGCCAACATATCTTATGTATGGAACCCCATCTTCATAAGAAACATTTGAAAAGTTAAATAAGGACAATGATTCCTGCTTCATTAGTTCAATACAATCATGATCAGGAAAATAAAAGTTTGTATATTTTCAGTGTCCTCCTTGACACTGTCACTATTTACTTGTATATTATCAATATACTCTCCCATCTTTTGAAACCTGCAAAAGTAATGATGACGCAGGGTTTCAATATTGTACCTTTAAGAGTGATATTACTTGTACAACAAAGCTACTTCGTATTTTGTAAACTTAACAACAGATAAATGCTTTCTTTAAGCTTTAGATTTTATAGCTTCATGTGATACTGTAAGAGTTAAGGCGTGTCCTAACACTATGGGGGTCATTCAGACCCACTCGCAAGCGGCAGTACGCTCGCAAGTGGATCGATGTTCCCCACTGTGCATGCGTATGACGGAGGGAGCTCCGTCGTGCGCATGCGCGAAACCCGGACTGCGACAGCCAAGCTGTCGCTCCGGGTCTCGCACCAAAGGGGGCGTGCTGCCGATGTTGATTGACAGCACGTCCCCTTTGGTGGGCATGCCGGGGGCATGCCTGCCAGATGGAGGCGTTCCCATGGGAACGCCTACCATCTGAAGCCGGCCCCACTGACATCACTAGTGATGTCAGTGGGAGTGATTTTGGCTCTGATAGAGCCAAAATCACTCCAGGGCTTGTGGCAGGGAGACCCTACCGCAGGGTCTCCGTTGCAAGTCTCGCACCAAAGGGGGCGTGCTGCCGATGTTGATTGACAGCACGCCCCCTTTGGTGGGCATGCCGGGGGCATGCCTACCATCTGAAGCCAGCCCCACTGACATCACTAGTGATGTCAGTGGGAGTGATTTGGGCTCTGATAGAGCCAAAATCACTCCAGGGCTTGTGGCAGGGAGACCCTACCGCAGGGTCTCCGTTGCAAGTCCGATGGCCGCGATGGTCAAGACCATCGCGACCATCTTTTTGAATGCTCGTATATGCTGTGGGTGGTGACCCACAGCTATACGAGCGTCCAGGAGGACGCTCCATTTTAATGGAGGAGGGCCCTGATTCAGAGCGAGCACTCTGGTCAGAGCGTCCGGCTCTGAATCAGGCCCTATGTCAGAACTTAGCAGAGTCTAGGTGACAAGACTTTCCATGTGATTGTTTAAGAACCCCCTGAATATGTGAGTTATACTCATGACTAAACAGTATAAACAGCTTACTATAATTAGGTAAAACCAATGCTGATGCATTCATAATAACTTGTTTTACAACATAATACATTTCAATTAAATCATATGTTAATACAAGGGGATTCTGTCATATTAATCCCTTGTTTGCATTATACAAAAGTTACAATTTATTTACATAAAGTATTCATTCCTTACAATATATAAATAATCCAAAAAAAGGTTTTAAGCTGTTTGGACATATGCTTTCTGAATTACACTGATATACGATGTCTTAAAAAAAAAATCAACTTTTTTGTCTGTATGGATTGCAATTTATCTTTAAACACTTTTGAATTTTGTTTTCTTGTGCAGAATGCTCAATAATGCTATTGTTTCATGCAAACAATTTTGCTCTGAATCAACACTAAATTGTCCACATATCGTATAACGATTATGATTGCACTGGCAAACAGCCAATCCCTTCAACATTAAGACTTGCAGCACACCCTTGTGGAAGTTTACCCTAAGCATACTGTTTCTCCTTTATTAGTTACTGAAAAACATTAAAAACTGTGAGGTGAGTGGTATGCCATTCAACAAGGTGTCCAGATTAGGTACCCTTAGCGTATTAAACATATAACCTTCTACCTATTTGGTTGCTTCATCTCATCTGAAAAGGTATTGTTTAAATGGCCACACATGTTAGCTTTAAGTTCAATTTAAATGGGTAGTAGCCTTATACCTATTTTACCCTGTGCCCATAATATATCAGGGACTCTAGCAAACATCTCATTTCAGTATAGACTTTTCAGTGTTGACAACATTAATGAGATCTCTTGTTGAGTGTTACTTGTAACATAGGCTATTCTTCTAAGAAGTCTTAGTTTGGAAGCTAAAATCGCTTCCCTGTCTTTGTATATTATTGTAGCATTTAATGCTGACAATAGATCTGCCTGTAAAAGATTAAGGTAGGCAGTCATCTGAGACTATTACACCATTATTGACAGTAATCTGCAATGGATTTGTCTTTTGTAAATACTGTATTTCACCATCCAGGCCAGTGGCCGGGACTACAGAGGAGGTCAAATGTTCTGGTGAGATTAATTTGAACTGAATAACATTTTTAGCAGCCCTAGATAGATACAATATATTGCAGGACTCTATGACTGGTCATATTGAGAGGCAGATGATTCTGAGGGCTACAGTATCTTCCTATGATTGTTTGGCTAATTGTACTCTATTCTAAAACACATACACATAGGTTTACTGAGATGAGGACAATCCTTATGTTAAGCTTTTTAAAAGGGTTGGCATTCACATAGATGGCACAAATGTTACCTTCTCAATAATTGTTACATTTCAACACTTGTAAACACTTCAATGCTATAATCCAATTTATTCACTTTGGGTAACATATACAGTATATAAATAACAATAACCTTATAAGTCCTTGTACAGGATTAAGGTAAAAGTGGACAACATTACTTACATTGTCCCCGTAATACCATGACCATACAACACTCATACATTTTTATATAGTATCATTAAAACAAAGGTCAATAGCAAAAAATAAAAACACCTTTTGCAACAAAACAAAGGCTCATATTATAATTAAAATCAATTGTGATTTGCTTGCTGGAAAGTTACTCCTCTCTTTACAGAGAAAAAAAAATATCAGTAAGACAAAACCTAGCATACACAGAGATTTTTTTACTGAGCCTTTTGTGAACAATTATGTCATACTTTCAAAATATTTGAATATCTCACTAACATCACATTTAAATGTCATGGAACATACACCTTAATTTATGTATCTTTTACGTTAACTACTTTTTAAGCTCATTAATTTTCATTTCGGACTTTAGCATTTTGTTTACTTTTTGGCAAATCATCACACATTTTCATTCTGAATGTCCTTTGCATGGCAAGCTCACTATTTGTCAGATCTCAGACATATAATAGCAAAACGTCAGCATCTGATTCAAAATCAATTTCTTTTAAAACTTAACTACAGTATTACATTGCTAGGGCGTCCCCAAACACATAGGATTAAACTGAAATATTTCTACACATTTCTGAAATCTGCCTTTTGCAATTTTTACATGCACTTATCTTACATTTAAAATCATAAATAATTCAGCACTCTTCACAATTTAATTGAGGATCTTCACATTTCTATGTATTTTCTTCTAATTTTTGGTATCTTTTCTGGGATCAGCATATGGGGCCTGATTCAGAGCCGCTCGTAAGCGGACGCTCGTTCGCTCCGAGCGATGTTTGGTCAACTGCGCATGCGTACGGATCGTAATACGCATGCGCGAACCAGTCAGTGTTGCCGAAAATCGTGTGCTCGCAAAATAGCGAATGCCTGCTATTTTGAGTGACAGAATGAGGCGTATGTGGGTGGTAACAGGGGAAGGTGCTTGAAAACGGGGAGTAGAGATCCGAACGCAGGCGTGCTTAAAGGTCAAAACGGGCGTTTTAAGGGTGTGCATAATTAATACAGCAGCGTCATTGACCACGTCACTGGGTTATTTTATAGCCAGAACTGCTCGCAAAATTGTCGTAGCAAAAACCAACCACAAGAATAGCGAGCAGTTCATACCCTGGTCGATGTACTCGATTAATCTAATAAATAATGGACATGACGTAGGATGCGAGCGGCCAGGGGGCGTATTTTTAAAAAAAACGACCGCAAGTTTTGTTCGCTCGTTCAGACATAGAGGCGTGAACAGACTGCAAAGAGCGAACGGTTCATTTGAATAGCCACCCCTATTTTCTGAACGAGCGTTCGCAAATAGCGTCCGGCTCTGAATCAGGCCCATGATACCTTCAGTTTACAAACTCTACAATTTACAGCACCACAATTCCAAGTCATCACATGCTTTACAGTCTATATCAGGGCATAGCTACTTATTTTTACCAATATTCTTTACTGAACAATTTAGACTACTGTCCTTACAGATGTTACTTCAAAATAATCCTTAAGATACATACAATTAATTTGTTATTCCCTTTTCTTGTGAATCTTTCTTTAACAAGATCTGGTTTTACCACTTTCATCCAATTTTAAACGTTTGCCTTCAAGTTTGTTACTCTTTATGCAGGAGCCATGTAACTTACCTATCTATTTTAATTTTAATCGGATCAAGTGTGCCATTTCCATTCCTTCTGTCACCCCAGGACCTGACACTGTATGTATAACATCCATGGGGGTTTGACAGCGGGACCGATATTTACTGTCCGCAATACCCATTTCTGTGAAAATTACAAAACCCTGCCTGTGGGTCTACCAAACCCTATTCTAAGGGCCTACCAAATCCTATTCTGAGGGCCTACCAAACCCTATTGTGTACGTGGTAGGTTTTACCATAACTCTACCCTGTAGGTTTACCAAAACTCTACTCTGTACTCGGTACTTCTATTTAGAGGAAGAAACCAGACAGATTATTTTGTACCATTTCTGTTACTAAAGTGGGTCTCCTTAGTAGTCAGAGTCGGTCGTAAGCGGCCGCTCGGTCGTATGCATCCGATGTTTCCAAACCATACATGCGTATGGTTAGTTGTGCGCATGTGCGCACGAGACCTTGCGATCCAAAATGCTGTCGATCGTATGGCTTACGAGCAGGAAGTGGCTTCCGAGAGTTGATTGACATGAAAGGCCGTTTGTGGGTGTTGACGGGGGTGGTGGTCTAAAAACGCAGGCGTTCCGCACCGTTTTCAGGGCATTTCAGGGGCATACATAAATTTCCTGCTACGACCGACATAGAAGTTCGGAAGTAGTAAAACGTCACTCTGCGAGCAGGTTAGAGGCCTGGCTGATCATACAGCTTGAGGTTGGGTATGTGCTCTCTCAAGCCCCAGAGTACAATCGATACTATCGAATGTGACTAATGTTATGTTTGATGTTTCTATTTTGAGCCACACAATGCAAGCAGCTACTAATCGATTGTTGAAGCTAATAACACTGCTAATTGGCTTGTAATTGATTCAGTTGCATTTGCATTAGCGAATAATAAGAATAAATACATTTCATGGGGATGCCTTATTCTATGCGTTTTTTTTGTTAATTTTTGGTGTAATTTGCACACAACACAAGCGGCCGCAACCATCAGAAGAAAATTAACATACAGCGACTGGCAATGACTGACAATGATTGACTCGATCGCTAACTCCTATCACTCGCTAGTTAGAGGAGGTGCATTGTTCACATATGGGCGTCACTTTGGTTGCGACCAACCGACCGGCCGTGCGATTGCTTCCTTTTTCAGTTTCTCGGTTGTTAGGCGTACGACCGAGCGGCTGCTTATGACTGACTCTGAATGAGGGCCTATGACCTTACCTTTGGGTTACAGATTGATTGGCAAAATTGTTATAAACAAATCCCAAACTTCTCCTAGTATAGTCTGGAGATAATCTCCACAAATATGGCAACCTACCAACAAACAAAATGTACTTCTATGTCTATTCACTCTGGAAGTATAAAGATCACAAGATGTATCAAAGGACAATACTTATGCTAATCAGGGAAACAAATTATCAGACTGTTAAACACAATAACACATTTACATTTCTCATATGTAAATCTATAAGGATTATAATCTGTATACATTTTTAAAAATTAATTGGACATGTCATTTCATAAAATAAAACCCAAAACAAAAACAAAAAACAAAAACAAGAATCTGAGAAACACAGATTTCTGTACCTGAATCTTTAAGCAGACATAGAAGTTCACAAGACAGAGGAGTCCGGCCTTGAGCGGAATACCACTCATCCCGGGATTGAAGTCAGAATCCACTGTCCTGGTCACTCCCGATGTGTCCGCCCTCAGATCAGTGCAGGAAATCTCGGTGGGACGCTCCAAGTGATAGATCAGGAACCAATCTTCTGTAATGAATCACCAGCCCAAGTTCATTAGTGTATGTCAGACCCCTGAATTACTGAGATCTCAGGAGATGCAGATCAAGACACATTCATCAGTTGTGTGTTCAAAGATTGCTCTGACTATATTTGCATGTAGACAATAGTATAAAGCACAGCGTTCATACAATTGCAACATATGATTACATATCAACACAGCAGTCTTTGGGCCTGATTCAGACCCACTCGCAAGCGGCTGTCCGCTCGCAAGTGGGTCGATGTTGTGCACTGCGCATGTGCACGACGGCGGGAGCTCCGTCGTGCGCATGCGCCAGACGCGACGAGTGAAGGACTGTCCTTCGCTTGTTGTGTCTGATCAAAGGGGGCGTGCTGTCGATGTTGATTGACAGCACGCCCCCTTTGGTGGGCGTGCCGGGGGCGTGCCTCCCTGATGGGGGCATTCCCAAGGGAACGCCTACCGTCAGAAGCCGGCCCACTGACATCACTAGTGATGTCAGTGGGAGTGATTTTGTCTCTGATAGAGCCAAAATCACTCCGGGCCTTGCGGTTGAAATACTCAACCGCAGGCTCCGGCTCGCAGTGGCGATGGTCGCGATGGTCAAGACCATCGCGGCCATCAAACTGCACGCTCGTATAGGCTGTGGGTGGTGAGGGCGGCCCTCATTCAGAGCGTGCGCTCTGCTCAGAGCGTACGGCTCTGAATGAGGGCCTTTGTTAGCAATCATTATATGACTACATATCTGTACATGTGGGAATGTTAGGGGGGTAAGGATACACAGTTTTATTCATAATGTTATTTGCATGTTTATACATTCCAAGGTTCTTCGGCTCATAGCTCAGCAGAAATCAGTCTTTGTAATATTACACATTTAAAACTATGAATATTTAAAGGCACACACCATCTTCTGACAAGATGGAGTTTTATGTGGATAGCTTAATAACAGATTTATCAATAGGGACATAAGATAAGGCACTTGAAAAAGGGCCATGGCCTCATGGGGAAGGGCCAGGGAAGAGATAGGGGAGGCCAGGAGATGCTGGGGATAAAAGAAGAGGAAGCTACAAGTGAGAATGATAATAAACAGGAAAACTGACAGGTCCAAACACCGCCCCCTGCCCTGCAGTGCCCTGTGCCACGGTACTGGTCACACTACCCTAGTTACGACCCTGGCACTACCACCAGCTGAACCTAAGCAGTTGCTTAGGGTGACAATGGTTAGGTTTCACTAAAAATACTGATTGAGTGACATGAGCTGCCTTATCTATAATGGGAGCATGCACCCATACATTATTTTTACCTCCCCAGAGTCCGACGCCAGCGCTGCAGATATCACACATGCACATGTGCAGTACACTCTGGCGCAGTCCTGGTGGGAGAGGGGGAGGCCTGCATTAAAATAATGGGCACGGGCCCCCTCCTCTTTTAAACTGCCATTGATGAGTCACATGTTTACATGAAGAAGAAGCAACTAGAAGATTCTTACGGGAGGTAGTCAGGATCGCGATGGTCAGGATTCCGATGGTCACAATCTCGACAGATTCCGACGGTAAGTATTAGGGTTAGTCCTCAGGAGGGGACAGATAGGGTTAGGCTGCGCGAGGGGTGGGTAAGGGCTAGGATTGGGGTTAGAATACTTACCAAAATCCGTTGGGATTTTGACAGTCGGGTTGCAGTTGTCTGTATTCTGATTTTGACCTTAGGGATCCTGTAACCAACCCGAATCTTACATATGAAACTGCAGGCTGCTCCTCCATGTCAGTATTGTGATTGGAGTGTGGCTCTTGGCTGTAATGACTCAGCCAAGCGCAACACTCTCAGTTTAAGGAGCCAAGGATGATGCCCGACAATGCCACCTTCCAAGATAAGAGGTAGTGGGGTTGGGGTGTAGTTTCTTAGTGAAGGGGTGCTGGAGCAGGCTCTAAACATGCTTAAAACTAATAAGCATTTAAACATGTCCTTTTTTTAAACTGGTATTTGAGATTTCCAACCTGCTGGTTTGACGTTGGTTTGAAAAACACACAAAAGGACACTTCAAATTGGGGTTTTATACATTCTGGCTTAGAAGCAAAATCTGCAGATAATAACTGGACATTATCTTGAAAAAATATGTTTTTTAGGCTTTTAAAAGCACCACAGTTCCGTTGCAAACCAAGCTTCAGAATAAATTACTGTTAACAATGTGCAGTTTTAGATTTGTGCAAATACAGTTCCACTATTTGGGCCTCATTCAGCATTGATCGTAATTGCAACCGCGTCCGCAGATCGGCCAATGGAGCATACTGCGCATGCAGGATTGCGAACGCACTGTGATCATGTATGCAGAGTCAGACACAAAGCTGTCGCAGAACGGGTGACGGGATGTCAGTGTTTGTGGGTGGTGACATGGGAGTGGTCAGAGAAACGCAGGCGTGCCTGTCCATTTGAACGCCGTTTCCTGGCTGTGCATAAATTAGCCACTGCGATGGCTTTAGCAGCTAGAATACTCACTGGTGCGACGAGAGTTGCAATTTCTGATACAGGTCAGGTCTGTTGTAATTCTGTGTGAGGGGCCGATGGTACTCGATGTTACTGATGTACACGCTTGACTCGTGGTCATACAGATGTAAGAAAACGGTAGTGGGCGTCTCGATGCTGGCTGAGCAGCTGTAAACATTAGCATATTCTCGCAGCAGAACTGCGTGCATAATAGCAGCTGCGATCCGCAATGAATCAGGCCCTCTGTCCGCATAGCAATAAATAGCAATGTGTGGCTGACATTCCTCTTTGGAAGATATCTTGGTAGTAGAACTACAGGCATGCTTGTACATGTGTGCTTATCACCTTCTTGTACAGTATGTTTTGTGTCACTATCCTGGGGAAATCTTAATGGAAGATGAACATAAAAATTAAATGTGACTCTCTGCATGCTATTTCTCCACAATGTGCCTATTTATTCCACTTAGTGTATTTTCACTGGCCTCTAACCTTGTCAGACTGCATAAGAGACCATTTGATTTCCGTGGTCTACCACCTCTTGCAGGGGCTGACATTGAGGGCTCAATTCAGACCCACTCGCTAGATGCATTCGCACGTAGCCAAAGTATGCAAATCACGCAATCGCACGGCAAGGCATTAGCACGCCCACTATGCCTTGGCGACCACCAGCCTGTCTTAAGAAGCCCACTTTCCCATGTCATCTCCAGGAAGTGTATGCAACAATAGGTAACATCTAGTAACATCGGACCCGTACGCAGCACTTGTGGCTGACCATACCCTACCGCAAGCACTGCGAGTGCTTCGGTGTGTAAAACAACCATGTGACGTGTACTATGATGCTGCATTTTAATTATGCACACCTCTGAAATGGCGTTAAGATGCTCAGACACCCCTGCGTTCGCACCACCACACCCCCGTTTCCATCGACCATCCCGTCACCACCCACAAATGGCTTGTCCTGTGACTCATTCTAGCAAGCTGCTATGCACAGCGAGCGAACGGTTCCAGATCGCATGGAGTAGTACACGCACGTACACTGCGACTTATATGCATGCGCGGATTGCAAACATCGGCAGGCTGCGTGCGAACGCAGCTTAGCAAGCGTGTCTGATTCGAGCCCTGAATTCAAAAGTGTTTACAAAAGAAATGCAATTGTATACATATATAATATTCCAAAAAATATCCGAACCGCTCCGAACATAAGGGATTTGAGTCCACCCGAGCCACGGCTAGGGTGTTCCCGCCTGACTCGGATCCCACTGCAAGGCCGAACATCATCCTCCTGACATCGGATTCTCGCAAGAGTTCGGCTCTATGAATGAGTAAACCTGTGTTAAAAAAAAGGAAAAACCGGCGTGACACCCTCCCCCAAAAGAGCAACCAGCCCTGGGCTTTAGTGACTCAGTGCTGGTTGTGCAAAAAACGGGGGGACAAACGATGTAGGGGTCCCCTGTACCAGCACAACCAACACCGGTCTAATCAGAACCAGCCCTGGTTGCCAGAATACGGGGGACCGACGTCGTAGCGGTGATCAGAGACGTAACTAGACTTTTTGGTGCCCTGTGCCAGAAAGAGCACTGATGCCCCCCTCATTTTTCAAAGGGACTATAATACACCCAAAAAAGGGCCATGGCCTCATGGGGAAGGGCCAGGGAAGAGATAGGAGAGGCCAGGAGATGCTGGGGATGAAATAAGAGGAAGCTACAAGCAAGAATGATAATAAACTGAAATTTGACAGGCCCAAACAGCGCCCCCTGACCTGTGATGCCCTGTGCGATGGCACCGGCCGCACTACCCTAGCTACGCCCCTGGCGGTGATGTCAGTAGGGCCACCCACAAACGGCCTCCGTTTGTCCAGCCAGCCCCCCTCCCCGCCTACAAAACGGGGTGAGCTGATGATCAACATCGACAGCCGCCCCGTTTGTAGTGAGCCCCGGAGCGAGTGAATTTCTCACTTGCTCCGGGACTTGCGCATGCGCGCGGCGCATGCGCAGTGACCCACCATCGGCCCGCTTGCAAGCATGTCTGAATGAGGGCTATAATGCACATTATATAAATCTAATGCATAAAACTGTAAACCTATATGGGCACTGCAATCACAATTCAGTAATGAAAGGTGTTTCTCGGAAACTACCGAAAGCCACTACTGACTAATGAGTCCAGGATACCTGATGTTGATGAGTCCTGATAAAAGTCTATTAAATAATGATACAGGAGTTCCCTGGCTCCTAGGCACTATATTAGAGAGTCCCTTGTCTAGTTATCCAGTGTATGCGGCTATAATTTTTAAGGAAAGCACTGTGCTTAGAAAAGGTCTTGAGCAGCAGATTATAATTCAACCTGTATAGTACTTACGCCGCTTAGTCCACATTAGGAGCAAATATCAGACTCCAATATTTTGATCCTGTTAACATTTGATGTTATATTCAAAGGTAACACTGCTCACACCACACGGTGTCTCCGCTGGATGTTTTTTAGATTTTTTTCTGCATTAACGTTTGTAGTGCACTCAAGGTGTCTATTTTGCTTGGTACTTTCATGGGCTGGATGAACAACATGTGGTAATATTTATGCAGTGTTATTTTGTTAGTCATTTTTTAATTTTTACCCTTGTATGTCTTATTTCTATTGCTTTTCTCACACATTGTAACCAATGTAGTGCACCCAAGACGACTGCCTTGCCTGGTACACTGAACAGTGTATAGAATGAACAGTGCATGGTTTTAATAATTTTTTAAGGATCGTGTATCTCGCCTAGGGGTCCATATATCTTTCCTTAATGGTCCATTACACATGTGGAAACGCTAGTGTCCGCATATTTAAGGTAACTGGCCATTAATCATCATGCTGAATTGTTCCACTGATAAGTATCCCCTGCGGCGAGGTGGATACTTAATTATCACCCGCGGTGAGGTGGATACCTCATCATCGGGGGTCATACGGCCCCTGATGATGAATAATGTTCCCCTAGTATTCTATTTCTCTCCCATTACATGTCATCTTATCTAGGCATTGCCTATTCCGCCTATTGTAAGTAACCTATGTATTGTACCTAAAATGGCTGACTTGTCTGTTACCTTCATGGATAAATAATCATTGGAACTGATGGCTCAAAATGTCTGCCCCAGCTCTGTATTTTATTCATGATTTCTGTATTTTCTGCAAATGTCAACCTCTTGATTTCTGTAATTTATGCCAATATAAAGCCAGGGGTGTAGAGAGGTCAGCCGGGCCTGGGTGAAGGAGGTGTGGGCTAATTAGGGAGGCATGGCCACGCCCCCTTCTGATTTAAAAAAAAAATAATTTTGTGGCGTTGCGTGCCAGGGAGGGGGGGGGATGTTATGAGCCCCTCAGCCTGACGCAAAGGCATGGTGGGGCACGATCAGCGTGATCGCTCCCCCGCACAGACATACGACTATGCTGCGGCTGCTGTCTCCCACTGCTGCTGTGATTTAAGAGTGAGGGGAGGGTGGCACTGGACCCGGGCCCTCCCCAGCAGCCCGTGCCCGGGTAATTAGTACCCGCTCCCCCCCTCTTGACACCCCTGTATAAAGCATCTTGAGTCCTACTGGAGAAGAGTGACATATGTCCTATTGAGACGTTACTTTAGGCTCAATACACATAAAAGACCTTTTTTTAATTTAGAGTCCATTATATAAATGCATTTCTATAGGCTTGGGTAACTCACCTTACCTGTAAATAGCTGTAGTAAACCTTTATTTTCTGCAGGTTTCATTTTTACACATTAATGGATAAGTGAGGGGAAAAAAAAGCTTAAGAGCGTGAATTGCAGACAAGAGATTTCCATATCAAGGACAAATAATGATTTTGACCTGAAATCATCAAAGCTCTCTGCTGACTTTCAGAAGAGCTTATCATCATCACTTTTCCTGCTGTCTGTGTAAGTCAGATCTCATGTAATAAAGCACTGGGAGTATGAGATTATGCAGACAGCCTTTATAGATAACAAATGGTCACTCACTGAGTGCAGTTCATTTTTCAATTGACCCTTAAATACTTGTTTTGTAAAGAGTTGTTTGAGCAAATCTGATTTTCATTAGCTACAGAAGAAACGTAATCCATCACTGAACTGCAGAGGAGATCTGTCAGGCGCTTAAGAAAGTCCCTGGTCATCTGACTTTCATCTAAGCATGTTTAATTAACATTTTCTGCCTAGAAGTTAAATGTATAAAAATTGGAGATGGGGCCTATTACAATGGAATAGCATTTTTCACTGAAGGTATAATAAGGGCCACTCATAGCCCCAATACTGGCTGAGAATGCACAGCACTGAGGTCCTGGGTTCGATTCCAACCATGGCCCTAACTGTGTGGAGTTTGTATTTTCTCCCCGTGCTTGCGTGTGTTTCCTCTGGGTACTCCGGTTTCCTCCTACAATCCAAAAATATACTGGCAGGTTAATTGGCTCCTGACAAAGCAATCAGCCCCAGTGTGTGTACACGTGGTAAGGAATATAGGGGTCTATGTACTAAGCCTTGGAGAGAGATAAAGTGGATGGAGAAAAAGTACCAACCAATCAGATGCAAACTGTCACTTTACAGGCTGTGTTTGAAAAATGACAGTTAGGAGCTGATTGGTTGGTAATTTATTGCCGGCTACTTTATCTCTCTCCAAGGCTTAGTACATAGAATCCTTAGATTGTAAGTTCAACTGGAGCAGAGACTAATGTAAATGGGCAAATATTCTCTGTAAAACACTGTGGAATATGTGTGCGCTATATACATAACTGGTAATAAATAATAACAGGTGATTGATCAGTGTATGATGCAATCAATGTGCTCTTCCTCTGGTATCAACGCATTGAGAAGTAGGCACAATAGTATGGAGTCGGTATGATATCCCGGCTGTCGCATGGCCTGGAGTTCGAATCCCGGCAGCGGCAGCCCGACTAAACAGCAGAGCTCGGCAGCGGAAGCCCGACAGCGCTGGAAATCCCGATCGTGGTAAGGTAAGTATTAACTAATCTAACCCCCCTAACCCTAACCCTCCTTAGGGGTGCCTAACCCTAACCTCCCACCTGTGCCTAACCCTAACCCCCCCTTCCCCGTTGCCTAAACCTAAGTCACATGGGGGGTGCCTAACCCTAAGTCCCCCCCGGGTGCCCTAACCCTCCCCCCGCAGCTGTACGCTCGCGGCGCCCGGCATCCCTTCGATCGGGATGCCGGGCGCCGGTCTCCCAGCGTCGGGGAAATGACAGGCGTCTAGATATAGATACCAGTCATTTATCCCACGCCGGGATAAAGCAGTCGGGAAGCCCGCTGTCGGGAATCCGGCAGCCGGCTTCCCGATTGTATACCAATAGGATGACTCCATGCACTTCCCCCATCGCTCTGGTGATAGAAGAGCAATGTGATAGCACATACAATATATTGCTTTTCCATTTTATTCTATCCTACCATGATAGCTATGGATCATTGCATTTAATTGCTATTATAGTTAAAGTTCATGTGATTTATGTATTTCATGTCTGGATTATAAAACACTATACTAACTGATGTCATTATCTACTTTTGATCAAACTGTTACATGTTTGTTCATTGAAGACATGATGACACATATGTTTTGTACCATATACACATAGGCCATTCATGTGTTCCTGCATTGCTTTGTCTCTAGATAAAGGGCTGTGAAGTATGAAACATTGCTTAGTAAATCAGTGTAAAATGGAAACATTCAGGTTAATCTTCTTTCCCTTACATCCTAGGTAAAATGAGTGCAGCAGTACTTGCTTGCCAGCCAAAATGTGGGCATCTGGCAGCTGTCATTGTGTTCTAATCAGAGCCTTTACACAGATAGGAGGAAGTGGGGGCAGAACTCCACACTCCACAAAGCAGAATGTTTTTTACGTTGTACATTCTCCACATTTGTAAAGAAAGTCTGTATTCTAAATCTAGAACTAATAGTCCTTTATGCTCTCGTCCAGAGAGCAGCAGAACAACATATTCCTGGCTTTACTGCAGTGATCATAGGAATCTGCACTTCTTAATAAATGTTTCCTTACAATGCCAGGTGCGAGTTTTGTGTGGCCTGATTCAGAGGTGGTTGAAGTTGCTATTGTGTCTTTTGCAATAGCTGCTTCTGCATCTATATGCTAATACCGCAACCAGTGGCGGCTCCAGAGGTGTGGCTGCAGCACAGTCCAAAATTCAAATAGAGGAACCACACCAGCTGCCAGTGAGTCCCAGCCATCTATATTTAGCAGCGTCTGAAATGGCAGTTGGTGTGGCTCCCCTATTTGAATATTGGACTGTACTGCAGCCCCGCCTCTGGAGCCGCCACTGGTCGCAACCAATGGTCTCCCTACTGTGACGCCCACGGGCTGCGGCACTAATCCGTTGTGGTGCATATTAAGATGCACCATCGGGCGCATCATCAGAGATGGTACCAGCCCCATGGAGGCGCAGAATCTCTGAACATGGTCGCCTGTGTCAGTGCAACTGCGTCTTGAGATGTAGTCGCTGACCACAACACCCCCGCATCTGGCTAGCCAACTCCATGTTGGGTCCCAGTAACACCCACTGAAAACCCCATCACCTGCTTCCAAATTTGTTCTGCAGCTCAGAGCTGTCACCCTCGGGACCTGCGCAGACTGAAAACATGGGCCGCTTGCGTGCAGCACTGACACTTACTGGAACCTCTGAACCAGGCCCAGTGAGTCTGCTGCAGCGTAGACATCTGTAAATGCTCCTACATTGATTGCACTGAAAAAAATTTGTATATTTGGCGCGTGCATAGTTGAACGCATCTTTGTGAGCAGAGCAACCCTGTCCACATGATCAGCGCGATGACTACCATCATCATCACCCGTGTATGCCAGGTCCCCCATCATGAGGAGTGGTTGGGGTTGACCTCTGCACTTGATTTACAAGATAAATATCGGGATAGTGTGCGACTCTACATCAGCCCATAGTTATATGTGTTATACAGCTATGAAATATTTATTTTTACTTTTCCCCTTTAGCAACACCAGGTTTTGCTGGCTAAATTACACTATATTTACTTATGATGGCTTTTTACAATCAGATTTCCGAATCAGAGAGAAGCTCTTACTTTTGTCCTGGAAAAGTCGCAAAACTTCCAACACTGGCTTTGATCAAGCAAGAAATTGCCAATAGCCTTTAATCTGAATCCTATACAGTCATACACTGATCTGAAAAACTGAGCCTGTGAGCATCCATTGTAAATACGCACTTCTCCGACTAAGACACTCTGTGAAATAGAAAGCACGATGAAAGCAGCACTTACCAAGGCCTAAGGCCATGGTACATTTTATAAAACCAATCACTGCACAAATAATAATGTGTGAAATCTCCTTTATGTTCCTTCAGCTGGAGTGTAAAATCCATGGTTAGATCATATTCATTAAGAGAACTATGTAATAGGAACAATGATTTTCAAATAAAAGTATGTTAAATGAAATGTTTAAGATAATACATTGGTTTATTGCTTCATACCCTAAACAACCTTGTATAGCTTACATAATCAAACTAATAAATAACGACACAGAAAACAAGAGCTTGGCTAAAAGGTCACAGCTTTTATTTATAATTAATTAACCTAACCAGGGTGGCAAGAGACGCTGCAGACTCAGTTCCAGCTTTCATCTCACTCAAATACTCGGGGAACGACTGACACATCCCCCCTTAAGATGCACTAATGATGCGAGGGTCTCACTTCCACTCTGGGCCAATCCGAGGCGCTTACACACTGAAAAGTGTCCGGGTCCCCCCGCGCGGAGAAGGACAAATTCGCCAGGTTCATCGAGGGCAAGTGCCCCCACAAAGTTATCTTACACCACATAAAGCCACTCCCACCAACGCCAGACTCCAAATGAAACTGGCCCGCCACCCAAACGACCGAGCCCCAGAAACACAAATCCTTATTACCACAAAGACCCAGTCCAATTGAGATGCCTTCCGACCAGACGTAAACTTCCAAGTTGGATTGCCAACGCAAAGCTATGACACAGAACCAAGCTACCCAGCGACACAGCATCTGGTACTGACACATACACACTAGACTTGCCTTGACCAATACCATATTTACGCGCCACTGTCAAAGTCAAACAGAACGAGGCACAATTTTGACCATATACTCCTCCAATCCGCCTTACTCCAATAACATTCTAACCAAGAACAATCAACTCCACACCTTTCAACTGCACCACATCACTGCTCTTGACAGGCACCCCGCTCATAAAGCACACCCAATGTGACAACCAAGGATCAAGCACGAAACTTGCGACTAAACCAGGCACACCCTTCTTCAACCTGACACCCAGAAAAACAACAGAACTGCCGTGTAACCAAACCATGTCTCTCCAGCCCAAAATTATAAGTGGCCTACCAGCCCAAAATGCTGTCAACTGCAGCAATTCCAGTGATAAACAACATTCCGTACCATGAGTACCTCACCAAACCCAACCATCCTGACACAACTTTGAGAAGAACACATAGCAACTAACTAGCAGGGATGCATTAGAGGGGAAACAAATGACCCAAGTGAAGAGGAAAAAACTAAAAAACCTACCCGTGAACCAAATTGGGTCAGATCAAGGCTCCCGGGAGGAAAAAATAAAAAAATCCCTTCACAACCCCCCAATTGTTGAACGCTAGACGTTCCACGATTGGCTGGTAAACAACGTTTCAGGTTGACGCCAGGTGCGCAACTACTACTTGCCCTAACGTATAAGTCTCGTAGACAGCTGACTTACAACGCCCTAATTCTGCATGTACCTGGGGGATGTCCCCTTAACGCTGCGCCAAATAACTGCCCCAATATGAAAGAAATGAGCACTAAAAACTGAAGCTTACGTCTTCACCCGACTAAAACCCGTCCAAATCATAGCAAACTAAAATTTGTAAAGCAGGATACGGTTGGGATGTAAAAACCCAGTGCACCCCACCAGCAGGTCTATCTACCTAATGTCCCGAAGGACATACCGGGCAAAGAACCTCAGGATGTTGGGAAAAGAAAACAAATTACTTATTACAGGAGACACACACACGTAGATTAAATTGTATAGGTGATATCATATGAATGCGTGCATACCAAAGGCCTCCATACCTGCTCTACCCTGTAAAATACATGACAGTATCTTGTTACCCTGTGATCCAAAGACAAAATATTTAAAACCAATAAGATGCCTTATTGACTACCATCAACTCTCTTCACCTAAAAAACGCCCTAAAATTTGATGCCAAAAAGGAACAAATGAAAAGAGGCCTAAATCCCCCAGAATCACCTGACCCCTAACACGAGCAACACTTTTAAAGCTGCATGTCAATAGGCCACCGGTGGATGATGCAAACGGGGAACCCCTCCACACAACTTGTAATAGTTAATCAACCATAAATCGAATTGGATTGTGTCATGACTACTTCCAATCTCACAATAGAATGAGATCCCTGTTGGCGCCGCCACCCGACGGTCCTTGAACCTACGTTGCAAATTAATGGTTCCAAACAAAGGAGCAAAGCAAATATTCAAAGACTTACCCTCCGCAGACGTCTAATCTCTATAAGCTCGTCAAGCCCGCCAGACAATTATTTTGCAATGTCATTGTGATGAGAGACCGCAACGCCAACTGTGTGTTAAATCTAAAACTTCAACACCAAAATGCACCAAATAAAATGACACAGCAATGCAAACTAAAACTGACAACTGGCCTTGGCTGTTGGTGGCATGTACTAAGCCCAGTTTTGTCACCAGAAATTAACAAGACAATGACTGTCGCGCGGACCAGAGAACATGGCCACGACAATTGGGAACAGTTCCAAACAGCAACAAATAACTCCTTATATCCACCTCGCTCTAAGACCGAATCCAAGAATCGACACAGAAAAAAAACATCAAAATTAGGAGCCAAAAACCCGGACGAGCCAGCCGCACTGGTGAACAGCTACCTCGATAATTCGCCCTGAAGCCAAGGCAAATGTGGTTGCCATTAAATTGAACCAGAAAACCGTCCCAACTACAGAGTGCCTTATTGCCATCCGCTTACAAACAGACATGATGATAAGCTGGCTCTCCCCAGAATTGGCACCTTCCCTGTCCTAGATACCAATCAAACCATGGAAAGATATAGAAAACTAAATGAAATGATCCAATAAACTAACAAACTACGCTCACTACAGATTGTGCCAACCGTTAAACCACTCGCAATGTGACCTTGCAACTGAACAAACTAGTCACTAACAAACGACCTACTTTTATCTCGACTAAATAGATCCCTAACTATAAACCGTAAAATACAACCTATCAACATGTCATATGAAAATGGAACCCCAGAAACCCGTAAAAGAGCCTGAGCAAAAAGAGATGAGTGTCGAACCGAAGTCACTCCTTCCTGAATCCATGAAGAGAAAGCTAACCAGACAATGCGCTATACTAACCCGTCCAATTGCCGGCATGAGCACACTCTTGTCTAAGAATCTGTATAACTCCAAACAGGCCCAGGAAACCACAGCCCAAGTATAACGTTATTTTTCCCAAAATCTGAAAACCACTGAAAAACACCCTGAAATGACACGGCCTTGTATTGCAGACCACAAACTAAAAGCACACCCAAAATCAAACGTGACCATCAAGGCACCGTAACCCAAACTGACTACTTACGACTAAAATTCAACAAAAATTGAGAAACTATTCTGAAGGACCTATGGAGATGCAGAGTATTGAACTACACTACCTAGGAGAAATGCTCCACTAACTGGAAACTAAATGCCACCTGTGTGGGAAAAACCCCACCAGAGAGGTACAGAGATAGTGCAAGGGGCACGAGGAAAATGAACCTCCATCCACCCCGCAACATCTCCGCTAAAACTTATGCCCACAAAATTAGTAATAAACCCTGACCAAGCGGAAACTACAGAGTGTCCTGATCAGCAGAGACTAAAGTAACGGCCAAAATTAAGCTGAATGAAGATCCTGCAACCACAACAAAATTTTCACCAACAGGTTATCTATAATTGGAACTTAGCCTCACTAGCTTCCTTGGAGCTGACCCCTAAGGCAGAAGCTAAGCCCAGCTGAACATCAGCAATCCCAGGCTTGGAGCTCGTTCTCGCAGAAGTGACAAGAGGGAAACGACAGCCCAACCCCCGAGAGCCTCGGGAATCATACAGGCAACCATCGTCCTCCCCCCACCTCCGATAAACTAGGACCACCAGCAGAATAATCTCAGCAAGGCGACACTGTGACCAAGGGGAGTCGACACCATTACAACCAACCTAAGTCTTTTTTTAACTCCCAGAAAGCATACCACACCGGTGTATTTCCTTCCGAAGTGGGCAACAAAATCCCCACTTGTCAAATATGAACCGAACAAACATGAAAACGTGCCAAACAGATGTATCAAGAAAATACCATAGCTCTTCAGCCCACTAACCCAACCGCAATAGGTGAATATGAACCTGCATTTAAACCAATAAATATGGTAAAATCAAAATTTTCATCCCACCCATAGTGTTCGTCTTCTTAGTAAGAATACCCCTACAACCTCATATAAGTGAGCAAGCAAAATCATGAAAATTTGTCTTTGCGGCTCTTTCCTCAATGAAGTGCAACCGCGCAGAAAAACTGATGTCGCACAATGTAAGTTTCCGTCTTGCTAACCCCTGTCTATGTGTCATCACCTTCCTATCCTTATCACCTATCCTCTTAAATGAACACCTTGCAACCTATTTGGTCATTTTTGCGCGCGTGCCAGGTAACGAAAATAGAGAGAAGAAATAATCAACAAAATTGTGAAACAATCATACTCACCAGAACCCTGTAGTCCCAAAACCTTCTCCACAAAGATTACACGCGGAGGATCCACTGGCTCGACCGCCGGGGCTGCCTTGACGTGCACAGGATCATCAGCTGATCGGGTCACTTATTCTTCTCCCAACACTCTTCCTGCAAAACGCAACAGTGTCATAAGCCTCACGATCCACCGAATCATCTCAAAATTCCTCCAGCAACCACTTACACCTGCAACTACAGGAGGCAGGTGAGAAAAAGCAAAGGAGGCAACACGGTGGGAGCGTGGATGAACGCTGCATAGGGGGGATGGACGGAAAAAGGTGGGGAGGCTAACCAAGGAGGTGGGGAGGAGAGGAGAGGAAAGTAAACAGGGGGGAAGGGAAAAAAGGGGGGTGTGATGAGGAGGAGAGAAAACCAAATATGCATGTTTAATGTAGTAAGGGAAAAATATATATATATATATACAATTTTTTGCAGGTAGCAGAGGGGGTAAAAAAAGGGTGGAGGTAGAGGAACATGAGGGGATAAAGGGACACGGAGAGTGTGCCTGCACAGGGGGATGTGTTAGCAAAACAGTGTGACAAATTAGAAAAGAAAAGGGGGCAGGATGCAGGCATACGATCGGAGCTGAGCAGCACCACAGCAAAATGGCTGCTGGATAAAATGGCCACCGGGCCCAACCGTTTTGGCCGGACACCAGGGACTGATAGGATGGTGGGAGAGCAAGTCCCACCATCCAGAAATACGCAGCACGATGGCCGCTGGAGAGGAGTGGGTGGTTGCCCTTATAGAGCGCGACGGGAGCCGCGGCAGCGGGAGCTCCCGCGGGTGAGGAGGGGGTAAGCTGACGGGGCTGCCGAGTGTTGACACCGCACAGTCCTGGAGTAAAGGGAAGGTAAGGGCGGGGGAGGAGGGCACCCGACGGGAGAACGGAAGCGGAGGCACCTGCTGACGCCCGGGAATGCAATGACGGGCAGCAAGCAACCCCGCAAGGCAGAAGGAGCGACAGAAGGTGAGGGAGGAGGGAACTGGCAGGTGCCGTGGTGGAGGGAGAAGTAGCAGATGAACGGGGAATTGCTATAATGGGGCTGCAACTGAAAACCACGCCGCCTCAGAGAAACTGGAGCAGGTAAGTGAGGAGGAGGGGATATACCTTGAAGGGGAAACAAACTATAAAACAAACAGCAGGGAGGATGGCCAGGGTGAGGGAGATGAAAGGGAATACAGAGGGAGTAATTAAAAAAGAGAAGAAATGAAGGACATGGTAAAAGTGAATCATAATGTACAGCCTATCTCAAAATGCAAACTACTTAGCCTGATAGTGTTGTAAAGATCCATCACCAAAGAGGCTGTCATTATGCAAACGAGCCAATATATACTGATAAACCGACCACTCCCTCAATCCATGTCATTGGCTCTACCAAACATCTGACCAGCCAGCACTATAAACTGCCCAGCAACAAAGCTGTCATAAACAGAAATACAGCAAAAACACCAGTAATCTTACGTATGCTAACGCTTATGCCACCTTCGCATACTAAAGTGTTGTTTAGATATCTATCTGTTAAGTTCAGTGTTCGTGGTCTTTGAAAAACATGAACAAGTTTAAATAAATAACTTTAGCGCAGGGGCACAATGTATAATGGGTGCAGGGTGTGCGGTGCACATCGGTACCTGGGTTCAGAGGGGCCCACACTGCATACCTTGCACCCATATTTTTTAATACTTACCCCTCTGAAGTCCTGCGTCAGCTGTAGCGCTGCACAAAACACCTAGAAAGTGGCCGGGGCGGCCATTTTCCCAGCATTTTGTGCATTTGCTGTACGGAAACCGCCAGGAAAATGGCGTCAGCGACGTTTTCCCTGTGACCTGTGCATGCACAGTAGACTCTGGGAACACACTAGTGCCCAGAGTTTACTGCTGCGGTCAGTGCGTGGCTGGCCGCCGGTGAGAGAGGAGGGGACCCCAGACGGGGAATGCACCCGGGCCCCCTCCTATCTTAATACGCCTCTGCTTCAGAGTATGTTTCTTCTGTAGAATACTAGCTGTTTTCTTCTTGTTTGTTAGTTTCATTTCTCTCTCTATCTCTATTGTTTAGTTCTTTATAAGCTTAGAATGAGTTATTAAATTAACCTGACATTTCATCCTATAACAGTGCCATCCAATGACTGGCCTCAGATACAGCATTTCCTAAAAAATCTCTGTAGTATAATCTATATATATAAAAGAAGAGGTTTGTTTGTTAGCGAATATCTTCCACAGCTCTCAAGTTAAAGCTGCCAAATCTTATAGTTATTTAGTAATGACAAAGTAAGCTATTAGACCACATAGCAACATCGCAACAATGCAACAAAGTGAAAAATCTTATATATAAAATTAATTGGTCTGTTTGTCTGTCTGTCCGGTTATGCATTCAGACACCCCTGCACCTATTGGGATGAAAACAACGCGATGTGGTCCAATTGGATCCTGGCCAGGTTTTAGGGGGGTTGGGGTCCCAGTCAGACCTCCTATTTTTGTACGCTGGGCAGAACTTTGGCCTTGGGGGCCTGGGTGGATTTGGATGAAAATTCACAGAGTGGTAACATTGGATCCCAGAAAACATACTAGGGGGGTTGAGGTCCCAGATGGACCTCCCGTTGGTGTACGCTGGGCAGAACTTTGACCCGGAGACATAGGGCAGAACTTTTACCTGGGGAGCCTGTTCTGGGCCTTCCACTAGATGGATTTGGATGAAAAATTCACAGAGAGGTGAAGATTAGTCTGGAACGCCTAATGGAGTGGTTGGGGTACTGATTGTATTAGCCTGCGTCTGAATGAGCAGGGTTTGAAACACCCACTTTCAGCATCTCTCCACAGGGCTAGGTACATCTGTTTAAAAAAATAACTAAATAATAACAAAAATGAGATAACAAGTAGCCTCATATTTTGTGCAGTGATGAAATTAATTATTATCCCCAGTAGGCTATGGGCCTGATTCAGACCCGCTCGCGAGCGCTATGTGCTCGCAAGCGGGTTGATGGTGGCCCAGTGCGCATGCGCACGACGGAGCCAGCTCCGTCGTGCGCATGCGCGAGACCCGGATAGCGACGGGCAATCCGTCGCTCCAGGTCTCGTGCCAAAGGGGGCGTGCTGTCGATGTTGAGTGACAGCACGCCCCATTTGGTGGGCAGGCCGGGGGCGTGGCTGCCCGGACGGAGGTGTTCCCATGAGAACGCCTACCGTCTGGGGCCGGCCCCACTGACATCACAAGTGATGTCAGTGGGAGAGCTTTCGGCTCTGTTAGAGTCGAAAGCACTCTGGGGCTTGCGGCAACGAGACCCTACCACAAGGGTCTCGTCGCAAGCCCGATGGTCGCGATGGTCTTGACCATCGCGACCATCTTCCTGGCCACTCGATATAGCTGTGGGTGGTCACCCACAGCTATGCGAGCGGCCAGGAGGCCGATCTGAAAAACAAGAAGGACGGCCCTGATTCAGAGCGAGCGCTCTGTCAGAGCGTCCGGCTCTGAATCAGGCCCTATGTGTTATCTTGAGACAAAATAAAATACATTATGTGATATAGCTCTCTTTTACAAATGCAAAAGCATACAGTAATTACAACTAGATAGTTAAGCTGAAGAGGCGCCAGTATCCGCTGTAACCCACAAATCACCAATTGTTCCTTTGCCGTATTGCCAAGGAAATCCATATGCACTGGCGCAAGCTCAGGCACAAAATCAACACAGCAAATTATAAATAACCAAGATCCAAATGCTGTAAGTTACACTTGGGTGGGGATCACATCACCAGGAAGTTTAGTTTTCTGGAGTTGATGATAATGACCACTATTAATGAATCCCAATTAATTGAATACATTATAGCACTACACTGAAAGTAAAGGAAGGACGGCATTATCATCAACAAAATATTGGGAAGTTTTCAATACACATGGTTAAGTCAGCCAAGAGCAGATGCAACAGTAATTATTCTTGGATGTGAACCCAGTTTTGGACTAATCAAAGACAAAGCTAACAAAAATAAACACAGGTACAGAAAACTGCCAGGTTGAATTGAATTAACAACCAAAAAGTGTTGTGATATAAATGCAGTAAAGGTATAAGTTCTAAAACACAAATACCAATATTTTTATCCCTTATTTTTTACATATACTGTATATTAAAAATAATTTGTCGCATAAACTAACTTTTATTTTGTTTTGTGTAATCCTCAAATGCTTTTCTCAACAACAGGAGTTACATATGACATAAAATAACTAACATAAATATAAAAGTAATTAAATTCTAGTAAATACACAACATGAGTTACTGTACATCTAACAAAAAATAACTAACGGAAATTTGTAAGTAAATACATTCTAGTAAATACACAACATGAGTTAATTCAAAACTGATAGGTTCATTTGTCATTTATTTGTAACATGTTTTACAAATTGTTCATAAGAATGACACTACTAACATCCAAGAATACAAACAGGCACTTCATAAACTGTTAGTATGCCGTAATTTATCTTGTGGGCTAGGAGAGTGTTCATACTGCATAAGAACAAAACTTTATTTTTAATAATAGTGTGTCGAGATGGTTAAAACTTCACTGTGCATGAGCCCTACCTGGCTCTGTGCCCTATGAGAATCTCCATGACATTGCTTGCCTCCAGTTCAATCAGCTTCTTTCCATGGGGGAGATGTTTCAAAGTTTCTAAAGAGGACAGATGGAAAAAAATTGTCCATAGCAACCAATCAGCTTCTAGCTATCATTTTTTAATGTTCTAGTTCATTTATATCTACAATTTGATTGGATGCTATGTGCAACATCTCTTTAGAAGGATTGATAAATCTCCCCCTTTGTCCTCTATGTCCCATTGCCACAAACTTTATAACATTGCTGTGCAACTGTCACTCTTGTGGGAATGAAGTCATAATGGGCTACTGGTAGATGTCTGGAATTTTGCCATCTCCCCTGCTGATTGCTCATGATGCCTTAATTATGCTGCCAATAGGAGGACAGAGACATGGTCTGGCTCTTTACCTACAACTGTAGATGATTTTGCACTGCTGAATATGTTGATGACCATTCCTTGAATCAGGCCAATGGGGAATGGCTAAAAATCTGTGGAAACCAAGCCGAGGTCTTCCTAAGTAGCTTTCAAGGTGGATGCAGTACTAATGTTTGCACAGGTGAGCGATTATTTGCTACTGAGCATGTGCAAAAAGTCCTGAAAAACCCTAAGGCGCATTTATTATACAAAGTGTACGCAGTGTCCACTATTATGGATGGAATCGCAGTCATTAGGACTGGTAGAGCACGATCATAGGTGTTCCTGGGAGGTGACCTGAAGTGAATGCAAAAAAAATTCCATCTCATCAGCATCTTATGGGAGTGTCATGGGCACATTAGTCAATGAGGCTGCATTCCCAAATGCAGAGCCACTGCCACAGAGGACATGTTTAGAGCAATTTCAGAAGGAGACACTGTCCCAGTCAAAGGCTGTTGAAGTGACAATGGTGACATCTTTAAAAACAATTTGTATTTTCCACGGGCATTGAAAGTGGGCATCCAGGTTTTGCACTGTCTGGCGCACACCAGTACACAAGGGGAAAGCTGAAACTAGCATTTGCATAATACCGCGCTGTGACTCCGCAAAAAATCACAACTGCACTTGCATTAGCGTCCATCTCTGAATCAGTCCCTTTATTTAAATATCCTTCCTCCCTTAACGTCCTTCATTCTAATGTCTCTTTGATGTCTGCCAAAGACCACAATGATCAACTTCCTTTAGGGGCTTCTGCGACATGCTCCTTTTCATCCTGTGGTGGACATATGGCAAACATTTTGAATTACCTTAAAGCATATCTGACCAGGAAGGACACCCAACGAGGCATCCAGGCCCTAGAATAATGTATACATGATGCAGTCCAGTCCCTAATTTTGTCACCTCAAAGTGACTTTACACATGTTGTGGACCATGTGGTTGCCTTGGACACAACAAGGAGCTGCGAAGGAGACTACCAACCTACCTTCCTCAACTGACTGACCCCTCTCGAGGTCTTAGATTTGCCTTGACCTCAAAGTGAATCCTGGTGTCACGCTCATAAACCTGGCCAGAAGCATTGTCCTGATGCCCCTAATGTGACCTGACTTGTCTAATGGCTTTTTAGTCTTGTTACCTCACTTTGTTACTGCCACATCTAATGTGGCTGTTTAGTGCCTTCCACAGATAGCCTGCCTCACTGTTTTCTTTTAGTTCCCCAAGTCTGATTCTGGTCCAGTCTAGTGCTCTAGTCCTGCTAATTGACAATTACTATACATTGTTTAATATTTCCATGTATAATGTGTTTTTCATTTTATTGTCTAATAGTCATATTGTAATTTAAGTTATTGCATCTACTGTATACAGAGCTTCTTATTCATTATTGCCCACTGTTACCCCCTTCTGCTGTTAATAGGTTGACCATGAACCCAATTCTGACCTCCAAGGCTTCAAATATGGACATTTTTCAATTGTATGTGTTGACTCATGCATTATTTTCCTATACAGTATGTTTTGATTTTTGTCTTTCTTTCCCTCCTAGTCCTTTTCCTTTCCCCCTCTCCCCTCTTCCTCCTACTCCCAGGCCTCTGGGCCAGAATCTGAAAATCCACATCCTGTTACCAGTCATGTTGCGAATGTCTGAAAGCTTTACATGTTCTAAGTACTGTATGTTAAGAGTTTAAATTATGCTTTCTTACATGATATGCACTTTAAGCGGGGTGCCTGCCTGGGATTGAGGGGCTTGCATTTTCGGAGCTTGACTGCGGGGAGCATTCACCATCTTCAGATGGCGTTTGCTCCAGCAGCCCGCTCCTTCCCTATTGGAAGGAGTCCCGGGTTGCGAAGAGTGATATTTTGGGATCCTTCCGCCCCTGTCCGGCTCCTTGTGCCGGACGCCTGGGCTTTTGTGCACCTGCTTGAACTAGAGTTCACACAAGTGCACTAGCACTGCTGATTTAGACTCAGCAGTGCTAAGTTTCACTGCTCAGAATGGAGTAGTGAAAAGATTCTGGGAGACAGCTGATTTTCGGGATCAGCTGTCTCCGTGCTGGAGAAATGATAAATTGCTTCGGAGCTCGCTGTGAATTGAATGGTTATTATCGGGATAAATAACCTAATGAATAGAGCCCTAGACCCCTATTATAAATCCCAGCTGGAAAAAGCAATAGCAAACTACATTTCCTTTAATGATACTAACACTGTATCAAAAATGACCCTATGGGTGGCTCACATTTGTGTGCTGTGAGAGATGTGTACTCCCTACCCCCCAACATGCAATGTATGATTGCAATCACCTGTGTTGAACTAGGTAATTGATGAGACAGGTGTTTCAACACAGGTGTCTGCAATCATAAATTAAGAGGAAAGTCCAGGAGCAGAGCATTTTGTACCTAATGGAACGGGTCATGTTGGAGGGTCTGGTACTCAGCTTGGGACCTTAAAAAGCAAAAATCAGAATGCCCTCCTCTTTCAAGTTTTTCACCTTGAGACTCAGCATAAATCTTCCGTCTCCCCTGACACCCTGGCAGAGCTTCAGAATGCCATAGCATCCTTAAATCATCTCTAGAAGCCCGCAGGAGGTGCCGCATTGTTCAGGACACTGCGGCCCAGAGGTAATATTCAGGTTCTGCTGCACACTGTGCAGCTCTCTGTGCACTGCATGCCATTTTGTGCAGAATATCCTGTTACCATGATAACTGTAAGTTTCTGCCACGGGCGTTGCCATTTTGGAACACTCAGTGTGTGTAGATGATCGTGTGAGTCATGAGAGTGAGCCAGATAATTCAGTAAAGCACTTTATAACTTGGTATCTCTGACTCATCAGGGCTATTGATAGTCTGACCTACCTATTTCAAGTACCTTCAGTCCCTGTGCATTTGTTTGTGCCCATACTTGCCGACTTCTAAGTTTTCTTTCCCGGGAGAAGCCCGGGGAGAACCAGCAAGTGGGAGTTGTTAGGGACGGGGCCGGACAGGTCACATCATTAAGACCCGCCCCTAGCGGTAATTTCCCGCAAACACAAAATATTTAAATAGGGCGCAGGGCCAAATGCAAGATTGTCATAGAATCACGTAATTAGGCCCCGCCCCCTACTCGCGGACCAACTGATCCCCGGGAATATTCCTCCTATCCTGCCCACTTCACTAGGAAGTGGGCGGAATGTGGGAGAGGTGCCTACTCTTCTGGGGGTGCGGGGGGTCACCTGAAAAATCGGGAGCAGGTGTGTAGCATGTAGCCATGGCGCCTAGAGCATGTGTGTGTTAATGCGCACCCCCCCCCCCCCCCAGTGAGCCTGGTGTTTCATATGTAGGAGCAAATTAAAGGGAAATAAAAATAAACATTAGTGCCCCTACTTTGCATGTTGTGTTAGAGCAGTCACACCTCACCAGACTCACCGCTCATGCTCCTCCCAGTCACGGGTACCGCTACCCAGGCTCTCAGCAGCACCCAGTCAGCCTTTCCCTCAGCAGCATGGACACAGCTGCCATGTTCTTTCCTCCATGTGAACCAGGCAGGCTGAGTGCAGGTGGGACCCACTATAGAGGTGAAAAAGAGGAGAAGCTGGGGTTGATGATGGGAAGGGACCAAATCCTCCTCCCTCTTTGTTATTGCCCATGGTTCCACCCCCTCCTTCCTTCTACACAGTCCCAGAGCTGGATTAAGACCCTGCAGTGTCCTACGCAAAATACCGCCTCGTGGCTCCGTTTTAAAGTATATTTGTATACACAGTGGCGTAACTAGGACAGGGCCGCTGGGGCTCGTGCCATGGCTGCGGGGCTGCCCTAGTCAGCCAGTGTAGTGCAGACCGCAGTGAGTGTGGTCTGTACTACACTGTTACACACACATCGCCACCGGCACTGAGTAGTACACTCGTACTACCCGGCGGCGATTTGTGTGTTTTAGCAGCCAATGAGAGTCAAACAGAATCTCATTGGCTGCTGTGCCCACTGCCAGAGCTGGGCTGGAGCTCACTCATGAGGTCCGCCTTCCGGCTCCTGCAGTGGGTGATGGGAGAGACGTCATGATGTCTCCCATAGTACAGAGCGAGACCCAGTCGGAGGACGGAGGAGCAGACAGCGGCGGGTGCGGCAGGAGCGGGGGATTCAGGTAAGTCAACTCAGTGTTATGTGTGTTTGTATGTATGTCAGTCTGCGTGTTTTCTGCACTACAAAAGGCACTGTATAAGGGGCAACTCATACGATGGATCACTACTGGGGGCCTTCATAAAGGGGAGCACTACTGGGGGCACTGTATAAGGGGCATAGCATGGGGAGATCACTACTGTGGCACTGTATAAGGGGCACTACTGGGGGCCTGCATAAGGGGGACCACTACTGGGGGCACTGTATAAGGGGCACTACTGTGGGACTGCATACTTGGGGTACTGTATAAGGGGCATTACTAGGGGCCTGCATAAGGGGGACCACTACTGGGGGCACTGCATAGGGGGACCGTATAAGGGGCACTGCATAGGGGGACTGTATAATGGGCACTGCATAGGGGGGCACTGTATATTGGTACACTACTGGGGCACTGTATAAAGGGCACTACTACATGGGGCACTGCTACTGGGGACATTGCATAAGGGGCACTACTACACTGGGCATTGCAAGAGGGGCCTTCGGCGTGTGGACATGGGGGGGACTCCATTTTTCAAATTGCCCTGGGCTCCAAATACCCTAGTTATGCCACTGAGTATACATAAATACATATTATATACATTTCTCACACAGCTCTCCCCCCTCACACAGCTCTCCCCCCCTACTCAGATCTCCCCCTCACACACACACATATACAGCTTTCCTCCTTTACTCAGAACTCCCCCCTCACACCATGTTTACTGTCTGGAGGCACCGATCTCTTTATGTGCTTTAGTGTGGCTCAGCTCAGCAGCAGGTGATCTACACCCCTGTAAAACGGCTGCTCTCCAGCGCCCTGGCCAGAGCAGGCGCCTGGACCACTGGAACCACCCTCACAACCAGGGATTAAAGTGGCCCGGAACAGGGCGGAACTGCATTCCGTCACCTCTATTTGGAGATGCAACCAGTTCTGCTTCCGCCAGCCCACCTAACCCCGGCACTGCAGCGAGGCTCCATTTGCCAGGCGCCCACTAAGATTTTGTTACCAGCAGGCACTGGCCTCCTTCCCCGCAGTGCCAGCAACCGGGGGGCACTACTACTGGGGGCACTACTCAGGGTGCACTACTACTGGGGGCATTACTCAGGGGGCACTACTACTGAAGGCACTACTATTTGGGGCATTTCTATTGGGGGCATTACTCGGGGGGCACTACTATTGGGGGCATTACTCAGGGGGCACTACTACTGGGGGCATTACTCAGGGCACTACTACTGGGGGCATTACTCAGGGGACACTACTACTTGGGGAATTTATATTGGGGGCTTTACTCGGGAGGCATTACTAGTGGGGGCATTACTTAGGGGACATTACTACTGGGGGCATTACTCAGGGGGCACTACTACTGGGGGCACTACTACTGGGAGCACTACTACTGGGGGCATTACTACTAGGGACACTACTATTGGGGGCACTATTACAGGAGGATTACTAATGGGGGATTTGCATAGGGGGCATTGCATAACCTGCACCACTACTGGGGCACTGCACAAGGGGAGCTCTGCATAAGGGGCACCATTACTGTGGGCTCTGTATTATGGGCACCACCACTGTGGACACTGCATAAGGGGCACTATCACTACTGGGGGCACTGCATAAGGAGCACCATGACTGAGGACACAGCATAAGGGACACTACTATTTGGGGCACTATTACAGGGGGATTACTAATTGGGGCATTGCATAGGGGGCACTGCAAAAGGGCACCATTCATGGGGGCTCTGCTTAAGGGGAACACTGCATAAGGGGCACTACCACTACTGTGGTCTCTGCATAAGGGGCACTATCACTGTGGGCACTGCATAAGGGGCACTACCACTACTGGGGGCACTGCATAACAGGCACCACTACTGAGGGCACTTCATAAGGGGCACTTCCACTGTGGGAACTGCATAAGGGACACTACCACTACTTAGGGCAATGCATAAGGGGCACCATTGCTGTGGGCATTGTATAAGGGGCACTACTAGTGTGGGCATTGTGTATAAGGGGCACAAATGAGGGCACTGTGTAAAAGGTTCACTGCCTGTGTGTCATACATGAATAAGGGAGGTGTAATGTGAATCAAGATTGTGCTACTGTGTTGCATAATTTTAATTGGAAATACTATTGTGTAACCACGCCCATTTCTTTTGTGACCACACCCATTTTGGTTGAGGCCACACCCCTTTGCATTTATTGTACAAAATAAAAACACTGAGGGGGGGGGCGGTGAGTTCCACCCCTTCTCTAGGACCACTTTAAGCACTGCTCACAATGCCCTTGCCCGGGAGGGTAGGCAATTATGCTTTAGCCTGCTATAGACCTCTGCATGTTAAATAGATATCCTCATCCTCAACCACTGACCTCTGCAAGTTAACCTGATTTCTTTGTCTTCAACTACAGACCTCTGCGTGTTAACTGGTTTCCTTGTGTGCCGCCACACACCTCTGTATGTTAAGTGGATTGCCTCATCTTCAGCTACAGACCTCTGCATGTTAGCCAGATTTCCTTGTCTATAGCCACACACCTCTGCATGTTTATTGTTTACTGGATTTCCTTGCCTTCAGCCTCACCCCTCTGCATGTTAAATGGATTGCCTTATCAACAGCCTGCCATTAAATATATTTAGAACTTACTCTAATATGATTGCAGTACTGATATTTCAACCTGATAGCTTTTGAGTATTGTTGAGTTACAGGATACAGCAATCTGTGTTAGTCCTGGTTCATGATGGTAGAATTAAAAGGATGTATAGACAGTATCAGCGCCGAAACAGGGTGGCGTGCGCCAGCTGCTGCTTGATGTCATTTTTTATTATTTCAGAATTTTTCTTTATGCTGTGTCCATCACTTGCTTGTTCTCTCATTTACGGTCATTTACTAGATGCTGAACGTATTATACAAGATGTAATTATTATAATTACCTGTATGCTGGTCCGATGGGCGATGTCACTGACGATGCGCAGGAGCGAGCATCGTCAGTGACATTGAGGGTACACACTAGACGATGTTGCCAATATGTCGTCTGATCTGGCCAGATTGGACAACATATCGTCTAGTATGTACTGGCCATTAGGTGTTTTCACCCACAGAACATCCACTCAGTGCCTGAGATACTCAAACCACTGAATACCATGTAGCACTGTTACGACCAATGGAAGATTTTCTCCTAGGCTTTGTGAAATCTCCACCAAAACTAACCATAAGCTGCAAATGTGTCCTATGAAACTTCTGCACTATGACATAAGACCCCTAGAGTCCCTCTAAGGAGGGTCTTTTGCCTATAACAGCCAATCGTTGTTCCCTTAAGTGTTAGATGCACACACCCAGAGCCGCAACTAGACATTTTGGTGCTCTGCGAAAGAAAGAGCATTGGAGTCGTCGTCCCCAACACGAACACACCCACATTAAAAGTAAAGATTGTGATGCCGACTGTCTGAATGCAGGTGCCGAAATCCCGACATCGTGCGGGATGCCGACTGTCTGAACACAGGTGCCGAAATCCCGATAGGTCGGGATCCAGGCACTAGTATCCCGACCGCCGGAATCCCGAAGGTAAGTATCGGGGTGTTAGGGGGAGGTTAGGGTTAGGCACTAGGGGGAGGGTTAGGCACTAGGGGGAGGTTAGGTTTAGGGTGCTGGAGGGGAGAGGGTAGGCTTAGGCACTAGGGAGGGAGGTTAGGGTTAGGCACCAGGGAGGGAGGGCTAGGGTAGAGGTTAGAAAAACATTTACCTGTCTTCCTTGTGGGTGTCGGGATTCTGGCTGTTGGGATGCAGCTGTCGGTATTCTGACCAGCGGCATCCCGACAGCTGGGATTTCATACCCAACCCTTCAAAAGGTATACAAATTTTAAGGCATGGATATTTTTAAGAAATCTCCTCCAAAACCCCAGTTTATAAAATTAACAGATACTTAAACTTAAATAAGGTAAAAAGATTGTGAAAACATCCATTTTAACAACATTTTTGTCAAAAATTTTTAATAATACCAAAGACTAAAAAGAGTCAATCACTAATCATTTACATATTATATTTACATATAAGCGTAACATTGAGGCTATTGACACCGTTTCTTTTTCTTCCCAGCTTGACTCGCTTCTCTCCCCTATCCTGTCTCTCTCCTGTCCTGAACAAGCCACTTCCCTATACAATACCTCCCTTACTTCTGCTCTGCAAAAGTGTTCATGAACCGCCGAGTGACAGTGGAGAAGATCACGCTCTAACCCAGATTTTCTCCATTTCAAATATATACTCTCATCCTACAGTGAGGCCCTTTCCCTCTCTAAACAGTCATATTTCAAGAACCTCATCTCCTCTCAGTCCTCAAATCCCCAGCATCTCTTCACCACATTCAACTACCCTGCTTTTGACACTGTGGACCGCCCTCTCCTTCTGCAAAACCTTCACTCCCTTGGTCTACATGACACTGCCCTCTCCTGGCTATCCTCCTACCTCTCTGACTGATCCTTATCTGTCTCCTCTCATGACCCCTCTTCCCCCCCCACAGCCGCTTACAGTAGGTGATCCCCAAGGTTCTGTTCTTGGACCTCTCCATTTCTCACTCTATACGTCCTCACTAGGTGAACTCATCAGCTCTTTTGATCTCCAATATCATCTCTATGCTGATGATGCTCAGATCTACATTTCCTCCCCTGACCTCTCCCCCTCTCTACTCACTCGTATCTCCAACTGTCTCTCTGCCATCTCTTCCTGGATGTCCCAGCGATTTCTTAAACTTAATATGTCTAAGACTGTGCTGATCATGTTCTCACCCCCCCAACATAACCACACTTCCCACCATTTCTTTATCAATTGATGGCACAACTATCTCCTCTAACCCCAAAGTGTGCTGTCTTGGAGTTATCCTGTACTCCTCGAACCACATATCCAGAATATCTCGCAGTCCTGTCGTTTTCATCTTAAAAATATTTCCAAGATTAAACCCTTTCTCACCCAGGATGCCACTAAAACCCTCATACACTCATTGATCATCTCCAGATTGAACTACTGTAACCTCCTATCTGGCCTCCCAAACTTCCTTCTCTCCCCACACCAGTCTATACTCAATGCTGTTGCTCGGCTCATATTCCTGTCAAAATACTCTGCATCTGTCTCCCCTCTCCTACAAGCTCTCCACTGGCTCCCCTTCCCTTACAAAGCCCTCACCCATTCCACTCCCACTTACATCTCGGGCCTCATCTCCCTTCACTTTCCTGTCCGCCCTCTTTGTTCAACAAATGCACGCCGCCTCTCATGCCAATTGATTACTTCCTCCCACTCCCGCCTTCAAGATTTTGCCCGCACTGCTCCCTACCTTTGGAACTCTCTCCCTCTTCCCATCAGACTCTCCACCACTCTACAATCCTTCAAACGGGCTCTCAAGACCCACTATTACATCAAAGCCTTCCAGCTCTCATCTTAACTTGCTGCTACATGCTCCTTCATCCCTGTCTACCCCATCTGTGTCACACCTGTTTGTTAGTCTGCCCCTCCTCTTTAGAATGTAAGCTCTTGCAAGCAGGGCCCTCTACCCTCTTGTGCATCTCCATTCTCTACTTTTATCTACTTCTTACTCCCCACTAGGGCACCTAACACTTGGTTGCTTTGCTCTGTTGCTTATCTGGGTGTTATGGTCATGAATGTAGCAATGTATATTATTCATGACCTGTATTGTATTGTACTGTAAGTCACTGGTCAACCTATTTGTTTATGTAATAATATTTATAAAGTGGAGGGGATCTAAGGCGACATAGAACCATATATCACAAAGACGAAATATGCAAATATAACGTAAAACAATGGAGATAAAACTATACCCAAAATGTTTACCAGTGCAATCGATGTTCCATGTACTTGATCAATATTTTTCAGTGATGATCAATACATGTAAATAAAAAAAAGACACAAAAAGGACCAATGTGTAGTATTCTCCAAGAGGTAGAAAAGATCCTTGCCACCGCTAATCAATCTGGTATGGCGTACCATAAACTCACTTCAATGTAGTGTGTGAAGTACATCAAAAGGTATCTTACATCACCAGGTGTGCGGTCAACAAGAAAGAGAACATACCACAACTCACATGTGTATGGGCCGCGCTCTACCCTTAAAGGTTTCTTTTAAGGTTTATGATGTAATAAACCGCATAGGTTAGTTGATAAAAAAATTAGTTTATTTAATACAAAAAATTGATGAAAGCTCTCTGTAGACAAAAACTGATAAAGGAAGTCCAAATCACATCAGAGTGGGAGGATGTAAACAGCACAAATATGCTAAAAAGGATTCCCCCAAACAGGTAAACAAAGGTCCGAAATAAGGAAACCTGTTATCAGGAGTCAAGCATACCTAAAATCCGTGATCATGGAACAGTCCCTTTAGAAATCCTGAAAAGAAGTCCTCAGGTCTCTACACCAACACCGTTTTGATCTCTAAAGGATCTTTTTCAAAGTGTTTATGTACTTTGTAAGGTGCTGCGAACACTTGTGGCGCCATTTAAGTAAACAATAGTAATATTAATATATATAAATATATTTATGTGAGGCTCCCATTTATTCTATTTTCATTCATTTTATTATTCAATCTGAGGGTGGGCTTGAGTGTGGGGGCATTTGGTTTACTGTCAGCTGTAACTCGCTGAGCAGTGAGCAAAGCCCACAGTCTTCATTTGTCATACGGTCGCCTATGCGCGGCAATATCACAGCTCAGGGTTGTCGACATTCTGGCTGCCCCCTCCTGATCGGCAAAGCAAGGGGGCGTAGCCATGCAATCGCATCATTTTGGCCCACTCCCGCTGCGGGGGATTCTCTCATAATCGGGGGGGGCGGGGGTGGAGGGGCTGCCGCCCACCGGGAGACTTGCCTGCCTTTCCAGGGAGTCGGGATGGTAGGCAAGTATGATCACAGCCTTCTTTTACTAAGTTTAGTCTTACAGGGCTTTCATAGCCCTGCAAGTCATACAGTAACAGATGAATATGATGATGATGATCCGGCCACATAAACCACTGGACCACCAGGGCTGTTACTGTGGAGAAGGTGGCCAGGACACTAGGTGACGGTGTGGCCCGGGAGGCATATGGCACTCTGGACCTCATTCAGGGTCGGTCGTTGCGGCTGCACGGTCGTACGCCACCGATTTTCGCTAAACTGAGCATGCGTAAAGTTCGCAATGCGCGTGCGCAAACTAGCTGCTACGATCAGAAATTTCTCTCTCCTTGAACACAGCCAGGTCGGTAGTTTGAGTGACAGGATGAGGCGTTTGTGGGTGGTAACAGAGGAAGTTGCTTGAAAACGGGGGAGTGGAGATCCGAACGCAGGCGTGCCTAATTATGCGAACAGCGTTTTATGGGAGTGCATACGGTTTATGGGAGTGCATAATTAACAAAGTAGTGTCATGGCACACATGACATGGGAAGTTTTTACACTGACATGATCGTAGAGCTTCAGAGAGGGTATGGTCAACCTTAAGCTCTACGACCAGTTCCGATGGTTACCGATGGTCTCGATTAATACTTATATGGCTGGAGATGACGTGTAATGCGTACAGCTAACGATCCGATCTAAAGGACGCAACTAGCGAGTGCATCATTTGCATATCTGGCCCCTTTTCCCTTACGACCCTGCGGCCGCAACGACAGACTGTGAATGAGGTCCTCTGTCCCCTGGTCCAGCCCACAGAAAGAGCACTGAGGGCCTGATTCAGACCCGCTCACGAGCGCTGGGCGCTCGCAAGCGGGTCGATGGCCCAGTGCGCATGAGCACGACGGAGGCGGCTCCGTTATGCGCATGTGCAAGACCCGGATAGCGACGGGCAAGCCGTCAATCCGGGTCTCACTACAAAGGGGGCGTGCTGTCAATGGTGAGTGACAGCACGCCCCCTTTGGTGGGCGTGCTGGGAGCGTGGCTGCCCAGACAGAGGCGTTCCCATGGGAACGCCTACCGTCTGGGGCCGGCCCCACTGACATCACAAGTGATGTCAGTGGGAGTGCTCTCGGCTCTGATAGAGCCAAAAGCACTCCAGGGCTTGCAGCAACGAGACCCTACCACAAGGGTCTCGTCGCAAGCCCGATGAACACGATGGTCTTGACCATAGCGAACATCTTCCTGGCCGCTCGCTATAGCTGTGGGTGGTCACCCACAGCTATGTGAGTGGCCAGGAGGCCGCTCCAAAAATTAGGAGGGACAGCCCTGATTCAGAGCGAGCGCTCTGTCAGAGCATCCGGCTCTGAATCAGGGCCTGAGTGCGGGAGCCAGGGGAGGCGGAGCTGTTAGACACAGGCAGGGCTGCAGTGAAGGAACCAGGCACACCATTGCTGACATACACAGCAGCGGGCGGCCTGGAAAATAGAAATTGCGGTGGACAGATGATTCCGTCCCAGAGCATACGGCGCTCTGTACGGTGGCACCAGCATCACCAGCACACCAGTACTTAATCGGCCACTAGGTCTTATCTCCACGAACTGTAGGGGCTTATGCAACAGACAGGAGATCACTAGGTAATAATAGACGAACTACAGGTCGCACCATCGAACTTCTGAGCAAGTCTATGGTCACTCAGAATATTAGTCAGAAGTAAGCTGCTGGGCCGGTGAAGCTGCGTACAAGGAGACAGTCACTGGCTGCAACACGCTCTCAAAACAGTCGCGACATGTTTGCATTTGAGTCAAAACCCCCTTGTCACAAACCACGGTCGGTTTAAGAGGGGCCTCCACTACTAGTACTCACCACTCCATGCACTTCGCCTATGTCTCTTTAACAGGCCTGCGGCCCGCCCGCAGGTTGGCGGCTCAGCCTGGGGTCCGGTGTTCAGCATTACCGCAGGAGACAGGGCCTTCTCTGAAATGCCAGTCGCCGGCGAACACTGCCAATCCAGAGCTGACACTGTGGGCCTGATTCAGCAAGGAACGTACGGATGTAGACGTATGCACCTGCCAGTTGTGAGAATATGCTAATGAATGCATTTGCTCGGCAATCGCAGTACAAAGATGCAGACACCCAGCACTACATAATGCCGCCCCCTTTACCATCCGCTAACGTCCATTCTGATGCGCAAGGGTGATAAAACATTGGGGACACCGAGTAACATCGGAGCAGCACACAGACTATAGGTAGACCAGACCCTGCGGCAGGAGTTGAGAGACTTCCTGCACGCAGTATCTCAGTGGCTAATTTATGCACTCCCCTGTAACGGGGTACGAACGCACTGGCACGCCTGCATTCGGCTGACCACTCCCTGTATCCACCGACAAATGGAACTTCCTGGCAATCACTTTTCCCTGGGTCTGCGTATTCACTGCGCTCGCTTTTGCGGACGCAGTGAGCAGTTCGCACACGCACACTGTGACCCAGATGAATGTGCAGACTTTGAACATCGGCCGATTGCGTGCATCTGCATCCGTGCGTTCCTTGCTGAATCAGGTTCTGTGTCAGCTGACTGGTGCATCCAATCCCCGCTGGTTAGGGGGGATAAAATGAGCAGACCAGGAAGTTTAAAGTTGCCAGTACCACTGTGTTCACAGCCCTTGCTGCATGAGGTGACAGCACTCAAGTATTTTTCCTAAGAGTGATTCCTGGGCTTTCTTCACCTAGCATCTCTGGCTCCATTGGCGCTGCCGATACCCACAGTCTATCAGTTCCAGCTGGTACTCACTGTCTATCGGTTCCAGCTGATACCTAGTACATCAGTTTTTAGCAGTAACCATAGCTCATCGGTTCTTAGCAGTAACCACAGCTCATCGGTTCTTACCAGAAACCACAGCTCATCAATTCTTACCAGTAACCACAGCTCATTACTACCAGTAACTACAGCTCATTACTACCAGTAACTACAGCTCATCAATTCTTACCAGTAACCACAGCTCATCAATTCTTACCAATAACCGCAGCTCATTGGTTATTATCAAATAACCACACCTCATCGGTCCTTGTCAACAACCATCGCTCATCGGCCCTTACCGGTAACCACAGTTGATCGGTCCATACCGATAGCCACCACACATCGGTTAATCACTACTCATCGGTTCTTTCTGATAACTACACCTCTTCAGTCCTTACCGATAATCTTAACTCATCAGTTCTTTTTAAAAACTACAACTCAACAATTCTCATCGATAACAACAGACCATCGGTCCCTACCGATAACCACAGGCCATCGGTTCCTACCAATAAGCACAGACCATTGGTACCTACCGATAACCACAGATCCACAGCTCCTTTTCAGTTCCCTAGTTCCAGTGCTAGTACTGAGTGACCCAGACAGGGGGCCGCGACCTGCCTGTCGGACGCCGCAAAGTCCATGTCTCCTTGCGGGGACCCTGGTTAACACCGCCGGTGGGTTAGACTCCACCTGTGGTCTGGGTCTCGGCCAGTACTCAGTACTAGTTTCAGTATCCCGTCCCACACATGAGCAGGAGTTATATCTGCCCAGCAATCTTTACCACAGAATCTACACAGGGGGTCATTCAGACCCGCTCGCGAGCGCAGGATGCTCGCAAGCGGGTCGATGTTAACCCAATGCGCATGCGCACGACGGAGGGAGCTCCGTCGTGCGCATGCACGAGACCTGGACAGCGACAGCCAAGCTGTCGCTCCGGGTCTCGCACCAAAGGGGGTGTGCTGTCGATGGTGACTGACAGCGCACCCCCTTCGGTGGGCTTGCCGGGGGTGTGGCTGCCAGACGGAGGTGTTCCCATGGGAACGCCTACCATCTGGGTCTGGCCCCACTGACATCACTAATGATGTCAGTGGGAGTGATTTGGGCTCTGATAGAGCCAAAATCACTTCAGGGCTTGCGGTCACCGAGACCCTACCGCAGGGTCTCGTCGCAAGCCCGATGGTCGCGATGGTCTTGACCATCACGACCATCTTTTTGGCCGCTCGCATATGCTGTGGGTGGTCACCCACAGCTATGCGAGCGGCCAGGAGGCCGCTCCATTTTTAGGTAGGAGGGCAATGATTCAGAGCGAGCGCTCTGGTCAGAGCGTCCGGCTCTGAATCAGGCCCAGAGTTCCTGTCACGTCCAGACCTTTGTCCGTATTCACTAAAAACTCCAACCGTGACAACCCCTGCCCTTCTGCTCCACAGAAGGTTTCTGTCCTCCCTGAGCTTGCCTTAAGACACCTGCGTTACGGTCTGACAGGTGTACCGCCCCAGTCACTCTCCCCACCTGCCACTGTTACCTCCCACAAATGGTCACTGACTCTCAATCAATCTGAGTCCAAATCCTCAGTATGACAGCCGTCTCTAATCTTTCATCACGCATGTGCAGTGTGACTCAGAGGCAAGCGCAGTACAAAATACATCGGGCAACTGCGCAAACATTGTGTGCATTGCGTCCACCTCTGAATCAGGCTCACAGTTATATGTATTAAAGGGATTTTCACAAGTATTCAGGACCTGATTCAGACCCGCTCGCTAGATGCGTACGCTCGCTCGATGCGTATGCAAACTCGGCTAAGTGACGGCAAGGCAGGCGATCGCACGGCAAGGCATTAGCACGCCCACTATGTCGTGGCGTGCGATCGCTTTGTGTATGCAGACGCCCACCAGCCTGTCCTAAGACGCCCACTTGCGCACGTCATCTCCAGGAAGTGTATGAAGCCATCGGTACATCGGGTACCATCGGAAACGAACGCAGCGCTTGTGGTTGACTATACCCTATCACAAGCACTGCGAGCAGTTAAGTGTGAAATACAACCAAGTGATGTGTACTATGACGCTGCCTGTTAATTATGCATGCCTCTAAAACAGCGTCAAGACACTCAGGCACGCCTGCGTTTGCACCTCCACTCCCCCCGTATTTAATGCTCTGTCACCACCCACAAACGGCTTCTCCTGTCACTCAGTCTAGTGGGCTGTCGCAGCGAGCGAACGCTTCCCGATCGCTCACACTGGTTCACGCACTGCGATGTGTAAGCATGCACACAATGCGAAAATCGTCCGGCTACGAGCGAACGCATCCTAGCAAGTGGGTCTGAATCAGGTCCTGAGTCCCTTAACCGAATCTTTCATTTTACTGAATAGCAAATCCTACACTGACATTTTGTTCTGTGATATTCAAAGCGCTAAAACTCCAAATGAGTTTATTTTTTAGTGTGACAATGTTTTATGGGCCCCTTTTAACTTTTCCTCCAGGGCCCTAAGATCTAGGGCCACCTCTGCCAGAATGGTCAATGACAGATCACACGTCTAATCAGGGGGTCCAAAACCATTCCATTAACTTCTTCGCTGTCCAATCACTTCATACACTGATCCTCAATTAGACCCGCTCGCAAGCGCTGAGCGCTAGCAAGCGGGTCGATGTTTAGGCCCTGCACACGCGCAGCGGCCGCACTGAGCGTGCGCAAGCCCCAGAGCGAGAGAGAAACTCTCTCGCTCCGGAGCTCACTATAAAATGGGCGGCTGTCGATGGTGATTGACAGCTCGCCCTGTTTTATAGGCTTGGCGGGGGGGTGGTTTCACAAATGGAGGTGTTCCTTAAGGAACGCATGCCGTTTTGTTGGCGGCTGCACTGACATCAGCAGTGATGTCAGTGGGGAGCTTCCTGCTCGATCAGAGCAGGAAGCTCCCTGGGGCTTGCGGTTCCCGAGACCCAACCTCAAGGTCTTGTCGCAAGCCCTGATGGTCGTGATGGACTTAACCATCGCGACCATCAACCTGGTCGGTCGCTAAAGCTGTGGGTTACTATCGATCGATATCGAGCAGGTTACTATAGGGACCTGCGATCGTTGATCGCGGGTCGCGATAGTCGGCAGTGTGTTGGTGGTGTGCTGGATGATTGATATCGATCATCCAGCACACCAGGGAGGATGTAGGACGATCAGCCAACGATTTCGTATTGCTTGCTAATCGCTACATGTGTATGCATCATAACTCACAGTTCCTAAGTGCACAATGAAAATTGGAACATTGTATCAACTGCTGATCAACAGGAGATATTTCTTAGCATTAGCAGAGATAAACTTAGTTGTATGATTTATATTAGGACTAGCTGGTGATAGGACCCGAGTGATCTCTTCTGTGCCACGCTACTTAATAACAGATGGGGTGTTATCTACTTTGATCTAGTTCACACTTACTTATCAAGGTCTCCCCTATTAGAAAAAAAAAAGAAAATACAGAACATAATATAAAAATATATCAAGTAATTTGGGTGAACTATAGTATAGCATTGTTATGGTATATAGCTGTAGCTTTGTGGCTTAAACTACTTTAAGCCGCTGTAAACTCTCGGCCTGATTCAGAGCCGGACACTATTTGTGCTCGCTCAATGAGAAAAAGGGGCCGGCTATTTAAATTGAGAGCTCGCTCTTTGCGGTCTGTTGACGCCTCTATGTCTGAGCGAGCGAACGAAAACATATTTTGTAAAGACGCCCCTTTGCCGTTCGTCATCTCCGCTATTTATTAGATTAATCAAGTACATCGAAAGGCGTCTGAACTGCTAGCAGTGCTTGTGGTTGAATTTTCCTACCGCAATCATGCGAACAGTTCAGGCTAAGAGACAACCAAGTGATGTGGCCGATGACGCTGCTTTGTTAATTATGTACACCCTTAAAACGCCCGTTTTGACCGTTTGGCACGCCTGCATTCGGATCACCACTTCCCGTTTTCAAGCACCTTCCCCTGTTACCACCCACAAACGCCTCATCCTGTCACTCAAATTAGCAGGCACTCGCTATTTTGCGAACACACGATTTCCGACCGCACTGACTGGTTGGTGCATGCGCATTACGACCCATACGCATGCGCAGATGTGCGAACATCGCTCGGAGTGAACGAGCGGCCGCTTACGAGCGGCACTGAATCAGGCCCTCTGTGCACTAAATAGTTTTCCTCTCAGGAACACTGTGAGAAAAGACTTAATGTGCGTACACACCCAATATTTTGCACGATCATGTAAGTATGTCCAGATCATGAGTGTCGTACATCGCATCTTCAGATCTTGCCTACCTCAGGCAAGATCTGCCAATCTCATACATCACGCACTGGAAATAGTTAAGAACGCACGAAAGATCGTTGTTCAGAGTGGACACTTTTAGCACCTTATCGTGTTCTGGAGTTCCGGGAGCTGCCGGGGAGAGTTCAAAAGACATTGGGCCTGATTCAGAGCCGCTTGTAAGCGGCCTCTCGTTCGCTCCGAGTGATGTTTGCCCAACTGCGCATGCGTACGGATCGTTATACGCATGCGCGAACCAGTCAGTGCGGTCGAAATTCATGTGCTCGCAAAATAGCGAATGCCTGCTAATTTGAGTGACAGAATAAGGCGTTTGTGGGTGGTAACTGCTGCATTGCCAAAACAGCAGAGTTCCGATATAGAGCAGCATCTATGCTTGGAGTATTATATTGCAACTACAAAGTTCACAGATGGAACCAGAACTTCCAGCCTTAACAAAGGTAAGCAGGTGACTGCTGTGTCACACTGCACATCTATCTGCAATCAACTGCAGAGTGTATTGAAGGTATGTTGTGGAATGAAGAAGAAAGAGCATAGGGACAAGTATTATTGGAGCCTCTAGGTTTCTGCCATTTGTTCAAGGTTGTTACTTAATTTCAAGAAAGGAATAGCCTAGAAATCTCAGCATCTGAACCAAGATCTAAGAACTAATGTACGGATCTCTGGGGTTGAGATGCGCCATTGGCACTTTGGACCTCATTTAGAGCCGCTCGTAAGCGGCCGCTCGTTCGTTATGAGCGATGTTCGCTCATCTGCGCATGCGCGAACCAGTCAGTGCGGCCGAAAATTGTTTGTTCGCTAAATAGCTATGGCCTGCTATTTTGAGTGACAGGAGGAGGTGTATGTGGGTGGTAACAGGGGAAGGTGCTTGAAAACGGGGAGTGGAGATCAGAACGCAGGCGTGCTTAAAGGTCAAAACGGGCGTTTTATGGGTGTGTATAATTAAAACAGCAGCGTCATTGACCACGTCACTGGGTTATTTTATAGTCAGAACTGCTGGCAAGATTGTGGTAGCAAAAACCAACCACAAGAATAGCGAGCAGTTCTTACGCTGGTCGATGTACTCGATTAATCTAATAAATAGCGGACATGACGTAGGATGCGAGCGGCCAGGGGGCGTATTTTTCCAAAAAACGACCGCAAGTTTTGTTCGCTCGTTCAGACCTAGAGGCGTGAACAGACCGCAAAGAGCGAACGGTTGATTTGAATAGCCACCCCTATTTTCTGGACGAGCGAGCGCTAATTGCGTCCGGCTCTGAATCAGGCCCATTGTTCACAATATGGCTGAAAAAAAAAGAGTACCCTTATTCCCCAGAAGCAAGCTACAGGCATAAAGGAACTACAGAAACATAACACATTCATATCATGAGTTCCTGATTTCATATACTTTCACATACAAAATGAAATGAAGCAGGATTTCTTAATTGATAGTTTCCCTTTTGGTCTAACAATACTACAAAACATAAGTATATATGAAGTGGTTTGAATTTTGCTATTTTTTGTGAATATTTATTCACTTTGTAGCAATTTAAGAGCACAAAAAAAACTGTGTAATACACAAAAACTGTTATACTGTGGAGCCTCTGATCTTTGGAATTAATCCTATCCACTAATTTAAAATTTCTCAATAATACTTATAATCATAGAAAGAGATTTAAAAAATCTGGTTATATGCATGTTAAGATTTACTTAGCATTTTTAAATACTACTTAATCATTATAGGAGTGATAGCTAGATGTGTATATATACTATAAATAATAAACTATATATATATATACATGTATCAATGACTCAGTGGATATAACATAAGGAAACTACACACTGGATTTCATTAAATACTTTCTCATTCCCTATATTTGTACACAGAAGTATCTGGCTTTATTCATGTATGTACTGTTGTTGTTTATGTTTGATTCTTGGTAATAAAACAATTTTTCTGTACGCTGAAACTTCCTAACAGGATATAATAAAAGTTATATTTTATATTTAAGATTAGCCCACATGAGTGAGTCTATCAAAGATTGAATTTCTTCTCTTTTTCTCTCTGTCAGGAAGGATGTCAGGTCTGTCATGAATCATTTCAAAAGTGGAGTCACAGATTTTGAGATAAGTTCAAAAATCTTTATTACACTTGGAACCATACAAGAATTTACAATGGTTTAGGAATCCTTTAAGCTGGAGAGAGATATCAGGATTGAAAACTAATACTGGGTATCAAGTATTCAGGATAGCACATGGGTAGAAGAGCAACAGAAACTCATAACTGAACATGGGTATCAAAGTGGTTGAATTGAACCCACAATTGCTCAGGAGTAACAGAGGATCAGGTACTCAGGATTGCACTGAGGTAGCAGTGTCAGGAACTCAGAATTGCACTTAGGTAGCAGAGTGCCAGGAACTCAGGATTGAACACAGGCCCTGATTCAGACCCGCTCGCTGCCGGAGGCGTTTTTTTTTTTTTTGACTGGCCTTCTGGCCACTCGCTAAGCTTTGGGTGATCACCCTCAGCTTTAGCAAGCGGCCAGGTGATGGTCGCGATGGTCCCGACCATCGCGACCATCAGGGCTTGTGACGAGACGCTTGTGGTAGGGTCTTGTCTCCCACAAGCCCCAGTGAGCTTCCAGCTCTAATAGAGCCAGAAGCTCACCACTGACATCACTCGTGATGTCAGTGGGGACGCACCCAAATGGCAGGTGTTCCTTCGGGAATGCCTCCGTTTGGCCAGCCACCCCCCCCGACCCGCCTACCAAATGGGGCGAGCTGTCAATCAACATCAACAGCCGCTCCTTTTGGATGCGAGCACTGGAGCATGTGATTTCTCACTCCGGAGCTTGCGCACGTGCGGTGCGCACGCCACGTGTGCATAGTGCCCGGCCATTGACCCGCTTGCGAGCGCATAGCACTTGCGAGCGGGTCTGAATCAGACCCATAGATAGCAGAGTGGCAAGACCTAATGATAGTATTCAGGTAGCAGGGTGTCAGGAATGTACACAGATAGCAGACTGGAAATTGCACACAAATAGAGTGTCATGAACTCAGTATTGCATAGAAAGATTCAGGATTGTGCATAAAGTTAGGATGCACATGGGTATCAGAGTGATAGGAAATCAGGATTGGACATGGATAACAGAGTGTCAAGAACCCACAATTGCTCAGTAGTAGCAGAGTGTCAGGTACTCTGGATTTTGCTATGGTAGCAGTGTCAGGAAATCATAATTGCACTTGATAGTATTAGGAACTCAGGATTGTACATATATAGCTTAGTGGCAGTAACTCAGAATTGACCTTGGTTAACAGAGTGATAGGAACCGAGGATTGCATACTGTTAACAGGATACCTAATAATTGCAAAATTGAAACAGAGTAAAAGGAATTTAAGATTTCACACTTGGAAAAGGGTGTCAGGAACCCAGGATTGAACACATGGTAGCAACTATTTCTGGAACTCAGCATCCAAGAAACAAGACTGAATCACCAAAACTCTAAAGCTGGGTACACGCAGGAGCGATGTCAGCCCGATATGTCGTTTCCAGCAGAATTGGATTGACATATCGGCCGGATCACTCAGTGTGTATAACCAGAACTTCCAGCCTTAACAAAGGTAAGCAGGTGACTGCTGTGTCACACTGCACATCTATCTGCAATCAACTGCAGAGTGTATTGAAGGTATGTTGTGGAAAGAAGAAGAAAGAGCATAGGGACAAGTATTATTGGAGCCTCTAGGTTTCTGCCATTTGTTCAAGGTTGTTACTTAATTTCAAGAAAGGAATAGCCTAGAAATCTCAGCATCTGAAGCAAGATCTAAGAACTAATGTACGGATCTCTGGGGTTGAGATGCGCCATTGGCACTTTGTTCAGTCTCCATATTTGTTGCTTGGGCAATAGTAGCTGCCCAAAAACCACAGAGGCTGGTTATACCACAGTTCAACATAAGCTTAGCAAGATGCAACAGAGGTTCCTGAGTAATATAAAAGTTTGTGGACCTGTGACTGTTACACCATGATCTCCTAAAAAAGAGAGAACAAGTAGAGGTGGCAGAACATGGCTTGTCCTCTCTAGGGGACATTATATCTTTGAAAAGGGGTATTTGTCAATCTTGCTAATAATGGCCTGTAAGCAACAGTTGTCTGATCTATAAGGAAGGCTAAGGCTGAATTATGTGCAATAAATGAGGCTTCTGGAGAGGGTTGATGAAATATTTATTCTCTGTGGACCAAATTCCATCATGGGCACCTCCAAACTTTTATTGCCGAACGCCATCATTATAGAAATAGAGATACCATCTGAAACTGGTTAGGCAGTATAGCCTACAATTTGTCCATAAAGCAGGTGATTTTGTTACCTGACTTCTTGCTGGAAGTGCACAAAAAATTGCTGAAAGTAACAGGTTTGGAGGCCTCTCCGGGATCTAAATTTGATGGTAGATTAATTTTTTTTTTTTTTCACCATTCCACTTAAAAATATGACGTGAGCTGTCCATACACCACTGGCAGACAGCAGGGTAGGCACTGAAGCATTAATGATTTTATTTCTGATAAAGTTATAGCTCATTTGTGTTCGTTAAATGTCAACTCTTATATGTGCGCATTGATAATGTTTTGCTCTATAGCTATGCAACTTACTGTATAGAGAAGAGACCATGGATGTAAAGCAATTCATTTTGTCCACTCTTCACGACACTACAGTACAATAGGTGGCATTTGGGATTAGGTAGCTACAGAAACCCTTCTCCAAATAGCACAATTAATTTGGTCCTACAGTAGGCTGCACTTTGTTTAAGTTAAAGTATAGCATATATGGGGTTGGTTATACAGTATATGGATTTGGGAAAGTTATCTTTACTAAAAGATCATGAATAGGCTTGGTGGTAAAGATCCCCTCTCACTATAAGATCTGCATGTTAGGTAGTAGTTATGTCCCTCAATATTCAGATGTGTGTAGTGTTATTACTCCATATGGAACAGGATGCTTGGAGCTACTCCACCATAGGTAATTATCTCCATATTTTCGGTCTTATTAATGAATATTACATCTTATTCACATCGTAGTTACATACAGTCACTTACAGTGTCCCAGGCACAGTAGATTAGTACTTTTGTTGCAAATTTGCAGATACGTGGAGTGAGACATAGGAGGTATACAAGGTCAGTCAGTATACAAGGTATTCCTGGCATTGTACATTTGTTGCATTAGTCCTGTGAATAAAACATGTATTTTGGAGCATATATATCAAAATCCGCATTTTTAATTTAAAGTGCACTATTATGCTAAGTCCTTTGATAAATTGCAAGTTAGAACTGTAACAATGTTTCGTGCTTTATGCAAGTAATTCAGCACCTGAGAAGGGGACAAGTTCCTGTCAAATAAAAAAGGTTACGTTTTGTTGTCTATTTGTGTAACGAACCAATGTAAACTTGAAGGCCTGAAGAAAAGGACGACTTATGAGGTAAAGGCTGAATAATAAAATAAAGTAATTCGGGAGGGACACAGATCAGTGGTGTTCCCAAGTGCACTTCGGTGAGTCTGCATTCATCAGAAGCTTGGGTGGAGGCACTAAAGAAACAAACAAATAAATGGAATCAGATGCACTAAAGATAAAATGCTTGTTCCTTTTGTATTTGCTCACTAACACAAAACCCAGTTACAATGTGTTAGTATTAGGGAGGTTAGGGACCCATCTGATGGGGTTCACCTTGACGTAGTGGATGGCAGAGGCGTATATATAATGGGTGCACATGGGCCCCTGGGTCCAGGGGGCCCCACACTGCACACTCTGCATCCATACTTTTTAAAACTTACCTCTCCGAAGTCCCAGGTCGGCTGGAGAGGCTCTACACAAAACGCCTGAAAAATGGCCGCCGCGGGCATTTTTCCATCATACCGCTCATGCGCAATTGGGAAATCGCTGGCAAAATGGCGAGGCTGTTAGTGCGCGCCGGCTGCCGGAGAGAGAGTAGGAGGCCCCGGACGGAGAGTGAGCATGGGCCCCCTCCTCTCTTAGTATGGCCCTGGTTGATGGGCATACATTTTTAGGCAAACATGTACTAAGAACTTCACTTTAAATCCATGTTACAGTAATTGTAGAGTGTATCAAAATTATTTTATCTAGCAGTATTCCTAGTGCGTAAAGTGTGCCCCTGCATTTTCTTTTCCTGCATGGTACTACAAGTCTCAGCAATATTATGTTTAAAATTAGGGTGCGCAGTCCAAGCCCCCCCCCCATTTTGCAAAGTCGCAAGGTTCCAGCTACATAAGCTTGCAGTGTTCTTCTGCCTCACCATTCCATGAGTGCCCATTCTGCATAGTATTTGCAGATTTGCATTTATCAGAATTTATGATCTATAAATAGAATAGAACTAGGACAATGAAAGTCAATTCATTCTGCTCTGCGCTTTCATCTTGATTTGCTGAATCAGTTTTAAGGCGGCATGGTAATGTAGTGGATAGCATTGCTGTCTTGCAGCGCTGACTTCATGAGTTCAATTCATGACCATGGCTCTATCTGTGTGGAGCTTGTATGTTCTCCTTGTTTTTTGGATGGGTTTCCTCGAAGTGTACCGGTTTCCTCGCACACTCCAAAAACACACATGTAGCAATTAACTTCTGACAAAAATTATCCCAAGTTTTCATGTTTGTCCATGGGGTAAGTAATATAGGGCCTTATTGACAGATTTCACGGATCGCAATTGCGAAAATATGCTAATGTCTTCCAAAGCTTATCCAATCATAGAGACACCCCCTGCTGCTTTCTCATACCCGTCTGACGACCTACAACAGCTTAAACATCGGGAACATTGATGCAGATCAGGTAGCCACTCAAACACTGCGTCTCTCCTGACACAAGAAAGTGTAAAATTGTTTTACTGCGCTATGCACTGTTGAATTCTCAAATTAAAAAAACTCTACATAAGGTTTGCTGTCTGTTGAATTAAATAGGAGGCTTAAATAAAATAAATTTGATGCTTTAATCCAATGTAATCCACAGGTAAACACTAATACTTGCAATTAAATATACATAAATAGAATCAAACAGGAAATGTCGATCATATAATTGCAAAGATCAAATAACTCTCTAGCTTATGTGCATTGCTACGAGAGTGTAACTGTATCACTGAGGTTTCTACAGCACAACGTTCTAATGTTCCACTCCTACACCAATGTGGCTACAAATGTAGCAATTTGTTTCCAATGGTGAGGCAGCTCACTTGCACTGTTTGGATTGCAATCACTACTGGCGTCCCAGTGTGAAATGCAGTCACGCTGGAGGATAAATAGATGGGTATTGACAATTGGAGTATCTCACCCCTGGATGTCTGTGATCCCACTAGTGTCCGTCCTAGCTCAGCCCGTCTGGACGCTGTAATTCCGCGGCAGGATAGAGCTAACTGCTGTGCAGCCGGAGACTGGTGCTGCTGGTGAAGTGATGGCTGTGTGTCAGCTGGCGGTAAGCTCCGGGGATGAATCGGCTTCTAGCGCCTTGCAAACAAACCTCCAAATTAGCGTGCAGCAAGTGCTGATGTGCTGTGAAACGATCTCAGGTGCCTGGGTGATGACGTCAACGCGTTTCGTCCTGTGGAAACCGGGACTTTCTCAAGACTGTCTCTCCTGACACACACAGAGCTCTCATGCTGCGAAGGAGATCACAATGGCTAATTTATGCGCGCCCATTAAACAGAGTTTAAACAGTCAGACACGCCTACGATTTCTTAGCCACATCCCATTACCTCCCCGAAATGCTGACTACCTGTCACTCACTTAGTGAATCCTCTGTGTGAGCAAAATTGCAAACCAATCGCAATGCGTGTGTAGTACGGCTTTCACACATGCGCAATGGCTAAAACATCGCTTAATCTGCATAAATATCGGCACTGCTTAAATCTATGAATCAGGCCGATAGATTGTAAGCTTCCCTGGGGCAAGGACTGATGAGAATGACTAAATATTTTCTGTAAAGTGCTGTGTTAAATGTGTGCGTTATATTAGTAAATGTGGCTTTTTAGGAGTGGAGATGTTGCCCATAGCAACCAATCAGAATCTAGCTATTATTTTCTAGAAGGTGCTAGATAAATGTTAAGTAGAACCTGATTGGTTGCTATGGGCAACATCACTACTTCAAAAAACCCACACCATAGTAAATATACCCCTCAATGTTTCAGTCAGGTGATGCACATCATACTGCAATTCAAGGCCTGGTTCACAGTTGTACGCTAAGCCAATGTTGTTGCAATACAGCGAATAACGGCCGTCTGCGCATGCGTCTGAGTGGCACTGTGCATGCATCAAGGTACATTACCATGGTTGCTCGCAGTGACTATTTATTCGCAGTGTGACTGACAGTCAGGGAGCATTTGGGGTAGGTAACGGGGAATGAACAAGGGGATGTCTCAACAGTTTTGGAGCATGTCTCCCCCTGCGACTGCGAGACTGTACGCAAGAATTTTGGCTTCGGCGTCTCAGTTCCCACAGCCATTCTGCGGGACCATAGACTCATGACTACGACAATGGCATTATCTGTAATGGATGCCGCTGCTGTGAGCGCAGATGGTGCATCATGTTACACTTGGATTTGTATAGCTGCAGGAGGGAGTCTCAATATATATCCCAGCGGCTGGGACATTAGCATATCTTCGCATAATTGCTGTGTACACAGATGCAGCAGCGGCGACATTAGTGAGTCAGGCCCTCAGGACAGTATAGGTACAGCTGCCGCACAGCATTATGGGCCTGATTCATTACGGATCGCTATTGCGATTACGTACGCAGATGGGCGATTGCTGCATATTGCGCATGTGTAAGCATCGCGGTATGCATGCGCGAAGGCTTCACTGCAATCACACTGCGATCGCAGTGACTACCCATCGCAGTGATTGACAGGAAGTGATGGGGGTGGTCGGCGAAACGCTGACGTGTCAGTGCATTTGAAGGCTGGTACAGGGGCATGCATAAATTAGCCACCACGATGGCATACGCAGCTTGAGCTTTCACTGCGTGCAAATGAGGTTAGCAAATTCTGCATGAGGCTCCAATGGTACTTGATGTTACTGATGGTTTCGCAGACTTGCAAAGTATTACGGATGTGAGTAAGGGAAGTGCGCGTCCTTATGTTGTGCTGCGACGGTATAGCGATTACAAACATTAGCATATTTTTGCAGTTGGTCTGCGTGTGTAATTGCAGCTGCAATCACAATAGCGATCCGTAATGAATCAGGCCCTCAGTGTACACAGCAGCTGGGTCTTTGGACTGAGATTTTGTGGGAAGTTGTGCGCAGACTAGTTGACCTTGATAGTTAGGGCAGAAGAAGTGAGGTCGTGCCCTGAATGGGGGCTAGGTTGTCTCTTATTGTTTGTTGCTGTATGCTGAGAATTTTAATGCATCATATTTTATGTTTTACTTTTCACCTGGACAAGCTGTAAGGTGACCCTTATTCACACTTGCCTATTCTCGCGGGACTGCCGGGAGCCTCCCAAAAATCGGATGCCATTCCCGGCCCCCCGCAAGAGCAGGCAAGTCTTCCAAAATGCGTAAATGCACTGCCCACCGCACGTGAAAGTGGGTGGTCCATGGGGGCGATGATGACATTTGCGCTGAATTGCTTCATTGTAGCCCCGCCCCCTGCTTTACAATGCAGTAATATTGGCATTATAAAGCAGGGGGTCCCCGATGGCGCTGCCACGCCCCCGCACCGCCCACATAAGCTTCCCCCACACCTCCTGCTGCACCACTGACCACTCTACTGAGCAAACTATAATATAATATATACACTGTACACAGCATATTCACTATTCTTTTTATTCAAATTCACAATTTATTTTTAATTGAATTTACTTACTTTTTGTTTTTATTGCTATGCTTTTGCTTTGGCTCTTTACATTTGTTTATAATCTTTTCATTCAATAGAACAAAATGTGTCTTATTACCTATTATACTGATTGCTGCATAAGGTGTCTTACATTATTTTCGCTAGAACAACAAAAGGATTACTAAGGGGAAAATAAATGTAACTACAAATCATTATATACTATACAGTACATGTAATTTTTTTTCATTCCCTGCTCTAAAATTTCCCACCACACATTTCGAAGATTAAAATCACTAATCCACTATATTACAAGAAAAGGACTCTGAGATTTTCTGTGGTTTCACACTGTGAGCGTGATTAGATTTCACTATGTCACCGATTTATTGTATCACTCTGCGGAAGATGAATATATTTTTATTTATTCATACAAAGAATGTAGCTTTTTTCATTTTAAATAAATTAATATATATATATATATATATCCACAGCAGGTGCGCCACTCGCGGCAATAAATAATCCTTGACACAGTTAGAGCATAACGTTTCAGTGCTTATTTAATATGTGCTGTCATCAGAATAACAGATAAATCACATGTACCATCTTTATAAAGACATCACCAGGGCCGGATTAAGGGCAGGGCGACAGGGGCAGTCGTCTCGGGGCCCTAACACATAGGGGGCCCCCACACACTGCCCCCGGCCACATCCCCATAATATACCAGTTTCTAAAAATTTTAACCGTGCCGCGGCCCGCAATTAGGCCCCGCCCCTCTTGTGATTTGGGTCAGCCCCCTATTCAAACTGACCAGGCTTGCATGTTCCTACCTCCTTTATCGGCTACATTCTCTGCCCACACACAAGGCGGCCGGGGCCCGGGACCTGCTTCTTCTGCTCTGGTGAGTAGGCACCATGGAGCGAGCATGAGCAGCACACTAAAGCCGGAAGGTAGGGGGGTGCCTGGGTGCTGATAGTGTAGGACGGGGTGTCTGGGTGCTGCTAGTGCAGTAGGGGGTGCCTGGGTGTTGGTAGTATAGTAGGGGGTGTCTGGGTCCTGGTAGTGTAGTAGGGGGGTGTCTAGATGTTTTTAGTGTAGGAGGGGGGTGTCTGGGTGCTGGTAGTGTAGGAGGGGGTGCCTGGGTTCTGGAAGTGTAGGAGGCGGGTGCCTGGGTGACGGTAGTATAGTAGGGGGGTGCCTGGGTGCTGGTAGTGTAGGAGGGGGGTGTCTGGGTGATGGTAGTTTCGGAGGGGGGTGTCTGGGTGATGGTAGTGCAGTAGGGGGGTGCCTGGGTGATGGTAGTGTAGGAGGGGGTGTCTGGGTGATGGTAGTGTAGGAGGGGGGTGTCTGGGTGATGGTAGTGTAGGACTGGGTGTCTGGGTGATGGTAATGCAGTAGGGGGGTGCCTGGGTGATGGTAGTGCAGTATGGGGGTGTCTGGGTGATGGTAGTGAAGGAGGGGGGTGTCTGGGTGATGGTAGTGCAGGAGGGGGTGTCTGGGTGATGGTAGTGTAGGACGGGGTGTCTGGGTGACGGTAGTGCAGTAGGGGGGTGCCTGGGTGATGGTAGCGCAGTATGGGGGTGTCTGGTTGATGGTAGTTTAGGAGGGGGTGTCTGGGTGATGGTAGTGCAGTAGGGGGATGCCTGAGTGCTGGTAGTGTAGGAGGGGGGTGCCTGGGTGATGGTAGTGTATGAGGGGGGTGTCTGGGTGATGGTAGTGCAGTAGGGGGTGCCAGGGTGATGGTAGTGCAGTAAGGGGGTGCCTGGGTGATGGTAGTGCAGTATGGGGGTGTCTGGGTGATGGTAGTGTAGGAGGGGGGTGTCTGGGTGATGGTAGTGCAGTAGGGGGGTGCCAGGGTGATGGTAGTGCAGTAAGGGGGTGCCTGGGTGATGGTAGTGCAGTATGGGGGTGTCTGGGTGATGGTAGTGTAGGAGGGGGGTGTCTGGGTGATGGTAGTGCAGTAGGGGGGTGCCTGAGTGATGGTAGTATAGGGGGGGGGGTGTCTGGGTGATGGTAGTGCAGTAGGGGGTGCCTGGGTGATGGTAGTATAGTAGGGGGGTGTCTGGGTGCTGGTACTGAAGGAGGGGGTGCTTAGGTGCTCATAGTATAGGAGAGGATGCCTGGGTGATGGTAGTGTATGAGAAAAATGTCTGGGTGTTGGTAGCATTTGGGGGAATATCTGAGTGCTGTTGGGGTGATGATAGTAAATAAAGGGGTATATCTGGGTGCTGCTATGGAGTTGGTAGTGAATAAGGGGTTGTCTGGGTGCAGCAGATTTATTGGTAGTATATGACGGTGGGTGCTGCAGGGGTGCTGCTGATAGTGAATGATGAGGGTTGTGTCTGGACTGTGTGTTGGTGATGAATGGAAGAGGGTGATTGGGTGCTGCTGGGGTGTCGTTGGTGTGTGACAAAAGAGGGAAGTAATTGGTGAATGAGGAGAGTGTCTGGGTATATACAGTATGTGTGTTAAAAAAAAATATACATATATATATATATATATATATATATATATATATACACAGTCAGGTCCATAAATATTGGGACATTGACAGAATTTTCAGATTTTGGCCTCTATTCACCACCACAATGGTTTTGAAATGAAACAAACAAGATGTGCTTTAATTGCAGACTTTCAGATTTAATTTGAGGGTAATTACATCCAAATCGGGTGAACGGTGTAGGAATTACAACAATTTCAATATGTGCCTCCCAGTTTTTAAGGGGCCAAAAGTAATGGGACTATCAACTCAAAAGCTATTTCATGGACAGGTGTGGGCTATTCCCTCGTTATTTCATTATCAATTAAGCAGGTAAAAGGTCTGGAGTTGATTCTAGGTGTGACATTTGCATTTGGAATCAGTTGCTGTCAACTTTCAATATGAGATCCAAAGAGCTGTCACTATCAGTGAAGCAAGCCATCATTAGGCTGAAAAATCAAAACAAACCCATCAGAGAGATAGCAAAAACATTAGGTGTGGCCAAATCAACTGTTTATAACATTCTTGAAAAGAAAGAACGCACCGGAGAGCTCAGCAACACCAAAAGACCCGGAAGACCACAGAAAACAACTGTGGTGGATGACAAAAGAATTATTTCCCTGGTGAAGAAAAACCCCTTCACACCAGTTGGCCAAATCAAGAACACTCTCCAGGAGGTAGATGTATATGTGTCAAAGTCAACAATCAAGAGAAGACTTCACAAGAGTGAATATAGAGGGTTCACCACAAGATGCAAACCATTGGTGAGCCACAAAAACAGGAAGACCAGATTAGAGTTTGCCAAACAACATCTAAAAAGCCATTACAGCTCTGGAACAACATCCTATGGACAGATGAGACAAAGATCAACTTGTACCAGAGTGATGGGAAGAGAAGAGAAGGAAAGGTACTGTTCATGATCCAAAACATACCACCTCATCAGTGAAGCATGGTGGTGGTAGTGTCATGGCGTGGGCATGTATGGCTGCCAATGGAACTGGTTCCCTTGTATTTATTGATGATGTGACTGCTGACAAAAGCAGCAGAATTAATTCTGAAGTGTTTTGGGCAATATTATATGCTCATATTCAGTCAAATGCTTCAGAACTCATTGGACGGCGCTTCACAGTGCAGATGGACAATGACCCGAAGCATACTGCAAAAGCAACCAAAGAGTTTTTTAAGGCTAAAAAGTGGAATGTTATGCAATGGCCAAGTCAATCCCCTGACCTGAATCCGATTGAGCATGCATTTCACTTGATGAAGACAAAACTGAAGGGACAATGCCCCAAGCACAAGCAGGAACTGAAGACATTTGCAGTAGAGGCCTGGCAGAGCATCACCAGGGATGAAACCCAGCGTCTGGTGATGTCTATGCGTTCCAGACTTCAGGCTGTAATTGCCTGCAAAGGATTTGCAACAAAGTATTAAAAAGTGAAAGTTAGATTTAGGATTGTTTAGTTTGTCCCATTACTTTTGGCCCCTTAAAAAGTGGGAGGCACATACAGAAACCGTTGTAATTCCTACACCGTTCACCTGATTTGGATGTAATTACCCTCAAATTAAATCTGAAAGTCTGCAGTTAAATCACAACTTGTTTGTTTCATTTCAAAGCCATTGTGGTGGTGAATAGAGGCCAAAATATGAAAATTCTGTCAATGTCCTAATATTTATGGACCTGACTGTATATATATACTGTATATATGTATATATACACAGATATATATATATGTATGTTAAAATATATATATGCCTGTGTGTATTTATATATATATATGTGTGTGTATAATATTTAAATATATATATATATATATTACAACTTTTGTTGATAGGGGCCCCCACATGTTTGTTTCCCAGGGGCCTCCACAGACCTTAATCTGGCCCTGGACATCACCCATAGTGAAAAAGCACGTGCAAGCACGGGACTGCACCCCCGGCCGGGCTAGCCTGCCACGTCAGGCAAAATCACATGACCCCCGCACCATTCTAAAAAACAAATATAACCATGGAAAATATCTAACTAGTAATATAAGCAAAAAAAAGACCATATCATTTACAAACTGCAATGAATGAACCAAAACAGACAGAAGTTAGTTTGGCATGTTGTCACAAATAGTGGATAATTAGGACCTATAGTTTTACAAAAGTTATTTCAAAAAGACTAGTAGAATTCACTTTGTTATTGTCCTCATAAACCAGGGGTGGGGAACCTTTTTTCTGCAGAGGGCCATTTTGATATATATAACATTATTTGCGGGCCTGGTGCAGGCCACACCCCCTCTGTGTGATGTCACACAGGGACGGGGCCACAATCGCCAGTGATTACAGCAATGCCTGGAGCATCCTGAGGATGCTCCGGGGAACTGTAAGGGCAGCGGTGCGACTGTCTGAAGCGTCCTAAGGGCGCTCCAGGCGGCACTGCTGCATAGATTCTGGCCACAGGGTGCCATTATAGGCACCCTGCCATCCAGGTGAGGCAATCAGAAAAAAGCTCCGAGGGCCAGACCAAATGATTCCGGGGGGCCTTATACGGCCCCCGGTCCTGAGGTTCCTTATCCCTGTCATAAATGATTAATCAAAAATGTTGAGGTCATCAGGGAACTGACTGACCCGAAAGAACCCATTACATAGTTATATGAAACAAGTAAGACCCAGCTGGTCAGTCAATCCCTTGGGGGCAATGGTATCTACTGTAGTCTGACTATCCACCTTGATTCACACTGGAGAAGAACTCTAGATCTATCCCCACTGCTTCTCAAAGATGGAATGTGGTCAATCATCCTTTACTTTAAAGTAGCCAGGCTATGCGCTGCTTCGCAGAAATGCCTGGCCACCGGTTCCTGACTAGAGCCTATTTTAAGGGCATTGCGAATGGCTGACCGATGCGCAGCCATCCTCTCATTGAAGATGCGTTCGGTCTGTCCTATATACATAAACCCATATGGACATATAATTTGGTACATGACAAATCTACTGTTACATGTCAGGTGGTGACGTATGTAGAATTTTTTTGCCTGACCTTGGTTGAAAAGACGTGTCGCCAGATAACAAAAATCAAGTGGCACATGTACATTTAAAGCATGCATGTCTCTTAAGCAGGGAGGGGGTTATTCAGACCACTAACATCGTTTTTTCTAAGAAGTCCCTAAGATTTTTTCCTCTCTGGTGGCATGACATTATTCTGATACCGGAGAGACCAAGGTTATCGTCAGCCTGGATGATGGACCATAATTTTTTAGACTCTTTGCTGTATTATCACAATTATAATTACATCTATTGAACCATGGTAAATAAGGGGCCTATTCATCAAAACAAAAAAATCGATGGAGGTAATTAGGGTTAGAACTCGCATGGAGTTCTACCTAATTACCGGAGGAATTCATCATTCTTCCTCTCCCTAAGTATCTATTCCGAAAAGCTGTCATTTTTGCGATGACAGCTTTTCAGGAAATAGATATTTTTCCCTCTCTACACTAACTTACCGCAGCTGTAATCAGTGCTGCGCATGTGTCGTTACATTCACAAAATCGGCGCATGCACAACATTGACTACAGCTGCGTTAATTCTGTGATATCTTCTGCGTTAAGTGTGTTCATGAATACTAAAATAACAGTAATTAAGGAAAATGTCCTTAAAACTGTTATTTTAGTGTTGATGAATAGGCCCCTAAGTGTTTTAATTATCTTTATGGGATTTAGTAAGGAGGGAAATTTTATCCAGTTTAAGGACTTTTTGCTTAGTCTGTTCTAAGTACATTGGATCAAATCTTCTCTGAACAAACCTCTGTATCATGCTGTCTATTTGTTTGGAGGCTTCAGATATATCGCTATTGATACATCTAACTTGAAGTAGTTAGGAGTACAGGAGACCCATTTTGAGAGGTTTGGGATGATGGCTATCAATAGCAAGTAACGTGTTTCTATCAGTCTCCTTTGAGATTACTGATTTCCTAATCCCTGTACCTACTCTACTAATTCTGACATCCAAAAAGTTAACTTCTGTATCACTGATACAGTATGTAAATGTAACAGCACCTTCAAGACTATTATCGGACTCAATAAGGGTAACAAATGCTTCTCTGGGACCTTGCCAGTACACCAGCAGGTCATCAATATAGCATGTATAAAAGAATACATTATTAGACACCTGAATATCTAAAAATTAAACAACTCATGTTCTATTGCAAACATGAAGATGTTTGCAAACGATGGGGCCACACTGGACCCCATCGTACATTTCTTCAATTGCAGGTGAATTTTGTCATCAAAAAGAAAAATTTTTTTGTAAGTGTTAAACGTAAAATTTCAATGATTAGTATCAGATCTGGTCCTGTATACCATGGGTTATCCTGTAAAAAATGTTTTACTGCAGACAGGCCTTGTTCGTGGAGAATCACTCTATATACATTGCAAACATCTATCGTGCAAATCCAACACTGTTCAGGTAGAGGGGGAAGGTCAAGTAGTTCTTGAGAAGACTAGTTGTATCCAAAAGGAAGCATGGATGCTTTTGAATGCACGGCTGTAATAGGGTATCAAGATCCACTGCCACTGGTTGAAATAATGACCCCTTGGCTGAAATGATGGGTCTGCCATGGGGTTTCTCCAAACTTTTATGGATCTTGGGCAAAGTGTAATACAGCGGCATAACTCGGAATGCCGGTATTAATGCTTCTTTAAGTTTCTCTGTGATAGCTTCAGAATCGACAGCCAGCTGTAATACTTCCAAGAGTTCTTGTTTAAAGACAGCGGTAGGATCTTTAGGGAGTATTTGATAGACAAAATTATCATCTAGCTGTCTATAGGCTTTGATCTTATAATCTTTCAAATCTTGTAATACAAGACCACCGTCTTTGTTGGCCAGACGGAAATTAAGTGATTCATTCACTGATAATCTTTTCAAGGCCAAATATTCCATTTTAGACATATTAGGATGCACATTAGTTGATGGTGAATGCAGACTTGAGACTTCTTTGTCAAGTACATTGATATAAGTTTTTATGGAGACATTTGAGGACACCACTTGAAATAAGGATTTAGTTTGTAGTTTCCTGAGTTGTGGAGGTATAGGCTTACAAAGTATTCTTTTAGCTTGAGCTGCCTTTGAAGCTGGAACAGTTCAATTTGCCACTGCATGTGATCAAAAATAATGTGGGCACAAATGATAGACCCTTCCGAAGTACTTGTTTTTCAACATCGGGCAACTCATAGGAAGACAGGTTGAAAATGATTTCTTGCGTGGCAGGGGGGGGACCTTCCCCCACGTCCTCTGCCTCGTCCACTTGACACCACTGGCAGTCAGCCACACAGAATATAGGCATGCTGCATCAAATTTTAATCATCAGAAGTTGCTTGTGCTACCTATTGGCATCGCTGTTCGAATAAGACGCATTTGAACATACAAAGTCACACGAAAAGATGCTAGGTGCTACAGAGTGATACGGAGCTCCCTCGTAATGTTTAGCGTGACTTGTAGCGCATTGAGGATAGATGTATGTGGCCACATCTATACTTATGGGCTTCGGTAAGTCGGTGTTGTGCCTGGTGGCTACAATGGTGGGTGGTGCGGGGTGGGGGATGGTGACAGTGGCGCCCCATCCACCGCTATACAATGCTGAGATTACCGGCATTGCAAAGCAGAGGGCAGGGTGATTCAGATGAATGCACAGACCACCTATAATCGCTCAAGAGAAGGCATTGCGTCCATCTCTGAATCAGGCCCTACAGTATATCCTGATCGATACAAGCATCTTTAAACTAATTTCATACTGACATTTATCTATTGATGGCAAAGGGCAATAGTGACTGGCTTATGGTCCTCAAAGTTTATTCGCTGCTTCAGGGAACAGTAGTTAATAAATATACAACATGGTTACTTTGGAAGAGTTTCTTATTTTTGCCTTTGGATATAGCAAATGCCTCTTTTTTATCTCTGATATTTTAAACTAGTGCACTTATTTACGTCTGCCAATAGACCTATGAAAATATATATCTACTTATACTGTGTTACGTTTTTTAATCATATATGTTTTACAGTATGTAAGGGGTATTCAATATGCGGCCCTCCAGCTGATGTTGAACTACAAATCCCAGCATGCCATGCTACAATTTTGCAATTAGAGCATGCTAAAACTGTGGCAGGGCATGCTGGGATGTGTAGTTTCACAGCAGCAGAAGGGCTGTATTTTGAATACTCGTTTTATGTCCTTTTAAAAAATTACAAATAAATTCAGAATCCAATATCCAAGCCAATTTTTTGAATCATTAAGCCCTGCCATTACATTCGGATTTTTGGAATTCAATTAAAATTTACTGTATTCAGAATATTAGCGATCGATATACATATATGTGTGCCCTTCACAAAATGCAGCACTGTTATCTAGTCTATCCCTTGGATGGCAACAGCACACTCATCCCCATCTCTTCCTGAGTTTCACGCCACTTATCCAGTCCCCTACACTGTCTTGTCGCCTCCTCCTTTGAAATATTACCAGAATATGCCCCTGTACATGTCAAGCTTCACCATATACTGTAGTGATTTATTAATTTATTACATACACCCAGTAATAAAATGAGGGGCATAGTATATTTTGTCAACATTCGTCATGTCGATATGAGAATGTCAACATGGTTGTAATGTTGACTGCACATTGACATACTCACATGTTGCCGTTAACATTGACATTTATCATGTTGAAGATCAAGCAAAGGAGCTATGCAAGATTTTTACTCAAAAAGGCTATCCCAAAAAAGTAATTTCACAAGCCTTTTCTAAAAGTAGAAATATAGAACGTGAGTCATTGTTATCTCACCACTCTCAGGATAGGAGAAAGAGAGAGGAGGAAGAGAAAAAGAAAACATCTCATGACTCCAATTTTGATTCTTCAGTGGTTATTGTCTCTAGATTTAACAGCTCGGCTAACAAGGTGGCTAAGTTTATTAAAGATCAAGGTCGGCTCTAGGGGTGTTCGACCAGTGCGGTCGCACAGGGGCGCCACCCGTAGAGGGTGGCACCCCTCCCAGCAACCAGATTTCAGTGGGACAGTACTTTCCCGTTGTTCTACCCGTGGGCCGAAGTGGCGTGCGGGTGGTCAAATCGGGAGGCTGGGGACCCCCACCGCTGTGCGGCGGTGCCGGACCCCCAGAGAGTGAATGGATGCCGGAGGGCTGGGCTTTACCCCCAGCTTGACGTTATTTGGAGGCTTGCCATGCGAGCACACCTCCGAATAACGTCACACAGAGGGCGTGGCCTATGGTAATTAGGCCACGCCCCCAAATTTGAGGTTAGGGCGCTCTCTCAAGAGCCGGCACAGGATGCTCAGAACCCTGGAGCCGGCCCTGTTAAGGATAATTATTCTATTTTGATGTTGGATCCCTTATTAAAAGATAGTTTGAAACCCAAACTCTCTATTATCTTTAAAAAGGCTAAAAATATGAAAAATCTTCTAGCTCCTAGTGTCTAAAAGAGAGAATAATTCTATGTGGCTTCAATCTAAAGTTGTAGGTAATTTTTGTTCTCAAAATAAATGTATCACTTGTTTGTTTATACAGAATAAAGTAAAACCATGTTCATCTCATGTTACCAAAGAAATTTCACCCCTGAGAACTTTTGTAAATTGTAATTCTTCATGTTATTTATGTCCTACAATGTGAATGTAATTTACAGTATGTGGGTCGGACTACACGCCCACTTAAAGTTTGTTTTTTAGAACATAGGCGCATTATTCAGAAGAGATTTAATGGTCATAGGCCCTCCTTCAGAGCCGTTCGCTATTTGCGTTCGTTCGTTCAAAAACAAGGGGTGGCTATTCAAATGATCCGTTCGCACATTGCAGTCTGTTCACACCTCTAAGTCTGAACGAGCGAGCAAAACATACGCTTGTTTTTTTGTTAAAAACGCCCCCTGGCCGCTCGCACCATACGTCATGTCCGCTATTTATTAGATTAATCGAGTACATCGAACAGGATATGAACTGCTCTCTATTCTTGTGGTTGGTTTTTTCAACCGCTATTTTGCGAGCAGTTCTGAGTTAAAAAAACCAAGTGACGTGGTCAATGACGCTGCTGGATTAATTATGCACTCCCTTAAAACGCCCGTTTTGACCTTTAAGCACGCCTGCGTTCGGATCTCCACTCCCCGTTTTCAAGCACCTTCCCCTGTTACCACCCACATATGCCTCATTCTGTCACTCAAAATAGCAGGCACTCGCTATATTGCGTACAAACGATTTTCGTCCGCACTGACTGGTTCGCGCATTCGTACTAAAAACCGTACGCATGCGCAGATGTGCGAACATCGCTCATAACGAGCGTACTGCCGCTAGCGAGTGGCTCTGAATGAGGGCCATAGTGTTTTACGCCATTTTAGAGATCACCATAATGGAGATCCATAAGGGTTGAAACTTTGTGGAATTGAACACGTGTTTAACTCCTCTAGGGGTGGCGATAGATATAGGATATTATGCATGAGGGAAGCTTACTGAATTCATAATATGGGCTCTCTCTACCCTGATAGATTACCGTATACACTCGAGTGTAAGCCGAGTTTTTCAGCACATTTTTTGTGATGAAAAAGCCCCCCCTCGGCTTACACTCGAGTCATGCCCGCATGGTACGCAGCTGAGTAGCGTACCATGTAGGCCACGGTGCAGACTGTGTCTCCGTGACGCAGCTGCACCGCGTGTGTAGCGCTGACTGGACGAAGTTCGGTCAGCACTACACACTGCCAAACACACAGCCGCCGGGGCCGGCAGTTGCGTGTTTGTTGTAATCAGCAGCCAATGAGAGTCTGTCAGACTGTCATCGGCTGCTGCTGCTCCCACTGCGGGAGCCATCTTCCGGCTCACGCATGGGGATAATGGGAGAGACGTCATGACGACGTCTCTCCCATAATGCAAAGCGGCCGGAGGAGCTGATAGCAGCGGTGAGACCAGGAGCGGGGTTTCAGGTAAGCGGTTTTTTTTTTATTTTTATTAGGACTACTGGGGGCACTACCAGGGGGGATTACTACTGGGGGCACTACCAGGCGGGATTACTTCTGGGTGCACTACCAGGGGGGATTACTACTGGGGGCACTACCAGGGGGGATTACTTCTGGGTGCACTACCAGGGGGGATTACTACTGGGGGCACAACCAGGGGGGATTACTACTGGGGGCACTACCAGCTGCTGCATTTCCCACCCTAGGCTTATACTCGAGTCAATAAGTTTTCCCAAGTTTTTTGGGGAAAAATTAGGTACCTCGGCTTATATTCGGGTCGACTTATACTCGAGTATATACGGTAAATGAAATGGTGGATCTAGAATTCCTCTGATGATCATAAGTTATATTTGGAGAGACACATAGGGCGGAATTCAATTCTTTTCATCCCCTATCGCGCCCGACGGAGCTATTCTATTCTTGCTCCTGTCCGGCGCGATCAGCTGCCAAGTGCTACATTTCAGCTCGCAGCCCCTGGGGGATGAGAGCTGAAATGTGCGAAAAGTGACATGTTTGGGCGCCCAAACATCACTTTTCGCGATCGCGCCCAGCACTTTGGTCGGGGTTAGCCGTTTTACGCGGCTAAACCCGACCACTTTGGGTGCGATCAGCGTGAAACGCTGGCACAATTGAATAGCGGCCTGCGATCTCCTGTCACTTTAGACGGGAGATGCGGGCCGCAAAATCAATTGAATTCCGCCCATAGAATGGTTTGTTATTATTTGCCAGGTGTCCATTCTGTACATATATCATTTGCTTTTTCTTCCCTTTTTGTTTTTTCCTAATTCTTCATTCTTTTCTGGGAATACCTTTATGTACTGTAGGTCCCAGATTTAACATGTGATGTATCCATATTAGTAGTGTGTTAATGTATCTGTCATTACTGAATGGGTGGTATACCCCTTTAAGAAATACATGTGCTGTTATCTCAACTTTTTTTTCTTTCTTCTAGTAAAATGTTCCCTGTTTTATTAAAAATGTTTTTCTTCCACTACTTTGACCTTACAGTGGAAAATAGATAACTATAGTTCCTGAAAAAGACAGAAAGAATATATGAAATATACTAACATATGAAATATACCTTCATTTGATTGTTATTTATACACAGCAGTTGCCAAATGAGCATTTGATTAGTTGTTTATAAAAAGGTTTTTTATATATACTTAATTTTATATACAGGCTGAATTTTGGTTTATTATATGACTTTATGAACTCATGGTTTTTAATAAATTCGATAGTGGTCTGTACAGGACTATCTAGATGTCTAATGAATATGTTCTTTGGTGTGTGAATTCATTAGTCCCAGGTGGATAAAATGAGTTAAGGTGCGTACACACTAGACGATTTGCTTCATGAGCGACATCATCTAGTGCAGTGATTCCCAATCTCGGTCCTCAAGGCACACTAATACCCCTTTTTCCACCAAAATTCCGTGTCTGACCCGGAGTTGGAACAGGGTTCCTATCCGGATCAGACCTGGAATTTAGCCGGCGCCGACACAGGATATTCCCGAGCTGGCGCCACTCACACCGCAGTCGGGTCTACGTAGACCCGGCATTTCCGGCGTGAAAGTGGACGCTTGGAGATGATGTCATCTCCAAGTGCCACTGGAGCCGGCCCAATCGGCCAGCTTGCGGCGCACTGCAGTTCATCAAGACCCAGAGTGCGCCGTACACACAGCAGGGTTTAAACCTTGCTGTTTAACTGGATTGGATTGCCGGGTCACTCGAACCAGCGATCCAACCCTCACCATTTTTTCACAAAGGAGCTGCCCGGGTTAACCCTGCAATAACCCGGGTTTTAGCTCCGGTGTAAAAGGGGTATTACAGTCCTGGTTTTAATTATATCCATGATTGTGCACAGATGGTTAAATCAAAATAACTGAGGTACTATTTATGTCACCTGTGCTCCAGTATGGATATCCTCAAAATCTGGACTGTTAGTGTGCCTTGAGGACCGTGGTTGGGAACCCCTGATCCAGCGTGTCCCCGGCAGGGGTGTGGTCAATATCATGAACAATATCGTTCAGTGCCGGGCTCCCTCCCTCATTCCTGAACATGCAACAACCTGACAATATCGTTAGGTTAGCCTGCATGTGCGGTTGATAAACGACAAAGACAAACGACCAGCAAGAGCGCGCATTGCTGGTCGTTATCGTTCATAATTTTTTGCGCAAAAAATTAACGATATTTTGGACGACTGAACTATAATAATATCGTTATCGTTCCATCATCCAAAATATCGCCTAGTGTGTACGCACCTTTAATTAAGACTCCACCAATGAAATAGATTTTTGCCGTATAATAAGGGAACCACAGACAGTACCCTTCATCCTCCTGAGAAACTAGTTAAGGCTGAGGTGGCTATACTGTGCGTTTGCATTTGTAGCAGTTGATATATAACTTTGCCGGCCTTCGCACTCCACATGAAGTCTAAGGTGGCCAAATTGTGCATTTGCTTTGGAGCAGGAGAAAAAGAACTGTGCTGGCTACTGCATCTTATTTTGCTCACAAACAGGACACAGCAGTGACGGAGCAGCCGCCCTAATTGCATCTTACGGCGGCCTGCCGCAAGTGGCACGTCTCTGGACTTATGTGAGTACCCTTTAGCACTGACGAGTGCGGGGAATGTAGGTTTGCGGTAAGCTAAGGACTGTACGGACAGGGAGAATAGCTGGAAGTGGAACTGCAGTCAGGTCATTTCTTCTGTCCTACACGGCCAGGTGCACAGCAGCAAGGCACTATACATCTTCCCAAGCTCCCATTTTTCCAGTGATACATTTGCATCAAGTCAGCTGCTCTAATAACAATATTAAATTTGATATTCATCCGTGTGAGTTGATTTTGCACAGTTATTGCTGAAAAACATCATGTCTATATTTATATCTTTTTGATTGAAGGCTTTTTGAACTTTATATTCTACATGTTATGTAATTATTAAAGGATATTAAATTAATTTGTACAAAAACCATGAGTTGTATTTAGATTTTTAGTATTGGCGCTCCAATTAAATTAGATGTTGTGTTTGTAGCTGTTTTCAGCTAAAAAGGGAATTGGCAATTTCTCTTGGGAGCAGCCTCAACCATAAGTGGTGCACTACATTATTTATTACTCTCACTAGACATGACTGGTCTGTAACAGATATACAAAAACAAAAAACATTATAAAGCAAAAAATAAACAAACACAATCACACTGCACTCTCACACACAAACAACTCACAAACAGGACTTAAAAACGACAGACTATATGGAAAACACAGCTCAAATAGACAAATACAGACCAAGAAACAAACCAACTCATAAAAAAATCATTACAATTAGCAATCACTTATATATATATATATATATATATATATATATATATATATATATATATATATATATTTCTCCTTATACTTTCCTACAACTTTCTCCTTCTCCACTTATGGTGGGTACACACTACACGATATGCTCCCTGAGCGATATCGTGTAGTGTGTCCCCGGCAGGCTGTGCTCAATGTCGTTCATGACAATGAGCACAGCCGCTGAACGATATCATTAACGATATCGTTCAGCGCCGGGCTCTCTCCCCCATTCTGACGAGATCGTCAGGTTGGCCTACATGTCAGCCCGATGAACGATGATGATGAACGACCCGCGGGAATGCGCGTTGTCGTCATCGTTCATCTTTTTGGGGTTAAAAATGGACGATAAAGTGGATGACTGAACAATAACGATATCGTTATCGTTCAGTCGTCCACTTTATCGCCCAGTGTGTACGCACCATTACACTCCTCAGAGACTCACAAAGTGAAACATACTTGCAAACTCTCCCTGATTGTCAGGGAGACTCCCTGAAATAGTAGCAATCTCCCTGACTCCCTGATTGCACCTTACACCCATTATGTAGCTGTTACAGTATATATATATAAAAAAACCAAAAAACAGATATATACATTCAAATGGGATCATTAGTATAATTTCTCTGCATTGGTTATATGCATGTCCCTATGGCTACATGCATTTTCTAAATAGTATCAGTGTGTTTTCATCAACAAATAGATCTTAGTAACTTAGGGCTTGTTTTACATTTGGATGTAAATCAATTTTATGACACTTCTCAGTGGTCTGTTTCTATGATGTCAGGTGAATGTTCTTTCTATAAAATCACTATTAAAAGAATTTGAATAGAGTAGATTCTAATCTGCAGTGGTTTCAACAGTGAAATAGAATAGAAACCACTGCCGGGGATCAACGGGGGTTTCCGTTTTGACATCAAAACCGACCTTTAGTAAATGCTGTCAATTAGAAATAGAAGCCGCCGTCAATTGACGGCAGTCTCTGGCGGTTTCTAAATGACACCAAAACCGCCGCTTAGTAAATTTCCCTAGCCTCAATACACCAGGTAGTGCGACTTACCTGGTGAGTGAGCCACCAGATCCCGTTGGGCGTCTTTTTTTTGCTGATACTTATATATCTGTGTGCAGCTGAGTCTGTATATGAAGTACAACAGAATGAAAAAAGCTGCTGCCTCTACATTGTGGCAATTCGTATACAGATTCAGACTCAGTCGCACACAGATATACAAGTGTCGCATATCAAATTAATCTGTACAGTCTCCTGGTGCGTCTTAGTCACATTGTATTGCGCTAGCATAGTCTCACAGGACCTGACAAGCCGAGAGGGGCTTTTTACTGCAACTGCAGAAAAGATGTGTAAGGACACATCTGTATCAGTTTAAACTACCAGTGAGTCTGTTGCAGAAGTTATTCCATCCGAAATGTTTAAATCAACATCTCTGCAGCTGCCAAACTCCCTTCTCAATCTAAACCCCCTGCCACTTCTTGCCATTTTAACACTTGGGATTCATTTTTAAAACATTTCCAACTACTTGTAAATCATATCAACTTACTAATAAAGTTTTTGCAGTTGAAACCACAATGTAAAAAGTTATGAACTATCAAATCTTATCCTTATTTTGTATAAGTTTTTCCATGAATCATCAGAAGACGTCATATCCACCCTGTCCCTTCATGATGTTCTTTTATAACAACCTACCAGCTAGAGAACAGAAAACTATATATCAAATTTCGTAATATAATTGGATTTTGCTTGTTTATATGCTTCTAGGACAAATGTGCAAAACGTGTCAAGGCTTATCTTACTGAGTGGTAGTCCCCTGTCTGAAAAACTCTTTGCTTGGTTATTGCATCTGTTTTATGAAAAATGTGACTTAGTTGGCATTTTGCAGCATTTTATTATTTGCTGTAAAGAATCACTTACGTTATGTCCTTTATGTTTTACTAAACATTTCTAGAAAAACAGCATCAGAGTTAAGTGTTCTATATATATATACTGGGGAAGCAGTCGGGAAGCCGGAATCCCGAGCGTCGGCTTCCCAACTGTCTAATGCCGGTAAGGGTTAAATGACAGGCGTCAAAATCCCAGCACCTGCCATTTTCCCTACGCCGGGAGCCCGACTCCCGGCTTACCGATCGAAGGTACTGTAAGCCGGGCGCTGGGCGCGGACAGCCGCAGGGGGGGATGGGGAGGTTAGGTTTAGGGTACTGGGAGGGACTTAGAGTTAGGCTCCCCCCCTGGGAGTTTAGGTTTAGGCTAGGGGAAGGGAGGGTTAGGGTTAGGCACCCCCAGGGGAAGGTTAGGGTTAGGCACCCCCCGGGGGACTTAGGTTTAGGTGGCAGGGAAGGAGGGGTTAGGTTTAGGCACTTAGAGGGGGGACTAGGGTTAGGCACTTGGGGGGAGGTTAGGGTTAGGCACCCCTAAGGGAGGGTTAGGGGGGAGAATAGCTTAGTGAATACTTACCTTTCGACGATCGGGAATTCCACTCCTGCCGGGATGCCGCTGTCGGGATTTGAACCGCCTGTAAATCATACTGGATCCATATACTGTATATTCTGGCTAAACACAAAGAACAAAAATACCAGTTACACATTTTCCATCTTACAATCTTACATCTGTAAATGAAAATTTTAGTGTTCGTTAAACAATATCTACCACTTATGTTGCAGTGCTATAGTATAAGAACATAAAGATTTAATTAGCATTCATAGCTAGATGGGAACAAGAGAGTTCAAGGTTACCTAGGCTATTGCTCATCATATAGTGTAGCAGTGTGCAGCCAAGTACCAAACCTGGTCCATATTCCTTCATTAATTAGCAAATTAAGTCAATGGACAAGATCAATACAGATCTTCTTACAGATAACATCCATAATCTGTTTATATGCACAAGTCCTACTCTACATAGAATTAAGTATTGGCCTGTTATTATTATTAACCACTTTAATCTATTGCATATCTGTTTAGAATTCAAAGTAGCAGCTTATAGCAAGAATATAGGGAATAATGCATACTCTACTCTAGGTTATATTTGTATATTAAAAGTCACAAAGGACTGGAGTTCTGTTCCATTAATATGATTTTAGGTTGTGGCAAAGTCAATATTACCAAGTAAAAATGTTTGAGCTCTATGGTCGTCTGGAATTACAATACATATACATACAAAGCACTGGTCAGCCCAGCCCATGTCTCCGCGTGCAGCACTTGAACACCTGGTGGGTAGGCCCGCCCTTGGCCATGATTATGCTAAAAACCTCTATTGATTGCAATAGCTGGGAAGGAGCATGTAATACCCCTTTTCCACCAAAATTCCGGGTCTGACCCGGAGTTGGAACAGGGTTCCTATCCGGATCAGACCCGGAATTTAGCCGGCGCCGACTGGGGATATTCCCGAGTCGGCGCCGCTCACACCGCAGTCGGGTCTGCATAGACCCGGCTTTTCCGGCGTGAAAGTGGATGCTTGGAGATGATGTCATCTCCAAGCACCACTGAAGCCAGACCAATCAGCCGGCTTGCGGCACACTGCAGTCATCAAGACCCGGAGTGCGCCGTACACACAGCAGGGTTTCACGGGCTACGCCCGTGTTAAACCCTGCTAGTTACCTGGGTTGGATTGCTGGGTCACTAGACCCGGCGATCCAACCCTCACCCCTTTTACACCAAGGTGCTGCCCGGGTTAACCCTGCAATAACCCGGGTTTTAGCTCCGGTGTAAAAGGTGTATAAGTGTAGCCAGTTAAGGCTTGTACACCATGGTTGCCGAATTTCTGGCTGCCACTTCCGGGAGGGAGCAGCCAAATTGGCAGGGAAGGGGGGGCGTGACCAGCACAAAGGGGTGCGGCCAGCCCGATGATGGCCATTTGTGGGCGGGGCAGGGTCACGTGACGTGCATCATTTTGGTCCCGCACCCGCAACACAAAGACGATATTACATGCATTGTGAAGCAGGGGGCAGGGCCAAAATGACGCGATGCAGTGTGAATCGCGTCACCAGCCCCACCCGCTGCGGGAGTTTTACAGGTAATTGCATGGGGGCTGTGGGGGTGAGCGGCGGCTGCTCAGAGGCTTGCCTGCCTTTCCGGGGGGCCAGGAGCGGCACCCGATTTTCAGGAGGTTCCCGGCCGAATCGGGAGGGTAGACAAGTATGAATTATTGTACACACAGATAAGATTTATCCAGACCACTACAAAGGATCTGATTCAGAGATGTACGCCAGTGCCCCTGCGACTGTGCAAAGATACACAAATGTCGCAGCCGCCGGGATTTGTACTGAAACGCCCACAAAGACGCAGCATTGGTCGCAGATCCTTCGATAATCGCCATTCTGAGTAACCCTATGGTCGTACAGAATGGCTGACCTCACCGCACGTCACTGGAAGACGCAGCATCGGATCCACAGCAGGAACATTGCAGGCCCATCGGTCACCTGAGTAGCCCATTAGATCAGAGCTGGCCCTAGCCAAATGAATGCCCTAGGCAAGATTTTGGGTGATGCCCCCCCCACAAGGGATCATGAAAAGGGGTGTGGTCTCACAGAAGGGTCATGGTCTAGATGTGCTGTGACACCTTTCTCTATTGTGCTGTGCTCCTAGCACCCCTCTCCTAGCACAGATCACAGCACAACACCCCTCTCACAGCACAGATCACAGCACCCCTATCACAGCATAGCACAGATCACAGCAGCCATCACCCCTTTCCCAGCACCCTTCACCTAGCACAGCACCCTTCACCCTTCTTTCAGCACAGCACCCCTCTCCCAGCACAGATTACAGCACAGCATTCATCACCCAACAGAGCACACCACTTATCACCTCTCTCCAAGCAAAGCATCCTTCACCCCGGCCCTCACCCAGCACAGCACCCCCCTCTCCTAGTATGGTTTCAGCACCCCCACCTGACCAAGCACCCCTAATCCAGCACAGCACCCACCTCACTCAGAAAAACTTTGGGGCCAATAATGAGTGAAACACCTTGTATTAGGGATCTCTCCACAGCTGTCTCATTGCCCCCTCACTGCATATCACACAGACCCCCCTCCCAGATCAATTTATTGCCCATCCACAGCACACACAGTGAATCACCACACAGTCCACCTTACAACACTCACTGACCCTTACTGCCCCCTCCCAGCACTGATACTTCCCTACACACAGCTCACACATTGAACCCCCTCCCTCTACAGCACACACTGACCTCACAGAATCACATATTCCCGCTTCCCTGCCCAACGCAGAGCACATACTGCTCCCTACACTGCCTACCTCACAGCAGACCCTCACCTCCAGCAAACTTACTGTACCTACCAGGTCGGTGACAGCGTCCTCATGGTGACTGTTCTGATCAATGGTGGTCGGATGGCTCCTCTGCAGTGGTGCGCAGACTGTCGAGAGGAGCACAAGGAGGTGGAGGGACCAGCCGGACGAGGTCCCGCAGTATCCCCTTCCTCAATGGCGTCCTCCACTCTGTTACTGGCAACCCACCATTGCCAGCAATGGGCCGCTGTGTAATGCGCATGGGCCTCATATCTGCCAATGGGGACTGTACCACTAATGCCATCCATTAGCGGTACAGTGACAAACAGTAGTAAGGTAAGTTCACTGCTGTTTGTTAAATACTGAACGGAGGTTATAACCCCTCTAGCCAGTGCTAAAGGGTTTATGTCTCAAACGGAGCCCTAAGAAAGGTTTCTGTAACTGTTAAACATTCTGTGGTTTCCATAGAATAAAAGAACCATGCAGCTCTGCGCCTGGATATCATATTTGGGTCACACCTGGGGCCCCAAAACCCTTTGGCCTCGAGGTGTTTACTAATGCTGCTACCTCTATGTACAGCACTACCACATGGTAACACTTTACAGCTTCCAGTAACAGATTTTTGCTGAAATCTCCAAATGTATTTGTCTGCTCCCCAGCTCATACTAAGTAGTGTCACTAAATGCCTATTGCCTTTTTCTGATTACTGATGTCCCATTGCTGCCTGAACGTTTACTTACACAAGTCAGTATTTACACTATGGGGCTAATGTGGAGTTGGAAGTATATTGGGAATACATTACTCAAAGGAATCATGTACTGTTATATAGCATACTTTTGCCCATACGCAGTGCTATACGCATCTCCAGCTACTGCCCTGCTTCATGGGCATCATATGAGTTTGGTATACTACCAGTCATTATCATCATGGGCAGTGGGCATTCACACTAGGGGCCTGATTCAGAGATGTATGTTCATCCGAGGATGAACGCACATCTCTGATGGTTAGGGGTCAGTGCCTGCGCAGCACCAGTACTGCGCAGGTGCAGAATGGGTCCAGTGATCTCGCTTGCAGACACCTCAAGCCACAGCATGATTGACATGCTGCGGCATTTGGGGGTTGGATGCCGGGACGTGCCTAGTCGCTGTTCCCAGAAACAGAGGTGCATCATCTCCGTTTTCCGGGATGGATGAGGCCAGGGTCTGCGTTAGCGGATGCACATTCCGGGCCTCTTGAATGACCAAGCACCGGCCAGGGTATGGGATGCTTCAGCTCCCACATGCTAACCAGAGGAGCAACCACCATTGGTCGCGATGGTTGCGATGGTAATCCCAGCCTGCAACGTTGCTGGGATCGCAAATGCAGTAAGGAGGTGTCTGACATCTCCTTCTGCATTTGCAACTGAGATGGACAGATGTGGACAGACGCTTATGTGCTGCTCTGCAAATCCGTCCATCTCTGAATCAGGCCCTTTGGTACACTACGCAAATGGGCATAGGTTTAACTCTGCATCACCCCCTATTCTTTCACCCAAGCCTTTCAGGGGGGAATTCAATTAGTGTTCTTGGGTGATATGGCCAAAATGATTTCCGGCTGCGCACATTACCATCTATTATGGTAAAGAATCTTCGCCAATTTTCCATCATACCACTATGGGGTACAAGGAGAAAACTTTGCAAAGTTACTGTAGTGGTCACGAGGAGCCCAACCATTCTGTGGCCATCACAAGTAACTGAGGCCCTGATTCAGAGCCGGACGCTCTGACAGAGCGCTCACTCTGAATCAGGGCCAGTCTTTTTTTTTTGTAGAACAGCCTCCTGGCCGCTCGCATAGCTGTGGGTGATCACCCACAGCTATAGCGAGCGGCCAGGAAGATGGTCGAGATGGTCAAGACTATCGCGACCATCAGGCTTGCGATGAAACCCTTGTGGTAGGGTCTCATGGCCGCAAGCCCCAGAGAGATTTCGGCTCTAACATGGGAACGCCTCTGTTTGGGCAGCCCCTCCCCCGGCCCGCCCATAAAAAGGGGCGTGCTGTCACTCAACATCGACAGCACGCCCACTTTGTTGCGAGACCCGAAGCGACGGAGTGCCCGTCGCTATCCGGGTCTTGGCATTCGCGCACGACGGAGCCGGCTCCGTCGTGGGCATGTGCACTGACCCACCATTGACCCGGTTGCGAGCGACCAGCGCTTGCGACCAGGTCTGAATCAGGCCCTGAATCCTCACTAATGTATCAACACACCTACAAGGACAATGGACATAAGAGCCGTATGGATCCCACAAATGGATGATGCAGCCCAGATAACTGCTTAAGCAAGCTCTAATTGCCAACAAGCTCTAAAGGACCCCATACATGGTTCGATATGCACCTTGCTATGTGACGGCCGATCCGAAGGCCGACATCGGGCAGTCCCCACACACAGAGCGATCTGCTGCCCGACCGCCCGATATGCCGGCACCCCCCTCCCCCACCTGTATAGCGCTGTATGGGATCGTACATCGCATCCCCAGATCAAATGAACCTGCAGTAAGATCTGGAGATGCGATATACGACCCCAAGGGAGCGTGCACTGGCCAATATCATGCCCACACACGCAGGGCCGTAGAGAGCTCTGACGGGCCCAGGTACAGAGGGGGCGTGGCTTAATCGTGGGTGTCGTGGCCACGCCCCCTTGGGAAAAAAAGAGAAAAAGAAACATTTTGCAGCGCACGGTATGATATATAGCAGCGATATCGTACCAATCCATCAGATCGGCTGCTATATCACACCGTGTATGGGGGGGCCTTAAGGGCTACATTTAAGAAGCAGAGGCTTTTGCAACCCACAGCTTCTCAGTGGGTTGGAGCTGGAAATTTATAGCTGCACTAATAAAAGTGAGAAGCACGCTGGGCTTTACACTGAATACTAGTGCTGCTTTAACTTTTCAGCTCCAACCCGGTGCTTTGTAAAGATAGCCCCAAGTCTCATTCATATTGTACTAAAAAATATGGAACAATGCTCCCAGGAAAAATCAGCAGCGAATCCAACAAAGAAAAGAGTGCGGAGACATCTAATAATTCATAGTACAGTATGATCACCAGAAAACAGACTGTGGCATAGTTGTATTGTTGGCTTGGGTGCCAGAGCTTCTTGTTCCAGTACCGAAGAAAAATTTAATTGATATGTTAGACCAGTTGAGCACAGTAAACCAGACATATAACAATAATTGTACACTACATTTTTTATAGTGTACCTAGATGCAATTCTTGTCTTGTTAAGACAGGAGTTAGGTCCAGAACCGTAACTAGACCTTTTGGTGCCCTGTGCCAGATAGAGCATTGGTGCCCCCCTCATTTTTCAAAGGGACATAAAGCACCCAAAAAAGGGCCATGGCTACATGGGGAAGGGCCAGGGAAGAGATAGGGGAGGGAAGGAGATGCTGGGGATGAAATAAGAGGAAGCTGCAAGCAAGAATGATAATAAACAGAAATATGACAGGCCCAAACAGCACCCCCTGACCTGTGGTGCCCTGTGCGATGGCACCGGCCGCACTATCCTAGCTATGGCCCAGGTAAGGTGTAATTATCAGCTGGCTGATCACTATATGTTGTTACTGTTATAGTTTGTTATTGATTTAAATGATAACGTCCTCCCTGCCCCCAAAAAACCACACAAGAACACAGTCCTGTTGCAGCCATCATAGCGATGATTGACAGTCCCAGCCACCTGTCAGCAAAAGCCTTGTTGGAGGAAGAAAAGGAAGGCATTCAAATTGCCAGGTGTTGCCTACTGTGCTGCTGGCAAACAGTAATAGCATTAAACAAGTCATCTGTTAGAAAGTTATAATTATGCATTCATTTTTAGTGCATACATGCCTACCCTCCCGGTTTTCGCGGGAGGCTCCCGATTTTTCGGGTAACCCCCCGCACCCCCGGAAGGGTAGGCATTTCTCCCGCATTCTGCCCACTTCCTAGTGAAGTGGGCAGAATTAGGAGAATACCCGAGGCAATCGCGGGTCTCCGTGAATGGGGCGGGGCTTAAGCTGTGATTCTGCATGAATCACAGCATTTGGCCCTGCCCCCTATGTAAATTGTGCCCAATTGCGGCAATTTTACCGTGAGGGGGCGGGGCTTAATGACACGAATCATCAAGCCCCGCCCCCGTCGGCCCCCTGCTGCATCTCTTACCCGGGCTTCTCCCGGGAAGAGAATGTTAAAGGTAGGCAACCCTGTTTTAGTGTAGTATTTCCCTTATATGTGTTGAGCCTTATTTAGATTGTGTTAAAACTGGATTAATCTTTCAGCATACAAATAAATTGTTCCATGTAGGTAGTGCATAGCAAATCCTGGGAGCATTTCGCAGATACATCTCTGTGCTTTAATATATATCTTTGTCGCAAAAAATAAAATAAAATAAATGAATAATTCATTGATTAAAACAAAACAAATATGCAGTAAGCAATTTAAGAAGATTGTAGACTGAGAGATGCTCTTAATGATGAGAGTTTGCGCAGGATGTTGTATGTGGCTGTGGGTATAAATACTTCAGGAATTATACATGGAAACTGATGTGCAGCAAAACTTTTGTCCGATGCACGTCAGCTATAATGCAAAGGAAAACATTGCCATCTAGTGGTGACTTCCAGTATTAGCCTTCAACACAGTGGTTTGAAGCACATAAATAAAAAATCTTTACAAGGGTGGGTTAGGGTAAGGGTTATAATACTTACAAAACATCTGTTGGCATCCTGACCGTCAGGATCTCATACCCAACCCTCTTGTTGTATCGTGCCAACCACCAATAGGAATAAAGGTATAGCCCTTAGTGGCTAATTGAACCATTTGTAATTACCAACCAACATTTCATTATTTCTGGTAAGGAGACATAATTTAGCATCTACAGTAAAAGCACAACTTTTACTGTATTAATTATATATGTAAAATTGCATACACCTGCCACATTCTATCTATTATCATCACACTGGATTGGAAAGATTATCATTTGCTACATTTTGTAATCACGTGATATATCTTCCTGTAGTGGTGGAACTAGAGAGTGGTGGGCCCAGGTGCAAGAATATGCTTGTGCCCCCCCCCCTCCTTTCCTGGCACCCCGCACCACAAAATGTTTCACCACCCCTCAACTCCACCCCGGTAATTAAATCCAGCGTCTGTCCTGCTGCCCAGCCTTGTTTTTTCACCACCCCTCACTGCCCCCCCAGTCAATAAATCCAGTCCGTCCAGCCCCAGTGTGTCAGCCTCATTCCCCCCCAGCCCCAGTGTGTCAGCCTCATTCCCCCCCAGCCCCAGTGTGTCAGCCTCATTCTCTCCCCCAGCCCATCAGCCTCATTCTCACTCCATCCCCAGCATGTCTCTGCCTCGTTCTTCCCCCCAGCGTGTGTCCCAGCTCCAGCGTGTCAGCCTCTTCCCCCCCAGCCCCAGTGTGTCAGCCTCGTTCCTCCCCCAGCCCCAGTGTGTGTCCCAGCTCCAGCATCTCAGCCTCATTTTCCCTCCATCCCCAGCATGTCTCTGACTTGTTCTTCCCCCCAGCGTGTCCCAGCCCCAGCATGTCAGCCCCTTCCCCCCCAGCCCCAGTGTGTGTATCAGCCTCTTACCCCCAGCGTGTCAGCCTCTTTCCCCCCAGAGTGTGTGTCAGCCTCGTCCCCCTCAGAGTGTGTCAGCCTCTTTCCCCCCCAGCGTGTGTCTCAGCCTCTTTCCCCCCTAGCGTGTGTCTCAGCCTCTTTCCCCCCAGCGTGTGTCTCAGCCTCTTTCCCCCCCAGCATGTGTCTCAGCCTCTTTCCCCCCCAGCGTGTGTGTCAGCATCTTTCTCGGCCCCCCGAACCACCTCCACTTACTTACCTTATTTGCTTCTTCCTTTTCGGCTCCTCTCGATCCCTTCCAGCAGCCTGGCTCCTTGTTATGACACAACGCATGTGACGTCATGATGTCACACACGCTTTGTCATAACAAGGGGCTGGGCTGCGGTGGGTGTCTGTCTTGTTGGAGCCGGAGCGGCCAAAGCGGACCCGCTCCGGCTCCAAACATTTAATGGGCCAATGGGGACCAGGTTGGCGGGCAGTGGCACTCAGTTATATAACAGCTATGTATTTGCCCTTGAAAAAGTCCCCGAGAGGGACGAAACGCGTTGGAACCTTCACACCCACCCTAGAATGATTTTATTTATACTTTAATTGCGAATCCCCATTGAAGAGTATTTTTCTGTATTACTATTTGTTCATTAAAATAGCTGTTATATAACTCAGCTCAGTGTTACTGGCTGCACATATTTGGGCCCCTCACTCACAGACACACAGCAACTGAGGATGCAGAAAGGAGATGGACCAGCAGACATCTTGTTTTTTGGTAAGTCATTTTATTCTTGCCTAAAACTGCCACATAGTGTCCAAAGCACTCTGATACTGCATTCCTTTCCGAGGGGGTGAGATCGGTGACGAAGGTTGGTTACCTGCAGTTTTTGGAATATGACTACATCTGTTTATACCACGGCGTGCCTAAAGTTTTTGCCTGCCTGATCTACTTATCGATAGTGGATTTTGTGCCACATCCCATGAGACTGACTTCCATATTGTGGTGTATCACGTTTGCATTAGCGACTCTTTCACTTATCTGAGATTTGTGTCATCAGACTTTCTGTTGGATATTAATTATCAACTCCCAGCCTCAAGTTATTGCCGACCTGGCTTTTTGTGCTTGTTTTTGTGCCTGTTATCATACACAGGAGGAGAGAGAGAAAATATACATTTTATACACAAACAATTCTCTGGGGATTTCAATTAGAGATGAACTAAGACTTATGAGACGATTATTACATTTACATATTTTGATACCACAAAGCGCTCTCTCCCATATTTCTAACTCGTTTTCATATATGATAAGAAAGTTGGGACACTTCCTGGGAGAGCAGCTAGTGGTTATATATCCACCTTCTATCTGTGAGCACTGACTGCATACTCTATTAAGAATCTGAGTGGCATTATTCTGTATGCACTAGTAACATCTACAGTACATCACCCTGCATCCATTGTGCTACACTTCCAATGGAATTCCGGAGCTGCTGTAACATAAGCACAAACTAATAAACACATAAGATATGGTTGATACAAGGAAATGTAATTCATAGGTGGATGCTAATGCAGCCATGATTGCGATTTTTTTAGGCAGTGCGGCTGCGCCTTTATGCTAATGCTACAGCTGATAGCACAGACTGTGCAATGGTTAGCATTGCTGCCTCACAGCACTGAGGTTGTGGGTTCAATTCCCACCACGGCCCTAACTGTGTGGTGTTTGTATATTCTCCCTATGCTCCGGTTTCCTCTCACACTCCAAAAATATACTGGTAGGTTAAAGACTCAGGTTCCCAGTGTCCTGGTGGAGGGGGAGCAGGAGTGGGGGGGGCCTGTAAAAATTTTACTATGGGGTCCCCCTAGGTCTAGTTACGCCCCTGGCTGATAGGGCTCATACGGAGGTGCCCACCATCTGCAGCACTAAACTGTCACATTGCATATTATGATGCACCATCGGTTGCATATTCGTCACACAATAAAACATTGCACCAGCCCTATGGAGGCGCAGAATGCCCGTCTAAACATGGCTGCCAGAATCAGAGCAACTGCGTAAAAATCTGCATCTGACTACCAACCCCCCTTGTCACTACCCAGGAATGCCCACGGAAATTATGTCTATGCGTACAATTCATTCCGCATCCCCCGGCGGGAAGCATGTGCAGTGCAACTCGGACGCGTGCGCAGACTGAAAAGAAACGTCTGACATGGACACTGCGTGCCGCTCTGAATCCGGCTCAGAAAGAGACAATGTAGGAATCATAGTAGTTAAGTACCAGTGGCGGATTTTACCCTGGGGCTGCAGTCCCTAGAAGCTGGTGTTATGCGCATGCACGGCGCCACCACTACTCCTCAACAGTCATCAGTCGCGACGCCAGCCAGGTCCATTGTGCAGGTGCCAGGACCCAGCGGGCCGGACCAGTAGCGGCAGCCTCCATCTTGCAAGAGGGTAGGAGCCGTTACTGGTAAGTACAGTATGCTGTATATGTGTTCTTTATACAGTGAGTTAAATATTTGAGCATGGCCTTTACTATGTAGTCTTGAAGTAAAGTTTAAATAACTATTCTAAAACATAATATTTAAAAAAAGTGCATCTTAAATCCTCAAACTTAACCAATGAGGTGAAACAAACGCATTTTTCTGATAAAAAAAAACAAGTTGAAGCAAAGACTAAAGCAAAATACCACAGTGCCTGAAGAAGATCCCTATGGGGTACAATTAGGTCTTTATTTAAAGAATAAGGGGACTGATTCTGAGTAGGATGCAGCCGCGACTGTGTTGTTATTATTTACAAAGTCCTTCCCTGGTGGAGATCAATGCATCTGAATGTGCAAGGAGTGCGATGCCCACTGTCAGCATTCATACACTTACAAATACCACTTGGCACCATCAGTTGCACCATCGAAACTTGCACTGCCCTATGGCTTTGTAGATAGAAAATCGGGGGACGCATGCGGTGACAAAAACCATTGCTCCACTGTGTCCGATATCGCTGCTGAGTCCGAATCTTCCCCCAGGACTTTTAATACAGGATGTGGTTCTTTATAATTATGTTTAGTATTCTCAGATCAAATCAGGCACCTAATGCCATTTACGAATTACAGAAACTTCTACATACACATTGGGCCTGATTCAGACCGCTTGCTAAGATGCATACTCTCGCTGCTATCGATGGTTTGCATTGTGCGCATGCGCATACCTTAGTGAAAGTTCACAATGCATTCGTTCGCTGCGCATAGACAGCCCAGCAGAGTGAGTGACAGGGGAAGCCATTTGTAGGTGGTAACAGGGGCTGGCCATTAAAAACGGGGGAGTGGAGGTGTCAACGGAGGCGTGCCTGAGCATCTCAACAGCGTTTTAGAGGTGTGCATAATTATAGGACAGCATCATAGTACACGTCACCTGGCTTGTTTTTACACTAAAGTTCTCACAGTGCTTGCGGCAGGGTAGGGTCAACATCAAGCGCTGCCATAGCATCCTATGTACCGATGGTTGCATACACTTCCTGGACATGACGTGCACAAGTGGGCATCTTAAAACAGGCTGGTGGGTGTCTACATACACTATGTGATCGCTCTCTAAGAAATACTGGGCGTGCTAATGCATTGCCTACGCAATTTGCATACACATCATGCGAGCTATCGCATCTAGCGAGTGGCTCTGAATCAGGCCCATTGTCCATGAAAATGGGACATACATTCAACAAGAGCCTTAATAATGAGAGTTATGGTAAAACTTACCTTTGTTAACTTTCTTTCTTTGAAGTCCATAGGGTCCACAGGGATACCTTGGGGTCTAGGTGGTAGTTAGGAATGGACACCATACAGTTAAAGCTTTCAGCTCCCAGGATGCTCCGGTCCTCTCCCCTATACCACGCCCCCGAGCCTGAGGCAAATCAGTTTGTTAGCAAGCCAAAGGCTGGAGGAGGATAGGAGAGAAGGAAGACTTGCACACAGAAGAATCATACTCTCACAGATAGGAGACAGGAAACCGGTGACTAGAAGCACAACCCATAGCAGCCAGGTGCATCAAGGCGGGCGCCCTGTGGACCCTATGGACTTTGAAGAAAAAGAGTAAACAAAGGTAAGTTTTACCATAATTCTCATTTTCTTCTTCAGGGTCCATAGGGATCCACAGGGATACCTTGGGGATGTCCCAAAGCAGTATTCAAGGGCGGGGATGCTCCTGAGCTGAGATGAGACTCCTACGCCCAAAGGAAGCATCCTGATAGGTAAAGGTATCAAAGACATAGAACCTGAGAAAGGTGTGGACAGAAGACCACGTGGCTGCCTTACAAAGCTGTTCAGCTGAAGCGCCACGTCGTGCTGCCCACAAGGGACCCACAGAGCGAGTGGAATGAGCAATGACAGAGGCCGGGACAGGAAAATCTGCCTGGGTATAGGCCTGTGAGATAGTCATGCGAATCCACCTGGCCAGAGTCTGTTTGTTGGCAGGCCAGCCCTTCTTGTGAAAACCGTAAAGGACAAAAAGAGAGTCTGACTTCCTGACAGAAGCAGTATGGGCTACATAGATCTTCAGAGCACGGACCACATCCAAGGAGGTCTCACCTGCTGAAAGGTCAGGAAACTGGAAGGCCAGAACCACAATTTCCTCATTAAAATGGAAACTGGATACCACCTTGGGAAGAAATCCAGGGCGAATCCAAAGAACAGCTCTGTCCTGATGGAAAATCAACGGGGAGTGACAGGAAAGCACCCCTAAATCTGATACCCTTCTGGCCGATGCTATAGCCAGAAGAAACCGAGGCCCTGATTCAGAGCCGGACGCTCTGACAGAGCGCTCGCTCTGAATCAGGGCCGTCCTTCCTAATTTTAGAGCGGCCTCCTGGCCGCTCGCATAGCTGTGGGTGATCACCCACAGCTATAGCGAGCGGCCAAAAAGATGGTCGCGATGGTCAAGACCATCGCGACCATCGGGCTCGCGACGAGACCCTTGTGATAGGGTCTCGTTGCCGCAAGCCCTGGAGTGCTTTCGGCTCTATCAGCCGAGAGCACTCCCACTGACATCACCATGGGAACGCCTCCGTCTGGGCAGCAACGTACCCGGCACGCCCACCAAAGGGGGCGTGCTGTCACTCACCATCGACAGTACGCCCCCTTTGTAGCGAGACCCGGAGTGACGGCTTGGCCGTCGCTATCCGGGTCTCGCGCATGCGCACGATGGAGCCAGCTCCCTCGTGCGCATGCGCACTGGCTCAACATCGACCCACTTGCGAGCGCTCTGAGTCTTAGCTGTGAGCCACTTGAAGTCCACAGAGTCCAAAGGCTCAAACGGAGGACCGTGAAGGGCCTGGAGAACCACTGACAAATCCAATGGAGCCACTGGAGGAACAAAGGGAAGTTCTATGCGGAGGACACCCTAAAAGAAGGTGTGAACATCCATCATGGCAGCAATTTTTCGCTGAAACCATATGGACAAGGCAGAGACCTGCACTTTCAATTAATTAAGACAATCTGGCTTGAAGGAAGGCCAGGACTCTAGAGACCCTAAACGCCTTAGGGTCATAATTCTTAGTGGTGAACCATTGAAAATAGGTATGCCACACTCTGTGATAAATACGGGTAGAGGCCGGCTTACGGGCCCTGAGCATAGTCTGAACCACAGAGCGAGAGAAGCCCTTGGACCTTAGGAGGGATGTCTCAAGAGCCACGCCGTCAAAGACAGCCGACCCAGGTCTGTGTGGAGGCTGGGACCCTGAGATAACAGGTCCATCCATTGAGGAAGCATATACGGCGTGTCTATGGAAAGACTCAGAAGATCTGAGTACCAATGCCATCCGGGACAACCTGGTGCCACCAGAAGGAGAATGCCTCCATCCTGCTTGAACTTTCGAAGAACTCAAGGAAGCAGGGAGACCGGAGGAAAGAGATACGCCAGACAATGCATCTACAAAGGCTGCTTTGGCATCCCTTGTTCTGGGACTTTAATACAGTAGCTTGTGATTGCGTTGGGAGGCCATGAGGTCCACCTCTGGTAGGCCCCATTTGTCCACTAGGAGTTGAAAGACTTCTGGGTGGAGAGACCATTCCCCTGCATACACATCATGACGGCTGAGGAAGTCCGCTTTCTAATTTAGTGCTCCACGGAGATGGCCAGGATGTGTCCTTCGGCCCATGTGAGAATGTGTGCCACTTCTGCCATAGCTGCCCAACTGCGAGTGCCTCCCTGGTGATTTATGTAAGCCACCGCCGTGGTGTTTATGGACTGTACCTGTACAGGTTCACCCTGGAGATTATCTTGAGCCTGAATGAGGTCTCTGTAGATGGCTCTGAGTTCTAATACAATGCTTGGCAGAGATGACTCCACTAATGTCCAATGACCCTGAAAGGAGTGTTGACCGGTCACTGCACCCCATCCTGAGAGACTGGCATCTGTTGTGAAGAAAATCCAATCCGGAATCCAAAAGGGGCACCCTTTGGTCAGGTGGGACGTCTGTAACCACCAAGAAAGGGACAGCCGAATCTCTGGATAGAGAATCATTGTCTGGGATCTGATCCTCTGAGGCAACCCTTTCCATCTGGATAGAATCAGGTGTTGTAGTGGCCTGGAGTGGAACTGGGCGTATTCCACCATGTCGAAGGTGGATACCATGGATCCCAGAATCTGCATAGCCACATGAATAGACACTCCGCGGTTGCAGAGGAACCTGCGAAGGCGTGTTTGAAGTGTCGCAATCTTGTTCTCAGTCAGGAAGATTCTCAGTGTTTGAGAATTCAGCTCAGCTCCCATCCGCTGAGACGGATTTAGGGAGAACCTCTTCCAATTGATCAACCAACCGTGCTTTTGTAGACAGGTAATGGTTATCTGCAGATGTTGTTGGAGAATCTCTGGAGACCTTGCCAGGAGCAGCAGCTCATCCAGGTATGGTAGTAATCTGACTCCCTGATGCCGCAGGTGGGCAGTCATAAAAGCCATAACTTTGGTAAATACCCGTGGAGCAGTAGCCAGTCCAAAGGAAAGAGTCTGGAACTGAAAATGTTGCTGTAGAACAGCAAAACGCAGGTATTGCTGATGTTTCTATTGGCACATGTAAGTATGCATTCTGAATATCCAGGGAAACCATAAAATCTCTAGGCTCCATAGCCAGACCATACAGTTTCCATCCAAAACCTTGGCAGCTTGACAAAACTTGTTCAGGGACTTAAGATTAAGAATAGGTCGATAAGACCCGTTTGGTTTCTTCTCCAGGAACAGGGTAGTATAGTAACCTTTTCCCAAATGAGATGGTGGAACTCACACTATTACCCCCACGAGCAGCAAGGAGTGAATGGCATTCAGTCCTTGCTGCTGGGACTTTAATACAGTAGCTTGTGATTGCGTTGGGAGGCCATGAGGTCCACCTCTGGTAGGCCCCATTTGTCCACTAGGAGTTGAAAGACTTCTGGGTGGAGAGACCATTCCCCTGCATACACGTCATGACGGCTGAGGAAGTCCGCTTCCCAATTTAGTACTCCCGCAATGAACACCATGGAGATGGCCAGGATGTGTCCTTCGGCCCATGTGAGAATGTGTGCCACTTCTGCCATAGCTGCCCAACTGCGAGTGCCTCCCTGGTGATTTATGTAAGCCACCGCCGTGGTGTTTATGGACTGTACCTGTACAGGTTCACCCTGGAGAATATCTTGAGCCTGAATGAGGTCTCTGTAGATGGCTCTGAGTTCTAAAACAATGCTTGGCAGAGATGACTCCACTAATGTCCAATGACCCTGAAAGGAGTGTTGACCAGTCACTGCGCCCCATCCTGAGAGACTGGCATCTGTTGTGAAGAAAATCCAATTCGGAATCCAAAAGGGGCACCCTTTGGTCAGGTGGGACGTCTGTAACCACCAAGAAAGGGACAGCCAAATCTCTGGAAAGAGAATCATTGTCTGGGATCTGATCCTCTGAGGCAACCCTTTCCATCTGGATAGAATCAGGTGTTGTAGTGGCCTGGAGTGGAACTGGGCGTATTCCACCATGTCGAAGGTGGATACCATGGATCCCAGAATCTGCATAGCCACATGAATAGACACTCAGCGGTTGTTGGAGGAACCGGCGAAGGCGTGTTTGAAGTGTCGCAATCTTGTTCTCAGTCAGGAAGATTCTCAGTGTTTGAGAATCCAGCACAGCTCCCATCCGCTGAGACGGATTTAGGGAGAACTTCTTCCAATTGATCAACCAACTGTGCTTTTGTAGACAGGTAATGGTTATCTGCAGATGTTGTTGGAGAATCTCTGGAGACCTTGCCAGGAGCAGAAGCTTATCCAGGTATGGTAGTAATCTGACTCCCTGACGCCGCAGGTGGGCAGTCATAAAAGCCATAACTTTGGTAAATACCCGTGGAGCAGTAGCCAGTCCAAAGGAAAGAGCCTGGAACTGAAAATGTTGCTGTAAAACAGCAAAACGCAGGTATTGCTGATGTTGCTATTGGCACATGTAGGTATGCATTCTGAATATCCAGGGAAACCATAAAATCTCTAGGCTCCATAGCCAGACCGTAGAGTTTCCATCCAAAACCTTGGCAGCTTGACAAAACTTGTTCAGGGACTTAAGATTAAGAATAGGTTGATAAGACCCATTTGGTTTCTTCTCCAGGAACAGGGCAGAATAGTAACCTTTTCCCCAATGAGATGGTGGAACTCACACTATTACCCCCACGAGCAGCAAGGACTGAATGGCATTTTGTAGAAGCCAGGCCTTGTTTGGGTCCGCTGGGGGACCTGTATACAAGAATTGGAGGGGAGGCTTTCTTAGGAATAAGAGGACGTACCCATGAGAGACCACTTCTTGCACCCATGTGTCTGTGGTGGTCTGATCCCAGATTTGTGCAAATTGAAGAAGCTGGCCACCCACTCTGGGATCTCCCAAGGGGAGGCCCAACCCGTCAGGAAGAGGGCTTGTCATCAGACTTAGCTGCTGGGCATCTGGCGGCCCAGGCCTGCTTGCTCCTCGGCATTGTGGCCTTAGCGGAAGCTGAGTGTCTAGGAAACGACTGACCCTTAGATCTTCTTTGGGGACGAAAGGACCAAAAGGACGTAGTCCTTGGTTTTGGAGTATTTGCTGAAGGCAGAAAGGCAGTTTTAGATGCTACTAATGTGGCCACAATTTTATCCAATGCAAGACCGAAGAGAATGTCACCCGTATATATGGCAAAAATTCTAAGGCCTTTTTGGAGTCTGTTTCCGCCTTCCAAGACCGTAACCAGAGGGCGCGGCGAGCAGACACTGATGTAGCTGATGCTCTGGATGCTAGCAGACTAGCATCCAAGGTTGCTTCTCCAATATATGCAGCTGCATCCCTAATGTGAGCAATGCATGTCATATGATCTCGGGAGGTATCCAGAGAGAGAGAGTCCTCTAAGGTGTCTACCCAGCTCTCAGTTGCCTTAGCCACCAAGGCAGTAGCCATGGTAGGGCGAGCAATTGCACCTGAAAGAGAGTATACAGATTTCAGAGCTGTATCCATCTTCCTATCTGTAGGCTTCTTCAGTGAGGAAGCCGTATGAATAGGCAACGTAGAGGATTTAACCAATCTGGTAATATGGGTGTCCACTGCTGAAGGGGTTTCCCACTTAGTACAAAAAGCGGTAGGAAAGGATAATACTTATGCAACCACTTTTGTTGCTGAACTTTTTACCCGGTATTTGCCAAGCTGCCGCCATATGTTCAGCTAACTGATCTGAGAGAGGGAGCTCAGCCATAACCACCGTTTGTTGTTTAAACACAGGGTGTTTGGATTTAGGGGCAGGTTCGTCATCTTCAATTTGAAGAACAGACCTGACCACCCGCACCAAGGCTGGTATGTCCATATTGGAATGAAGCACATCCTCTCTAGTGAGGGACTCAGCAGTAGAGCCATCATCCTCCTCTGCCTCTGAAGATACCTCTGTATCCGTGAGGTGCGTAGACTGTGAGGATAACACAGAACGCTTGACAGATCTACCAGGTATGGGGATATCCCCCTGTAGCATAGTCTGAAAGGCCGTAGCCATAGCTGCGCAGAGGAGGATAGGGTATCAACCCACGGAGGTGGAATAGGAGGTACCTGCAATGTCTGTACCTGCTGTGGCAATCCCATAGGGGGAATTACAGCACGGACAGCCAAGCGGTCTGCAATAGTGAAAAGGAAGCCCAGGAAGGCTCCTGTGCAGGGGTTAATGGAGCTGATTGACCTGGTTCCCGAATAACAGTTAGCACATAGGCCACCCTGAACCAAATCCTCCTAAGTTAAGCCAGCAGCACAAGATTTGCATGTGAGCGCAACAGGTGCAGCTGATTGTTTTGTACTCTTACCCTTGTTAGACATAAATGTAGAGTACAGAAACATACAATATGGTACTGAGCAAATTACAGTTCAAGTATGCAACAGTATACACCAATTATATGTAACACACACTATGGCACTGGGCAATAGGCAACTGAATGCATGCACAGTGAACCAAATATGTGAGTGTGTGAGCAGTATAGAGATCCTGCCAGCGTTTATAGAAAAACTCCAGGATATGACAGCCCAGGTTAATGGCACAGCTAAGTGCACCTAAGCAGTATGTGACTGTCTTTACTGCTGATTACCTCAGAGTGAAGTACATAAACCCCCAATACACAGATATGCCAGGGTTTCAGAAAGAGAAAATGAAAGGGACATGCATAAGCTGATAGATTTGAGTATAATTACATACAACAGAGCTAGCAGTAAGTCACAATCAGTGCATAAACCTCTATACTGTAATGTGTGCAGCACTTTCAACTACAGAGAATCTATGGGCAGGGACCCAAATTCTGGTAGGCTATAGCGCTACATAACCTGACTTCAGGGAGAGGTATGTAGAGGGACCGGACCCAGCATTTCCCCAAGAAGAGCTGGGGCTGTCAATATATAGAAAATGGTGACCGGAGCTCTCAGAGGGGATGTGGCCCGCTGGCAAATGCAGTTGAGGTTGACCAGACCTCGTAGGAATGACGCCCTGAGCTGAGGGGAAGGGCCGCTTTAAAGGGGAAGGTTGACCTCCCCATGCTGATTTTTGATCACTGGGACCCGGTTTTCCCGCACCTCTGTACCCTGGTGGTCTAGTGGATCACACAGACGGGGTCGGTGTGCACACTCAGCGCCTTCGGTCTGTCCCCAGAGACTGGAGGCTGCACTCCGCGGGTCACTGCAAGCGATTACCCGCATTACCTGTCCCCTGAAGTCCGGGCTGCAGTCTGGGACGTCCCATGCGGCCAGCTAGCCAGGTCCCCGGGATTCCACCGAAATCACCATGACTTGCACGCAGGCGGCAATGGTGTCGCGACACCCCAAAGGGGTGATGGAGCAGCAGAACAGACGTCCAAAGGACAGTCTGATGCTGCATGCTCAGTTGTAAAAAAGAAATAAAGAATAAATAATAAAATAAAGCTTTGGGCTGCATAAGGCAGCCCAATATTTAAAAAGGTGAACCAATGAGTTAATTCAACAGTCAACTGTTTAAAGCTTTAAATTCTCGGCAAAACTTACCTGTGACAGTTGGTTATTGTGTATGCAATTCTATGTCCATGCCACAAATTATATGTCGGGAAGATATCACGAATGTTAAAAGAAGTAATTGCCCTGAAAAGGTCATTAATTAAAAAGGCCTTATAATTGGGTGATAATAAAACAACACCAGTGGCTAGACATTCTGCTAGATTTTGAAACTCATTGGGCTCAACTCTGTGTAAGATGCAACCAAGTCTGTGTCTTTTGCCATATTTCAGTATCTATGGACACTGAAAGTGGGCATCTAAGTCCTTGGCCTTGCACATTTGGATGCACAGATGTACACTAGGGAAGAGCTTTGTAGCAACATAAAGTTGCAGGCGCAACTTGGTGCATCTTTAGATGCACCATCGAAACTTACACCAGCCTTATGACATGAGCAGGTTATACATATAAATATGGCCTCCTATGTGAGCAGTTCTGCGTCTATAAATGCAACCAGTATCAGCAACACGCCCATGACACTCCCATAAGATGCAACGTCTCTGTGCGTCTGTTTAGCTACCCCCGTTACCTCCCAGGCACCGCCCAGGAACACCTCATACATTTATGCTACTGTGCATTTAAATTTGTATTATTTACTTGTATGAACAAAATCGGGGTGCACACGGTGCTGCTAAGACGCATGCATCGACAAAAAACATTGCTCCACAGAGTCTCACATCATGGCTGCGGCCAACTCTGAATCAGGCCTATTGTGTGAATTGAAAGTGATACTAATTCAATCAAATCCCTCTTATGCTGAGGAGGTGACAGGAATAATTTATTGTTCAAAGAGAGGCCCATAATATTCATCAGCTAAATGTGCTTTTACGTATGGGACTCAATGAGGAGTTGCATAAATTGTCTCTGTATCTTTTGTTTTATACAATACGTGTATTATAAGGACTAAGTGTGTTATAACACAAAGTGTAATTTATATAACAGTTAAAAAAAACAGTTGAACAAACATTGAACAACATCTACGACAAGGTAATTACAATATCATTCCTTACCAGTAGTTTGTGTGTTGTACATTTTTGAATGTATGGAAAAAATGTATCAGAAACTTCTATTAATGATCTCACTCCATGGAATCATCTCTTATGGTGCATACACACGATCAGATTTTTCCTTCAGATATGAACGATAACGATTTAAAAATCGTTCAGTCGTTCATATCTGAAGGAAAATCGTTCATATCTGACATGCCTGAACGATGGACGATCAACGATGCGCGTTCCCGTTTGTCAGATAACGATATCTGACATCTGATGGGTTTGCAGTCAGACTTGGACGATTCCATTCATTTTAATGCAGTCAAAAATCGTTCAATCGTTCAAATCGTTCAAAACTTTGGTAAAATCATTCAAATCGTTCAATCGTTCATCTGACAAATCTGACAAGTCTGACAAATCTGACCGTGTGTACGCTCCATAAGACTACTACATCCTTTACTCTCCCTGCAGCTCATCCTTCTGTACATATTGCTGCCTCATTACTTTCCTCTTCTCTTACAAACACATATGAGCTTTTAACTTATCTATACACATTGACAATAACATCCACAACCTCTCGCTATAACAAACATTCAGACAAATCCAACAATTATATTTATATCTCGCTCCTGTTGCTTCTATTAGCTGGTGACATATCTTCAAATCCAGGCCCAACCCACATGCCACACCTACAACGAACTATAAATCCAGCTAACCCCATAAACATTGCATGCCTCCCTTCACCATCCAAGTCACTAAAATGTGCCTTATGGAATGCACGCTCTGTCTGCAACAAACTAACATCCATCCATGACCTCTTTATTTCATCTAACCTCAACCTTCTGGCAATAACAGAAACATGGCTAACACCATCAGACACTGTCTCCCCTGCTGCACTTTCACATGGTAACCTACACTTCTCACACACCTCCAGGCCTAGCAATTGTAAAGGAGGTGGGGTAGGAATATTACTCTCCCAATCTTTCACATTCACAATTCTCCCACAGGTATCTTCACTCACATTTACATCATTTGAAGTACATTCTATCAGGACTTTCACCCCTTTCTCTCTGCGAGTTGCTGCTATGTATCGCCCGCCTGGGCCACCGCAACAATTTCTGGAACATTTTTCAGCCTGGCTCCCTCACTTCCTATCCTCAGACATCTCCACCATCATTATGGGTGATTTCAATATCCCCATTGACAGTCCACAATCTCCTCATGCCTCCAAACTACTCTCTCTAACCTCCTCTCTTGGCCTCTCCCAATGGACTGACTCCTCTACTCATAAGGAGGGCCACTGCCTTGATCTTGTATTTACCAGACTATGCTCAGTTTCTGATTTCACTAATGCTCCTTTCCCTCTCTCAGATCACAATCTTATCACCTGCACACTTTCCTCCATTACATCAACCTCAATGTCAGTGAAATCAACCAAACCTCCTAAAACCCGCAGAAATATTAATGTGATTAACTTTCAACAACTATCTACCTCTCTACAACAACGACTTTCACCAATTTCTGCACTCACTTCTCCTGAGACTGCTGCATCACACCTAAACCAGATTCTAGTAAAAGCCCTCGATGAAGTAGCTCCAGCTACCCATCACACTCCGCGTAGACTTAGACGTCAACCGTGGCATTCTAACTTAACAAGGCATCTACAAAAACTCTCATGTAAAGTAGAACGTCAGTGGCGAAAGTCTCGCACTCCAAGTGACTTCCTCACATATAAGTCTATCTACAACTCTTATCGTACTGCTCTGGACACTGCCAAGCAAATATATTTCTAATCTCTTATCTCTGCTCAAGCCTCTAACCCCAAGCAACTTTTTAATCCATTTAAACTGCTTCTTACCCCTCCCTCACCCAACCCACCTGCTATTATCTGTGCACAAGATCTTGCGCCCTATTTCAAGGGCAATATCCAAAATGAAATGTTATTCTCTTCCTCAACTAGTGACCTACTCAATTCCCTACCTGAACCCTCTGGCACATTCTCTTCATTTGACCCCACAAATGAAGATGAAGTATCTACACTCTTCTCATCCTCCTACTCTATTACCTCTCCTCTAGATCCTATACCCTCACAAATTAGTAAAGCTCTGTCTCCTGTGCTCATCCCAACCCTAACTAAAATCTGTAATCTCTCTCTTTCTACTGGCATCTTTCCATCACTGTTCAAGCATGCAGTGATTACTCCCATTCTGAAAAAACAAAATTCTGACCCTAACACTCTCTCTAATTACCATCCTATCTCCCAGCTCCCATGCCCCTCCAAGCTACTGGAGAGACGTGTCTACACCCGCCTCACAAACTTTTCTTAACACCCACAACTTATTGGACCCACTTCAGTCTGGCTTCCGTTCCCAGCACTCCACAGAGACAGCACTGACTAAGGTAGTAAATTATTTGGTCACTGCCAAGGCTAAAGGCCATTACTCACTTCTAATTCTTCTAGATCTCTCTGCTGCTTTTGACACTGTTGACCACTCTCTTCTCATACAAACACTACAGTCCCTAGGTCTTAAGGACACAGCTCTTTCTTGGTTCTCTTCCTACCTATCTGATCGCTCTTTTTCTGTTCGTTTTTCTGATTCTGCCTCCTCTTCGCTACCTCTATCAGTTGGAGTACCCCAAGGCTCTGTCTTAGGTCCTTTGCTATTCTCAATCTATACCACCTCTCTAGGCAAACTAATCCGCTCTTTTGGATTTCAGTACCATCTGTATGCGGATGATACTCAAATCTACCTATCCTCTCCAGATTTATCACCATCTGTATTGGTCCGTGTCACTGAATGTATTTCTGCCATTTCATCTTGGATGTCATCTCGCTACCTGAAACTTAATATTTCTAAAACAGAATTAATTATATTTCCACCAGCCAATAACAGTTACCAATCTGATCTCTTTTTCACTGTTGATAACTCAACAATCCACCCCACCCCACAAGCTCGCTGCCTTGGTGTCATCCTTGATTCTGAACTGTCCTTTGTTCCCCACATTCAATCTGTCTCAAAATCATGTTACATACATCTAAAAAACATATACAAAATTCGACCATATCTCACACAAGACACTGCAAAAACTCTAATCCATGCACTCATTATTTCCCGCATTGACTATTGCAATAGTCTCCTTACTGGTCTTCCCAAAAACAGGCTATCTCCATTACAATCCCTTATGAATGCAGCTGCAAGGCTTATCTTCCTTGCCAAACGTTCATCGTCTGCTGCCCCGCTCTGTCAGTCCCTCCATTGGTTGCCAGTTTTCTACCGTATTCAAAATACTGTTACTTACACATAAGACCATTAACGAAATTACACCAACATACATCTCTTCACTCATCTCAAAATATCTCCCAACCCGACCTCTCCGCTCAGCACAATATCTGCGTCTCTCATTCCCGCGCATTACTTGCTCCCATTTACGGTTACAGGACTTTCTTCGGGCTGCACCCACTCTGTAGAATGCCTTACCACACACAATAAGACTTACCTCTAGTCTTCAATCCTTCAAGCGTTCCCTGAAAACTCACCTCTTCAGACAAGCTTATCAGATTCCAGAACTGACCAAATAACCTTCATAGCTTCCATGTCTTATTACATCCCCTCTCACAGTCCACACATAACATCACATATTGCCTTTCTTTCACATACTTCTGACATTTTGCCGACATTCCTGTGTGACTGGATCATGCAGCCCACCAAGAAACTCTGCATTCTGGCCGGACCAAATTGCAATATATAGCACCTATCCTTGTGTATCAATGCCTATTTCCCTATAGATTGTAAGCTTGCAAGCAGGGCCCTCTTACCTCTATGTCTGTCTGTTATTTCCCTGTTTTGTTCTAGCAATGTTTCCAATTGTAAAGCGCAACGGAATATGCTGCGCTATATAAGAAACTGTTAATAAATAAATATATGCTCACTTTGTAGGAATTTGATGGGAAGAAAAAAACTCAATGGATAGGCTGACACATACAGTACTTGCACTCAAATAAGGGTATTTAATCTGTGTGGTGACCAGTGTGGTGCTGGATATTTTATTCATAAACTGAACACTTTATAATCTCTAGTAAGGGCATATTTACCTACTCTCCCGGTAGTTGCGGGAGGCTCCCCAATTTTTCGGGTAGCCAACCGCACCCTTGAAAGAGAGTCCGGATCTCCTGCATCCCATTCACTTCCTAGTGAAGTGGGCAGGATTGGGAGATAATTCCTGGGAATTGGCGGATTAGTTTGCCTAGAGAGGTGGTATAGATTGAGAATAGCAAAGGACCTAAGACAGAGCCTTGGGGTACTCCAACTAATAGAGGTAGCGAAGAGGAGGCAGAATCAGAAAAACGAACAGAAAAAGAGCGATCAGATAGGTAGGAAGAGAACCAAGAAAGAGCTGTGTCCTTAAGACCTAGGGACTGTAGTGTTTGTATGAGAAGAGTGTGGTCAACAGTGTCAAAAGCAGCAGAGAGATCTAGAAGAATTAGAAGTGAGTAATGGCCTTTAGCCTTGGCAGTGACCAAATAATTTACTACCTTAGTCAGTGCTGTCTCTGTGGAGTGCTGGGAACGGAAGCCAGACTGAAGTGGGTCCAATAAGTTGTGGGTGTTAAGAAAAGTTTGTGAGGCGGGTGTAGACACGTCTCTCCAGTAGCTTGGAGGGGCATGGGAGCTGGGAGATAGGACGGTAATTAGAGAGAGTGTTAGGGTCAGAATTTTGTTTTTTCAGAATGGGAGTAATCACTGCATGCTTGAACAGTGATGGAAAGATGCCAGTAGAAAGAGAGAGATTACAGATTTTAGTTAGGGTTGGGATGAGCACAGGAGACAGAGTTTACTAATTTGTGAGGGTATAGGATCTAGAGGAGAGGTAATAGAGTAGGAGGATGAGAAGAGTGTAGATACTTCATCTTCATTTGTGGGGTCAAATGAAGAGAATGTGCCAGAGGGTTCAGGTAGGGAATTGAGTAGGTCACTAGTTGAGGAAGAGAATAACATTTCATTTTGGATATTATCAATCTTGCCCTTGAAATAGGACGCAAGATCTTGTGCACAGATAATAGCAGGTGGGTTGGGTGAGGGAGGGGTAAGAAGCAGTTTAAATGGATTAAAAAGTTGCTTGGGGTTAGAGGTTTGAGCAGAGATATATAGGGCCATTTTCAATTTGAGGAGAAAAGTCCGAGGCCGGACTTTTCGCCATCAACGTTTTTTGCAGGGATAAAGTATCGGGCGCATGTCCGCTTATCCCCGTATTCAATTTGGGTCCGGCGAAAACGGGACCCAGCGGAAAGGTAAGTATCGAAAAGTGCTGTCAGTTTTTGGGGAAATCATCCTATCACTCCCCAAAAAATGTCCTGACATGGGGGATCACTATGGGTACCCTCGATTTGGCCTGCTGAAGATAGTCGGGGTTTTCAAATAGCCGCGGCAGGTGCATAAATGCGCCTGTGAAGAACTAGTGAAGAATAGCACTTAGGCATAGTTATTTTTACCCAAAAAAAAAAACTATCAAATTTGGGGTACATGAAAATGGGTGTAAGCATATTTTTAAGTCCCTAAAGTCATTTTTTAAAATTCTTCAAAAATGCACCTGCCGCTACCAGCCGCATTCTGGATAACACCTGCCGCATACATGGGAACCCCCCCTGAATCAATTTTGTTAGTTTAAAACTTTGTTCCCCAATATTTTTTTTTCACCCTCAAAATGAAAGTAATTTTTTGGGGTGTCCTGAGGATTTTTTAAAAAATTTTTTTACACAGAATACTTTTAGGGAACATTAAAGAGGTTACAGGCTATTTTTTTTTATTCTACACCCCAAAACCCCAATTCTGCACTTTTTTTCGCCATGTAGTACATGGAGAATAGTTATCCCAGTTTTTTAACAAAGACTTTTCGCACCGGCGAAAAGTCTTTGAAATTGAATATAGGGATAATTGAAACAGGCGAAAATAACGTCATCGGTGATAAATTATCGCCGATAACTGACTTTTCGCCCCATATTGAATATGCCCCATAATGTATATATAATTGTGTTTCTTAGCTCCACCCCAGTAGCTCCTCCCACAATTACTTACCATATTTTTCCAGAATAATAGCCCTGATTGTATATATGTAAATATGTAACACCATAGGGAAAAGGTTGTCTGTTAATTTTCCTTACTGCAACACCCAATTACAATATCTCTATGTACAACAAGGTTGTTTATTTTGTGTCAGTGATCACCAAGGCATTGGGACAGACTTATGCTGGGTCATGCTTGCCGACCTTCTGGCTGGGGGCACCCAGGTTGGCGCTGCAGAGGGTGTCATGGTGGTAATAGTGGGCGGTGCAGTAGCGTGGCAGTGTGTTTGCGTCACCGCGGCCCGCCCCGTTTTACAATGCTGAGCGTTCTGGCATTGCAAAGCAGGGGGCTGGGCTACGATGATACGATTAAGCGCGAATCGCATCACCGGACTCCTCTGGACCGCCCACTTTGACAGGTAAATACGGAGAGTGGCTGCCAAACCGGGAGACATGCCCTCTCCTGCGGGGAGCGGCATCTGATATTTGGGAGCCTCTCGGCCATTGTAGGAGAGTCAGCAAATATGTGCTGGGTACACAATGGGCGATATATCATGCTTACAGCCGACAGACAATATATCGTCCAGTGCATTGGCTCGCGTGTACACATGATATATCTGTGAACTACATCTTTCAGATATATTGCATCAGCCGTGCAGCATTGCAGATGTGATGTATCTGAAAGGCGTATCGTGCACATCTGCCTGTGTGTACAGATGACTGACCAACCCATATGCCGGCCACATGAACCAGCGACAATTATATCACACCCGGGTGGGCATATTTAAATGCTGTCCAGTTGTGATGTCTGGCCAGACATATTGTGCGACCATTAAGCATGTATGCTTACCAAAATCTGGCGCTGGGCGCCGTCGGCCATATGTGTACCTCACATGACGTGATGGATACATCAAGCTGACCCATATCACTCAGGGGACAAATTTTGCATTTAGTTGCTAGAAAATGTAACAGAAGCAGATATTATTCTAGGGGGTCTATTTACTAAGCAGTGTTAGGAGACAGAGTGAAAAGAGATAAGGTACCAGCCAATCAGCTCCTAACTGCCATGTCACAGGCTGTGTTTGAAAAATGACAGTTAGGAGCTGATTGGCTGGTACCGTATCTCCTTTTACTTTGTCTCCTAACACTGCTTAGTAAATATATCCCTCTAGAACTGCAGCGTTATAGGTGTCTCTTTCACACACACACTACTAGTGCGGCACAGTAACTATCAGGCTGTCTTGTCAGTCAGTGACTTGCTATAGGGGCGGGGGAAGAGGTGGAGGCCGCACTGAATCCCCGCCCTCTCATAGCTGCCGTTTCCATCCCGACCCGAGCTGCTTCCGTATACCATGAACAAGGAGCCCGGGGTCTGGGCCCTGCTGGAGCGTGTGGTGAGTGTCTGTGAGCACTGCATGTGTAGCGGCGGTGGAGGAATGAGTCATCCCGTCATACATGTATATATGTATGTACCTCCCGTACTACAGGTGGCCGGGTGCATGTACATGGACTGTATTTCCTCATTGTAGCTGCTGCCACCTGTACGCAGTGCAGGGCTTCCGAGGGATGAGGTGGCAGCAGACCTGCCCTTATGGGAAATATGATTAGCTTGCCATGATAAACGACCAAATTGTGCCCACTCCCATTCTATGTGTTCGGTCACCCTGATAATCCTCTGACACTTTCTACAAAGACTAATGTGCTAGTATGATGGTAAGCTCAGCTATAGAGTTATTACATGTGTGGCTGATCCCTAATGACATGATCATTGTGAGTAGTTGGTATTGTTTCCAGTTGTGCATTATTATTATTAAATTATATACTGGCCTCAAATTAGTATGCATGTTTTTTATTTTCATTTATTTTTATTGAGCGACTTGTACAACCAGCTTTGTACCTCCTGAATATTAAAGCTGCACTATCCTCAGCGGCAGAGGTTCCCAAACATTCTCAAAATCACAATGCCCGTAGCGTCAAAGCAGTTTTTTTTCACAGCACCCTGTGGGTGTGATTGGGACACAATGAGAAATATACATACAGATAGGCGGCGCCCATGGAAAGGTAGAAAGACACGTACACATACTGTAGAGGTTGGAGACAGAGGCCAAAATACAAAGATGGTGACAGACAGAGAATAGGACACATATGGGGAGGAGTGGGGGGGGGGGGGGGGGTGTGACTGGGGAATGGAGTCAAGGGTGAGCAGGAGAGGAGAGTGGTCATTACTTACGGGATGTAGTCAGGATCCCAACGGTCACAAAACTGACAGATTCCGATGGTGAGTATAAGGGTTAGGCACTAGGGGGAGGGCAAAGGTGCCCATACACTGTGCGATTTGCACCTTGGAGATCCGTCGGCCAACATTTTGGGCGGTCCCCACACACTGTGCAATCGGGTGGCCGAGCACCCGCATAGCGCTGCATGGGATCGTACTTCGCATCCCCAGATCAAATGAACATGCAGTAAGATCTGGAGGTGCGATGTACGACCCCACGGGAGCACGCTCTGTCCGATATCATGCCCATACACGGTACGATATAGCAGCGATATCGTACTAATCCTTTGGATCGGCTGCTATATCGCACTGTATATGGGCACCTTTAGGATTATGCTGAGGTAGGGGTGAGTTACAGTAGGATTGGGGTTAGAATACTTACCAAAATTTTGGGATGCTGCTGTTGGTATTCTGACAGTCGGCATTGTGACCGTCAGGATACCATACCTAACCCATTATTTACATATGAAGCACTGGACTAGATAGATGTTTAAAGCAGAAACTGATTAAGGAATACGGTTTATTTTTCATACATACATTCATAAACTGCGCAAAGAGTGGAGTGTGCATAAGTTGATGACACCACTGTAGACATATAAAAGACATAACAATATTATATGATGTTGCGTAATAATAGCCCTAAAGCTGTGTTCCCAGTACAGGAGAGCTATGTAATCACCTAGCAGTTATTCTGTATACCTGTACTTTGCTGTAAGACTACAAGAAAGGTCTGTACAGTAATGGTGCCTGTTGTATAAGGTATTTCAGTATCTCCAGAGATCACCTCTCAGAACTCTCACATGCTGAAAAGACATGGGGGTCTATTTACTAAGCCTTGGATGGAGATAAAGTGGACGGAGATAAAGTACCAGCCAACCAGCTCCTAACTGTCATTTTTTAAACACAGCCTGTGACATGGCAGTTAGGAGCTGGTTGGTTAGTACTTTAATCTCTATTCACTTTATCTCCATCCAAGGCTTAGTAAATAGGCCCCAAGGTTATTACAGAGTCACAGGCTAAAGCTTGCCACACTTTTAAAATCTGGTTATGTATGGAAACAAATGACAATTGCCCATTTACTCCCAAATGCTGGAAAATGGACGAAAACGGTTGTTCAGACGGAATCGGTATGTAATGCCGGCTGTGGGAATGCCTCCTGTCAAAATACAGACAGCGGCATCCCGATGGTTGATACTTACCCTTTTCCCTTCTCCCCTAACCCTCCCTTCTTGTAGCCTAACCCTCCCCAACCCGCACCATAACCCTCCCCCTTAGTGCCTAAACCTAACCCTCCCCCCCTTAGTGCCTAACCCTAACCCCCCCCTCAGTGGTGCCGAACTCTAACCCTCCCCCCTAGGGGTGCCTAATCCTATCCTAACCCCGCTACGCTGCTTAAACCTAAAATCCCTGACGGCCAAAGAGTCGCACCACAGTATGGCATGACTAGAAGGGCTGTTTAAAGCGCAAGGAGGCTAGATGTATGTGGACTCATCTGTACATCCATATGTAAACCAGCCCCAAAGCAATTAGTAAGATCTACTTGTTGATGAAAACACACTGATACTTTTCAGAGCTTGTGTTTTCTAAGGGTTCCATATAAATGGCCAAGAAAAACCTTATATGAAAATGGCTTGTAACCATATGGATCATTGTGCCTTATAAACAATGCAGGGAAATGGCACTGATTATACCATTTGAATGTATATATTTCTGATTTTTTTTTTTTGTTTCTCTCAAGTATATAACAGCTACATAATGGGGGTAGGGTGCAGTCAGGGAGATAGCTAGACTCTTCTGGGAGTCGGGGAGATTGCTACTAGAATCAGGGAGAGTTGGTAAGTATGAGTTAAGGATACTTATTTGCTACATATAAAGGTCTGTTGATTTTAAAACGCTTGCATTAAATATTTCTTTCTGTTTTTAGCCTATTGACTGGTCGGAACCATGGATAGTCGGACTTTTGGTGTTCCACCTCCTGTGCTTCATTGTGACTTGTATTTCCTTTAAGTTTTACAAACTTCAGATTGCTCACTTTCTATTTATGGGTAAGTCAAGATAAAACTGTATTTCCAGTATTGTGGTTTTAACATTTTTAAATGATATCAGTCCATTCGATTGGCTTATATAAATCATTATAGGGAGGTAGCCACCTGCATCACAGACATGGTGTGGCTGGGGGAAGCATTGTCACCCAAGGCAGGTCATCCTGTTCAGTTAATGCCAGACATTCCAGAAAAATGTCCACGACTGGCCTAGCCAACGATTTTATGGAGTATGGTGACTTCATCCTTATACATGTATAATATATGTATGCATATGGGAAATTGGATATAATCCATTATTAATATAATAATCCACTATTACCACTGTAAATAAGCCTTAATAACAGACAATAAATGCACAAGTTAATCTGAGGGCTGCTTTAACCACATAACTGATGAATGTTTTTACAAAAAGTGACCTAATTATTAACAAGCGTTTAAAAACCTTTTTAACTCAGCCTATGGGGTTTTGAGCACAACAATGGAGGCTTGTCTAGCAGACTACAGTACCATCATTCCCCGCTCTAGCTTTTTCCCATTAACTTTGTAGCTATAGACCTTCCTATAGTAATTGACCCCCCCTGTAGCATTTCCCACACACTGTATCCTTAATGCCCCTGTAGCATTATCCCCCACCCCTGTGTCCATAGGTCTCCATTGTAACATTTCCCCCACCCCAGCCCCCAATGTCCAGATGTCCCCATTGTAGTGTATCACCCACCCCCTCCTGTGGCAATAGATCCCCCTGATCTCCCAGTGGCACCCCCCACACCCAGTGTCCAATGGTCCCCATTGATACACTGCCTCCATAGTGGCAGCAAATCCCTTTATGGCTTTAGCCCCCTCCCGCTGTGGCTATAGATGCTCTATTGGTACTTATCCCTCCCTCCCACAGAGCAGATCAAAGGGAATATATATATATATATATATATATATAAATATATATATATATATATATATATATATATATAATGAGTGGCTTGAGTCATGGATTCTGTGTGGGGCTGGAGGGATCCTCCCACGCAGGGTAGAAATAGTGTGACTACACCTAGAGGCTGCCTTATGTAGAGAGTTCAGATGAGGCTAACGAGGCAGGCCAGTCAGGCTGCCAGAAGAGAGTCCAAGTGGGACTGTGGCAGCTACAGAGCCCAGTGCGCCTGGATGACGGTGGGGGCCAGTGTCCAGACCTGCAAGATGTAGGACCAAAAATCTCTAAGACTGTTTGTGTGAAGTTGTGGCAGCCAGGTCAGGCCATTAGGCCAGTGTCCATACCTGCAGGGAGGACCACAAGAGAGGCCAGTAGGCCGTGTTTATACCTGTGAGAGACAGCATTGAGAGACTGTTACATTTGCAGACTAGCTGCCCATTATAGTCAGGGTTCAAGAAGTGAGACAGTGCCCTGCATGGGGGCTAGGTTGTGTATTACTTTTGTTCATGAATTCTGACAGTAAAGCTCCATTATATTTAATTTAAACCTGAAACGCTGCATGTGGGTCTTTATTATGCACTTAGACACTGTACTACTGACCCATCTACAGAGCGGAATTACCCCAAGTTTTATATATTGTTCTTGAACTAACTAAATGATGGTAATAATAAAAAAAAATCAACATATTCCGAGGACACATTTTTGTAAAAGATATTGGGGGAGATGTATGAAGCCCAGAAGCGGTATACACGCACGTTATGTGCGCTGTTACCGCTTCTCCCCGATGTATGATCGGAGGTCTGGGCGGTAAATGACAGGGGCGCCATGCGCCCCTGTCATTATCGGCGCTGCTATCTACAAGACAGCAGCGCCGAGCGGCAGGGCCATGTACGAACGGTCATACCGCATGACCTTTCGGCCGGCTGTAGCTGTCGTTATCGACAGCTACAGCCTGGCGCTAGCCTATCCCCACAGCAGGGACAGCGCTGTCCCTGCTGGTGCTGCTGCCGGCTCCAGGCTACACGCGGGGATCTCGCGATACTTGCGACATGCTCAGTGGAGCCTGCCGGGACAGAGACACAGCGCATCAGCACTAGGCTGATGCGTTGTGGTCTCTAACGGGTAGCGCCGGAGCAGGGAGTTAACGCTCCCCCTCTCCGGCCGATGAGATGTTTATACATCTCATCAGTAGTGCTTCCTGCTTCGCCTCAGTAAAGAGGCGAAGCAGGAATCGTTATAGCGGCACTTAACGTACCACTTTCATACATCTACCCCATTGATCAGCTCTAAGTGGTTAAGGCAATCAGAACAACGCCTTGCAGTAGGCACAACACTAGTCCAGAACATACATTCTCTACTCGTGCTCTTATGAGGTTGAGTGCAGCAGAGTTAGGTAATTACTAATTTGACTAGTCCTCAATGGCTGAATGTTTCCAGCATACAAGGTGGAGCTGAAATGGAAATTTCATGAAGCCATGCATCAGTTAGCTTTCCCTGCGCTGTGATAATCAGCTCTGTCCGTTAGTCTTTTGCATTTTCATTACTGTGTCTGCCACTGTGGCATCACTAAATGCAAATGACATGCTTGGAATCTTTGGTTTTCTTTTTTTGCAGTTGGCTTGGTGAGCTGTGCTGAATACATCAATGAAGTTGCGGCTTTGAACTGGAAGTAAGAGAGAGCATATTTTATTGTTCATATGCTAATGATAAATGTATAATTCTTTGCTAAGTGCAAGACTAATTTGAAAAGGAAATTCAGCTTGCATATATCCTTATTTAAAGCAGCAATCCCACATAGATTTTTTTTTCTCTTCTTTTAAGTAGACATTTAAATAGAAAACATGCATCTGATAATCATTGTTTTTCTAGAAATTATCTCCTTTTGAAAATATAGGAGGGAAAACAAGTATGTCTGCCAGAAACAGGCAGCCTGCTACTACACATACACAGGCTCTTAGATCAGCATGTCTTGTGATAGGAGAGAGGGGAGAAGGAGAGGGAGGATGTCATAGTGAAAAAGATCTCAGAGGGGTCTTCCAAAGCAGTAAATTGCTGGGTATGGGACTGTGGGCCTGATTCAGACCCGGTCGCAAGCGCTGAGCGCTCGCAACCGGGTCGATGGTGGCCCACAGCGCATGGGCACGACGGAGCCGGCTCCGTCGTGCGCATGCGCGAGACCCGGCTAGCGACGGGCACTCCGTCACTCCGGGTCTCGCAACAAAGGGGACGAGCTGTCTATGTTGAGTGACAGCTCGTCCCCTTTGGTGGGCGGGCCGGGGGGTGGCTGCCCAAATGGAGGCGTTCCCATGAGAACGTCTGTCGTTTGGGGGCGGCCCCACTGACATCACGAGTGATGTCAGTGGAGAGATTCAGGCTCTGTTAGAGCCGAAATCTCTCTGGGGCTTGCGGCCACGAGACCCTACCACAAGGGTCTCCTCGCAAGCCCGATGGTCGCGATGGTCTTGACCCTCGCGACCATCATCATGGCCGCTCGCTGTAGCTGTGGGTGGTCACCCACAGCTATGCGAGCGGCCAGGAGGCCGTTCTAAAAAAAAAATGGCCCTGATTCAGAGCGAGCGCTCTGTCAGAGCGCCCGGCTCTGAATCAGGGCCTGTGTTTGCAATGGCAGTCGCATAAAACTGACTTCTCAATTCCTAAAAGCAGTCTGAAGAATCAAAAAAAGGGAATATGGTAGCAGCTAAGATTTTTCATATAGTTTATGGAATTGCTGCTTGATTTGAAATGGAAATTACCCTATATTAAAAAAATAAAAAAAAATCTTCTGAATCTGCCTCATTTTCCTAGGGAATATATATCTTAAAGAAGAATTTTCCATAGGAGTGCACACTTTCCCATAATAGCAGAGCCATTCTCCACTGTGAAATGCATTTAAAATTGTCCTTACACCAGTGGTTCCCAAGTTTTTTTGAATCACGGCTCCCTAGAGTATCAGCATTGTTTTCACGGCACCCCTAAGCCAAAAGTTTATTGAGAAATTCAGAAACAAAATGTAGTGAAGTAGTAAAATGAAGTAAACTGTGCTTCCTGTCATCCTTAGGGTCCTTTATGTAGTGGTGGACAGGGTTCCACTTCTGTTTGTCCGTATATTTACGTCACATTGACCATAAATAATTTCATTTGGTGCTGGACCACCAACCTGAGGCACCCTTTCAAGTGTCCCGAGGCACCCCAGGGTGCCGCGGCACACCGTTTGGGAACCACTGCCTTACACCATTAAAATGCAGGTAGCTGAGACTCCAGATGGGTTTATTTTATATTTAGAATGTAGGGCTGCTGGCTGTTATACTGGATATGCAAACAAGTAAGATAATGGTATTTTTAAAGTAGCCAATGCCTAATGGGGAATATGACTTGATTTAGCATGATGTATTCATAGGAAAAACTACATAGGACATGGTACAGAGATTGTAGAGACAATGGAGTGTACCATTGTTAGTGCTCAATAAAATAAGTCCTCAAACAGTCTTAAATGCCACTCATTTTGTTTGGAGCTGAAAAGGCCTTGACACACCAGTCTAAAAAATGGTTACATTTAATATAATCCTCAAAATACAGTGTTCTCGCAACGTAAATACCAGTGACGTGCGATGAGGTAAATGGCTCGGGAGGCACTGGCTAGTATCAGAGCCAGTTACACATACATATATGAACCCGAGGGTTTATGTGGGCATTATACAAGGGTGCAGCAGTAGGAATCGCTATGTAATACTGACAGACGGGATCCAGGCGGTCAGAATCCCGACGCCTGGATGCTGACAGGTTTAACATACCGACACTTGGTGGTCGCTATGCTAACCCTACCCTAACCTTCCCTCTCTGGTGCCTGAACCTAACCTCCCCCTCCACGCACCCTAAACCTAACCTTCCCTCCCTTAGTGCCTAAACCTCCCCGTAGTGCCTAAACCTTACCCTCACCCCAATGCCCCCCCCCCCCCCGCCCCGCTACTTACCTTCGGCATCCTGGCCACGGGTTTCTGACCGGCGTCGGTATTCTGGCGCCGGTAAGGTAAGCGTCGGCATCCAGACCACCGGGATGCCTAACGCATACCACAGCAGTATATAGTGCTGGAAATTTGGTGTGTTTTGATCAAGGATGTGCGGAAAAGGTAGACAGAGGAGACAGTGCCTCACCTGTCATACACATTCATACACTCCGAAGTTTTGAAGCAATTTATAATGTTTTCTTTACATTTTCTTAAAATTGTTATACTCAAAACTCTGGAGTACACTGAAGTATGACAGGAAAGGCTCTGCCTCACCTGACTGCACATCACTGGCAAATACTTTGTAGTTTTCTATATGGCAATTTAAACAACTTTTTTTTGTTGTTTTGTTATTCAGAGCATATTCGAAGCAACAGTACTTTGATTCGTCTGGCATGTTCATTTCCTTAGCTTTCTCAGCGCCTTTATTGTGCAATGCTATCATTATTGTGGTAAGTATTCCTTTCATTGCACTGCTAATCTTCTTAAAAGCTTTTACAGTAAATTAACTCAATACTTATTTAATAATGAGACATTATGATTCTACCCATACCTTTGAAAGTGATCAATGGGTAATATTAAGAAGATCTACAGTCAGCATTTGGTGAAAGCCAAATAATCTTGAACTGTGTACCGCTGTGCATGTATAGTACTACACTAGACGTTGCTGCTGTCCTCGGTTCCTATCCTATTTTGATACAGCATAATATCTCAGTAAAACATATTTTCAGTAAGGCTGCATTGCACCTTAGTAGGTTCTTTACAACCACATCACCACAATGAAGTTGATTCAATTAGAGGCAATGTGTGGGAAGTGCCAGTGATGTGCCTTTTTTAAAGCATTGCAGAGCAGGCAGTGGCATCCTACAGTGGCATGATTTCACCCATAGATCGCTAATTTTAGCTCGCAGAACCCTATTGGTGAGAAATAACAATTAAGGCTGCCCTATGTACGGGATTTGTACATACTGCAAATCTCCTTTACTTGTGCCGGAACTGAACGATTTAGCTTTGATCCCAATTGAATTGACCACAATGTGTCGGCTGCGTTACAGCAAAGAAGCCACTGCAACTTCTGATCATTGCAGCCACTGGTGAACATGTATGTAATAAAGAAAATGCACCTTGTTTACAGCAACAAATTAGAGGTTTGATTTTAAATCATTATTTGCTGGTGATGGTGTACAAGTGCATGGTTTAATCTTTCATTTCTTGTGACTGTACAATTCCTAGCTGCCTGATACCCTAGGCATCTGCTCACCTCTATGTTTTGGTGGTGCTTCGTCGATGCTCATTTTTCCTGGTTCCGTAAAATGACAAACTGCATTATTGTCTGAGCTTCTAATCGCCGTTGAATATTGTCCATTTTTGATTTACAAGCCTAGTAATTTGTGCTTCGGTTGTTTACAACAGGTCCATTGGGTGTATAAAACATTGTGTACGATGACGGAACTGAAGACTTTACAGAAGAGAAGGAAAAGTGCAAGGGAGAAAAAGAAGGAAAACTGAGCAAGCTGACAATTTGATTTTTTGGGGGGATTAGTCTTGTGCTTGTTTGCACATCAGAGCCGGCAATCTATTGCTATGTGGATCTCGAGTAAACCTCATTTATCAAGCATCAAAAACCTTGTGCGTGGGGATGTTGAAGAGCTTTGAAATTGTCTCTTCAAGAACTCAAAAGAAAATCAATTATTTTAATTAAATCTGATATGTACACTGCATAAACTTGCACAAACATTTACGTAAAACACGGTTTGTTGGGTGTACTTGACAAGAGAGCTATGATCGGCACAGTATTCAATTACAAAAAGTAGTTAACACACAGAGATCTGATGGAATAACCATGCTTTATAAGGTTAGCTTCATGCCTTGGAGTTTTAGATGAGGAATAAATAAGATGTGAGCAGTCTTTTTCAATTGCTAATAGTCCATTCCACTGTAAATAACTGGGTTTTATTGGCTTATCTTGCAACCTTTCTTGATTTTTGTGTTTTTTTTTTCAATGATTAGATCTGTAAAATAAAACATTTTTTGTACAGTAAGGCATATAGAGATCTGTTTGTTCATTGTGTTCACTGTTTATTGTGTGTGTGTGTGTATGTTTATATACACTCTCAGGTGGGTTATCTATTATATATATCACCTATAAGAAAGGCTCATGTAGTGAAACATATAAGGCATTTATAAAGGGTTATTTAGTGAAGCATATAATATATCGCACAAAGTAGGGATAGTCCAGGAATGATGAAGTTTGTCCATGTAAGACGTTTTGCCTCTTTCTGAGTCCCGTTTTTTTGAGGGAAAAATCTGAACTCGGCGTGCAAATTCGAACCTATCCGAGCCTGCACATCCCTAGCACAAAGTAGCTACAACATTTAATTACAATATTCAGCAATGACCCATGAACGCACTGTATATTAACTTATAGATATATTTAAATTACAACCACACACACACACATATTATATATATATATATATATATATATATATACCCCTTTTACACCAGAGCAAAAACCTGGGTTTTCTACTTCAGGGTCCAAAGGGGGTCCACATGGTTGACCTTGGGGTATAGGTTGGGAACCAAATCCGGGCACCACGCAGTTAAAGCTTTTAGCTCCCAGGATGCACTTGGGTCCACTCTCCCTATAACCCCACCCCCCAAGCCAGAGGCACCTCAGTTTAAGTTGGTGCCCGGCCGGAGTCGGGTCACCGTTTAGTGCAGTGGGGAGCTGATTAACAGCCCCTAAGCTTTATATTTTTTTGTAAGAACAGAGTTTTTTATTTTTACTTTGGACTTTTTAGAGCGGCAGCGTCGGACTGTCCATAGGACGTCTAAGCTGCCGCTCCGTCACCCAGCCGGCGCTGAGACGCCAGTACAGATCTGGGGATCTCAGCGGGACCCCAGAGTCTGTACTAGCCGGACTCTGCGGGCGCCCAGGACTGCTGCCGGATCCACGGGGAGCAGGTAAGGTCGCGGATCACCGCTTGCGGTGATCCGCGTATTTAATATGCAGTCCTGTGCCTCTGGTCTCTGGGGACAGACCGGAGGCGCCGGCAGTGGCGGCGGGACCCCCATACCCCGTGTGTCCACTAGACCACCAGGGATTTACTGATCGGTGCTGGGAGCCGGCGTCCCGGGAGATTAATAGCCGGCCAGGGGAGGAAGCTTTCCCTGTTACAGCGGCTCCTCAGCTCAGCGCGCCTTTCAGTATGTATAGTCTGGCGTCGCTGAACTGCTTCCTCCACGGGCCACGCTTCTTCTGAGGTCTCCAGCGGCCATTTTCTTGTGGTGCAGCAGAAATCTCTGGAGATGGCAGTTGGTCCTGTTCCCCTGCGTACCTCACCATCAGGTCAGTGTACACAGCGCTGTAGCCTTCCCAGACACTGAATCTGGGTAAGTTGAATGCAGTGACATAATGCAGTATATTGTATGTCATGCTTATGTGTGTATATATCTATATATATATCTGCATTGTATGTGATTTATGCTAGTGCTGACTGTCTGTACTTAATTCTCTCACCTGTCAGTATATATCTATCCCTTGTCTTTATCTGCCCTAATACAGCTGTACTTAGGGTGGTTCTGAGACCTCACATTTATATACTCGTTAATATTTGTGAGGTTTGTCACATACTGTTGCGTGCTGCACGTTGCCACATTTTAGATGGAACTGTGTGTTGCATACGCTGAAAATGGGTCCCTGCGGCTAATTTTGGCATCAGTCAGGACCAGTATAGCGCTGCTTGATATTTCCGCAAGATTGGTCAGATATGTCTGACCAGGAGATAGAGCGTTATACTACACCCATTTTTTTACTATCCTGCAAGTCATGTGCTGCAGGTGTTAGTGCGGAGGATTTGTTTCATAAAGGGTTCTGTGTGTGGCGTCATCTGGTGCCGGCCCCTTTCACGACCCCCTTGGGCGGTTTGTTTTCTCGGGATCCTCTCAATTGCGGATCGCCGGGCGGGCCCCATTGTTGTACCTCAGTTGGGGTTACTTCACAATGCTGCCCTTTTTCATCTCAGGGTATCTTGCACTCTTCCCCTGTGACACCGACTACCGCTCCCGGCAGGGTTTTTTCGCAGTATATGAATTCCCCCTGGTGCCACCATAGTCTGTCATTCCCCTTACAGGGATTACCACAGCCACCCTGGTAATCACGCAAAGTGGCGTGGTTGGCGCCATGTGGTTACTTCCCAGTTGGCTCTGCCGTGAACTGGATACTGTTTTGGGCTCTTTCCCTCTTACACGGGGGGAGGGCCTATTTCAGGTATTATTATCCCTGCTTTGGGGCTGGTAGCGGGTCCATTCTGGTTAGAGTGAATGTTGACCTGCACCTGTATCATACACCCTCAGTCTTACGTGCCTTCGGGTTCTCTGTTGCTGACTAGTGGGTGGATCGCATGGCGGGACTCTGGCTGTTGCCAGATACGAGGTATTGCAAAGTGTTTGGCCTCCTGTCCCAATTTCCCTGAGGGGCATCACGAGTCCCTCCTGGGGTGGATGGGCGTGTTATAGGGTAGATCTTGTTCGGTCCTGACCTTGACAGGATTGTAGTAACATTGGCAGTACAAGTTTACCGCCTTCAGCCATGCCCACTACAAGGCCTCAGACTAAGTCTGTTAAGTCTTTTTGTCCTCTGGGTGAGCCTAGAGGTCTGTTTCTTCATAGACTGTCGGCCTCTACGAGGGCCGACATATCCAGTACCAAGCAGGCTTGGACTGCCAGCTGATCCTGCATCTGAGCCTACGTATATATCTTCAGCCTGACGAGACAGGCCTACCACTGGGAGATGGCGATTTTCTCAGTTCGCCCGGTACTAGTGTCAAGTTGCCGCGGCTATGTGGGTAGGAGGGTACGCCCTCTCTTTGCTCAGGCGGCCTCTTTCCAGGTGATAGTACGCAGGCCCTTATTCAGACCCGAACAGGACCAAACAAATCCAGAAAGCTATACAGTTGTTGCTGTAAGCGAAGCTCATTAGGCCATCCCCACTTTCTCAGCGAGGGACTGGTTGTTCTGCTTTCTTTCTGGTGCGGTGGCTGAATGGTCCTCTTTGGCCTATTCTCTGTCTCAATTCCCTGAACCAGTTCCTAAAGCTACCTGGGCTCAGGAGGCAATCCCTATGCTCCATCATACTATGTTTGGAACCTGGGGACTTGATGGTATCACTGGATATACAGGACGCGTGCCTACGGGTGCTTACAGAGACCTTGCCTCAGTATGGACTGAGGTTTGCTGTATCACAGCACTTACAATTTTTCGGGCTCTGCCTGTTGGGACTGTCCTCAGCTCCACAGGGGTTTACCAGCGTTTTGGATTTTCTGACAGTTCTCCTGTTCAGTATATCCCAATGCTCCTGTACCTGGACGGCCTCCTGCTCTTAGCAGGATCGCCGGGGTACTTTACAGCCAGGTCAGGATGACCGTGGCTTCTTCAGGGTGCAGACGTTTAATCAACGTGGAAAAAGTCCTCCCTGCATCCCTCTCTGGGTATTCTTTACCTAGGAGCCCTGCTGGATTCTCAGAATCTGAGAATTCTTCTGGCGTAAGACGGCATCTCCACTCTTCCATTAGGAGTACATGGATGTCTACGCAGTCTACATATGTCTTTACACTCTGGGATGCATGGTCCACTATTCAGTGTCTGCCTTTGGAAGGGTGGAATGGGCTCAGTACCATTCCAGGCCTTTCTATAATTGGCTTATCTCCAGATGGAACAAGTTTTTTCTGTCGGATCACTGATCAAACGATGATGCTCTCTCCGGAGGCAAGTCGGTCCCTTTCCGGGTGGCTATGGTCATCTCGTCCAGGGTATTCTTTGCTAAGGACAGTGTCTGGTTCGCATCCATTTCAGTTGGACGTCTGTCGATTCCACCCAGTCAATTAACTTGTTGGAACTTTAGCCTGTCTTGGACCTTCACTCTGGCATAACTCTTGTTTCCCGGTGAACCTGAAAAAGTTCAGTCCCACAGGGTCAGGGCAGTGGCTTCCTTTTTGGCAACACTGTTCGTTGGGTGGCAATGACAGGTATGTCACACATTCGGACATAGTCCGAGGGTCTCCTCCCGACCATCTCGGCAGCGTTCATTTCAAGTCCTCAGCCGTCACGACGTGCATCCCGGGGACTAGTCTCTTCCCCAAGAGAGGTTTCATCTCCTTGTGAGCAGGGGGGACCCCCTGAGGTGACCCTCCTGGCCTTCTGACTTTATCACACTATGGTGTTACAGTCCAACTCTGGGGATTCTGAAGCAACCTTCAGTGACTTTGTCGGTGAAGTGGTTCTTCCAATTTGAGTACCTGTGTTCTCCGGTCTCCATTCTTCCTCGAGGGAAGTGTTTCAATCGTGACGGAGATGCTTTCCTGCTGGTGGCTCCTGATTGCCCCAGATGTCAGGGGTACTTGGATTTTCGGAGTCTCTCCATCGAAACTCCATTCCTGATGCTTCACTGCCCGGACCTGTTATCTCAGGGTCCTTGGTTTTGCCTTGGACCTGGGTCGCTTGTCTTTGACTGCGTCCCTATAGTGGTCTTACGGCTTCACTGGCTTTGTCATCGTTGGAATGATTAGAGCACATGGATCAGCTTTTGCTGGGACCTACGACTAACTGTGGCAGCCATAATTTTTATGGTATTGTACCTGTCGATACAATCCTCTGGTGTCCAGGATTTCCTGATATTCTGGCATTCCTTCCGGATGGTTTGGGTTGCCTGGCCTTCCTGTCAGTGCGGATCTCTACACTGTCAGTATGATTAAGATATGGAATTGCTCCGCTCTGGTATCCAGTTCATCCTTTGGAGTGTTTTCTGGATTATGCCTCCATTTGTCCTCCCTAGGGACTCCTTGGGAGTTAGTAGTGGTTCTTCGTTCCCTCCGGGGACAGTCCATGGAACCGCTGGTTGTGATAGCCATTACATGGTCTATTGCTTTGGCTCGCTTTCTTTCTCTCAGAGTGTCGGAATTGGGAGCGTTCTCATGTGGCTCCCTCTTCTGGAGGGCATCATGTCAGGGTGTGAGGTGCTCTCACCCTGTGTTTTTTCTTAGTGATTTTTAGGTTCCATATTATTCTGGAACTTATGGTATGGCCATTCAGTCCCCAGTCCTCTCGACTGGTGTGGCCTCATTGATTGTAGTCCGGCCTCTGTGGATTTATGTGATCCGTTCAGGTTCCTTACGGAAATCGGACTCCTTATTGATGGTCTGAGATTTCTGGTTTTAACAGGAACGGATGGCCGGCCTATAGCCAGATGTTGGCTGGATGGCCTCGTATGTCTTCTTCAGGGGCCTACCCAGGGGTAGGCCTTTCTGTTGTTGATGCTTGTTTTTTCTCGGCCCATGTAACCCTCGTGGGCGGCTCGCTGTGGCGCCTTGGCTGTGTTGCTTTACTAGGCGGCCACATGGTCTTCTGTCCACACCTTTTTAGGGTTCTAGGCATTGGTTTCCTTTGCCTCTCAGGATGCTTCCTTTTTGGCTACGGCTTCTCCTCTCAGCACAGGAGCGTCCTCACCCTTGGTTGAACTGCTTTGGGACATCCCCAAGGTGAACCCTGTGGACCCCCTATGGACCCTGAAGTAGAAAACAAGAGATATGGTAAGAACTTACCTTTGTTATCTCTGTTTCTACGAAGTCCATAGGGTCCACAGCGCGCCCGCCCTGACGCACCTTGCTTCATATGGGCTGTGTGGCTGGTCACCGGTTTTCCGTCTCCCATTTCTGTGAGTATGGTTATTGAGTGTTCCAGTTTTCTCTCTCTTTTTCTCTCCTCCTCCGGCCTTTGGCTACTTACAAACTGAGGTGCCTCTGGCTTGGGGGGAGGGGTTATAGGGAGAGTGGACCCAAGTGCATCCTGGGAGCTAAAAGCTTGAACTGCTTGGTGCCCGGATTTGGTTCCCAACCTATACCCCAAGGTCAACCCTGTGGACCCTATGGACTTCGTAGAAACAGAGATAACAAAGGTAAGTTCTTACCATATCTCTTGTTTTTGCTGGGTCTACCCAGGTCGCAGCTCAGTGTAAAAGGGTCCCTGAAAAATAACCTGGGTCAAGTGACCCTGCAATCCAACCCAGGTAGTTACCAGGGTTGGACCCAGGATGGACCCGGGTAATGGTGCAGTGTAAACCTCTTTTCCACCAAAAACCCAGGTCCGACCTGGGTTTTTGGACATGGTTCCAACCCTGGTCAGAGCCATTTACACTGCACCTTTGATCTGGGTTACTCCCAGGTCAGCCCTGTTCACACTGAACTCAGGTCTGCCCTGCTAAACTTGTGAGGTCATAAAAAGTGGGAGGTGAATGCTCGACAACCACCAATCCGCTCATTTTAGGCATGATCCAGGTCAGATAACCCGGGTTGCACCGTTTACACTGCATCATTACCTGGGTCCAACCCTGGTAGCTACCTGGGTTGAATTGCTGGGTCACTTGACCCAGGTTATTTTTCAGGGACCCTTTTACACTGAGCTGCGACCTGGGTAGACCCAGCAAAAACCCAGGTTTTTGCTCTGGTGTAAAAGGGGTATAAATGGGTCTGACCAGGGTTGGAACCATGTCCAAAAAGCCAGGTCGGACCTGGGTTTTTGGTGGAAAAGAGGTATTAGTTAGGCATCCCAGACCAATTGCCAGCCCTCTGTGAAGTTTTCATCCAAATCCATCCAGTGGAAGGCCCAGAACAGGCTCTACGGGTCAAAGTTCTGCCCAGCGTACACCAACGGGAGGTCTGACCAGGACCCTAACACCCCTAAAACCTGGCCAGGATCCAACTGGACCACCTCGCGTTGGCTTCAACTGCAACTCCAACTGCATAACCAGACAGACCCAAACAGACCAATGAATTTTATATATAAGATAAATATTGTCATATTAGCCCAGAGGTTCCCAAACGCAGTCCTCAAAGCTCCCCAGCAGCTCAGGTTTTAAAGATATCCATGGTTGAGCACAGGGGACATAATTATTACCTCAGTCAATTTGATTTAACCACCTGTGTTCAATCATGGATATCTCTAAAACCTGACCTGATGGGGAGCCTCTGCACTAACCACTGATCAGCCTGTGCTTCTCCACTTGCCCATATTGTAGGGTTGTTTTTTCATTTACAGTCTTAGGCCCTGATTCAGAGTCGCTCGCTCTGACCAGAGCGTTCGCTATGAATCAGGGCCCTCCTCCATTAAGATGGAGCGTCCTCCTGGACGCTCGTATAGCTGTGGGTGACCACCCACAGCATATACGAGCGTCCAAAAAGATGGTCACGATGGTCTTGACCATCGTGACCATCGGACTTGCGACGGAAACCCTGCTGTAGGGTCTCCCTGCCACAAGCCCTGGAGTGATTTTGGCTCTATCAGAGCCAAAATCACTCCCACTGACATCACTAGTGATGTCAGTGGGGCCGGCTTCAGACGGTAGGCGTTCCCATGGGAACGCCTCCGTCTGGCCGGCACGCCCACCAAAGGGGTTGTGCTGTCAGTCACCATCGACAGCACGCCCCCTTTGGTGCGAGACCCGGAGCGACAGCTTGGCTGTCGCAGTCCGGGTCTCGCGCATGCACACGACGGAGCTCCCTCCGTCGTGCGCATGCGCAGTGGGGACCATCGACCCACTTGCGAGCGTACTGCCGCTTGCGAGTGGATCTGAATGACCCCCTTAGTAGACTCATTAGTGATTTATAAACAATTTTAGCGCTATTCCATCCTCTTTTGTTGTATTACCTGTAATCTGTATGAAGATGCAATAGAGAGAGGTGTGTAGCTCATTATGGAAATGAAACGTAAAGGTGCGTACACATACAACGATTTTTTTGAACGATTTAACTATAACGATTATCGTTCATGCGCGTTCACGTTTGTCAATTGTAGTTTGTAGTTCAGTCAGACTGGCCAACTGAACGATTTTCAATAGAAGTTGCAACATTTTTCCTTCAACACACAGAAAATCGTTTATTAAGTAAAGTAAAACCAACTACTTTGTAAAACAATTTTCGTTCACTTTTTCAAGGGAAAAATTGAACGAAAATCGTTCATTACTTACATCGTTGTGTGTGTATGCATCTTTAGTGTAAGTTCCTATCTGAATAGCCATATAGTAGATGGGCATTTGCAGTTTGATCAACGTGAGCACTAAGTAGTAAGAACCTAATTTTTAATTCAGATATTATATTGTGTATTATTGATGACTAAATATATATTAATAAATGAATATCCTTATTTTATGTTCCTTATCTATTTGGTGATCAGTGTCATTGTCCTGCTTTAAATGTCACGTGGGAAGCAAAAAGGAAAAAAGTGGACGGTGAAACCATTTACTGTATGTCACTGTTATACCACACGGTGGCAGCAGCACCATACTTTTCCACTCACTGATTATTGTAGCTAGAAAGGTAATTGTCAGTTTCCGCACAAACTCTGCAAGGATTCCCCACAATCCCAGCGCCTAAAATCTACTTCAACACATTGAAAAATGCATTTAGTCTGCCCCCCCAGCATTGAAGGGTGGGAAATAAGCAGCCCAAATAGCAAAAACTGAGCCAGAGTCTGCTGGGATGTGTAGTTCTACAGCAGTTGGAGGGTAGCTTATTGAGGATGTAGTCTGGAACCTGACTGTCTAAATGCCGACTGCCGGTTTCCAGACTGCTTTATCCTGACTAAGGACGAATGACAGGCATCTAAATGTAGACGCCTGTCATTTGCTCGACTTCTGGAGACCGGCGCCCGGCATCCCGATCGAGGATTAGGTTTAGGGCTCCCAGGGGGGATTTAGGATTAGTAACCCCCCCGGGAGGTTAGGGTTAGGCTAGGGGGAGGGAGGGTTAGGGTTAGGTACCCCCGGGGGAAGGTTAGGGTTAGGCACCCCCCTGGGGGACTTAGGTTTAGGCAGCGGGGAAGGGGGGTTAGGTTTAGGCACTTAAAGGAGGGGGTAGGGTTAGGCACCCCTAAGGAGGGTTAGGGGGGTTAGTAAATACTTACCTTTAGGACGATCGGGATTTCCTCCTTTGTCGGGCAGCCCCTGTCGGCGGTAATACATATCACACCCACTTATTGTTACACACAGTGATTATGGGCCTGATTTCAGAAGTGGCCGCGGTTCTGATTCGGTCGCAAGTGACGATGTTTTTTGGTGCAAAAAGCCGCACTGCGCATATGTGGGGATGGTGCTGCGACGCCGGTTACAGACGCACGGTTGATTGACAGCCTGCAGCCATTTGAGAGCGGGGACAGGATGGCCAGTGCCAAAGCCAGTGACTGCATCCTTGGACGCAGATTCACTGGCCTCGGCAGCTTACATGTGGTAGACATTCTGAGCAACATTAGGGTTGCTCAGATGTCCGAGGGGCTGCTCAGTGTTGTCGATGTTTCTCTGACACCTTGCAGCAGATCTGAGAAGCCGCCGGTGAGTTCTCATGACTAATGATGGCACCTGCGCCATTTGCATACATTCTCATATCTGCTGCGGACAAAGACGCAGCACCGACCCCACTTGAGACCACCTGTGAATCAGGCCCTATGTCTGGTATGACAGTCACTGAAGTGCAGCAATAATGGTTTTCTTTTTTTTAGAACTAATGTATAAATTCTATATAAACTTTGGTGGTATTAGTACGCAATAAGGAGCTCATTCAGACCCGCTCGCTAAGATACATACTCTCGCTGCTGCCGATGGTATACATTGTGCGCATGTGCATACCTTAGTGATAGTTCACAATGCACTCGCTCACTGCACATAGACAGCCCAGCAGAGTGAGTGACCGGAGATGCCGTTTGTAGGTGGTAACGGGCTGGCCATTAAAAACGGGGGAGTGGAGGTGCAAACGCAGGCGTGCCTGAGCATCTCAACAGCGTTTTATAGGTGTGCATAATTATAGGACAGCATCATAGTACACGTCACCTGGCTTGTTTTTACACTGAAGTGCTCGCAGTGCTTGCGGCAGGGTATGGTCAACCTCAAGCGCTGCGATAGCATCCGATGTACCGATGGTTGCATACACTTCCTGGACATGACGTGCACAAGTGGGTGTCTTAAGGCAGGCTGGTGATCGCTCTCTAAGAAATACTGGGCGTGCTAATGCATTGCTGTGCGGTAGCATTGCCTACACAATGTACACATCGTGCGAGCGGCTCTGAATCAGGCCCTAATCCCAAAAATCAGCCAGTAGAACACAATAAGGAAGTTTTCACCTTAACTTCCATAAATTGCACTTTGTCCCAAATAAAAGGTTTTTGTTTCCACTCAGGCACTTTCAGGGATTACCATGTAGTCCATAATCATTGCAGGAAATATACCATGAGTTGAATTCATTCAAGGATTATTCCATATATCTACTTTATCTTATGTGTATCTGATGGATACAAACATGCACACTGACACACATTGACATAGATACACACTGACACGGATACATACACTGACACAGATACACACTGACACAGATACACACACACACACTGACAAAGCCTACACAGACCCCACCTATCACAAATGCAACCAGCCAAATAAATACAATAATACAATGCCGGCGTCAATTGTTTTTAAATGCCGCCCCCCCCCCCAATGGCGGCAGTTCGCACAGCCCCATACCCCCTCGCCACCCAACAGAAAAAATACACACCTGTTCCGGAGCAGAGAAAGCGTTGGGGAAGGAAGAATGACTGTGTCATCCAGCGGCAGCTGTCAGGATTCAATCAAAGTCTTCGGTCACAGCGCAATGGTGGCCAGGCCGTGCCCACCTCTGAGGGCCTGCCACGGCGCACAGGGCATGTGTCCCGCTCAACCCCCCCATAGTTATGCCACTGCCATGTAGTCCTCCATGGCCCTTACTAAATTCAAACATAGCCAAAACCCTAATCTTAGTGAAAATACACCACCTTGCCACATTTGTTGGTGCTAGGTACAGAACTTTGGCTGTGCATAAAGGACAAACATACACACGCACACATACACACTTTCTCGCTTTTTATATAGATTTAGAATTTGCTTGTATGCCTAAAAATCAATGCCTGAAAAGAAACTAGTTATTCGCTGGTTGCTATTACTATGTTTTTCAAAGTAGTAAAACTGTTTTAAAGTAACAACATAAGGTTGAGATTCAAGAACTGATTGTACTCTCTCCATAATGAAATACAGTATAATTATTTAACATTCATTGTAGATAGAACTTCTGCTCACTGAAGCTCATCTTTCCCACAACCTTTAATTGTTTCTATGTAGCTCTAATACACAAGTCCTGTTCCCAGGGGCTGGCTGGCAACTCTTAGCCTGGGGGGCAAATGCATGCAGGCGGCCCTGGCAGAGGAGTAGCGTGTAGCCAGGGTGCCCGAAGAACGTGCGTGCTACGGCGCCGCCCCCCCTCAAGTGTTTCAGGGAGGGGGCGGGTCCATATGGGATTAATGTAAGGTAAAAATAAAGATTAGGGGCAGCCCCCTGTCGTAGTGTCCATATGCAGTGCCCCCGTGTGCCACAGAAGATAACACCCTTATGCAGGCCCCCAGTAGTGCCCCCAGTAGTGATTCCCCCCTATGCAGTGCCCCTTGTGCCCCAGTAGTGGTCCCCCCTGTTCAGTGCCCCTTGTGCCCCCAGTAGTAAGCCCCTTATATAGTGCCCCCAATAGTGGTACCCCCTATGCAGTGCCCCCAGTAGCAGTCCACCCCCCCATGCAGTGCCCCCAATAGTGGTAACCCTTATGCAATGTCCCTTAAATAGTAGCCCCAGATGAGATTCTGACAGACTCTCAGCGGCTGCTGATTACACGGCGGCTATGTGTTTGTGCTGTGTGACACAGACTGCCCGCGGCCCGCATGACGCTGTGGCCCGGGGGGCACATGCACCCTGCCCCCTGGCCCAGCCCTCCACTGGTTGTTCCATATCTTGACTGATGAGATTTGATAGCAATGATACAGTATATGCATCATCTATTGACTTATTTAAATGTATCTGGTCTATTATACCAGAGGTTCAGAAAACAAGGATTCTGGATTATAGATGGACAGTAAAAAGATCGACAATGTCTAGATAGACACCGGATTTTAGACAGTCAATAGGTCGACTGGGACAAAAGGTCGACACACTAAAGGTCGAGATGTAAGAACGTCAACAGGTACATATGATTGACAGGGTCAAAAGATCAATCAAAATGGTCGACATAAAAAGTATCTTTTTTTAGCCCTAATCTTCACCCTAACCCTCTCTCCTGGTGCCTAAACCTAATCGTCGGGTTAGGTGCCTTACCCTAACCATTCCTTCTAGTGCCTAACCGAAAACCCTCCTTTAAGTGCCTGACCCTAACCGTTGGGGTAAGTGCCTAACCCTTAAAAAAAATATATATCATGGTGACCATTTTAAGGGTTATGCACCCGACTGCTAGGGTTAGGCACTTCCCCAATGGTTAGGGTTAGGCACTTAAAGGAGAGTTAGGGTTAGGCACTAGAAGGAATGGTTAGGGTCAGGCACCTAACCCAACGATTCGGGTTAGGCACCAGGAGAGAGGGTTAGGGTGAGGATTAGGGCTAAAAAAAGATACATTTTATGCCGACCATCGGGATTTTGGCGTGGGGCTGATGATAGGCGTCAGGATTTAGCCGCCTATCATGAGTCCCATTCCAGTCGGGAAGCCGGCGGTCAGCTTCCTAACTACATCCCACACCACCAATGTAATATATTGTATAAGTCATTTATATCGCTCCCTACTCCATTGGAGCTTACTGCCTAAATTCCCTTAGATACTAGTGCACATACACACGCTAGCGCTAATTTTAGCAGAATTAAATTTAGCTGCCCATAAGTTTCTGGAGTGTGGGAGACGTCTGGAGCACCCAGAGGAAGCCCATGCAAAGATGAAGATAACATACAAACTCCACACAGATAGGCCCTTGGTGGAACATTTAACTCATGACCTCTGTGCTGTGAGGAAGTAATGCTAACCACTATACCACCATGCTGCCCATAGTTAAACACCCTCTGGATTTCTGCATTAATAAAAAGTAATCCTGAGATATCAGAAGTGTTAGTTCTAGACTAATGTAAGCTTTTTTGCACAGTGATACCCCTTTTACACCGGAGCTAAAACCCTGGTTATTGCAGGGTTAACCCGGGCAGCTCCCTGGTGTAAAAGGGGAGAGGGTTGGATCGCAATCGAGTGACCCGGCAATCCAACCCAGGTAACTAGCAGGGTTTAACACGGGCGTAGCCCGTGAAACCCTGCTGTGAGAACAGCGCACTCCGGTTTACGATGACCTGGAGTCCGCTGCTAGCTGGCCGATTGGTCCGGCTGCAGTGGCGCTTGGCGTCCACTTTCACGCCGGGAAAGCCGGGTCTATACAGACCCGACTCCGGTGTGAGCGGCGCCAACTCGGGAATATCCCGAGTCGGCGTGGGCTAAATTCCGGGTCTGATCTGAATAGGAACCCTGTTCCAACTCCGGGTGAGATCCGGAATTTTGGTGGAAAAGGGGTATTACTGACTTAAAGGCTTTTAACTCCAGGTTAAACTATGGTGAACGTTTCAATCATGCTAAAGCAGGCATGTTTGTAGAGACGAGTGCCCACAACAAAGGCAGACCAGGCTGCAGAATTTTTTTAGTCAAGTACATCTTATTTAGGTTTTACTAGAGCAGGGGTTCCCAACCACGGTCCTCAAGGCACACTAACAGTCCAGGTTTTAGGGATAGCTATACTTGAGCACAAGTGACTTAATTATTACCTCATTTATTTTGATTTAACCATCTGTGCACTATCATGGATATCACTAAAACCAGGACTGTTAGTGTGCCTTGAGGACCGAGGTTGGGAATCACTGTACTAGAGTGTGTCAAATAAACAGTTAACAATTGGCAGCTGAATGTTTTTAGATATTGGTGGTAGTAGTAGTGATACATGGCAGCTGGTGAAGGTGGTGGGGGTGATAGTGTTAGTAGGGACTGGGTGCGGATAGTAGTAGTGACATGTTGTGAAGTCTTGGGATTTTGCTTCTATGGGGAACACACCGAAATGAGTATAGCTGCGATATTCCAAGAGGTGGTAGTTTGGTAGCATGCAATGCAGTACACGGATACATTGGCACTGTTTGAACAGTGGGTAACATAAACTACATGGCGTGCAATGAGATACACAGAGTAGATGCAATAACCCTGGAGCTCAAAATCAGACAGCGAGTGTCAGAGTACACACATTCAGATCATAAATGCAAACAGGTGAAATTGACACAACTAAATACACTGGCGCAGAGTCTAAGAACCCCACCGAACTTCACCAGGGATCCCCGCAAGAGGATATGAACTTTTCTCAGTGAGGATCCAGGATGCAGACCAGTGTAGTTATTTTCTACCATGAAAGCCACACTTAGCTGTATGAGGACTCTGGCCCTGATTCAGAGCCGGATGCTCTGACCAGAGCGCTCGCTCTGAATCAGGGCCGTCCTATTTAAATTTGGAGTGGCCTTTTGGACGCTCGCATAGCTGTGGGTTACCAACCCACAGCTTATGCGAGCGTCCATGATGATGGTCGCGATGGTCAAGACCATCGCGACCATCGTGCTTGCGATGAGACCCTGCGGTAGGAAGCCCTGGAGTGATTTTGGCTCTATCAGAGCCAAAATCACTCCCACTGACATCACTAGTGATGTCAGTGGGGCCGGACCCAGACGGTAGGCGTTCCCATGGGAATGCCTCCATGTGGCAGCCACGCCCCCGGCACGCCCACCAAAGGGGGCGTGCTGTCACTCACCATTGACAGCACGCCCCCTTTGGTGCGAGACCCGGAGCGACAGCTTGGCTGTCGCTATCCCTGTCTTGCGCATGCGCACGACGGAGCTCCCTCCATCATGCGCATTTGGGTACCATCGACCCGCTTGCGAGCGTCATGCGCTCGCGAGTGGGTCTGAATGAGACCCTCTGTCTGGAAACACAGCTGATGGAAATGCGGGTACGGATGTGCTGCTATCGAGGAGACCAAACACCGAAGTTGAAAAAACACTGGGAGCAAACTATACTGGAAAGTATAGTTCTGAAGGAGGAGCATCTATGAATACACAATTGATACTCAGGCACTGGAGAAATGCACTGAGCAGGTTTTTATATTGGTGTTAGGACCAGCGGCAGCTCCTACCCTCTTAGATGAGGGGGCTGCGGCCGCTGAAACGAGCGTCACTCACCTCTTCATGCGGGTCCCTGCGTCAATCTGTCAGACGCCAGGACCAGCGCATGTGCACTAGCATCTGGGAGCCGCGTGTGCACATGCGCATGTCACCGGCTTCCAAAGGGCTACATTGTCTGGAGCCGATTAGGGCTGGTGTAAAGGCAGAGTAGCGGCTTCCTTCTATAAGACACTCTCTGCTAATAGCAGTCCGGACTGGCAGTCCCAGGGGGAGGAGACACCTTCCCCTGAGACTGCCTGTTTGTATATCTGTCTGGCAGGTGGCGCTTCCAATAGGAAGCCACTGCCAGTCACAGTAGTGTAGAGAGTGCAGTCACGGACTGCACTGACTTTACACTGAAGTGGCGGATTTTACTGGGGGGGCTGCAGCCTCGCTGCCCCTAGGCAAATTCTGCCACTGGTTAGGACCTTATTTTGTGTCTGGCCTGCAGTACCTCTTTGCTACCAGATGTGCTGCTCATGTTTTTGGACATTTTCACTCTCCTGTTTAATCACCTGCACCTATCTCACTGACTATGTATTCTTACACCTCACCATGCACCTGGCTGGTCATTTGTTTTTTTCCCTGGATGCATTCTTCCATGTTCCAGCCACTCTGGTTTCATGTTCTTGTGCCTTGGACTTTCTGATAACCAGTGCTGTTTCCTTGGGTCTGACAGATTACCATAGTTTCCAGCTCACAGGTTGTCTGAATTTCCCACAACTTAAGTTAACTTGTGTTTATGTTTTTCTCTGCTTTGCCTGGACTACCTGCTCATTTCACCTCCTATCCAGCCACACCCAAAGTTTCCAGCAACACTGAACTTGGTTTGTTTACACTCTGCATTGTCTGGACTATGTTTTGTTACAATAAAACACTTAAACTTTACTATGCTCCTGATTCCCATACCTGTCATTTCTAGTATCCAGTTTTCAGTACAATTGGTTGGCTGATTGGCGATTCCCTGCAAGAGTCATCAGTGCTGGAGGTTAGTGGTAACACCTGAGAGAGGTATTATGTCATCTCTAGCCTGAGGCTGAGCCCAGCTGGGTACTGTTGAGGATTCTCATTGGGAACGCCAGCAATCAGTGACATTTTTAGTGTTTGGAAGCAGGGCAGTCATGTCCATGACTGCTGGTATTAAGCAATGGCAGATGGTGAAAGTAGTGGTAGTAGGGGCTGGGTGTGGGTAGGTGGTGAATGTAGTAGTAGTGGGTCTGATGGGGCAATTGTAGAAGGAGGGACTGAGTGTGGGCAGTAGAAGTAGTGACACATGGCAGCTGGAAGAGATGGTAGGGGTGATGCTGGTAGTAATAGTAGGGCATAGGTGGCAACTAGGAGAGATAGGGGTGAAGGTTGGTGTAGTAGTGACGCATGGCAGAGGTGATAGTAGTAGTAGAAGAGACTTGGAAGAGAAGAGCAGAAAGTGTCATCCACTTCTGGTGGTCACTTCTCATAGCTTTATACACTTTTTCAGTACTGAGTTACCAGGAAATATCTGTATGAAACATCACTATGAAAGAGGGTAAAAACTTGGGCCCTGATTCAGAGCCGGACGCAAGTGGCTGCTCGTTCGCTCCGAGCGATGTTTGCCCAACTGCGCATGCGTACGGATCGTTATACGCATGCGCGAACCACTCAGTGCGGCCGAAATTCATGTGCTCGCAAAATAGTGAATGCCTGCTATTTTGAGTGACAGAAAGAGGCGTATGTGGGTGGTAACAGGGGAAGGTGCTTGAAAACGGGGAGTGGAGATCCGATCGCAGGCGTGCTTAAAGGTCAAAACGGGCGTTTTATGGGTGTGCATATTTAAAACAGCAGCGTCATTGACCACGTCACTGGGTTCTTTTATAGCCAGAACTGCTCGCAAAATTGTGGTAGCAAAAACCAACCACAAGAATAGCGAGCAGTTCATACCCTGGTCGATGTACTCGATTAATCTAATAAATAGCGGACATGACGTAGGATGCGAGCGGCCAGGGGGCGTATTTTTCCAAAAAACGACCGCAAGTTTTGTTCGCTCATTCAGACCTAGAGGCGTGAACAGACCGCAAACAGCGAACGGTTCATTTGAATAGCCACCCCTTGTTTTAGAACGAACGACCGCAAATAGCGAGTGGCTCTGAATGAGGGCCTTGATTCGTACTAAAAACACATAATAGTACTGTAGGCTTACCATACTATGCCTTTAAACCAGGACACTCATGAATCACACAGGTTCTGGGGCTGATTAAAATCAGGGGAAATGCAGACTTGAAGTCAACCAACCTCAGAATCGAATGAATGTCCCGATTTAAAGGGATAGTAAGGTAAGCCTATATAAAAGGCCAGATCCACACTAAAGGGGCTGATTCTCAGTCGACGGCAAGTGCAAATGCAGATGGTTCTTATGGATTTTAGTGGTCTGTGTACTAAGCCTTGGAGAGAGATAGGGGCAGATGTACTAATCTCTGGGAAGTGATATATTGGATAGTGATAAACTACCAACCAATCAGGTCATTTTTCAAACATAGCCTGTAAAGTGCCATTTAGGAGCTGATTGGTTGGTACTTTATCTCCGTCCACTTTATCTCTTCAATTTTAGTACATAGACCCCTCATTTTACAGCACATGCGCAAAAGAATTAAGTCGGTGACTGCGCATGCACCGAATCAGACTGAAGTTCACTAATGCGTACAGATTTATCCTGATCTTTGGCATCCAGCATGGGGCTGGTGTAAGTATCGACACTAATGATGATGGTAGCGGACATAAGAACATTGGGCGGGATAGGTTTCCACATGCACTCACACGGGTTCTTAGTATACACAGACGGATTTTGCCATTTGCACAATGTAGTAAGCAGGCTTCCGCGGACAGACAGAAATATGGCCGCTAAATTCACACAAACAAGGATCTTGCCGGATCCAGACTACATTCCCAAAAACACTCGGATTTACACAAATACACACAGATCTTGCCGGATCCAGACTACATTCCCAAAAACACTCGGATTTACACAAATACATACAGATTTTGTTAGATCCACACTAAGGACCTGTTTCAGAGTTGTGCGCAGGTTTTTGCAAATAGAACGATTTTTTGCCACCACGCATGCGTCAAAGTAGCTTACCATAGTCACTCTTTGCAAATCTTTATGCACAGTGTTATTGAAAGTCAGGGAGTATTTGATGGAGGCAACAGGGAGTGTCAGCTAAAAATGCAGGTACGTCTCGACCATTTTGTGGGTGTATCACATCCTGCGTCTGCGATCCCGTACGCAGGAAATATACATATAGCGTCTCCATTACAGCGGCCATTCTGAATGACCATAGACTCACTCAAGGAGTCGATGTTTGCATGATCTGCGTCCAATGCTGTGTATGTGTTTGCAGTTGCGGACAGCTGCGATGGCTTAGGTGGGAATTTCAGTAGAAGACCCGGCCGCTGTTGCATTAGCAAATTTTCACACATTCGCAGCTGGGAAAATCGCATCTGCAGGAGCATTAGCGCGCAACTCTCAAATAGGCCCAAAATTCTTATAGAAAGACGTCCTCACAAAGAAAAGCCTCATTCACATTATATTCACAAAAAGTTTTCCACGTAAAAAAAACAGGTCCACAATAAATCCACACAAAAAACAGTCTAAAGGCCCACATACGCCTACATCTGCGATGTATTGGGGCAATTCCCCTATCCCCAGACACCGGGGTCGGGGCATCGGTGAAATCCAACAAGTGGATTTCCCTGATTTGCAAATCCCGACCAATTCAGGATCAGCAAATCGGGGTTTTTTAACATGAAGAAATTTACAGATTTCTCAGTTGGACAATCATCAATAGCCACCGATCTGCATTTCAAACCGCCAGTTCGGCGGTTCCTGTCCGCTCGTGGAAACAGCCGGCAGATGTTTGGGGCCCTTTACTCAAGTTCATTCAGGACATGACGGTGGAACTGTGTGCTGTTTCCAGGCTCATCTTTCGCACCTAGCGTAGGACTGGGTGGAACTGTGCACTGATGATAACGTAAAATACTATATAAAGGGGCACAAGTCCAGAGCTGGATCAAAACTTGTCTAATGCTTATAAATTTTTTTTATATATTTTCAAAAATAAATACAAATGTGTATTAACAGCTGTATCTGATAAGTAAAAATGATTACATTTTTATAACTAAACAAAAAATTATTTTACTTTTAATACACACAAAAACTTAAATTAATCTTAACATATTAAAAAAAAGCACATAACTCAGTGGTTCCCAAACTTTCTTGCATCACGGCGCCCTAGAGTCTCAGCATTTTTTTCACGGCACCCCTAGGCCAAAAATTTCAGTAAATTGTGTTTACCTGTCAAACCCGAAGGTTCAGTTATGGGGTGTTGGACAGGGTTGTGCTTCTGTTTGCACTTTGCATACATATTTTTTGATTGGCAGCCACCAACACTGGTTTTGCCTATCGCACTGATCATAAATAATTTGATTTGGTCCCAGACCACCAACCCGAGGCACCCCTGCAACTGCCCTGAGGCACCTCAGGATGCCACGGAACCCCAGTTTGGAACCACTGACATAACTATTAAATTGCCTATGGCAAAAAAAGTCCTTTCACAGTGGAAATATTACAAGACAAAGGGCCTGATACTGAGATGGATGGTAATGCAGCCGAAACTGCACCTTCATACGCAGCGCGACTGCTTCCTTATGCCACAGCTGAAGGGATTCGTACAGAGACGCCCACCGGCTGCAACTGAAATCCACCGGTTTGCGTAGTTAGTTGCACCATCAGCCACACATCATTTGCACCATCGTACACTAGAGCAGCTCTATGGTTGGTCAGAATGTCCAACGGAACATGGCCGTTGGAGCCAGTGCAACTGCGAGATAAAGATGCAGTCGTTGGCTGCGACACAATTACATCTAGCTAGCCGCCACCCTGTTACCACCCAGGAGCGCTCACCAAAATTGTCACGGTCTGCGTCCGAAATAAAAAAGAAAGCAACTTGTGTAAGTGAACCCAAATAGGAAAGATTCATATGGAATCATCGTGGCCAGTATATTTGGGTGGTGAAAAAGCCAAGCAGTAATACAATATTGCCTGAGCACAACAGACTTTTTCTTAGTGTAATCGCATAGTACAGATGTGACAGATATGTCTGAATAGTACATACTGTAGTCTTGCAGCTTCTCAATCTTCTTATAAAAAAATAGATGTTTCCAAAGCCAGACCAGCTCATGTGTAATGTTGATGGGCAGTCCATACATGACTCAGTTTACAGGCAGGTAGTTCAGCACTGGTGAAGCAGTGCAGTAATGACAGTGTATGCTTGTAATAATGCTCTCACTGCTAGAGATCACTCCTATCTGGATGCCTCAGTGTCCTCTCCAGAACTTGTCCAAATTCACACAACATCTGATGCGTTTCTCTGACCCTTTCTCATCTGCGATGACTGGTAGGAATCCTAGCTCACTGATGGACTCGGGCATAAGTTACATATAACTCTGCATACAAGAGAATATATGCATTTTATTAGGTGCACGCAATAGGGGGTCAGCTTTCTATCCAGACAATAACTACTAATGGGTCACATCGTTTGAAAAAGGAGACTCCCCTCATTCAAACAAGATTGTCCCCCAAGTGCGTTTAGGCCACTATGGTGGAGAAAGGGCACAATGTGCCCTCCCCCTATCTATGGAAATCCCTCTTTCATCTGTGGGTGTCCAAACAGTGGCAGGTATCATTATGGGGGTGAATAGTACATTTCCACGAATGGGTGAGAAGGCACTAAGTAGCCCCATTAATTGAACAAAGGGATCCCTTCATTATGATCTTTTAATGTCTCTTGATTACATTAAGCACTACACATTAGCTTTTACGGTGCCGCCTAGTTTGTAAGTTCCTCCTAAACCTAATTGTTTTTGTTTTGATTGGATACAGCCTTTAATGACATTTCCCTGAGAACAGACATTTCCAGGGATTAAGAAAAGTTATGGATATGAGGATATGGTACAAATGTTGCTCTGTAAAAATGTTATTTAAAGCTTTAATGTATAATACAAACAAATCAGCTATCTATGCACAGTGTATTAATTGTTCCACATGGGTATGGGTACAGGATGTTGGTGCTCGGGATCCCGGCGGTCAGAATCCCGACACCGGCATTACGACAGGGTTAGGATATCGACACCTTTTGGTCAGTATCTTAACCCTCCTCCTCTCCGAACCCCTAACCCACCCTGCCTGGTTCCTAAACCCAAGGCTGTAAATAGGGTAGTGCGACCGGTGCCATGGCACAGGGCACCGCAGTCCAAGCGACACTGTTTGGGACTGTCAACTTTTTGTTTATCAACATTCTCACTTGTAGTTTCCTCTTCTTTTATCCCCAGCAGCTCCTGGCCTCCCCTATCTCTTCCCTGGCCCTTCCCCATGAGGCCATGGCCCTTTTTTGGGTGCGATTATTATGTCCTTATTTGGAAAATAATGAGGGGGGGCGCCAATGCTCTTTCTGGCACAGGGCACCTCCTAGTGCCTAAACCTAAACTCCCCCTACACGCACTCTAAACCTAACCCTCCCCGCTTAGTGCCTAACCTTAACCCTCCACCTAGTGCCTAAACCCTAACACTAACCCTCCTCCTATCCCCACTACTTAACTTCGGATAGCCGACGGTCAGGATGCTGGTGCCGGGACTCTGACAGGTGTTGGGATTCTGCCACTGAAATCCCCGCGGTCGGTATTATGACTGCATCTCATTCCACACATCTCTCCCTTAGGCTATACAGTGGTTCTGGATGCTTGTAAAGATGGATTTCCATATCTCTGCCTACAAATTATTACATGAGATTTAAATCTGTCATCTTGGTTAATTAAGCAATGCTTTTTTTTCTTTGTTTTGTTTTTGCAAACAATTTCCTGCACAAAAACAAATGTATTGTATATATTTAAGGATTATATATCCTGACTCAAACTACTTCTCCCTCTGTTTAAATAGCTTTCTTCTAATACACATTTTTGCAATTTAGCATAGTCTCTGGTAATAACATATTTCATATACAGCTATGTCATATATACAGTATATTGCATGGCTATGTATTTATTCAATAAATAGATTAGTTCTCCCCACAGAGCATTGTTCGTTTCTGAAGAGAACGCTTGATGTAATCGGTGCAGCCTGTCACTGTCAAATGAGTGCTCTGAGGTTAAATGGATCTTGGGGTTGTGTGTACATAGAGATGTGACTTCACAGCCTAATATTTGGAAAGGCGATCACCGCTACATTAAATGTAGGAAATACCGTAATGTAATTGTTGAGTGAGTCATGTCTCCTGAGGAATACTGACCGGAAACTGAGAAATGTTTGTCATGATCAGGAGGAAAGTAAACATCCATACAATATAAAGTTTTATCTCGCTTGTAGCAAACTTTTGATGTGGCTGTAAGTAAAATAAGCAGAACTCACAACGGTCTTCTATACATTTCTCCTGCTGAGAGACATCAGCCAAGTGGCTTTTATCCAGAGACAGATGTAGAATGACAGTGGGGATTCCGTCCTGCTTCTTTCTTCCTACTGATCCTGAAACCAATAAATAAAATTCCAATAGTATAAAAATAAAATATATATTTTTTCTTTTATCTTCATCTTGCAGCATTTACTTGCAGCAGTTTTGCAGCTGTTAGGCCATTTTTAACTTGTCAGGAATCGACGGCAGTTTTAGTATAGAAAGTCATGCCCCCTTTTTGTAAATTCTGTGAATTTGACCTGTAAACCCACCGTTACTCTACAGCGGACTGCGTCTGTTTCAAATCATCAGTGTAACCGACTCCTTGAAAGTCAAGCCCATAGCTCCTTCCCATCCTACAACCTTATTATACTCTCTCTGCCTGCCCATCATAATTTCAGTACCCTCATCGCCCCTTTGTATAAGGCTCTAGCTTTTTCTATGGCTAAAGAAAATTATCAACAGGAGTCTGAGGACCATATTTGTGAAATATCCCACAAAACACTCGCCTTCGCAAGCTACCTGCAAATAATTAGTTAGTATCACCTGGATGTGTTATGTGAGATCTGGGTAGCCCCTGTAGGCTTGTATAAAGGTTACTAAAATGCCAAATTTACCAAGCTCCGGAATGCAAACATTTACCAGTCTGATGACAGTATAGTCTGATTAGCGATCACATTTACACATTGCAGGGATATGCTCCTATCAGAGCCTCTCTAACTGCATGTGAATATTAATTAATTCCTGCGATACTTAATTTTCAAATAACAAATAAATATGCCTCCCAATAGGCCAAAGTTTGAATCTGTCTAGGAGGTAAATCATCAATGTCTCTTCACATAATAGAAACTGCTTACCAAAGGTACAATTGCTGCTAGTGTCTTGTCCCCTCCAAGTCACAGGAAATCAATGCTTCATTCTCTGGTCTCTGCTGAAAGAAGTGTGGGCCTGATTCAGATTTGGGAATAGAGTAAGATATAGCAAATAACTGTGGGTCTGATTCAACGCAGATTCCCGATTATTGTGCAGAATGGGTCCTGCAAAGACACACACAAGCCCTTGAATGCCTCTGCCTGATTGACAGGCAGAGGCATTTAAGGGCCGGCATGGGGGATCAGCAGGCGTTCTGGGAAACGGGGCTTGTCCGCCCCCATTTTCCGTGGGTGGCCAGCCCAGGGACTCCATGGACATACTCAGTCTGCTGGGCTCACAAGCCGGCCAGCTTGAGTAAGCTGAGGCTTATTCAGCTGGCCGGCCGCCCGGCGCCGTCCACCATCGCGACCATCGACTTAGTTTTAGGCTGCGGGGATGGGAGGGTTAGGGTTAGGGGGGGCAGTAGGGTTAGTGATACTTACCTTAATCCCCTGTTGGGATCTTCACTCCTGCTGGTCTTCCAGGGTCAGGATTTTAAGCGTCGGCCACAGGGCCGGCGGTCATTCATTTTGATTCCGTATACTCAGCTACAATAGAAACATTAGCTATCAACCACAGAGGCTCTTAGAGTAGTAGAAATCTGTGTCTCACATAAGTATTTATCAACGATTGATGTGGCATCTCAGCACTGTGGGGCATGCCTTGTCACAGAGCTTGTCCATGGACAAAGTGTGTGCTGATCACATGACACTGACATCATACCTTTGGCCTTGCTGATGTCAAGTTTTGCCACTGCATTGCAATAAATATTGCAGTGTGACCATGAGTTTTTTCTCCCTTAAAGGAGACCACAGGCAACAATAATATTATTTTGGGAAAAAAAAGAGCCACCCCCCACTCAGTTAGTAGTACTACAGTGTTTCTGCTACTGGTTTTGTGTGCAAATGCGCATGTTGTACACACTGTGCTGGGAGAGGGGCTTCCCAGCAGCTCTTGAAGCCCTGGGCAAGCCCCCCCAGCATGACGAGGATGGGGGTGTGACACACGGTCATGCCCCCAAATCCACACACAAAAGGGGGCATGGCCTGGTGCAGCGAGGTCATGCCCCCTTTTGCGTGCGCACGTCTTCGTTGCACACAAGGGGTCGGTGTGTGCAGCACGGGGTATCACCACCCGTTGTTATGCCTATCAGGGTTTTCATACACTGGTATATTCAGGAGAGGCTGAAAACGGAATGGCTTCTATGATGTAGTTAGAAACAGTTTGTTAGTGACTAGAAGCAATGGAGCCAGTGTGTCTTGTGCAGAGTAACTGATGGATTCAAGTCAGTCAACTAACAGTTGAGTACAACACAGGTACCAAAAGGTATGTTAGAATACACAGCCATGCATACCTTGTCACTGATGGGCTATTGCAGCCATTGACCTACCAATTTGCACTCATATCAATCAAGAAACAAGAATTCCATAAGTTAAAGAACCCAAACACTGGACAATAATGAATTTGGAAAAAAATGTGGATTCCTTAAATTAACCCTTGCTCCTGTTATTTCATGCTGGTGAGTTTTTGAGAATATGGGGAAAACCAACACCGCGGATCGGACGACATTTTGGGCACATCGGCCAGTGTGTACCCGCTATGTCGCTGACTATGGGTCTCATTCAGACCCGCTCGCAAGCGCTTGAGCGCTCGCAAGTGGGTCGATGTTTGGCTGTGCACACGCACAGCGGCCGCACTGCGCGTGTGCAAGCCCCGGGGCGAGAGAGAAATTCTCTCGCTCTGGGGCTCACTACAAAAGGGCGGCTGTTGATGTTAACGCCTGCCATTTGTGGGCGGCCCCACTGACATCACCAGTGATGTCAGTGGGAGAGCTTCCAGCTAACCCACAGCCTAGCGATCGGCCAGGAGGCCGGAACATATTTTAGATGCAGCTGCCCTCATTCAGAGCGAGCGCTCGCATTTTGCAAGCGCCTCTGAATGAGGTCCTGTGTCCGCTGCCGAATGGAGCATGGAACCCGATGTCGTTCTGTCGCTGCCGGCATTGGCACTTGCCGATGCCGGTACCCCCGCCGGGTCCCGCCGCTCACAACAGCGCACTGGATACACATCGTTTAGTGTGTGTCCAGCTTTGGAGGAGATTCTGCTTTCACTCCTGCTGTCAGCTATCAGGGTGGGACTCCATTCAGGCAAATCAGACTGAACACCTGCACTAGTCAGGAAAGTAGGCAGAAAACATGGGTTTAACACCAGCCAATTAAGATAGAGCTGGGGTAGAGCTTAAGGTGCATACACACACAATGATTTTTTGAACAATTATCGAAAAACTATATCGACTATCGTTCATTGTTGAAAAAGTCGTTCACTTTCTAAGTTAAAACGATGAACGATTATCGTTCATGCGCGTTCATTACATTTAGTAAATGAACGATTTTAGTAAACGATTTTCATTCATTTTTCCCTTGAAAAAATGAACGAAAATCGTTTAGTAAAATCGTTCATTTACAAAATGGTTGTGTGTGTATGCAGCTTTAGGATTTAAAAATGTACTGGTCCAAGGACAAAGTTTTGTGTTTCTATATGTTGTCTGCCATCCTGACATATAAAGCACACTGTAATTATATAAGAGTATTACGTTATGAGCGTCATCTTGAAGGTGTAAGTTACTGTAACAGAATAAAGCAGCTGATAATAATACTGACTTTTTACATTATTAAAAATATATGTAATTGTAAGTAAAAATGTCATTGCCTGAAGCTTAAAAGGCAGATGACAGCCATGTGACATCACAAAATGTCTCATAAGAAAAAATATTCTTGCCGATGCATGGCCACAACTATCGTATAACTGTCATGAATATCTGGAACTTTGTATTTTACTGCCTGTGGCAATATCATTCATAAAATTACATTGAGTTGTCACAGTCTGCTTTTATGAGCATAAGATTTATTGGCAAAATTGTCTATTTTCCCTCCAGATGGACTATTAGGATCTGTTGCTCATATGACATGTAACAAAATAAACTCTCAAAGATCATCAATATATGTCACTAATTTCCTTCTTAAAGGAGATGTTTTTTTTAAGAAATACTACGTTCAAAGTAGACGTGGTAATATGCAGTTTATAATTAGCTTTTAAAAACTGACAGCAATTCCTGCACCAGAGGAGCTTACATTCTACACTCCCTAGCACACAGGACCTCATACAGAGCCGGTCGTTAGTTGCAAGCGGTCGCACTGAATCAGGACAGCCGCTTGCATCCTGAACGACTGCCTCCTTGTCGATCGCTAAGCTGTGGGTTACCACCCACAGCTTAATGACTGACCAGTTGATGATCGCGATGGTGAACGCCATCGCGACCATCGGGGCTTACGACCAGACCCTAAGGTTGGGTCTGGGCACTCATAAGCCCCAGGGAGCTTTCTGCTGGAAGCTCTTCACTGACATCACTGATGATGTCAGTGTGGCCGCCCACAAAACGGTAGACGTTCGTTAAGGAACGCCTCCGTTTTGGAAACTACCCCCCCGGCCCGCCTACCAAACGGGGCGAGCTGTCGATCAACATTGACAGCCGTCCCTTTGGTAGCGAGCTCCAGAGCGACAGAGTTTCTCTGTCGCTCCGGGGCTTGCGCACGCGCAGTGCGGCTGCTGCGTGTGCGCAGGACTAACCATCGAGTGGGTTGCAAGCGCATCGGCTTGCGACCGACTCTGAATGAGTTCCACAGACCTTACAGTAGGGTTTTTAGACTGTGGGAGGAAACCAGAACACCTGGAGGAAACCCACGCTGGGAGAACATACAAACTCCACACAGAGGCATACTGAAATATCGCACCTAATAATATTAGTGTTAGTAGTTTTTCACTATTTTTATGATAACATTTATGATATGTTTGCACTATATAAATAAACAATAATAATAATAATACCTAAGATTTTTTTTTTTACTGAAAATAAACAGTAACAGTATCAGCATATACAAAACCTACTATACACTGCAGTGTAATGAAAGACTTATGTACAAATTTCCAACATGCACATTCATATATACTATATTTTTGATATGTTGGCAACTAAGACTTTGGAGCATATGCTTTGTCTCTTTTTCTTAATTGTTATTATTTGCAATATATGTTTTTTATGGTTCAATGTATCTGTCGGTGTCTGACACACAGTACAGGGGCTATACACATGTCCAAGATCACAGTGAGCTGGTTGGGATATGACACTTGTGATGGGATTACTGAAAGTCAGAACTTTTGCAGACGTTTTGCTGATCTAAATTCCCATTTATCTGTCCAAAGACACTTGATAAAGAAAAGGGTGAGGAAGTCCAAGCCTTTTCTATACCCAATCAGATACGAAGGAGGTGAAATAAGGCCACTGTGCTTTGGACACAGCAGTGATGCTAAAATATGCTAATGCCGCAGAAGGCTTCTGTGCTAAAATATGCTAATGCTGTCTTGCCGGCTTCTGTAATTCGCTGCTGCATCCAAAGACCCAGCCATCAAATCACTTGCGTGACCATCGGCCACCTGAGTAACCCTGAGGTTACTTAGGATGGGCTGTGTTTTCATGCAGCCAGGGCCAATGAAGCTGCATCGGGACGTCACTGCTTAGGTGGCACTGCAAGTGATTTCACACACACTGATTGGCACATGTGCAGTACAGATCCTGCGCATGCGCCGACTGGCCACTATCGGAGTTGTACGCAAACCATCGGGTTTGCATAAAATTCTGAATCAGGCCCTTAGGAACAACAAGCTGTCCTAGAGTTTTATACCTTCAATAAATCATCGATTCTATGTTGGTACTAGCTGATGTACCCATTTTTACCCGGGTAGACCTTAGATATTTACTGTATCCATCTGACCACTCCAGTAACACATTAATCCTTCGCCTCTATAGTAAGGCATCACTGCTAAAGTAAGACATCGCCCTCCATCACCTGTGTACTAACATTTTCCACTCCCTCACCACTGTAGTAACACATTATCCTCGCTCACCTCTGTAGTAACACAGGGGGTCATTCAGAGTCGGTCACAAGCGCTGAGCGCTCGCAACTGACTCGATGTTGCCCCACTGGGCATGCGCACAACGGATCCGGCTTCGTTGTGCGCATGCGCGAGACCCGGCAAGCGACGGACGCTCTGTTGCTAGGGGTTTCGCAGCAGACAGGGTGAGCTGTCGTTGGTGAGTGACAGCTTGCCCCGTTTGGGAGGTGGGCAGGGGGCGTGCCTGCCCAAACTGAGGCATTCCCGCCGGAACGCTTGCTGTTTGGGGGCGGCCCCACTGACATCATTGCTGATGTCAGAGGGCAGCTTCCTGCTCGATCAGAGCAGGAAGCTCCCTGGGGCTTACGAGTGCCCAGACCCAACCTTAGGGTCTGGTCGTAAGCCCCGATGGTCGCGGTGGTCTTGACCATCGCGACCATCTCCCATGTCGGTCGCTAGAGCTGTGGGTGTTAACCCATAGCTTAGCAATCGACAAGGAGGCAGTCATTTAGAATGCAAGCAGCCGCCCTGATTCAGTGCGACCGCTTGCAACTAACGACCGCCTCTGAATGAGGTCCACATTCCCTTCCCTCACCTGTGTAGAAATACAATTCCTCCCTCACACATGTAGGAACACATTACCCTCACTCACACCTGTAGTAACTTATTCCCCTCCCTCACCTCTGGAGTAATACAGATGTGTAGACATACATCTATCCTCTCTGCGTTACATGTCGCGCCACACATAGTGCAGGATCTCTGTGTGCCTCGGCAGTGCCAAGCGTCTTTCATACGACTTTTTACCTTCAAATGCGTCTTATTCACACAGTGTTGTGAATAGCTAGCACAAGCAGCTTCTGCTGATTAAAATGACATGAAGCATGTCTATATTCTGTGTGTATCTTCGGGTGTATCTGCATGTGAAATGCTACGTTACAGTGTCAGTGGCTGTAACACTGTAACGTAGCGTTTCGCATGCAGATACACCCGCAGATACATAGAGAATATAGACATGCTGCATATTATTTTATTGTCAGCAGAAGCTGCTTGTGCTAGCTATTTACATCACTGTGTGAATAAGACATGTTTGAAGGTAAAAAGTCGCACAACAAGATGCTCTGCGCTACTGAGTCACGCCACAGCATGATGCAAATAGAAGGGCTGTTTAACGCGCAAGGAGGCTAGATATATTAGGATACATCTGTACATTCCCATCCCTCACCTTTGTAGTAACACATTCCCCTTCTCTCATCTCTGTAGTAGCACATTACAGCCTCATGTGTCCCCCTTTTCTTCAACTATTTCATATATATATATATATATATATATATATTTATATTATACCATGTATATGTCCTAACACTTCACATATGTATGTCATATATACACCTACTAACAAAAATCCACAAGAACGGTGCATGCAACACATACAAAGGTGCCAATAGATGTAGCCACAGCCGCCTCTGCGTCCCTGTCTGCATATGAGGAAACAGTAGCAACATTAAAAAGAAAAATGCAACACGGGAGTCATTACCCATGGAGTGCGTCGGGTATCTCGCACCATAATGCACAAAAAAATAGGTGTATAATACAGTACTTAGGGGTCTTTTGACTGTGAAGCTGCTAAACTTCAGAAATGAATACGTAGTGGTTCCAAAAGTCTTACCCTCGCAATTTCTTAGCACCGCCGTATACCAGTACCTGGCATTAGCATTGTGCTGGGCACATGCATTGGCCAAAAAATTTGTAGAACTAGTCCTATTATATTTATAACACACACATATTACACAACACTGTATAGAGATTATGTAACCGTCCACATAAGTCCCTGTCCCAATGGAATTTACAGTCTAACACACACATTAGGTCCTTAATGTCTTATGCCAATTAACCTACCTGTGTGTTATTGGAGTGTGAGAGGAAACTGGAGCCTCAGTGGAAAAAAAACAACACAAAAAAGGGGAGAACATGCAAACTACACAGATAGGACCTTGATCAGGAACTAAACCCATGACCTAGTGCTGTAAGGCACCACTGCTAACCATTGTGCCATTGTCAGGCCTACAACACTGGTAGACCACGGAAGACGCAGCAGGCTCAGGGGCGTCGAGAGGGGGGTGAGAGAGGGTACTAATTATCCAGGCCCGAGCTTGCAGGAAGAGCCTGGCAGGGGCCTGGGTAATTATCACACTGATCGCGACCCCCTGGATTTGCCCTGGGCTGAGGGGATCATAGCGCCCCCCTCCCCGGCGTGCAAAAGGGTGTTTTACTTTTTTTCCCCTAAAGGGGTGTGGCCACACTGCCTGCAATTATGCCTTCCCCTGGGCCCAGGCCGGCTCTCTACGGCCCTGAGCAGGCTACACAGTCTCCTCCCAATGGCAAATTTACAAATGTATTTTACACAGATGAGATGAGAATATATTGCAAATATAAAAATGGCCTAATAATTGTGTGCATGTGTTCGGAATGAGATGAGGTCTCATAATGTGCAAAAGCAGATATATCAGAGAAAGTAAAAATAACAATACCTACAGTAGGTTGTAATGCATTTAGGTATAAAGTCTGATAGAGGTTCACATTTCTCTGGGCAAGTGTTTTATGTAGAGCTCTATACAGAGGCGTAATACGTCGTCATTGGCCATATACTGTAAATTTGGGTGAGTGCCTGACAATCCTTCAATGTCTATTCTCAAAATGTACAACACCGTCCCTGCTGAGCCCGTCCAACTCTGTGTCCCTGAGTGGTTGCACTATCTGCATTGGCAATAGTTCTGCCCCTGGCTCTAGGTGCAGGATGTACTAAAGGTAAAAATTTAGTAAAACCCCCGAAAATGCAATTATCTAGGTTTTTCCGCACTCCCCAAATGTACTAAGCATTCCGGTGCTTCGTCCCATCCTTATCGGGACACTCCCCCTTGCAGTGGCGTATCTATAATGGGTGCACCGCACATCCTTCACCCATATTATTTTAAACTTACCTGTCCGTGGTCCCGCGGCGGGTCTCAGCGTTGCTTAGAACACCGGAAAATGGTCGCCACAGCCATTTTTCCGGTGTTCTGCGCATGCGCAGTAGACTCCGGGCACACTCTAGTGCCCGGAGTCCACTAACGCTCCGGTGGCTGGCCAGCCGCATCAGTTGGCTGCCGGCCACCGCGGAGAGAGGAGGGGGCCCCACACATGGAGTGCACACTGGCCCTCTCCTCTGTTAAGACGCCCCTGTCCTCTTGGGAAGAATCCGATCGATCCCTCCCATCAACCCCGCGCCCCGCGTCCTACTGGGCATGCGCAGAAGGATGCCAGAGGGACTTCTGGGTATTAAAGCTGGAAGTCCCTCTGTCCGGAGCCATTGCAAAGAACTGCTCTTATCCGGAGAGCTGTCTTTTTCAAGATTCTTGGTACATACGGCGGTAATGCACCGTGTGATCATTATACCATAACAATATAAACACTTATCTAAGAATAAACACACGGAGACAGTAATGGATTTTAAAACAGGTGGCTATTTATTTAAGAAAATTAATTTAACTATTTTAAATATTTAAAATATTGTATGGTGGCTGGAAGGACGGCACTTACACAGAGCAGCCCAACAATGCAAACTCAACAACAAAACACAGCATTGCGGGCGGAGTCCGCCCTGTGGATGTCAAACCCTGCACTTGGGTATTAAGCATAGAACACAATACCATCCTTAGATGGCTGTACTGCCCCCGTAGAGGTGGTACAGTACTTCTCCACACTTAATAGAAGGTGAGCACACCCAATGCACACACACTACACCCGGGCTGATGATAAGCCGTACTTCCCGCCAATGCAAGATTCTACCTCAGAGAATCGCAGCCCGCCACCATACACACTAAGCCATCTGACCTATGCTTGTGAACAAACTCCCCACAAACAAGACCAACCAGCCTCCGTCAAATTCACCCCATCAGGCCTATAGAGATGCTTATCTCGGTACCGTATTAAAGGATGTGTAATTACAAAACCTCTATGAGACAGCATAAATTTTGTCAGTGCAGCATTGATCTTCTTACGAGCCTCGTCCAAAGCCTTAGGAGAACGAGCGCCACGCCACTTTTGCCTAGGGGTAATGCAGGACCACATAACAGTACAGAAAGGCCAAGCGCCCATAATGAGGTGGAGGTCTGACACAATGTTAAGCAGTAGATCAAGGGCAATCCTGGAATCAATATCGTTCCCACCGAGATGTATTATCAGCACTTTGGGGATACCAAATTGCCGTACAGCGGCTATCAATCTTGGCTTGAGAGACTCCCAATGCAGACCCCTAAAACCTAGCCAGCGAATCCTCGCAGACACAGGCCATAACAGTTGGTCCTTAGCATGGGTGGACCTAGCTGCCCAAAATACAAAGGAGTGGCCCTCGATCCAAACATCCCTAACATCAAATATCAGACCTATAGCGGCCGGGGAAGGAATGTAAAAGAAACATTAGTAATGTAATATAGAGTAATTAACAGGAAAGAAACACAGGAGCATAACACAAACTTTTTTAGCAGCCATGAGAAACTGAGTATAACTAAATTCTAAACTAAGCAGCACTTAATAGACTATTCAAAAATAACAAACTTTAAAATTTAAAATTAAATTTTAAGTAAGTTATATATTATATCCATTTTAATTTTAGCTGCCTAATGAAACATTGAACAAACAAATTTTAATTTTAAGTTTTGAATCTAAATTAGCTTGGACAACAGTAGAGAACGATAAGGAAAGACCAGGGAGGGTAGGAGGTGGGGGGGGGGGAGGGTTGGGTGGAGAGAGGAAATAACAAAAATTATTCGGCGAGAGGTAAACCAAAAACCTGCTGAGGGACTGTATGTTTGGCCAAATTAGTCCGTCTAGACAGGTAAAATAAAATCCCTCAAGACCCCCACTTGTTTCAAGCGACAAGTGGCAAGTATTACCCGAGTAGGATGGACGGGGGAGACATAACAAGACAAACAACAAACATATAGAACAAGAAGAACCGAATGAACAAACACATGACACATAGTCAGACAGAACATGAAAAAAAAACGCAACAGTAGTTTCAGCCAGAGGCCACCGGCCTAACGTAACGCTTGTAGCAAGCCCATTTCCAACGCCCCAGAGCCATGATCTGCGGAACCGACAGGCCAGCCGCGGCGGTAGAAGTAGCTGCACCAATTCTAAAAGAATGGGTACCGAAATCTCCAGGGGAGAGGCCAATGTGAAGCAAACAGCATCTAAAAATGAATTGGAACTGATATTTGGTAAGAGGCGAACCGTCACCATGAAGCAACCATGCGCCGCCAACTACGGGCCGCAATGCCAGGTAAAGTTTTGCCAGATGGACTGGGCAAACACAGTCATCTTTGCAAGCCGTTAGGGAGACCCAATGGCCACGACCCATTTGATCAGTTTCAGAACACTGTATTTTGCACAACACAGCCCCCTCCCCAATACTAACATCTGAATGGGACATGGGCGAAACCACTAATTTAGAAGGGGCAACTAGTTCCGAAATTCGGAAGGCGCCATGAAACGCCATCGAAAATGCCAAACAAAAAAGATTAGCCTCGAAATGAGAAACCTCAACCCCAGGCACCGCAGCTAGAAGCTTAAGCAATAGGGGAATATCAATCGGCCGTCTCTTATCAACTGGCCGAGGGGAGGCGCAAGCCCAACCCTTAAGGGCTTTAATAACCGCAAATCTCTTTGTAAGGTCGGGATGCCCTTTCAGTTGTGAAAAGAAAGAAATGCCCGCCAGCATGCGCGAAGCTACCACACAGGACCGACCAGAGACATAAAGACTCCAAACAAAAGAAAGCATTGAGCAATGCGTGCTCTCACCTCTGCGTCCACGGTGATGGAGATAGCTATCCCATTCGGACCAAGCCTTCTGATAGGCCCACAACGTAGCCGGAGCAAGGGATTTTCTCGGCTAGGCCCTACATGTCGGCTCGATGCCCTGCCAAACTTAGGGGGGCAAGGCTCACCAACTAAACCAGCCTCAGGAGCAGGCAACCTAAACCTGTCCCACTATAAACGGGAAAGCGCGTCAGCAATGTTATTGTCCAAGCCCAGAATGTAAATCGCCTTGAACAAGATGTTACATTGTAAGCAACGCAGCACTAACTGTGCGAGCAAGCGTAAGACCGGCAAAGAAGAGGCGCGTTGTCCCAGTGTGCACAACTCCCAGGTTGTCGCATCTATAAACAATACTCCTATCACGCAACTCAGGGGCCCACAGTCCAGCGCAACTATAATGGGAAACAATTCCAGGAGTAGCAGGTCTTCAGTTAAACCCCTGGAAAACCACTCCGTAGGCCAGGGGGCAGCGCACCATGACCCTCAGAGGTAACACCCAAAGCCCGACGATCTGGCCACGTCAGTGAACAACTGTAACTGATAGCTGGGAACCGGAGGGGGCAGCCACAAGAGAACACCATTAAAGTCGGCTAGAAAAGAGAGATAAATAGCTAGATCCCTTTTTATTTCACCAGAGAGCCGAATAAAATGGTGTGCCCTGCGAACCCCCGCGGTGGCTAGCTGGAGCTCCTGGAAAATACTCTACCCATGGGAATCACCCTGCATGAGAAATTGAGCAAACCCAGGAAAGATTGCGCCTGCCGCAGTGTTACCTTACCCCCAGCCAGGCAATCCTGAATGGCATGTTTCAATTTGAGAATTTTCTCAGCTGGAAGCCTGCAGCAGCCATCCGAGGTATCGATTTCAATACCCAAATAGGACAGCTGGGAGACGGGACCCAAGGTTTACTCGCGGGCAATCGGAACCCCAAAAAAGGAAAAAAGGGCCTGAATGGATTCTAACAAAACCCTGCAACGTGGGGAATCAGCAGGGCCGATGCACAGAAAGTCGTCTAGGTAATAGGCTATGCCATGCCAACATTCCGGTGTCGACATTCTGACCAGATCCCCATCAGTAACATGCTGGGATGAGATAATTGGGTCTATACATAACACTGCAAAAAGACCACCGCTCTCCTTGTAGACTTTAAGGCCCATGTTTCCATACAGAAAGGTGCCATCATCACAACTGCCCGTTTCACTACCTCAGATCTGACTTCTGCTCAAGGGTCTGCCTTATTAAATTGCACTGGTAGATAGATGAGAATTGTCCTTGAATAATGCAACAGGCCGCATGAAACTCAGGGCCTGATTCAGCAAGGAACGCAGTTGCTAATACGCACGCAATCGGCCGATTGTTGCGTTCTGCGCATGCATCACATTGCGTGTGCGCGAAACAGCCACTGCGATCAGGACTGCGAATGCAGAGGCCATGCAGACCCCTTGCAGAGTGATTGACAGGAAATGCCATTTATAGGTGGTAACGGGGGGGTGGTTGGCCGAATGCAAGTGTGCCAGTGCGCTTCAATGCCTTTGCAGGGGCGTGCATAAATTATCCACTGCGTGGCCATATGCAGCCATAGCACTGATTGTGTGCCTGGCTGTTAGCAATTCCTGAGTAAGGTCAGGCTTGTGCAGGTGTGCTTATGGGTCCGATGTTACCGATGCTTTCACTATATTGCTAAGTATTACCGATGTGAGACAAGGGAAAGTGGGCGTCCTTATGTGAGGCTGTGATCGCACTGTTATACTGCGATCGCAATGCATTTGCATATCACCGCTGATATTAGCAACTGCGTTGCGTGCGCATTAGCAGAATAGCAATCCGTAGTGAATCAGGCCCTCAGTGGGACGTAATATATTTTTATTTCTTACACATATCAATAGGAATTGTATTTGATTATTTATATTTGCTCTTGTAATTATATTGGCTATATGTTAATCATTTTTAATCAATAATGTATGCTGATAAGAACAATCTGTGATCCCTTCTATAGTTGTATGACTAATGATAATACATTCTGCTGCTATGCCTTTACAAAGTCAAACGGATTTGATCTTCCTCTACAATATAAAGTATTCAAAATTAGTGCATATCTAATCACATTTTTAGAAAGCAATTAGTGATATGGCGAAACGCGTGGAGGATTTCTTGTAGTGTGACAGTTCCAGGCAAAACTTAAATGTTTAGATTAGATGTGGGAGCTGATTCAATGCTGATTAGATGAGATGCTCACATTGTTTTGAAAGCATCTTCAGCTAGTTTGTTTTATCTACATAGAATTTAAAAAAATGCAGGATATCTTTCAACTGTTGGAACTATGAAAGACGATGGTTGTTGCCAAACGTTGACCATTTTTGATGGATGGCTATCATGTGCTTTCAGTGTGTTTGACTAACATGTGTACTATATACATTGCCTATTCTACAAATTCGTTCAACTTCTGGTTGCCATTTTAGATTTAATTCCAGTAGAACATTGCAATGTTGGTTGAACCATGAATGAACTGGACCCAAATCAAGCATGGAGGTGCAATGGTTAATTTTTCTACTTTAGAACACTAGGGTCATGGGTTTGTTTCCACACAAGGGCTCTATCGGTGTGGTGTTTGTATGTTCTCCCTGAGTTTGCATCAGTGTCCACTGGATATTTTGGGGTAAATTAAGTAAAGCTTCTAAAAATGTAAAAGTTGTGGTGTTACCCATGGCCACCAATCAGATTGTAGCTCTCATTTCTATATTACATCTTAGAAAATGATACAATCTGATTAATTACTAGGGGCAACACCACCACTTTTCATTTTTAGAAGCTTTAGTAAATCTAATGTACATCCTGGTTTCCTACCATAATCCAAAAACACCCTGTTAGATTAAGGGGCCTATTTACTAAGCAGTGTTAGGAGACAGAGTGAAAAGTGATAAGGTGCCAGCCAATCTGCTCCTAACTACCATCTCACAGGCTGTGTTTGAAAAATGGCAGTTAGGAGCTGATTGGCTGGCACCTTATCACTTTTCACTTTGCCTCCTAACACTGCTTAGTAAATAGACCTCTTAGTGGCTTCTGACAAAAATAGTGGTAGAGATTTTAAGCTATACTGGGGCAGGTACTGATGTGAATGTCTAACAATTCTCTGTAAAGTGCTGCATATTATATGTGTGTTTTAATTGAATTTGGAGATTGCTTGAACAGTTTTAGCCCTACTATTGAGTCTTCACTAACACACCCCTTATACATATGGAAGGCCATTTTTTGCTTGCACATGTAGGTCTTATTTATTAATGCCTTAACAAAAATATTGGGCTCACATTTTGAAGATTCTATTTTGCACCAGCTTCCGCATTCTTGCTTAAAATTATGACATTGCCACCCAGGGCCCATGGTGGGGCCGGATTAGAAAGGCATCATGCCCAGGGCCAACGGTGGGGCTGTATTAGAGGGTGCAGCAATGCAACCAGCCACCACCATCTTTGCTGACTCTTGAACAATGGTAAGATGGCCGCATCCTCCTGACCCTATGTACCTCTCCCCCGGCACTTACCCTCTCCTATTTCCTGCACAGAAACAAATCTCAGGTGCACAACTCCAAATTATTAATAATATATATATATATATATATATATATATAAATGCAATAAAATTTTGCAATCAATAGAGGTTTTTAGCATAATCATGGCCAAGGTTATGGGCCTACCCACCATATCCAGGTAACCTCTTTCGGGTAGGTCCCTAACATACTAGGGTTCAAATCCAGAGCGCAGGACCCCCCAAAAACTGGCCCAGCCAAGCTGCCCCAGGGCACCACCATAGTAAGAAAAGTGCAGTGTAAAGAGATAGTTACGAGCAGCTGCAGCTGCATATAAAGAATGAAAATAAAAAAGTGAAGTACATATATATTAAACACACAGTGAAGGGTTAAAATGTGTTATAAAGGAAAATGTGTTATAATGCGGTGCCCTGAGACAGATCAACCAATACAATCCAGGGGGACCCACGCCCCAAAAATGAACCAAAGTTGCACTACAGTATATAACTTGTAGGACTTACCTAGAATTGTGCCTAATACCAGTGTGCATATACATTACCATACTCCATGCTTTGAACCCAATAAGGAAGGGTGCTAATCCAGAATGGGGGCGTCTCCTTTCCCTCAGAAGTGCAATAAAGCACATTAAATGGAGTATATGGGAAGGTTTCTGGACTGCACAACCTGACTATATATGTAATGGGAGGTGCTACCTGGACTCAGGTATATATAGGTGCAATGCACTGCTTGGGATTGTACAAAGGTCCATGGATAGGACCGAAACGTCGGATCTTTATTGAGATGCTGTAAAACGTTTTTAATGAGATGAAATAAAGATTTGTTTTAGAAGACTGGTGAGTGCACCCCCCTTCGTTCATTTTTTGTATGCAGGGATACAGGTGATCCCATATGGGTAGCTACCCCAGCGATTGAAAACCCCAGACGTAAGTGTGGACCAATGTTGGACTAAAAAAATTTTTTTCTTTGTCCTGCACCCATATTGTTTGTCACATTTTGGACACTTTAAAGGCATATAATCTGTAACAAAGTGTTTTTTCAACAAGAAGTGTATGCATCTAAGGACACTTGTTTTTTTTTAAATTGCATCTTTTTTTATTTTCCTTTGTTTAGTATTTTTTTGATTTTTGCCATAGCCAGCTGTAGTGGTGATTGTGGTTTTGTATTAGCTACATGGAAAATTTGGTCTCAGCTGAGTTGTTATTTAGTGCTGAACATGATCAATTGGTTCTGACCAATGAGGATGCTGAACGTGTGTTATTTGGGGTTAATGATTTCAGTAAATTACCTGCTGAGAGTGCTCTTGACCTTTACCACAAACTCTTACATTTAGAGAAAAGGGAAATAGATTTGTTACTACATGGACAATTTTTGTCTGATTACTATCGGAAAAAGCAGATTCCTCGTGGTTTTAGAATAAAGAATATTCCCACGATTGGGAGAAATAACCCTACGTTTTGTAGTAAATGGTGTACAGTACTTAATAAATGCTCTTTTGATTTACTTTTGTTGGTGATTGAAGAGGTTGGAGTAGATCTAAAAAAAGTCAGAAGTGAAATCTCAAGTATTAAACCCAATATAGTGACAACTTTACAGGGTGATAGTTCTGAGCAATGGATAGATAAATTAAGAACACAAATCGATAAATATCAGAGAGATTTGATAGCCTTCAAAAGGGTTAAGCTTGAAAAGGTTAGTAGGGATTACCAGGAACATCGCGTGTACCGGTGGTTTACGGGCACCGATAATCCCACCTATAGATTTAGGAATACAAGGTCTAGAAACACCTATTTTCAACTTGATAGCTACACCTCATCTGACAGAGATTCTTGTGAAAAGCAAACTAATACTAAACCACCTTTGCCACGGGTTAACTCTCGCTCCCAGTTTGACATTGCTTTAAACGCAGAAGGCCCCACCCGAGGTGGGGCAAATACAAGAGGAGGGAGAAAACCGGCAAAAACACAAAAAGTTCAGTCATAAATTTATCATCATATAAACTGAGTGTCGATGAGATGAACCTTCTGTCGAAGGGTTTATCTTTTGTCCCCACTACCTATCATAATGATTTTAGGTGGAGTATTGATAAATATAAATTGAACCGGAAACTTAGATTAAAAGAGAGATTTAATGATGATTCTAACACACAAATTAGTGTATTCAAAAGGAAGAGCACTTTCGATCCACCATCTCAAAACCCTAGTATCAAGACGTTCTCAAGGTTATTGGATCAAAGTATACAAGATTCTCTCAGAATTCAGCAGAAAGTGAGACATAATTTATCTCCATCCGAAAGAATGGCTTTACGTGATCTTAAAAATAATGAGCAAATCACTATTAGAACAGCTGATAAAGGTGGGGCAGTGGCTGTGCTAAACACCACTGACTATGACACAGAAGTAATGAGACAGCTGTCAGATACTGGTACATATCGAGTGTTGATTGGTGACCCGATAGTGGGTTTTAAAAACAGATTGGATTTGGTCCTGGATGGTGCATTAAAGAACGGTTGGATTAATGACGATATTTTTGGTTTTTTAAAAACAGAATATCCAATATGTCCGATTTTGTATCTATTACCAAAGATCCATAAATCCTTGAACCAACCACCAGGACGTCCGATAATTTCGGCACGCAATTCTGTTTTCCCCTGTTGACCAGTATCTTGACAGCTTTCTCCAGAAATGTGTTATTAGGACTGACAGTTATCTTAGGGATACACAAGATTTGATTGATAAACTGGGGACCCTACCTTTAGTACATAATGGTTTTTTGGTTATTTTAGATGTATCGTTGTTATATACTGTGATTCCCCACATGGAGGGCATGATGGCAGTTAGGATGGCTCTTTTGAATACACATGTGGGATCTCCACACATTGAGTTTTTAATGGAGTTATTGGAGATGACGTTGACATGTAATTATTTTCGATACGGTGACCGATACTATCTCCAAACGGCTGGGACGACGATGGGCAGTAACATTGCGCCAGCCTATGCTAATATCTATATGGATTCTTATGAAAGGAATTGTCTGATCCCGCCGTTTGGAGATAGTATTGGTTTTTACCGTCGTTATATTGACGATATTATTTTGATTTGGAAGGATTCTGTGGATGCTTTACTGAAAATGTTGGAGTATCTTAATCAATTAAATTCACCTATTCGATTTACTATGACCTATGATAGTGTCCAAATTAACCTTTTGGACATTACCATATTTGTCACTGATGCTGGCTATGGCTACAAACTCTATAGGAAACCCGCTGACCGTAATACACTTTTAAACTACAATAGTCATCATCCAATTGCTCTTAAGAAGAGTTTGCCTATTTCTCAATTTATACGAGTTTTTCGGAACAACTCTGACCCTGCTATGGCTGATGTTCAAATTGTTGAAATGCGACAACGGTTCCTGGATAGAGGATATAATTTGAAAAATTTGAATACATGTCTACAAAAGGCTAAAAAAAAATTCTGTGATGGTCATACTGCTTGTGAGCGCTCACGAGTTGCTAACCCTTTTGTAATAACCACAACTTTTGACTCTGCTGGTTCAATTGTTCGCAATGCAGTGGTTAAACATTGGAATATATTTGCTACAGATCCCGTTTTAAAAGAACGTATACCGAAACGACCTTTGATGAGTTTCAAGCGTGGCCAGAATTTAAAGGACATACTAATGCGCCCTGATAGAAAGAAGGCTGTGAGTGCTCAGACTTGGATGAACCAAGTGAAGCCGGGGTGCTTTCGATGTGTAAATTGTATCACATGCAGGAGCATGATGGTTGGCCAATTCTTTCACCACCCACATACAGGTAGCAAAATTTATATTCGCCATCGAGTTACCTGTACCTCTGACCATGTGGTTTATATATTGGTGAGCCCGTGCTCTTTGTATTATGTGGGCAAGACGATTCGTCCTCTCCGTGAGAGGATGGCCAACCACAGATCCTCTATTAGAGCTGCACTAGCCAATGGCTTTTCTGACAAACCTGTAGCAAGACATTTCCATGAAACACAGCATGCTTTGGCATCATTGAGATGCATGATCATTGATTGGGTGCCCTTACCTAAGAAAGGAGGTGACCGGGCAAAGCTTCTGCTCCAGAGAGAAGCGATGTGGATACACAAACTGGACACAGTCCATCCTCGTGGCCTTAATGAAGCTATACATTTGGGCATGTTTTTGGATTAATACACTCTGGACATCAAGTGGGGGTGCATCATCAGGTTGTTTTCAATAATAATAATTTTTTTGGGATTTTTTTTTTTAATATTTTGAATTTTTTGTGGATTTATTTTTTATGGCAGTGTTGGTTTTCCTGTGGAGTTTGTTATTTGTTATTTTTCATTTATTATTTTTTATTTATTTTAGTGTTTAATTTCAGTTGTATTTACAGTAATGGGATTTATTCTCTAACATATAAGTTGGCAAACCATGTTTGTACATATGTGTATACATTCTGATGCAGGTGTATGTATCCTGATATATATTGGCACATTATGCCTCAATTGGTAATATATATATATATCACACTCACACTGGGAATTATGTTATCCTATGAGTCATTGTTTACAACTGAGCTCCAGGAAGTAGTTAGAGTGATTACTATGACTACCGGACTGGCTTGTGTTCCATATGACAGGAAATGGGAGGAGTTGACATGCACGCCAGCGGGGGATGCAGCTCGATTATGGCTGTAAGGTTTGTCATATGCACGTGTTTATGAACACGTTTTTTTATATCAACAGCTTTAAATAGACATTACTGTATAGTCAGTTATGATGTTTTGATGTCCTTGCATGTTTTTTGTTCTATTGTAGCATACTGTTTTTATCGATTGCACAAACTTTAATGTGAGGGAGGAGTCTCTTTATTGGACTCAGGTATATATAGGTGCAATGCACTGCTTGGGATTGTACCTTGACAAAGGTCCATGGATAGGACCGAAACGTCTGATCTTTATTGAGATGCTGTAAAACGTTTTTAATGAGATGAAATAAAGATTTGTTTTAGAAGACTGGTGAGTGCACCCCCCTTCGTTCATTTTATATATATATATATATATATATATATATATTAATAATAATTTGGAGTTGTGCACCTGAGATTTGTCTGTTTCTGTGCCTGCAATTAGTCTCATCAGGTAGCACCTCCCATTACATATATAGTCACGTTGTGCAGTCCAGAAACCTCTCCTATTTCCTGTAAGCTGACCAGCTGTCCTCACCTTCCCCCAACCCACTAAAACCAGGTTCCTCTGATAACAAACCGGACACTTATATATCCTCCTACTTAATTTAGTAGTTGCATACTTTAAGTCATCCATTGGTTTTACTATTATCATCACCTTAGCTCAATTTTCCCCCACCACCTGAAATGAGGACTCAGACAACTGAATTGCTATTTAAAGAGGTCACAGCCAAAGTTATTGAACAAATTAGAATTGGTAATTTACGGGTGGCGAGAAGATGGCATCAGCATGACTAACCTTATTTCTGTAATACTCTAAGAGAATTGATCATGTCTGGAAAAGTCAATAGCAGTAGAGAGATTTGAAAAATGAAGTAGAGTTTGAGCTCCTGTTACATATTTGTGTTTACGATAACTTAAACCATGTATAGCCAGCAGTGTATACCCATTGTAAGGGGTGTAGGATAGCTTCTTACAACTGTAGTGTCCTTTAAATAAGCTTTGGGTATAGGTATATTCAAATGCAAAATGTACTAGTTATTATGCAATAAAATGTTTATTAATATGTCAGTGTTGGTGATAAGCCTAGCAGATATTAATGCTGTGAGTAATGGCAGGTGATATAAATAGCAATTTATGGTTTGATGAGGTTTAAAGTATTTGGTTTTTCATGAATTGCCTTGATAACATCAGGTGGGGGCATTGACAGATACTGACAGGAAATGGCAACTGACAAAAAGTCAGTGCAACTCAGGGTTGCCTACCCTCCCGATTTTAGCGGGAGTCTCCCGTTTTTTAATTAACCCTCCCGCTCCCCCGCAAACAGTACAGATTCTCCCGATTTCCTCCTTCCCCTTAGACTGCGCATGTGCGCATGAGCAAACCGGCCTGTCGGGGGGCGGAGTTTGCGGAGGGGACGTCATGACGTCACGACCAGTGACGCAATGATATTTAAATGCTGGCCACCGCGGGGTTGTGGGTAGCGGTGGCCGGCTAGTCAGGAAGGAGTGTGCTTGTGGCTGGGCGCGGCGGCAACGAGCGGGACGGAGGCGGAGCCAGCAGCGCTGCACTGACTGTGTGTGCGCGCAGAGACAGGTGTGTGGCCTCCGTCCAATATAATTATATTTATAAGGGGCCTCTGCATCATATGTATACCCTGATGGGGGGCCCGGCTGGGTGATAAGTGTGAGTGTGGTGGGGTCTGAGCTCTGAGTGTCACATATTAACTGCACTTTGAAAGGGCACTCACTGACAGCCAATAAATGGATGGCTGTCAGTGAGTGCCCTTTCAGAGTGCAGTTAATGCCTGTTACTGGTCACTTAAATGCCGGCCACCGCGGGGTTGTGGGTAGCGGTGGCCGGCTAGTCAGGAAGGAGTGTGCTTGTGGCTGGGCGCGGCGGCAACGAGCGGGGCGGAGGCGGAGCCAGCAGCGCTGCACTGACTAACTGATCACTGATCAGCAGCGCTGCACTGACTGTGTGTGCAGAAACAGGTGTGTGGCCTCCGTCCAATATAATTATATTTATAAGGGGCCTCTGCGTCATATGTATACCCTGATGGGGGCTGGGTGATAATTGTGGGTGTGGGGTCTGAGCTCTGAGTGTCACATATTAACTGCACTTTGAAAGGGCACTCACTGACAGCCAATAAATGGATGGCTGTCAGTGAGTGCCCTTTCAGAGTGCAGTTAATGCCTGTTACTGGTCACTTAAATGCCGGCCACCGCGGGGTTGTGGGTAGCGGTGGCCGGCTAGTCAGGAAGGAGTGTGCTTGTGGCTGGGCGCGGCGGCAACGAGCGGGGCGGAGGCGGAGCCAGCAGCGCTGCACTGACTAACTGATCACTGATCAGCAGCGCTGCACTGACTGTGTGTGCAGAAACAGGTGTGTGGCCTCCGTCCAATATAATTATATTTATAAGGGGCCTCTGCGTCATATGTATACCCTGATGGGGGCTGGGTGATAATTGTGGGTGTGGGGTCTGAGCTCTGAGTGTCACATATTAACTGCACTTTGAAAGGGCACTCACTGACAGCCAATAAATGGATGGCTGTCAGTGAGTGCCCTTTCAGAGTGCAGTTAATGCCTGTGACTGGTCACTGGATATTTCACAGAGCTCAGACTAATACAGCTGCCCCTAATCATTGGCAACTATTGTCTAAGGACATTTAATGGTTAACAAGTTAATATTTGACAGGCAGCAGTACTTTCAGGAGCCTCCTGCTAATATTGGGAGGGTAGGCCAGCCTGATATTAACCATAAAATGTCCTTTAGCAATAGTATCCAATGATTAGTGTTTGTTGAAAAGTGCTCAGAGGGGGCAGCATTTCCATGCCCTGCATACCACAGGCCCTGTAGTGACCACACCCTGCATACCACGGGCCCTGTAGTGACCACACCCTGCATACCACAGGCCCTGTAGTGACCACACCCTGCATACCACAGGCCCTGTAGTGACCACACCCTGCACACTGTCTAGTTTGTATGCAGATAGTTCCTGCTTTGGCTAAGCAATTTAACCATGACTACCAGGGCACTCAATGTACATGCAAAAAAAAATTGCCAGTGAGTTATGTATGTATTGTGCATCATCTCTTATACTGTTGCCTTCCATTTGCTATTTTGGAAAGGTAAATAATAAAGAAATAGAATAAAGTATATGACATTGCTAAATAAACAATAGGTATAAATTATCCTTTAGTTGTATGGTGTCACAAGGGTTCCAAAGTGCTTAACAAATGGCCTGATTCGCTATGGATCGCTATTTTGCTGATATGTACGCAGCTCCGTTGCAATAATCAGTGGTTATATGCAAATGAATGCAGCCGCTATGCGATTGCAGCCAAACATAAGGACGCCCACTTCCTCTTACTCACATTTGTATACCTTAGCAAAATAGTGAAACAATAACACAGAACCTGTACGCACACCAGCACAAGCCCAGATCCTACTCCGAATTTGCTAATCCTCGTGCACGCTGTCAGTGCTCGAGCTGCGTATGGCATCGCACTGGATACTTGTGCACACCCCTGCAATGGCATTCAAACGCACTGGCATGCCTGTGTTCAGCCAATCACCCCCTCATCACCACCCCAAACGGTAGTGCCTTTCAATCACTCCACGATTGGTCTGCTTAGTCTCTGCGATCGCAATGAAAGTTCGACTTATACACATCGGGCGATTGCATGCGTATTAGCAACTGCATTGCTGAATCGGGCTCAAAGCACATAAACAAGTGAGCAGAACAAGAGAACAGTGACTTACACAATGCAGGACAAATACATGGTATATAAACATTGCTGCAAGAGCCGTCATAGGGCCTGATTCAGAGCCGCTCGTAAGCGGCCGCTCGTTCGTTCCGAGCGATGTTTGCCCAACTGCGCATGCGTACGGATCGTAATACGCATGCGCGAACCAGTCAGTGCGGCCGAAAATCGTTTGTTCGCTAAATAGCGAATGCCTATTTTGAGTGACAGGAGGAGGCATATGTGGGTGGTAACAGGGGAAGGTGCTTGAAAACGGGGAGTGGAGATCCGAACGCAGGCGTACTTAAAGTTCAAAATGGGCGTTTTATGGGTGTGCATAATTAATACAGCAGCGTCATTGACCACGTCACCTGGTTGTTTTATAGTCAGAACCGCTCGCAATATAGTGGTAGGAAAAACCAACCCCAAGAATAGCGAGCAGTTCATACGCTGGTCGATGTACTCGATTAATCTAATAAATAGCGGACATGACGTAGGATGCGAGCGGGCAGGGGGCGTAGTTATTCAAAAAACGACCGCAAGTTTTGTTTGCTCGTTCAGACATAGAGGCGTGAACAGACCGCAAAGAGCAAACGGTTCATTTGAATAGCCACCCCTATTTTCTGAACGAACGACCGCAAATAGCGTCTGGCTCTGAATGAGGTCCATAGCCCTCAAATAAGCGTCAGGCTGGTAGAAGTCAATTGTTGGTTAGGTGCCAGAGAATAATATTTAGGGAAGGAAAAGCACAAGAGGTAAGAGGGCCCTGCTTGTTAGAGGAGCTTACATTCTATTTTCTATATTATTCCTATACAATGTCTTGCATCCCTTATTAACAACAAAACGCAGAATATTCTATATAAAGCAGCAGTATATTTATTTCAGGGGACAGTATATTTCAGGGAGCAGTATACTGTATTTATTTAAGGGAGCAGCATATTTAATTCAGGGAGCAGTATGTTTCTATATTATTATAGATAGATCGGGGTATGGATGCTGTTTCCTGGGGTAGACGAGTGCACTTAATTACAGCTGCTCAAATAGTGATACACCAGTCCAGTGTATTTGTTACAAATATCCTCAGGCATTTTTATTTGCACCAAGTAAAAATAAAACCTATAAACCCAAGCCTGTCCAGCTCTGACTATACATAAAGTTTCCATCTCTATGGGGGCGATTCAATTCAGCTCGATGTTGAATGGGCCCGGGAAGGAGCCAACCAGAACCACTTAAGTCCATACTTGCCTACCCTCCCGATTTGGTCGGGAGCCTCCCTAAAATCGGGTGCCACCCCCGACCTCCCGGGAAGGCAGGCAAGTCTCCCGGCTGCCACCGACCCCTCCTATCCCACCCCAATTGTTTGTAAAACCCCGGCAGCAAAGGGGGGCGGTGACGCAATTTGCGTAATTTTGGCACCGCCCCCTGCTTTACACTGCCTGTAATATCGGCAGTGTGTAGCGGGGGCAGGGCCAAAATGACACGCTCACGTGGCTACGCCCAAAAAACGTGCCATCTGGCCGGCCCCGCCCCCGTTAGCTGCCCACGCCCCCCCAGTAATGCCGATCTGGCTGCTCCCTCCCGGAAGGGGCAGCCAGATAGTCGGCAAGTATGCTTAAGTCAGAGAATGCCGGTTAGCTTGCCTTAAGCTCGGTGTTTAGTTGCTCCAAGCCAGAAAACAGAATCACGTTTGGCACATAAGTTGGATTTCTGCTCGCACCTCAGGAGGGTACAAGCAGAAATGCTGTCAATTGAATAGCTCTGGTAACTCCTTCCCTGGGCTATTCAACATCGTGCTGCATTGAATCGTCCCCAATTTGTGAGAAGGGCCTACTGCCAACTCACCAAAAGAGCAATTCAATATAACAATCATTTCACGCAGTAATGGTGTCTCTCTGCAAGCCAGCAGCTTGCTCTCCAGGTAAAGGGACATTTTCTGTCCAGACTGACAGCGTTTTTAAAACACCCATGCAGATGTAAGCACTAATTAGCCTATGAGGCAAAGACCTTAAAGATGGGATGTAGTTAAAAGACCGCCGGCCGGGAAGCTGTCTGTCAAAATGCCGGCATCTAAATCCCGACTCGGGACTACAGACAGGTGTCAAAATGCCGATGCCCGTCTAGATCCCGGTATCTCAACAGACAGGTTCACGAACGAAGTAAAGCCAGCCACTGCTAGCTTGTAGCTGCAGGAGGAAAGGGTTAGGTTTAGGCACCCCCCTGGGGAGGGTTAGGGTTGGGCACCATCAGGGGGTGGGTTAGGCACCTGCCAGCAGTGTTCTCCCCAGAAATTTTTTCAACCCGGGTGGCAGCAAGAAGTTGCCGGGTGGGGGCCTTCGCAATAATAAAATGTTTTGAACCCTGACATTTATAATGATTTACACTTGAAATAACATTTTATATATTAATTCTCCTCTTATTATTAGAGGCCCAGTCTCATGATTATGAAAAAGCTGCAAAGTCTGTAGGATTTGGTACTTTTTATACAGCTCCCAGATACAGTTGGCACTTGCAGGCTCCCAAAGTGCGGGGTGGTGCACCCACAAAAAACAGGCTGGGGAGAACACTGTCTCACGAAGGTTAGGGTTAGGCACCATCAAGTTAGGGTTACAGGGGAAGAAGGGAAGGGTTATATACTTGCTTGCCCCTTCCGGGATCTCTAACGGTCGGGCTTCTGTTGTCTGTATTTCACCCAGCGGGACTTCATATCCATTCCCTAAAGACCCATACTGGGTCTAATGGATGGAGCTCTCCCTCACTCTTGGGAGCCCTAACCTGCCTTTCACCAAAGCCAAGCTGATGCTGCTAACAGTAATACCCCTTTTCCACCAAAATTCTGGGTCTGACCCGGAGCTAGAACAGGGTTCCTATACGGATCAGACCCGGAATTTAGCGCGCTGACTCGGGATATTCCCGAGTCGGCGCCGCACACACCGCAGTCGGGTCTGCATAGACCCGGCTTTTCCGGCGTGAAAGTGGACGCTTGGGGATGACGTAATCTCCAAGCGCCACTGAAGCCGGACCAATCGGCCGGCTTGCGGCGCACTGCAGGTCATCAAGACCCGGAGTGCGCCGTACACACGGCAGGGTTTCACGGGTTACTCCCGTGTTAAACCCTGCTAGTTACCTGGGTTCGATTGCCGGGTCACTCGACCCGGCGATCCAACCCTCACCCCTTTTACACCAAGGTGCTGCCCGGGTTAAAAGGGGTATGAGTGTCCCAGCCTTTGCACAGTCAGATGCACACTTGTACACCAAGGGAAGGGCTTTTAATAGAATTAGAATAAAGTGACAGATGTGACTAGCAAAAGCAGTCTCAGTAGAGGATGATGTAATCAGCATCACTGCAAGCTTACAAGTTATCTTTCTGTAATCTGAAGGTTATTTTTTACACATTTACAAAATCATTTATAACCACATTTTACCACAAAAAAAAATTGGCAGCAGATGAGTGATACTCTGCTCCCTGACAATTAGGTCAGCCAGCATAAAGGTTCAAGTTACCATTTCACTAGCCACTAGCCAATCCTTGTTGCATGTCTGAAACTGATCTGCTGTAAATGTGGTCATCCTGGTCCACATTTATTAAATAATACTAAAGATTAAAAACTATTAAAAATACATTTAAATAAAATTGGTAAAATTCATATTGAAAAAAGCATAATGTCTCTACCTAGTTATTGATATTCTCATTTTGTCACCATTATGAGTTGGTAGCGATAATATGATACTTCTGAAATAGGAAAAGAGTTTTTCTGACAACCCTTTAATTAATCTTATATCTGACTAAAACACCAGGTTTCAACAGATATTAACTATATTGGCAGCATATGTAAATATAATTGTCAGTAAAATAGGCATTTGTTATAATGATTTTAATTTTAGATGGTTTCTTATAGTATTACAGAGCCTGTTCCTTGTTTAAAATTTCTGCACTGCAACAAAGCAACAACCAGAGGCAAAGCCCTTCATAAGTAAGTTTTTGTTTTTTTCCAACTATGGAGTTTTATCTATGTGTGATTTTTTTTTTTTTTTTTTTATTCATCTGCCTTTATTGCTCTTAGGGGTCTATTCAACAAGCACTGTCACTTAGCAGCGCTAATTTAGTTTCTAACTTGCTACGAGTAGCAATGGTGGATAGTAAAACACTGAAGCAATTCAACATTGCTCCGATGCGGAAACAGTGGATCCGAAAATCAGCTGTCTACGCGATGGTTTTCACTACTGCTTCCTGTAACTGTGAAAATTAGCACTGGCAAGTCTGACTGGGCCGTGCTAGTGCACCTGTGTGTCCTGGGATTTTCACATGTGCACAAAGAGCCCGATGTCATCTTCACAACCCGGACCTCCTTCCCATAGAAGGTAGCAGGGTATGGAGAACGGACGCCATCTGAAGAATGGATGCTGTCCATTCTCACAATCAAATTCTAAAAATTATGTATTTTTGGAGTATGATGACTTGGGAAATAAGGAGGTCCAGTATTGGGGGGAACAAGATTTGCTTTGCGGATGACAGGTTAGCCGATTTCAGTGAAATCTCCTGCGAATGGGCCCAACACTTATGTTTTACATAAGTAGGTGAAAATACGCCCTCTAATAACTAACTAAAAACATATGTGAAGATGTATACACATGGACTGATTTGATTACCCGAGTTGGGTTGGGTACACAAACCAGGCATGTGGGCGGTAAAAATCCCAGCAGCAGTTTATATTTTTTAATTACTAAAAGAAGAATCCTTGATTGTACAGATACTACAGAAAGTTTATTTCTAAAATGTATAATGATCTTTGCATATGCAGAATATGAAAAACATGATTTGTTTTTTCATTTGTTTTGCAGAGGACTTAACAGTAGATGTACTGAAAACAAAGGACTGTTGAGTTCCCTGTGAATATATAGCATTTATAAATTTTATATTCGAAAAAAAGATACAATATGGATATCCGGAATTTTTTTGCAAAAAAAAATGACACACAGTTACAGCCCCCTGAACCCGAGACAAGTGAGGAAAGTGCATCTATGCCCATAAGACTTGATTCTCCTGAATGCATCACAGACAGTAGTGATGACAGTGACGCATGTATTATAGACGTTCAAAATCCAAGTACAAGTTCCCAAGAAATTGGCTGTGATGAACAGGCAGATCCTTGCTCCAGTAATAGAGCGGAGCAGGATGAAACACAAATGGTACCTGCTAAAAAAAAGAAATACTACTGTGAATTCACCCCCAAATTATCAAAATGTAAAGAAATCATCACGTGGAAAACATTCTGCCTACTGCACAGTCTGTAACAGTGATTTTGATATAAAACATGGTGGTGTGAATGACTGTAAACGCCACATTGACAGTGCAAAGCATAGAAAACAATCAGAAGCTCGTGAGACAAGTCAAAAAATGGTTATAGCTTCTTAACTACCTCTCATGACGAGAATGCAGTCATTCATGCTAAACTTCTTTTCACAGGTTTTCTGATTGAACATAATATACCTATTTCTGCCTCTGACCACGTAGGGAAATTGATGAGGGCTATGATGCCAAATTCAAGTGAGGTTGCAGTGCAGAAATATGGCTGTGCGAGAACAAAAACCAGTGCAATTATTAATCACGCTCTTGCCCCACACTGCACAAAGCCTGTTATAGAGGCCTTGAAGCGCCAGCCATTTACTTTAGCACTGGATGGCAGCAATGAATCAGAGGAGAAATTATTTCCCATTTTAGTGTCCTATTTTGACACAGATGGAAAAGTTAAGCCAAAACTTTTAGATCTTGTTGTTTGCAATATTGCCACAAGTATTAATATAGTGAATGCAGTTGATGAGGTTATTAAAAAAGAAGGAATTGCCTGGAAAAATTGCATTGGTCTTTGTTTAGATAATGCATCTGTAAACATGGGAAGACACAGGTCTGTAAAAACTTTGATTCAGCAGAAGAGTCCTTCCGTGTTTACAGAAGGGTGTCCCTGTCATCTTGTGCACCTTGCTGCAAGCAAGGGAAACAATGAGCTCTCCTTTGACGCTGATGCGTTTCTCCACAAACTTACAACCTACTTTAGGTTTAGTGCCAAAAGAATTCAAGCACTTAAAGATATCAGTGAGTTTGTGGACATTGAATATTCTAAAATACTGCAACACGGGGCAACCAGGTGGCTCAGTATGCATTCCTGCATTGAGAGACTGCTGGAAATGTTCCCAGCACTGAAGTCATTTTTCCAGTCAGAAGACTGTGAGAAAAATGCCAGGAGCAGAGCTCTCTGTGACATGTTTGAGGATGCAGCTACTGAGCTATATGTTCTGTTCCTTCATGCCGTACTTTGCACATTCAATGAGACCAATACAGTACTCCAGTGCCGTTCCCCTTTTATCCACAAATTGCATGAGTGCCTAGTGGATTTATACAGGAGACTTCTGCTTAAGTTGGTGAAACCGACCGTAATTAAAGCTGCCAATACTATAGAAGCACTTCTGGCCATAGATTTTTGTGATCCAGAAATGCAATTGGGGGACAGAGAACTATTTATTGGGTTTACAACCAGTAACTATGTAAGAACCTGCTCTTCACTAGAGCCAAGAGTAGTTGCAGTATTTTTTAGAGAAGTAAGAAACTTTTATTGTTCTTCTCTTACATATATCAATAACAAATGTCCCTTAAATGATGATGTAGTAAAAACTATGAAAGTCTTTGATTACAAAAACCGTGTGGCAGCACAATTCGGAGATATTGAATTGCTTGGACAACGCTTTCCGCAAGTGGTAGACAATACCATGATGCAGAAAGTGCACGAAGAATTCTCTGAATAACGTGTTTATGACCTGCCTGAGTCCTCTTTACAACACTGCTCAGAAGAAGGTGTTGAAAGAGTGGATTGCATTTGGCATGAACTAAGCATGGTCACCCATACAACAACAGGGAACAAAAAATTTGCTTTGTTATCAAGTATGGCCAAATCTCTCTTGGTCCTCCCACACAGCAACGCTGAAATTGAACGTGTGTTCAGTATGGTTCGTAAAGTTAAGACTGAGCTCAGAGGGAAACTGGCTACAGAGGGAACACTAAAAAGCCTCTTGCAGTGCAAAATAAATTTGTTTACAGACTTAAGCTGTCACCAGTTCAAACCTTCCAAAGAGCTTTTGTCTAAAGCAAAGTCTGCAGGTTATCAGTTGCGGAAATCACATCAGCGTAATGCCTAAGATAATGTCTTCTTTTCTTTTGACATTTTGATTGCTGCTACAGTATTAAGGTTTACAGAATTGTCAAAAAAAAAAAAATCGTCTAAAATAATTACAACCTGGACATCTTTAAAAATGTCTGTAATGACACTGGATTATGGAAATTATGCACTGTTAGGTGTCTTTGATGATTGGAGTTGTGAAACACTGGTCTAAAGTTCGTCTTAAACCTTGCGTATTTCTATTGGGAACTGAGCCCAGCTAAACTTAGTAACTTGTCCCACTAAGACTGCACTTTATAAAACATTGTTTACTTTTATATGGTTTACATGCTAAGCTTAGTAATCGAACGTTGAATACTTTTTTTAGTTAATTGAGCACGTGTTTTGCTGCTTTGTTACCTTAAATATACAGTATAAGGTTATTTTAAGGAGAAAACGGGGTTTAAAATATTTTCTTCAAGCCGTATTTTCTTTGTTAGAAATTGGAGCCCTAATTGTTTGTTAGTTATTTAAGTATCATACTTCTGTTAATATTTGCATTATTTATTTTATTTAAAACATGTTCATTTTCAAATAAACACATTTGATATGTACTGCTTATTTTCTACTTTATATCTATAATGTGCAATCAGTAAGGGTAAGTTCTTGTGGCTGCCAGCACCTAAGAGCATTAATAAAAATTAAGTATACTAGATATTTATTGGGCCTGACCTCCATTTCATTGAGCACATTAAGAGCATAAATTAGATTACCAGGGAGAAGATATGCAGGCCTGGTTGAAGAACTAGTGGGTAGAGATTCAATTTGAGTGACGGGATTAGTAAAGGAAGACACGTGGTAGAAGGATAGGCAATAAATTAATGCATTCAGGTTTTTATATGTAGTATTTATGTGCTATGATGTCTTTCTGTGTGTTAAGATTAAGTACAAAAACAAATGAGGCACAGAATTTGTACTTTCTTTTATTATTATATAATTTTTCAGCCTGATTGAAACCATGCTATAATATTATATAAACATACATCATAACCATCAATCACATCGCAACTAACACATGATATTTGACTGTACAGCCTTTGGTAGTATGATACCCATACAAAACTAGCTCTGGTGGTATGCTGCTCTTAGTACTATAGTTTTCATCTGCCACTGCAGGACACGCCCCTAAATGATAATAGACACGCCCATAGGTGGAGCTAGACACGCCCCCAGGGCGGAACATGACACGCCCCCTCAGCGGCGTGGCGCGCTTCGCGCGTCACATACTGCTGACACCGACAATCTCCCTGAAACTAGTTTTCAAAAGTTGGCAAGTATGGTGCAACTACATCTTAAGAGACCATACTTGCCCACTTTTGAAAAAGCATTCCAGGGAGATTGTGAAAGCAGCACCTACTGTATAAGCGCTGCATTAAAGTGGGCATTTACTTCTACATATGAGAGGCGTGTGAGAAAATTGACTTACATCCAAATGTAAACAAGCCCCAAAGCAGCAGGTTGTTGCTCAGTAAAACCTACAAGGGAAGTAGAACAAATAATAATCCTAAGTACTTAGGGCCTTATTTAGGTTGGATCGCACCGCTGTGTTCGCATGCAGCCGGTCAATGTTTGTGCTCTGTGCATGCCTATGCATCGCAGAGACCGTTCATGAAATGGCCGCTGCAATCGGGAAGCGATCGCAGTCCAATCGCATAGTAATTGACATGAAGTGACCATTTGTGGGTGAAGAGGGGGGGTGGTCGGCGGAACGCAGGCGTGCCTGTGCGTTTGAACGCCGTTACAGGGGCGTGCATAATTAAGCCCCTGCGATTGTATACGCTGGCAGAGGTCTAGATGGCAACAGGAAGTTTAGCAGTTTGTGAGGTAGGGTCAGGTCAACCACAACTGTGCAAATGGTTCCGATGTTACTCGCTGTTACTGATGTTTTCGCTGACTTGCGGGTTTATGTAATGGGAAGTGGGCGGCTTTATACAGTGGTAGGAGTCTTGGTATAGTGCTGCGGTTGCTATGCGATTGCATTCATTAGCATATTTTCGCACTAGTGGTTGCGTGCAAACGCAGCCGTGCGATCCAACCTGAATAAGGACCTTAGTACACTGACAGCTACTAAGTACAGTATTAGCGAATTGAGAAGCAAGATTCAGTAAAAAGTTCTCAAGCAAGGGAATTGCTGCCCATGGCAGAGTGTCAAAGGTCATGCTAGGCGTCTTGCACTATATAACGCAAAAAGGCTGGGTGTACAAGGACGCAAGAGCTTGATTGAAGGTGTGGATATTGTTAAATAGTCTAATAGGGTGGAGGAGTTAGTTCCAGAACAGTTTGGTAGCATCTTGGGTTCTGGAGGCAAAGCAGTTGACCAGAGCAGAGGAAAGCAGAGGTTGATGTGGGAGTAGAGAGGGTGGGAAGGAGTGTGGACAGAGATGAGGATGCAGATGTACAAATTAGGAATAATAGAGTGCATTATTTGTGAGGATGAGGAGATTGAACTGTTTTCCAAGGTGGATGTGGAGCCAGTTAACCAGTTGGCAGTGTTTTGAGTCAGGAGGTAGTAAAGGAGGGGTTTGAAGGCAGCAAAGAGGTGGCAGGGTTTGGAAAACTAAGAGGAAATGAAAGAATTTAAGCAAGTTTTTTTAGAGAGAGGGAGAGTGTAGAGCTGTAGGAGGAGACAATAAATTTAGAGTGGAGGAAGTCTTCAAGAGTCTATTGGAAGAACATTTCTGGGTGCATTTTCAGTGCCAATATTGGGCTGTGGACTGGCAGAAGTTAATAGTAACTGCTTGGGCAGCAGAGTCCAGGGCAGACATAATGACAAAGTTATTAAGTATAGTGCATGGTCAGGGCCTTAAAGGTAAGGCAGGAAACATTAGAGATGACAGAGAGAAGTTAATCTAGTGAACAAGAGAACAGGGCTGGGTCTAGGGAGCTGAGGTTTTGTTTGATGAGAGTAGTTTGGGTGACAGGGGAAAGGAAAGACTGTAGAGGATGATGGTCAGAGAGAGTGAAGAGGGAGTTGGTGAAGATAGAGATGCACAAACAGTGTGAAAAGACCAGATGAAAAGAATGACTGCTGGAGTGAGAGGGGGAGGCGGTCCATTGGGTGTGGCCAAAAGAGGAAGTGAGGGAGTAAGGTATGGCAGTAGTAGCATCAGTGGGATCGTCTATAGGTATGTATATAGCTAATAGTACCAGGCTATTTAGCGAACTAAAAAAAACATTTTAACATTGTGTCATTATTTCAAAACATGTACTTGGGGAAATAAAAGTTAATTTCTGCTCAAACCTCCAAGTACTGTACGTTATTCAATCTGTATTTATATATAATGTTAAATATTAAAAAGAAACTCCATCTCTTCCTATTAGTGAATGTTATTTTTAACTTCTGTTTTCTGACAGTATGATGATCAAAGGTAGAAGAAGTTTCCATCATTTCTTGTATCCTTATCTAATCAATCCATTGATCTGCAGCAAAGGCAACACTGTGTATCCTGATAGTCCCTAGAGCTTTATTAACACAGTATAGATAAAACTCTGGTGTTCCACTATGAGTAGAAGGCATAGCTAATGCCACCATCAGTGGCAAACGCAGGATTTCTAGAGGGGGGTTTCCAAAGGCTTGATTTTAGAGTGAGTGTGGCCAGTCTATGAAGAGGGTATAATTAGCACTTATCCAGCTTTAATATGCATCATACAAAGTATGCTGTGTGTCATAATTCCAGCATATACAGGACCAGCGATCACTGTAAGCCATTAGATACGGCAGTAGGGCCTTCCTGTCTGAGCAGAATGGTTTTTTTCAGATGTGGGCTCCATTCCAGAGAATTGGAGCAAGTCCAGGAGTCTGAGGGAGCAGCAGAAGAACCTAGCACTGCCCTGGACATATATGTACATATTGGTCTCCATACGTATTGGATATTGTATTATTATACAGTATTAATAATTAACCCTATTGATGGTCTATAGCAGTGCACCCCTAACAGTGCATGTTTTCCACATCTCCTAGTTGGTGCACAGGTATATTTATTACTGGCTGACACATTTTAAAAGATTCATAGTTGTTGCTAATCATTTCATTTGTGATACTGAGAAGAACATCCAGCACTAGTAACATTGTATTATATTACTATTTCTATTGTGGTCACGGTGTGTGCTGTGGAGGGGGGTTTCCAGGTAACCCCCCCTGCATTTGCCTATGACCATCCTGGGTTATATAAAATGAAGCATGTTGGTATGGAGATGTGAAGGCATGCTCCATGTGCAGGCTTGTGCTCATGCTATGAATGTTTAATAACCCTACTTATGTCATTTTTGGGGAATGCCTTGTTCAATAACAGAACCATTTTACATGTTATGCATAAACTGTAGCAATCAATTAGTGATGCATTGCCATCTTCCAAGAACCAAGACATCAACCTGAACTGACTTACATTAAGCACATCAACATATAAAGCAGTTATGCCCAGTGAGCTACAAGGCTTGGCACTCTAAAATGTGCATTCAGTAACCACAAGTTGACAAGTGAACATTAACAGTTGAAACGGTCACTTAACAAACACCATTCATTTATAGTTTCTTAAATCCAACACTACAATAATACTTTAGAACCTTATACACTTGATGAGAAGCCTTATTTATTGAATATTGTTAGCGCACAAAACTTATTATGATAACAAGCTTGGGAATATCAGTGAGCAACCTCCACGCATGAAACAAAGGAACTACTGTATAAATGTAATTTCATATCCATAAAGTGTTAGACTGCATTTAATCCAAAGATAACATTCTAATTTGAATGATGGTACCTATTATTTTAAGACACAGGCATATTCTACAATACTGTACACCAGGGAAATAAAGCAGATTGATCGCAATATAAGAACAAAACAAAAGTTGTGTGAGGATCCGGCTTGCTAGAGTTTGATCAGGCCGCCTAAAAAGGTGACTTTCAGGGAACACAAAGGTTTGGAGGCATGGGCGTAACTACCATAGGTGCAAGGGGTGCAGCTGCTACAGGGCCCAGAGCTGAGGTGGCCCCATAGATGCAAGGAGCGCAGCTGCTGCAGGGCCCAGTGCTGAGGTGACCCCTATGATGCAAGGAGTGCAGCTGCTATGGGGCCCAGACCTGAGGTGACCCCTATGATGCAAGGAGTGCAGCTGCTATGGGGCCCAGAGCTGAGGTGACCCCTCTTCCTTGTCAAAGTTACATGTGTTATATACATATTTCACCATTGGGTGGTACATAGGGGCCCTTACAAACGTTTGCTATGGGGCCTTCAAATACCTACAGTAGTTATGCCCCTGATTGGAGGATACATAATTAACAACATAACAGTAGCACACAGAGAGAAGAGGCTAAAAAACAGATAGTATGTACTTCAAAAGATGGGAACATGAGTGATGCAAAACTTAGTGGTTGAGAAAGAGTGTGCTGGTTATCTCTGGTTTAGCACTGAAGTTAATTTGCTGATTCACTAAGAAATACAGTATAATTACAGTATTTCCTGCTCTAAACTAACAGAAAATATGATGTTAATATAATTTGTGAAGTATGTCAATTCTGTTGTTAATCTGCTTTACCATGTACTTCTACCAGAAAAACACTGATAGCATTCTATATCCATACTACCCCATCATGATCCCCTCACCTCCATTCTACCATCCATCCCCTTTCCCCCTTCTTCCCAATCACCCTTGCCCAATATCCTTTACAACTTCAACCTACCTTTTTTCTATAATCCAAGGCCCCAGCTCCACCTCAGTAACCACTATAATACACCCATGGTGGTTGCTTCCTGTTTTTTGGTTTGTTTTTTATGTGGTTTTTTGCCCTTTTCAATTTGTTCTGTAATTCCCCACTGTATATTACACTTCTACTTATGGCTCATCCTGCCCACTGTAACCTATGCAGCGGACCCAAGATGGCTGCATTGACTGGTACTTTCATGGGCAGAATGAACAACACATAGAACTATTTATTCAGTGGGTATCTTGTTAGTTGCTTTTCATTATTACCCTTGTATGTCTTATTTCCATGTATTGTTTGTTTTCTATGTTGTGCACCCAAGATGGCTGCCTTGCCTAGTACTTTCATAGGTACAGTAGGTTGAATAATGCATGGATCTGGTGATATTGTAAGGATTTTGGGGTCTATTCATAAAGAACATGAAGTGGCTCATGATAAGCATCAAATCGATGCGATATATAGAGAAGTTTAGTAGTCATTCATATATACTTACCTCTCCGACATCTTCATGCGCTATCTGTACCCTTCGTGATCCCTGGACGCAGTGAGAATACAGACATATCGGGTGCCTCATATGTCTGTATTCTCACTGCGCATGCACTGGCATCTGAGAGCAGCAGGTCAGGTCAGGTCAGACCTACTGCAAAGGATGCTGGGCAAAAGGAGGCAGAGCCAGCACCGGGAATCGGGCAGACAGCAGGGAAGAATGCATCTTCCCTGCTCTGTTCGGCTTGTGGTACAGATTACGCCATCCTCAGATGGCGAATCTGTACGCAGCAGAGGAACGGAAAGCTTAGCTAAACAGGGCTCTTCTCTGCTTCATGAATAGACCCTTTTGTATCTTGACTAGTATTCTATATTTCCCCAATGATGTGTCATCTCTTCCAGGCATTGCCTATTGTACTACTGCAACCTATGTAGTGCACCCAAGATGTCTGCTTCGCGTTGTACCTTTATAGGTAAGATGAATTGTCCTTGGAATTGATGACCAAAAAGAACACATGTTGAGGTGTAGTGAGAGAGTCACTAGGCTCAGCTTCTGGAGCTACAGTATGTGCTGAAACTTAGTCCAGCCTTTTATTGAAAGGAGTTGGTGCTGCTATTCAAGAGAGATGAAAGTGTTTCACTGGTAAGCAGACCCTTGCTCAGGTTCCTCTACTGCATCAATTAAAAAATACCAAAATGCTTTCTCCAAAATTAAAATACAAAGGCTGTGTAGTCTGGGCATCAAGACTCATGCAGTTCTCAGAGCAAAGTAAAGATAGGAAGGCATATTGAGAATTACCTCAATTTATTACATCATCAATACAGTAGTTAAAAGGTAAAACACTTTCCAAAAAGTAGTATATCACTGAAGCTTATTCACAAACAGAATTAAATGAAAAATACAATGTGGGTAACCCTGTTAGCTGGGCATGATGAGGTCAACCTGTAAACATAAGGAGATCCAGACCCAAGTAATGGAAACAAGATGATTTGGTGACTTCAGGTAGGTGTTCTACACTTGATTACAGTACTTTCTCTGACATATTTCGGTATACCTGGTACCTTTATCAAGGATAAGATATGGTAGCTATTAAGGCTTTTTACACCATAAGGTCTGACAGCATGAGGAAGCCAGGATTTCTGGCTTAGCGTTACTGACACACTAAGGGCCAAATGTAATAGGGTGAGAGTTTAGAAAACATGAGAGTTTTGCAGTTTAGCAGTAAAACTCTCACACTAATATATTGATTGAGTTATATTTTCAAAACAGGAAACACCTGGATGATAGCTTAAATCTTGAGAGTTTTTTGAGTCTGAAAAATATGCAAGTGTGCCTGTTCTGTGACTTTATTACATTGGCTGAGTTTAAACATGCAACAGTTTTCTCTCACAATTTCTAAACTCTCACCCTATTACATTTGGCCCAAAATGCACACACAATACTCCAAGTAATGGAGCATACACATGGTCAGATTTGTCAGATCTGTCAGATGAACGATTTGAACGATTTTAACAAAGATTTGAACGATTTTTGACTGCATTAAAATTAATGGAATCGTCAAAGTCTGACTGCAAACACATCAGATGTCAGATATCGTTATCTGACCATCGGGAACGCGCATCGTTCAAATCGTTCATCTGACAGATCTGACAGATATGTCAGATTTTCCTTCAGATATGAACGATTGAATGATTTTTTAAATCGTTATCGTTCAGATCTGAAGAAAAATCTGACCATGTGTATGCACCATAACACACAGGCCTAACAACACATCAAGTACAGTAGCAAACAGTGCACTGCAAAAACAAAAGAGTGTGTAGTACTATCCCAGTACATGCCTGCAACATTAGTACTTAAGAGGTTATTTCCTTGTTTTGCATGTTATGGTGCGTACATACGGTCAGATTTGTCAGATGAACGATATTGTTAAACGATGAACAATTTGTCAAACGATTTATCCAACGATTTGAACGATTTTTTACAAATGATAAACGATATTGGACAAATCTGACAGTATTTAAATGAAGAAGAATTCCAATGACAATGATTGGTCCAAACAATTCTTGAGGGGTGTATACTGGGCAGATATGTGTGTGATATGGTGGGAGGGGCTTCCAATGAGGGAATAAAAAGGTGGGAGCCATTTTAAAACTTTGCATTTCTTGCTCTGTGGCTAGTTTGGTTTGGTTTATACCTGCTAAACGTCGTTGCATTGCTAATTTGCTCCGCTTTGTTTTGTCTTGTCTTTTACAAAGTGTGTCTATTGTGCTATTCTGACATGCAATCCATTCATCAGTGAATCATGTTGGCGTACGCAGGAGTCGCAATCTTGTCTGAGAGGGAGATGGCCGAGAGGAAGAGGAGGAGGCCTCGCTCTTGTTGGACAAAGGAGTGGCTGCTGCGGAGGTATACCATGTCCCACATGCCTTTGTTGATGGACATTCGTGAGAATAATCCGGATGACTACCGGAATTTCATGCGGATGGACTAGGTGGTGTTTCGTGAAACCGAAAGATTGCATAAGAAAAGAGGTGTGTTAAACCTCTAGGATGGGGGCCGGCATGTATGCAAATTACTGTTTAGAGTTAGCCTATCATTAGCAGGGGCGGGTTTTCAATAGAGACATTATATAAGGGGCTAGAAGTGAGGGCCAAAGCCTCTTGGTTCCAGATTCCTCCAGGACAGGGAAGTGCATTTTGTCAGTTGTCATTTTCCTTAATAAAACTCTCTTAGTGCTTCTCCTTCTTCTCTTCTTCTCTCCTCCTTTTCCTTATTGTATTTAGTCTCTTTTCATTTACTTCATATCATTGCTTTTACTTTTCCTTTCTGTCCTCAATCAGTGTCTTTTCTGATTTCTTGTTCTGCTGGGGGTGGGTGTAGCTATGTCCTGCCTAGTAATGAGCCTCCCCAGACCCTGGTCCCTGGCTCCACAGTGCCCCCATGTTATTAGGAGCTGCAGGTGTGGTTCCCCTATTGATAGTTCTATCCCCCCTCAGGCTGCAGCAGCTTTGTGGAAGGTGTGCCAGTGTGGGGGAGGGGTGCTTCCCATTAGTCCTTAATGCCCCTGGTCAATATTATCTTTGTGGCTGCAATGGCCAGCACCATAGGCAAATGCAGGAGGGGTTTATGAGTGCCTTGCCTGAACCCCCCCTCAGCCCACACCATGATGACTACAATAGAAATAGCATATAATACTAAAGTTGCATGTTTTTTAGGATCCCCTCAGTGTCACAAATGAAATAACTAGCACTACAGTCCCTGTTGATCTTTTAAATGTGTCAGCCAGTAGAAAAAGTTAAAAAGCCAGTAATGAATATTGTTGTGCACCAACTAGATCTGGAAAACATGCACTGTACGGGGTGCACTGATATGGATCACCTATTGGATCAATTATTAATACTGGATAATACACCATCCAGTACATAGGGGGACCAATCTGTGCATCTGTTTCCAGGACAGTGCATGGTTTCTTTTTCTGCCCTCTCCCAGATTCCCCAACTTGCTCATATGATCTGTAAAGGAGCCGGCACATGAAATAAAAAGATTCAGCTCAGACAGGATGGCTCTACTTCTACATATAATTACTTACTGTGTTTGCTGGTCCTGTATATGCCAGAATTATATCATTCAGTACATTCGTATGATGTATTTTATAGATGGTCTAAGTGCTGATTATGCCCTCTTAATGGTAGAAAACAGTTGCAGCAAACAGTGTCAGTATTATGCTGGGCATTGAGGTATCATTGGGGGAATAGAATGCTTTAGTGATGCGTTATATGACAGTAAGGGGTAATGGCTTTGACACTGCTTTATTTATCTATAGCACCTAAGATCTAGCTTTTATCTCCTTTGAATCATTATTATCAGCCAATAGAGGAGATTGTATTATATACTGTATTCTGAGCATTTAACTTACAAAATAGACAGAATACATGTGCTACAGTGAATTTCTACAGGGTGCACAGCTTATTATTGCAATCACTGCCCCAAGCAGCTATCACCGGGAAGCTCCATTCTCAGCTATGCTCCTACTTCGACAAATATACATTGCTGGAGGTCACGCAGCCTTCGCGTCCTGCCTATGAGGGGTACAACGCGTGCAAAGCAGCTAGTTCAGTTCGTCAGGGCTAACAGCAGGCGTCTGGGGAAAATGCTTCGCCTTTAATAATTCCACATTAAAATGTCGTTTTCGTCACCTCTGCTTGCGATGTGGTGGCAATCACCCAGTTGCCAAGTGTTTCAAGGGGGGTGCCCAGCAGCAGCCTGCACAGCCAGCAAAAGGCACAAGTGCTAAGTAAAGTTCCATCCCCTGTCCGTGTCACAGCGATAGCAAAATGGTTGAGTTGGTACCCGGTTCTGCAGGACGCAGAATTTTCGTTAAAAGGCTTCAGTTTTGGTTTTCGTTTACCTATTTGCAGGGATGTCGACACATATTCGCCTAGAAATTTGAAGTCTGCCTTTGAATTGCCTCACATTCTTAGGGAAAAAGTGGCTGGCGAGGTTAGCGCAGGCGCATTGCTGGGCCTTTTGCAGAACCCCCATTAGGGATCTTGTGAATTCCCCGGTGGGAGTGGTTCCCAAGAAAATTCCAGGAAAATAAGGGCTCATGCAACATCTGTCTTATCCGCCAGGCTCGTCAGTAAATTATGCCATACCAGTTGAGGTTTCCTCGGTGGTGTACCAGTCTTTTGACGATGCTTTGGACGTCATTAGGTGTTATGGTCCGGGCGCACTGATGGCTAAGATAGATGTTGAGTCAGCTTTTCGTCTACTTCCTTTGCACCCAGAGTCATTCCAGTTTATGGGTTTTTAGCTTGGACAACGGATATTGCATAGACAAATGCTTGCCTATGGGGTGTTCTGTGTCCTGTGCGTTTTTCGAGCATTTTAGCACCTTCCTACACTGGTGCGCGGAATTTATTTATTTAATTTTTGCGGTAGTCATGGAATAGCCCACTATCTCGATGACTTTCTGTGTGTCGGCCCTTCCGGTTCAGGCAGATGCAGTTATCTTTTGTTTTCTTTACGAGCGCTGTTTTTTCATTTGGAGTTCCCGTTGCTGTGGACAAAACGGAGGGCCCTTCCCCTTGTCATTCCTGGGTATCGAGATCTGTACCTCGGTGGGTTCTTGTCGCATTCCTCTCGATAAGCCTGTCAAGTAATGCCATAGCGGAATGCACGGCTTCCAGTAGAATTACCCTGCGGCAGGCGCAATCCCTCCTGGGCCTGTAAAGTAATTCCAATGGGCAGAGCTTTTTCACGTAAATTGGAAAGGGCCACGGCTGGTGTCACTAACCGAGACATTTGCTACGTTTATCCTCAGAGATTAAGCAGGACCTCTCTGTCTGGGTCTCGTTTCTTCGGGATTTTAATGGCGTTCGGTTGTGGATGTCTCCAGCCGCTGACAATTTGCAGCTGCAGCTGTTCACCGACGCAGCAGGCACCACGGGGTTCGGATGTTACCTTGATGGCTCCTGGTGCGTTGGCCGTTGGCTGGAAGAATGGGTGGGAAAGGGTTTGACTAAGGACTTACTCCTTCTCAAACTCTTTCCCATAATGGTTTCCTTGGAAATCTGGGGGGAATGGTTACGCAATCGCAGCATCATTATCAGGTGGGACAACCTGGGCATGGTCCATGCGATACAATCAGCAACATGCGGCTTCCCTGCTGGTTTTGCGCTTGCTAGCGCAGCTGTGCTCACATGTTTGCGCTGTAACATCATGTTTAAGGCAAGACACGTTCCTGGGGTGGAGAATGAGATAGACGATGCGTTATCACGTTTCCAGTGGGCTAGGTCCCGATCTGTGGCCCTGGTGCTGACGTTGTGCTTTGCCCCTCTTATGTTTGGCAGGTGATCGAGCCGGCATGGAGGGCTAAGCAGAACAGTCTTTAGCCCCCTCCACGTTGCGAGCATATCGGCAGGCATGGAATGAATGGGAAGATTATTCCCGTAGCAGCAAACAGGCAGGTAAGAGTCAGCATCGTTCGATGCTTTCTTTTATTTGGAGTCTCCGTTTGGCTGGCAGATCCAGGGCTTCTGTTGCGCGCTCTTTGGGGGGCATTGCATTTTATTGTAAATTGAAGGGCCAACCTGACTTTACTAAAAGTTTTCTGATAGTGAAGGCTTTAAAGGGTTGGGCACGGGTCTCCCGGCCAGTAGCTGACCGTAGGAGACCTGTGGACGCTCATCTGCTTCCGGCAGTATTAGGGGCGGTTCTCGGAGTGGCTCTTACTGCGTATGAGGCGGTCCTGATTCAAGTGGTGTTGTCGGAGGCTTTTCACGGCACCTTGAGGGTATCGGAGCTGGTGGCATCATCCAAATGGGTTGATGCCGCCATGCTCCTCTCGGATATCCTGGTCAGTGAGAGGTCTGTTCTCTGTAGGATTCGGCAGTCGAAGACCGACCAGACTGGTAGGGGTAGGTGGATCTCGTTGGGTCCATCTAGGGACGAACAGATCTGCCCCGTGGCACTAGCTATGCGGTATGAGTTATTGCGGCCGGATGTTCCTGGTTCATGACTCATGCATATGGACAGGACTCCGCTTACCAAATACCAGTTTGGTTGGTTTTTGAAGAGGTGTGTATCAGTTTTAGGCCTCCCGCCTCAAGATTTTGGTACACACTCGTTTCTGATCGGAGCCGCAACTTCGGCGGCAGCTGCGGGTTTCTCGGCATCAGAAATTAAGGCCCTAGGACATTGGAAATCGGATAGTTATAAAGGTTACATTCGACCTAGGCATGAAGGCCCTTTGTTTACAGTCATTTCACAGTCTGTTCCGGTTACGTTTATATTTTATGCTTGCCTGGTTTTTGTCTTGTCTCATGTACTGTCCTGTCTTGTCTGTTACCCCTGTCCGTCCTACTCGGGATTAGCTACTCACCATTGCTGGCAATGGGAGTCTTGAGGGATTTTACAATTTTTACCTGAACTGACGGATTCAATTCGGCTATTCTCAATCATTTAATTAGGCCATAGTCCATCCCTCAGCAGGTTTTTATTTTACCTCTTGCCGAGTTCACCTGTTTTTTCCCAATTCCCCCCCACCCATTCTTCCCCTTTGTGTCTTCTGTTTGTCTCAGCCACTTCAAATAGTAAAGTCGGCGACCAATAGAAAATTTTTCTTTTTGGCAGATACTCACTTATGTTGTATCAGATCCCACTAATACACCATAAAATTTTATTGTTTTATGACAATTACTAATTTTTTATTTACTGCTTTCCTCCACCTTTAGGATTGCTCTTTGACACGCAGGACATTTGGGTTATAGGCCACTCATATATTTTCTGGGCTGCTAGGTTTGAGTTCAGATCAAGCTCCAATTTTTGAATATTCAGCTAGGGTCCGTTGGATAGGTTCCAGAGGTATGAGATGGCATTCCTTTTGTCCTAAACTGTTAGAGTATGCAAGGCTTTTTGGTAGGCCACGTATTTTGGTGGCTTATTTAGGAGGCAACGACTTAGGGCAGAGGTCCACTGTAGAATTACGAGTTGATATTGTCAACGATTTGGCGAGGGTGCTATCGGCCTGGCCCTTGTGTAAATTAATTTGGTCTTGCATTGTACCTCGACAGGTCTGGCGTGGGGTTAGGAGTTTTCCTGCTAATGACGAAGCTAGGAAGAAACTTAATTTCGCAGTTGCCAAATTTGTGATGGCCAATTATGGCCGTTTCATTTACCATAATAACATTCAATTTCGATTTAGTTATATGTATAGACCTGATGGAGTTCATTTAACAGAGGAGGGTGTGTCATTGTTTATTGGGGATCTTTTTGAGGAGTTGGCGTTATTGGGGTAGTACTTGGTATGGTGGCGGTGCGGCGGTTCTATAAGCTGAACCTTGCGGTGGCGGGAAAGAACGGCAGTTCACCAGTCCAGGTGCAATTATGATTTAAGGGTGCTCCCTTCGTTGACTGGTAGTTGGCTGTACCAACCTAACGGGGGGCAGTATCATCACCTAAACGGGTGGGTAGTCAAGTTAGAGGGTGAGCGTTACCTTTTGTGTTTGACATGGTTTACATGGTTATGTGTATGCACTCTGGGCGATCTACGCCTGCTATGTCTTTTGTTGTTTGTGTGTGGGCATAGCAGATCTGGCTGATTTCTGGCCGTCCTTTCTTTGCCACCATACATCCTTAATTAATTTAAGAATTAATAAATAATATTAATTTCTCCAATAAATCGCCATCAAGTTATCTGCCAAATCCACGTCTCAGTGTCTTTATTTTATGTTAGTATGATAAGTGGTTTGCACACATGACAACACCTCATCCGATAGAAGGTTTAAGGAGTTGCTGTGGCTTGACCCCTGTTATCCAGAGACAGGATACCAATATGAGGAGGGCGATATCGGCTGAGGAGAGGCTGGTGGTTACCTTACGGTTTTTGGCTACTGGAAGATCCATGGCAGAACTTAAGTTCAGTTCCCTCATTTCACCACAGGCTTTGGGCATCATCATACCCGAGACGTGTAAGGCCATATACCAGGACCTCAAGTCTGAGTATTTAAAGGTAAGTTAAATTTGCACTTTATGCGCTCAGATAAATGCATGCATTGACACACTGTGGGGCATATTTTCAATCAGCTCTGAAAAGTCAATTTTTGTGGGAAACTTTCCCTGGTGACGTTATTTGTTGCAGCAAAAACGTATCCCCATATTCAGTTTTAAAGAGTATTTGCTGGCATGGTAAATCATTGCATTTTAATTGACCAAATAGATTTGCCTCTGAATGGAGGTTGCCAAAAGTGCAGATTTTGTGTTTGGGGTGCAAAGTTGTGGGAACCCCTGTGCAGCCTTAGGACAGTCCCCCAAAGGAAAACTCTGCTATTAAAAGTTTTAAATAAAGCAATGCACACCCCTACAAATGACTTTCAAATTGGCTTTGGGTGTAAAAGTACAAAGTTTGGGGGTCAAACCGTAAAACTTGCAAAATTGTCTCCAGGGGGGCCCCCAAGTATGCCTCATATTTTTTAAGTTTGCATGTGCAAAAATGCCTCAATGCTATCCTTCACCACTTACTCTAAGATGCTAATTAGTAGCTATTGCCAGCATTTATGTACCTAAAATACCTTCAGCAAGGTAAATTTGGGGGAATCCATACTGATTCCCCATGTCAGTACATCTTATGGGGGGTGTCAGGCAGTTTCCACCTAATCTGACAGTTTTTGTGGCAAATTCCCAATTTGGCGGGTCCCGTTTTTGCTGTTAGTGGGGACCAGTGCAATACTATTTAACATGGAAAACCAGCGATGCGGACAAAAAGGACGGGACTTTTCAGAGCGAAGGGGTATATTTTCTAAGCACTTTTTTGGAGACAGAGTGAAAAGTTATAAGGTGCCAGCAAATCAGCCTGACACCCCCCCAAAAGATGCACTGACATGGGGGATCACTATGGATACCCCCGAATAGGCCTGCTGAAAGTTTTTGGGGTACTTAAATGTTCTCAATAGGTTGTAATTAACGTCTTTGCATAAGTGTTGAAGAACAGCATTTAGCTGATGTTTTGGGTAAAATAACTAGTCTCAGCAAATTTGGAGTATATGAAAATGGGGGTAGCATATTTAAAAGTTGCTAAAGTGTTTTTTTAAAAATTGGGAAAAATGCACCTACCGCAAGCACCTGCAATCAAAAAAACACCTGGGGCATACTTGGGGACCCCCCTGCAGTCTATTTCGCTAGTCTTTAACTTTGTCCCCCAACTTTGTTTTTTTTCGCCCCCAAACTGAAAGTACTTTTTTGGTGTGTTCTTAAGTGGTTTTTTTTTTACACAGATTACCTTTGGGGGACTGTCTTAAGGCTGCACGGGGTTCCCGCAACATTGCACCCCAAAACCCCAACTCTGCACTTTTTTCCGCCTGCTACTCATTGGCGAAACTTTTCCACCGGGTCCATTGCATTGACTTTCCGCCTAGGCGAAAATTCTTTGAAATTGAATACGGTGACTTTCCGCCTGGCGAAATGACGTCACCCGCGATACTTTTTCACCGAAACTGACTTTTCGCCTCAAATTGAATACAGGCCTATGTGTTAATGGTGGTCTGGCTAGTAAATTATATGGGCACTATGCACATTGCATTATCGGCACTGCTATCTACAAGATAGCATTGGTGATAGTCTGTTCTATATACTATCCATTATTGTCGCTGTTGCTATGGACAGCTACAACCTGGCAATGCTGTATCTTCAGAGCATGGGACAACTATGCTGATGTGGTGAGGTGTATAGCGGGTAGCGCCGTAGGGGTCAGTGCTTTTGCAAATTTTAAATACAAAAACAAATCATACATGGATGGTTGTGAGCCCATATCAGCTCTCAAAACGTTTGCTCATGCGTCGTCATCTAAAAATACCTATACACCTTTGTATAGGATCAGTATTTGACCACCCAGTTTAATTAAATAGTCCTTATATATGACGAAGTTTTTATAACAAGTGGTTTTAATTTTGTAACACTTAATTTCTTTTTCTAATTTCAGTTTCCTTCTACTGTTGCCGATTGGCAGAGCATTGCTGCTGATTTCGAAAGGAAATGGGGCTTTCCGAACTGCAGTGGTGCCATTGATGGCAAGCATATCAGGATAACCCAACCCAGCAACAGCGGCTCCTTGTACTACAACTACAAGGGCTATTTCAGCATTGTCCTAATGGCGATTGTTTCCACAAAGTATGAGTTTCTATTTATAGATGTTGGAAAGAATGGTCGAGCCTCCGATGGTGGTTCCTTTAAAAATACCTGTACCACATTTTACGATAGGATGGTGAAGAAGACCTTAAATCTTCCAACAGCTGATGACTGTTCATATGGTTTGTCGTATGTGTTTGTTGCCGATGAGGCATTCGCCTTACACGAACATGTACTAAAACCATACACCCAACGGACACTGACGCCAGAAAGGCGTATATTTAATTATCGCCTGTCCCGAGCATGAAGAACAGTGGAGAACGCTTTTGGGATTCTCTTCAATCGATTTAGAGTGTTCCACACGCCGATCAACCTTTGCATCGATAAGATCAATTGGGTCATCCTGGCATCTTGTGTCCTACATAATTTATTGCTGTGCAAAAGCCAAGTACAACTGAGTTTGTCAACGGGAATTTCAATAGAACCTGGGGTTCACAACTGGCCCTAAGTAAATCGCCCTTCGCATCCCCAAGGTGGCACAGCAGGGGCAAAAGAAATCAGGGAGCGGTACCTTTCATATTTCATTGGTGAAGGTGCAGTCCCCTTGCAGGCAGAGCGTTCCTAATGTTGAAAGCTCTTATAATCTAAAATGTACAGTTCCTCAAATTATCAGGAAGTGTTGATTAAAGACATCTTTGGAACATGTTTTCTTGTCTCGGCCTTTAATAAGAGTTTGTAGGTATTTTGTTTTAACCAAATAATTATAGTAAATGACTGTTTAAACATTTATAATAAAAATATGGACAATACTCTGACCTTAACCTTCTGTTAAACTACATATTCCAGCATGCCTTGCAACAGCTTTATCATGTCCAAATAACAATACTGTTGTAGGCCATGTTGGTATGTGAGGTTCCATAACAGCTTTGGGCTGCTTATCGGACACCACTACTCTAGGCGTAGCGACAAAACCTGAACAATGCAGAGTCTAACTTCATGTGGTATGTACCCCTAACCCGCCCAAAGTCTACTTCAATGTTGGTCAAATACCCACTCTGTGTTGTCCTTTTTTAATAAAGTACACGTAGGTTTGTGATGGTTCACTGCCTCCTCTCCCCCCCAACCAATTTTTTCCCTAAACCGTAAATATACCATGGCGATTCCGGCCTACTATATTGAGTATGTTAACGACAAATACACAGATATGGCAAAAATATACTATAGTGTGTTTTTATCTAAGGTTTACAGACAAGGTACTGCTCCACGGGAGGTTTCTGTCCTCCCTGAGCTCACCTTACCCAGAGCACAGGGTTTCACCGTGCTGCAGAGAACCCAAACAACAATGCAGTTTAATAGGTGTATGGCAGAGCAGCAGGGATGATACTGGCAGCAGTGATTGGCTGCTGCAGTGTACACAGAGCAGCCTTTCACTGGTGCCGGGCGCACTACAAAATACCGCTGCCTGTGGGTTCCACATCAATTGTGTTCAATGTACATGTGCACCATGCAGTTATTGAATCTGGGTAGGTCCTGAGAGAGGTGTGTTCCTGGGGCCCATCTTCCTCTGTACTCAGGGGGAGAGAGACAGGTGCACAGGCCACTTGCACCTACTTTGTGTCTTGGTGTTCTAGTTCACACCAATGTCCTGTTTGCAAGGGTCCACAACAAATCTCAATTTTGCACAGGGTGTTATTGCTGGTGAAGGTATAGCAGAACATAAAGCTGATAACAGATGAAAAACACTTTGTACCAAATAAACACTAGGGGTATATTTATAAAGCAGTGAAAAGTGTGAAGAAGTGGACCAGTGGAGAAGTTGCCCATAGCAACCAAACAGCTACTACCTATTATTTTATAGACTGCATTTGATAAATGCTACTAAGTTCAAAGCTAATTGGTTTCTTTGGGAAACTTCTCAACTGGTTCACATCTCTACACTTTTCGCTGCTTTATAAATAGAGCACTTAATATTTAGTTTTAGATAGTAATTGAAAATATGAAGTATGTTTTAGGGTATAGGTTTGGTTTTCCATACAAATCCTTATGCTATTAAAACATCTGCTCCTCTGTGTAGTCTCCCTTTTCACCTCTATGCTCCATTTTTTAGAGATCTGGTTTACCTTTATTTTTGGCAAAATTTTACTTTTTAAATAAGAGTTTATAAAAAAAAACATATTTAGAAAATATGTTAAAAATAAACACAGACACCCATTTTTGAAATTTTAGAAATTTTTTATATAAATTTTGGTTTTGAAATATCAGGGGACAGGATCTTCTAGGTTGTGCCAAGCCATTGAGTGTCTTCAAAATAAAGAATACTCAGATCGGGGCAACAAGGCATCATCAGCTTCTGATGAAGTATTGAAGGGGCCCATACACAAATGCACACATAACTGGGTAAAGCAGAGGATACCACAGATTACCGAACAGTGGCTGCAGAAGTCACAACAAAATATGGAATGCCAAACATTCAAAATCAAGGGGAAAAATGAGGTGAAGAAAGTCCAGCTTTTTGAGACTATTAACAAGTGATCCACATCCTGAAGAAAGAGAAGGAGAAATCGGGCAAAAAAACATTTTTAAAAACATGCTAGCAAAAACCGAGTCTAAAAAATTAGGTCTCAAATAAATCATCATGGGCAAAGGTGGACAATGCACTCCCCAAAGCTGAGTGAATGCCAATCGAGGAAGGCCCAGGGAGGTTGGTTGGTGACGTAAGGGTTCCCGACGCAGAACGTGGATAATATTGCTGAGGAGGAATTTGGGGATTCGGCGCATGGTGGTGACATGTACTGCAATCCGTGGGAGCACTTTTGCACGGGTATGTATGGGGTTAACTTAATGGTTTCGTCCACCTCATCTTCCATACCACGACAGACAACCTCATACATAAGCCTTCTGCAAAGATGCTGGGTTCTGGGCTTCATTTTCCTCAATTCATTGCCCATTTTGAGACCGAAAACAGTTAAATCATCCGAATTTGTGTGAAGAACCTCCTCCACACGTCTTAAAAATGTATCTGTCGGAACCGTTCCGGAACTTGAGGCTTGAGATGCCTTGCCTGCCTCTGCTTCTTGGCGGCTGGCTGGGAAGGTGGTGGTGGCGGCACCTCGACGATGCTCTCCTCAAGTTCCAATAGCTCACTGGTCGGAGGGCTAGGATCCGCTTCCTCCGTCAGAAGAAACTAGGAGAGAAACAAATGTTAATTATCTAATAAAATAAAAATAAAAAAGGCCAATCATTACTCCCCTGCAGGAAAAAAAACTTTTTTCCTGCAGGGGAGTAATGAAGCAATGATTTACAAAGCAATGATCTACATTTCAACTGGTGACTATATGACTACATCCCATGTGTAAACTCTAAATTTCCCCTAAAAAAAGTTTTTTAGAAAATGGTGAATGTACTTATGGAATCCTGAGTCTCCGGTACGTCTACAGAACGATCCTCCTCCACGTCCTCATCCTGTGAGCTAATAGACCGACTCTCTGGCTCTTTCGCCACGACAGCATGTCATAGTACCATAAAGTTGGTTTCTTCACCTCATCTGCCCCTGCTCCTGAACGTTTGGCATTGACATATTTTGTGTGCTCCCGCATGAATGTGGTTCGGTAATTATTGATCTTCTGCTTTACCCAATCAAGGTCAGCATCCTGTTTCAGGCGCCTGCAATACTCCAGCAGCTTCTGATAAGTCTTGTTTTTGAATCCCCGATCTGAGTATTCTCTTTTTTTTATATCCCACAAACACTCATTGGCTTGGTACAGTTCCAGAAATCCTGTCCAGTATTCTTGGTTACCAGCCATGTCTGAAATGTAGAAGGTCAAAAAAAACATTAATAATAACCTATACTATAATTTAAAAAAAAAATTGGATGACATCAGGCCCATAAAAAATGCTGCAGCCTTATGCTGTACCCCTATGTCGCTGTGATCCCGTTATGCTATGTCACCTGATGTGCCTGTCCCCATGATGCAAAGCCCCCTTTATACTATGGCTCCTTTAAACAATGGCCATTTATTCAGTGCATAGCATAGTATGCATGTCCTCCATATAAGCTGTGCCCCCTTATTATAAAGCACCCATATATTTTTTTCCCCCACTGTCTACCCCCATATATGCTGTTCCCCACGCTCACTACATTACACATGACAGCTTTACTACTAAATTATTATTATTATTATTATTATCGTTTATTTATATGGCGCCAGAAGTGTCCTGCAGCGCCTTGCAAGGTACATAACCAAAAAGTGATTTACAGTAAAATACAGTACAATAAAGGACAAGGACATGGATAATATACATTGATACATAGGTGGCCTTAACACCCAATTAAGCAACAAAGCATAGGCACCAAGTGTTAGGTGTCCTAGTGGTGAGTAAGAAGTAGATGAACATAAAGTAAGGAGAAGCACAAGAGGGTAGAGGGCCCTGCTCGCAAGAGCTTACATTCTCAAGGGGAGGGGCAGACAGACGGGCATTATAATAAGAAGATTTAAGTAGGTTTACTATAAATGCCATGTTTTCCATAACATTCCAGGTTTTCTCTAACAAGCCAGGTTTCCTATAACAAGCAAGGTTTACTAAAACATGCCACATTTCCTATAGCAAGCCAGGTTTTCTCTAATAAGCCAGGTTTACTATCACATGCCAGGTTTTCTATAACAAGCCATGTTTACTATAACAAGACAGGTTTACTATAACATGGCAGGTTTTCTATCACATGCCACGTTCTCTGTAACATGTCAGGTTTTCTAGAACTAGCCAGGTTTTCTATTACAAACCAGGTTTACTATAACATGACAGGTTTTCTATTACATGCAAGGTTTACTATCAAATGCCACGTTCTCTATAAAATGACAGGTTTTCTATCACATGCCACGTTCTCTATAACATGCCAGGTTTTCTATCACATGTCAGGTTCTCTATAATAGCCAGGTTTTCTATCACAAGCAAGGTTTACTATATCATCACAGGTTTTCTATCACATGCCAGGTTTTCTATAACTTGCCAGGTTTTCTATCACAAGCCAGGTTTTCTATCACATGCCAGGTTTTCAATAACTAGCCAGGTTTACTAAAACAAGCCAGGTTTACTATCACATGCCAGGTTTTCCATAACATGCCAGGTGTCCTATGACATGTCAATTTTGATTAGTGATGAGCGGTTCGGATTCTGAGGAATACGAACCGCTCCGAACAGGTGGAATCCGAGTCCACCAGAACGCAAGGTCGGGTGTTCCCGCCTGACTCGGATTCCACCTCGAGGCCGAACGTCACCCATCCGGCGTCGGATTCTCTCGAGACCTCGCGAGTGCCGGGTGACATTCGGCCTCTATAAAAGGCGCGGCGCCTGGCAGTCGGCGCCATTTCGCGTGTCACGCGTAGTTAGGTAGTGCACTGTCTGTGCTAGTGTTAGATTAGACAGAGTAGGAAGTGTTCTTGCCGCTTAACCTCTGTGACTTTACTGGCCATAAGCCCTTTGTTTGTGCTCCGTGACTGGCCATAATAAGCCCACTGTGTGTATGTGTACTGTATTATACAAGCTCCGTGACAACTGACAGGGCATAGCCCACTGAATGTATTATACAAGCTCCGTGACTGGGCTTAGCCCACTGAGTGTATACAAGCTCCGTGACAGGGCATAGACCACTGAGTGTATTATAAAAGCTCCGTGACAGGCATAAGCCCACTGAGTATTATACAAGCTCCGTGACAGGGCATAGCCCACTGAGTGTATTATACAAGTTCTGTGAAAGGGCATAGCCCACTGTGTGTATACAAGCTCTGTGACAGGGCATAACCCACTGTGTCTAGTATACAAGCTCCGTGACAGGGCATAGCCCACTGAGTGTATTATACAAGCTCCGTGACAGGGCATAAGCCCACAGAGTGTATTATACAAGCTCCGTGACAGGGCATAAGCCCACTGAGTGTATACAAGCTCCGTGACAGGGCATAGCCCACTGAGTGTATTATACAAGCTCCGTGGAAGGGCATAAGCCCACTGAGTGTATACAAGCTCCGTGACAGGGCATAAGCCCACTGAGTGTATACAAGCTCCGTGACAGGGCATAGCCCACTGAGTGTATTATACAAGCTCTGTGACAGGGCATAAGCCCACTGAGTGTATACAAGCTCCCTGACAGGGCATAAGCCCACTGTGTCTATTATACAAGCTCCGTGACAGCGCATAAGCCCACTGAGTATTAAACAAGCTCCGTGACAGGGCATAGCCCACTGTGTCTATTATACAAGCTCCGCGACAGGGCATAAGCCCACTGAGTATTATACAAGCTCCGTGACAGGGCACAAGCCCACTGTGTCTATTATACAAGCTCCGTGACAGGGCATAAGCCCACTGAGTATTATACAAGCTCTGTGACAGGGCATAGCCCACTGGGTGTATTATACAAGCTCCGTGACAGGGCATAGCCCACTGTGTGTATACAAGCTCCGTGAAAGGGCATAGCCCACTGTGTCTATTATACAAGCTCCGTGAAAGGGCATAGCCCACTGTGTGTATACAAGCTCCGTGAAAGGGCATAGCCCACTGTGTCTATTATACAAGCTCCGTGACAGGGCATAAGCCCACTGAGTGTATTATACAAGCTCCGTGACAGGGCATAGCCCACTGAGTGTATTATACAAGCTCTGTGACAGGGCATAGCCCACTGAGTGTATTATACAAGCTCCGTGACACGGCATAAGCCCACTGAGTATTATACAAGCTCCGTGACCGGGCATAGCCCACTGAGTGTATTATACAAGCTCCGTGAAAGGGAAAAGCCCACTGAGTGTATACAAGCTCCGTGACAGGGCATAGCCCACTGAGTGTATTATACAAGCTCCGTGAAAGGGCATAGCCCACTGTGTGTATACAAGCTCCGTGACTCCAGTTCATAGTGATAAAGTAATATGGATCACGAGAATGAACTGAGAGGAGAGCAGAAACAATATGTAAATGCTAGCATTGCAGCGGCTGGAAGTCCATCACTTTCATCTAAAGCTGATGCTCAAGGGCGTAGAGGCTTTAAAAACTTAGGGAACCTGAAATCAAAAAATGTAGATTTCACAGGGGTAAAGACAAAAAAAAAACCTCTAAAGACTACTACTATTGCAGAGAAACAGAAAATTGGCAACATACCATTCACCACACGTAGTGGCAAGGAAAGACTCAGGCTTTGCCATTTATTTCTAAGTGGTGGTTCTGCAACTGTCAGTGAGGCATCTTGTGCCTCTCATGATGATAAAAGACCTTTTCAATCAGACTATAGAAGTGTGAAAAAATTTAAAACCAATAAGGCAGTAGAACAAACTGTGTTTTTTGAAACACAAATGTCAGAAATCCCTGAGGAGAGTCTAAGTGGGTCCACGAGTGGCATTGCTATGTGTAAGCCTGACCTTTCAGAGAAGCCGCCCTCCACAGTTTCTTTTCCATCTGTAGTTGTGGGGATGAGCAGTATTGCCGAGGACATAGAAATTGAGGATGCCACCGTGGAATTGCAAGAGGATGAGAGGAATATATGTGCAGCTGACGCTGGCACTAATGAGAATGTTGAGGATGAGGATATTATTTGCATAAGTCAGGCATCAGTGGAAGCAGCTCTTGGCCAAGATAAGAAGGCCATTGCCATGCCTGGGCATAGAACCAACAAATCCACATCTTTTGTGTGGAATTACTTTTACCCAAACCCTGAAAACGTTTGTCAAGCCATTTGTAGCCTCTGTGAGACCACAGTTAGTAGAGGTAGGGACGTTAAGCATCTAGGAACCTCTACGCTATTACGTAATCTGCAGCGAGCTAATTGACAGGTGTTTGATAACAGAAACTACTACAAAAAAAATAACAACAAGCAGTCCAGCATTAGCTAGATGCCTTCTCTCTACTAAATCCCAGCACCTGCAATCTCCCCCGATTACACCTTCCTCCTCAATATCCTCAGGAATGATCAGTGGTAGTACAACATCCAATTTGTTAGTGCTAAGTCACGGTGACTCCTCCAATTTCCACTAGGGGTGTGCACCGGCCACTTTTCGTGTTTTGTGTTTTGGTTTTGGATCTGGATCTTTCTTCGTGTTTTGGATCTGGATTGGTTTTGCCAAAACCACACTTCCGTGTTTTGTGTTCTGGGTTTTGTGTTTTGGATCAGTATTTTTTTTTAAAAAAAGCATAAAAACAGCTAAAATCACAGAATGTGTTGGTTTTTCTGCTCCTATGCTATTATTAACCTCAATAACCTTAATTTCCACTAATTTCCAGTCTATTCTGAACACTGAACACCTCACAATAGTGTTTTTATGTCCAAAAGGCTGCACCGAGGTAGCTGGATGACTATGCTAAGCGACACGAGTGGGCGGCACAAACACGTGACCCATCTAGGAGTGACACTGCAGTGGCAGACAGGATGGCAGTTTGAAAAACTAGGCCCCAAACAGTAAATAATGCAAAGAAAAAAAAGAGGTGCAAGATGGAATTGTCCTTGGATCCTCCCACCCACCCTTATGTTGTAGAAACAGGACATGCACAATTTAATAAACCAATCATATCAGTGCCAGGGTCTGCCACACGACTGTGGCTGAAATGATTGGTTCGTTTGGGCCCCCACAAAACAAGCTGGCAATTAATCTGTCCCTGCACAAACTGGCTCTACGGAGGCAAGATGTCGTCCTCATCCTCCTCATCCACCGATTCCTCACCCTCTTCAGTGTTGTGTACATCCTCATCCTCACAGAGTATTAATTCGTCCCCGCTGGAATCCACAACCACAGGTCCCTCTGTACGTTCAGGAGGCTGGTCTCCCTGGAAGAGTTGATCATTAATTTTATGAACATCATCTTCTCCACATTTTGTGGAAGCAACCTCCTACGCCTTTCGCTGACAAGGTTCCCGGCTGCACTAAACACTCTTTTGGAGTACACACTGGAGGGGGGGCAACTCAGGTAAAATAGAGCCAGTTTGTACAGGGACCTCCAAATTGCTTCTTTTTCCTGCCAGTACAGGTACGGACTGTCTGACATGCCTACTTGGATGCTGTCACTGATGTAATCCTTTAACAGACAGACGCACGCTTGTCGCTGCTGCTTTGAGGATGCAAGTGTGGCTACAGCCCACACAATTCACAAAGACAGAAAAAAAAAGAAGAATATTTTTATTGTTTGTGGAGCGCACTTTGAGGGTTATACCACCCTTTAACAGACAGACGCACACTTGTCGCTGCTGCTTTGAGGATGCAAGTGCAGCTACAGCCCACACAATTCACAAAGACAGAAAAAAGAAGAATATTTTTATTGTTTGTGTAGCACACTTTGAGGGTGTCACCACCCTTTAACAGACAGACGCACGCTTGTCGCTGCTGCTTTGAGGATGCAAGTGCGGCTACTGCCCACACAATTCACAAAGACAGAAAAAAGAAGAATATTTTTATTGTTTGTGTAGCACACTTTGAGGGTGTCACCACCCTTTAACAGACAGACGCACGCTTGTCGCTGCTGCTTTGAGGATGCAAGTGCGGCTACAGCCCACACAATTCACAAAGACAGAAAAAAAAAGAACAATATTTTTATTGTTTGTGTAGCACACTTTGAGGGTGTCACCACCCTTTAACAGACAGACGCACGCTTGTCGCTGCTGCTTTGAGGATGCAAGTGCGGCTACAGCCCACACAATTCACAAAGACAGAAAAAAAAAGAACAATATTTTTATTGTTTGTGTAGCACACTTTGAGGGTGTCACCACCCTTTAACAGACAGACGCATGCTTGTCGCTGCTGCTTTAAGGATGCAGGTGCGGCTACAGTCCACACATTTCACAAAGACAGAAAAAAAAAGAACAATATTTTTATTGTTTGTGTAGCACACTTTGAGGGTGTCACCACCCTTTAACAGACAGACGCACGCTTGTTGCTGCTGCTTTAAGGATGCAGGTGCGGCTACAGCCCACACATTTCACAAAGACAGAAAAAAAAAGAACAATGGCCCTCATTCAGACCCACTCGCAAGCGGGCGCACGTACGTTAGGCGTACGTACAAAATTATTTAAATTCAATGGCTCGCTCGTATTTTCGTTCGCATCTAAAATTCCTCCCTAAACTCAGGCGACCCCTCCTCTAACTAACGAGCGTGCGAAATAGCGAGCGTACATCCCCGAAATGGCTTGAAGGGAACGCACGCACAAGTGAAACCGGAAGTGGCCTTGTCAGATGTCGATTACCTGCTCCTTTATTCTGCCTACCTCCCTCAATCGTATCATGCCAATCAATGTATCAATTAGCTTAATTGTTTTTTTTTTTTCAACACAATGCAAGAAACTTTACTCTTGTCCGTGTTTGTGTTTACCCGCAGAATACGTACGGATGGAACATTCGCTTTTATTGTTCAAAAAACATGTGAACCACAATTAAACAATTGTTCTATTGCTGTGGATCCTCGCATATTTTCCGGGGTTCATTTCTTTATTTAAATTTGCAAATGCATGTCACTGCATCAAGCCTATCATAACTCTCCAGAGATTTCTGGCCCTGTTGAACACATGACTCATACACTAACCAATAAAATTGCTCCTGTTAATTTCCAAAATACATTAGCCAATCAGAAATTTTTTGCACACTTTATCAAAAATGTTTTGTATGAAAAACTCCATTGCCATCATGAGAGCCTCCGCATTCACCAGGCGCGAGCTGCTGGTGCTTACGGAGGTGATGGATCGCCGTATCACCAGCCAGCCTCCACCCATCACCAACCGGCAGAAGCGCTCCGCGTATGCGGAGGCACGGTCCCGCCTGCGGTCCTTAGGTTCACGCCGCAACATCGGGCAGCTGGAGCGCAGGTGGTCAGACCTGCAACGGCGAACGCCCCGCTTGCTGGCATGCTTTCGCATGCAGATACTGGAAAGTAAGTGTTATGTATTGTGGTTTTCATGTTTGTGTTTGTGGGGCAAACTGCGTGTGCATGTTTTCCTGTCTGTCCTATTTATTATTTGTCCTCATATCTGCGTGTGCATGTTTTCCTGTCTGTCCTATTTATTATTTGTCCTCATATCTGCGTGTGCATGTTTTCCTGTCTGTCCTATTTATTATTTGTCCTCATATCTGCGTGTGCATGTTTTCCTGTCTGTCCTATTTATTATTTGTCCTCATATCTGCGTGTGCATGTTTTCCTGTCTGTCCTATTTATTATTTGTCCTCATATCTGCGTGTGCATGTTTTCCTGTCTGTCCTATTTATTATTTGTCCTCATATCTGCGTGTGCATGTTTTCCCTCTATTTCTGTTTTTTTCATTCTACTCCTATTTGCATGTTTTTTGTTGGTGGTTTTTTTTTTTTTATTTGGGCCCCGGATTTGGCCAGAAACTAACCTCAATTTGTTTGACATATTTTAGGTGGACAGCCAAGACTACGCCGTCACCGTCCGGCCAGACGGCGTTCCCGGCCACTATCCCCAACCCCCAGCCAACACTCCACCCCAAATATTTCCCCTATACCCCACTCCTCCCCAGCCATCCCAGACCCTCTCCCGGAACTGTCGGGCCTCATTCCCCTCCGTCCCACTTCCCCCTCTCCTCCACCCACCCCTCTTACAATTACCCCCTCCCCGGAGTCCGTCATTACCCCTCCCCGTTCTTTGGGGAATGAAGGCTCCTCCGAGGAAGAACATGGAGGGACTTCCGGAGCTCCCGTTTTGGCTCCCGGTATGTTTTTCTTTTGCATTTTTTTTAAGCACAAACTGTTTGTATGTAATCATGTGTCGTGCCTTTATTTGTGATTTTTGGGTTTACTTTTGGTGATTTAGCAGTTTGCCTTTACCTCTTCCTGCTGGTTTCAACATACACATATCACACCTGTGGGAATTTGTACATAGGCCTGGTATTTTTGGCAGCACCCCCTTTTTGTTTTGGTTTCTTTTTTTAGGTTTAGGAGTGATTTCGTTGTGTTTTTTTTTTGTTAATGTGGCTTCCCTATTGTTTTATTAATCCACACACTTTTCTCACACACAGAGGAACAGAGGCGTCGGCAAGAGGTGGTCGAATGTGTTGGCCAGATGCGCCAACATGTCATTGGCGTTCTTGTGGGCCTTGACCGGCTGTCTGGCATCCTTCGCCAGTAGTTTTTTTTGTTTTTTTTAGTTTTCTAAATAAATTGTTGATTTCGAATATATGTTCTGGCTCATTCTTTTTTTCCAAAAAAAACAAAAAAACCCTGACATAAGTTGACTGTTCCTGCAAGGATTTCCCTTTTTTAAAAGTTAGATTGTGTTTTGTATTTGTATGTAAATCAGCCACAAGAAACACAGAACAGTAACAATGTCATTTCCCTTTTTGGGTGTAGTGTCAATTAGATATTTCTACATTTTACAGGTTCCTAGTTGGTGTGCAAGCTGCTTAGGCCAATCTTCCAAATCCAAAGGTTTGGACAGGCTTCCTTTTGGTGTGGGTTGGGAACCTGAAAACATATTTCAGTTTACATCAACTGGTGTCAGTACTGGATTACCCCTTAGTCAAATGTAAGGTGTGTTAACCTGGTTACACTTGCTGTTAACGTCCAAAAAAAGGAAGACCATTTCACTCTCCAAACATTTATTCACAACATAAATGAGAAATCAAAGTGGTCACTCCCTCAAAAAAAAACACAGTGATAAACTCAAATACAACACATACAAATAAAATATTTAAATAAAAAAAACAATCAAGAACTGGTTGACGAAGGACCATGCCAACATGATTCCACAAACATGGCGTTGCGATATGGGTTCCAGAATATATGCCCCAAATCACCAGATCCAGGTTTGGTAAGGGTAGCAGGAAGTAGTGAGCGTTGGAGTGCCAAAGATTATGTGAACAAACAGAAGATGGTGAAAAAAATACAAATAAATTAGATGTTCGCAAACAAACACAAACACATTAGGTATAAACACTGTAGTTTTGGTCAAACTTACCTAAAAAATCTGGCCACCACATCATCGCGTATGGCCCCCCCACATACTGACCTCCGACCAACCTCGGGGGGGCCATCCTCAGGTAAGGCATCCTCTGGCTGCATTGGGACACCACTCCTTATGGCGATGTTGTGAAATATCCCACACAGGACCACAATTTTCGACACCATATCCGGCAAATACATGAGCTCGCCACCAGAGCGGTGGAGGCATACAGCGCTCCACCACTTGCCTGGTGGCTGTAAGTGCGGAATTATACTCACTTTGTGGGCCTGGTGTGGGAGCCAAATAAGGAGTGAGCAGCCAGGACATGCAAGGGTATCCACTGTCTCCTGTGAAAAATAAGAGACAACATCAGGAACACTGTGTATCAAGCTTAACATTGTTATGTACTAAAGGTCTCCACTTACCCAGAAGCCACGCATCACCAGCTTGTAGGTTGGTTAATTTCTGCCATATCCCTGATTGCCGGATGACGAAGGAGTCATGTGCACTTCCTGGTAATTTAGCATTCAGGGACAGGATCTGGAGGGAGGCATCACATACCACCATTACATTCAGGGAGTGATAGTGTTTCCTGTTTCTAAATATTGCCTCCAGCCGTGCTGTAGGCTGAAGTGGTATGTGAGTACCATCCACAACCCCTATGATGTGTGGGAAGCCAGCTATTTGGTAAAAATTGGCCTTGGCCACACTAAGGGCACCCATATCCAAAGGCATTTGAATAAAATGATGGAGGTGCTTGAAAAGTGCCTCCATCACTGCCCTCAGGATCCGGGAAAAGGAGGATTGGGAGATGCCCGCCACTATTCCCACCGTTGTTTGAAACGATCCTGAGGCACAGAAATGTAACACCGCCATAAATTGCGTCAGTGGTGGTATTGCTGTTGGACTGTCAATTTGCCGCTCAAGATCACTTTCTATTAATGAGAGAGTGTCTATGATGATTTTGGGAGGTAGACGGTAGCGTCTTAAAACCTCATCATCGGGCATTCCAAAAAGGGTGACACGTGTTCGAAATATCTGGGGCCTTGCATGCCTACGATGCCTACGCCTGGGATGAGATTGAGGTTGGTCGGCTTCCGGGAGCATGGCCAGAACAATCCGCCCCAGATCAACCTGAAATTCAAAGATTTCAAAGTAAGGCTTTTGACCCACCCCAAAACTATATTAAAACAACTTAGCTTGATGATACCATCCATTGCTGCTTACATGCCGGGGTATTGTCATGATACGTCCAAACTGAAAATAAACACCAAAATTACTTGACACATTTCACTCTGTGCATTTTTGTTTATAAATTTTGTGCTAGACCAAAGTTAAAATATGCCAAACACCCATTTAGCAAAACCGCAAAGCGACATTTAACACAGTACATCAAAACGGGTCGAAATGTTGGCTCAAAAAGCGAAAGATAAACCACCAAAAAGTTAGAATGATTATTAAGCTGTTTAAAATGCGCTAATTAGTTCGCTAATACAAGTCACAAGAGTAACTACTAAAAATGCGCTAATTAGTTTGCTAATACAAGTCACAAGAGTAACTACTGAAAATGCGCTAATTAGTTCGCTAATACAAGTCACAAGAGTAACTACTAAAAATGCGCTAATTAGTTCGCTAATACAAGTCACAAGAGTAACTACTAAAAATGCGCTAATTAGTTCGCTAATACAAGTCACAAGAGTAACTACTAAAAATGCGCTAATTAGTTTGCAAATACAAGATAAAAAATGGACTTACCAAGAGCAAATATCTAAGATGCAAAATCAAAAGGTCTTTGGGGTCGAAAATAAACAAAATCTAAAATAGAAGAAATTAGGGATCCAAAAATTACAAAATATACGAAACACAATGAAACAACAATTGAACAAAAGTTAGACTTCACAAAACTTACCAAATCAAGAAACGAGGTCCCAAAAATATAAACCAACAAAGATAACGGAAAAAAAAACGCAAATCTAACCAACAAACGAATCTCCAACCTCCAACTCCTTTCTACGCAATCAATAAACTCCAGCCAAGATAACCTCCAACAATCCAAAAACGCCACCTCGACTTGAGATTAGGCAAGTTGTGATTTTGTGAATTCTGTAAATTTACACAAATAGGTGAGGAGGATGACATGGAAGAGGCTGCTGGGCCCAGTATTCCGGCCAAAGCGGCCAAAAAAAAAAGGCAGCCACATTTCACAAGAAAGGAGATGGAGGTTTTGATCCAGAAGTGTGTGGACATCCTGCCACAGGCAGACAGGAATATGAGTCTAAGCCAGAAGTGGAGAATGTGGGAAGAGGTAGCCGTTGCTGTCAATAGAGTGGGTGATTATGTCCGTCTAGCCCGGGATGTCAAACGGCGGTAAGTAAACCCTTGCCCCCCCTAAAAACAAACCCCAATTTAAACCAAAGGATAATGGCTTCCATTTTTCCCCACAGATGGGGCGACTTCAAATATCACCTAAAGCAAAAACTCGCGGACAGGGCTAGGCATGCAAGGGGGACAGGTGGGGGTCCCACCCCTGTGTCATTGGAGTTGACGGATTTAGAAGAGCTGGCACAGGGGTGTGTGCAGCCTGTGGAGGTGTTTGGCGTGTCCAACATGGATACGGACATGCCAGACTTTGCGGCTCCTCATGTTGGCCCAGGTAAGTATTGTGATGTCACCAACTCTGAAATGCTATTGTGCCAATATGTAGATTCTAATGTGACTCTTTTCTCATTTTTCCAACAGAGACACAGGCGGATGAGTCTGCTCCAGAGGGAAGCCTTGGCCGCAGAATTTCTGCTGGCTCTGCAGGGGAGGAACCAGTACATCCGGCTGAGGACCCTGCAGAAGCCAGTCCAGGGCGTGCCCCCTCGCAGGCAGTGGGCCTCCTCACAGAACTCAATTTAAAATCGGATTTCCATACGGAGATTCTGCAGAGGATGGACGCCAGTCTGATACGGGTGGCTGAGGCCCTGGAGCAAAATGCTGCGGCCAACGTGACCATTGGTCAGGCCCTGGTGGAAAATACCAGGGCCAACATCCGCATCGCCGATGCCCTGGAGCAGCTCGTTCGCCAGCACATGGTGGAGCCGACCTCCCTTCCTGCCGGAACATCAGGATCCTCCACCTCTGGCACAACATCAGCCAATCCTCCAAATGTGCCTAGCCCTGTGCCTAGTCCAGAGGCCACAACATCTGCCTCTGGACAGGCCAGCCCGATGGCATCCCGGACCCGGTCTGGCGCCCACCCTCCCCCATCCAAACGGGCGAAAAAACGGTGACAGCAATGGCGACTTTTCCCACACTCCTTCTGTGCTTGGCTCATATTCCTTTCTGGTCAAAACTTCCCTCTCCTTTCTTGTGAAATGTTTTTAATTTATTTTTGTACGTTTATGTTAGCAGTTATTGATTATTTATTTTTGATAAAAAGTATCTTTGCCAGAAAAAAAGAAAACAAAATATTATGCCAATTGGTTTGTGTTTAAACAATAAATTTATGATAAAAATCTGACATTGTATTGTGACATTATTGTACAAATGGGTTACATTTAATCCTGGCCCTAAAGGCAAAAAAGGACACAAAAAACCATTTCATTTGTAAAAAAAAAAGGCCTCTTGAAGGAACGTTTAAAAAATCACATAACGATGCAAATTCCACATTAAAAAAAAAAGGGGAGCTAATTAAAACATGATGACATTATTGTCACAATAGGCCAGAAACAACAAATTGAGGCCAAAAAAACTCCCAAAAAATGTACGCCAATTGATTGTGTAATCCTGACATTAGCAGGTATGATTTCCACCTGCGTACGGTTTTGTGCTATCCCAATAAACTGCTTGCCAAACACATACCAAGCCGGTTTTCAATACAACACTAATTGCTTTTGTGACCACCCGCGATTAATCGCTGCAACATCATGGAGTCCCGGGACGGAGGAGAAGGCCATCGCCAATGTGGTCGAGTAATCCAGACCCTAAACTGTGCGAGCATTTTGAAGGGAAAGAGGATGTTCCAGTGACGTATGTGACGGTCCGAACACATTTGACGTTCGCATCTGCTAATGTATGTACGCCCCAAAAACGCCTCGCCACGCCTGCGTTTTTCCATCTCCACCCCCGTCAACACCCAAAAATGCCCTGTTCTGTCAATCACATTTGACATGTCACTTCCTGTACGCTATTTTAGGAACGAGAGAAAAAAAGCTTGCAATCGGCCGTACGCACATGCGCAGTGTAACACCGACGCATGCGCGGTTAGTCAACATCGGAACGCAACGAGCGTACTGTTGGTAACGTGCGGCTCTGAATGAGGGCCAATATTTTTATTGTTTGTGTAGCACACTTTGAGGGTGTCACCACCCTTTAACAGACAGACGCACGCTTGTCGCTGCTGCTTTGAGGATGCAAGTGCGGCTACTGCCCATACAATTCACAAAGACAGAAAAAAGAAGAAGAATATTTTTATTGTTTGTGGAGCGCACTTTGAGGGTTACACCATCCTTTAACAGACAGACGCACGCTTGTCGCTGGTGATTTGAGGATGCAGGTGGAATCTAGACGGGATTTGGAACCGGGGACACACTACCGCCATCAATTGTCTAAATCCCACTGCACTAAGGGCGGATACCGGACGCACGTCTAACACCAACATAGCAGTCAAGGCCTCAGTTATACGTTTTGATTCAGGATGACTGCGGTCGTACTTCATCCTCATCGCTAGGGACTGTTGGAGGGTCAGTTGTTTAGTAAAAGTTGTGATGTTCCTACTTCCTCTCTGGGATGATGAACAACTCCCAGCAGCAGCAATAGCACTAGGAGGAAGTGGTTCTTGATCTTTCCCTATTTTATTTTTATCGGAGAAAGTTTGGTCCTCCATTTATGTTATATTGATATATACGTGCGGCTAAAGCGCACACAAACACAGAAAATATTTTTTTATTTTTGCTGGAGAGTAGTGCACTTTGTGGGTTACACCACCCTTTAAGAAATGAGCCAGCCGGCTCTTTACTTATGGGACACAGGCGCACGCTTTTCGCTGCTCCTTTGTTGATGCACGTGCAGCCACAGTGCACACAAGTCACAAACACAGAAAATATATATTTTTTTGGTTTGGAGTGTACTTTGGGGGTTACAGCACCCTTTAACGGTCAAGCCAGCCAGCCCTTTACTTATGACACAGGCGCACGCTTGGCACTACTTTGTTGATGCACGTGCGGCTACTGCACACACAATTCACAAACACAGAAAATATATATTTTTTGGTTTGGAGTGTACTTTGGGGGTTACAGCACCCTTTAACGGTCAAGCCAGCCGGCCCTTTACTTATGACACAGGCGCACGCTTGGCACTACTTTGTTGATGCACGTGCGGCTACTGCGCACACAATTCACAAACACAGAAAATATTTTTTTTTTTGGTTTGGACTGGAGTGCACTTTGGGGGTTACAGCACCCTTTAATGGTCAAGCCAGCCGGCCCTTTACTTATGACACAGGCGCACGCTTGGCACTACTTTGTTGATGCACGTGCGGCTACTGCGCACACAATTCACAAACACAGAAAATATATTATTTTTTTAGCACTTGATGGGAGCACCCCTGATGGACAGAGCACCCCCTGGACAACACTACAGCACCCCTTTAGGACTGGGACACTGCACAGGACTTTGGAGTGGACTTCACAACACAGTCCAGCCAGCCCCTATGGACTTTGAAGTAGTGGACACAGCCCCTATTAACAACAGCAGCACAGCACAACACAGCCAGCCCCTATGGACTTTGAAGTAGTGGACAACAGCAGCACTACACTACACTACACTACACAGCCCAGCCAGCCCTAACTCCCACCCTCCCTCTTCACTGTCCACAGCCGAGTGAGAAAATGGCGCCGACGCGGGTACCTTATATAGGATCCAAAACCCGCGAGACTCGGAAGGCGGGATGATGACGTTTTGCCTCGATTTCAGATCCGAGTCAGGCGGGAAAAGTCGAGCCTGACTCGGATCGGACTCGGATCGGGGGGGCTAGGGGGGGTTCGGATTTCAGAAATCCGAACCTGCTCACCCCTAATTTCCACTACACCTCAGAAGAAACTGAATCTTTGAGCGCTTGGCCTGCTGCTGCTGCTGCTGCTGCTGGTGGATCTTCATCCCAGAAGTGGACCAAAAAGATTACTAGTAGTATACCAAAAAAACAATTGACTGTTAAAGAATCTCTTGCAAGGGGAAGCAAGTATGACAGCTCTCACCCTGTCGCACAGCGGATCACTGACGCCATGACAGCTATGCTAATATTAGATCTGCGTCCAATATCCGCAATTAATGCAGTGGGATTTACACAGCTAATTGAGGTCATGTGTCCCCGGTACCAAATTTCATCTCGGTTTCATTTTACACGAAAAGCCATTCCTCGGCTGTACCAGGACGTTAAACAGAACCTAATTATTGGCCTGCAAAATGCTATTGTACCCACTGTTCACTTAACCACAGATATGTGGACAAGCGGTAGTGGACAAACTAAAGATTACATGACTGTGACTGCCCACTGGGTGGGTGAATCACCTTCAGCAGCAGCAGTATCTAACAAACAACACCAGCTCATTCAGAGGCAGGCAACTCTGTGCATCACCGGATTCAATAAGAGGCATACCGCTGACAACCTCTTAGAAAAACTAAGAGATGTCATAGAAACATGGCTTACCCCACTTGGACTCTCCTCAGGATTTGTGATTTCTGACAATGCTACAAATATAGTGAAAGCATTACAGCTGGGTGAATTCCAACACATCCCCTGTTTTGCTCACACAATAAACTTAGTGGTGCAGGGTTTTTTAAAAAAATGACAGGGGCGTGCAGGAGATGCTGTCTGTGGCCCGAAAAATTTCGGGACATTTTCGGCATTCAGCAACAGCGTGCAGGAGATTGCAGCACCTGCAAGAGCAGTTTAATTTGCCCTGCCATCAACTCAAGCAAGAAGTGGTAACGAGGTGGAACTCAACCCTGTATATGCTTCAGCGGATGGAGGAGCAGCAAAAAGCCACCCATAGCTATACGACAAGCCATGACATTGGGAGAGGAGGGGGAATGTTCCTTACCCCAGCACAGTGGAGAGTACTTTCTGTCTTGTGCAAGGTGCTCAAAACATTTGAGGTTGCCACTTGTGAAGTGAGTGCTGACACTGTTAGCTTGAGTAAGGTGATTCCCCTGATTTCGCTTTGGGAAAAGCAGCTGGAGAAATTGAAGGATAAGATTAAACAAAGTGATTCCGCAAAGTATGCTGGACTGATAGATCAAGTCCTTTGTTCGCTTCGCCAGGATCCACGGGTGGCCAAGATCTTGAAATCTGATCATTATATTTTAGCAACCATTCTTGATCCTAGGTTCAAGTCATATGCTGTGTCTTTCTTTACAACTGACCCAGATCTTAAAAGAACCAAAGCGCTCCTGGTGAGCAAGTTGGCAGCTGAAGTGACACATGGCACTACGATGACGTCTCCTCCTTCGGTTTCTCCAGCAGCAGCCAGAAAAAAATGCACCTTTTCCAAAAGACCCAGTGGTGATGCAGATAAGTCAAGTCAACATTTTGACATCTGGTCGGGTCTAAAAGATTTGCCCAACACCAGTGACACCTCTACCGTAACTCCATCTAATACCATTACCATCCAAAGAATGGTGGAGGATTATTTTCAGGACACCGTACACATAGACATGTCACAGAGTCCCTTCGAATATTGGAAGAAAAAAAAGGCAATTTGGAGACCCTTGTATAAACTGGCCTTGCATTATTTAAGCTGCCCACCCTCCAGTGTGTACTCGGAGAGAGTTTTCAGTACAGCCGGGAACCTTGTGGGCGAACGACGAAGGAGGCTACTTCCACAAAATGTAGAAAAATTGATGTTCATTAAAATGAACTGGAAATGTCACGAGGAAAACCTTTCCCGCCAATCATGTCACAGTACAGATACTTCTGTAATGGTGGATTCCAACGGGGATGAACTGATATTGTGTGAGGAATCGGATAATGTACACACTGATGAGGGTGAGGATGGCAATGATGGTGACATCATGCCACTGTAGACCTGTTGCCTTTAGTAGATTGGAAGATTTTTTTGTGGGGGCCCAAACAAACCAAGCACTTCAGCCACAAAGTGGCAGTACCTGTCGCTGAAATGCTTCGTTTGTTAAAGTGTGCATGTCCTTTTTAAGATCCTACATAAAGGGTGGCTGGGAGGGCCCAAGGACAATTCCATCTAGCACTACCTTTCATTTCTGCCACTGCTGTGTGGCATAGTTTCATAGATGTGCTTTAAACTGTGGTGTCTGTGCCACTCCAACCCTTAGCCAATAATGGTGAAAACAATAATTTAAGCTGTGAGGTGGTCTAAATTGACTGTAAATGACTGGAAATTAATGTTATTGAGGTAAATAACACTCTAGGAAGAAAAAAAAGCCAAATTTATGTAATTTTAGATTTTTTTGCCAATTTTGGCAAAAAATCCAAATCCAAATCCAAATCCAGTCACCGCAGTTTGGCAAATCCAAATCCAAAGCCGGATGACGAATTAGAACCAAATCCAAATCCAAATCCGGCAAAAATGGTCCGGCGCACATCCCTAGTTTTGATATAACATGGCAGGTGTGCAACACATGCTAGGTATTTGCTGCTCACCACATCTCCCTCCCCCCAACGCTGGTGGGCCACCACCATTGGGGGGAGGGAGATGTGGTGAGCAGCAAACACCTAGCACCTCAACTTCCACCCCCCCCCCACTCCCCCACTGGTTCCCCCTCCCCTTCCCCTGCTGGTGGCCCCAACTCAACAGATGGCCATTTCATTTTTTATGCCCCCCCCACTGGTGGCCCCAACACATCAAATTGCCATTTTTTTTAATGGCCCCCTCTGGTGTCTCCCCCCACCTGGTGCCCCCCCCTCTGGTGGCCCAAAGACAATAGATGGATTTTTTTCAAAAAGGGCCCCCGCTGGTGCACCCCTGCCCCCCCCCCGCTGGTTGCCCCATTTCAAACGATGTGCATTTCTTTATTAATGGGCCCCTGCTAGTGCCACCCCCCACTGGTTGCCCCAAAATTATGTGAATTTTTTCATTAATGGGCCCCCGCTGGTGCCCGTTCCACTGGTTGGCCCAACTCAATTGATGTACATTTTTTTTTTTTTATGGGCCCCCGCTGGTGCCACCACCCCCATAGGCCCATTTTGACCTGGTGGCTGAAAACAAAAAGAAAACTTACCTTTTGGGAAGTGTCAGGTGCCTGCTGAGCTGCAACTCCTGATGCTGTGGTCTCAGCGTTGTGTCCTTCACAAAATGGAAGCCGGAGAGTGGCTACCTAGACAAATACGTTCATCGTTGAAATCGTTCAATGTGAACGATTTGAGCGATAAACGATGAACGATGAACGAAATCTGACAAATCTGACTACAAACACATCAGATGTCAGATCTCCTTATCTGACAAATGGGAACGCGCATCGTTCATCGTTCATTGTTGCCCACATGTCAGATTTTTCTTTCAGATATGAACGATTGAATGATTTTTAAAATCATTATCGTTCAAATCTGAAGAAAAATCTGTCCGTGTGTATGCCCCATTAGTCAGTCAGAAGCAGTTGGCTAGTGCTGGTGATCTTCATAAGTATACAGTATATTTGCTCCAGCCTACCAGTGATATAGTTACTGACAGGTGTATATACCTCTACATGCAGGACAGTCCCTGTTTGCAGTTATGTAAACATGCCATTTCTGTACTTGATGTACATTAGACAGACCAAACGTTAGGGTTAGACACTAGGGGGAGGGTTATGGTTAGGCACTAAGTGGGGAGGGTTAGGTTTAGGGTATGGGGAGGGGGAGGTTAGGTTTAGGTACTAGGGGGGTAGGTTAGGTTGCACCAAGGAGGGAGGCAGGGCCGGTTCTCCCGTTACGCATGGTACGCAGCTGCGTAAGGCGCCACATAGTGAAGGGCGCCTCTGCTGCGTACCATGCGGGCCGCGGTGCAGACTGTGTCTCTGTAACACAGCTGCACCGCGTGTGTAGCGCTGACCGGACGGAGTTCGGTCAGCGCTACACAGCACAAACACACAGCCGCCGGCGCCAGCAGCTGTGTGTTTGCTTTAGCAGCTGATGAGAGTCAGACAGACTCTCATCAGCTGCTGCTCCCACTGCCAGAGCCGGACATCTTCCAGCTCCCGCAGTGGGTAATGGGAGTGACGCGTCACTCCCATGATGCGTCACTCCCATAATGCAAAGCGGCGGACGGAGGAGCTGATCTCGGCGGCAGGAGCGGGTGTCAGGTAAGTGTTTTTTTTTATTATGTCTCTACTGCAGGGGGAGGTCGATTACTACTGGGGGCACTACAAGGGGGAGGACTACTGGGAGCACTACGGGGGGAATACTACTGGGGGCACTACAGGGGGGGAATACTAGTGGGGGCACTACAAGGGGGGGTCTACTGGGAGCACTACAGGGGAGGAATACTACTGGGGGCACTACAAGGGGGAATACTACTGGGGGCACTACAAGGGAGGCTACTACTGGGGGCACTACAAGAGGGGGGACTATTACTAGGGGCACTATATAATGGGCACTGCATAGGGGGGTACCACTACTGGGGGCACTGCATGGGGGGGAGTACTACTGGGGCACTATATAAGGGGCTTACTACTGGGGGCACAAGGGGCACTGCACTGGGGGGACCACTACCGAGGGCACTGTAAAAGGGGCACTGCATAGGGGGGGCGCCAAAAAAATACTCGCTTACCAAAAAATTTGGGCTAGGGCCGGCCCTGGAGGGAGGGTTAGGTTAGGAGAGGGGGAGGGTTAGCATACAGACCACCAAGTTTTGGTATGTTAACCCTGTCGGGATCCAGACGTCGGGATTCTGACCGCCTGGATCCAGTCCGTCGGTATTATATACCGATTCCGAGTATTGGGGCAAAATTAAAGATTAATTCTCATTTAATAGATACTAAGGGCTGAGTTGTTTGAGTTCTGTATATGCCCGTTATTTAGAAGAAAATAAACAAACCTGTACTGTGCATATCTACAAAAAAGCATAGGCCTACAAGCTCATGCGGAACAGACATTTCTGCTTCCTTTGGTATCGGACCAATACTCATGGACAGATATTTCTTTGCTAACATTGACAGCATTGCCTGTGTTCTATTAAACCTTACAAGTACCAAAGTATATATTTAGTATAAGTTGAAATGTGAGATCAAAGGTGTTAATTAAAGAACATCTCCGGTTGAAAAACTTCCTGATTGCCAACCCACAGTGCCTGCAACATTTTACCACAGCCCAGTTATAAATGTCATGTCAATACCAGACTCACTGTTTCAGAGCTGAGAGAATATGCTGTCTTGGATCATATCAAAGAATAACTTTAGGAATCATCTTTGTGGACAAAGATTACTCTACTTTTTGGCCAAATCATGGGGCCCGATGGGCAAGACATTGGGCCTGATTCAGACCCGGTCGCTAGCAAGCGTCCGCTTGCTGCTGCCGCCGATGTACACTAATCAGCGCCTGCGTATGCATTGCAGTGTGCAAACTACTCATAGCGATCAGGACCCGCTCACTCGCCATGCAAAGACAGCCCAGTGTAATGAGTGACAGGAGAGGCCGTCTGTGGGTGGTAACAGGGGCAGTCCAGTGAAAATGGGGGAGTGAAGGTGCGAACGCAGGCGTGCCTGAGTGTCTCAACGCCGTTTCAGAGGCGTGCATAATTAACAGGCAGTGTCATAGTACACGTCACCAGCCTTTTTTCTACACTGAAATCCTCGCAGTGCTTGCGGCAGCGTAGAGGCAACCACAAGCGCTGTTATCGCTTCCGATGGTCCTCGATGTACCAATGTTCTAATACACTTCCTGGAGATGACGTGCGCTAGTGGGCGCCTCACCATATGCTAATGGGCATCTATAGAGACAAAGTGATCGTTCGCCAAGACATAGTGGGCATGCTTATGCCTTGCCGTGCAATCGCCTGCCTTGATGTCACTTAGCTGAATTTGCATACGCTGGGGGCGAGCTGCCGCATCTAGCGAATAGGTCTGAATCAGGCCCATTGTTTCCACACCCCTAAACGCAGGGGCCACTTTGCACTGTGAATGTGATTGACCCTGTATACCCAGCACACTGGCAATAGGGCTTCATCCCTTCTGCTCTTTCTTAGGTTAGGCGGTGGCATGGCTTTCCAGTTTGATAAGATAACAAGATGTGATTCAGCAATCACTATAAGGTCAGAGCCTTCCACTGCTGGAGCATTAGGCACAGCACTGGACTGTTTCATTCCCCGGAGGGTTTGTATACGACAGTACTTTCCAGTCATTTCTTGTTTGCTACTAATCAGTTGGCACCTCCAAGTGTATAAACATATCTGTACCAAGGCCTCTGGCATTGCGATGATCACATGATTTTAGGGGGCATCTAATATCTTTATATTTTATACTAAAGTGTGCATTATTCTATCACTGAATCAACAAAAAGTTTTCCAGATATAATAATACATCAGACTTTTATGTGCACCAGTAAACTAAGGCGACTTTGTTCCCTTAATGTTTTCTAATAAATAATAAATACAATTTTACTAGGTCATACTTCATTTATAAATACCAGCAAGGAATTCCTCATGTCTATCCCTGTACAATAAAAATAATCAGTTCTGGGGAATACCTTATTCAATTTTAATTCACCTCCAAGGTATATTAAAAAATCATAACTTGTTATAACTGTTTCTGCTTAAGCATTCAATTACATAAACACCGCATAAAGGCACAATTTAGCTCAAGACTTATGAATCTTTTATGAAATGTTTGCTTTTATAGTTAAAGAGGTTAGAGAGAAATTACCACCAAAATAAAGTTACAACTTCCCACAGAAGTTGAATTACAGTACATTACTCACAGTATAATCCACATTGACCTTAGGCTCAAACGGAAGAAATTAGCAAAGAATTGACGGATTTCTTTTATTACACAAAATAGAAATTGATCAATAATGAAGAAATAATTATGCCCATTTAGAGTTGGATATACATTCTATAGTGTGCACCACATATTCATGCTCCTTGGTCCATATATATATATATATATATATATATATATATATATGGACCTATATATATATATATATATATATATATATATATATTCAGTATTTATATGTTTGCATACGGTATTGTTAACTTGCACCTTTTTATACCTGGAGAGATGTAATAAAGGCAACAATTTATAACACCTTTATGAGCTCATTGGCTATAAGTGAATCAGAGCAGGTGGGCTTGTTGTTTTTTATTTGTATAATCTGTTTGGAATTCTGAAGTCTCCAGTGTTTGATCCTCGGCCATCCTGAGAGTACGACACTTTAGGGTTGTGGCCGGGAATCTGGAAATTAGGAATTTTGGGACCCCAGTATATTAACTTTGTAGCCCCATTAAATTGTACTAAACTATAGATAAATGTATATAAAACAGATACAAATTTTAAATAAACTGTAATGTAAAAGACTCTCCAAAACCATATTACCCAAATTACCTAATGTGAGAAATATTCTTTATTTGTATACCAGAGGCAAAGGAACTGCATGGAAATAAAAATGTAATCCAATGGGAATTCTTGAGGATATATTTATGAAAGTTAAATTTTGCATTCGATTTTATGTTTGATTTAGCTCATCTGAAATCGAATCAAATCAACATTGGTTTTCACTGTCAAAATCCCACATTTACTAAGATGCGATTTTGGATGTCCATTTCAGAATCGAACATAAATTCACTCAAAAACAGGATATAAAATCGAATGAATTTGAATTAAAAATCGACAAACACTTCCTTATGTATTCCTATTGGACAAAACATATCACATGCAAGAAGCTGCTGTGGTTGCTCTAATTCTGGTTTGTGTACATCTCCGATGGCTGTGCATGTGCAGAACGGTTCCTGAGTCGTTGCACATAGTGCCCCCAAGCCGCAACCTGTCACAGTTTGGGAGCGGGGAACCCAAAAATGGAGGAGCAATATGCACTGCATCCATCTCTGAATAAGGCCCATAATCCTACAGCCACAGTAACCACATCTCCCATTTTATTAGAGATGTGCGCAAATCCTCAAGTAAAATCATGTAAAATCATGTCATTTGGACCTGTCACATACAGCCTTCACAGTAATATCTGGCCTGATCTCTTGACAGACTGTATAGCGATTGCAGCTGCGGGTGTGCACTTGCATGCTTGGAAAATCCTATTGCCGACTGCCAACAGTGGCATGTCTATTATGTGGTGCACAGGGGCACAACCCTACATCCAGGAGAGATTGTGTTTGTGCAGCAACAACACCTCCTCAGTCCAGAATCTTTGCTATCTTCTGTCCCAGAGTCTTTGCTATCTTATGTCCCAGAGTCATTGCTATCTTCTGTCCCGAAGTCTTTGCAATCTTCTGTCCCAGAGTGTTTGCTATCTTCTGATCCAGAGTGTTTGCTATCTTCTGTCCCAGAGTCTTTGCTATCTTCTGTACCAGAGACTTTGCTTTCTTCTGTCCCAGAGTCTTTGCTACAGTATCTTCTGATCCAGAGTCTTTGCTATCTTCTAATCAAGAGTCTTTGCTATCTTCTGATCCAGAGTCTTTGCTATCTTCTGATCCAGAGTGTTTGCTATCTTCTGTCCAAGAGTCTTTGCTATCTTCTGTCCCAGAGTCTTTGCTATCTTCTGATCCAGGGTGTTTGCTATCTTCTGTCCCAGAGTCTTTGCTATCTTCTGTCCCAGAGTCTTTGCTATCTTCTGTCCCAGAGTCTTTGCTATCTTCTGTCCCAGAGTCTTTGCTATCTCCTGTCCCAGAGTCTTTGCTATCTCCTGTCCCAGAGTCTTTGCTATCTTCTGTCCCGGGTCTTTGCTATCTTCTGTCACAGAGTATTTGCTATCTTCTGATCCAGAGTGTTTGCTATCTGCTGTCCCAGAGTCTTTGCTATCTTCTGTCCCAAAGTCTTTGCTATCTTCTGTCCCAGAGTATTTGCTTTCTTCTATCTCAGAGTCTTTGCTATCTTCTGTCCCAGAGTCTTTGCTATCTTCTGTACCAGAGTCTTTGCTTTCTTCTGTCCCAGAGTGTTTGCTATCTTCTGATCCAGAGTGTTTGCTATCTTCTGATCTAGAGTGTTTGCTATCTTCTGATCCAGAGTGTTTGCTAACTTTTGATCCAGAGTCTTTGCTATTTTCTGTCCCAGAGTCTTTGCTATCTTCTGTCACAGAGTATTTGCTTTCTTCTGTCCCAGAGTCTTTGCTATCTTCTTTCACAGAGTCTTTGCTATCTTCTGTACCAGAGTATTTGCTATCTCCTGTCCCAGAGTCTTTGCTATCTCCTGTCCCAGAGTCTTTGCTATCTCCTGTCCCAGAGTCTTTGCTATATTCTGATCCAGAGTCTTTGCTATCTTCTGTCACAGAGTATTTGCTATCTTCTGATCCAGAGTGTTTGCTATCTTCTGTCCCAGAGTCTTTGCTTTCTCCTGTCCCAGAGTCTTTGCTATCTCCTGTCCCAGAGTCTTTGCTATCTCCTGTCCCAGAGTCTTTGCTATCTTCTGTTGCAGAGTCTTTGCTTTCTTCTGTCCCAAAGTGTTTGCTTTCTTTTGTCCCAGAGTCTTTGCTATCTTCTGTCCCAGAGTCTTTGCTTTCTTCTGTCCCAGAGTCTTTGCTATCTTCTGTCCCAGAGTCTTTGCGATCTTCTGTCCCAGAATCTTTGCTATCTTCTGTCGCAGAGTCTTTGCTATCTTCTGTCGCAGAGTCTTTGCTATCTTCTGTCCCAAAGTGTTTGCTTTCTTCTGTCCAAGACTCTTTGCTATCTTCTGTCCCAGAGTCTTTGGTATCTTCTGATCCAGAGTCTTTGCTATATTCTGTCCTAGAGTCTTTACTATCTTGTGTTCCAGAGTCTTTGCTATCTTCTGTAAAAGAGTCTTTACTTTCTTCTGTCCCAAAGTGTTTGCTATCTTCTGATCCAGAGTGTTAGCTATCTTCTGATCCAGAGTGTTTGCTTTCTTCTGATCCAGAGTGTTTGCTAACTTCTGATCCAGAGTCTTTGCAATCTTCTTTCCCAGAGTCTTTGCTATCTTCTGATCCAGACTCTTTGCTATCTTCTGTCCTAGAATCTTTGCTATCTTCTGTCCCAAAGTCTTTGCTATCTTCTGTCCCAGAGTATTTGCTTTCTTCTGTCTCAGAGTCTTTGCTATCTTCTGTCCCAGAGTCTTTGCTATCTTCTGTACCAGAGTCTTTGCTTTCTTCTGTCCCAGAGTGTTTGCTGTTTTCTGATCCAGAGTCTTTGCTATCTTCTGATCTTGAGTGTTTGCTATCTTCTGATCCAGAGTGTTTGCTAACGTTTGATCCAGAGTCTTTGCTATTTTCTTTCCCAGAATCTTTGCTATCTTCTGTCACAGAGTATTTGCTTTCTTCTGTCCCAGAGTCTTTGCTATCTTCTTTCACAGAGTATTTGCTATCTTCTGTACCAGAGTCTTTGCTATCTCCTGTCCCAGAGTCTTTGCTATCTCCTGTCCCAGAGTCTTTGCTATCTTCTGTCCCAGGGTCTTTGCTATCTTCTGTCCCAGAGTATTTGCTATCTTCTGTCCCAGAGTCTTTGCTATCTTCTGGCAAGACTCTTTGCTATCTTCTGATGCAGAGTCTTTGCTATATTCTGATCCAGAGTCTTTGCTATCTTCTGTCCCAGAGTCTTTGCTTTCATCTGTCCCAGAGTCTTTGCTATCTTCTGTCCCAGAGTATTTGCTATATTCTGATCCAGAGTCTTTGCTATCTTCTGTCCCAGAGTCTTTGCTTTCATCTGTCCCAGAGTCTTTGCTATCTTCTGTCCCAGAGTCTTTGCTATCTTCTGTACCAGAGTCTTTGCTATCTCCTGTCCCAGAGTATTTGCTATCTTCTGTCCCAGAATCTTTGCTATCTTCTGTTGCAGAGTCTTTGCTTTCTTCTGTCCCAAAGTGTTTGCTTTCTTCTGTCCCAGAGTCTTTGCTGTCTTCTGTCCCAGAGTCTTTGCTTTCTTCTGTCCCAGAGTCTTTGCTATCTTCTGTCCCAGAGTCTTTGCGATCTTCTGTCCCAGAATCTTTGCTATCTTCTGTCCCAGAGTCTTTGCTTTCTTCTGTCCCAAAGTGTTTGCTTTCTTCTGTCCAAGACTCTTTGCTATCTTCTGTCCCAGAGTCTTTGGTATCTTCTGATCCAGAGTCTTTGCTATATTCTGTCCTAGAGTCTTTGCTATCTTGTGTTCCAGAGTCTTTGCTATCTTCTGTAAAAGAGTTTTACTTTCTTCTGTCCCAAAGTGTTTGCTATCTTCTGATCCAGAGTGTTTGCTTTCTTCTGATCCAGAGTGTTTGCTAACTTCTGATCCAGAGTCTTTGAAATCTTCTGTCCCAGAGTCTTTGCTATCTTCTGATCCAGACACTTTGCTATCTTCTGTCCCAGAATCTTTGCTATCTTCTGTCCCAAAGTCTTTGCTATCTACTGTCCCAGAGTATTTGCTTTCTTCTGTCTCAGAGTCTTTGCTATCTTCTGTCCCAGAGTCTTTGCTATCTTCTGTACCAGAGTCTTTGCTTTCTTCTGTCCCAGAGTGTTTGCTGTCTTCTGATCCAGAGTCTTTGCTATCTTCTGATCTTTAGTGTTTGCTATCTTCTGATCCAGAGTGTTTGCTAACTTTTGATCCAGAGTCTTTGCTATTTTCTGTCCCAGAATCTTTGCTATCTTCTGTCACAGAGTATTTGCTTTCTTCTGTCCCAGAGTCTTTGCTATCTTCTTTCACAGAGTATTTGCTATCTTCTGTACCAGAGTCTTTGCTATCTCCTGTCCCAGAGTCTTTGCTATCTCCTGTCCCAGAGTCTTTGCTATGTTCTGTCCCAGGGTCTTTGCTATCTTCTGTCCCAGAGTCTTTGCTATCTTCTGGCAAGACTCTTTTCTATCTTCTGTCCCAGAGTCTTTGCTATCTTCTGTACCAGAGTCTTTGCTTTCTTCTGTCCCAGAGTCTTTGCTTTCCTCTGCCCAGAGTCTTTGCTATCTTCTGTCCCAGAGTCTTTGCTCTCTTCTGTACCAGAGTCTTTGCTTTCTTCTGTCCCAGAGTGTTTGCTGTCTTCTGATCCAGAGTCTTTGCTATCTTCTGATCTTGAGTGTTTGCTATCTTCTGATCCAGAGTGTTTGCTAACTTTTGATCCAGAGTCTTTTCTATTTTCTGTCCCAGAATCTTTGCTATTTTCTGTCACAGAGTATTTGCTTTCTTCTGTCACAGAGTCTTTGCTATCTTCTTTCACAGAGTATTTGCTATCTTCTGTACCAGAGTCTTTGTTATCTCCTGTCCCAGAGTCTTTGCTATCTCCTGTCCCAGAGTCTTTGCTATCTTCTGTCCCAGGGTCTTTGCTATCTTCTGTCCCAGAGTATTTGCTATCTTCTGTCCCAGAGTCTTTGCTATCTTCTGGCAAGACTCTTTGCTATCTTCTGTCCCAGAGTCTTTGCTATCTTCTGTACCAGAGTCTTTGCTTTCTTCTGTCCCAGAGTCTTTGCTATCTTCTGTCCCAGAGTCTTTGCTAACTTCTGTCCAAGGGTCTTTGCTATTTTCTGTCCCAGAGTCTTTGCTATCTATTGGGCTCAATCCTCTCTTGAAATCTCCCTGGTTTACTGCTAGTTAAAGCAGGCTTTTAACTTGTCCTCATATGGCGTGAGACACTTGGCGCAACATAGTAGCTGCGCTGCGGGTAGTGATTGCAGTACTTTAAGTACTTTTAAGTAAGTTTGCATCTTATTAGCATCGTAGCCACATATAAAGTCGCTCTCAGTGTACCACGCACACTAGATTCATACTTTTGTCACAAAGGCACTGGTATAAAGTTGTAGACTAAGCATATCTAGACGAGGCACAAAATATGGAGCGGTTGCTCATATTGGTACTCAGTACCTCATTCAGACCCGCTCGCAAGCGCCTATGCACTCGCAAGCGGGTCGATGGTGAGGCTGCAGTGCGCAGCGGCCACAGTGCGCGTTCGCTAGCCCTGGAGCGAGTGACAAATTCACTCTCTCCGGGGCTCACTACAAAAGGGGCTGCTGTCGATGGGGGGTGGACAGACAAACGGAGGCGTTCCTGAAGGAACACCTGCCATTTGTAGGCAGCCCTACTGACATCAGCAGTGATGTCAGTAGGTAGCTTCCTGCTCTATTAGAGCAGGAAGCTACCTGGGGCTTGCGGGAGACGAGATCCGACCCCAAGGGTCTCATCGCAAGCCCCGATGGTCGCGATGGTCTCGACCATCGTGACCATCACCTGTTCACTCGCTAAAGCTGTGGGTGGTCACCCACAGCTTAGCGAGTGGCCAGGACGCCGGATTTTAAAGGTGAAGCAGCCGCCCTCATTCAGAGCGAGCGCTCGCATATTCAGAGCGAGCGCTCGCATATTGCGAGCGGCTCTGAATGAGGTCCTCTGTCTTTTACTTTTTGTACCTAAATTAGTGACTTAGGGCCTAAGTTGGAGGCTATTGCTACCGCAGCTGCAATCCCATTCACAGCTGTCCTGCGAATATATGCAAATGTCCACCTGCATCTTTGCACATCCAAGGCTCTGCAGACAAAGATGCAGCATCGGTTGCAGATCATTTGCTGTTAGCAGTACTGAGTAACTCTATGGTTGCACAGAATGGCTGTGGGAAATGAGACGCCGGAGTCATGTTTACTACTGGATTGCAGACGCAGGATGTGACACGTCCCCAAAACGGTCGCGACACATTTGCGTTTTTAACCGACACTCCCCATTACCACCCCCAAATGCGCCCTGACTGTCCCTCACACTGCAAATAGATACTTGCTGCGGTAATATAACTTGACGCATGCGAAGTGCGATTCACACTCAACTGCGAAAACATCGGTATAGCGTAAAACTCTGAATCAGGCCCTTAGTCATGCACAGAAGTATTAAAATGGCAGCACCTGTAGTCATTGTACCCGTGCATTGTACTTTTGTCGTATTAGTGACAAAGATGTATATTTTGGTGGAAAGTCTCTGGTCAGTGTACATTGAAATGCGCAGAAATCAAATTTAATTTTATTTATTTGTATGTTGTTCTTAGGTTGAATAGGTATTGAAATCGTCTTTTCTTCTCATTTTTGTAATGAGACTATGTGATGTCAGTATTTAAAGTTTAAACCCTTTCATGAATGGGAATATTGCAGACTGCTTGTGCTTTTCAGCTATAGCATCCCCTGCGACTGGAATGTCACTTGCAATGAAGGCTGTGCTCCCTGGCAATCATAATTGACAGTTTAGGATACCGAACTTACCAGCATGAGAGTGACATCAAGATCCAAGACTGGAAGATGACAATCAAAGTCAGTGGTTCAAGCAGAGTCAGTACGCATGATAAAAATTAGAATAGCAAGCACCCAGATTAAGAGAAACAACCTAAAAGGTTAACTATATAGGGTTAACTCAATTAGCTGTGAGGTTTACCCCATGGCTAATTGCCGCACCAGAGTAATTCAATTAGCGGGGATTACCCCGAACGCGAGTCCGCGCAGTCGGCCTGAATCTCACAGCTCATGGAAGTGCAAGGTAAAGTTTGCGGAAAAAACACCAAATTGGGCGCGCACGGGGTAAAAACCCATTGATTACGCTGCTTACGTGGCATCAATTTGTGTCTGCGAGTAAGTCCCGATTTTTCGGCTCTGGAAAAAGGCTATTTAATTGAATAGCCTTTCCCTGCACCGCGGGGAATTTTGGCCGGCAATTAGTTTTGCGGGGTAAACCGAAATCCAACGCCATTTTCACTGTCGGGATTCTGTTCCCATCATTCTGACCGCCAGGATTCTGAATGCCGAGATGCCATACCCAACCCTTATATAATATGGGCTTATCAAGGTCATGCTTAAATATAGTGTTGGAATCACTTGACCGGTAGCTTGAGTAAGACTAAACAAACAGAGCACATTATGAGGTGCACTGATGATGACAAAATGTGTTTGTGTGGATAAAAGAAGCCATTGAATAGGCAAAACCGTAAGAGGATTCTTATATAGCTCTTCACACGCTGGCCAGAAAAAGAAATCCTGCGCCAATGACGCCAAATAAAACCACAACAAATTGTCTGTACGTGATGGTTTTGTGTTAGCATAACCTTGTGTTATGGTGTTGTGGTGATAACAGGTTTGGTGATGTTCATTTGCCTCCTGTCCATGTCCTGCATTCCCCCCTACAGGAGTAAAAGGATGTGACCACAACTGTCTGCAGCCCAGTGCAGGGGTCAGAGAGAGGCCTCAGAAAGCAGATCGCTCTGTTGAGAGTATTGAGAAGAGAGCTAGAGCAAAGTGTAGCGAAAGGGCCTAGAGTGAGGGCAGTCTGCGTCCTGCAAATGGCAGGAAATCTGAAGAAACAGTTTAACAGCTACGTTACTGGTGGGATTAACATTTAGCACTTTTCTGTGTTATACAGTGAGTCACTTCACCTACAGTATAAAGTGGCTTAGCTCTGCGTAATAATGAGGGTCAAGGACGGTATAGCCCTGGATGGGGTCTAGGCATTCCTTATTCTAAAATGTTTGTTTGTTTGTTGACAATTAATGCTCATTTATGTTTAAAAGTTTTGCTGATTGTAAACACTTTTGTGCACCAAAACAAACTGTGCTAACGGGAAGGCTCCTAACGGAGCTAACTGCCTATAACAAGGTTACACCTCAGTGGGTGGAACAGGGATTGATACAACTACAAAATAATTCCCTTCTCTTTTCATAGAGGCTTATTTACATATTAGTTATTAGGAAACAGATTGACGCAGAAATGTAGCAAACTATAAAGTGACAATTAGCGCATCACATGTCGTAGTAAAGTCATATTTTGGGCTGTCACTGTTACAAACAAGACCTATAGGTATTTGAGCTAGATTTACTTAATTTGATTTATTTCTTCATCTATAAAAGGTAACCACTTTGTAAAAAAAAAAACAATAAACATAAACAGTCAGATGTGGTTGATTGTAAGCAGTTTCTAAATAACTTATGCAACGCGGAGTCTATTGTTCTACTTGGGGATGATTGAGAGCGTCCTGACTGTCTCTTGCTTAATTTAACTATTTAGAACTCTAGGGGTGAATCCAATACACAAAGACATAAACATGAACAAAAAGGGGATTGTTTTTCAGCAAAAGATACTAAATAAAGGAACATTTTTATAAAGCTGGTTGAAGCATGCCTCAGTACAAACAAGTCAGGCAAAGTTAAGTGCTTTTTTGGCCTTCTTTGAATATTGCATCACATAATATACTTGTCATTCGTCTCATTGGAAAATAGGTGTCTTCAGCATGGCCCTGGAATTAGAGTTTAAGTATTAAAATAAAACATATTTACTCAATAGAAACTATTCACCTCTTGTCCTTACAAATGAAAACTGATCCTGGTATGTTAATATCAATATTTATCAGTTTATTTCTATTTATTGTACACAATAAGGTCTAATGCAAGCCAATATCAAAAATGAACTTAACCCTAATAATTACTTATAAAGTAAATTCCTCTTAACCCTACTACCAAAGACAACCCGTCACTACATAGCACTGTAATTTCACTCCTTTTAGCTAAATGTGTGGAGGGTGCTAAATGGATGACCGCTCAGAATACCCCGCATGATTTCAATCAGGGTCAGGGCCGGAATGAGGGTTGTGCCTCCACCCTTAGTGCAAGTCCAAGGGTCACTACTGTAAAAGCACCCTGTTCTACCTTAGGATACACCCAGCTACTCCTCTGCTGTTCCCCTAGCACTTGCTGAGTGAATTTATGATGTTAGATGCACCAGGTGCAGGGTTTGCTGGTCCAGGGCACACATAACTACTGGTTGGCCAGGATGGCACTTCGTTCTTGGTTCCCACTGTCACAGTATGCCAGGAAGGGCTTTCGACAAATTACCCCAGTATTGCCTTTTGGTCCCAGCTCCTGGACCTGGGCTCTGTCACAGAGCCTCTATAATATTGTGGACCAGGAGTGCAGCGCACTCGCGGTTAGTCAAGTCATTCACTTTGCCAGGAGCACCGAGACCTCAGTACAAGAAAGCAAAGAGGTATTAGGCATTCAGATTTCTCTTGCATCTCCAGCAAGAGGCATTACCATTCCAGCAGACCTGGTATCTGGTAGGATAAGCATACTGTATGACATATAGCAGATCCCAGTCATTGGATCCCAGTCATTTGCTAGTTTGGAGGAAAGTAGATTCACTCTATAATTTAGTGTGGCATTTATATTAATTCATTTACATAATATAGAAAGTGAAGGGGCGAGAACAAACAACTCTGCTGACTAATTTAGAAGTCTGTTACCTGTTCATCTTATACACAGGACTTCTGGTCCTGTGTATAAAGTCTATTTGCCATATTTTGGACACAAATAAAGCTGCTGTGGGCTGCAGATCATGTTTGAAGGTACAATTAGATGATCAGAAGTGAGATCCAGAATCCTTCTCTTAAGGTTTTTTTTTGGGGGGAGGGGTTGAGTTTATATGGAGCATGTCATGCAGCAGTTTCTAGCGCACCTCAAAGACTAGTCCAGGAATTTGCCCAGGCTCTTCCCTCTGACCGGGCCATCAAGACAAGCCAGTGCCCAGGTAACCTATACTCACCCCACCCCCTTCTCTGCATCCCTGGGCACACTTAAGGCCATATTGCACCACCAAGACAAAACTTCACAGTCAGTTGTGCAATTAGGTAAATTATCCATAGAACATTTTTACAAGTTTCTCTCATCTCTAGTTGCTACTATATTGAAATATCAGTAATGTTTAAGGCTGCAGATTGTCTTACTTTTATTAAGCTGTAAATTATAATCTCTTGATTTTGACGCACAATTAGCTATGAAGTAGCTACTTGCTAGATGTGTATTTCAGTTTCAAATGTCAAAGGGAACACATTTCAGAAAAGATCTATGTCCTGCAATTTGATTTTATTACTACCTGTCTCAGGTAGCTAGTATTTCATTCAGATGGCTGGCGGGTGCGTGATTCACCAAAACTGTCCACATAAATCAATCTTGCTTTTTTTTTTCTGAGCTGATTGATCCATTTCAAGAATTTTGCTTATCTACTGTATCAGCTGTTGAATAGATCAAGTCTTCCGCTGACCTGGACATTTTTGCTAGGATTAAACTCTGATTGATGTGCAGAAGAACTCTGCAGAGATTTTAAAATACTGTACACTCTAATAATACATTTATTTATTAACTTTTTTGTGTAGTGCTTACATACTGTGCCTCGCTTTACTGAGAATACTTACACATTCTTCATTCCCTGCTCTTTACTCCATATAATGGTTAGCATTACTGCCTCACGGCACTGAGGTTGAGGGTTCGATTCCCAACACAGCCCTAACTGTGTGGAGTTCTTATATTCTCCCTGTGCTTGCGTGGGTTTCCCCCGGGTGCCTGTTTCCTCCCACACTTCAAAAATATACGGGTAGGTTAATTGACTCCAGTCCCAACAAGAATTAACCCTAGTGTGTAAGTATGTGCGTGTACATGTAGGGAATATAGATTGTATGATCCGCTGGGGCAGGGACTGATGTGAATGGCCAAATATGCTCTGTAAAGCGCTGCGGAATATGTGTGCGCTATATAAATAACTGGTAATAAATAATTTCTCTACACCTCACACATTAGGTTTCATTTTGTCAGTGCTGGGAACATATTCATGTTTTTGAATTGTGGGAGGAAACAAGAGCATCTGGAGGAAACCCACTCAAATATGAGAAAAACATACAAACTCCACACAAATAATGCCTGGCAGGGGTGTAACTAGGTATTTGAAGGCCCCATAGCAACAACATTTTGTAAGGGCCCCTATGTGCCGCCCAATGGTGAAAAATGTATATAACAGATGTACCTTTGACAAGGAAGATGGGCCCCCCTTAGCTCTGGGCCCCATAACAGCTGTACCACTTGCACCTATGGTAGTTACACCAATGATGCCTGGGCAAAACCAATTCCACGAGCCCAGCACTAACAATCCTGTGCATGTAAATAAAAATTATTTGCATTACGAAGAAATATTTAGATAACTATAAGTAAAAATTAAAATTCAAAACTAGAGAAGTATTACTACTTTTCCCATTCACAACCTGGGCCCCAGTTAAAATAGCTAATAGTTAAATAATAGTAATAATAGTTAAATAATAGCTAATAGTTAAAATAGTTAAATTCCCCCTATAAATTAGTTTCTTTAAAATTGCAACCCAATAATTCAGTTTTTAAGATCATTTGACTGGTGAGTGCGTGGTCAGAGCACCTTTGTAATTGCGATCAATCCACCATGGGCCAGGCAGTGTGCAGACTTAAGGCCTCATTTATCAATGAGTGATATTCTTGTTATCACTCGTTACTAATATTAAATGGTGCTCCAACCAATCAGCTCCTTACTGTCATGTAATTGAAAAATAACAGTTAGGAGTTGATTGGTTGGAGCACCATTTAAGATTAGTAAAGAGTGATAACAAGAATATCACTCGTTGTTAAATAAGGCCCTTAGTGTGCCCCCCCCCCTTTGGCAACACAGTAGAGACTGGCTTTGTGCCAGAATCTACTGCACATGCGTGGGTCTCTGGGAAAATGGCGCCCATTCCTTATTCTTGGAGACATCTCTACTGTGCATGCGGAAATCACCGGTAATATGGGCGCCATTTTGATTTTTGTTGCTCTGCAGTGCCGGCTCAGCGCTGCAGACAGCACTCTGGAGACTGCGGAGAGATAAGTCTAACTATATATGGCTGCAGGTTGTACATTCTTTTTAGCTGTTTCCTTTATCGTTCATCCCAGTGGGAATTCATCTGACTCTATTCCGGACCGGCGACTTTGCTTATCCAGCCAAATCCATACCTTGGAACCACGGCGAATATCACCTGGTGGAATTACAATAAGGACGTGATGCTCCATTGGAGGCTGGTAAATACAATTACAGCTGGACATTAATCCGGATTGAGAACTGATATATGTCTATTTCAACATTTCACTTTATTTCCGTGACTTTTGAAGGAATGCCGTATATACTCGAGTATAAGCCGAGTTTTTCAGCACAAAAAATGTGCTGAAAAAGTACCCCCTTGGCTTATACTCGAGTCAAGTGTAGCGCTGACCGGACGGAGTTCGGTCAGCGCTACACACTGCCAAACACACAGCCGCCGGAGCCGGCAGCTGCGTGTTTGGTGTAATCAGCAGCCGCTGAGAGTCTGTCAGACTCTCAGCGGCTGCTGCTGCTCCCACTGCGGGAGCCATCTTCCGGCTCCCGCAGTGGGTGATGGGAGACACGTCGTCATGACGACGTCTCTACCATGCAAAGCGGCCGGAGGAGCGGACAGCGGCGGGACCAGGAGCGGGAGTTACAGGTAAGTGATTTTTTTTTTTTATTCTTGTCACGTCTCTCTCTACTGGGGGGTGGGGACTAAGGGGGCACTACCAGGGGGCGATTACTGCAGGGGCCCTAAAAGGGGTATTACCACTGGGGCAACTACCAGGGGGGGATTACTACAGGGGGCACTACCAGGGGGAATTACTACAGGGGGGGATTACTACAGGGGGCACTAAAAGGGGGGATTACCACTGGGGTAACTACCAGGGGGGGATTACTACAGGGGGCACTACCAGGGGGAATTACTACAGGGGGGGATTACTACAGGGGGCACTAAAAGGGGGGATTACCACTGGGGTAACTACCAGGGGGGGATTACTACAGGGGGCACAACCAGGGGGGGATTACTACAGGTGGGGATTACCACTGGGGGAACTACCAGGGGAGGATTACTACAGGGGGTACTACCAGTGGGGGATTACTACAGGGGGCACTGAAAGGGGGGATTACCACTGGGGGCACTACCAGGAGGGATTACTACTGGGGGCACAACCAGGGGGAATTACTACTGGGGTCACTACCAGCTCCTGCCATTTCCCACACTAGGCTTATACTCGAGTCAACAAGTTTTCCCAGTTTTTTGGGGTAAAAGTAGGTACCTCGGCTTATATTCGGGTCGGCTTATACCCGAGTATATACGAGCTTATACTCTTTTTTTTTTTTTAGTGACTTACCATCAGTGGACAATAATATGCGTCCCAATATGACTTATATAACATTTTCTTGATTTTTTAGACCATTAATGTTTTTTTTATTGATGCTATTAAACTATTTTTATTGATTATTTCAACCAAGCCCTATTTATATTTTTTTACCATATCTATATCTCTGTTTGCCTATGGAATATTCATTGCATTGAGTTTATTGTTATGTGAATTACTTGTACACATATATTGATATTCACTCTAATAATTCTTAGCGCGGTTCTACCATTTTGTGTAAATTCTTTCACTACTGCACTAAAAGAGTTCACTGGATGTTCATCATGACAACAGCTGCTTTGGGTAGTGCTGTCCTGGCCAGCAAATATTGATAAATAACTCTGAAAAATTGTAGATAATTAATTTGTATCTGTACGGTATCTATCGGGTAAATAAACCTTTGTCTGCTGCATGTCTGTGTGCCCCTAGTTTTGAAAAGGAATGAGATAGAACAACCTTTAGCCATGGAAATAATCAGAACGCTTACAGCACAACTTCACTTTTTGTTACTTCGGGTATGATATTATGGTGACAAATGTTGTCTTCCTCTGTCCTAATGTTGTCCACCGGTGTCATCTGTTTACTAATTGCATAGAGGCAAAAGACAAAACTCTTTCCCCCACAGTAATGGACACCCATGGCTGACCTCCTACCCTCCCGCCATTCCACCGGATATTTCCATACCGTGTTCCCTGGCACCAGGATGCTTGCTGCTGACCAAACACATTAATCCACCATGTATCTCTCCCGTGATTTCCAGGTATGCTCTCACTTCCAGGCTGTCTGGCAATTCCCATGCACCCTATTGGACATCATGTGCTGTCAATGAGTCAGTCACAGGTATTATGCCAGGATTGACTCATTGATGGCACATGATTCAGAATATGTGTCTTGAATTACATGGAATGCATGGAGTGGCAAGATGGGTGTCTCTAGTCCACAATAGATGTGCAGTCTGTATATACATCTATATACATCTATGTACATCACTAAAATATGAGTTATTCAAGCCCGAAAGGTAAAGCACTTAATAAGCATAATGATCTATCCCCACAAACATTTTAGTTGTGCTTTTATACAGTTTATTTTGACACATACTTAATTAGGAATCGATATGATTTACAATCGTACCCCTGGCCGGCGGTTCAAATCCCGACAGCGGCAGCCCGACAAGGATGAAAATACCGATCGTCCCTAGGTAAGTATTCACTAACCTAGTTCTACCCCCTAACCCTCCCTTAGGGGTGTCTAACCCTAACCTTCTCCCCCCAGTGCCTAACCCTAATCCCCCCTCTAAGTGCCTAAACCTAACCCCCCCTTCCCCGCCGCCTAAACCTAGGTCCCCCAGGGGGGGTGCCTAACCCTAAGTCCCCCCGGGAGTGTCTAACCCTAACCCTCCCTCTACCTAGCCTAACCCTAACCTCCCGAGGGGGTGCCTAACCCTAAATCCCCCCCCGGGAACCCCAAACCTAACCCTCCCCCCGCAGCTGTCCGCACTCGGCGCCCGGCATCACTTCGATCGGGATGCCGGGCGCCGGTCTCCCGGCGTCGGTAAAATGACAGGCGTCTAGATTTAGACGCCTGTCATTTAACCCTCGCCAGGATTAAGCAGTCGGGAAGCCAGCTGTCGGGATTAGGTCCGTTGGTTTCCCGACTGCATACCCTTAATTTAGATTGTAGATTAATTTTATCTCCAGATTTACAGAACAGATATGGGTAATGTTTTAGCGCCCAGTTATGCTCATTTATTGATGGGCATGTGGGAACTGAACCATGTATATACCAACAACCCTTTCTCAGAACATATTCATTGTTATAAACACCATATAGATGAAATTTTCTTTCATTTGGAACAGTAATAACAATTATTTAATCTTAAATTCACCTTTAACCTTATTAGCTCTCAAGTAGAATTTTTGGACCTGGCTTTTCAAGTGAGGCAGGGACAGTCGCCACCAAAAATTATAAAACCAGTTGAAACAAACAGCTACTTACATTATAAACATTGGGCCTGATTCAGAGCCGGACGCTCTGACAAGAGCGCTCGCTGTGAATCAGGGTCCTCCTACCAAAAATTGGAGCAGCCTCCTGGCCGCTCGCATAGCTGTGGGTGACCACCCACAGCTTATGCGAGCGGCCAGAAAGATGGTCGCGATGGTCAAGACCATCGTGACCATCGGGCTTGCGACGAGACCCTGCGGTAGGGTCTCGCTGCCGCAAGCCCGGGAGTGTTTGGCTCTTTCAGATCTGTCACTCACCATCAACAGCACGTCCCCTTTGGTGCGAGACCCATAGCGACTGCTTGGCCGCACTAGGGCACCATCGACTCGCTTGCGAGCACTCGTGTAACTGGGTGGAAAAATAATATTCCCTACTCACAATTTTATAAGGTTAAAAGAAATTGCAGCAATGATACATCATGTAAAGAACAACTGATTCATTACGGTAACATGTCAGAATTTTCTTTCAGATATGAACGATTGAACGATTTTTAAAATCGTTATCGTTCAGATCTGAAGAAAAATCTGACCGTGTGTATGCACCATAAGATGCGCACTCGAAAAAGGGCCATGGCTTCACGGGGAAGGGCCAGGGAAGAGATAGGGGAGCCAAGGAGATGCTAGGGATAAAAGAAGAGGAAACTACTTTGAATATGATAATAAACAGAAAATTGACAGGCCCGAACAGTGCCCCCTGCCCTGCGGTGCCATGGCACAGGTTGCACTACCCTAGTTACGGCCTTGCTTAAATACACCAATAAAAAATAAAAAAGGGAGCTCATTCTATGTAGCACACTTGTGGAGAGAAAAAGCCATGTTTCCGATCCCATGCAAATACTTCCAGCAGGACCTGACATTATATTCAAGAAATCTGAGTGTCTGAAGGAACAAATATCAGAAATTACATTGGGGTTTATGTATCGAGCAGTGAAAAGAGTGGAGAAGTTGCCCATAGCAACCATTTACCTTTGAAGTAGAGTTTAACAAGTACAGTCTATAAACTAATAGGTAGGAGCTGATTGGTTGCTATGGGCAACTACTCTACTGCAGAGTTGCCTACCTTTTCAGATCTCTTCCCGGGAGAAGCCCGGGTAAGAGAAGCAGGAGGGGGGTGATGGGGGCGGGGCCTGACGATTCGTGTCATTAAGCCCCGCCCCCTCACAGTAAAATTGTCGCGGTAGGCTAGAATTTGCATAGGGGGCGGGGCCAAATGACATGATTCATGTAGAATCATGTTTTAAGCCCCGCCCCCTACACGGAGACCCGCGTTCGCCACGGGTATTCTCCTCATTCTGCTCACTTCACTAGGAAGTGGGCAGAATGCGGGAGAAATGCCTACCCTTCTGGGGGTGCGGGGGGTTACCCGAAAAATCGTGAGCCTTCCGCGAAAACCGGGAGGGTAGGCATGTATGCTCTACTGGTCCACTTCTATACAGTCCCTGAATGTCAATCATACTGCAGGTAAAAAATTTCTGCGAGCGACGATGACATATACACAGTGCAAGTTAGATGCATGTAGATTTCCAGTAATAATCAACTGCATAAATATCGGCTATTCTCCTTTATGTTTTTTTGTTTGTTGTGCTACAAAACATACTGCACTATATGGATACTTCCCTTTATATCCACATGAAGTCTGGCTGAACACAAATACCTGAGTACATACATTTATTTAGTCTGCAGATATTGCTAAATTGTGACATATTATGCTAATTACCCTGTTTTATTATTTATTTGTTTATTAACAGTTTCTTATATAGCGCAGCATATTCCTTTGTGCTTTACAATTGGAAACAACATTAATAGAACAAAACTGGGTAGTAACAGACAGACATAAAGGTAAGAGGGCCCTGCTCGCAAGCTTACAATCTATAGGGAAATAGGATAGGTGCTACATATTGCAAATGAGATGCAGTCAATTGCCCGAGGAGCAGGATGCCGAGTAGCGTGGGTAGACCGGTGACGGAATCCCAACATGGCTGGAGATGCTTACCCCGGAATCCTGACAGCCGTCATGCCAATCGTAAGTATAGCAGGGCCGGGTAAGAGTTAGCCGCAGGGAATGGGGGTTAGGTTTAGGCTGTAGGAGAGGGGAGATTAAAGTTAGACTCTAGACACGGGGGGTTAGGGTTAATCACTAAGGGAGAGAGTTAGGGTTAGGCACTAAGGGGGGAAGGTTAGGTTTAGGCACTTACCGGGAGGGTTAGGATGCGGGGTAAGGTTAGTAATAGGGTACAATCAAGGAGGGTTAGGAGGTAAATAGGACAGCTCAAAAAATGTACTGCAACCGTAAATTGGAACAAGTAATGTGTGAGGATGAGAGACGCAGATCTTGTGCAGAGCGGAGATGTCGGGTTGAGAGACATTTTGAGATAAGTGAAGAGATGTAAGTAGGTATGGTTTGGTTAATGGCCTTATGTGTAAGTAAGAGTATTTTGTATTGAATACAGTAGAAAACCGGTAACCAATGGAGGGACTGACAGAGTGGGTCAGCAGATGATGAACACTTGGTGAGGAAGACTAGCCTTGCAGCTGCATTCAAAATGGGTTGTAGAGGCAAGAGTCTGTTTTTGGGAAGAACAGTAAGGAGACTATAGCAATATTCAATGGGGAAATAATAAGTGCATGGATTAGAGTTTTGCAGTGTCTTGTGTAACATATGGTTGAGTTTTGGATATGTTTTTTAAATGTAACATGATTTTGAGACTGATTGAATGTGGGGAATAAAGGACAGTTCAGAGTCAGGGATGACACCGATGCAGTGAGCTTGTGGGGTGGGGTTGATTGTTGAGTTATCAACAGTGATAGAGATATCAGGTCGATAATTACTATTGGCCGGTGGAAATATAATTCATTCTGTTTTGGATATGTTAACTTTGAGGCGGCAAGATTACATCCAAGAAGAAATGGCAGAAAGACATTCAGTAACACGGACCAGCACAGATGGTGACCAATCTGGGGAAGATAGGTAGATTTGAGTATCGTCCGCATACAGATGATACTGAAAACTGAAAGAGCTGATTAATTGCCAAGAGATATGGTATAGATGTTTGGGAAAACTATCCTTTACTAATTAACCAGCCCCGTGCTTGTTGGACGGCCACAGTTTGGGCCCGGGACACTGTCCCCCTTTGCAGCACTGCTGAGGGGAGCAAATGCCTGTGCGGCCGCAGGGACAAGCTTTTCTTTTGAGGGGGCATGGTCATGATTCTCCTGGATTTGGCCCCAGCCTCCTCAGTACCCAGGCCATTGCAGCTCTCTGCGGCCCTGCAGGAAAGTGACAGTGAGGTGGCTAGGCCGACTTGGGCATTCACAGATATGTCAAGGGCATGTCACTGAAATTAATTGCATCCAAAGACACACAGCCGATTACACAGACAGAGCTGCCATTCAAAATTGTGTGGGCCGGCTTCAGACGGTAGGCGTTCCCATGGGAATGCCTCCGTCTGGCAGCCACGCCCCCGGGATGCCCACCAAAGGGGGCGTGCTGTCAATCAACATCGACAGCATGCCCCCTTTGGTGCGAGACCCGGAGCGACGGCTATCCCATCGCTAGCCGGGTCTCGCGCATGCGCACGACGGAGCTCCCTCCATCGTGCGCATGCGCAGTAGGGCAACATTGACCCGCTTGCGAGTGTCCTGCGCTTGCGAGCGGGTCTGAATGACCCCCAGAGGACCATGTGGCTGCCTTACAAAGCTGAACAGCTGAGGCGCCACGTCGAGCTGCCTACGAAGGTCCCACAGATCTTGTAGAATGAGCTTTCACAGAGGGTGGCACTGGAAGTCCCTCATGAGTGTATGCCTCAGAGATCGCCATGCAGATCCAGCGTGCCAAAGTCTGTTTATTGGCAGGCCAACCCCTCTTATGAAATCCATATAGGACAAACAAAGAGTCCGATTTTCTCAAAGAACTGGTACGGTCCACGTAAATCCGCAGAGCCCGTTCCACATCCAAAGAAGCCTCACCAGCTGAGAGATCAGATGAATTAAAGGCTGGGATCACAATTTCCTCGTTAATGTGAAAACTAGACACCACTTTAGGAAGGAATTCAGGACGGGTATGAAGTACCGCCCTATCCGAATTAAAAATTAGAAATGGGGGATGACACGAAAGAGCCCCCAAATCCGACACCCTTCTGGCTGAAGCAATAGCCAAAAGGAACACTGTTTTTGCCGTAAGCCATTTCAGATCCACAGAACCCAAAGGTTCAAATGGAGGATCCTGTAGAGCCTTCAGGACCACAGCCAGATCCCATGGAGCTACCAGATGGACATAGGGAGGCTGGATACGAAGGACACCCTGCATAAAGGTACGGATATCAGGCCACGTAGCAATCCTTCGTTGAAACAAAACCGACAGGGCAGAAACATGCACCTTCAGTGAAGCAAGGCATAGACCTAAATCCAAGCCTGCCTGAAGGAAAGCCAACACTCTAGATATTCTAAACTCGCGAGGATCGTATGCTTTAAGGCGACACCACTCAAAATAGGTATGCCACACCCTGTGGTAAATTCTAGCTGAAGCCGGCTTACGAGCATGTAACATGGTATTGACCACCGCTCTAGAGAAACCCTTGGACCTCAAGAGGGAAGTCTCAAGAGCCACGCCATCAAAGATAGCCGACTCAGGTCCGGGTAGAGACAAGGGCCCTGAGACAATAGGTCCGGCCTCTGAGGTAACAGCCAAGGAGTGTCGATGGATAGACACTGGAGATCCGAGTACCAACTCCTTCTGGGCCACGCAGGGGCCACCTGCAGGATCTTGCCTCCTTCCTGCCTGAACTTTCGAATTACTCGAGGCCGCAGGGAGAACGGAGGAAACAGGTACGCATATTGGAAGTTCCATCGTGCCGACAGAGCGTCCACCAGGAGAGCTCCTGCGTCTCTTGTTTGGGATCCATACACCCACAGCTTGCGGATGTGTCTGGAGGCCATGAGGTCTATTTCGGGAAGACCCCACTTGTCCACCAGGAGTTGGAACACCTCCTGGTGAAGAGACCATTCCCCCGGGTGTACATTGTGGTGGCTAAGGAAGTCCGCCTCCCAGTTGAGCACACCCGGAATGAAGACGGCCGAAATGGCCGGAAGATTGCCTTCTGCCCAAGTCAGAATGCAGGACACGTCCCTTAGAGCCGCTTGGCTTCGAGTTCCTCCCTGACAATTTAGGTAAGCCACCATGGTGGCATTGTCTGACTGAACCTGCACAGGTTTCCCCAGCAGGAACGGTCTTGCATGCTGCAGTGCCCTGAACACTGCTCGAATTTCCAATATATTTATTTGGCAGGTCCGATTCCTCTGACGTCCACTGGCCCTGGAAGACGTGTGGGCCTGTCACAGTGCCCCAGCCCCGAAGGCAGGCATCCGTTGTTAGAAGGACCCAATCCGAAATCCAAAACGGACTTCCCCTGCTGAGATGAGACTTTTGTAACCACCACGTTAAAGACAGGCGCACTTCCGGAGTGAGCCTGATCATCTGCGTCTTTATTCGACGGGGATTTCTGTCCCATCTGGACAGGATCAACATTTGTAGAGGCCTGGAATGGAACTGGGCATACTCCACCATGTCGAACGTTGACACCATGGAACCCAGTAACTTCATCGCTGAGAGAAGAGACGCTCAGCGACTGCTTAGAACATTGCGTATCTTGGGCTGCAACAGGGCTATCTTTTCCTCTGTCAAGAAGATCCTCTGTTGCTGAGAGTCCAACAATGCCCCGAGATGGAATTAGAGAGGACTTCTTCCAGTTCACTATCCAGCCGTGAACCTGTAATACTGATATTGTCAGTTGTAGATGGCTGCAAAGGACTTGTGGCGACCCTGCCAACAACAGAAGGTCGTCCAAGTAAGGTAACAGGCGAACTCCCTGCAACCGCAGGTGTGCCGCCATGACCGCCATTACTTTTGTGAACACCCGAGGAGCCATGGAAAGGCCAAACGGTAGAGCCTGAAACTGGTAATGGAGGTTCGACACTGTAAATCTGAGGTAACGCTGATGAACCCTGGCAATGGGGATATGCAGGTAAGCATCCTGAATATCCAGGGACACCATAAAATCCCCAGGCTGCATAGCTAAAACAATAGAACACAGAGTCTCCATTCGGAACCGAGGGACCCTTAAAAACTTGTTCAGGGACTTGAGGTTGAGTATAGGTTGGTATGATCCATTTGACTTTTGAACCAGAAAAAGGTTGGAGTAATATCTGGTCCCTCTCAGGGATAACGGAACAGGTTCTATTACTCCCATCTGAAGCATAGAACGCACCGACTCTTGGATCGCTAGAGCCTTCGTTGGATCTGAAGGACGTGCTGTTACAAAGATGGAGGGGTCCCCAATCCCCAGGGATCCCTGGCCTGAGCTGACTAGCGGTCAGGACTGATGCTGCGGCTGGGAGGCCCGGTGAATGGGATCCCCTGGCTGTGGCATCAGCCCCCCGCTAGAAAGGGTCCAGTGTTGGTTTTTAGGTTTTAATTATAGGGGTACCCCTACGCAATTTTTTTACCCCAATATTTAAAACCAGGACTGGCCCTGCATTACGGTGGATCCCTACTCATTTTGTTCCCCGTAATTTTTGGTACCAGGACTGGCTGTCATGTCCGGGGCTGGTTATGCTTTTGGGGAGGGACCTTATGTCATTTTTTTTCTAACTTTAACAATTATTTTACAGGTTCAATACACAAGCAGCCTTCACATACTGTATTTTACTGATATGTGCAGGCTTCCAGTAAGTAATCTCATCTAAACTCTCAGCTAAACTCTCATCTAAACTCGCATCAAAACGCTCATCTAAACTCGCAATTTTGGTGGAAAAAACTAACTTTGCTTCACCATCGGAAAACTTTCAGCCAAATTCACTTCTTAGTAAATTTGCGAGTTATAAAAGGGAAAACTATCCCGAGTTTTAGTGAAACAAAGTGAGTTTAAACACAACCAAACACAACCAAACTTGATTCTTAGTAAATTTTCCCATAAGAATCATTGGGTCAGTGGATTCTGGGCCTGATTCAGACCCGGTCGCAAGTGCTGTGCACTCGCAACCGGGTCGATGATGGGCCAGTGCGCATGCGCACGATGGAGTCGGCTCCGTCATGCGCATGAGCGAGACCCACATTGTGACGGGCACTCCCTTGCTCTGGGTCTCGCAACAAAGGGGGCGAGCTGTCGATGTTGAGTGACAGCTCGCCCCCTTTGGTGGGCGGGCCGGGAGGGTGGCTGCCCAAACGGAGGCATTCCCATGTGAACGCCTGCCGTTTGGGGGCGGCCCCACTGACATCACGAGTGATGTCAGTGATCATGAGTGATGTCAGTGGAGAGATTCCAGCTCTGTTAGAGCTGAAATCTCTCTGGGGCTTGCGGCCACGAGACCCTACCACAAGGGTCTCATCGCAAGCCCAATGGTCGCGATGGTCTTGACCATCGCGATCATCAACCTGGCTGCTTGCTATAGCTGTGGGTGGTCACCTACAGCAATGCGAGCGGCCAGGAGGCCGCACAAAAAAAATAAAAAAAAAAACCCTGATTTAGAGCGAGCGCTCTTTCAGAGCATCCGGATCTGAATCAGGGCCTCTGGGCCTGATTCAGACCCGCTTGCGAGCGCTATGCGCTCGCAAGTGGGTCGATGGTGGCCCAGTGTGCATGCGTACGATGGAGCTGGCTCTGTCGTGCGCATGCGCGAGACCCGGATAGCGACGGGCAAACCGTTGCTCCTGGTCTCGTACCAAAAAGGGGGCGTGCTGTCGATGTTGAGTGACAACACGCCACCTTTGGTGGGCAGGCCGGGGGCGTGGCTGCCCAGACGGAGGCGTTCCCACAAGTGATGTCAGTGGGAGTGCTTTCGGTTCTGGTAGAGCCGAAAGCACTCTAGGGCTTGCGGCAACGAGACCCTATCACAAGGGTCTCGTCGCAAGCCCGATGGTCGCGATGTTCTTGACCATCTCGACCATCTTCCTGGCCGCTCTGAAAAACAAGAAGGATGGCCCTGATTCAGAGCGAGCGCTCTGTCAGAGCGTTCGGCTCTGAATCAGGCCCTCTGTTAGATCAACGGATACAACTGATAGCTCATAGTGTGAACAAGCCCCAATAAATAAGACAATTTTGTACAAAACTATTCGTCTGCCAGATCATTCGGTTTTGTCACCGTTACATTATTAGATTATAGCTATTGATTGAAAGCCACAAGTCATTTTATATTAACTTTTCCCTACTTTCACATGGGAAGTTTTCAGCTAGACACAGACACCTGAAACAGCTTATCAACACATCAGCATTACACTTCATCACACAGCAAGTAGCTGCAGACTGCGTATCCCTTTCCTGATGGGAACGTTCTGCACCGCGCTCTGGTTTGGGAATTATAAATAATTATTGAACCAAATGTAGAAACAAACATCCTGAAATCTTAATTTGACTCTAAAGGGTAAATTTTCATTGATTTAAAATCGATCAAAATCGATCAACATCGATGGGGTTTTCAAACCCAAATTTCTGTATATTTATCATCCGTAGGGATTCAACTACAATTGAACCTTCAATTTCAACCACTTTCACTATGACCGACAATGGATTTTTGTAAACTTATACTACAGAGCACTTCCTAATAAATGATAGCGATCCTATATTTTTATAGGACAGATCTGTAATTATAAGAGATGTGCGCTGCCCACCTTGTTTGGTTTTGGATTCATCTTCATGTTTTGGTTTTGCAATACCACCCTCGAGTGTTTTGGCTTTGGATCTGGATTTAATTAAAATAAAAAAAAAAACAGCTAAAATCAAGCAATTTTGGCAATCCAAAACCCGAAATTCAGATAAAATTCAAACTCCGAACCGCTGCAAGATCAAAGCTGCGACTTATTGCGATTTATCCGGATCTCCTCAGGAGATTAGAATATCAACTCAGATTTGTCCGGATTCACGAAATTCGAGTGGATTTTGGATTTCTGGATAACCGAACCGCACATCTCTAGAAATTATTAACCTTATTACCCTTTCAGATACTCAGGGCCTGATTCAGAGCCGCTCGTAAGCGGCCGCTCATTCGCTCCGAACGATGTTCGCACAACTGCGCATGCGTATGGGTTGTAATACGCATGCGCGAACCATTCATTGCAGTCGGAAATTGTGTGCTCGCAAAATAGCGAGTGCCTACTAATTTGAGTGACAGAATGAGGCGTTTGTGGGTGGTAACAGGGGAAGGTGCTTGAAAACGGGGAGTGGAGAACCGAACGCAGGCGTGCCAAACGGTCAAAACGGGCGTTTTAATGGTGTGCATAATTAACAAAACAGCGTCATCGGCCACGTCACTTGGTTGTCTTTTAGCCTGAACTGCTCGCATGATTGCGGTAGGAAAATCGAACCACAAGCACTGCGAGCAGTTCATATGCCTTTCGATGTACTCGATTAATCTAATAAATAGCGGAGATGACGTTGGATGCGAGCGGCCAGGGGGCGTTTTATAAAAAATAGCGAGCGCATGTTTCGTTCGCTCGTTCAGACATAGAGGCATCAACAGACCGCAAAGAGCGAGCGCTCTATTTAAATATCCGGCCCCTTTTTCTGAACAAGCGAGCGCAAATAGCGTCCGGCTCTGAATCAGGCCCTCAGTACCTATTGTGTTACCCTACAATACTTATTTTATCCTTAACGACATACCCAGAAAAGATCAGCAGAGCAGGTGATGTCCCAGTAGGACACCATTTACTTATTACCACCCTAGGTCAGCAGAGAGTCAGACGTTAGGTCCATGGCACGCACTGAGGGCAGTAGACCAGCAGGCATGGTAGGGGGGCACCCTTATAATTTACCTAGGGCACCAAATTGGGCAGGACCAATACTGAGAACACCACACCAGTATATATAAAAAAATCATATAAAGATTTACCAGCAGTAGAAGCCATCGTGCTTTTAACGCTATTAGAAGGATTGTCAACGTATTGCCCTTCTTTCATTTACAAGCTGTATCACTGACATTAGGCTGACAATGTCAGCAGGTAAAAAAATTTTATTTGCACAAATATCAAGGTAAGTCTTATGTATAGATAGAACCTTGGTTTTCATAGTGAAAGTAGTGTCCAACTGTTTGTCTAACTTCTAGAGAAGCGCACTAGAATAATTGCACTGGTGTGACTTGATGATCCATCCACGGTACTGCAAGGTGCAAAAGCGTAAATGGTGCGTCAGACCAACCATTTAGAAATATCTTTTGTTATCTTAAAACACTTGGCAGTTTGACTATAACACGGAAAATGTTGGCAGATAAGAACCACTAGTCCATCTAGTCTGCCCTTTTTACCTTTTGGTAACCTCAACCCTATGTGATCTTCAGTTCTTTGTAAGTATATTCTTATGCCTATCCCAAGCATGTTTAATTTGTTCTACTGTCTACCACCTCTGATGGGAGGCTATTCCAATTATCTACCACCCTTTTAGTCTTTAGCAGGACCTTGAGAGAGGGGTCCCCCCACCACAGTGACAACCTGTCCCTGACTGGTCAGCATGGCTCTGTACTCCCTTAGGGAATTGGGATAGCAAAAAATATAACCCCCACCTTCCCTTGGAAAAACCATCCCTGTGCTGAGAGGGCTCTTCCCACACCTGTGTAGCTGTGGGTATCGGGTAATAGTAATAGTAGAAATATTTTAATTTGTGCACTACAGGTCCAAGCAAGTCCTACCATGCCTAACTGTAATGGCTGCTAATGCATGCTGGCACTTGCAGAACCACAAGTGCCAGAATTAATTTGTATCCAGGGCACGATGGGGCCTGCAGTGTACCTGAGAAAAAAGTATGAAATACTGCCAATACACACACATCGAATTACAAAGTCTTTTATTGAAGAAAACATGACACTATCTTCGTTTTCCGAATGTATTACTCAATCAGATATCAGATCCACAGGGACGGTCCTCTTCTTTCCATGTAGCATCCATGTCCTGGGTTGGCAAATAAACTTGTTCCAGCAGGATGTGTTTTTCAGTACATAGGGCCAGACTGCAGCCCCCATTGACGATAATGGGGATGGCGGTCTGCAGCGCTAATTACTATTTTGCAGGAGATACAGGGGTCTAGTTACTAAGCAGTGTTAGGAGACAGAGTTAAAAGTGATGTCTGTGATAAGTGCCAGCCAATCAGCTCCCAACTGTCATCTCACAGGCTGTGTTTGAAAAATGACAGTTGGGAGCTGATTGGCTGGCACCTTATCACTTTCTTATCACTTTTCACTCTGTCTCCTAACACTGCTTAGTAAATAGACCCCCTAATGTACATTATGTGATGTCCCCTGAATTAGGCTATTGTTACATTATTTACATACTGCATCATTTCAGTAAAAAGGGGCTTGATAAATAAAGCATATGATGTGTTCTAGCATCGGCAGCCTTTGGATATGTATTGCTGCTGAACTACAAAATCAGCTGACTGTGGGCACATGATAGGAGATATAGGCCCTCATTCAGAGCCACTCGCTAGCGGCAGTACACTCGTTCCGAGCGATGTTCGCACATCTGCGCATGCGTACGGTTTTTAGTACGCATGCGCGAACCAGTCAGTGCGGCCGAAAATCGTTGGTACGCAATATAGCGAGGGCCTGCTATTTTGAGTGACAGAATGAGGCGTATGTGGGTGGTAACAGGGGAAGGTGCTTGAAAACGGGGAGTGGAGATCCGAACGCAGGCGTGCTTAAAGGTCAAAACGGGCGTTTTAAGGGAGTGCATAATTAATACAGCAGCGTCATTGACCACGTCACTTGGTTTTTTTTAACTCAGAACTGCTCGCAAAATAGCGGTTGAAAACACCAACCACAAGAATAGCGAGCAGTTCATACGCTGTATGATGTACTCGATTAATCTAATAAATAGCGGACATGACGTATGGTGCGTGCGGCCAGGGGGCGTTTTTAACAAATAAACGAGCGTATGTTTTGCTCGCTCGTTCAGACTTAGAGGTGGGAACAGACTGCAATTTGCGAACGGATCATTTGAATAGCCACCCCTTGTTTTTGAACGAACGACCACAAATAGCGAACGGCTCTGAATCAGGCCCATAGTCCAGCAACATGCCCTATTTTGGTGCTCTATTTATATTTACATGCGTGGCGTCTTTATAGTGTGTTGTTCCCCAGAGGGAGATTAGAGTTGTATTTTGTATTACACAAATTCCTGCTCATAAAAGCAAGAATAATGCAAGTGAGACTTTTATGGCTCTTTGTCACGTGCTTCCTGGATCATTCACAAAATTATTTCAATTACATTTCTGTTTCCCTGTAAATTTTCAACCATATTATTTTTTTATATACATATGAAACTTATTTACCTATATAATCCAGTGTATATAAGAAACTGTGATTTCTAATATTATTTAAAAAGCGTGTTCTATTGCCCAATAGGCGTCACATTCAGAATTTGTTTTTGCAGCAGATGTGGTACTGTCATGGCTGGCAATAAATTCTAGTACTACATCCCAATGACACTTTAACAATGTTTTGTCCTCCTTAAGAACTAACAGTTATGTTGCACTAAGTATACACCATGTAAGGAAATAACACAATTAGATCTTTGGTAATAAAAATTGTAGTGTAGGTATTTGTAGACAACAGTTGGTCGTTAACCATTTTTCTGGTGTGGCTATTTTTTTTATTATATAAATAAGAACACATGTAAACTAAAATACTCCCCTGTTGGTGACTGGTTTTGCAAATCTTATAGGAGAGCATGGCAAACAGCCGTAAAATATATTTATTTATACCATTTAACCCACAGGTCAGACTTTCAGCTCTGTGTTGTGTACAAAAGTTTCTGTTGATGTCTTATTTTTTCTAGTCTTTCCAGCACTCCACTAAGAGATACGTCGAACAGCACAATGGGGACAATAGGGGCAAGATACATTAGGGGGAGGTGGGACTTAGTGGTCCTTACAGGAAACTGAGGAGGATAAGACTGTAGAAACAGTGGCAGGGTGGTAGGGGTGTTGGGCAGGATATGTGGGATAGAGGGGGGACATGAGAGGTGTAGTTGGATAGGGGGGAGAAGAGAGGGGAGAACTGAAGAGCAAAATGTAAGGTCATGCAGGAATTATGCAAACATGGGACAAATATAGAGAATGTAAGGAGAGTATGACTTGAGTTAGGGTATAGAAAAGGAGGCATAACCTGAGTTAGAGTGTAGAAAGGGGGCACGACCTGAGTTATCACCCCCCAGCACCTATGCCAGCCCCAGCTGCCGCTGCCCCACAATGCAGTTCCTTTTATACAGTGCCCTCAGTAGAGGTACCTCTATACAGTGCCAACCTATGTAGTACCCCCCAGTAATGGTCCCCCTATGCAGTGCCTCCAGTAGTGGTCCCCCTATGCAGTACCTCCAGTAGTGGTCCCCCTATGCAGTGCCCCCAGTAGTAAGGGCCCCTGTAGTGACCCCAGTTGTAATGCCCTTGTAGTGCCCCCAGTAGTAATGCCCCTTGAAGTGCCCCCAGTTGTAGTGCTCCCAATAGTGCCCCCAGTAGTAAGGCCCCTGTAGTTCCCCCAATAGTAAGGCCCCTATAGTGCCCCCAATAGTAAGGCCTCTGTAGTGCCCCCATATGATGCCCCCAGAAGTAATGCCACTGTAATGCCCCAATACTAAGCCCCTTGTAATGCCCCCTGTAGTGCCCCCAGTAGTAAGCCCCCTGTAATGCCCCCAGTAGTAAGCCCCCTGTAATGCTCCCAGTAGTAAGCCCCCTGTAGGGCCCCAGTAGTAAGCCCCCTGTAATGCCATCAGTAGTAAGCCCCTGTAGTGCATACTGTACTACCCCCAGTAGTAAGCCCCCTGTAGTGCCCTCAGTAGAAGGCCCCTGTACTGCCCCCAGTAGTGCCCCCAGTAGTAAGCCCCCTGTAGTGCCATCAGTAGTAAACCCCCTGTACTGCCCCCAATAGTAAGCCCCCTGTAGTGCCCCCAGTAGTAAACCCCCTGTACTGCCCCCAATAGTAAGCACCCTGTAGTGCCCCCAGTAGTAAGCTGCCAGTAGTGCCGCCCCCTGCACGCACACATATAAAGAAAAAAACAATACTCAATAAGAGACAATAAACAATTGTATAAGAAACAACATGCAGACTATAAACAGCACACAGTAAATAACATGTGAAAATAATTATAGACTGCATGTGTGTATACCAATGAGCACACAATTCTGTGAATTAGCAGCTCCACCATTTTGTGAGTGACAGCAATCTCAATCTGTGAGAGTGCTGAATCTGCACTTAAACACAGGGTGTGATGACATACCATATCTGTATTGTGCAAGGAACACGTCTATTAAGGTGTCAGCCTTAAGGATCGGAATTTTATTGCTTTTTTAAGTTTGAGTGGCAGAAATTCAGTAGGTTTTGTGAAATTTCAGATCATGTCTATGATGCCTTAATAGGACATAAGGTTTTTTGTCTATGGAATTTCATTACTTTTTTAAATTTATTAACCATATTAATCATGTGTGCCTTTATTATAATCTTAATTTACTCTAGTATAACCCACCTATCTCAGGCATGTACCCCAGTATAATCCCATGTCATATCAATCAATCATATGTGCCTCTATTATAATACTAATTTACCCCAGTACAGACCTCCTAGCTCATTCATGTACCCCCATGGGTGAGCTAGAAGGACTAAACTGGGGTAGTTCCATGTCATATCAATTATGTTTGTAGCTATAATCCTAATTTACCTATATTTGCCCCAGTATAACCTGCCTTACTCATGTACCGTCAGTACTGTACATCTCCTTGTCTCTGTCACATAATACTCCTATACTATTACCCTTGTATACCCCAGTATTATTTCCCTAGTGCCATTGCATATTCCAGTATTATTGTCCCAATGATCTCACTAATGTATTCCCTAGCATTATTCCTGCAGATCTTTCACCCATGTGTACCCCAGTATTTTTCTTCCCATACTCTCACCTATGTGTACCCCAGTATTACTTCCACAGTACCCCAGTGTTATTTGTGCAGTGCTCTCACCTCTGTGTACCCCAGTATTATTCCCACAGTACCCCAATATTATTCCTCAAATACTCCCACAGTATGTTATGCCACTGAGATCCTCAGCCCTGATACCCAAGTGTACCCTATTATAAGTCCCTCAGTATCCTCCTCATCCATGTGTCCCATAGTACTGTTTGCCACCGTTCCCATCCCTGTGTATCCCAGTGTTATCCCCCAAGACTTCCACCCCTGTGCACCCCAGTATTATTCCCCTATGTACTTCACCGTAGAACCCCCAGTGCTCTCACCCCAACCTGTCTTCTGCTGGGCTTCACCTGGGCGTAGATCTGGATGGTCTGTTTCACCAAGTACCCAGTACCACTCAGCTCCACTAGGGACACTACTTTGCATGCCACGCAGCACAGTGCATGCGCTCATTGGATGGAGACAGACTGGGTGTGGCTAATGAGGAGAACGCAGGTAACCCATACATATATATATATATATATATATAACCCACCCGGATGGTGAGCCGCCTGCTTACCTGCTGTGACGTCTGCATCTCATATGCATGTGTCTGTCCACTACCCGGCATGCTGCGCAAGCACCCGTCCATAACTTGATGAGCTCGGCTATGTCGGATCCGCTCTTTCAACTCCGGCTCTTCACACCACCTTGGGAGGTCACTGCGGCACTTGTCTCTACCTGCCTACTACCCTTACCGCCGCCACTACCGTAAGCACTCAGAGGCAGCAATTATAGCTCTCGCGCTGCCCTGAGGACATAGTAAAAACAGGATGCAAGCTAAAAGGCAGCCATGTTTGTGCACCCAAGTGAAGCCACTGTACACCCCTGCAGGAGGCCACCTACTGAGCATGCGCAGCAAGTTAAAATTCCCTCTCTCTAAAATGGGGAATATTTTGGCCAATTATTAAAAACTGAGCTTTATCAAATTTCCTGAAGCACCAAAAGGCCCTACAATGGAACTAGAGCTACATATAAAAACAATTCGTCCTCTACCCTGAATTATGCCTTCCCAAAAAACCCTCATAGACTAAAGCAGAAAAGTGGCAGTTTTTAATCAGATGCAGTGTAGGAAAAGCGCTGTCATTTTCAACTTTAGATTGTTCCCAATTACTAATTTTAAACATTTTTGACCGGAAATTTGGCATGCAGCACCGAGAGACAGTTCTACCCGTACATGCCAAATTTCAGCTCAGTACATCTAATAACTTTTGAGGTGTAGCCCCTTAAACATCATGCCCCCTCTCAGGATCCCTATGGGAGAATTCAGTTTATTTGATTCAGCCTTAATATAAGGGCACGACCATGCCCTTATAATGAAGGTTACAGTAGCAAACGCAGGATTTCTAGAGGGGGGTTTCCAAATGCTTGATTTTAGAGCGAGTGTGGCCAGTCCATGAAGAGGGCAGAATTAGTACTTAACCAGCTTTAATAAGCGTCATACAAAGTGTATTGTGTGTCATAATTCCAGCATATATAGGACCAGTGATCACAGGCAACAGTGCATATCTGTCATTACACAGGCAGACAGTTCACAGCAGTCTCTGCAGCTGCTCAAGAGGTCAACAGCAGGTCACATAACCAAGATCAGGTGGTCAGATATATGACATTTGAAAGTGAGCAGCAGTTGGTCGGTGCTAGGGATGGCCATCGGTGGTTACCATGGATGGCACACATACCATCTATAGTGAACCATCAACGGTTTGCACCACTAGATGGTCATGGCTGCGGTGGTGATCGGCGGGCTGACGGCCAATGAAAAAGAGGGGTGCGGCTTAGCCCGCACCGGGGGCAGGGCTAAGCTCCATCCTGTGCAGAATATATATATATATATTGGCTCCCGCTCGCCCATCGATTGCAGAGAACCATTGGTTCTGTGCCATTGATGCTAAATGTATTCAACATCGGTCATAAACCATCGATGATTTTGAATCATTGATGATCGATGGCAATCCCTAGTCGGTGCAGTCCGAGGAAACGTGCTGAGAGCAGGACGCTGCTGGTAAAGGACTTCTGACAGGAACCAGCGATTGTGTGACATGCTGCACTGCTAGTGAGCCGGCAGCTGTGTGAAGGGTAGTCCTGAGGTGTCTGTTCAGTGACAGAGACCTGCAGAGTGCAGAGACGGGCAACAGGAGAGGCTCCACAGCCGGACCGAGGAGAAGAAGCTGTCTAGGACTCCTGAGGAACTGATAACCGCAAGGCCGGCAAGGGCACAGGTCTGTCAGCAAACTTCCTGCCCCTGGGTTACCCTCAGAGTCTGAGTGTTTTCATCCAGGACCCCTGAACTTACTTGTTAGCACTTAAATTAGAGGACCTTCCAAAGCATTCATATAAAAAACAGAATTATCTATTGAGTGGTCGAAGAATAGAGGACAACAAGAGTCCAGCACCAGAGGTGGCAGTGTAATGATCAGTATAAAGCAAAAATCTTAAAAACTGGTCTAGTGCTGATATTATACAGAAACCCCAGACCATCATGGGTTAACAAACAAGATCAACAGGAGAAACTTTGGGCAGGAAAAGATTGTTTCTTTCTTCTATTTCATTAAATACTTGTGATAGGGTATAATACTGTAGTCTTCTTTCCTTAATGGCCTTCGAAGGACCTTAATTAAAATGGTAACTAATGAAAACTGGTGGGGTTTATTTTGTGGGGTTTTATTTATGGCTACGATACAACAAAAAGGCAGCTTAATGCTCCTGTGACGAGGCAGTCTGAAGGTCAGCCTAATGACTTTACATGAACTGTCCCCAAACCCACAGGACCTCTCCCTTCATTTCCATCAATGCATTTAGAGCTCATTAAACCAGCTCATTATTAACTCAGGTAAAATATATTTAAATCCCCAGAATGAAAACCTGCAGGAATCTGATTTACCAGAGGAAATCTCTCATAAAAAGACAACAATTGAAAATAATCGACTGGGACGAGACGGGAAAGGGAGTCATGTAAGTTGTACAAATTTTACGCAACCAGACCCAGATAAATGTGGCTTCCACAGCAACCCAGCCTAGCTTAGGGTATTGTGACAATGAACAGATTTAGCACAAGAACAAGGTGACAGCACATTTGGGACGGTTGTTCGTACGGAGAACATAGGCTGTGCATTGACATAATTAAAAAGATTTAACAGAACTGGCACAAAGCTATAATACATATTGGGGGTGATGCAGAGTTGAAGGTCACATTGGATGAAGTTACTGAGATTTAACATTCTCACAAAGTAAATGCATTTATACAAATAGGCAGCATATATGGCTATTTTTTGACAAATCCTCATCGCACTTGTAGTTCCCTGTAGTAGGAACAAAACATTTGCCTCCTAACAGGCACATTTCACGAAAATATTCAGGACTGCATGGGCGGTATTTGCATGACCAGGAACCTACTTATCTTATCTACATGAGAACACCTCTAACCACTCCAGTTCTTCCTCTTTGGTCATAAGGATTTATGCACTCAAATTGCGGCCGGCCCTTCGTAGCCGCATGCATGTGCTGGTTTACTGGCCATGTACATTTATCTCTGCAACAACCACACTGAGTATGCATTTAGCCATGAAAACACTAAAAGAATAGGTAACCAATATATGCAAACTTTACTGAGGTTCATTAAACTTTTAAATCTCTTGTAAATCACTGATATTTTGAGGTTAAGAGCGAGACAATGAGCCAAGGTTTAGGGGTCTTTTTATCAAACCCTTTAGCCCACTTAAATCATGCGGAAATATCAGTTACCAATTATTTAAGTAATATGGCTATTTACCAAACGTCTGATGCAGGATATACCGTAGATATCGCCAGTATTTCACACAAAATTGTAGCATACCACTGTCTATACGGTATGTAGTCAGGAAGCCGGTGGTCAAAATACCGAATGCCGGCTTCCCGGCAGTGAAAGCCCGGCATGGGACTAATGATAGGCATCTAAATACCGATGCTCATAGCTGCAAGAGAGAGGGTTCGATTTAGGGACTCCCACGGGGACTTAGGGTTAGGCACCCCCCTGGGAGGGTTAGGGTTAGGCACCACCGGGGGGGAGGGAGATTATGGTTAGTTATCCCCCCGGGGGGGTTAGGTTTAGAGTGTGGGGAGGGGGCGTTAGGTTTAGGCACCCCTAAGGGGAGGTTAGGTTTAGGCACTAGGGGGGGAGGTTAGGGTTAGGCACCCCTAATGGAGGGTTAGGGTTAGGGGGGAGAGAGGGGTAGGGATAGCCTACTTACCTCCCCTGTCGGGATCTTCATCTGCCGGCCTTCCGGCCTCGGGATTTCATCCGCCGAACTTAGGTCCGGGAGGTAATACATACCGATTCCGTCTATACAATGTATGGGGATATTGCAGCTGTGCAATTCAACAAGCTCTGAAAACCAAAGTTTTGGTGCCTATCTGTATAAGGGAAACCCATGTGAAGATGCCATTATAGTGCTTACGTCTATGGAGTAGCCCGGCCAGAAGACAGATCTTCTAATCCAACCCTGGTGGGCCAGAACAGATTGTGATGCCCAATCACAACTACTGTGTATTGCACATGTGTGGTTGGATGCTGTGCATGTGCAGTTGTGCGCCCGGGTCCAAACCCGGAAGTAAAGTGATAGTGTTAGTTATCACATCATTTTGGACTCATTACCAGAACAGGCTATTATCAGAGTCCATGGGCCAAATGTAATAGGGTGTCAGTTTTAGTAACAGTACAAACTCGCACTTTCTCGCACTTTTAAAAAGTGCGAGTTTGTACTGAAACTCGCAAATTCAATAGCCTGCGAGCTTTTCAGCTCGAGGCTACTGCATTTGCGAGTTTAGGCGAGTTTAGGACTATGTAAACTGACACCTTTTAATGCAAGTAGTATTAAAAGGTGTGAGTTTTAGAGAAGCCATCACAGTTCAGTGAGATCCGTGATGGCTTCTGTGTGTGTGTGTAAAAAAAAAAAAAAAACGTGCACCCCCTCTCCAAAAGCATAACCAGCCCCGGGCTTTATAAAGCCTGTTCTGGTTCTAAAAATACAGGGCCAAAATGAGTAGGGGGCCACTTTATATTAAGAACCAGCACAGGGCTTTGTTGAGTTGGTCCTGGTTCTGGAAAATCAGGGGACAAAATGAGTAGGGGGTCCCCTGAAAATTCCGAACCAGCACCGAACTCTTTCTAGCGGGGGGATAATGCCACAGAAAGGGAAAACCTTTCACCGGTTTCCCCGGCCAAAGCATTATCCCTGACCGCTAGTCAGTCCAGGCCGGGGATCCCTGGGGAGTTGGGTACCCCCCCAATAAAGGGGTACCCCTCTCCAGGGCACCCCAGGCCTAGACTGATAGCCCGGGGCTATCCCCAGCACCCTATGGCCGTGGGTGCCGGGTTGATAGTGTTAGTGTAAAGTGTAAAAATGAAGTTTCCATATTGTCTTTAGTTGTAGAACCACAAGTACCAGCAAGCCTCCCCTGCATGCTGGTATTTGGAGAACCACAAATACCAGCATGCGGGGCATTACGGGCTAAAGAACTAAAGAAATACGTAAATAAACAAACATACACAGTGAAAGTAAAATTTTAATAAAACATACATGCACACTCACACTCACACATACTCACCTAGTATCCGAAGTAATCCATAGGGGTACCTGAAAAAAAAAATCCATACTCACCTCTCCTATGCGTAGATCGTGTCCACTTCTCCAAGTAGGCAATCCAGGGGTTAAAATAAAAAAGCGCAAAAAACCAGATCCATGCCGGACTGAGCAAAGGTATGTGTGTACACATACCTTTGCTCCACGTAAATGACTGGGGCACACGTGTGCCCCGTCAGTGAAGGGGCCGCCAGCCAATCAGGGAGCATCTCCATCGGAGCAGCTCCCTGATTAGCTGAATGCGGCCAGCCTGTGTCTACTCAAGACCCACTATTTCATCAAAGCCTTCCAGCTCTCATCTTAACTTGCTGCTACATACACATTCCTCCCTGCCTACACCATCTGTGTCATCCCTGTTTGTTTGTCCCTCCCCCTTAGAATGTAAGCTCCTATGAGCAGGGCCCTCTATCCTCTTGTGCATCTCCTAACTATACCTTCATCTACTTCTTACTCTCTACCATGGCACCGAACACTTGATTGCTTTGCATTGTTGCTTATCTGGGTGTTATGGTCGTGAATGTAGCAATGTACATTATCCATGTCCTGTAATGTATTGTATTGTACTGTACTGTAAGTCACTGTATATCAATCTATTTATTTATGTACTTTGTAAGGCGCTGCGGAAAACTTGTGGCGCCATATAAATAAATGATAATAATAATAATAATAATAATAATAATAATAATAATAATAATAATACCATAGACTTCTATGGTGTGAAATCCCCATTGAAGTCTATGGTGGGAACCGCTACATCGTAGCCGCAAGATTAATAGAGGTTAATCTTGTGGTTACATCAATGATACAATGTCGCAACATTGTATCATTGATGTAACCACAAGATTAACCTCAATTAATCTTGCGGCTACGATGTAGCAGACACCCTATTACATTGGAGAGTTTTGAAAAATTGCGAGTTTAGCACCAAACTACCTATTACATTTGGCCCCATGTCTCTGCAATGGCTACTTATAAATTGCACAGAAAACTCATTCCACATACCTGCGATATACTGCAATAAGTCATGTTATTTTCAGGGGAAATACAGTATCATGGTTATCGTTTTTTTTTTTTTACGCATTATGGTCCTGATTCAGTGCCGGACGCTCTGACCAGAGCGCTCGCTCTGAATCAGGGCCCACCTCCATAAATATGGAGCGTCCTCCTGGACGCTCGTATAGCTGTGGGTCACCAGCCACAGCCTATACGAGCGTGCAGGATGATGGTCGCGATGGTCTTGATCATCGCGACCATCGCCAGTGCGAGCAGAAGCCTGCGGTTCAGTTTCTCAACCGCAAGGCCAGGAGTGATTTTGGCTCTATCAGAGCCAAAATCACTCCCACTGACATCACTAGTGATGTCAGTGGGGCCGGCTTCTGACGGTAGGCGTTCCCTTGGGAACGCTTCCGTCTGACAGGCACGCCCCTGGCACGCCCACCAAAGGCACGCCCCTGGCACGCCCACCAACATCGACAGCACGCCCCTTTGATCAGACACAACGAGCGAAGGAATGTCCTTCGCTCGTCGCGTCTCGCGCATGCGCACGACGGAGCGCCCTCCGTCGTGCGCATGCGCAGTGCACACCATCGACCCACTTGCTAGCGGACAGCCGCTCGCGAGTGGGTCTGAATCAGGCTCTATGTTTTAATTGAGAACCATAACAACAAAACCTTTACTAGCAACAATGACATCAGAATGAAAGGAAAGTAAAAGAAGAAAATTAAAGAAAAGTGAAGAAGACAAAAAAGCCTCAAGCCAGATAGCAAAGCTGATACATCCGACCATCTACTTTACTGAACTACTGGATATTTACCGGTTTCTGTTTATTATCTTCCTTAATCCTGACTGAGCATCTTATAGTGGTCCAACTCCTTATACTGCAACCAGGGATGCCAAGTCACAGTGAAAGTTTTACCCTTGTCGGTGTGGGGTAAAATTAAATCCTCCATAGCCATGTACTGATTAAGACGTGTACACCACTCAGACATGGAGGGCGCCAACCTAGACTTCCAGTGAACAGGGATTATGGCTTTGGAAGCACTCAATATATGACGTAGTAGTGACTTTTTGAAGTGAGCATGAGGTTTCTGAGTGAAATTCAGTAGCCAGAAGCTAGGGCAAGAAGGCAAATCCTCATAAAGGATAAGGCTTGCCGTTTCAATCACTTTGTCCCAAAGAGGTCTAAGATAAAGCATTCCCACAAGATATGTAAAGGGGTTCCTAGTTCTGACTCACATCTCCAACAAGTGTTAGGGACTCCTGGATACATTTTAGAGAGCTGGCTAGGACAGCTCTACCAACGTGAGAGGACTTTATAATGTGTCTCCATTGTTAACACATTTGCGGATGCGGAGAAAGTATTTCTGAAGGCTTCCGGCCAATCATCCTCTCCTATTATTCCCCTTAGATCTGATTCCCAATCAGAAATGAATTTGGATCTACCAGAAAAAAGACGTTCAATCAACAATGTGTATATAGAGGACAGTGGGTGTGACGGAGACTCCCGAGCTACACACATATTCTCAAAAGGAGTAGTCCCCCTCCCATATGTTTTAGGGGAGCTTAATGTCGAGAGAAAATGTTTTATTTGCAGGTATTTCCAAATCTCGCTGTTAGGCAAGTCCCATTTAGCTTGAACAGAGGGAAAACTCATAGTTTCCGAACCTTCAAAGAGCTGGTTAATCTTGAGAATCCCCTGTGCCCGCCACAATCCAAATGAGTTTGCTGGGAACCCCGGTGAAAATGCTGGATAACCAAAAAATGGTTAAAGAAGGGATAGGGGAAAGAAGGGGGTGTGAGCGAAGACGACACCAACAGGAGATGATTGGGCCTAGTAGAGGGTGGTTAGTTCGAGGTAAATTCGCAGGCCAAGGAAATCCTGAATCAGCAGAAGGAAAGGAAGCTGCCTCAATATCAGTCCACTGCTTTGTATCATTTAACCTACTCCATTCCATCACCATCAGCAGTAGAACTGCATGATAGTAGGTGAGAAAATGTGGCAATTGTAGGCCTCCCTGATGCTTTTTCCTACAAAGTATATCATGCTTGAAGCGGGGTGTGCGGGCAGCCCAAACAAATTCCCGAACAATTCGATGAAGTGTGGTAATCCAGGAACGGGGTATTGTAATTGGGAGAGTTTGTAAAAGATAAAGGACCATAGGAAGTACATTCATCTTAATAACTCCTATCCTTCCCGTCCACGAGATCTTCTTGGGATGCCAATTAAAAAGATCTGTTCGCAGCTTAGTAAGTAAAGGAAGAAAATTAGAAGAGAATATTTGAATGGGATCTTTATGGAGGAGAACTCCTAGATATTTTATATGTGTGGGATGCCAGGAGAAGTGGCAGAAGGATTGTATATCGTTCATGCATTACTGATCTACTGTGAGGTTAAGTGCACTAGATTTGGACAAGTTTACTTTAAAATTGGAAAGAGCCCCAAAGCGATCAAATTCCTGTAGGAATGATAGGGATTGAGGTCTGTGGGTTTGTAATCACCGCCAAAAGATTGTCTGCAAAAAGGGCTAACTTGTACTCCCTCCCTCCCACTGTCAGCCCTGTTACATTACTATTAAGATGAATGGCCCTCGCCAAGGCCTCCATACATAAAATAAATACTAGTGGTGAAAGAGGGCAGCCCTGCCGAGTGCCATTAGTGATCAAAACCGGCAAGGCTCAGACAGGCCTCCATTAATCCTCACGCGCATAGATGGAGTGGAGTAAAGCGCTCAAATTCTTTGAATGCCCTTTGTACCCAAGCCCATATGCTCCAGGACTCCCATCAAACAATCCCAGTCCACCCAGTCAAACGCCTTTTCAGCATCTGTAGACAGAAGTTTAGTTGGGACTTTCCGAGAGACGGCCTCATAGATCAGGTCTAAGACCTTAGTAGTATTGTCCCTGGCCTCCCGACCAGGGACAAATCCCACCTGGTCTGAATGGATCAAATTGGGGAGAAACAATTTGAGACGATTAGACATTAGCTTAGTGAAAAGCTTTAGGTCGACGTTTAACAGGGAGATGGGCCTGTAACTGGAGCAATGGGCTGAGTCTTTCCCCTCTTTAGGTATCACTGAAATATGGGCAAGCAAGGATTGTGGCGAAAAACAGGAAAGATCTGAGACCTCATTGAAAGCACGGAGCATCAGGGGGGAAAGCACCTCTCCAAACATTTTGTAATAGGCAATAGTAAACCCATCTGGGCCTGGACTTGCCATTGGGTGTTGATTTGATCACTGCTTGTAACTCCTCTGGAGTAAAAGGCTCTTCAAATGACTCTATGGACCTCATTCAGAGTCGGTCGAAGCGGCCGCACGGTCGTACGCGAAAAGGGGCCGTATATGCAAATGATTCCCTCGCAAGTTGCATCCCTAAGTTCAGATCGGTAGCCTGGCCGACCAAGGGGAAAAAGCGGTCGGAAGACAAAAAAATACGCCCCCTTCTCGTACGCATTGCACGTCATCTCCGGGCATATAAGGATTGATCGAGACCATCGGCAACCATCGAAACTGGTCGCAGAGCTTAAGGTTGACCATACCCTCTCTTAAGCTCTACGATCATGTCAGTGTAAAAACCTCCCATTTCACATGTGCTATGATGCTACTTTGTTAATTATGCACTCCCATAAACCTTATGCACACCCACAAAACACCGTTCGCATAATTAGGCACGTCTGCGTTCGGATCTCCACTCCCCCGTTTTCAAGCACCTTCCCCTGTTACCACCCACAAACGCCTCATTCTGTCACTCAAACTACCGACCTGGCTGTGTTCAAGGAGAGAGAAATTTCTGATCGTAGCGGCTTGTTTGCGCATGCGCATTGCGAACTTTACGCATGCGCAGTATAGCGAACATCAGTGGCGTACGACCGTGCGGCCGCTTCGACCGACTCTGAATGAGGTCCTATGTCTTTATCTGATAAAGAGGGAAAACCGATTTCCTCCAAGTAGGCCTTGATGGAAGCCCTCCGTGAGGACATGTCAATCCCTGACCTGGAATCTTTTAAATTGTACAATTGGGAATAATAAAATTGAAATGCTGCTGCAATATCTTTTGTGGAGTTACATAGGTAGCCAGAATGTCATTTTACCTGGGCAATAAATGTGGCTGCACGTTGTTCACGAAGTGCTCTAGCCAGGAGTCTCCCCGGTTTGTTTCCCCAAAGAAAGTATTGACTGTGACATTTATGGATATCTCATTTAATTTTAATGGACATAAGCATATTTAGGTCCTGACAAGCATCGGAGAGTGCTTGGAATGTCTCAGGGGAGAGGGAGGATTTATGTGTAATGGAGCATACACACGGTCAGATTTGTCAGATGAACGATTGAACGATTAAACGATTTGAACGATTTGAACGATTTTACCAAAGTTTTGATCGATTGAACGATTTTTGACTGCATTAACATGAATGGAATCGTCCAAGTCTGACTGCAAACACATAATGGTGCATACTGTCGAAGTTGAAAAATTGAGTAAGACAAGTTCAGTTTAAAATTTAATCGCAGCAACGCCATCTTGCGAATGGCCGCAAGACTCCATTTTGGAAATGAGATCGCAAGACACTATTTTGTGTGGTCAGCATTAATTCAAGTTATAACCCAGGAGCTAAGAACAGATGGCAATGTTTTTGTTAACCTACCAAGGGCAACGGGAAAAACCAGCCTTCTGAGTAGAAGTAAATAAGAAGAGACAATGGGTATTTTTACATACAAATTGGGAATCCCTGGATGCAGATAAAGTATAGTTGTGGCAATTGTAATATAATATCTACACAATTGGATTTGCCTGAATCCTAGACAAGATGGCTCCAAATCCCACAGTTTGAGGTGATAATACATTTGCATTTCACACAAGAGTCTGTGAGAACAAAAGAGGTTTTGTTTTCCTTTGAACACAGCAGGTGGGGGCCTGCTGACAGAGGGCATGTAGAATTACAACTCTCAGCCATCCACACTGCTGGATGTTCACTTCGTGTATGAGAGATTATGCACTTAAATCTCACCCATTAATAACTAGCATCTTTATACCAAACCCCGAATACCCACACACTACATATTCGCACATAAGGTTCCATAAGCATCAAAATGTATGATTCAAGAAGGTTCAGTTAGTTTAAATGCTAAGAAATAAAGATATTTGTTAACTAAGGAATTATACAAGATAAACATGTCATTCTTGGAGTTGTTCTGATGCATACTCTTTCCACAGTTTCCCGGTGCTATCGGTTAGGAGATCTCATTATGCATTCTCGAGTTATGGACCGCAGAACGTACAAGCAACCAAAATTTATATTTTAGATTCAACTGTTAGGATGCTAAAGGAGGCGTTACCAGAAAGACTCCGGCTGTTAGAGGCAGGGAAAGTCTATTTGAAACAACCTGTTAAATGTGTCGTTACATATGCTTCTCCTCTGGGAACCAATGAGATCAGCAGGATGTTCTCCCTTTGTCCGGTTTCAGTCTGGGGGGGAATAAATACATGTGTCCGAACACTGGTTTGCCAGTTCATGCTGAATTTTGGGTGAACTGAGGATATCTAGTCAGAAGTCTATCTCTGGGTCTGGAGGCACAGCGTATGTATAACTGTACTTGGTCTGTATTATTTCCTTTTTACGCCTAAATTATGTATGTATAGATTGCGTGTAACTGACTGTACTTTTACCTGAATAATACTTGTGCGTTGGAAACACAGATTCCACTCCTGTCTTTATTTGCGGTTAAACTGCGTACGCAATTAGCGTTGTGTTTAGAGGTTTATAGGCAGGTTTTGTCTTAGAGGTTCTAGGCAGGTAAATCTTAGAGGTTTATAGGCAGGAATGTATTAAAAGGTTTATTAACAGATTCTACAATACACACGGTCAGATTTTTCCTTCAGATCTGAACGATAACGATTTAAAAATCGTTCAGTCGTTCATATCTGAAGGAAAATCTGACATATCTGACATGCCTGAACGATGGACGATGAACGATGCGCGTTCCCGTTTGTCAGATAACGATATCTGACATCTGATGTGTTTGCAGTCAGACTTGGACGATTCCATTCATTTTAATGCAGTCAAAAATCGCTCAAATCGTTCAATCGTTCATCTGACAAATCTGACCGTGTGTATGCTCCATCAGCTGTCAGATATCGTTATCTGACAAACGGGAATGCGCATCGTTCATCGTCCAGGCATGTCAGATATGTCAGATTTTCCTTCAGATATGAACGACTGAACGATTTTTAAATCATTATCGTTCAGATCAGAAGGAAAAATCTGACCGTGTGTATGCACCATTAGTTCTAAAGCTTGAATCTTTTGTACTAGTGTGTCACTTTTTTAAATAAGATCCCAGCCGAATTAGCTTCCCCCTTAAAACACATTTATGTGCTTCCCAAACTGTTATCTTGGACATATCAGGAAGATCATTAGTGGCTATATATTCTTCCTAAGTCAACCGAATCTGTTGTTGACAATAAGAGTCTTGAAGCAGTAATTCATTCAGCTTCCAAGTAAAACAAGTCGGGTGAGAAGACGGAAGTGTAAAACTCATTGAAACGGGAGAATAATCTGACCAGGAGATGTGGCCAATCTTTGTTTCTTTTATCAAATGAAGAAATCTATGTGAAATTAAAAGATAATCTAATCTAGTGTACAGCTTGTGGGGGTGAGATCACGGTTAGTGTTAAATAGGCCCAATGTAGAGCACCAGGATACTACTTGACTGCGTGAGAACACCAGAAATGATGATGTGGAGCGAGCACCTTTCCTCGTGTCATAAGGAGATGAAATCTCTAAACTATTGAGGGACAGTGAGAGACAATAAGATAGACAGACAGACAGAAAGACAGATAGATAGATAGAGATGTGCGGTTTGGTTCTCCAGAAATCCGAATGCACCTGAATTTTGTGAATCTGGACAGATCCAAGTCGCAATCCTAACCTCCTGAGGAGATTGTGATAAATCCGAGTCGTGGTTCTGATCTTCCAGCAGTTCCAAATTTCTGATTTTGAATCTGAATTTCGGGTTTTGGATTGCAAAAATTACATGATTTTAGCTGTTTTCAAAAACTTTTTATCATTTAAAAAAAAAAAAATATATATATAGATCCAAAACCAAAACATGAAGATAAATTCAGATCCAAAACCAAAACACAGGGGTCGATATCTCAGACAGACAATGTTTAGCCATTTGTAAACCAGCACAACCTATTTCTCAGGTATCAACATAAGCTATCAGTACAATAGATTGTACTTCCAAAATAGCAATCTCCAAAATGAATCTAATGCGCACGTTAATCTTCACGTGTTTTTTCTCTTTGTCCCAGAGCATATGTGTGAATGAGCCCTAAAGTTTCATTAGTGTCTAATAGGTTTTTCACATCTAAAATCCTCTTTTTAGAGAAGATCATTGTAACAAATGGCATCCCTGCTGTCTTTTATTGGATTAAATATAGCTGGAAGGAAGGAACTTTACAGATGTTGGTAATGAATGTGTCCTCACACAGCCTGCAACACTTTCATTCATAAACATTAAATCGTGGCGGCCAATATTAAACTAGCAGAAAAGAGCTGACAGAGAGGGTTTATACACTGTGTTTCCTCTGAGGAGAGTACATCACACCCCGTTAAATGTCACAGAACCACTTCATCAATTACTGAGAGCATAGTATTACATGTAGCCATAAAAACATTGCTTAGATTGCAATTTATATATAAATGACATAATTTTCTAAACAAGCTTATTATTAATAGAGAATATTACTTTGTGTTTGCAAATAACCGGGGTATTAGCGAGACTTTTATTGCTCAAAATTGAAAAGGGTAATATGATCGGTATGTTGTTAAGTACTATAATTATTATGCTTTATATTTTCAGACTTCCACTTTAAAATATTTAATCAAAGGTTTACATTTAATGTTAGAACACACACAAATATCACTACTCCATAAGGAGATGCTCACGCTCTTCTTATTAGTATACCCCCTTACACACGGCTAAAATTAAACTGTTTAGTTTAAATATATTACCCATAACGTAGAGCACTCCTCATTATCATATGGATCCTGGTTCAACTATTTATTAGATTTACAGGTATCTACCATAACTATACTGTAGGAACACCTGGCACAGGGTGTCATTTAGAATGCCACAAAAGAACGTGGCACGAAGGTACAGTTCTGAGTGTTATTATGGTTTTCCCAAGAACAATATTTGGTATTCATTCATCTGCGATCCACAGGCAGTGCCAATGCTCATGTAGTTGAGCAAATATTTGCAAAAGTACTGAAAGCACCTATGGCACATGCGTTACACAGAGTATGGGCACACAGGCGCTTTTGCGATTGATTCAGACAGTATCAGAAAGATGGTGGAATACTGATAGGCGTTCCTTGGGTGGTGACTGGGAGGTGGCTAGTAGTGCACGCAAACATGGGCTGTTCAATGCAAGGGGCTGAGGGCCTGATTCAGAGCCGAACGCTATTTGCGCTCGCTCGTTCAGAAAAAGGGGCCGGATACTTAAATTGAGTGCTCGCTCTTTGCGGTCTGTTGACGCCTCTATGTCTGAGTGAGCGAACGAAACATGCGCTCGCTATTTTGTAAAGACGCCCCCTGGCCGCTCGCATCCTACGTCATCTCCGCTATTTATTAGATTAATCGAGTACATCGAAAGGCATGTGAACTGCTCGCAGTGCTTGTGGTTGGATTTTACTACCGCAATCATGCGAACAGTTCAGGCTAAGAAACAACCAAGTGACGTGGTCGATGACGCTGGTTTGTTAATTATGCACACACTTAAAACGCCAGTTTTGACCATATGGCACGCCTGCGTTCGGATCACCACTCCCCGTTTTCAAGCACCTTCCCCTGTTACCACCCACAAATGCCTTATCCTGTCACTCAAATTAGCAGGCACTCGCTATTTTGCGAGCGCTCGATTTCCGACCACAATGACTGGTTGGCGCATGCGCATTACGACCCATACGCATGCGCAGTTGTGCGAACATCGCTCGGAGCGAAAGAGCGGCTGCTTACGAGCTCTGAATCAGGCCCATAGACGTGGCATAGGAGGCCATGGCCAGACTGAGAAACTGCACCTGCCATAGGGCTGGTGCGACCAATGATGGTGTATAAGGGAAGGGGCGCCGACAGCCATGCCGGACCCGTGGGAAGAAGGGGGCGTGGCCTAATCGCGGGAGCTTTGGCCATGCCCACTTAGGGTGATAAAAATGGGGATGGGGGCGCTGTGAGCCCCTCAGCCCGGCGCATAGCCAGTGGGGGGCGTGATCAGTGTGATCGCTCTCCCCACAGGCATAGGAGACTGCTGCGACTGCTTCTTAGCAGTCGCGAGCAGTCTCCCAGTGCAGCCCAGCACACAGCAGCGTGTGCTGGGCTGCTTTGATGTAAAAGGATGGGGGGTGGCGCAGGACCCGTGCCCCCTCCAGCAAGCCCGGGCCCAGGTTATTAGTACCCGCTCCCCCCCTCTCCAATGCCCCTGCATAAGGGTGCACCAATCGGTATCACAGCGTTCATGGGCACAAGAAGTGTGTGTCTCGGTCCTTGCACATTCGGCCTTATTGATGTACACTAGGAAATTAGTTTCCAGTCAGTTTGCATAAACTCACAGGCAGATTACCACCAATACAGGCTGCTGCGTTCACTTTTCTGTGAGACTCAGAATCAGCCCCATCATGTTGACATTCATAATGTTGACATGGCACAATGTTAATATTAGCATAATGTTGAGATTGTGAATGTCGACAGCTGATTTTTGCCAAATTTAGTGAATAGGGTTTATTGCTAGGGTTAGGTTGCAGTTAGGGTTAGGCTGCAGTCAGGGTTAGGCTGCAGTCAGGGTTAGGCTGCAGTCAGGGTTAGGCTGCAGATAGGGTTAGGCTGCAGTTAGGGTTGGGCTGCAGTTAGGGTTGGGCTGCAGTTAGGGTTGGGCTGCAGTTGGGGTTACGTTGCAGTTATGATTAGGCTGCAGTCAGGGTTAGGCTTCAGTTAGGGTTAGGCTGCAGTCAGGGTTAGGCTGCGGCAGGGGCGGATTGGGATGGAAAACCAGACAGGGAAATCTTTGGAAGCAGCTCTAAAGGGGCGGGTCTGTTGAGAGGGTGGGGTTTGTTAAGGGGGCGGGATCCCTCCTTATAAGGCCGGTTTCTGAGTCGGAGGCAGTAGCGGCCTTCCTTGCATCTTTTGCTGCAGTTGTGGCTATGACTTTATGCTAATGCCATTACAATGCCAGGGTTTCACAAAGCTATAAACATCAGCTAGTTCTCCACATAAGAAGTGAAAGCACCATTACATCTCTCTTGTTTTCAACAAAGTGCATATGGGACACCTCTCTACCTGACTCTTGAGAATGTGCTCTTGTGGATGCAGCTTTACACTGTTGGTGCAGCAACTGAGGTAATGGCCAGAATTTCTATACTACTGTCTGTGTTAGCAGCAGCAGCAGCGGACACTATTATATAATGATACATTGAACCCCACAGGAAAACAATTAACACATTGGCCCCCACAGGAAAAAAAGAACAAAGCAAATTGGCTCAGGCAAGAAACAAAAACAAAAAGCAAACCAATTGGCCCCCATAGGAATAATAACCACACACATTGGCTGCCACAGGAAAAAATAGCACACACTGTCCTCCACAGTTAAAAACACAGATTTGCTCCCCCAGAAAGAAAAAAAAAACTCTCCGGCCCTGACAGGAAAAATATAAAACTCGTATTAAGTGGCCCAGCCCCTCCACAGAAGAACCACCTGACCTGTTGGTAGCAGAAGAGAGTAGCTCCCAGTCCCTTCCTCTGCCACGGGTGGCACTGCCACCAGCAGCCTCAGTGTCTGCAGGGACAGGTGTGGTGGGTGACAGGCTGAGAGAGTCTGGCTGCTCTGTGTGCACAATCAGAGCAGCCAACAACTCCGCCTCCCTGTTTACCTCTCAGTCCCGGCAGGTGCGCACTCGCTGAGAACTACAGCAGGAGCCGGCTCATAGATTGAAAGAATTAACGCATCAAAGTCAGACCAAAGAAAATGGCAGATATCCGCTCGAAAGTGTGAATTGTACGGCATTACGGCGGCAGGGCCAGATCAAGCCTTTGGGGGGCCCAGGGCACTTAAGACAGGGGGCCCTCTGCACCACGTCCTCTGGCTGTGCCCGCTGCTTGTACACCTCCTCCCCCCACATGTCCATGAAGAAGCACTGCAGGTTCTACCAGCACTGCAGGCACACATAAAACCACGATTTCATACACACACACATATATATATATATATATTGTGACCCAGGTTAGGGGGGTCCCTCTCCTGGGTAGAGGACTCCTTCCTTATACACACACAGCAGCAGGGAAGCAGCACACCAGTCTGGATGCATGTACAAGCTGGTCGGCGCCAGTCTTTATTGTACAATGTCAGAAATAACACAAAGAAAACATAAACGTAAATCCTAGCCCTGTTGGGGCACTAACTTCACAGGTAGTTCCCTCACTACCAGAAACTGGCAGGGCCTAATGCCCTCACCAGCAACAAAGCACAACACAGTACTCACAGATAGGTTTTCCAAGTATCTTTGAGCAAACTCCCTGTCTGCTCTCCCAGGTGAGACAATCAGCCCTCAACACACTAAGCTTATATTGGCCACTCTCAGGTGGGAACCCAATCAAGCCTGTTACCAGGCTAAGAGAACCAAAACCTGGAGTGGCCGTGGGTGGAGCCCTCCCTCTCCTCTCACCCACAACCCCCAGGTCCCAAAACGGCTGTTCAAAAAGCCTAAACTCAAGCCTGCTACACTGCAGATTTTCTCCTGGGGGTTTAAAACACAAAAGACAGGAATCTGGGACAAATGTACCTGCCACAGACCACTTTACCAGTGATCCTATCACATATCCCCCCCCTTTGTTTCGACCTGTGGGGCGGAACAACTGAAGCCCCCAAACAATGAACGCGTGACAATGCGTCAGCATTGGCCAGCTGGCTTCCTGGCCTGTGTTCCACTGAAAATTTAAAAGTTTGTAACGCCAAGAACCATCTTGTAATTCTCGCATTACTGTCCTTATTTTCAGACATCCACTTTAGAGGGGCATGGTCAGTGATCAATTTGAACTTTCTTCCGACCAAGTAGTACCTGAGGGCCTCTAACGCCCACTTTATGGCCAACGCCTCCTTCTCCACTGTGGCATAGTTTCTCTCATGTACATTCAACTTTCTGCTAAGATAGAAAATAGGGTGTTCCTCACCCTCCTTGTTCTGGGACAGGACCGCTCCTATACCTACTTCTGATGCATCGGTTTGTACTATGAATTCCATTTCAAAATTAGGAGTCATCAGGACTGGTTGGGAACACAATGCTACTTTCAACTCCTGAAAAGCTTTCTCTGCCTCAGGACTCCATTCTACCATGACTTTTTGTTTACCTTTGGTCAGGTCAGTCAGTGGGACTGCCATGGTGGCAATGTTGGGTATAAACCTCCTGTAGTACCCCGTAATTCCCAAGAAGGCTCTCACCTGCTTCTTATTCAGAGGCCGTGGCCAGTTTTGTATGGCATCAACTTTATTGAGCTGAGGCTTTATCAGGCCTCTGCCAATGGTGTATCCCAGATATTTTACTTCCTCCATGCCTAGACAACACTTTTTTGGGTTGGCTGTCAAACCTGCCTTATAGATGGAGTCCAACACTGCTTGTACCCTGGGTAAGTGAGACTGCCAATCAGGACTATGAATGACCACGTCATCCAGATAAGCAGCCACATACCGTCTATGGGGCCTTAGAATCCTGTCCATCATTCTTTGGAATGTAGCAGGTGCCCCATGTAGCCCGAAGGGCAACATCTTGTACTGAAACAAGCCCTCTGGCGCTGAAAAAGCTGTCTTTTGTTTGGCACTCTCGGTTAACGGTACTTGCCAATATCCTTTGGTTAGGTCAAGAGTGGTTAAATACCTTGCCGTCCCTAGTCTCTCAATCAGTTCATCCACTCTTGGCATCGGGTAGGCATCGAATTTTGAAACACTGTTCAACTTTCGGAAGTCATTGCAGAAACGCACACTCCTGTCGGGCTTTGGAATCAACACAATGGGACTTGACCATTCACTATGTGATTCTTCAATAACCCCTAACTCTAGCATATTTTTAATTTCTTTCGACACCGATTCTCTTTGTGCTTCTGGTAACCTATAGGGCTTTAGATTAACTTTAACCCCTGGGTCAGTGATGATGTCATGTTTAATGACCGAGGTTTTCCCAGGTACGTCAGAGAACAGCACCCTATTTCTAATCAGAAACTCCTTGACCTCTTGTTGAATTGCCGACAGGGTTTTTTCCACTGTCACTTCGGGAACTAAGAGCCCTGGACTTACTGGAGGGTCTCGGATGGCCGACAGTACCGTTCTATCTTTCCAGGGCTTTAACAGATTTATATGGTATATCTGTTCCGGCTTTCTTTTCCCCGGCTGGTAAACTTTGTAATTGACCTGCCCCACTCTTTCTAAGATTTCAAAGGGCCCTTGCCATTTAGCCAAAAGTTTATTTTCCACAGTGGGAACTAATACTAACACTCTGTCCCCAAGAGCAAAGTTGCGTAACCGAGCATTGCGGTTGTATACCCTCTGCTGTGCCTGTTGAGCCTGTTCCAGGTGCTCTCTCACTATCGGCACTACCGCAGCAATTCTCTCCTGCATTTGAGAAACATACTCAATCACCGTTTTGTAAGGACTAGACTGCCCCTCCCATGTCTCTTTGGCAATATCTAGTAACCCCCTTGGGTGTCTCCCATACAACAAGTCGAAGGGTGAAAACCCGGTGGAGGACTGGGGAACTTCTCTTATGGCCAACAACAAATACGGCAATAAGTAGTCCCAATCCCTACCATCCTTGTCGACCACTTTCCTAAGCATGTGTTTTAACGTCTTGTTAAACCTCTCGACCAGCCCATCGGTTTGGGGTGATAAACTGAAGTTCTTAACTGTTCAATTTTGAACAGGCGGCATAACTCTTTCATGACTTTGGACATAAACGGTGTACCCTGGTCAGTTAGTATCTCCTTAGGTATACCCAGCCTGCTAAAGACATGAACTAGCTCTCTGGCAATGGTCTTGGTTGACGTATTGCGCAACGGGATCGCTTCCGGGTACCTGGTAGCGTAATCCATTATGACCAGAATATACTGGTGTCCCCTGGCAGACTTCATTAAGGGTCCAACCAAATCCATCGCTATTCTTTCAAACGGCACCTCTATGATAGGCAATGGAACTAGTGGACCCTTAAAATGTGGCCTGGGAGCATGATACTGACACTCAGGGAAGGATGCACAAAAGTCAGATACCTCTTTATGAAGCCCGAGCCAGAAAAACCTCTGCATTATTTGCTCAGTGGTTTTCTCTACCCCTAGATGGCCTGCCGTTATATGACCATGGGCCAGATCCAACACTGTTCTTCTGTAGGCTTTGGGAACTATTAGTTGTTCCACAACATCTTCCCCCTTCTTAGTCACCTGACACATTGCCATGTGGGGATAGGACAAAGGACTATCAGGGTCTACGGGTTTACCATCAACTACTTTTACATTCTCCCTGGCTTTTACCAAAGTAGGGTCATTCAACTGCTCCACGGCAAAGACCTCTCTTCTGACCTCTAAATCAGGCAGATGATCACCTGGCCCAACAACACTTCCCACCTCAATGGGAGGCACATCAGTTGGCGGGCCACCGTCACGTTCCGCATTCTCTAGTTCGCCAACCATAGTAGAAAAAGGGAATAACTCTGACTCAGAAGAAACTCCCTCCTCCACTACATCGACAACCTTCTCAAATGGATCGGGGTTGTTCACCTCTGGAACAAAACGGCTTTCCCACAACTTCCAGAAGTGAGCAAAGTCTCTCCCCAATATTGCATCGTACACCAGACCATGCACCAAACCCACAGAAACTACAGCAGAGCCACATGGTGTCTCGATGTTCACCTCGGCCGTAACATAATATCGAGTATCCCCATGTATGCAGGTCACACCAACAGTTTTCCCTCTATGCCTCAAGGGGTTCACCAGCTCAGCTTTTATAAGTGTCACCAAGCTACCAGAGTCTAACAGTGCCTCTACTCGGTTGCCATCTACAGTGAGTACACACATGTGCTTATCAGTCTCAGCCTGCCGGTCAGCCGTACAGGCTATCTGTGCAAAGAAAGACCCCCTGCGGTAGACATGAGCAGCATCACATTGCATAGGTTCAGTTGTAAGTGCACAATTAGCGGCAATATGGCCGAAGCCATCACATCGGAAACACTGAGTCATATTAATGTCTAGTCGTTTACGGGGCAAGAACCTTCCCGGCCTGGCAGGCCTGTATCCAGGTTCTACACCCTCAGTCTTAGGTACATTCCACCGCCCAGCACCCTTCTCCCCTGGAACAGTCTTACCAATGTCTCTGGGAGTTCGCCGGTGCGCCATCGGGGCTCGGTGGGGTATACTCATCAGCTCCTCAGCCGCCACGTACCTCTCCACCAGCTCGACCAACTGGTCCACGGACTTAGGGTCTGTATGGCTCACCCACTTGCGCAGAGTCAAAGGTAATGATCGCAGGTACCGGTCCATCACGACCCTTTCCACGATCTGTGGTCTCGTCAGCGTCTCGGGCTGTAGCCATTTTGAGGACAGATGGACGAGGTCATGCATCTGTGAACGTGGAAGCTTGTCCTTATGGAACTCCCAGCGGTGGACCCGTTGGGCACGAACAAAGGTGGTGACTCCCAAGCGAGTTAGGATCTCCTGTTTTAGTTTTTTATAGTCCTTGGCATCAGCCAGGCATAAGTCGAAATATGCTTTTTGTGGCTCCCCAGACAAAAAAGGTGCCACCAGACTTGCCCACTGCTCCTGGGGCCAACTCTCCCTTTCGGCCGTTCTTTCAAATGCGGCGAGATAGGCCTCCACATCATCGCCCGAAGTCATCTTTTGAAGGAAGTGACTGGCTCGTACGGAGTGAGTGGGGGTGGGAGGACCAGTAGCAACATCTCTGGGCCAGGCGACCAGGTGCTGTAGCACCTCTTTTATGGCCTGGCAGGTTTCCTCGATGGCGACCTGTTGTTGCCTCTGGGCTGTCTCCAAGGCCAACAGTTGCACCCTGGTGGATTCCTGCTGCGCCCTGGTAGATTCCTGCTGAGCCCAGGTAGATTCCTGCTGAAGTTTGTTCGTCTCCTGCTGAGCTGCTGTAGCTTAGAGCAAGGCCTTAATAATGTCCTCCATTTTGTCCTGGGGTGTAGATTGGAAGCTGAACCTTGCCTCTCTGAGCATCGGCTGATGCCTCCTCTATGGGACTCCAAGGACACAGTGTTATTTCCACACTCACAAATTGGGTGTCTGTCCCTTTAATTTTTAAATTGAAAGTTTTCCTCTTGCTGCAACTTCAGTGTGTGTGGTTGCCCGCATTCTCCACCATATTGTGACACAGTTAGGTTAGGGGGGTCCCTCTCCTGGGTAGAGGACTCCTTCCTTATACACACACAGCAGCAGGGAAGCAGCACACCAGTCTGGATGCAAGTACAAGCTGGTCGGCGCCAGTCTTTATTGTACAATGTCAGAAATAACACAAAGAAAACATAAACGTAAATCCTAGCCCTGTCGGGGCACTAACTTCACAGGTAGTTCCCTCACTACCAGAACCTGGCAGGGCCTAATGCCCTCGCCAGCAACAAAGCACAACACAGTACTCACAGATAGGTTTTCCAAGTGTCTCTGAGCAAACTCCCTGTCTGCTCTCCCAGGTGAGACAATCAGCCCTCAACACATTAGCTTATATTGGCCACTCTCAGGTGGGAACCCAATCAAGCCTGTTACTAGGCTAAGAAAACCAAAACCTGGAGTGGCCGTGGGTGGAGCCCTCCCTCTCCTCTCACCCACAACCCCCAGGTCCCAAACCGGCTTTTCAAAAAGCCTAAACTCAAGCCTGCTACACTGCAGACTTTCTCCTGGGGGTTTAAAACTCAAAAGACAGGAATCTGGGACAAATGTACCTGCCACAGACCACTTTACCAGTGATAATATCACAATATATAAATATATATAAATATATATATATATATATATATATATATGGGAATATAGGCACATGAGGCGCTCTATTACAGTTGCAATAGTTGCATATATATATATATATATATATATATATATATATATATATATGTGTGTGTGTGTGTATAAAATCATGGTTTTATCATTTAAAGTACTTTTAAAGTGCTTAGTACAGAAAATAATTCATTCGGAGAAATCTCCAAAAAGAAAACAATTAGCAGCATATATCAGTAAGATTTCATAAACATGTGCAACAGTGCATTGATAATACAATTATGAAGGTGCAAAAATACTAATTTAAAAAAGGAAAATCAATTTTAATCAAAAACATCAATAATATCCTTCCACATATAGGATGAGATACATAAAAATACATAAAATCCACAAATAAAAGTGCATATATATACAAAGTGCCGTAGGAATATCAGAATAAATAAGGATAAAAAATAGCTTATCTGATTTTAAAAAATGGCAAGTTCATGAATGTATAGAGAATAGGAGCTGCCAACGCGTTTTGTCCATGTCTTGGACTTCTTTCCTTGAATGGATTTTATGTATTTTTATTTATCTTATCCTATATGTGGAATATGTGGAAGGATATTATTGATGTTTTTGATTATTTTTTAAATGAGTATCTTTGCACCTTCATAATTTTATTATCAATGCACTGTTACACATGTTTATGAAATCTTACTGATATATGCTGCTAATTGTTTTCTTTCTGGAGATTTCTCCAAATTAATTATTTTCTGCACTAAGCACTTTAAAAGTACTTTAAATTATAAAACCACAATTTTATACATATATATATATATATATTATATATATATATATATATATATATATAGGGTATATAAGCACATGAGGCGCTCTATTCCAGTTCCAATAGTTGCATTCTTGTATATGTAGCAGATCTCCACTGATACATTTTTTTACTGGTTGAGCTGACACCCATATTTCTGGGGAGTGCATGATAACTGGTTGTTCATCTTTGTATGGTTAAGGAACATATACGTGTGAGATAAAATATATTTAAATATCAACTACGAGGATTTGCACCTAAATTGGCGCTGTAATCTCCCGCTACACACATATTTTTTTATATATATATGAATGATTCTATCATGTGTAATAAATATCCCCCCAATTGTCTTCTTCCCTTTTATATATTGTATAATTTTGTCTCTTTCCACCTCCCAACAATACATCACTCCCACCCTTATATAATATAATATATTTAAGGATCCCCTCCTCAGCCTTTATATAACATAATTAATGGCCCACTGCTTATACAATATATTTAATGTATTTAACGATCCCCCCTAACCCCCAGCCTTATATTTTAATGAGCCCCCTCACCCCCAGCCATTACATATTTAATGAACCACCCTCACCCCCAGCCATTACATATTTAATGAACCCCCCTCACCCCCAGCCATTACATATTTAATGAACCCCTATCACACCCAACCATTTATATTTAATGATCCCCATCACCCCAGCTATTTACATTTAATGATCCTCCTCACCTCCAGCCATTTATATTTAATGATGCCCCTCACCAGGGCCATTTCTAGGGGCAGGCGACCCATGCAATCGCACGGGGCGCTCCGCCTCTGATCCCTGCTGTCACCGATTTTACATTTTTTATTTACAGTATATACTTACTGGGCGCCCAGTCAGGACTGCGCTACCTCCGCGCCGGACTGGGAGCCTGGAGGACCTTTTCCAGCAGCAGCTCCGCCTCCCCTTCATCAGCACCAATTGGATCAGTCATCTGTTCCTACAGATGCATAAGCTCGCAGTGACGTCATGATGTCAGGCAGTGCGAGATCTCTCAGCCGCTCAGAGCCGTCATGGGGGAGGACTTCCGGGACTGGAGTCCCGAGCCAGACACTTGAGGGGATGCCCTCCCACTCTCCTACCTACACTGGTGGCCGGATACTCGGGGGTCCTGCGGCCGCCCACTACTACCCCTAGAGGCTGGCCCTGAGAGTATCAGCAGCATCTCGTGTGGCCTGGAGTGCTGAGCAGAGCATCACTGGGGTGGGGGCAGGGCCCAGCTGCCTCACGACACTTTGGATATTTAAGCCAGTGTCCTGAGGAGTCTGAAATAAGCTGAGCTGTCTGCTTCAGACTCCTCTGATCACTGGCTGAGAGAGATGAGTCATCAGGAAGCTCCGCCCCCACCCCAGTCAGTCCGATCTTCAGCCCTCTCCATGGAGGAACCAGACAGCCAGCGTCAGGCAGGAAGCTGCAGCAGGCTCAGAAGAGCAGGACTAACAAGAATGAAGTTGGACCTAGACGACTTTGCCTTTATGGACTGTTGTTACAGGTACAGTAAGTGTTGGAGGGGGCATAGTGTGGGTGTGATGAGGGAAGGGGGCACAGTGTGGGTGGGATGAGGGGACACAGTGTGGGTGAGATGAGGAAATGGGGGAGCACAGTATGGGTGTGATGAGAGAAGGAGGGGCACAGTGTGGGTGTGATGAGAGAAGGGGGGAGCACAGTGTGGTCATGATGAGGGAAGGAGGGCACAGTGTGGGTGAGATGAGGAAAAGGGGGAGCACAGTATGGGTGAGATGAGAGAAGGGGGGGCACAGTGTGGGTGTGATGAGAGAAGGGGGGGCACAGTGTGGGTGTGATGAGAGAAGGGGGGCACAGTGTGGGTGTGATGAGAGAAGGGGGGGCACAGTGTGGGTGTGATGAGAGAAGGGGGGGGCACAGTGTGGGTGTGATGAGAGAAGGGGGGGAGCACAGTATGGGTGTGATGAGAGAAGGGGGGGCACAGTGTGGGTGTGATGAGAGAAGGGGGGGCACAGTGTGGGTGTGATGAGAGAAGGGTGGGCACAGTGTGGGTGTGATGAGAGAAGGGGGGGCACAGTGTGGGTGTGATGAGAGAAGGGGGGGCACAGTGTGGGTGTGATGAGAGAAGGGGGAGCACAGTGTGGTCATGATGAGAGAAGGAGGGCACAGTGTGGTCATGATGAGGGAAGGAGGGCACAGTTGGTCATGATGAGGGAAGGAGGGCACAGTGTGGTCATGATGAGGGAAGGAGGGCACAGTGTGGTCATGATGAGGGAAGGAGGGCACAGTGTGGGTGAGATGAGGGAAGGGGGAGCACGGTGTGGGCGAGATGAGGGAAGGAGGGCACAGTGTGGGTGAGATGAGGGAAGGGGGAGCACGGTGTGGGCGAGATGAGGGCTGGGGAGCACAGTGTGGGACAGGGAAAGATAAGCATATTGCATGATGTGGAGCACAGTAGGATACAGAGAAGCGAGGAAGAATAGAGAACATATAGGGGTCAATGCAGAACATAATAGGAGGCACATACATACAGATATATGAAAGGACAAGACAAGCAAAAAAAGAAGGGAAACATAATGAAAAAATAATATATTTTATGATGGCAATAGTAATGTATAAAGGATATATATATAAACCTCAAAATATCTTACTGAGAAGAAAAATGGGTATTGATATACATTATACTAATGCAATCATAATATGTATTCATTTTAAATGTGTATAAGTAGGCGTGTGTTTATATATATATATATATAATTGTGTGTGTGTGTAGAGAGAGAGAGAGACAGAGATCTTATAATGGCTTCTTTGTTGTTCAAGTTAAGTCTGTCGGGAGTCAAGTAGCCGGCGCAGTCAAGCTACCAACGAGAGGTAAGTTGAGGATCCAGCGATTGGCAAGCTGAGTAGCGGCACTGACCCCTGCGGAGAAGGGCTGGTGCAGAGAGGGTACCCTTCTATGCCCGCCAAGGTCGGAAGAGCAGGTAAGGTCCCAGTGGAACAACCCTTCCTCTTTTTATACCTAGATAGATAGATAGATATTCATCCACAGCAGGTGCTGCATTCGAAGCAGAAGAAAACTCCTTTACACAATTAGAGCATGCTCTAATTGTGTAAAAGAGTTTTCTTCTGCTACGAGTGCCGCACCTGCTCTGGATGCATATCTACTACTAGAATGTGAGGGCACCGGGCGTTTTGGATTTATGGTTGTTGGGAGTGCCGGACCTCCCTGTAACTCCGCTCAGTGTCCCAGCCCTCACCCTCAGTGTCCTTGCCCTCACCCTCCCTGTAACTCCCTTCAGTGTCCCTGACCTCACCCTCAGTGTCCCTGCCCTCACCCTCCCTGTAACTCCCCCTCAGTGTCCCTGCCCTCACCCTCCCTGTAACTCCCCTCAGTGTCCCTGCCCTCACCCTCCCTGTAACTCCCCTCAGTGTCCCTGCCCTCACCCTCCCTGTAACTCCCCCTCAGTGTCCCTGCCCTCACCCTCCCTGTAACTCCCCTCAGTGTCCCTGCCCTCACCCTCCCTGTAACTCCCCTCAGTGTCCCTGCCCTCACCCTCCCTGTAACTCCCCCTCAGTGTCCCTGCCCTCACCCTCCCAGTAACTCCCCCTCAGTGTCCTGCCCTCACCCTCCCTGTATCTCCCCTCAGTGTCCTGCCCTCACCCTCCCTGTAACTCCCCACAGTGTCCTGCCCTCACCCTCCCTGTAACTCCCCCTCAGTGTCCTACCCTCACCCTCCCTGTAACTCCCCTCAGTGTCTCTGCCCTCACCCTCCCTGTAACTTCACCTCAGTTTCCCAACCCTCACCCTCCCTGTAACTCCTCCTCAGTGTCTCTGCTCTCACCCTCCCTGTAACTCCCTCTCAGTGTCCCTGCCCGCAACCTCCCTGTAACTCCCTCTCAGTGTCCCTGCCCTCAACCTCCCTGTAACTTCACCTCAGTGTCCCAGCCCTCACCCTCCCTGTAACTTCCCCTCAGTGTCTCTGCTCTCACCCTCCCTGTAACTTCACCTCAGTGTCTCTGCTCTCACCCTCCCTGTAACTTCCCCTCAGTGTCTCTGCTCTCACCCTCCCTGTAACTTCACCTCAGTGTCCTAGCCCTCACCCTCCCTGTAACTTCCCCTCAGTGTCTCTGCTCTCACCCTCCCTGTAACTTCCCCTCAGTGTCCCTGCTCTCACCCTCCCTGTAACCCCTCCTCAGTGTCTCTGCTCTCACCCTCCCTGTAACTCCCTCTCAGTGTCCCTGCCCTCACCCTCCCTGTAACTTCCCCTCAGTGTCCCTGCTCTCACCCTCCCTGTAACTTCCCCTCAGTGTCCCTGCTCTCACCCTCCCTGTAACTCCTCCTCAGTGTCCCTGCCCTCACCCTCCCTGTAACTTCACCTCAGTGTCCCTGCTCTCACCCCCCAAAAAAATTCAGGGGCACTGCATAACAGGCACAAATACAGGGGGCATTGCATAACAGGCACAAATACAGGGGGCATTGCATAACAGGCACAAATACAGGGGGCACTGCGTATTTGGACAGCTACATGGGGCACTTTTGCCTGAGAGCCATTGGGGCAGCAGCCTGAGACCTGTCGGGCTGGAATGGTAAAGGAGGAGGCTTGAATGACACATGGAGGAGCTGAAGTGTCTATTAAGTGAATCTTGTTTTTTGAATGTATTTTATGTGGTTCTGGATTTCAAAATGTATTTTATATGGATGTGGTTTTTAAAACAAATTTTATGTGGCTCTAGTATTTCAATATATTTTATGTGGAAGTGGCTTGTTTCAGTGTATTTTATGTGGACCTGGCTTGTATTTTCAATATGCTGGGCTTGCCCCCAGCGTGACTAAAAACAGGGGTGTGACATAAGGTCATGCTCCTGCAAATGTCATACCAAAGGCGTGCACACAAAAATGCAGCGTGGCCTTGTGACAGCTAGACCACACCCCTTTTTTGAGTGTGCGCCTCCGCCGCGCATGCTGTCAGCTCTTTACTTTAACTACAGATATTTTTGGGCTCTTTGCCTCTGACTGGTTAGCCACCCCTGGGCTCAGCAGTCACAGCGGCTAACATTCTGTGTTATTTTGAGACCACACCCCCTTACTGTGAGACCACACCCCTCACGATGAGGCAGCGCCCCTCCCGATAGTACTGCTTCTTGTGGGGGGGGTGCTTCCTGGTGTGGGGGGGGGCGCATTTTGATCATTCGCACTGGGAGCCTCAGACCCTAGAAACAGCCCTGCCCCTCACCCCCATCCATTATATAATCAATGAACCCCCCTCACCCTCAACTATTATATATTTAATGAACCCCCCTCACCCCCAACCATTATATAGTTAATTAACCCCCCTAACCCCAGCCATTATATATTTAATGAACTCCCCCCCATCCCCAGCCATTATATATTTAATGAACACCCTTCACCCCCAACTATTCTATATTTAATGAACCTCCCTCACCCCCAGCCATTATATATTTAATTAACCCCCCTCACCCCAGCCATTATATATTTAATGAACTCCCCTACACCCCAGCCATTATATATTTAATGAACCCCCCTCACCCCCAGCCATTATATATTTAATGAACCCCCCTCACCTCCAGCCATTATATATTAATGAACCCCCCTCACCCCCAGCCATTATATATTTAATGAACCCCCTCACCCACAGCCTTTATATATTTAATGAACCCCACCATCACACCCACCCAAAATAAATTTTATGATCCTCCTCACTCCCAGACATTTATATTTTTGATGAACCCCCTCACTCTCAGCCATTTTAAAATATATTTAATTACTCCCTCCTCCCGTATCCTACCAGTTTTTGTCACTTACCTCAGTACTCCCGAAGTCCCAGGCTCCCAGCTGTCCGGCTGCCCCAGAGTCCAGCGTCCAGCTCTGCTGCTCCTCGTTGACTTCTTGGGACATGAGGCTTCTTGATCTCTCATCCCCTGTAGCACAGGCGCCGCTCCGAGTAGTCATCACCGCCGAGGGAGGAAGCAAGGGAAAACAGCACTGCCTGGTGCCGGGTGACAGCACTGCCAGAGACACCGCACTGGCTGGGGAGGAAACTATTCTGTGTGTCTCCAGCTGGTAGCAGAGTCACCGGAGCCAGACTAGGTGCTGCGGGCTATGGCTGATCACCTGCGGCTCTCTTGTCCACAGTAGCTGCTTGAAGGCAGGGGTGGCGGGGGTAGTTCTAGTGGCTTGCCTTGTCTGAGGGGGTTGGTGTTGTCGGGGCGCAGCCATCACCGGGTGCTCTCACATGGCTTCCAGGAGGGCAAGATCATGCCCCTTCTGGAAGGCAGCCTCAGCGGGCCGCCCATCAGGGAGCTGGCAGCTGCCTAAGGCTACCTAATGGAAGCGCCGGCCCTGATGGTTTAGTATAAAGACAGGGTCCATTCATGCCCTACAAAAACAAAAGTGTTAGATTTTAGGAAAGATGACTTTGCAGAGATGGAGAGATGTATGAAGGGGCCTATCCATTAGCAGATAAAATGAACGATTGAACGATATATTGTTCAATCGTTCATTATATCTGCTAATGGATAGGCCCTGAATGATGACAGATGCGCACTTCTGCCGCCGATAAATCACATTTATCATCTCTCCAACATTTTGGTCAATTATCACATATAGCTATATGATATTAGCAATATCGTGCAGTTTATATGCGGTAAACAACGAACGACGCCGCAGAGAAAAAGATCCACTCACTGAATGATGTAATGCGATATCGTTCATCGTTCGTCGCTTGCCAAAATCTGTTATGTACATGACAGATATCGTTCAGCACAGCCACTGGAATTTTCAAGGGATATTTTTTGTCTTTCATTGCTCAGAAATACATCTTCTAATGGATAGGCCCGTTGACTGAGTCAGGGCCGGATTTCCGGCTAGGCATCCTAGGCGCTCGCCTAGGGCCCGGCGAGACCCAAGGGGCCAGTGGGTGGGCCCCTTTGCCCGAAAAAATTACTTGATTACAGTGCTCCCAGAGGAGCACTGCGCGAGTGCCACGTGACGTCATGACGTCATGTGGTCCCGCCTCCACTCCCAGAGAGCCTCCGAGCAGACTGTATCACTGTGATACAGCTGCCTGTGCAGGCGTGCCACAGCACTCAGGAGGGTTCCCGGCGCCGACGTCGCTGCGAGACCTGTCCCCCGCCGCCAGTCCTGCTACCGCTGTTGGAGCCACCAGGACCAGGTAAATCTAAGTGGGGGCTGTGATGGAGGGGGCTATGAGGAGGGGCTGTGATGGAGGGGGCTATGAGGATGGGCTGTGATGGAGGGGGCTATGAGGAGAGGCTGTGATGGAGGGGGCTATGAGGAGGGGCTGTGATGGAGGGGGCTGCGATGAGGGGGCTGTGATGAGGGGGACTGAGATGTGATGGAGGGCTGTGATGGAGGGGCTGTGATGAGAGGGATATGGGGGCTGTGATAAGGGGAGTGAGGGGGGCTGTGATAACTGGCGTTGTGGTGAGGGGTGCTGTGAGGGTTATGACTAGAATAGGGGGCTGCAGGGGACCTGTGATGTCACATTCGCGTGACCGGTGCTGAAAGAGGGAGGGACAAGTATGAGAATGGGGGGCCAAAGTGTCCCCTCGCGGGCTCGCTACACTTGCCACGCCACGGGCACAGTGGCTCGCTACACTTGCCACAAATATTTATTACCCCTCTATGCCCTAGTGGATAGTAACACAGGAGTGGTCCAGCCTCCTGCAGCAGTCACGTGGTTTATACATCACAGAGGTCCTTTAGCCACATAGGATCTAGCATTAACTGTGCTGTGAGGGGCTGTGATGAGGGGTGCTGGGCTGTGAGGGGCTCCATGGGGGGGGGGAATGAGTGAGCTAGGATGAAGGTCCGCTGTGAAGAGGGGATATGAGGGGCTGTGATGGAGGTGACTGTAATGAGGGGGATTGAGAGGGGCTGTGATGGAGAGGATATGAGGATAATTTGAGGGAGTGGGGCCCCAAACTGGTATCCTGCCTAAGACCCCATGCAGAGCCGGATTTAGACCTCATGGGGCCCTAGGCAAGATCTTGGTTCTGAGCCCTTGACCCTCAAATAGTCAATAGCACTATACTTTAATTCTTAATTCATGCCGCTGTACAGCTCCCTGAAGAAAGTCTGCTGTGGCCTTGAAACGTCAGCTATGCATGTATAATATTATTGATTTTTTTCTAGCTTTTGCTAAGCTTTTCTGAGTTTGGCCCCACTGATTGCCCTCTCTATAGCTATCACTGCCAGTCTATTCCATATCACACTGACTTACCTCCATCTAAGCTCACTTATTGCCCTGCATAGCACATTGTGCCCCCACAGCACACACACTGACCCAGTTACTGCCCATCTCACAGCACACACACTGACCCAGTTACTGCCCATCTCATAGCATCACATACCGCCCCCTCACAGCACCACATACTACCCTCTTTACTGCCCTCTCCCAGCATCATGTACTGCCCCCTCACAGTACCCCTCAGAGCCAGCACCCCTCTCTCCTCACAGCACAGACCCATCTCCCCTCACAGCACAGACCCCTCTCCCCTCACAGCACAGACCCTTCTCCCCTCACAGCACAGAAGCCCTCTCCCCTCACAGCACAGACCCCTCTCCCCTCACAGCACAGACCCCTCTCCCGTCACAGCACAGAAGCCCTCTCTCCTCACAGCACAGACTCCACCCAGCACAGACACCTTTCCCCTCACAATACCCCCCTTAGCCCTCTCAGCACAGACCCCCAACTGCCTTAACAGCACAGTTCTCCCATCTGTCATTTCAGCACAGATCCCCCTCTGCCCTCTCAGCACAGACCTCCCCTATACCCTCTCAGCACAGACCCCTCCTATACCCTCTCAGCACAGACCCCCCCTATACCCTCTCAGCACAGACTCCCCCTCTGCCCTCTCAGCACAGAGTCTCCCTTGCCCTCTCCGCACAGGCCCCCCACTGCCATCTCAGCAGAATTACATCTTCTACCCTCACAGCACAGCCTCCCCACCTGCCTTCTCAGAACAGACCCACCCCTCTGTCCTCTCAGCACAGATCCACCATCTCCCTTCATGGCACAGAGGGGGTCATTCAGACCCATTCGTGAGCAAAGGACACTCGCAAACGGGTCGATGTTGCCCACTGCGCATGCGCACGACGGAGGGGGCTCTGTCGTGTGCATGCGTGAGACCCGGACTGCGACAGCCAAGCTGTCGCTCCGGGTCTCGCACCAAAGGGTGCGTGCTGTCGATGTTGATTGACAGCACGCCCCCTTTGGTGGGCGTGCCGGGGGCGTGCCTGCCAGACGGAGGCGTTCCCATGGGAACGCCTACCATCTGAAGCCGGCCCCACTGACACAACTAGTGATGTCAGTGGGAGTGATTTTGGCTCTGATAGAGCCAAAATTACTCCAGGGCTTGCGGCAGTGAGACCCTACCGCAGGGTCTCCGTCGCAAGCCCGATGGTCGCGATGGTCAAGACCATCGCGACCATCATCATGGATGCTCGCTACAGCTGTGGGTGGTCACCCACAGCTATGCGAGCGTCTATGAGGACGCTCCAAAAAAAGGTAGGAGGGCCCTGATTCAGAGCGAGCGCTCTGGTCAGAGCGTTCAGCTCTGAATCAGGCCCAGAGTCCCCCACCCTCTGCACTCACAGCGCAAAGCCCCCTCCAATCCCCTCACAACACATTTTTCCCGTCCCCCTGCCAAACTTACCTGCCGGGACCGTTTGTATTTGTATGGCTCCTCGAGTGCTCATCCTCCCAGTCAGTGAGTGTAATTGCGACATGACGTGATGACGTCACGTCGCATAACTGACTAGTGCAAAGCCTCATACAAGCGTAGAGAGAGGGGTGGGGGGATCCCAGTGAGTGACTCACATAGCCTGCTAATGATAGAGCCGGCCCGGCCCAGTCCTGCAACTCCGCCTTTCTCTCCCCCCTGCGCCTCCCTCGTGCTGCTGCTACCAGCCAGACTGCCTTCGCTCTTCCTCCCGACCTCACCCCGGCTATTGCACACTCCAGGGCCGGATGTAAGGGGGCCCCGGCTGTGGGCCCCTTAGGTCCCGCCAGGCCCTAGGCAGCCACTTAGGTTGCCTAGCGGTAAATCTGCCCCTGGCCCCATGAGGTCTAATTCCGGCTCTGGAAGGAGTGCAGAAAAGGTGGGAAAAAATTAAAAATTCAATACTAAAGGCTACAGAGTCAGACCTTTGTATTAAAAGGGTTAGGAAACGCTCCAGGAAAAGGAAGCCAGCGTTGTTTACAAAAGAGGTATCAACTACTGTGAAAGCAAAAAAGATGGCTTTTAGGAAATATAAGCAGATTCAAAATAATAACGACAAAGAGGTGTACAGTATCTTGCCAGAAGGAAGGAGGCTAAGAAGGTGATTAGGCGTGCAAAGGCAGAAGCTGAGGAGAAAATGGCCCAGTCAGTAGATAAAGGGGGCAAAACTTTTTTTAAGTATATAAGTGAAAGGAGGAAGTGAAATGGAGGAATAATAAGACTTAGACAGAGAGTGAGTACATGATCCAGGGAGACAAAGAAATAGCAGATCTAAATAATTATTTTTGTTCAGTATTCACTACAGAAGGAGAGGTGAAGGGGCCACAGTTAAGTTGCAGATGCATTCATAAAAATTGTTGTTATTATTATAATTTATTCATATGGCGCCACAAGTGTTCCGCAGCGCCTTACAAAGTACATAGACAAATAAGTAACCATTGACTTACAATACAATACAATACAATACAGGACATGGATAAACATTGCTATATTAGCGACCTTTATGCCCGCATAAGCAGCCAAGTGTTAGTTGCCTTAGTGGGGAATAAGAGATAAATTAAATTAAATAAAAATTAGGTACAGTACATGAAAGTATATTTACAGAGGAGAAGGTCCTAACAGAACTCTCAAAACTGAAAGTGGATAAATCAATGGGGCCGGATGGGATACATCCAAGGATACTAAGAGCTTACTAAGAGCTTAAAAGGGTCCTGGTAACACCATTAAAAGAATTATTCAACCAGTCGCTAGTACCAAGAGTGATTCCAGAGGACTGGAAAAGAGCAAATGTAATACCACTGTACAAAAGTGGAAGCAAAGAAGAAGCAAGTAACTGCAGACCAGTGAGCCTTACATCAGTAATGGGAAAAATAATGGAGACACTATTAAAAGAAAGAGTTGTGGAATATCTCAAATCCAACAGATTACAGGATCCCAAACAGCATGGATTTACTCGGGGAGATCATACCAGACAAATCTTATTGACTTTTTTGACTGGATGACAAAACTAATAGATCAAGGGGGCCATAGATATAGCTTATCTAGACTATAGTGAGGCTTTTGACACGGTCCCACATCACAGGATGATAAACAAACTGGAAAGCTTGGGATTGGATTCTATGACTGTTGAATGGCTAAGATCTTGGTTGCAGGATAGGAAACAGAGAGTTGTAGTAAATGGAGTGTATTCACGGGAGGGAAAGGTTACCAGTGGAGTACCTTAGGGTACTTGGGCCAGTGCTTTTTAATATCTATGTTGGTGATATTGCAAATGGTATTGAGGGGAAAGTATGCCTTTTTGCAGATGATGCAAAAGTATCAATAACTGAGGATCTGGGTAGACTAGAGGAATGGGCAAGAACATGGCAACTACAGTTTAATGTAAAAAAATGCTAAATCATGCACTTGGGTCTCAATAACCTAAAGGCTAAATATAGTATCAAGGACACTATAGTGGAAAATACAGAGGAGGAAAGAGATTTAGGAGTCACCATTTCAGATGACTTGAAGGCAGACAAGCAATGCACCAAAGCAATGAGGAAGGCAAGTCAGATGCTTGGTTGCATAGGGAGAGGAATCAGTAGCAGGAAATAAGAAGTGATAATACCACTGTATAGGTCATTGGTACGGCCTCATCTAGAATACTGTGTTCAGTTCTGGAGGCCATATCTCCAGAAGGAAATAGATACATTAGAGACGGTACAAAGAAGGGCAACTAAAATGGTGCATGGCCTACAGCACAGAACTTACCCGGAAAGACTAAAAGATCTTAATATGTATAGTTTGGAACAGAGAAGGGAAATGGGGGACATGATAGAAACTTTCAAATACATCAAGGATTTTAACAAGGATTCTTTAAAGGAAGAGATGAACAAGAACACGAGGACATGCACTGAAACTGGAGGGAGGTAGGCTCAGAGCAAATTTGAGGAAAAATTACTTCACAGAAAGGGTAGTTGATAAGTGGAATAACACACACCAATACCTCTTTTAGTTAGGCTTCAAGACTTCAGCAGGCCCAGATTAACAATGAGGCAGATAGAGCTATAGCTCCAGGCCTCCAAGTAGAAATACGCCTATCATCATGACAACATGATGATGATCAGCTGCCTTGCTCTGACATAAATCATAACTAAAATTATACTTTTATAATTTTTTCTGTGGCTGATGGTGTAGGAGGGATACACACCCATGTTGCTCTGGCAACATCGACACTGCATTGGTCACAGCTCCCACCCTTCTTAATGTAGGCCCAGGACCATGAGCCCTTTAAAACGGCCCTGGATTTCAGACATATTTTTAGACTCTCTCCTTTTCCTATTTCATACTATAATATTATAATTTGGAGAGTGGTCATTCTCGTATTATAGAGTAATTGTTTCTAATTCTAATGTTTTCCTTTTGATATTGATGGAAATATGTTTGTATTGATGTAACAGTGCTAGTATTTTTAATTGTATTTGATAAAAGTAACTTAGTTTTTAGCAAGTTGGTAACCTTATACTCGGATACAGAGTTTCCAGAGCACTTTTCTCTCTTTCTTTGTTTAACATCTCTGCATAGACAGGACAGTAGTGCCCACACAGAGAAACATTGAAAGAAAAATGGTTCTGCAAGTTCCGCAATTTTAGTTTGGACTGGATATGTGGTCACAAATTAATAAAATGTAGTATACTCTTAGCAGTATGGCTTTGTTTTTCGACAACTCATTCCTTTAATTGCTTACACATATAAACAGGGTCATCATCAAAGGGGTTCAGTTGGTACACTTGTATAGGCCCGGCTGTCAAGGAGACACAGTCTGGATGATTCTGTCTGACATAGTTTTCTCCTTCATTGACAACTTGGAGATCAATTATAAAATCATAGTGGCTGAGTTATTTACCTACGTCTCAGTGCATTATTGGTCTCCAGAAAAATGGCTGAAGCTTGTACAACTCAGTATTAGAGACACTATGTAAAGTGGAAGTTAATTCACCTAACACTGACCATGTGCTCAAGACTTTGTTTGGCAACTGCCCCTCAGCAGAATGAACAAGCCTAGAGCTCTACTTATATGTCATGGGCAGGAACTTATAGAGCATATACATCAACTTTTGTGCTGCCCCTACCCCTCCCCCTCCCTACTGGGAGAGGGCATCTAGGTGGTTAGATAAACACGCGTCTGTCGCATCCATTTTGTAGGAGTGTCAAATCCAGTGACTGCGTCTTTGTATGCAGTTCCACTGGTGTCAGCATGTTAGTTCTGGTGTCCATTTTGCGTTGCCATAGAGTTACACAGAAGAGCAATGATTGACTGGTCTGCGACCGATGCTGCAACATATTATGCAGATGCTGAGACTTTTTACACAGGTGCTTGGATTTGCAAAGTCGTAGGTGGGCATCTCAATACATCTCCAGGCGTCTGCGACTTTTGCATATTTTTGCAAGTGCATAAAAAGTCACAGTCGCGATGGGATTAGCGTACAGCACATCTCTGAATCAGGCCCTAGGTTCCTAAAATCTGGTACTGCTCTGGATGATACAGAAAAACCTAAAGACATAAATATATTTTAATAACATGTCTATGTTTTCCAATTAAAATTTCCTACAGTAGGTGCATCCTCAGTTCATCTAGATTCTGCACTAGAAATATGTTCTGGATCATAATCAGAATCCGCTTTGTCTGGGTCTTAAATCCCTTTGTAGTTTTATCTCCTCTATTAAAAGGTCCCGAGACATCCATGAAATGAATTCTCCGAATTGCTGTGAAGGCGGTGTGCATATTGCCTGCTTAGGCTTAGTAACACATTTGGTAAACACATTTTCATCCTTATGTTGAGAAAACTTTGAGCAATGATGTGTAGCACAAGTCTTAGATGATACCTCTTTCCCAGAAGAACCTGCGACGGGGCTGTAATAAAAAAAACAGAGCCTAATTCCTATGTATACTATATATTCAATGAGCAGGAATGTCCCTTATTAGTGGCTTACATGGAGCGCAAAGACACTTTAGACCATCTTGGGCTCAGACTGCCTGCTCACGACTGGTTCCATGAAAATTCAGAAGTAATGGCGTCTGCTCAATGAAGATGGGAAAGCTGGCAAATGATGTTTCAGCTTCGGGTTCCTGTAAATGCCTAGCCTGCCTGATCACATGTAAGGATATGTTCCATGCCTGCATGCACAGGACATACTCCCAGAAGCAGGGTATTCAAAAATTATTTCTGCTACCAACCAGAGCCACTGCAACAGCATGCTGGAAGAGCTCCAGGTAGCAAGCTCATCCACCAGATGGAGCAGTAAGATTGATACATCCCCTGCTACAAAAGAGAGAGATAAAGTGGACGGAGATAAAGTACCAACCAATCAGATCCTAACTGTTATTTTTCAAACACAGCCTGTAAAGTGACAGTTAGGAGCTGATTGACTGTTACTTTACCTCTCTCCACTTTATTTTTATCCAAGGATTAGTACAGTACATCTCCTCCTACCTGCCTGCTTTACCCAGAGCCAGGAAAAGACAATGGGGGAGAGGAGGAGTTCCTACGTCAGGTGCTATGTTTTAAACTACCTGTCTCTACCTTTCCAGTATGGAGCATAGGGCTGATTCAGGTTTGGAAATAGAGTGAGATTTAGCACGTAACTGATCATCTTGGTGAAACCATGCTGCACTGCAGGTGGGGTAGATTTAAAATGTGCAGAGAGATTTAGATTTGGGAGGGAGGTGTCCAAACTGACATCTAAATTGTAATAATAAAGCTGTGCAGTATTTGTGGGCTACATGCAAAAGCAGCCAGTATTTACCCTACATGCAAAAAAAATAATTATGTATTTACATCCTTTGCAATGCAACATGGTTTGTCCAGGTTCCCAGTTAAGTGCTAATTATCACTCTATTCCCCATAGCTGAATCAGGCCCTTAGCCCATTGTAATGTCTGCCATGGATATTGTAGTAGAAATAGTAAATTGTTATAGAGCAAAGTATAGATAATATAGAGTAGTAGAAGTTGCATCCGGCACTGCCTGGGTTTCTCTATTATATCACTCATCCTGAGAGCTCACAGTTTCTCTCTTGTGTTAGTTACTGCACTATTCCATCTATGCAGTAAATAAGGAAAAGGGTAAAAGGGAGACCCTAAGCACAGGTACCAATATTAGTTCAATATATTATATTGAAAGCAGAAAAAACTCCATAATCAGATAATCAAAATTGGGTAATGATGCCCAATACCAATCGAAAGTAGGAGGTGCACCCAAAAGAGTAAGTTGAATAGCAAAAAGGAAAAGAGGAAAGTACTCTCTACTATAGGGGCACAAATCTCTGCTTATAGTAGAATAAAACTTAACATTTATTGGAAAATATCAATAAAATATGCCTCAGGACAGACAAAATGGACAGACAACATATAAACAAATATGCAGGATACTAAATGAGGATAAGCTGGATAAATCGGAAAGTGATGGTAACTTGCAAGCAAAGCATAAACGTATAAGTATGTACAAAGGATCTACATTAATCAAGGGACGAGACCATCCAATAAAGTAAGTATGGATCTCATACAAGAATATTCAAATCATAAAGATCATATAGAATCAAAATTAATCACAGTACTCTTGGTACGTAGTAGATCTCTACAGCATCCTGGTGGTCTCTAATAATGACATCCCATCATAAATAAATACATACTCCTATAGATAATAGCCTAGGTGAAAAAATCTAAGCCTGGATGAGAGAAACCTCAATAGGTACAATTATGTAACAATCAAAGTGATATATATCAAAATAAAAATGTTGAAACACAATGCTGCTACAGCTATACACTGAGGTAGAATGTATCTACCAAAGAGATTCCCTATGCATGCCAAAATGTCCAGAAACATTTGTTGCCCAAAGCAATAGTAACATATTATATCCTAACACATCATGCAGTATCAGAATAAATGATCTGTGCACACAATACTTAATCATAAAACCACATAACATGTAATATCAGAGTATTATAAATGTGAATATGAAAAACTCTGTAGTGGTTTGAGATAGAAAAGAAACATATGGTACATCAGGTATTAAATTGAAGTAGATAAAATAATGAAAATAAAGTAACCACTCACTTAACAGTAAGGGATAGGTGGATGCTGTGTTCCATGTACAAGATGTAGTGAATGGAACATGAGCGGACCTACCACATATACCATGAGGGTAAGAAATATAGTTTAGTAGGTGTCCTGAAACTCCCTTGTCTAATCCAGTAAATAGCCTGGTATGTAAAATGCAGGCTACTAGGTGGGACAGTGACGGAGTGTGAAAACCTGAGTAGAGCTCTAGTAACCAATGGTAATGGCAGAGTAATGTGGCACTCCTGGTGTCAGAATCATGAGAGGAATCTCCCCATTATAAGCTCACCAGTACCAAGAACTCCTGCATATATCCAGGAAATAGAAGAAAGAGAAAAAGGAGGAAAAACAGCACCGGGTCTGCAAATGACACGACTCACCCCTCTGATGTGAAATCACAGTGCAGGGGGAACATTGTATGAGGCGGTGCAGCCCGGGTGTCCCTCGAAATTATAGATACCCGATACAGTGAATAGAGGTATGGCAGCAGAAGTGTCCAGACAGCGGGAGTCTCCACGTGCACTCCGGAGACTACCCGGTAGCAGTTTTTCCTCCTTTTTCTCTTTGCACAGATCATTTATTCTGATACTGCATGATGTGTTAGGATATAATATGTTACTATTGCTTTGGGCAACAAATGTTTCTGGACATTTTGGCACGCATAGGGAATCTCTTTGGTAGATACATTCTACCTCAGTGTATAGCTGTAGCAGCGTTGTGTTTCAACATTTTTATTTTGATATATATCACTTTGATTGTTACATAATTGTACCTATTGAGGTTTCTCTCATCCAGGCTTAGCTTTTTTCACCTAGGCTATTATCTATATGAGTATGTATTTATTTATGATGGGATGTCATTATTAGAGACCACCAGGATGCTGTAGAGATCTACTACGTACCAAGAGTACTGTGATTAATTTTGATTCTATATGATCTTTATGATTTGAATATTCTTGTATGAGATCCATACTTACTTTATTGGATAGTCTCATCCCTTGATTAATGTAGATTCTTTGTACATACTTATACGTTTATGCTTTGCTTGCAGGTTACCATCGGATGGTAATATCACTTTCTGATTTATCCAGCTTATCCTCACTTAGTATCCTGCATATTTGTTTATATGTTGTCTGACCATTTTGTCTGTCCTGAGGCATATTTTATTGATATTTTCTAATAAATGTTAAGTTTTATTCTACTATAAGCAGAGATTTGTGCCCCTATAACAGAGAGTACTTTCCTCTTTTCCTTTTTGCTATTCCATCTATCCCAACACCCGAACCCACGTTCTCTCCCTACCTCTCTCTGGGCTCTATTTACTACAATCCGCATTGGTAATGCAGATTGTAGTGCAATATCACAGGGATTTACTACAAATTTACTACAAATCCCTTGCAGGGACAGAGTTTGCGAGAAAGCTCTGTCCCTGCGAATCTCCTCCGCACACTAGTCACTGTATTTTTGCAAAAAAAATACCGTGACCAGTGCCCAGCGCATGCGCCGATCGACCGTTGCAGCTACCCCCCGTCGCTAAGCCCCGCCCCATCATTAATCCCTGCCCCCCCACGATCGTGCCCCCCCCCTCTCCCTTAATTACACTTACCTGCATGATCCGGCTCCGATGATGTCTTCCATGTCCTCCGGTCAAGTGATATTCCATACTGCACTGGGGCCCGATCACCTGATGACCGGGCCACAGTGCAGCATGGGAGACCAGCTAACCAGAGGGAGGACATGACCCGGAGCCCCGAACTCCGGTCCCTGGAGTCAGGTAAGTAAGTTTTTTTGAAACTTTTTTTACAGTGAATCAGCGTGTGGTCCGTTAGACCACACAGCTGATTACCGGGGCCGACTCCCGGCTCTGCTCTCCCCGTTAGAGCAGGGCAGGAGTCCAGTAACCGGGGGGAGACCCTGGATAACGCCACCTCCAGGTGGTGTTATTATCACAGGGCTTTCCCCGGTATTTTTTTACAATTTATTTTTAGTAACTCTGGTCGGATCACATTTCCCATTACAATTATGGGAAATGTGATCTGCTTACTAAAAATAAGTGATACTAGGGGTTGGAGTAGAATTTTACGAATTCTACTCCAATTGCCCTATAGTAACTGTAGGTGAAACTAAAATAATGTAAAAAGGGTGTGAAAACACCCTTTTTCATTTATTTTAGTAAAAATAATGTTAATAAATAGAGCCCTCTGTGTCTCTGCCTCTCTCTCTCTTTCTGTGTCACTGAGGTTTATGTATCAATCAGTGAAAAGAATGGATAAGGGGACCAGTGGAGAAGTTGCCCATAGCAACCAATCAGCTTCTACCCAGTGGCGTATCTATAATGGGTGCAGTGTGTGCGGGGCACACGGGCCCACGGGTCCAGAGGGTCCCCGCACCGCACACCCTGCACACATATTATTTTAAACTCACCTGTCCGTGGTCCTGCATTAGGTGTCAGCGCTGCTCAGAACACAGGAAAATGGCTGCCGCCACCATGCGCAGTACACTCCGGGCACTGATTGGTTGCTATGGGCAACTTCGCCACTGGTTCACTTCTCCACACTTTTCACTGCTTGATACATCAACCCCACTGTCTCTTATCTCTCCCTGCATTGGGATGTGCTAGGCCAGCGATAGTCTGTGAAAGCTACTGCTCTGAAGACTGCACTTGCAATAAAGCATGTGACCAGCCTGCTGACTCTTTGTTGCTGGACTCCACCCATACTGGAGTTTCTCTGTGACCTGTGACTGACGGAGCTACAATGATAGTGATTATTATTACATCACCTGCCATGGGATCTCGGGATGGCACACTTCAGAGAGTCAGGAGGCAGCTGGACATCGAAAGCAGCAGCAATCACAACATGCTCGACACCTAATGTCCTACATAGGATCTATAGGAGACTCAGCAGTATATGGTACAGAAAAGAAATAAATATTCTTTTTCTGAGGGGCTTTTTAAACCAAAGTGTATAGGGTCTGATTCAGAGTTGTACACTGTTAGCATAGCTGCTGAATCCTTGGACACAGCAGCGATGGTAACATAAGCTAATGCAGCAGGTCTGTTGTAAATAGACGTCTCCTGCCTGCTTGTGTGATCTGCAGCTGTGTCTGAGGATGCAGCCATCAGATCACTTGCGAGACCGTCGGACATCTGAGTAACCCTACTCAGGTGGTTTCTCTGAACCGTAGCCAAGGCCAGGAAATCTGCACTAGAAGAGGCACACCCTAGCCTCGGCGCACCCAGAAAATGGGGACGACACGCACCCATTTTTGGGAACGCCGGCTGGCCCCTCCCATTTCCTAACCCAAGCGGCCACAGTCTGTCAATCAGACGGCGACTAAGGGGGAACTGTGAGCAATTTTGCAGGACCTAATTTGCACATGGGCAGTCCCCCCGCCAACGGCCTAGTACGTAAACTATTGGGTTTGAGTGTTCTGAATTAGGCCCATAGTACCTTAAAATATAACTTTTAATTATTGACTTACTTAAAAAAATATATATATTTACAGACACAAATGAGTTATAGTGTTGGTAGGTGACATATGGGTATGGTATCTGATAATAGAATTCATTAATAGTTAAGTAAAAAAATAAATTGTGATCAGGATTGTACTTGTCTAAATGCAGTTTATTGCACAACCCTTAATTAGGGATGAGCGATTCAGATTCTTTGGAATCCGAACTGATCCGTACAGCGGGCATCCGAATCCAGAAACCCCCCTGACTCGAATCCCACTTTGAAGTCGAACATCATCCTCCCGACGTCGGATTCTCGCGAGACTTGTATAATGTTCGGCCTCTATATAAGGTGCCACGCGGCCGGGACTTGGCGCCATTTGTTAGTCGGACGCTGCACAAAGCTCTGCAAGGAAGTTGGCTGTGTCCAGACTCCAGACTAGTGGCTACACACTGTACGCTGATGCTGCGCTACTCTACTAATTAAAGTGACTACTTGGGTAGTGCAGTAGCCCTCTGTGTATACAAGCACTGTGACTCCTTGGGCAGTAGCCCTCTGTGTATACAAGCACTGTGACTCCTTGGGCAGTAGCCCTCTATGTATACAAGCACTGTGACTCCTTGGGCAGTAGCCCTCTATGTATACAAGCACTGTGACTCCTTGGGCAGTAGCCCTCTGTGTATACAAGCACTGTGACTCCTTGGGCAGTAGCCCTCTGTGTATACAAGCACTGTGACTCCTTGGGCAGTAGCCCTCTGTGTATACAAGCACTGTGACTCCTTGGGCAGTAGCCCTCTGTGTATACAAGCACTGTGACTCTTTGGGCCGTAGCCCTCTGTGTATACAAGCACCGTGACTCCTTGGGCTGTAGCCCTCTGTGTATACAAGCACCGTGACTCCTTGGGCAATAGCCCTCTGTGTATATAAGCACTGTGACTCCTTGGGCAGTAGCCCTCTGTGTATACAAGCACTGTGACTCCTTGGGCAGTAGCCCTCTGTGTATATAAGCACTGTGACTCCTTGGGCAGTAGCCCTCTGTGTATACAAGCACTGTGACTCCTTGGGCAGTAGCCCTGTGTGTATACAAGCACCGTGACTCCTTGGGCAGTAGCCCTGTGTGTGGCAGTGTGTGGCAATGTTTCATAGATGTGCTTTAAATTGTGGTGTCTGGTAAGTACCCTAACCCTCCCCTCCCCCCCCTAATCCTCTCTTAGTGGTGCCTAACCCTAACCTCTCTCCGGTGGTGCCTAACCCTAACCTCCACCTGGTGATGCCTAAACAACCCCCCTCCCCGCACTCTAAACCTAACCCTCCCATGGTGGTGGTGCCTAACCTCCCCCTAGTGGTGCCTAACCCTAACCCCCCCTCCCCGCACCCAACTCTAACCCTCCCAGGGTGGTACCTAATCCTAAGTCACCCCGCGTGTTCCCTATCCTAACCCCGCCCCCCCGCGCGTGTACGCGGCTAAGCACTAACACTGCCCGGCTTACCTTCGTTCGGAAAGCCGTCTGTCTAGATTCCCATGTCGGGATTTCGACGCATTTTGACCACATCCCTCTAGCTTCAGCCCATGGACATTGTAACTCCGCTGGTGGTACTGAACACGACCATGGGCGCACCATTGATTCCACCTTCGACCTTTGTTCCAGTCTATGGCTGGCACAGTGTATCCTTCTGAAATTGCTCTAAACATGGCTTCTGTGGCTGTGGTTCTGCATTTGGTAACGTAGCCGCACTCACTGACATTCGCGTGACACTTACATGTGGCGGCCTCTTTTTGCTTACACTTCAGGCCACCTCCTTGGAACTGCCATGGTTTTGCACTGCCAGCTCTAATGTCAGTGACTTTGTACAAAACAGTAGTCTCCACATACACTGAGGGAAATGCATGCACCGTGAGGGTTCCAAGGACTTTTGGTGCATGCACAGTAGGAAATAATCGCTGAATTGCGCTGACATCGCTGACATCGGCATCACCTCTTAATCAGGCCTTTCATGTACAGAGCTTTTTTTTTTTAGAACAGTAATATCCACAGATCATAAATCATATTTAAGAGGGTCTAGATCACTACAGCAGTGAAATCTCTGTCCTAACACGTCCTGTATGTGTTAGAATATTTCTACAGTATTGCCACAATAGACCACTGATCCTAAGTACTGTAGTTTCTCTATGTTATACAATTGTCAAATGTGCTGCTTAGCAAACATAAAATATATATGAATATATTTGAATATATGCCAAATAATTGTAATATCACTGCATGTATTACATATAATTCACAAAGGGCTTGATTCAGAGGTGGACGCTTTTTTGGCATCGGATGCAAGCAGCCGATGTTTACAGTCTGCGCATGCTTCCCTATGATTAGCGCGGAAAGACGCAGAATGAATTCGGATGTAGGGAGAGGCAATTTTGGGGGACATTCCTGAGAGGTTACAGGGAGGTGGATAGCCAGATGTGGGCATGTCGTGACCAGTGACTGCAACTTTTTCCGCAGTTGCACTGGCACCAGCAGCCATAGTCATATGGACATTCTGCATCTCCATAGGACTCATGCAGTGTCCAATGGTGTAGTAAAATGCTTAATCAGGCCCAATGTACCTAAACTGTGGATTACTCAATAGCAACTCATAAATCTGCTGTGATTACTTCAAAGCCAAATGTATAGAGATTAAAGCATTCAGTAGTGTGATAAAATCACAGGAAAAGTTGTAGATGGGATCTATGTGTGCCCTAGACTCCTGGCTTCTGTCTAGTGGACAGAAACTAATTGATTTTCAGTACACCTGTGAGAGGCTGATGTAAGGTGTTTCAGTTGCTAGTCTCACTCTCTCGCTACCTGGGGAGCAGGCAACAGATCTGTTGAGATACAATATGTTTACTGGTTGCAAGTACTGTTCTAATACTGTTCTATTGTGAGATGGACATTAGGTTTCTCCAAGCTGAAAGAAGGAATCATTTGTTTAGTTAGAGCTGGAGAGGCTAGGCTTTTTTATGTTTTATTTTATCTTTAGGGCAGCACAGATGGTGTAATCATTAGCATTACTGCCTCACAGCACTAAAGTTGTGGGTTTGATACCCACTACGGCCCTAACTGTGCGGAGTTTGTATATTCTCCCTGTGCTTGCGTGGATTTCCCCCGGGTGCTCTGGTTTCCTACCACACTCCAAAAATATTCTGGTAGGTTAATTGGCTCCTAACAAAATTACCCCTAGTATGTGTGCGCATGCGGTAGGGAATATAGATTGTAAGCTCCACTGGGGAAGGGACGGATGTGAATGGCCAAATATTCTCTGTAAAGCGCTGAGAAATATGTGTGCGCTATATAAATAACTGATAATAAATAATATTCTTTATGCTGCATATAAAAATTGTTGTGACTATTGGTACAGAGGTTCTGGTTGGGTGTGCTACTAATTGTCTGCTGTGTAAAGGCGCCCATGTCTATCCCAGGAGACAGAATCCTTCAACTTTATCTTGCCACAGTAGATTAACACAAAATGTCAGTGATGTTAGTAATTAGGGATTCTAATCAGGATTTCCAGCTCTGTAATCTCTTCTCATACAATTGAAAAAAATTTCCAGGGTGTAACATACGTAATTTTATACACATTACTGCATGCTATATTATTATTATGTATTGCATCCACTAGCACTTATATAGGCAATTTATGCACATAGGTAATTGGCACTTGAATAGTTGCAAACATATACTACAATTCACAAAGTCCCTTAGGTTGCTGTGGTTCATACTGGGAAAATAAGTTGACCATGTTTAGCTGTCAGGACTTTGACTATTTCAGTACATAAAGATAAACTACACTTGCCGAAGTTCCATTGTGGTCATTGGAGGATCTATCCTGGTTGCTGGCGTTCATCACATGCAGTGTGCAGAGAGTTATACCCCTTTTACACCGGAGCTAAAACCCAGGTTATTGAAGGGTTAAACTGGGCAGCTCCCTGGTGTAGAAGGGGAGAGGGTTGGATCGCCGAGTCGAGTGACCTGGCAATCCAACCCAGGTAACTAGCAGGGTTTAACACGGGCATAGCCCATGAAACCCTGCTGTGAGAACAGCGCACTCCGGGTCACGATGACCTGGAGTGCGCTGCAAGCCGGCCGATGTGAGCGGCGCCAACTCGAGAATATCCCGAGTCGGTGCCGGCAAAATTCCGGGTCTGATCCGGATAGGAACCCTGTTCCAACTCCGGGTCAGACCCGGAATTTTGGTGGAAAAGGGGTAATAAAGTGATCATCTGTGTCTTAGGTGTCGTCAGGTTGTTGGATTCCTTGATTGCTTATTATTCCAGACCTGATTCTATTTGGGTCACATGTTCTGAACTTCCTATGGATCACAGACCTCTAGTATAAAGCCTGTTACTAACTATGCCTCATTGTCTGTGCAACGTTACTTTCAGGTCTTCCTTGGACTCCTGCCAGTTCCCCGCTGTGCCTGGTGTATGCTGTGGACCTCGCTACATTCCTGCTCGTGTTCCGGTTCAAGTTCTGATACAGGTTATCAGCTGCACTACAGAGCTCAGCATTGCTATTGTCTTTCTGTTGTTATCCTGCTCTATTACTACTACTCCATTCTACGCTACACTATTTGGTTTACTTGTTATTATTGACTCATACGGACACTGGGGTTACTTCTTCTACAGTTGTGAACTGCACCGATACAGTCTATCTTTACCGGAACTCCATTACCGCGCAGGGCTCAACCCTGCTTCAGACCTTCATTACGCCGCAGGGCTCAACCCTGCTCCGGACCTTCATCACATCGCAGGGCTCAACCCTGCTCCGGGTCTTCGTCACATCGTAGGGCTCAACCCTGCTCCGGACCCGCCTGCCGCAGGGTTCAACCCTGTTCTGGATCTCCATCACATCTCAGGGCTCAACCGCGTTCTGGACCCTCATCACGTCTCAGGGCTCAACTAGTTCCGGACCCTCATCACGTCTCAGGGCTCAACCCAGTTCCGGACCCTCATCACGTTTCAGGGCTCAACCCTGTTCCGGATCTTCATTATGTCTCAGGGCTTAACCTCGTTCCGGATCTTGTTACATCTCAGGGCTCAACCTGTTCCGGACCCTCATCACGTCTCAGGGCTCAACCCTGTTATTGACCTCCATTCTATCCTGAGGCCCTAGCCTCGTGTCAGACTCAGGGTTTCACCCCACACCAGTTCAGTGTGTACTTCGAACTTTGTTTCTCATAGGGGCATACCCCTACACCTGTTAGTGCATGTCATGAACTTTGTGTTACTGAGATTTAATGTGGAACTTTGCCGTACAGTTTTTGTTCTTGAATAAATTATATTTACTTTTATTTTGTGCTAGTGATATTTCATGAAAAGGTCATTCCTAAAACCACCTCAGTTCATACTACCTAGTAAGTTTGACTCTTACCAGGAGTCTCAAGTGTCTGTAGCCATGACAGTAGCATTGCAGACATAAACATAAATTCAGATTGGTCCCATTATCCCACAGAGGGAATAGCTAATAAAAAGTGGTCACAGTATCATTACTGCTGTTCCGCTTCTGCTGTCTTGTCATGTGCCTGGGCAGTGAATGACAAGATGAGAGAGTGGTCAGTACTGTAGCAGCAGAAGTAGCTGTAAAGAGACTCTTCTACTGTGGTACCAATAATGCCTGGGCTGTACTGTTGACTGCAGTCATTGCAATGCAGCTCTGGTAAACCTGGTGACGTGAGAGAGTGTGTGGGGACAATAATGGTACCTTGATGGATATTGCTCTGATGGCAAGTGTATCCATTGCTACCTAGTGCCGGCTTGCCACAGATGTCTCATCCATGAATGGTTTAGATGTGCAGTGATGTGCAGTCAGGTGAGGCAGAGCCTTTCCTGTCATACTTTGGTATACTCTAGAGTTTTGACTATAAAAATTATAGGAAAAATATTATAACTATGTTCTTTGTATTATTCTAATAATTTTTATAGTCAAAGCTCTGGAGTAAAAAGTGTATGGCAGGTGAGGCACTGCCTCGCCTGTCTACCTTTTCCGCAAATCCCTGATCAAAACTCACCAAATTTCCAGCACTATATACTGCAGCACCTTTGTATAATGCCCACAAGAACCCTCGGGTTCATATATGTGTCTGTAAATCTGGCTCTGATTCTAGCCAGTGCCTCCCAGGCCATTTACCTCACCGCACATCACAGGTCGAGACCTCCTTTCTGCTGTGACACAGGTTTTGCATCTATTAGGGCTTACTCACATACTTCCTTCAATGTGGGGAGGATATTCCTCTTTATATCTCCTGCATATGCCTGTGGGAGTATAATATATTTGATTGGCATGTTGCCTAACGAATTGGATTCCACTGTGGGATTCCCATTGTATGAAAAAATAAGAACACAATGTGGTTAACTGATTCATAGGGCTATATGTTAGACTGTAATAGCGAATTGCACAAACACATGTTAAAGAGATTATCTGCTTGAATGTGTATATGAAATTGAGGAGACATATAATTAAGAAGAGTGTAAATTTCTATGTCCTTACCTTATAATTAACTACTTTAATTAAGTAACGTGGGTATATGAATTAATGTGTGCTGAGGACGTTTTTAATTACTTTGTGTGATGAATTTCACACATATATTTATTACAATAATCTTTGGGTGTAGTAATATTAATTTGTCCATATATTATGGACTAAACTATCAATTAGTTGATGTAATACTGCAGTCTGTAAGTAAATGAGTGAGAATGTGATGTAGTTAGTAAAACAGGAGGATTATATACTGTAATTACTGTCCTGTATTAAAGAATTACAGAAGAGCATGTTTATATAATGAGTAATTCTATGTGAACGCGTTTATGAAATTCAAGGGAACATGAAGGTGTTTGTGTATAATGCATACGGTATAAGTGATGAGTGATGAAGATAATTGAAATGTGTGAAGGTTTTGGTGTAAAATATGTGATATTTGTGAATAGAATTTTTTTTATTTATGATATTGTGTGATAGTGTGTGTGCCATACACAAGTTCAGGTATATACTGTTTGGTTAAGATAAATATGTTTGCATGTGTTTGTTTGTCCATGTATAAAATAATGTATATATAACGTGACTAATATTTATAAGTGTTTGGTGTGTTTATTGGAAATAGTGTTGAACATGTCTACCGGGATGTTTAGGTTATGACATTCAATTTACATGGTCAATTAGGTAGAAATTCACCATAGTCAGGGCCGGTGCTACCATTAGGCAGCTTTAGGACACATAGAACTTATCATTAAATTAAAGTAGTTGTTGAGAATGAGTTCCAACTGGAAGTTATGAAAATTACTCATGGCCTCCATTCCAAAAAATATCTGTCCGCTTGTACAGATGTGTCCAAGCATGCAGAAAGGGAAATAAGGGAAGATTTTTTCTTACAGAGTGTACTCGTCGGTCCATCTGTTATGTTGAGCTCTTCATTCATTTCCCTTTGGAAATCCTCAAGGTTTTGTAGAGCTTCTTTCATTGTGAGAACGGTGGTCTGGAAGATCCTGAGTTGTCCCTCACTGTATCTTGAGTCTGTATCTTGAGTCTGGATGCAAAGAATTTTGTTAAGAGTAATATCCTACTGAATAAATATAAGATCTTTCTCCCATTGAAATCTATTAAAAGATGTGGATAGAGAAAATGATAGTCCTTTATTCAGTATTCCAATCTGTAAGGTTAATGTCAGATAGGTTTATTAATCTCAAACTAGACTCATTGTCAGGATTTACTTCTGAGTACTCATCTGGTAGTGGGATTGTTATGGGGATTCCCATCTTGAGTCTTGACCCTATTGTACCTCAATGCTCCACTGTGTTTTAATTTTGCGGGTTGATATTTGCCTCTTGTATTTCATCACTAAGTGATGGGACACATCACTTAGTGATGTGTCCCATCTGAAGGAGATCATTCCAAATAAGGTTTTGTCAGTATTCTCTTCTATTCCTGAAGATTGTCACAGACTCAAGAATAAATAATGCATGCTGACCTGTACTAGTAGATTCAATAATACCCAGAACAGAGACACAGAGTCTAACTTGCTTGGGGTTTTCACCAGGGACCCCAGCAAGGAAGTTTGGGCTTTTCAGCACCCAACATATAGGTTGCAGCTTTCTGTCTGTCAAGATCTTACAATGGGATTAATACATTTTGGCAATCATGCTTTTTCCCAGCTTGGATCTTAAGGGATGCAAAGAGCTCCTTGTGAGCAAGTTGTCAGCTCAAGTGGCACATGATACAACAAAGTCTCCTGCTTCAGTTTCCCCTGCAAGTGCTGCTATCTGGAAAAAAACTAACTTTTTCCAAATTAAGGACACCTCTACCATGACCCAATCAGATACAGTAACTATCAATAGAATGGTGGAAGATTATTTTAATGACAATGTACATGTTAGCATGTCAGACAGTCCCTTTGACTACTGGGAGTAAAAAAGACAATTTGGAGGCCTCTGTACAAAGTAGCTTTGCTTTACCCTCCAGTGTGCACTCGGAAAGAGTGTCTAGCACCGAGGGGAATCTTGTGAGCGATCGGCGTAGGAGACTACTTCCTAAAAATGTGGAAAAGCTGATATTCATAAAAATGAACTACAAATTTCATAAGGAAGACCATTCTTGCCAATTACATAAACATACAGAGACTTTAATGGTGGATTCCAGTGGGGATGAGCTAATATTCTGCGATGATGATAATAACACTGATGAGGGTGAGGAATCAGATGAGAAGAATTACCTCTTTGAACTGTAGACAAGATTAACAACACTGTTAGCTGCCTTAAGCTGGCCACACATCTAAAGATTATCTGTCCAACCAGCCAACTAGTTGATTGGTTGGAATGAAAATCTGGTAAGGAATACAATCAGCAATTTGCTCCCAAACGCTGGAAAATGGACCAAAACTGTTGTTTGAACAAATAGTTTAGATCAAACATTTAACAAACTTGTCTGAACGACCATTTTCATCTGTTTTCTGACATTTAGGAGCAAATTGCTGATCATCAGTTACTCCCATACGTTACCACATTTTCATTCCAACCAATCAACAAGTTGGCTGGTTGGATGTAAGTTGGTCTAGTGTGTGGCCAGCTTTAAGCAGGGGCCCAAACAAGCCAAGCACTTCAGCCACTAAAGTGGCAGTCCCTATCAGTGAAGTGCTTGGTTTGTTAAACTGTGCATATCCTTCTCATATACAACATAAGAGTGGGTGGGAAGGCTCAAGGACAATTCCATCGTGCACCACTTTTCTTTTCATTGTACATTACTGGTCTGTACTTTACTGGGGTATTGTTGATTGTCTACTAGTTTGCAAGGCCCATGACTCTGCTTTTCTTTTTAACTATAATGACTTCTATGTTCTATCTCCATTTACCTGGACTGTCCTCAGGCCTCTGATCTAGTACTACTTGATTATTGAAAAGTTTTAAACATTCTTGGTTTCTATAGCCAGCAGTCAGTAAATGATCTAAGTTAAATGAATCAATTCAATTAATACATCAATCAATGTGACACAGAAGCAGCAATCTGTTGCGATGTGATGCCGAAGGTCTGGACTCCAGAAGTACAGTATTAGGAGCTTACTGAAGAGTTTAACAGCCAGGCTGTAGCAAACTTGATGGCTGCTTATTCCAGGTACTGATGATGCCAGCCATGCAGCTGCTGGGTGGGCTAAACGTGCCAATGCCAGATGAAAAGCGGAGGTGCCACATTGCGAAAGATACAGGAAGTGTCCTGAGTCTCTGACTAGTTTTGCTTCTATATTGAGCTTTATCAGCTCTCTTTTACCACCCTTAAATGCTCTCTGACTATCAATCACACTGCGAATAAATACTTGCTGCGAGCGACTACTGTAATGGACTTTGACGCGTGTGCAGATTGATTCAGAAGCATGGGCCGACAGCTGATATCTGCTCATCTGCAAAAACATTGGCAAAACGTACAACTCTGAATCAGGTCCAAAGTACGCAAGTGTGAAATAGACAAGAACCCCAGCAGTGAGCTTTGGCCCTCATTCAGACCCGGACGCAAGTGGCCATTCGTACGTTCGGCGTACGTACACACATATGTAAATTCAAGCACTCGCTCGTATTTTCGAACGCATCTAAACATCCTCCCCAAACTCTACCGACCCCTCCTCTAACTAACGAGCGTGCCAAATAGCGAGCGTACATCCCCAATGTGGCTTGAAGGGAACGCACGCACAAGTACAAACCGGAAGTGGGTCTGTCAGATTCCGATTACCTGCTCCTTTATTCTGCCTACCTCCCTCAATAGTATCATGCCAATCAATGTATCAATTAGCTTAATTGTTTTTTAGTTTTTTTTGGACAATGCAATAAAGTTTACTCTTGTCCGTGTTTGTGTTTACCCGCAGAATACGTATGGCTTAAACATTCGCTTTTCTTTGTCAAAATACATGTTTGAGCCAATTAAACATTTGTTTTATTTGTTTTTAAACACGCATATTTTCCTGGGTTCATTTCTTTATTTAAATTTGCTTACGCATGTCACTGCATCAAGCCTATCATAACTCTCAAGAGATTTGTGGCCCTGTCGATCACATGACTCATACACTAACCAATAGAATTGGTCCTGTTAATTACCCAAATACATTAGCCAATCAAAATTATTTTCGGGTCTTTATTAAAATTGATTTTTAGAAAATACACCATTGCCATCATGAGAGCCTCGGCATTCACCAGGCGCAAGCTGCTGGTGTTAACCGAGGTCATGGACAGGCGGATCACCAGCCAGCCTCCCCCCATCACCAATAGAGAAAAGCGTTCCGCATATGCGGAGGTACGTGGCCGCCTGCGTTCCTTCGGCTCACGCCGCCAGATCGGCCAGCTGGAGCGCAGGTGGTCCGACCTGCACCGGCGGACGCCCCACTTGCTGGCATGCTTTCGCATGCAGATCGCGGAAAGTAAGTTTTTGTGACTGTGGTTTTCATGTTTATCTTTGTATTCATATCTGCATGGCCATGTTTTCATGTATGTCCTATTTATTCATTGTACTCATATGTGCATGGCCATGTTTTCATGTATGTCCTATTTATTCATTGTACTCATATGTGCATGGACATGTTTTCATGTATGTCCTATTTATTCATTGTACTCATATGTGCATGGCCATGTTTTCATGTATGTCCTATTTATTCATTGTACTCATATGTGCATGGCCATGTTTTCATGTATGTCCTATTTATTCATTGTACTCATATGTGCATGGACATGTTTTCATGTATGTCCTATTTATTCATTGTACTCATATGTGCATGGCCATGTTTTCATGTATGTCCTATTTATTCATTGTACTCATATGTGCATGGCCATGTTTTCATGTATGTCCTATTTATTCATTGTACTCATATGTGCATGGACATGTTTTCATGTTTGTCCTATTTATTCATTGTACTCATATCTGCATGGCCATGTTTACATATTTGTGTTGTCAAAAATTGGTATTTAACTAGGTCTGGGTTGAAAATAACCACAATTTGTTTCCCATCTTTTAGGGGCAGAGCGAAGACTACGGCGTCATCGGCGTCAAAGACGGCGCTCTCGGTCCCTCTCCCCAACCCCAAGCCAAACATCAATACCCCAAAATTCCCGTATTTCCCCCTCCTCCCCAGCCTGCACAGACCCTGTTGAGGATGTTTCGGGGCTCCTTCCCCTCCATCCCAATTCCCCCTCTCCTCCAACCACCCCTCTCGTAACTACCCCCTCCCCTGAATCCCAAATCACCCCGCCAACCTCGTTGGGGAATGTAGGCACCTCCGAGGAGGACGAGGGAGTGGCTTCTGGAGCGGGCGTTGTTTTGAACGGTATGTTTTTTTTTTATTTTAGTTTTTTTAAAAAACTGTATGTAATCCTGTCTCTGTGCCTTTTTTTGTGTGGTTTGTTAGAATTTGGTGTAGATTTCTGTTTGTCTTTACCTTTTACTGCTGATTTCCCCATACACATATCACACCTGTCAGAATCTGATTTTTTTTCTGGTAATTTTTGGGGGGTCCCTGTTTGGGGCCTTGGTTTTTTTGCGGTAATTCTGCTTTTGGTCACAATATTGTCATTTTTGGTTAGCTTTGTTTGGCTTGTTTTTTAATGTGGTTTCATTATTTATGTATTAAGCCCCACACTTTTCTAACCCACAGAGGAACAGAGGCGTATGGCGGAGTTAGCCGGATGTGTCGAATGGATGCGTGCCTATGTCATCGGGCTGCTGGTGGTCCTTGACCATATGTCGGTCATCCTGCGTCCATAATTTTTTTTTTACATTTTAAAATAGTTTTCTACAATAAAAAATGTATCTTAACGTTCTGTCTCATTCCTTGTCTCCAAATCTGAGATTATTTACACTGACATAAGTAGACTCTTCCAGCAAGTATTTGCAATTATTGTCACTAAGATTGTGTGTTGTATTTTGTAGGAAAACAGGCACAAGAAACACCTAACAGTAACAATCTGATTGGCCTTTTTTTGTGTTTGACAATTTATATATTACTACATTTTCCAGGTTCCAATTTGGGGGGCAACCTGCTTAGGCCGAGATTACAAAGCCAACTGATTGTAAAGGATTCCTTTTGGTGTTGGTTTTGACCCAGAAAACATCTTTAAATGTAGCTCAACTTGCGTCATTACAGGATTACCCCTTATTAAATTTTAACGTGGGTGAACCTGGTTACACTTGCTTGTAATGGGCAATAAAATGACCAAAATTACACTCTCAAAAAATTTATTCACAACATAACTAAAATAACAAAGTGTTCACTTACAAACAATACACACAGTGATAAACAAAAATACAACCCATAAAACAACTTTGGAAAAAAATAAAGAAAAATCAAGAACTGGTTGACGAAGGACCATGCCAACATGATTCCACAAATGTTGCGTTGCAATATGGGTTCCAGAATATATTTCCAATGTGTCCCCATGAAGGATTTTTTAGGGTAGCAGGAAGTAGTCATCATTGGAGTCCCAAAGATTATGAAATCAAACAGAAGATGGTGAAAAAAAAAGAAAATAATTAGATGTTCACCAAAAATCCTTACCACATTGTGTCTAAACACTGTTGTGTTGCCAATAATTACCTAAAATATCTGGCCACCACATCATCGCGTATGGCCCCCCCACATACTGACCTCCGACCAACCTCGGGGGGGCCATCCTCAGGTAAGGCATCCTCTGGCTGGATTGGGACACCACTCCTTATGGCGATGTTGTGAAATATCCCACACAGGACCACAATTTTCGAAACCATATCCGGCAAATACATGAGCTCGCCACCAGAGTGGTGGAGGCATCTGAATCGGCCTTTTAAAAGGCCGATACAGCGCTCCACCACTTGCCTGGTGGCTGTAAGTGCGGCATTAAAATTACTTTGTGGCCCTGGTGTGGGAGCCAAATAAGGAGTGAGCAGCCAGGGCGTGCAAGGGTAGCCACTGTCTCCTGTGAAAAAGAAGTGACAACATCAGGATCACTGTGTATCAAGCTTAACATTGTTATGTACTAAAGGTCTCCACTTACCCAGAAGCCACGCATCACCAGCTTGTAGGTTGCTTAATTTGTGCCATATCCCTGATTGCCGGATGACGAATGTGTCATGTGCACTTCCATATTGCGAAATATGGCCTCCAGCCGTGCTGGAGGCTGAAGTGGTATGTGAGTACCATCCACAACCCCTATGATGTGAGGGAAGCCAGCTATTTGGTAAAAATTGGCCTTGGCCACACTAAGGGCACCCATATCCAAAGGCATTTTAATAAAATGATGGAGGCGCTTGAAAAGTGCCTCCATCACTGCCCTCAGGATCCGGGAAAAGGAGGATTGTGAGATTCCCGCCACTATTCCCACCGTTGTTTGAAACGATCCTGAGGCACAGAAATGTAACACCGCCATAAATTGCGTAAGTGGTGGTATTGCTGTAGGACTGTCAATTTGCCGCTCAAGATCACTCTCTATTAATGAGAGAGTGTCTATGATGATTTTGGGTGGAAGACGGTAGCGTCTTAACACCTCATCATCGGGCATTCCAAAAAGGGTGACACGTGTTCGATATATCTGGGGCCTTGCACGCCTATGATGCCTACGCCTGGGACGAGATTGAGTTGGTCGGCGCCCGGGAGCATGGCCAGAACAATCCGACCAAGATCAACCTGAAATGGCAAGATTTGAATGTAAGGCTTTTTTCCCCAAAATAAAAGAAATTTTACTTAGCTTGATGATACAATCCAATGATGCTTACATGCCGGGGTATTGTCATGATTGGCCAAACCTATAAATAATCACAATTTAAAAATGCAACAATTTAGGGTGGGCATTTAGGAATCTAAATTGGGTGCAAGACAAAACATAAAAGGAGAGAAACACACATTTGGGCAAAGAGCAAAACGACAGTGCGCAGACTAACTCAATTTGGGCCCAAATGTATTAAACAAATGCTAAAGGGAAAACACAACAAATTTAACGGGTCTAAATAAGCATTTAAAAATGCACTAATTAGTTCGCAAATGCAAGTCACAATAGAAACAGATAAAAATGCGCTAATTAGTTCGCAAATACAAGTCACAATAGAAACAGATAAAAATGCGCTAATTAGTTCGCAAATACAAGTCACAATAGAAACAGATAAAAATATGCTAATTAGTTTGCAAATACAAGTCACAATAGAAACAGATAAAAATGCGCTAATTAGTTCGCAAATACAAGTCCAAAAATACGCAGATATAAAAACACGAATTTTTTCATACATTTCTGACTAACAAAACCAAAGGTTAAAAGTGTAAGGTCAAACAAAGTTGTGTAAATACTAACATGAACAGTTAATAAACAAGTGAAAAAATAAACTTACCAATAGAGAATATATAAGTCTCCGGATCAAAAGGTCGTTGGGGCAGAGCCAAAAGAAACCTAACAAAGGCGAAAATTGGAAACATTAACGAGCCAAAATTCACTAAAAGAAGGAGACACAAATTGAACAAAAGTTAGACGGCCAAAAACTTACCAAATAAATACACGCCAACAAAAAAAAACCACCAGAAAAAAAGCGAACGGAAAAAAAATAAAGAAAAACACAAACAAAAAACAACTCCCAACAACGCCAAATCTGTGGGCCTGATTCATTACGGATCGCAACTGCAACAGCGTACACAGATTGGCCGATTGTGCGTACTGCGCATGCATATGCATTGCAGTGCGCATGCCTGATTTGGCATTGCAATCGCACTGCGATCACCTACGCAGATACAAAGCCATTGCAGATCTAATGATGGGACATCAACGTTTGGGGGGTAGTGACGGGAGTGGCCGAAGAAATACAGGCGCACCTGTCCATTTGAACGCCGTTTCCTGGGCGTGCATATATTAGCCACTGCGACAACATACGCAGCTTAAGTACTCACCGCGTGCGATGAGGTTAGCAATTTCTGAGTAAGGTCAGACCTGTTGTAATTGTGTGTGACGGGCCGATGTTACATGATGTACCCGATGTATATGCAGGACTGCAAGGTATTACGGATGTGAGACAGCGGTAGTCGGTGTCTCTATGCTGGCTGTGCGTCGGTTTTGCGATTGCATTAATTTGCATATTTTTGCAGCAGACCTGCATGCGTAATCGCAGCCGCCATCGCAATAGCGATCCATAGTGAATCAGACCCTATGTTTTTCTGCTAATTCCACAGGCCATGGTATTCTTACTGAGACACTCCCACCAGTCATGGAGCTAATCCTCTGCTGTGCATACAAAGACTCACCATCGATCGCACCTGAACATTGCACCAGCCAGTGGTGGAGCTAGCAAGTGATGGGCCCAAGTCCAAAAGTCTGCATTCCTCCCCTTATATAATATAGTTACTGCATTTATGCCTTCTATTTACTTATATATTATAATTTCTGCATCTTGCTCCCTCTTAGTTAATATATTTATAGTAGATTTGTGCCACCTGTCCCAACCCCTCCACCTCCCCTTCACTTACCTCTGTCCTCCGCTGTTCTGTCTTCATCCTTTTCTGGCCCGGCGGCTCTTCATCTTGTTGTCTGGGGGATGAGACGTCATGACATCTCATCTCAACGTGTTATTAAAGCGCCGACTGTGCCGCGGATGTGCAGCGATTTTAGGAAGCTAGAGACAGACGGATGCTCACATTTTAAGTCAAGGTGGTTGCCTGGCAATTTATTTAAGCCCTTGATTACTCACACTAGCGAGACGCCAGCGTGGGCTGCACAGCATTCAGCAGACCAGCCAAGGCCACCGGGGTGAGGGCACACTCATCACCGTAGCCCCCGATGAATTGTACCGGCTGCTTCGCCGGCAGTTTTCCCCTTTGTCCCAACCATATGGAGGTGCAAAATCTCCATCTGAACATGGCCACCAGTGTCAGTGCAACTGGGGCAAAAGACGCAGTCACTGGCTGTGACATACCCGCTTCTGGCTAGCCACCCCCCTGGTACCACCCAGAAACGCCCACCAAATTGCAGGGATTTGCGTCCAAATTCTGGGGCTGATTCCGAGATTTACGCAATGCCGGTATTTACGCATATGAAGCGATTGTTAGCCACTGAGCATGCACGAACGCCACACCGCGCATGCGCAGCCATTGGTTTGTGATTACGCTCACACAAAGTGGGTGACAGCATAATTTAACCACAAGAAACAAAGACAAGATTTTGGTCCAGTGCACTTCATAGGTCAGATATATTCCTTTATGCTTTATTCTCTGGAATTGAGTAAAATTTTACTTTTATTATTATTTTCTAAAATATGGTGTTCAGATATAAGGCGAAATATTAAATAAAATCAAAGTATAGCATAGAGAAGAATGTGTGTAAGATATATAGAAAAGGTGTTTTAAAACTTCCTTTTGCCGTCGGTCAATTCTGTCCCTTCTCAAGTAGTGTATACCCTAGTGATTGTAATTATATTGGGTAGTTATTTCATTAATATTTTCAATCAAAGTAACTTCTGCTTATGTATCGATGACCCACCTATGTGATGGTATTACTACACAATCTTAATAATATACCTTGACTTTTAAGGAGTGATTCACAAAACAGTATTTAACCTTTGTTACTCTGTATAGACCTCAAAATGCCAATGTTACTAATCGTGTTTGGAACTACAACAACTGTTGCTTTATATTGGATCTCGTGCCACGGGACTTCATACCCATTCCGTCGTACCAACTACCTTTACAATTCTCCACCTTCTCACGCACTGCTCACAGTTGCTCAGTGAATTACCCCTGCAATAACCTGCAATGAGAAACAATTAGCCCCCAAAGGGCCTGAGCTCGAGAGAATGCAGATGTCTGCGCACTTGAGTAATTTTTTTTATACTGTGCATGCGCCAAGTTACATTACCGATAACGATCGCAGTGTGGACTTGGGCGCAGTGTGATTGACAGGCAGAGAGCATTTGTGGAAGGTAACGGTGATTGATGCTGCGGCCGATGGTGCGTCTATGTATGCAAGTGGCCTTACAAATCCTGGTGGCTGCGACATTGGCATATTTTTGTACAAACGCTGCATATGGGATCATATCCGTGCATGCATTAGTGTCCACCACTGAGTCAGGCCCTGGGTGTGATTGCATGTGAAACTCACACTGCATTGCTGAATGCATTCCTTTGGCTTTCAGGGCATGCTAGGACTAAAGCTGCATACACACACAACGATTGAGTTAATGAACGATTTTAGTAAACTATTTTCTACCTCGAAAAAATGAACTAAAATCGTTTACTAAAGTTGTTCATTTACTATGTTCATTTAAATGTAATGAACGATTTTTATGAGCTACAAACGATTTTTGCATATTAACTTAATGAAAATCGTTGAGTTGACAAGTCTGACTGAACTACAAACTACAAACGTGAACGCGCATGAACAATAATCGTTCATCGTTTGACTCAGAAAGTGAACGATTTTTTCAAACGATTATCGTTAAACGATATCGTTTAACGATAATCGTACAAAAAATCGTTGTGTGTGTATGCACCTTTATTATTTATTTTATTTATTAACAGTTTCTTATATAGCGCAGCATATTCCGTTGCGCTTTACAATTGGAAACATTTGATAGAACAAAACTGGGTAATAACAGACAGATATATAGGTAGGGAGGCCCTGCTCGCAAGCTTACAATCTATAGGACTTGCAGTTCCACAGCACAAGTTGCCTTTCCTGTGGTAAAAACTATCACAGGCAAATATCTGCTAAAACTTTGGGATTTCAAGCAGACAACTGCTCTGGATCCCACCCGTCAGTTAATGACAAAGCTAGTAGAAGATAAGAGAGGAATAATTGCTGGGTGATTGATAGCCTCACTGCCTGCCGTTCTGTAAGTCATCTGTTAGGTATATGCCATCAATTTGCTCATTCACAGGCTGTGAGACTCAGCAGAAAGCAGTCATTGATGAAGCAAATACGTCTTAATAAAAAAGGCAGCTAGAGATAAGCAGCAAACTGACCCTCTAATTATCTAAAGGGCCAGGTGCAGAGCTGGACACAGTGGTGATGGCGGACGCAAGTGTCCGAAGTTTTTAGTCTGCGCGTACGTCTGAGTCACAGATGCAGAGAGAGGCAATTTCTGTGGGCGTTCCTAGGAGGTAACAGGAGGGTGACATGCAAGATTGGCATGATGTCGCCAGTGACTTCATTTGCACTAGCACGGCGGCCATGTACAGACGCACATTCTGGGCCTCCTAAGGGCTGGTACAACAAAGGGGGCGCTAAACGGAACAATTGGAGGGAGAAAAAAAAAATCAGTGCCTTAGTTATTAAAAATAGGCCTGATAGGATTGCTGCTACCAATAGAGGAGCTGACTCTCTCAGAATTTAATAAAAAAAACCACAAAGAATGGAGCGCTATCACCATATAAGGACTAATTAATACAGCTGAATTTAAACAATTAAAAATCAGGATATTATTCCTTTGCGGACCAATACGACTAATAATAAAAAAGTAAAAAAACAATACATAAAAGAGACATATATCCAAGAAAGGGAATAAAGAAATATACGGCCCCCGGGCCTGAGGTTCCCCATCCCTAGTCTAAAGTGACTGGAGATCGCAGGGCGCTATTCAATTGATGCCCATTCCCACGCTGATCACGCCCATAGTGGTCGGGTTGAGCCGTGAAAAGTGCCATTTGGGCGCCCACACAGGTCACTTTTTGTCCATTTCAGTTCGTACCCCCCATGGAGCTGCGAGCTTAAATGGTGTGCTGGCAGCTGATCGCAACTGACAGGAGCAACAATTGAATAGCTTCTGTCGGGTGCGTAGGGGGCGATACAATTGAATACAGCTTTGAGAAGCTCACAGAGCTTGTGATGTTTGAAAAGGAACTATTCACTCACATTGTATCTATTTCAGGACATAACATCGGGTACACCATCATTGATCTGACCAACCCTAAGGCTGATCAGAATGTCCTTCGGAAATAAGCCGCTGGGGCTAGTGAAATTGCGTACAAACACACAGCCACCGGCTGTGACATTTCCACAAAATGCTTGCTACATGCCCATGTTTGATTAGCCATCCCTACCCCATTATTATTATTATCCTTTGTTTATATGGCACCACAAGTGTTCCACAGTGCCTTTCATAGTACATAAACAAATAAGTGAGCAAGAATCCAGTGACTGTACAATGCAATGCAGGACAAGGACATGGTTTATACACTTTGCTGTATTAGCGATCATAACACTCAAATAAGCAACAGGGTGTTAATGTTAGGTGCCATAGTGGGGAATAAGGTGTAGATGACAATATAAGTAAGGAGAAGCACAGGAGGGAAGAAGGCCTTGTTCATGGGAGCTTACATTCTAATGGGGAGGGGCAGACAAACAGGCATGACACAGGTAGGGTAGACAGGGATGGAGGAGCATGTAGTAGGGAGTTACGATGATAGCTGGAAGGCTTTGATGATGTAATGGGTCTTGAGAACAGTGGCGTAACTAGGGCAGGGCCGCTGGGGCTTGTGGCCTGGGCGCCGTGGGATGGTACTGGCCCAACCTAGTTAGCCAGTGTAGTGCCGACTGCAGTGAGTGCGGTCAGCATTACACGTTTTCTCAGGACCGGCACTAGGCTTCCCCGTGCCCAGCGCCATCCTGTGCTGCACAGCCACTCCCCTTCCCTCCCCCAGTGTGCTTACCCAATAGCACCAGGCGAAGGGTGGGAGGCGGGCTCAGGCTAGCCAGTGCATTTACACATGCATCGCCACCAACGCGGCGGCGATGTGTGTGTTTCAGCAGCCAATGAGAGTCAGACAGACTCTCATTGGCTGCTGCTGTGCCCACTGCAAGAGCTCCACCTTCCGGCTTCTGCAGTGGGTTGTGGGAGACGCCATGATATCTCTCCCATAATGCAGACCACGCCAGCCCGTGAAGATCGAGATGCGGAGGGTGATGAGAGCAAGAGCCGGAGTGGGGATTCAACTTTTTTTAATTTTTTACTTGTGTGTCTGGGGGCACAGCATTGGGGGGGACTACTGGGGGGGCTACTACTGGGGGCACTGCATCAGGGGGGACATCTCCTGGGGGGGACCTCTACTAGGGGGACTGCATCGGGGGGGACCTCTACTGGGGACTACTACTGGGGGGGACTACTCCTGGGGGCACGGCATTGGGGGGGACCTCTCCTGGGGGCACTACTGGGAGGGTCCTCTACTGGGGGCACTACTCCTGGGGGCACTACTACTGGGGACACTGCATCGGGGGACCAATACTGGGGGCACTACTGAGGGGGACCGCCAGGGGCGCCGAGAGGGGGGGGAGCGGGTACAGTTTACCTGGGCCCGGGCTTCCAGAGGGGCCCAGTGGGGGCCCGAGTCTGGTGCCACCCCCCCCTCACTTCCTCCCTCCCTCCCTCTGCAGCAGCCCAGCACACAGCGTGTGCTGGGCTGCAGCGGGAGATTGCTTGCGGCTGCTAAGTAGCAGCCACAGCAATCTCCTATGCCTGAAGGGGAGAGCGATCACACTGATCACGCCCCCACTGGCTTTGCGCCGGGCTGAGGGGCTCACAGCGCTTCGCGGCGCTGCAAAACACTGTTTTTTTTTTCAAGAAGGTGTGGCCACGCCTTCTGAAATTAGGCCATGCCCCCTCTTTAACGGGGCCCGGCGTGGCTCTCTACGCCCCTGGGGACTGCTACTGGGGGCACTATCTAAAGGGCACTGCATAGGGGTTCCACTACTGGGGGCACTGCATAGGGGACCACTACTGGGGGCACTGAATAGGAAGGACCACTACAGGGGGCACTGTATAAGGGGCACTGGATAGGGAGGATCACTACTGGGGGCCTGCATAAGGGGGACCACTACTGAGGGCACTGTATAAGGTGCACTACTGTGGGCACTGTATAGGGGGAAAACTGCATGGGGCACTGCATAAGGGAGATCACTACTGGGGGCCAGCAAAAGGGGGACCACTACTGGAGCACTGTATAAGAGGCACTACTGGGGGCCTGTATAAGGGGGACCACTACTGAAGGCACTGTATAAGGGGAACTAATGGGGGGCAGCATAAGGGGGACCACTACTGGGGTACTGTATAAGGGGAACTAATGGGGGGCAGCATAAGGGGGACCACTACTGGGGTACTGTATAAGGGGAACTAATGGAGGGCAGCATAAGGGGGACCACTACTGGGGTACTGTATAAGGGGAACTAATGGAGGGCAGCTTAAGGGGGACCACTACTGGGGTACTATATAAGGGTCACTACTGGGGGACCACTACTAGGGGCACTGCATAGGGAGACTGTATAAGGGGCACTGCATTAAGGTGCATATGGAATGCAAAGGAATGTTTAGAGTGACGAGAAAGGTGTGTGTGTCATGTTGCCACACCCCATTTTTAAGTGGCCACGCCCATGTGACCATGCACATTATTTGCCGCGTGCACATGGGGGGGCTCCATTTTTCAATTTGCCCTGGGCTCAAATACCTTAGTTACGCCACTGCTAGAGAGTCTGTTGGAAGATTTGTAGAGAGGTAGAGAGCCTGATGGGGGGAGGGAGAGAGTTCCAGAGGTAGGGAGCAGAACGAGCAAAATCTCGGAGGCAAGAGTAGGAGGAAGTAATCAGTTGGCGGGAGAGGCGGCGTGCATTTGTTGAGTGAAGAGGGCAGATGGGAGTGTGAAGGGAGATGAGGTCAGAGATGTACTGTCAATGGGAGAGGAATGGATGAGGGCTTTGTAAATGAGTGTAAGAACCTTGAATTGAACCTTAAAATACATCCCATAAATGCACACTGACTATCAATCACTGTGAGTCCAAATACTCACTACGGCTGCCATAAGTAAACCATGGAAACATATACACAGTTTGACTCAGGCGCATGTGCAGTATAAAAACATTGGCCAACTGCATACACATTGGCATACCATCCACCTCAGAATCATGCCCACAGTATCTGACACAAAGGGAATTTGCACTTGGACAAGTGGGAGAGGCATGAAAGTACACAGTAATATTGCATGGACAATTGGGTGGTTTGGTTCCTTGTAAACCTCGGTCACTGCGCTGGGATCGCAGTTGCAGCAAGGAGGTGTCCTGTTACATTAGCATATTAGATGGAAGGAATTGCTCAGCCACTTGTGTGCGGTACTGCAATTCCATCCATCTCTGAATCACGCCCACTGTATGGAGAGGGTGTGGGCTGTAGTTGTGCTTCAATAGACGCCATTATAGATGTCATTAGAGAGCGTTGTAGGTAGATGAAGTGGGTGGGAAGGATAGACTGCAGGCATCTTTGTCACTGTGTTTGTGTTTGTTTGTCAGACGCTAGCTAGAAACTACAATCCAGTGCAAAGTGCAAACAGGCTACTGTCACTGTGTATGTTGTTTGTCAGACACTAGTAGCACCTGCAATCCAGTGCAAACAGGCTCTTGTGTATATTTGTTAGAACTGAACTTGAAGTAAGCTGCACTTACAATTGTTTTTCTCAAGGATTCTATCTACACTGCAATATATATTTTCACTTGTGTCTAAGTCAGCTGCACCCCAAAATAATAAGTTCTAAAAAGCCTTTTATTTCTGGTTTTAAAAAAAAATCTGCAGTTTTTTTATAATTTCATTTAAAACATATTTGAACAGTGTGTGTTTTTGAGAGGCGGCATATATTACTGTGGTCACCTCCCCGTTAGCTACACCCCAAAATAATAAGTGCTAACAAGCCTCTTTTTCTGGTTTAAAAAAAAAACTAAAGTATTTTATACTTTAATTCAATTTAAATAATCTTTCAAGAGTGGTTTTTAGAGAGGCAGCATATATTACTGTTCTTACTGGGTGTGGTCATGTCCCCGTCAAGTGCACACCAAACTAATAAATGTTAAAAAGCCTCTTTTCTGGTTTAAAAAAAAATGACGTCTTTTATAATTCATTTTAAATCATCTTTCAAGAGTGTTTTTTAGAGAGGCAGCATATATTACTGTTCTTACTGGGAGTGGTCATGTCCATCAGCTGCACCCCCATTCACTTGGACTGGCAGCAGTTAAGAACAGGAGTTTCCCGGTAATAGCACTGGCAGTCATGAAACTTCAGTATCTACTTTTATATAAGGTTAAAGGTTAAGAAGGTTTAAGAAATGTCACTCCAAATATGCACGTTTGACAATATTTAAGGTAAAATATCACTGAAAAATGTAAAATTAGCAATGTGCCATCAGCGTCGAATCTAGGCCAAGCAGAGCCCATGGCAAAATTTTCTTTGGTGCCGCCCCCACCTCCATACAAAACTGTATCATATCTCAGTTTAAGCATAATGATACAGTATTTTGGGCTAGGCATGGCATGGGTCACTCTTACAGACCTCTGACCTTTGCCTATTTTTCCCCAGTTTGTATATTTTTTACATCATAATTCACTAATAGTGTACCCTGCACTACATTACTGACCCATCAATACCCCGACCCGTCTATACATTGCATACCCCCGTATAGCGTAGAACTCTTTTTGCTTAAATTACATCACTTACCCCTCTATACCCTACAAAACATCACTGACCCCTCTATATCCTAAACTATATCCCTGACTCCCCTATACCCTACACTACATCACTGAACCCTCTATGCTCTACACTAATATACTGACCCCTCTATGCCCTACACTACATCACTGACCCTTCTATGCTCTACACTACTATACTGACCCCTCTATGCCCTACATTACATTACTGACCCCTTTATGCTCTACACTACATCACTGATCCCTCTATGCCCTACACTACATCACTGACCCCTCTGTGCTCTACACTACATCACTGACCCCTCTATGCTCTACACTACTATACTGACCCCTCTATGCTCTACACTTCATCACTGACCCCTCTATGCTCTACACTACATCACTGACCCCTCTATGCTCTACACTACTATACTGACCCCTCTATACCCTACACTACATTACTGACCCCTCTATGCCCTACACTACATCACTGACCCCTCTATGCCCTACACTACATCACTGACCCCTCTATGCTCTACACTACTATACTGACCCCTCTATACCCTACACTACATTACTGACCCCTCTATGCCCTACACTACATCACTGACCCCTCTATTCCCTACACTACATCACTGACCCCTCTATGCTCTACACTACTATACTGAACTCTCTATACCCTACACTACATCATTGACCCCTCTATGCTCTACACTACATCACTGACCCCTCTATGCTCTACACTACATCACTGACCCCTCTATGCTCTACACTACTATACTGAACTCTCTATATCCTACACTACATTACTGACCCATCTATGCCCTACACTACATCACTGACCCCTCTATGCTCTACACTACATTACTGACCCCTCTATGCCCTACACGACATCACTGACCCCTCTATGCTCTACACTACTATACTGACCCCTCTATGCCCTACATTACATTACTGACCCCTCTATGCTCTACACTGCATCACTGATCCCTCTATGCCCTACACTACATCACTGACCCCTCTATGCTCTACACTACATCACTGACCCCTCTATGCTCTACACTACACCACTGACCCCTCTATGCTCTACACTACATTACTGACCCCTCTATGCCCTACACTACATCACTGACCCCTCTATGCTCTACACTACATCACTGACCCCTCTATGCTCTACGCTACTATACTGACCCCTCTATGCTCTACACTACATCAATGACCCCTCTATGCTCTACACTACTATACTGACCTCTCTATACCCTACACTACATTACTGACCCCTCTTTGCCCTACACTACATCACTGACCCCTCTATGCCCTACACTACATCACTGACCCCTCTATGCTCTACACTACACTACATCACTGACCCATCTATGCTCTACACTACTATACTGACCCCTCTATGCTCTACACTACATCAATGACCCCTCTATGCTCTACACTACTATACCAACCCCTCTATACCCCACACTACATCACTGACCCCTCTATGCTCTACACTACTATACTGACCCCTCTATGCTCTACACTACATCACTGACCCCTCCATGCTCTACACTACATCACTGACCCCTCTATGCTCTACACTACTCTCCTGACCCCTCTATGCCCTACACTACATCACTGACCCCTCTATGCTCTACACTACTATACTGACCCCTCTAAGCCCTACACTACATCACTGACCCCTCTATGCTCTACACTACATCACTGACCCCTCTATGCTCTACACTACTATACTAACCCCTCTATGCTCTACACTACATCACTGACCCCTCTATGCTCTACACTACATCACTGACCCCTCTATGCCCTACACTACATCACTGACCCCTCTATGCTCTACACTACATCACTGACCCCTCTATGCTCTACACTACTATACTAACCCCTCTATGCTCTACACTACATCACTGACCCCTCTATGCTCTACACTACATCACTGACCCCTCTATGCCCTACACTACATCACTGACCCCTCTATGCTCTACACTACTATACTGACCCCTCTATGCCCTACATTACATTACTGACCCCTCTATGCTCTACACTGCATCACTGATCCCTCTATGCCCTACACTACATCACTGACCCCTCTATGCTCTACACTACATCACTGACCCCTCTATGCTCTACACTACACCACTGACCCCTCTATGCTCTACACTACATTACTGACCCCTCTATGCCCTACACTACATCACTGACCCCTCTATGCTCTACACTACATCACTGACCCCTCTATGCTCTACGCTACTATACTGACCCCTCTATGCTCTACACTACATCAATGACCCCTCTATGCTCTACACTACTATACTGACCTCTCTATACCCTACACTACATTACTGACCCCTCTTTGCCCTACACTACATCACTGACCCCTCTATGCCCTACACTACATCACTGACCCCTCTATGCTCTACACTACACTACATCACTGACCCATCTATGCTCTACACTACTATACTGACCCCTCTATGCTCTACACTACATCAATGACCCCTCTATGCTCTACACTACTATACCAACCCCTCTATACCCCACACTACATCACTGACCCCTCTATGCTCTACACTACTATACTGACCCCTCTATGCTCTACACTACATCACTGACCCCTCCATGCTCTACACTACATCACTGACCCCTCTATGCTCTACACTACTCTACTGACCCCTCTATGCCCTACACTACATCACTGACCCCTCTATGCTCTACACTACTATACTGACCCCTCTAAGCCCTACACTACATCACTGACCCCTCTATGCTCTACACTACATCACTGACCCCTCTATGCTCTACACTACTATACTAACCCCTCTATGCTCTACACTACATCACTGACCCCTCTATGCTCTACACTACATCACTGACCCCTCTATGCCCTACACTACATCACTGACCCCTCAGTGCTCTACACTACATTACTGACCCCTCTATGCTCTACACTACATCACTGAACCCTCTATGCTCTACACTACATCACTGACCCCTCTATGCTCTACACTACTATACTGACCCCTCTATGCTCTACACTACTATACTGACCCCTTTATACCCTACACTACATTACTGACCCCTCTATGCCCTACACTACTTCACTGACCCCTCTATGCCCTACACTACATCACTGACCCCTCTATGCTCTACACTACTATACTGACCCCTCTATACCCTACACTACATTACTGACCCCTCTATGCCCTACACTACATCACTGACCCCTCTATTCCCTACACTACATCACTGACCCCTCTATGCTCTACACTACTATACTGAACTCTCTATACCCTACACTACATCATTGACCCCTCTATGCTCTATACTACATCACTGACCCCTCTATGCTCTACACTACATCACTGACCCCTCTATGCTCTACACTACTATACTGAACTCTCTATACCCTACACTACATTACTGACCCCTCTATGCCCTAAACTACATCACTGACCCATCTATATCCTAAACTATATCCCTGACTCCCCTATACCCTACACTACATCACTCACCCCTCTATGCTCTACACTACATTACTGAACTCTCTAAACATTCCCCTACATTTTGGATCTCTGTACCCTACACTAAATCACTGACACCTCTGTATCCTACACTACTGAATTCTCTTTTCCCTACATTACATCACTGAACCATCTATATCCTATACTACATCATTGACCCATATATACCCTACTCTACATTACTGACCCTTCTATATTGTACACTACTTTACTGAACCCTCCATACCTGCCAATATATTACGGACACCTCTATACCCTACACTCCTTAACTCTCTTTAACCTACATTACATCACTGACCCATCTATACGCTACACTACATAACTGACATTTCAAGTATTTAAACAACCCTACTTATTACTATTTCGTCAAGTAGTTGAGTCAGGCTCTAGTACATCTCAAATTCAAGTAAAATAAGCCAATTCATTAAGATATACAGTAGCGTCATTAGGAGGGGTGCGGGCTGCACTGGTTGACAGCATCTAAGGAGGTGACATCAAAATAGCAGAGCTACAGCTGCTGCTCCTGGGGGTGAAAGGTGACCAAGAAGACTAGTAGTTTCAAACAACAATTGACTGTGAAACAATAATTTGCAAGAGGAGCCAAGTATGAAGCCACCATCCTGTTGCATTAGATCCTATAAGTTTTCAAGTCAAATTCATTCTTTCATTCTTCTATTAGATACGGACTTGGAGTCAGAATTCGATCCTATACAAGGCAATGTCCCATTTCCTGAGGATCCTCTGTTGTCTGAGCCTATCCTTCCAAGTCATGTATTCCCCCAGGAGTTACCTATGAGAACTACGACTGTTTGGAAGACAAAAACATCCATTCATACATATATCAACTCAAGATTGGTAGTTCTACAGTTCTTTATATCAAGTTGTGAAACTTTTTACATTTTTTCCTGGTATCATTTACTTCCAGATTCAGAGGGTTTCTAAAGTTTTTCTGGCCTCTAAGTATCGAGTTTTTAAAGTTTTTCTGTGCATTTCCTAGGTGTCTGGAGTCCATCCTGAAAGGGGGGGGTTACTGTCAGGATGTAGCCTGGGATTGACCGCTACTCAACTCCAAGCCGGCGTCCTGTGGCTTAGGTGTTTAGTTGATGGGAGTGGAGGTGAGTGGTGACTGAGAATTGTCCCCGGGGTCTGCTAGGGTTTCTGTGTGTGTGTCCTGGTACCCTTGGTAGCGGGCATGGGTGCAGCCATGTTGGTCCATATCATCTGACTAGTTTCCCCAAATGGTAGCCCTTCGGTCACTCAGCTGATCCTCTGATCCAATGACCAGCTACCTAGGGGTATACAGTCTCACTCCATGAACAGGAAGATGCTGTTCAACTTCACTGTTCCAGTGACTGTAAAACTCACCAGTGTTTCTCCGTGTTAATTCCTCAGTGTGTTGCTTTAGCCTTCTAACTTCCAGTGTGACATTTCAGTTCTCTCACTGAACTCCAGTTCTTTTCATAACAGCTCTTGTGTTGTTATTATTGTGCTGTTCAGTTCCCCAGCTGCCTCCCTGTGTTACTGATGTATTCTTTCATGCTAATTACTAATTAGCTCCCATCTGGATCCTTAACAATTCTCAGTACATTCCTGTGTTACATTTCCCTGTGTTCTCAGTGCAAGTCAGCAACTGGTTCCTTTACAATTCTCAGTGCATTCTTGTGTTACATTTCCCTGTGTTCTCAGTGCAAGTCAGCAACTGGTTCATTTACAATTTTCAGTGTATACCTGTTTTACATTTCCCTGTGTTCTCAGTTCTAGTCAGCGACGGGTTCCTTTACAATTCAGTGCATTCCTGTGTTACATTTCCCTGTGTTCAAGTATTTAGTTCATATGCTGATCTCTAGTGTTCAAGTATTCAGTTCACAAGCTGATCTCCTGTGTTCAAGTATTCAGTTCACATGCTGATCTCCTGTGTTCAAGTATTCATGTGTCAATCATTTGAACAACTGAATTATTGAGACTTGCACCTTAGTGTGCTAACAATCCAAGTGCTGGACTATATGTTTTTTGTTTGAGGAATTGGATATCTATATCTGTGCTCCATATTCTCCAAAACGGATCATAGGGAAAATTAAGAATCATTATTGGTAGCATTATCCTTGGAATTTTATACAGCCCTGCATAAAAAAGCATGACCAGTAATTATTGATTATCTAAAACATATATGCTCATTTTCAATGTGCAGTCTCTGCATGTGTGGAGTATATAGCTACTAATTGATGGTACCATATTAATGGTGTTTTTATAAGAGATTAGTTTATATTCATTGTCAATTAGGACAAGTGGAATATTGCATACTATGTTTGTGCATTTTTTATAATTGTTTTTTTGTTTTGTTTTTTCTTTTTCTCTTCAATATTGGCCAATTTTATTATTATTTTAAATATTGTATAAATAAACATGTATATTACATATTAAAATTATTGTGTGGATTATCCTATTGATTGCAGCGCTATCTGTTATTTTTGCTATTTTACAATTATATCTTTCAATAAGGGTTGGCGATCCCCTTATATACAACAGATAGCTGCAGCAAACATATTGGTTGTATCCATAACTGCTAGGTTGGCTAGGCGCCAGGATTCCTTTTTTCCTTTTTTGCTTTATTGTATATATCCTTGCCTTGAATCAGGCAGCCAGTCATAAATATGAGCACTTTGAAATGTCTATCAGAAAGATTAGAAAGGAGAAATATATATCTGAATGAGAGATATCCATCACAATCTATAGATACAGAGAATGAGAGTTTAGAAGATATGCATGGTCTTTTTAATAGATTAGAAAATTTGTGTGTGAATGAAACCAAACATTGGTGGGATCAGATTCTGTTACAAAAATATCTGGACCAGAATCTCATCCCAAGGGGATTGAGGATTTTAAAGTCACCTACTTTTCATGATGATAAGCAATTTGTAGAGGATTGGAATAATATTCTAGATACCTGCTCTAAAAATTTGATGAAGTTACTACTAAAGTACAGGGAATCAAAGGTAAAAATTATACAAGAAGAAATAGAAACAACACAGGAATTGCTTAAGGGATTCTCAGAAGACCCAGCATTTATAGAAAGGGACTCTAAAGTATACAAAAAAATTGAAGATTATGAAAAATCGATTGTAATAAGGAAAAATGGGAAACTCAATAGAGATAGACAGGATTATGTCAAGGGAGAAGTGAGATCCTTTAACAGAAAGAAAAGATTAGGATCCAGTGCAGAATATGAGAATGAATCAAAATATATTTGGAAACCCCAGAGGAAACAAGGATTAATTAATAACAATAGGAACAATTATGGGAGAAGTAACCATTTTGAGGAGAGTTATTATAGAAGACAACCCCTCAGAACATTGAATAGACCATTGACTCCTTTACCACTGAGGAATAGATTTGAGGTATTCAATGATCAGGCATCACCCAAGAGGAGGACATATTTTGAAACAAGGAAAGAAAGAGAGGATGCTAGAATGAGAGGAGGAATGAGAGAAGAAGAAATAGAACATGAGAAAGGGCAGCAACATTTTTTGGGGGAAGGATGCAGGTTTCAGAGAAACCCAGGTCGGAACCAGTCAGGAGAAAAGTGGGGTTCAAAACGACTAAGAGATTTAGAAGGAGGGGAACTAGAGGAAAAGGCCAATCCAACAAAAAATGTAAGATTAAATTGAGTACCATTGGCAAAGGCATATTCAATTTGTCTTCAAAAAAATTGACAGATGATGAGTTAAAATTGCTTGAAGAGGGCCTAAATTTTGCACCTGTGTCAAAACCCAACCTCTTCAATTTATTTATAGACCTCAATAGGTATATTAGGTATAGGTATATTAGAAAACGGTATTTTGCTATGAAAAATTTAAATAAACAGAACATCGATGGAGCCCCTATAGTTTTTGATAAGGAGGATGACAAGTTAGTGGAGATATTAGAATCTCTAGATACAGGTGATACACAAAACACTATGTTATACGATGTAAATAGGGATACACAAACTGTCAAGTCCAGTAATTTTAAAACCAAATCCAATTTCTATCCACTACAACGCAGAGGACCTTTCATTGAAAGTTTCTTTAAAGCAACAATGGAACAATTTAGAACCCTATGTAAAAAGGCGGAAAAAGGTTCCATTAGGGATAATTTAAGTAAACAAGAAAGATTAGCTTTAAAAAATCTATGTGCGGATCCAAGTGTCATAATAAAGCAGGCAGATAAAGGGGGGGGCATTATCCTGTTGAATATTGAAGACTATTTAACGGAAGCATATCGACAGCTGAACAATCCCTGTCTCTATGTGAGGCTACAGTCGGACCCGACGGAGCTCTACAAGAGACAGCTTAAAGATATGCTAGACGATGCCCTGAATGAGAATGTGATCTCAAAGGACATATATCATTTTCTTTATTCACAATATCCAGTGGTCCCAACATTTTACTATCTGCCAAAGATCCATAAGTCATTGACCTCACCCCCTGGTAGACCTATTATCTTGGGGGTGGGGTCAATGACTAACAATCTTTCGGCATATGTGGACAGTTTTTTACAAAAATATGTAAAGTCCCTAAAATCTTATATAAAGGATACTACACATTTCCTAAATATGATAAGAGTTGTAAAATTGAAATCCACTTATCTTTTGATTACTTGTGATGTAGAATCGCTTTACACTAATATTGAACAGGTGCTGGGTATTAAAATGGTGGATCATTATTTAAAACATGACAACACTATTACAGATGAAACAAAAAAATTTATTCTTGCATCCATACAATTTATATTATGTCACAATTATTTTCTTTTTAATTCACAATATTTTTTACAAATACGTGGCACGGCAATGGGGACCAGGTTTGCCCTGAGCTTCGCCAATCTGTTCATGGGGAGGTTTGAGGATGAGCATATTTGGGGGAGCTGCAGGGCGAACTTGGTCCATTACGGTCGCTATATTGATGATTTATTTTTTATCTGGGATGGGGATTTAGTTTCAGCCACTAACTTTACAGACAGATTAAATCAGAATAATTATGGTCTAAAATTCACTAATACTATACATGCTACACATATGACGTTTTTGGATATTGCACTTTCAGTGGTGGATAATTGTATTACAACAGAGACCTATATTAAAAAGGTGGATCAGAATAGATATTTGAACTATGGTAGTAGTCATCATATCAATTGGAAATGTAACATACCTAAAGGACAGTTCCTCAGAGTGAGGAGGAACTGTTCATCTATTGAAAGTTTTAATAAACAAGCAAAACTTCTATACGATTCATTTACAGATCAAGGTTATCCGACTGATCTTTTAGATCGAGCACTTATACAAGTACGACAGTTAGATAGATCATCCCTCTTAACTAGTCAAGATAGAATCCCAGCTAGTGGGACTATTAAAAATAAGGATAGAACAGTAATGTTTGTGACACAATTTAATGCAGAAGCACATAGGATTAAGAAAATAATAAGAAAATGTTTTCACATTTTACAATTGGATGATGTATTGGTTAGTACTGGACTTTTAGACAGCAATGTTATTTTCAGAAAATCAGATAATTTAAAACAGAAGCTTGCTCCAAGTTTTTTCAGAAGAAAAAGGGAATGTAGTGAGAGGAACATCAATACATGAATTCCAGAGAGACCAGTAGGGTTCCATCAATGTGGGAAAACTGGGTGTTTCACTTGTAAATGCTCACAGAGGAAGACTGTTGAGTTTAATTCATTTGTAACCAAGGAAGTTTTTCACATTAGGAGTTTTTTGAATTGTAGAACAGATTATGTGATATATGTGATGGACTGTGGGTGCGGCTCTAAATATGTGGGCCGTACCACCAGACCATTACATGTAAGATTTATGGAACATAAGAGGAATGTGCTTATGAATGCCAAAACAAATTTTCTGTATAGACATATGACAGATTGTCAAAAGCGTAACGTGACTAATATCAAGATAAAAGCAATAGAACAGATGAAAATTACAAAAAGGGGGGGGATAGATATAATAGGTTATGTAGAAGAGAGGCCTTCTGGATCTATAGTTTAAAAACACTATGTCCAGGAGGTCTAAATGATTCAATTGAACTTAATAATGTCTAGGTGGATTAAAATAGGAATTAATTATTATTCTCTGCACTGGATATGCTCTTAGATTATAGTTAATTACAATCAATTAAATTGGGATAGACAACACCAATGTTTAGAAAATATAGAATATATCTAGGGAATATAAGTTTCTTGGGTGATTTGGATATTATATAATTTATATTAATTATTTATTAAGTTTTAGTTAGATGTATGCATTACATTGTGTTCTAATATTGTGATGGATATATTATGTGTGGTATGTGATACTATAGCGGACAAATGTGCATATCAACCACTTGATATAACTTGTAAAAGGTTGTTAAAATACATAAACGAAATGGCCCCTTTATATAAAAAAAAGGGTTAAAGTATAATAATAAGAGAGATATGAATGGCCCTCAAAATGTATATATATATATTAAAAACTAAGTTAAACACATGGGAGAAATAGAATATGTCAAACTCCATTAGATATGGAGTGAAAATGGCTGCTGGAACGCAAAGGAAGCCTTTTGGAACGCATGATCAAATTAAACAGTCATCTAAAATGGCCGCTGGAATGCATATGATGCCAGTTGGAACGCATAAAACCGGAAGTAGCGGTAATAAGACTCGCACTGACAGGAAGAAACACAGCAGGATCTAATCCTGCAATTTGCAAACGATCAAGGAGGTATAAAAGCCCCATCTTTAATATGGAGAGTATTCTGTCTGAGGAAGCCACTGAGACTCTGAGAGAGGCGGGGAAATGCGTTACATTATACCTACCAACATGTATGCTCCACGTTACCTGTTGCATGCAGCAAGGACTGTTCAGCTTTAAAGCACACTAAGCCTGGGAAGGAGTATTACAATATCCCTCTGCTAAGTTCCCAGTGAGTATTATCACATGGATATGTGCTAAAAAAGCCACTAAGAGGATTGAACTCTGATATCTACATCACAGTGTGTTAACCATCTAAGTGCTGGACTTCATGCTTTTATTTAATATGTTGATCTGCACCTCAGTGTGATAACCATCTCAGTGCTTGATATGTGTTATAGCAACTACTAAGAGGATTAAATTCTGAGATCTGTATCTAGTGAATATTATAACATGGAGGATTGAACTTTGATATCTGCACCACAGTGTGTTAACCACCAAAGCGCTGGACTGCATACCTTCATTTAATATGGTGATCTGTACCTCAGTGTGATAATTATCTCAAATGCTTGATATGGGCTATAAAAAAAACAAAGAGGATTGAATTCTGAGATTTACACTACAGCGTGTTAACCTTATAAGTGCTGGAACGTATGTTTCTATTAATGTGTCAATCATTTGAACAACTGAATTATTGAGACTTGCACCTTAGTGTGCTAACAATCCAAGTGCTGGACTATATGTTTTTTGTTTGAGGAATTGGATATCTATATCTGTGCTCCATATTCTCCAAAACGGATCATAGGGAAAATTAAGAATCATTATTGGTAGCATTATCCTTGGAATTTTATACAGCCCTGCATAAAAAAGCATGACCAGTAATTATTGATTATCTAAAACATATATGCTCATTTTCAATGTGCAGTCTCTGCATGTGTGGAGTATATAGCTACTAATTGATGGTACCATATTAATGGTGTTTTTATAAGAGATTAGTCTATATTCATTGTCAATTAGGACAAGTGGAATATTGCATACTATGTTTGTGCATTTTTTATAATTGTTTTTTTGTTTTGTTTTTTCTTTTTCTCTTCAATATTGGCCAATTTTATTATTTTAAATATTGTATAAATAAACATGTATATTACATATTAAAATTATTGTGTGGATTATCCTATTGATTGCAGCGCTATCTGTTATTTTTGCTATTTTACAATTATAAGTATTCAGTTCACAAGCTGATCTCCTGTGTTCAAGTATTCAGTTCATACGCTGATCTCCTGTGTTCAAGTATTCAGTTCACATGCTGATCTCCTGTGTTCAAGTACTCAGTTCATACGCTGATTTCCTGTGGTCAAGTATTCAGTTTACACGCTGATCTCCTATGTTTAAGTATTCAGGACCTTATTCAGAGGCGGCCGTACGGTCTACGACCGCATGGCCGCCTCGATGTTTTGCCAGTGTGCATGCACACGAGGGAGTCGGCTCCCTCGTGCACATGCGTGAGACCTGCTACGACCGACAGCACCGGTCGTAGCGGGTCTCTTTCCAAAGGGGCGAGCTCTCAATGTTGATTGACAGCTCGACCCATTTGGAAGGCGGACCGGGGGTGGCAGCCCAAATGGAGGCGTTCCCGTGGGAATGCCTGCCGTTTGGGGGAGGCCCCACTGACATCACTAGTGATGTCAGTGGAGAGCTTCCGGCTATGACAGAGCCAGAAGCTCTCCGGGGCTTACACACAAGTGAGACCCTACCCTAGGGTCTCTGACCATCGCGACCATCACCCGAGCAGTCGTTAGAGCTGTGGGTGTTAACCCACAGCCTAACTACCGCAACAGAGGCGGGCGGTCAGGATGCAAGTGGCTGCCCAGTTTCTGAGCGACCGCTTGCATCCTCCGACTGCCTCTGAATGAAGCCCTCAGTTCTTATGCTGATTCCCTATGCTAAGTTGTCAGCTCACTAGCTGATCTCTTGTGTCCTAGTTATTTAGTTCTTACGCTGGCCTCTAGTGTTATACCTTTATTGTCTCCTTGCTGGGTTCCTGTGGATTAACTCTCGGAAATATAGTTACCAGTATTCCTGCCACTCCCAGGTACCTGTCCAGAGGGCCACAACCTGCTCACTTGGTGCAGCGAAACCCATATCCCAATTGGAGGGGTCACTGGTGAAGACCACCAAGTGAATTACAAATCTGGGTTTGGCCGCAATAGGAAGACCTAGTCACTGTCTCTCTCCTAGTTGTTCCCTAGCCACCCTAACCCCCTGGCTTTTAGTCCTCATCTGAGGAATTTCCAGTACAGATTGTGACAGAGACACTACAGTGGTTTCTACCTGTTTGATTGCCGGAGGAGGTCCTGGGAGTTTGGCTACTGCTGCATGCTGCCGCGCTGCTGTAGGCAAGCCCCAGTCTGGATGAGCAACTGATCACAGCACTGCTGAAATTGAGCCACAGTCCAGATAAGCAGCTGACCGCCGCAAGGTAAAACTCATATTTCTACACAGGTGCAAGCTCCTGTAGGGACTGCTCCATTCTGTTTAAACACAACCATGCTACAGCTACATACAGTATATACAGATACAACTTATACATCCTTTTATCAGTCTTGTTGGAGCTGTTTGATATTGGAACACAGTGGGCTGTAAGTAGAATACTCCTTATCATATAAAGACTTTTAATGGTACTTCATATGTGAAACTATTACTGATTTAGCAGAGGACTTAAAGTACCAAATAATGGATATTTTTGGTATAGACCACATATGATTCTCTGTGTATGTACTGTACCTACATAAACTTCACAATTCACTGTGAAACGTTCTCATTGTTTCCATTTGTTTTATAGTCAGGGGTATAACTAGGTATTTAAAGGCCCCATAGCAAGAGTTTTTAAGGGCCCCTATGTACCTCCTAGTGGTGAAAAATGTATTTAACACATGTAACTTTGACAAGAAAGATGCCACCCCCCCCCCCCCCTCAACTCTGGGCCCCATAGCAGCTGCACCCCTTGCACCTATGGTAGTTACGCTCATGATTATAGTACATTTACCTGTGTTATTTATTTGAAACCATTTATGTTTTAAATTTGTATTAGTGCAATATATTTTATATTAGTTAATTGTATGTTTATGAAAGCAGCTGATTTTTACATATATCAAAATATTGAATGTTTTTATTGAATAAATTTCATAGCAATAATAATTAAATAATGCATGTTTTTTAAATCATTTTCTTTCAGCCTAGATAAACACTTACACATTTAGTAGTATTTTGGATGTAGGTTCCCATCTGGTAACTTAAGATTTTTGTGCAACCTCAGGCACATTGAAGTGTATGCGGCTATATATACATACATTGAATTTAGATTTTTTTTTAATGTTTCATTTAGTTTATTAGCACCTGAATATCAACAGCTTTGTTCAAAATACTTTACTCTAGCCACGTCTACATTCCCACTTCTTGCGTCTGCATGCCCACATTCCAGACACAGTTATGACCCTCCTACATGCAGTCATACATGTATTATAATTGCACTTGTAATCACATTTGCTGTCACTGCTCAGTTTGTTGGTCTCAGTCATTGCTATAAGCACTAATGCTGGGTACACACTGAGCGATGTGTACCCAGCCGATATGTTGGCCTGACAGGCTGACATATCGGATCATGAATGAGGTAATGAAGGATGGAACAATACCTCATTCCGTCCTTCATTACCTAAAACAGAGCCGCTTGCAATATCATCTGGTTGGATGTGCAGCATGGCCGACCGGATGATGTCGCAAGCGTCTGTAGGAGTGCACATTGGTCATACACATTGAGTGATGCCTCCGATATATGTCGTTCTGATTCGGCCTGAAATGACATATCTTGCCAACATCGCTCCAGTGTGTACCCGGCTTAAGTACTCATGATGAAGAATGGAATATGTCCCTCCATGTGGCTCCACATCATTTTGGATCTAGAGACATTAAGTGCTATCCATAGTCTTATATGTCCTCAGAAACCTAATATGCCATGAAGGCACTAGGAAGATTTTATGAATGATCACTTTACATATAAAGGGCAACCCAATGACCCAACATTGCCTCAAAATGAATATGTCCAGCTTCTCATCTTTGCCCCTGCAAATGTGACTACCCCCGTACACACACACACACACACACACACACACACACACACATCTCTCACAGTTGATGACATCACTCTCTTCCCTGTTCACCATGCATGTTACCTCTGTGTCATTCTTGACTACGTTCTTAGAGTTTCCCCTCACTTCCAGTCCCTCTCACAGTCTTTTCACTTCCTCCTTCTCAACAAGACCAACATACTCCCCTTACTCACTCAGGAATTAAATAAGACCCTGGTCCATCAGTTATTATTTCCTACATTGACTACTGTAACCCCCTACTCATTGGTCTCCCTCTGAGTGCTGTAGCTAGACTGATCTTCTTTTCCTACTGTCCACTCGCTGAATCCTTTCACTGGTTCCCATTGCTTCCAGAATGTAGTTCAAGGCCATCACCCATGCTTTCCCTCTATACTAAAGGGCAGACTAGATGGGCCAAATGATTCTTATCTGCTGTCAAATTATATGTTTCTATGTTATTCATTGCTAACCTCATCAGAAGACACTCCAACATGACCACTCCGCTCTGCCCTTGACCTTCAAAACTCTTCCTCCCTCATAACCTCTTTCCACTCATATCTCCAGTACTTCCCTAATGCTGCTCCTGACCTATAGAACTCCTTGCCTTGTCCTACCAGAGTCTCTCCCAACTTTTAACCCTTCAAACATTCCCTCAAAACTCACGCTTGCCTACTGTACCCCCACTAGACCCTGATCCTACTCCCTCCATTTATTCCATCCACCACATTCTCTTAAGCCCCATTTGATACTACTTCCTCTCATTACCCCCTATCTATAGAATTTAAGCTCTTATGGGCTGGGTTCTCTCCGCATTATGACCTTATGTCTCATGTCAGTATCACATGTCACAACCTTCTCATGTCAAATCCATCGTTAAATACTAATTCCCATGCATGGATTCATATGTGTATCCACACTACCCCTATTGCTATGTTATCACTATCCATGTACGGAATCAGTATGATTTACCGCAGGCTGCAAGATCCCGAACGTCTAAAGGTAAGTATAAACTAACCTAATTCTACCCCATAACCTTAACCCTCCTTTGGGATGACTAACCCTAACCTCCCCTCAGGGGTGCCTAACCCCCCCTTCCCCTAGCCTAACCCTAACCTCCCGGGGGGGGTGTCTAACCCTAAATCCCCCCCAGGAGCCCATAACTTAACCTTCCCCCTTCCGCGGCTGTCCGCGCCCGGTGCCCGGCTTACCTTCGATCGGTAAGCCGGGTGTTGGGCTCCCGGCGTAGGTCTAATGACAGGCATCAGGATTTCGATGCCTGTCATTAGACACTTGCTTGGATTAGACAGTCAGGAGGCCGGCGGTCGGGATTACGTCCGTCGGCTTCCCGACTGCTTCCCCCATGTACAGGTAGGTATTATTAATATGCTTAATTATCATTATCTGTTACTATATTATTTGCATTCATGTCTGTAACATTTGTAAGATGACATGCTAAAAATAAACATTGTGCTAATGATGATGATAATGATAATTGGAGGGCATAATCCCAGTGTGTTAAATTAGAGATGTGCGCCAACCCCCGTGTTTTGGTTTTGGATCTGGATCTCCCCTGGTTTTGGATCTGAATCTGGTTTTGGATTTTTTTCCTTGGTGTTTTGTTTTTAGGTTTTGGTTTTGGATCTGTATTTTTTCCAAAAAATTATATAAACAGCTAAATCCACATAATTTGGGCCTGTTTTTGTTCCTACAGTATTATTAACCTTAATAACAATAATTTTCAGGCATTTCTAGGCATTTTTAACCACCTCACAGCTCACAATATTGATTTCACTATTTTTCACCAATATAGGCCAAAGTCTGCAGCGAGCTGGCTGGCTAAAGTAAGTAACAGAGCAGCAGCACAAACGCACGGCAGTTTAAAAAAATATAGGACATCTATGAAACATTGCCACACAGCAGTGGCAGACAGGATGGCAGTTTAATAAACTATAATAATGTCAGTCGTGAATGCCCCAAATTGTGCCAAATGTAAAGGAAAGAGGTGGAAGATGGAATTTTCACCCCACTTACTCTTATGTGGGACATTAAAAAGGACATGCACAGTTTAACAAACCAAGCACTTTAGCCACTAGGGATGACACTTTTGTGGCTGAACTCCTTGGTTTGTTTGGGCCCCACAAAACATTTTTTGGAAGCACTACCTTCAATCATTAAGGAGGAGGTTGATGATGGTGGTGGTGGAGATTGCATGTGCTGGTCCAAACTGCTGGTAGCTGATACTGGACTGCTTGTTATTAATTTACAAATGATAATTTTGTTAAACAAATTGCATGAACTTGCTGCAAATGATGTAACAGGGAGGAGGTGCCTAGATGGTTAACGTCCCTTCCTCTGCTAACTTTGGCTTTACAAATGGAACAGATGCCTTCACAACTGTTGTCAGAATTTAGATTTAAATAATTCCACACCCAAGACGTTGCTTTTCTGGCTTTCTTTTTATCATTAGCAAGAACTGCTGCCACTGGTGGCTGGTTTACGCAAACCACATCTTTATCATCAACATCCACAATTTCCCCCGCACCCTCCTTTTGCACTTCCTCCACACTATCATCCTCATTTTTTATTATTTCACCATCTAATACTAGCACAGCCATCATGGCGCCAGTGATCCGCTGTGAAACTGGGTGACAGCTGTTATACTTACTTCCTCAATCAAAGGACTGTTTAATAGTCAATTGTTTTTTTAAGTTACTTCCGATCACGAATGAAGATGTTGATGATGATGCAGGTGCTGGTGTTGGAGATCGAATGCACTTGGATTCCACAGAGAGGGAGCAGGTAGGTGACACTGGACTTGTTATGTTTTGAGTTTTGGAACTTGGCGACATACACTTTGATATCTGATGAATGCGCTCCAAGTGATGTAACAAGGAGGAGGTTCCTAGGTGGTTTAGGTCCCTCCCTCTACTCACTCTAGCTTTGCAATGGTTACATATGGCTTGACAACTGTTGTCTGGATTGGGGTGGAAATAATTCCACACGTGAGAAGTGGATTTTTTTGTCCTTCGCGCTGGCATGACAACAATGGGCTTTAGCTTTTTCAATCCATGAGCAACAGCTGTTGCCTTACTTACACAAAGGACATTCTCAGCATCAACATCCTCATCACCAACATCTTCATCATCAACATCCTCATCATCCTTAGCACCTTCAACTACCAAAATATCCTCCTCCTCCATGAGCAATTCCACAGAAGCATCCTCATTGACTACGTCTGCAAGATGTTGACTGCCTTTCCCCACATTTACAGAGGGCACACAAATGTTGGAACTTGGAGGATCCTCACGTACACTAGTATTTAGGTCTGGCTCACACATGGCTACCGCGGACACACTTGCACTCTCCTCGGGGATTTGTGATTTTGATTTCTCAGCACACACAGTTGTTTTTTCCAAAGGGCTATCAGAATCAGAACCAGCAGTCTTCATAAAGAAAGGCCAAGGCCTTATCCTTTCCTTGCCACTTTGTGTAGTACAGATCATATTGCCAATTTTTTGTTTATCGAAAGGAAAATTTCCTTTACATTTTTTTTTCTTAACTTCAGTATAAGCTTTACCATATCGATGGCGTGACTTAAGCCCTGGGGCATGGGCTTTCATAGAGGACAAGGAACTTGACGGCTTTGCACTGCTGGCGGCAGCTACAGCATGTGGTTATTGGCCTTGCTCTCCTGTCATGTGACAGCCCTCCATATTTTCTGCAGTCTTGAAGCAGTGTCACAATCACCAATAGTGTAGCCAAGGTGCGGTTACAAAATTCATACATGTGCAGTCGTGCGCACACACAAAAATATTAGAAAAAAAGACAAATGATGATTTTTATTTTTTGTTAGCTCCAGAAGAACTTGGCCCCAGAGCAACGATTGATCACGACTTTAGTCGGGCAACACTACGTTGCATTGCCGACTTGCTAGATTTTGTGCATCTAAACCTAACACGCACAGACACACAGACAATTATTAGAAAAAAAGACAAATGATTTTTATTTTTTGTCAGCTCCAGAAGAACTTGGCCCCAGAGCAACGATTGATCATGACTGGAGTCGGGCAGCACTTGGTTGCAACTTGCGTTGCTGGCTGGATATTGTGCGGTACTGCGGTTAAGCCTAACACGCACGCACACAAACACAGAAAAATATAAAAGACACTTTGATTATTTTTATTTAGCAAGACTGGATTTGGGCTGGATCTTGTACGGTACTGAGGTTAAGCCTAACACGCACGTACACACACAAACAGAAAAATATAAAAGACGCTTTGATTGATTTCTTTTTTTGACTATATATATATATTTTTTTTATGAGTCCAGAACTTGGGCCCAGATGGACACAGCACAAGCCCAGATGTATCTGCAGTTCTGCACCTGCCCAGATGGACACAGCAGACATAAAAAACACCAGCCCAGAATGGGTCTGAAGCACCAGCCCAGGACACAGCAGACAGCCCAGATGGATCAGCAGATTAGCACAGTGACAGTGACAGCACCGTGACCAGAGACCAGAATGGATCAGCAGTCACCAGCCCAGGACACAGCAGATAGCACCAGCACCTCTCCCAGCCCTACACTACCCATCCTCCCTGTTCAGTCTCCACAGCCGGAGTGAAATGGGGTCCGTCGCGTGGTCCCTTATATGCTACATTGATCATAGAGACGAAAGCTCACGAACCGTGAGATTTCCGACTCTATTGTTTTGCCTCGGTTTCGAGATCCGAGTCAGGAGGGAAACTCCGAGCCTGCTTGGATCCGACTCGGTTATGCTAAATTTGGGTGGGTTCAGATCTCTGGAAACTGAACCCGCTCATCTCTAGTTAAAATATATACGTTTGTAAAGCAAAATAATGGCACAAAACAATACATTGTGCAGTGACTATTGTATCCCTGCATCTGTCAAAGATACACACAGATCTGAGTTGTCCCCATGAGATAATGGCTGACAGTTTTCAGCCTGTTTGTGATCATATATAAGCTCTCACTCCAACCTAATTGTGTCCCCTTCACATGTTTATAAAACATTAACTTAGGCTACATTCATGTTTTTTTATGCATATGTGAACCAGTCCTAACTGTGCACAAGATCTGCAAACAAGACTGAATATGAAGAATTAGATATTGAAGGCAGGTGTGAGGATTATGCATTTATCACATTTTATGATTTGACATAATCTTCCAGGAGTTTTTTTGCGTTTTTTAAGGCAAAACTGCCAAAAAGCTCACCATATAGTAAAGTATATAAGCAAGGAGCAATATATACAGTATATATGTAATTACAGGAAACATTGCAAATGGAAGCTACTGTATGTGTGCCTTATGGTGGCCATACATCAGCGATTGTTAGTCGCGATCCGGCGATGCGATGGGAAATGCCGCCGTTTCTGTGTTGAAACGCCGTCACCGGATCGTAGGCATTTGCCATGTTTAATGTCGGCGATTTGCCGATCACGATAATTTTTTGATTGCGATCATCAAATCGACAAAATCCAACATGTTGGATTTCTGCGATCCCACGATGCCGGGTTGCAGCATCGCGGGATCGCAGCAATCCATCGCAGATGGATGGAGCCCATTAGATTCTGGCTTCTGTCTGGTGGACAGAAGCTAATTGGCAACATTGATTGTCAGAGTACTTGTTAGAGGCTGATAATAAGTGTGTCAGTTGCTAGTCTTATGGGTCCCATTCATCTGCGATGGATTGCTGCGATCCCGCGATGCTGCAACCTGGCATTGCTGGATCGCAGAAATCCAACATTTTGGATTTTCCCGATTTGACGATCGCGATCAAAAAATTATCGTGATTGTCTAATTGGGGACATTTAACATGTCAAATTTCAGTGATCCTGCGACGGATCGCTGACCATCGATGGTGGCCGACTGTCATTTCCACCCGGCAGATCGGCATTTCAGATTGCTTCGCAGTATCACAGAAACCCCACTGATGTAAGGGCACCTTCAGTCTCTCACTACCTGGGGAAAAGGAAGCAGGCATGTTAAGAGACACTATGATTGTTACTGACTGTATAAGTATTGTGATAACATTAGGGACGTTAAGTTCCCCCACGCTGAGAAAGGGAGCATTTGTTTAGTTAGGGTTTCCTTTTTGTTTTATTTCTTTTTATGCTGTGGCTGTGGATACTTGTACCGGGACTGATGTACAACTAATTCAGAATATACACAGTGTACCTCTTTTTTTATGGTGGTATGCTCCAGTAAGTCCGTTTGAACGTAGTAGGTCAGGGCTGCTGTAATTCTGCGTGAGGGGCCGATGGTACTCAATGTTACCGATGTTTATGGAGGTTTGCAAGGTATTACGGGTGTGAGATAACGGTAGTGGGCATCTCTATGCTGGCAGTGCGACGGTATTGCGATAGTAATCATTAGCATATTTTCGCAGCAAGCCTGCGTGCGATTACAGAGCTGCGATCGCAATTGTGATTCATAATAAATCAGGCCCACTATTAGGAAATGGGGGAGATTATGCAAATTCAAAGTAAAAGATATCCTGGAAGGAGACAATCTGAGCAGAGAACAGCTTCAGCAAGTATTGTCTAGGACTTTTTTCCTTGACACTAACTTTTTGAACTTTACGTAAACTGAGAAATAATTAGGGGTGAGCGGGTTCGGATTTCTGAAATCCGAACCCCCCCGAGCCCCCCCGATCCGAGTCCGATCCGAGTCAGGCTCGACTTTTCCCGCCTGACTCGGATCTGAAATCGAGGCAAAACGTCATCATCCCGCCTTCCGAGTCTCGCGGGTTTTGGATCCTATATAAGGTACCCGCGTCGGCGCCATTTTCTCACTCGGCTGTGGACAGTGAAGAGGGAGGGTGGGAGTTAGGGCTGTGTAGTGTAGTGTAGTGTAGTGCTGCTGTTGTCCACTACTTCAAAGTCCATAGGGGCTGGCTGTGTTGTGCTGTGCTGCTGTTGTTAATAGGGGCTGTGTCCACTACTTCAAAGTCCATAGGGGCTGGCTGGACTGTGTTGTGCAGTCAGTTCTCCATAGGGGCTGTGTCCACTCCAAAGTCCTGTGCAGTGTCCCAGTCCTAAAGGAGTGCTGTAGTGTTGTCCAGGGGGTGCTCTGTCCATCAGGGGTGCTCCCCCCAAGTGCTAAAAAAATAATATATTTTCTGTGTTTGTGAATTGTGTGCGCAGTAGCCGCACGTGCATCAACAAAGTAGTGCCAAGCGTGCGCCTGTGTCATAAGTAAAGGGCCGGCTGGCTTGACCGTTAAAGGGTGCTGTAACCCCCGAAAGTACACTCCAGTCCAAACCAAAAAAAATTATTTTCTGTGTTTGTGAATTGTGTGCGCAGTAGCCGCACGTGCATCAACAAAGTAGTGCCAAGCGTGCGCCTGTGTCATAAGTAAAGGGCCTGCTGGCTTGACCGTTAAGGGTGCTGTAACCCCCGAAAGTACACTCCAGTCCAAACCAAAAAAAAAATTATTTTCTGTGTTTGTGAATTGTGTGCGCAGTAGCCGCACGTGCATCAACAAAGTAGTGCCAAGCGTGCGCCTGTGTCATAAGTAAAGGGCCGGCTGGCTTGACCGTTAAGGGTGCTGTAACCCCCGAAAGTACACTCCAGTCCAAACCAAAAAAAAAATTATTTTCTGTGTTTGTGAATTGTGTGCGCAGTAGCCGCACGTGCATCAACAAAGTAGTGCCAAGCGTGCGCCTGTGTCATAAGTAAAGGGCCGGCTGGCTTGACCGTTAAAGGGTGCTGTAACCCCCGAAAGTACACTCCAGTCCAAACCAAAAAAAAATTATTTTCTGTGTTTGTGAATTGTGTACGCAGTAGCCGCACGTGCATCAACAAAGTAGTGCCAAGCGTGCGCCTGTGTCATAAGTAAAGGGCCGGCTGGCTTGACCGTTAAGGGTGCTGTAACCCCCGAAAGTACACTCCAGTCCAAACCAAAAAAAAAAATATTTTCTGTGTTTGTGAATTGTGTGCGCAGTAGCCGCACGTGCATCAACAAAGTAGTGCCAAGCGTGCACCTGTGTCATAAGTAAAGGGCCGGCTGGCTTGACCGTTAAGGGTGCTGTAACCCCCGAAAGTACACTCCAGTCCAAACCAAAAAAAAAATTATTTTCTGTGTTTGTGAATTGTGTGCGCAGTAGCCGCACGTGCATCAACAAAGTAGTGCCAAGCGTGCGCCTGTGTCATAAGTAAAGGGCCGGCTGGCTTGACCGTTAAAGGGTGCTGTAACCCCCGAAAGTACACTCCAGTCCAAACCAAAAAAAAATTATTTTCTGTGTTTGTGAATTGTGTGCGCAGTAGCCGCACGTGCATCAACAAAGTAGTGCCAAGCGTGCGCCTGTGTCATAAGTAAAGGGCCGGCTGGCTTGACCGTTAAAGGGTGCTGTAACCCCCAAAGTACACTCCAGTCCAAACCAAAAAAAAATTATTTTCTGTGTTTGTGAATTGTGTGCGCAGTAGCCGCACGTGCATCAACAAAGTAGTGCCAAGCGTGCGCCTGTGTCATAAGTAAAGGGCCGGCTGGCTTGACCGTTAAAGGGTGCTGTAACCCCCAAAGTACACTCCAGTCCAAACCAAAAAAAAAATTATTTTCTGTGTTTGTGAATTGTGTGCGCAGTAGCCGCACGTGCATCAACAAAGTAGTGCCAAGCGTGCACCTGTGTCATAAGTAAAGGGCCGGCTGGCTTGACCGTTAAAGGGTGCTGTAACCCCCGAAAGTACACTCCAGTCCAAACCAAAAAAAAATTATTTTCTGTGTTTGTGAATTGTGTGCGCAGTAGCCGCACGTGCATCAACAAAGTAGTGCCAAGCGTGCGCCTGTGTCATAAGTAAAGGGCCGGCTGGCTTGACCGTTAAAGGGTGCTGTAACCCCCAAAGTACACTCCAGTCCAAACCAAAAAAAAAATTATTTTCTGTGTTTGTGAATTGTGTGCGCAGTAGCCGCACGTGCATCAACAAAGTAGTGCCAAGCGTGCGCCTGTGTCATAAGTAAAGGGCTGGCTGGCTTGACCGTTAAAGGGTGCTGTAACCCCCGAAAGTACACTCCAGTCCAAACCAAAAAAAAATTATTTTCTGTGTTTGTGAATTGTGTGCGCAGTAGCCGCACGTGCATCAACAAAGTAGTGCCAAGCGTGCGCCTGTGTCATAAGTAAAGGGCCGGCTGGCTTGACCGTTAAAGGGTGCTGTAACCCCCGAAAGTACACTCCAGTCCAAACCAAAAAAAAATTATTTTCTGTGTTTGTGAATTGTGTGCGCAGTAGCCGCACGTGCATCAACAAAGTAGTGCCAAGCGTGCGCCTGTGTCATAAGTAAAGGGCCGGCTGGCTTGACCGTTAAGGGTGCTGTAACCCCCGAAAGTACACTCCAGTCCAAACCAAAAAAAAATTATTTTCTGTGTTTGTGAATTGTGTGCGCAGTAGCTGCACGTGCATCAACAAAGTAGTGCCAAGAGTGCGCCTGTGTCATAAGTAAAGGGCCGGCTGGCTTGACCGTTAAAGTTATCTGTACCTCAGTGTGATAATTATCTCAAATGCTTGATATGGGCTATAAAAAAAACAAAGAGGATTGAATTCTGAGATTTACACTACAGCGTGTTAACCTTATAAGTGCTGGAACGTATGTTTCTATTAATGTGTCAATCATTTGAACAACTGAATTATTGAGACTTGCACCTTAGTGTGCTAACAATCCAAGTGCTGGACTATATGTTTTTTGTTTGAGGAATTGGATATCTATATCTGTGCTCCATATTCTCCAAAACGGATCATAGGGAAAATTAAGAATCATTATTGGTAGCATTATCCTTGGAATTTTATACAGCCCTGCATAAAAAAGCATGACCAGTAATTATTGATTATCTAAAACATATATGCTCATTTTCAATGTGCAGTCTCTGCATGTGTGGAGTATATAGCTACTAATTGATGGTACCATATTAATGGTGTTTTTATAAGAGATTAGTCTATATTCATTGTCAATTAGGACAAGTGGAATATTGCATACTATGTTTGTGCATTTTTTATAATTGTTTTTTTGTTTTGTTTTTTCTTTTTCTCTTCAATATTGGCCAATTTTATTATTTTAAATATTGTATAAATAAACATGTATATTACATATTAAAATTATTGTGTGGATTATCCTATTGATTGCAGCGCTATCTGTTATTTTTGCTATTTTACAATTATAAGTATTCAGTTCACAAGCTGATCTCCTGTGTTCAAGTATTCAGTTCATACGCTGATCTCCTGTGTTCAAGTATTCAGTTCACATGCTGATCTCCTGTGTTCAAGTACTCAGTTCATACGCTGATTTCCTGTGGTCAAGTATTCAGTTTACACGCTGATCTCCTATGTTTAAGTATTCAGGACCTTATTCAGAGGCGGCCGTACGGTCTACGACCGCATGGCCGCCTCGATGTTTTGCCAGTGTGCATGCACACGAGGGAGTCGGCTCCCTCGTGCACATGCGTGAGACCTGCTACGACCGACAGCACCGGTCGTAGCGGGTCTCTTTCCAAAGGGGCGAGCTCTCAATGTTGATTGACAGCTCGACCCATTTGGAAGGCGGACCGGGGGTGGCAGCCCAAATGGAGGCGTTCCCGTGGGAATGCCTGCCGTTTGGGGGAGGCCCCACTGACATCACTAGTGATGTCAGTGGAGAGCTTCCGGCTATGACAGAGCCAGAAGCTCTCCGGGGCTTACACACAAGTGAGACCCTACCCTAGGGTCTCTGACCATCGCGACCATCACCCGAGCAGTCGTTAGAGCTGTGGGTGTTAACCCACAGCCTAACTACCGCAACAGAGGCGGGCGGTCAGGATGCAAGTGGCTGCCCAGTTTCTGAGCGACCGCTTGCATCCTCCGACTGCCTCTGAATGAAGCCCTCAGTTCTTATGCTGATTCCCTATGCTAAGTTGTCAGCTCACTAGCTGATCTCTTGTGTCCTAGTTATTTAGTTCTTACGCTGGCCTCTAGTGTTATACCTTTATTGTCTCCTTGCTGGGTTCCTGTGGATTAACTCTCGGAAATATAGTTACCAGTATTCCTGCCACTCCCAGGTACCTGTCCAGAGGGCCACAACCTGCTCACTTGGTGCAGCGAAACCCATATCCCAATTGGAGGGGTCACTGGTGAAGACCACCAAGTGAATTACAAATCTGGGTTTGGCCGCAATAGGAAGACCTAGTCACTGTCTCTCTCCTAGTTGTTCCCTAGCCACCCTAACCCCCTGGCTTTTAGTCCTCATCTGAGGAATTTCCAGTACAGATTGTGACAGAGACACTACAGTGGTTTCTACCTGTTTGATTGCCGGAGGAGGTCCTGGGAGTTTGGCTACTGCTGCATGCTGCCGCGCTGCTGTAGGCAAGCCCCAGTCTGGATGAGCAACTGATCACAGCACTGCTGAAATTGAGCCACAGTCCAGATAAGCAGCTGACCGCCGCAAGGTAAAACTCATATTTCTACACAGGTGCAAGCTCCTGTAGGGACTGCTCCATTCTGTTTAAACACAACCATGCTACAGCTACATACAGTATATACAGATACAACTTATACATCCTTTTATCAGTCTTGTTGGAGCTGTTTGATATTGGAACACAGTGGGCTGTAAGTAGAATACTCCTTATCATATAAAGACTTTTAATGGTACTTCATATGTGAAACTATTACTGATTTAGCAGAGGACTTAAAGTACCAAATAATGGATATTTTTGGTATAGACCACATATGATTCTCTGTGTATGTACTGTACCTACATAAACTTCACAATTCACTGTGAAACGTTCTCATTGTTTCCATTTGTTTTATAGTCAGGGGTATAACTAGGTATTTAAAGGCCCCATAGCAAGAGTTTTTAAGGGCCCCTATGTACCTCCTAGTGGTGAAAAATGTATTTAACACATGTAACTTTGACAAGAAAGATGCCACCCCCCCCCCCCCCTCAACTCTGGGCCCCATAGCAGCTGCACCCCTTGCACCTATGGTAGTTACGCTCATGATTATAGTACATTTACCTGTGTTATTTATTTGAAACCATTTATGTTTTAAATTTGTATTAGTGCAATATATTTTATATTAGTTAATTGTATGTTTATGAAAGCAGCTGATTTTTACATATATCAAAATATTGAATGTTTTTATTGAATAAATTTCATAGCAATAATAATTAAATAATGCATGTTTTTTAAATCATTTTCTTTCAGCCTAGATAAACACTTACACATTTAGTAGTATTTTGGATGTAGGTTCCCATCTGGTAACTTAAGATTTTTGTGCAACCTCAGGCACATTGAAGTGTATGCGGCTATATATACATACATTGAATTTAGATTTTTTTTTAATGTTTCATTTAGTTTATTAGCACCTGAATATCAACAGCTTTGTTCAAAATACTTTACTCTAGCCACGTCTACATTCCCACTTCTTGCGTCTGCATGCCCACATTCCAGACACAGTTATGACCCTCCTACATGCAGTCATACATGTATTATAATTGCACTTGTAATCACATTTGCTGTCACTGCTCAGTTTGTTGGTCTCAGTCATTGCTATAAGCACTAATGCTGGGTACACACTGAGCGATGTGTACCCAGCCGATATGTTGGCCTGACAGGCTGACATATCGGATCATGAATGAGGTAATGAAGGATGGAACAATACCTCATTCCGTCCTTCATTACCTAAAACAGAGCCGCTTGCAATATCATCTGGTTGGATGTGCAGCATGGCCGACCGGATGATGTCGCAAGCGTCTGTAGGAGTGCACATTGGTCATACACATTGAGTGATGCCTCCGATATATGTCGTTCTGATTCGGCCTGAAATGACATATCTTGCCAACATCGCTCCAGTGTGTACCCGGCTTAAGTACTCATGATGAAGAATGGAATATGTCCCTCCATGTGGCTCCACATCATTTTGGATCTAGAGACATTAAGTGCTATCCATAGTCTTATATGTCCTCAGAAACCTAATATGCCATGAAGGCACTAGGAAGATTTTATGAATGATCACTTTACATATAAAGGGCAACCCAATGACCCAACATTGCCTCAAAATGAATATGTCCAGCTTCTCATCTTTGCCCCTGCAAATGTGACTACCCCCGTACACACACACACACACACACACACACACACACACACATCTCTCACAGTTGATGACATCACTCTCTTCCCTGTTCACCATGCATGTTACCTCTGTGTCATTCTTGACTACGTTCTTAGAGTTTCCCCTCACTTCCAGTCCCTCTCACAGTCTTTTCACTTCCTCCTTCTCAACAAGACCAACATACTCCCCTTACTCACTCAGGAATTAAATAAGACCCTGGTCCATCAGTTATTATTTCCTACATTGACTACTGTAACCCCCTACTCATTGGTCTCCCTCTGAGTGCTGTAGCTAGACTGATCTTCTTTTCCTACTGTCCACTCGCTGAATCCTTTCACTGGTTCCCATTGCTTCCAGAATGTAGTTCAAGGCCATCACCCATGCTTTCCCTCTATACTAAAGGGCAGACTAGATGGGCCAAATGATTCTTATCTGCTGTCAAATTATATGTTTCTATGTTATTCATTGCTAACCTCATCAGAAGACACTCCAACATGACCACTCCGCTCTGCCCTTGACCTTCAAAACTCTTCCTCCCTCATAACCTCTTTCCACTCATATCTCCAGTACTTCCCTAATGCTGCTCCTGACCTATAGAACTCCTTGCCTTGTCCTACCAGAGTCTCTCCCAACTTTTAACCCTTCAAACATTCCCTCAAAACTCACGCTCAATCCGAACCCCCCCGAGCCCCCCCGATCCGAGTCCGATCCGAGTCAGGCTCGACTTTTCCCGCCTGACTCGGATCTGAAATCGAGGCAAAACGTCATCATCCCGCCTTCCGAGTCTCGCGGGTTTTGGATCCTATATAAGGTACCCGCGTCGGCGCCATTTTCTCACTCGGCTGTGGACAGTGAAGAGGGAGGGTGGGAGTTAGGGCTGTGTAGTGTAGTGTAGTGTAGTGCTGCTGTTGTCCACTACTTCAAAGTCCATAGGGGCTGGCTGTGTTGTGCTGTGCTGCTGTTGTTAATAGGGGCTGTGTCCACTACTTCAAAGTCCATAGGGGCTGGCTGGACTGTGTTGTGCAGTCAGTTCTCCATAGGGGCTGTGTCCACTCCAAAGTCCTGTGCAGTGTCCCAGTCCTAAAGGAGTGCTGTAGTGTTGTCCAGGGGGTGCTCTGTCCATCAGGGGTGCTCCCCCCAAGTGCTAAAAAAATAATATATTTTCTGTGTTTGTGAATTGTGTGCGCAGTAGCCGCACGTGCATCAACAAAGTAGTGCCAAGCGTGCGCCTGTGTCATAAGTAAAGGGCCGGCTGGCTTGACCGTTAAAGGGTGCTGTAACCCCCGAAAGTACACTCCAGTCCAAACCAAAAAAAATTATTTTCTGTGTTTGTGAATTGTGTGCGCAGTAGCCGCACGTGCATCAACAAAGTAGTGCCAAGCGTGCGCCTGTGTCATAAGTAAAGGGCCTGCTGGCTTGACCGTTAAGGGTGCTGTAACCCCCGAAAGTACACTCCAGTCCAAACCAAAAAAAAAATTATTTTCTGTGTTTGTGAATTGTGTGCGCAGTAGCCGCACGTGCATCAACAAAGTAGTGCCAAGCGTGCGCCTGTGTCATAAGTAAAGGGCCGGCTGGCTTGACCGTTAAGGGTGCTGTAACCCCCGAAAGTACACTCCAGTCCAAACCAAAAAAAAAATTATTTTCTGTGTTTGTGAATTGTGTGCGCAGTAGCCGCACGTGCATCAACAAAGTAGTGCCAAGCGTGCGCCTGTGTCATAAGTAAAGGGCCGGCTGGCTTGACCGTTAAAGGGTGCTGTAACCCCCGAAAGTACACTCCAGTCCAAACCAAAAAAAAATTATTTTCTGTGTTTGTGAATTGTGTACGCAGTAGCCGCACGTGCATCAACAAAGTAGTGCCAAGCGTGCGCCTGTGTCATAAGTAAAGGGCCGGCTGGCTTGACCGTTAAGGGTGCTGTAACCCCCGAAAGTACACTCCAGTCCAAACCAAAAAAAAAAATATTTTCTGTGTTTGTGAATTGTGTGCGCAGTAGCCGCACGTGCATCAACAAAGTAGTGCCAAGCGTGCACCTGTGTCATAAGTAAAGGGCCGGCTGGCTTGACCGTTAAGGGTGCTGTAACCCCCGAAAGTACACTCCAGTCCAAACCAAAAAAAAAATTATTTTCTGTGTTTGTGAATTGTGTGCGCAGTAGCCGCACGTGCATCAACAAAGTAGTGCCAAGCGTGCGCCTGTGTCATAAGTAAAGGGCCGGCTGGCTTGACCGTTAAAGGGTGCTGTAACCCCCGAAAGTACACTCCAGTCCAAACCAAAAAAAAATTATTTTCTGTGTTTGTGAATTGTGTGCGCAGTAGCCGCACGTGCATCAACAAAGTAGTGCCAAGCGTGCGCCTGTGTCATAAGTAAAGGGCCGGCTGGCTTGACCGTTAAAGGGTGCTGTAACCCCCAAAGTACACTCCAGTCCAAACCAAAAAAAAATTATTTTCTGTGTTTGTGAATTGTGTGCGCAGTAGCCGCACGTGCATCAACAAAGTAGTGCCAAGCGTGCGCCTGTGTCATAAGTAAAGGGCCGGCTGGCTTGACCGTTAAAGGGTGCTGTAACCCCCAAAGTACACTCCAGTCCAAACCAAAAAAAAAATTATTTTCTGTGTTTGTGAATTGTGTGCGCAGTAGCCGCACGTGCATCAACAAAGTAGTGCCAAGCGTGCACCTGTGTCATAAGTAAAGGGCCGGCTGGCTTGACCGTTAAAGGGTGCTGTAACCCCCGAAAGTACACTCCAGTCCAAACCAAAAAAAAATTATTTTCTGTGTTTGTGAATTGTGTGCGCAGTAGCCGCACGTGCATCAACAAAGTAGTGCCAAGCGTGCGCCTGTGTCATAAGTAAAGGGCCGGCTGGCTTGACCGTTAAAGGGTGCTGTAACCCCCAAAGTACACTCCAGTCCAAACCAAAAAAAAAATTATTTTCTGTGTTTGTGAATTGTGTGCGCAGTAGCCGCACGTGCATCAACAAAGTAGTGCCAAGCGTGCGCCTGTGTCATAAGTAAAGGGCTGGCTGGCTTGACCGTTAAAGGGTGCTGTAACCCCCGAAAGTACACTCCAGTCCAAACCAAAAAAAAATTATTTTCTGTGTTTGTGAATTGTGTGCGCAGTAGCCGCACGTGCATCAACAAAGTAGTGCCAAGCGTGCGCCTGTGTCATAAGTAAAGGGCCGGCTGGCTTGACCGTTAAAGGGTGCTGTAACCCCCGAAAGTACACTCCAGTCCAAACCAAAAAAAAATTATTTTCTGTGTTTGTGAATTGTGTGCGCAGTAGCCGCACGTGCATCAACAAAGTAGTGCCAAGCGTGCGCCTGTGTCATAAGTAAAGGGCCGGCTGGCTTGACCGTTAAGGGTGCTGTAACCCCCGAAAGTACACTCCAGTCCAAACCAAAAAAAAATTATTTTCTGTGTTTGTGAATTGTGTGCGCAGTAGCTGCACGTGCATCAACAAAGTAGTGCCAAGAGTGCGCCTGTGTCATAAGTAAAGGGCCGGCTGGCTTGACCGTTAAAGGGTGCTGTAATCCACAAAGTACACTCCAGTCCAAACCAAAAAAAAATTATTTTCTGTGTTTAGCCGCACGTATATATCAAATCGATATAACATAAATGGAGGTCCAAACTTTCTCCGATAAAAATAAAATAGAGAAAGATCAAGAACCACTTCCTCCTAGTGCTGAAGCTGCTGCCACTAGTCATGACATAGATGATAACATGCCATCAACGTCGTCTGCCAAGGCCGATGCCCAATGTCATAGTAGAGGGCACATACAATCCCAAATGGCAAAGTTCAGGAAAATGACCTTGAAAAAGACATTTAAATCAGCTGAAGAGAAACGTAAACTTGCCAATATGCCATTTACGACACGGAGTGGCAAGGAACGGCTAAGGTCGATCCCTAGTATGTTCATGACTAGTGGTTCAGCTTCACATGACGATGGAAGCCCTCCTCCCACTAAAAAAATCAAAAGAGTTAAGCTGGCAAAAGCACAGCGAAGAACTGTGCTTTCTAAGAAGATATCACAAATCCCCAAGGAGAGTCCAAGTGTGGTGGTGGTTGCGATGCCTGACCTTCCCAGCACTGGACGGGAAGAGGTGGCTCTTTCCACCATTTGCACGCCCCCTGCAAGTGCTGAAAGGAGCACCCACAGTCCACTTGCTGATATGCAAATTGAAGATGTCACTGTTGAAGTACAACAGGATGAGGATACTGGTGTAGCTGGCGCTGAGGAGGAAGTTGGCGAGGAGGATTCTGATGGTGATGTGGTTTGTTTAAATCAGGCTCCGGGAGAGACAGTTGTTGTCCGTGGGATGAAAAAGCCCATCACGGTCATGCCTGGGCAGAAGACCAAACATTCCACCTCTTTGGTCTGGCAATATTTCTATCCAAATCCGGACAACAACTGTCTTGCCATATGTACCATATGTAAAGGTGAAATAAGTAGGGGTAGGGACGTCAACCACCTAGGAACATCCTCCCTTATATGGCACCTGCAGTGCGTTCATAAAAAGTTACTGTCAAGTTCAGAAACTTTGGCTAAGACCGTAAGCAGTCCAGGGACACCTAAATCCCGTTGTCCTGTTGTATCCAAGCGCCTGCAAACCACACCGTCAACTCCCTCCTCGTCAATTTCCTCCTTAGTCAGGATCGGAAGTAGTCCTGCAGGCCATGTCACTGGCATGACTGACTCTCCTATCCGGGATTCCTCTGGAGGATCCTGCATTGCTACGCCTACTGCTGCCGCTGCTGCTGTTGCTGCTGCTGGGAGTCGTTCATCATCCCAGAGAGGAAGTAGGAACACCACTACTTTTACTAAACAATTGACCCTCCAACAGTCCTTAGCGAGGAGGATGAAGTACGACAGCAGTCATCCTGAAGCAAAACGTATAACTGAGGCCTTGACTGCTATGTTGGTGTTAGACGTGCGTCCGGTATCCGCCATTAGTGCAGTGGGATTTAGACAATTGATGGAGGTAGTGTGTCCCCGGTTCCAAATCCCATCTAGATTCCACTTCACTAGGCAGGCGATACCGAGACTGTACAGAAACGTCAGAAAAAGTGTCCTCAGTGTCCTGAAAAATGCCGTTGTACACAATGTCCACTTAACCACGGACATGTGGACAAGTGGAACAGGGCAGACTAAGGACTATATGACTGTGACAGCCCACTGGGTAGATGTATCACCTTACGCAGCAACAGCAGCAGCGTCACCAGTAGCAGCATCTCAGAAACGCCAGCTCGTTACAAGGCAGGCTACGCTGTGTATCACCGGTTTCAGTAAGAGGCACACCGCCGACAACCTCTTAGAGAAACTGAGGGAAATCATCGCCCAGTGGCTTACCCCACTTAGACTCTCCTGGGGATTTGTGATATCTGACAACGCCACCAATATTGTGCGGGCATTACATCTGGGCAAATTCCAGCACGTCCCATGTTTTGCTCACACAATAAACTTGGTGGTGCAGAATTTTCTGAAAAGCGACAGGGGCGTGCAGGAGACGCTTTGGGTGGCCCGAAAAATTTCTGGCCACTTTCGCCATTCAGCGACTGCGTGCCGAAGACTGGAGCGCCAGCAAACACTCTTGAACCTGCCCCACCATCACCTGAAGCAAGAGGTTGTGACGCGGTGGAACTCAACCCTCTATATGCTTCAGAGGATGGAGGAGCAGCAAAAGGCCATACAAGCCTATACATCCACCTATGACATAGGCAAAGGAGGGGGTATGCACCTGACTCAAGCGCAGTGGAGAATGATTTCCGTGTTGTGCAAGGTTCTCCAGCCCTTCGAACTTGCCACACGTGAAGTCAGTTCAGACACAGCCAGCTTGAGTCAGGTCATTCCCCTCATCAGGCTTTTGCAGAAGCAGCTGGAGAAAGTGAAGGAGGAGCTAAGACGGAGCGATTCCGCTCGGCATGTGGGACTTGTGGATGAAGCCCTTCATTCGCTTTGCCAGGATTCCAGGGTGGTCAATCTGTTGAAATCAGACCACTACATTTTGGCCACCGTGCTTGATCCTAGGTTTAAAGCCTATGTGGTGTCTCTCTTTCCGGCCGACACAAGCCTGCAGAGGTGCAAAGACCTGCTGGTGAACACACTGTCAGCTGAAGCGGAACGTGACACGTCAACGGCTCCTTCTTCATTTTCTCCCGCAACTGGGGCTGCCAGGAAAAAACTTAGGTATCCTAAGCAACCCGCTGGCGGTGATGCAGGGCAGGCAGGACCAAGTTTGGACATCTGGTCCAGACTGAAGGACCTGGCAACAATTTCTGACATGTCTACTGTCACTGCATATGATACTGTCACCATTGACAGAATGGTGGAGGATTACATCGGTGACAGCATCCAAGTAGGCATGTCAGACAGTCCATACCTGTACTGGCAGGAAAAAGAGGCAATTTGGAGGCCCCTGTACAAGCTGGCTCTATTTTACCTGAGTTGCCCCCCCTCCAGTGTGTACTCCGAAAGAGTGTTTAGTGCAGCCGGGAACCTTGTCAGCGAAAGGCGTAGGAGGTTGCTTCCACAGAATGTGGAGAAGATGATGTTCATCAAAATGAATTATCAGCTCTTCCAGGGAGACCAGCCTCCAGAAGGTACAGAGGGACCTGTGGTGGTGGATTCAAGTGGGGACGAGTTAATACTTTGTGAGGATGAGGATGTACACACTGAAGAGGGTGAGGAATCGGTGGATGAGGAGGATGAGGATGACATCTTGCCTCCGTAGAGCCAGTTTGTGCAGGGACACATTAATTGCCAGCTTGTTTTGTGGGGGCCCAAACGAACCAATCATTTCAGCCACAGTTGTGTGGCAGACCCTGGCGCTGAAATGATTGATTTGTTAAAGTGTGCATGTCCTGTTTATACAACATAAGGGTGGGTGGGAGGGCCCAAGGACAATTCCATCTTGCACTTCTTTTTTTTCTTTGCATTATGTACAGTTTGGGGCCTAGTTTTTCTAACTGCCATCCTGTCTGCCACTGCAGTGTCACTCCTAGATGGGTCACGTGTTTGTGCCGCCCACTCGTGTCGCTTAGCATAGTCATCCAGCTACCTCGGTGCAACCTTTTGGACATGAAAACACTATTGTGAGGTGTGAGGTGTTCAGAATAGACTGGAAATGAGTGGAAATTAAGGTTATTGAGGTTAATAATAGCATAGGAGCAGAGAAACCAACAAATTCTGTGATTTTAGCTGTTTTTATGCTTTTTAAAAAAAAAATACAGATCCAAAACACAAAACCCAGAACCCAAAACACGGAAGGGTGGTTTTGGCAAAACCAATCCAGATCCAAAACACGAAGAAAGATCCAGATCCAAAACCAAAACACAAAACACGAAAAGTGGCCGGTGCACACCCCTAGAAATAATACATATGACTCACAACATTTCAGAGGTGTGAGTATGACAGTTTAAGTAGTGATTTAAAACAATTTGAGCAGGCACAAATCCACATTCTCTGACAAAAGTGCATTTTCTAAGCTTAAATATGTGAAAAAAATAGAAAATTAGAAAGAAGATGAATATATCAATGTAAACTACTTATTTTGTAAAAATGCAAATAATATTGTTAGTGGTATTGGAAGAAAATAACAGAAAAATAAATACTATGATGGTTTATTAATATGCTTTATAACAGATTTCTACAACTTCCAGCATGTCACATAAATGCTGCCAGTTTTGCATACACAGATTTTGGGGTGTACTTTTTGGGCCCCATCCATCTGAGATGGATTGCCGCGATCTCGCGATGCTGCAACCCGGCATCGCATGATCGCAGAAATCCAACATGTTGGATTCTGCTGATTTGACTATCGTGATCAAAAAATGACCGCGTTCGTCAAATCGCCAACATTTTACATGACAAATGTCTGCAATCCAGCGACGGTTCGCAGAACATCGATGGTGGGAGGTCAGTGCTAAACGCAGAATTTCCAGAGGGGGGTTTCCAAATCCTTAATTTTAGAACGAGTGTGGCCAGTCCATGAAGAGTGCAGAATTAGTACTTAACCAACTTTTATAAGCGTCATACAAAGTGTATTGTGTGTAATAATTCCAGCATATACAGGACCAGTGATCACAGTAAGCGATTAGATGCGCCAGTAGGCCATCCTGCCTGAGCTGAATGTATTTATTTTAGATGTGGGCACCATTCCAGACTATTGGAGCAAGTCCGGGAGTTTGGGAGCAGCAGCAGAACCTAGCACTGCCCTGGACATATATGTACATATTGGGCTCTATAGCAGTGCATCTATAACAGTGCATGTTTTCCAGATCTTCTAGTTGGTGCATAGGTTATTTATTACTGGCTGATACATGTTAAAAGATCCACAGGTGGTGCTAATTATTTTGTTTGTGCTACTGAGAAGAACATGCAGCACTAGTAACAATCTATTATATTACTATTTCTATTGTGGTCATGGTGTGGGCTGGAGAGGTGGTTTCCAGGCAGACGGAAACCCCCCCTGCATTTGCCTATGGGAGGTCGGCGTTTCTGCCCGGAAATGCCGACATATCCCATCGCATTGCCGGATTGCGACTAACAGTCGCTGATGTATGGCCACCTTTTTTAAAGCACCTCAATAAATCATTCCTTTTGAAACTCCCTATTGAGGGACATCGGACACCAATGATTAGCAACTATGGCCCTGATTCAGACACACTCGCGAGCGGCTGTCCGCTCGCAAGTGGGTCGATGTTCTGCACTGAGCATGCGCACGACGGAGGGAGCTCCGTCGTGCGCATGCGCCAGACGCGACGAGCGAAGGACTTTCCTTCGCTCGTTGTGTCTGATCAAAGGGGGCGTGCTGTCGATGTTGATTGACAGCACGCCCCCTTTGGTGGGCGTGCCGGGGGCGTGCCTCCCTGCCGGGGGCGTTCCTAAGGGAACGCCTCCCGTCAGAAGCCGGCCCACTGACATCACTAGTGATGTCAGTGGGAGTGATTTTGGCTCTGATAGAGCCAAAATCACTCCGGGCCTTGCGGTTGAAAACCTCTACTGCAGGCTCCGGCTCGCAGTTTCGATGGTCGCGATGGTCAAGACCATCGCGGCCATCAAACTGCACGCTCGTATAGGCTGTGGGTGGTGACCCACAGCTATACGAGCGTCCATGAGGACGCTCCATAGTTATGGAGGCCGGCCCTCATTCAGAGCGTGCGCTCTGCTCAGAGCGTACGGCTCTGAATGAGGGCCTATGTTCCCGATTTGATGGAAATACTTTTTCAATCAAATTGTGGGTATTTGATGGTTACCAGCCATAGGATGCAGGTTTGCAATACCCATCCGATGGCTTGCTGCTTCTGTGTTGCTGTGGGAACCAAGAATGGTGTCCGCAGCTCAAGTTATGTGCGCATGCGCAAATCTGAATGTTTCTGCACAAGCACGCAATAAAACTATGAATGGTTATACCGTGTAATGGTTGTGATGTGATGGCTAGTAGCCATCACATCACTGGATTTGATATCGTAAGCTTGTCAACCATTCAAGGCCGTGCTTCCAATGCCCATCCCTAGTGAGGGCATGTTCTGTGTTCTGTCCTCTCTATAGACTTCCTTATGGCCTGTCTATAGTTTGACTGACAGTTTTAACAAAAGTGTATTAAGTGGATGGAGATAAAGGGCCTGATTCAGACCCACTCACGAGCGGCTGTCCGCTCGCAAGTGGGTCGATGTTATGGACTGAGCATGCGCACGACGGAGGGAGCACCGTCGTGCGCATGCGCCAGACGCGACGAGCGAAGGAAAGTCCTTCGCTCGTTGTGTCCGATCAAAGGGGGCGTGCTGTCAATGTTGATTGATAGCACGCCCCCTTTGGTGGGCGTGCCGGGGGCGTGCCTCCCTGACGGGGGCGTTCCCACGGGAACGCCTCCCGTCAGAAGCCGGCCCACTGACATCACTAGTGATGTCAGTGGGAGTGATTTTGGCTCTGATAGAGCCAAAATCACTCCGGAGCTTGCGGTTGAAAACCTCAACCGCAGGCTCCGGCTCGCAATTTCGATGGTCGCGATGGTCTCGACCATCGCGGCCATCACAATGCACGCTCGTATAGCCTGTGGGTGGTGACCCACAGCTATACGAGCATCCAGGAGGACGCTCCATGAAAATGGAGCCCGGCCCTCATTCAGAGCGTGCACTCTGCTCAGAGCGTACGGCTCTGAATGAGGGCCAAAGTACGAACCAATTATCTCCTAACTGTCACTTTACAGGCTGTGTGTTTGAAAAATTACAGTTAGGAGCTGATTGGTTGGTACTTTATCTCTCAATCCAATTTATCTCTCATTCAAGGCTTAGAAATAGACCCCAAGTCCTGTAACTGTCAGCAGATGCAATGGTGATAAATAGGGTCTCGCTGCCGCAAGCCCATGAGTGTTTTTGGCTCTATCAGAGCCAAAATCACTCCCACTGACATCACTAGTGATGTCAGTGGGGCCGGACCAAGACGGTAGGCGTTCCCATGGGAACGCCTCCGTCTGGACAGCCACGCCCCCGGCACGCCCCCGGCACGCCCACCAAAGGGGCGTGCTGTCACTCACCATCGACAGCACGCCCCCTTTGGTGCGAGACCCGGAGCTCCCTCCATCGTGCGCATGCGCATTTGGGTAACATTGACCCGCTTGCGAGCGTCCTGCGCTCGCGAGCGGGTCTGAATGAGACCCACAATGTGCTGCTGAAAGTATGACAGGGCGCGTCCACAGAAGTGTATGAAGTATAAATATGCCTACATTATTTGGAGGTGCATTTTTTGCAGCTAGTATATGGCATATGTGGTTTCTAGTAATAATGACAAGTAGCAAACCAAGCTTATCAATAGGGTGTGGGTACATGGCAAGATGCATACAACTGTGCATATAACAGTGGTTCCCAAACTTAGGGCCTGATTCAGACCCAGTCGCAAGCGCTGAGCGCTTGCAACCGGGTCGATGTTGGCCCACAGCGCATGCGCACGACGGAGCCGGCTCCGTCAGGCGCGTGCACAAGACCAGGCTAGCGACGTGCACTCCGTCACTCCGGGTCACGCACCAAAGGGGGCGAGCTGTCGATGTTGAGTGACAACTCGCCCCCTTTGGTGGGCGGGCCGGGGGGCTGGCTGCCCAAATGGAGGCGTTCCCATGAGAACCCCTGCCTTTTGGGGACGGCCCCAGTGACATCACAAATTATGTCAGTGGAGAACTTCTGGCTCTGTTAAAGCCGAAAAGCTCTCTGGGGCTTACGATGAACGAGACCATTGTCGATGGTGAGTGACAGCACACCCCCTTTGGTGGGCATGCCGGGGGCGTGGCTGCCCAGACGGAGGTGTTCCCTTGGGAACGCCTACCATCTGGGGCCGGCCCCACTGACATCACAAGTGATGTCAGTGGGAGTGCTTTTGGCTCTGATAGAGCCAAAAGCACTCCAGGGCTTACGGCAATGAGACCCTACCACAATGGTCTCGTCGCAAGCCCGATGGTCGCGATGGTCTTGACCATCGCGACCATCATCATGGCTGTTCGCTATAGCTGTGGGTGGTCACCCAGAGTTATGCGTGCAGCCGAGAGGCCGCTCCAAAAATAAAAAAGCCCAGGCCTGATTCAGAGCGAGCTCTCTGTCAGAGCGAGTGGCTCTGAATCAGGCCCTCTGTCCTCAAGGAACCCTAACAGTCCAGGATTTAAGGATATCCACGACTGAGCACGGATGGTTAAATTAAAGGTACTACTTAAGTCACCTGTGTACATGCATGGATATACTGAAAACCTGGACTGTTAGGGTGCCTTGAGGACAGTGGGTCTAATTCAGCAAGGATCGCTATTCTGCTAGAATGCATGCACCGCAGTTGCTAATATATTAACGGTGAAATGCAAATGTTTACAATCACATTGCGATCACAGCTTACCATAAGAACGCCCACTTCCCCTTACACACATCCGTATACTTGGGCAACATAGCGAAATAATCGGTAACATCAAATAACATTGGACCCATACGCACAGGTAAGGCAGATCAGACCTCACTCAGGAATTGCTAACGTCAGCGTACGCTATGAGCCCTCAGGCTGCGTATGTTATTGCAGTGGATAATTTATGCACGCTCCTGCAACGGCATTGCAACGCACTGGCACGGCTGCGTTTGCCCGACCACCCCCCAGTCACCACCCACACACGGAATTTCCTGTCAATCAATGTGCACTGAGTCTGTGTAGCCTCTGCAAACACATTTCCCATCACAATTGCTAGTTCACACATGTGCACTGCGATGCATAGGCATGCGCAATACGAATTAATCGACCTATTGCGTGCGTTTTTGCTACTGCGATCCTTACTGAATCAGACCAGAGTTTTGGAATATCTGGCACATAGGCATCAACTTTAAATGCATTTCTTCTGTACACGTTAATTGGAATATCCGTACAACCCTGTATCAGATTTATCACACTGTTGTCTCATTAGCCTAATTGAGTGCATGTTCACTAATAAAACCACATTTTTTGTAATAGATATGTGTTCCCAACTCCAGTAACCAGAGAACCCTAACAGTGCATGTTTTCCATATTTCCTTGCTGCAGCACAGGTGTATTCAATACTGACTGACACATTTTAAAAAATCCACAGGTGGTACTATTTATTTCACATACAGTATGATTCCAGGAGTAGACCTGGAAAAATGCACAATATGAACGATAACGATATGATTTATATTGTTATCATTCATATCGTGCATTTTAATCGTACCGTGTGTGCGCACCTTAAGGGTTTCCCGAGTAATGGCATACATAACACTGAAGTAGATCATACATCTTACTGCATAATTCCCAGTAACTTTTAATTATAGTTCAAATGAAAATATAAACAATAAAAACACATTTAAGTGCATAAATAGTTGTTTATAATGTTCATATTGTCGTAGTAGAAGAGGAGTAACAAGTATATTTTTATTTAACACCAAACTTATGTCAGTGAAAGACACTAACAATTCTTCAGAACAGCAATTACAATATGATGCAATATGTTACAATTTCAATATTATACAACAATATGAATTGACACTACAGTAATTCTGCTTTACACCGAAATTCCGGGTCTGACCCGGAGCTGGAATTTCCCCGGCCCCGACCCAGGCTATTCCCGAGTCGGTGCTGTTCACACCGGAGCCGGGTCTGCATAGACCCGGCTTTTCCAGAGTTGAAGTGGACGCTTGGAGATGACGTCATCTCCAAATGCCACTGAAGCCAGACCAATTGGCCGGCATGCGGTGAGCTCCAGGTCATCGTGCAAGGTACCTGGGTTGGATTGCTGGGTCACTTGACCCGGCGATCCAACCCTCTCCCCTTTTACACCAAGGAGCTACCCGGGTTAACCATGCAGTAACCCGGGTTTTAGCTCTGGTGTAAAAGGGGTATTACATTCTCTTTATTTTTATTTTTCAGGAACCCACTCTCCGCGAAGATCGACGGCACCAACTGGAGCTCTTGCAATTAATTATTAAGTAACGAATTTTCTAATAACTTAACCCAGGGTTATTTAGTAGGTTCTAACTGGCCAGTTTTAACTAACTTAACAGAATGTCTTATTTCAGTTTATAATAACTCACACTGACAGTGTAATTAATGATGCCTGGGTTGATGAGGTCCAGAAATAATAGTTTTGTATTTTGTCTGTTAACAAGCTTTGTATAGTCCCTTTAGCAATTATTTATAGGAAACTTGATTCTTAACTTGGGTAAACTGCGGTGTCAATTAATACTAGCAGACTTCTCCTTTCTTAGTTACTTTGTTATTCACAGCAGCAGTTTCAATACTAAAGTTCAAGGTAGCTCTTGTACGGCAACCATGTATCCATTAGTCACTATATATTTGAAGGTTATTGACTACACTTGACTGAAGTTTGCGTTGCTATACTGTAGCTGTTTTCTAAGGATATAGGGCCTGATTCAGACCCACTCGCGAGCGCATAGCGCTCGCAAGTGGGTCGATGGTGGGGTACTGTGCATGCGCGGTGCGCGCATGCGCAAGCCCCAGAGCGAGAGAAATTCTCTCGCTCCGGGACTCACTAAAAAAGGGGTGGCTGTCGATGTTGATCGACAGCTTGCCCTGTTTTGTAGGCGTGGCGGGGGGGTGGCTACACAAACTGAGGCGTTCCCGAAGGAACGCCTGTCATTTGTGGGAGGCACCACTGACATCACCAGTGATGTCAGTGGAGAGCTTCCTGCTCTGTTAGAGTAGGAAGCTCTCTGGGGCTTGTGACGGACGAGACCCTACCACAAGGGTCTGTTATGTTCTGGGTTGTTTGTGGACCCGGGGTGGTAGCAGGAGTGATCACAGAAGCAGATTTGAAAATAAAACTAGGATCTTTAATAAGTGCTTGAGTAGACATATAATGTGGCAGTAAATAAAAGTCCAGGATTATATAAATGTGCACAAGAGTTCTGAGGTGGAAGCAAAAGGGTTAATGTCCAAATAGAAACAATTAGAGCTGTCCAGGTGTGCAGGTAGTGAAACTGAAAATAATCAAGCCAGGTTTGCAGATAGTGAACTGAAAATAAACAAGCCAGGTTTGCAGGTGGTGAACTGAAGCGCAGGATGTCAGCAGGCTCAGGCACTCAGGTATGGGCAAGGGTGATGGAGGAAGCGGGATAGTCCAGTGGGAGCTAGTAGCTGACAGGCAGACTGGCAGACAGCGAATTCACAGGAACAGGAAAGCACAGAGAACTCCCTCTCAGCTAGGCTGAGATACACGTTGCACTGGCAAAGAAGGAAGGCACTGATCCTTCCTAAATACCCCATGCCGTGCTGTTACTGGCCGGAGGGAACATGTGACTCACCAGGATTGGCCAGCCGCATCACATTGCCAGAAGGCAAGATGGCGGCGCCCATGCCAAATGGAATGGAGACGCCGCCAGGCCTTATCAGCGCAGAGTGACAACAGGCCCGCACAACAACGCACGCAGCCAAAGCCCCCCGCCAGACACCAGCTCCGCCACCAGACAGCCCGCGCCACAATGACCTCACAGGTAACACTCGCCTAGCGCCATGCTGAAATACCCTGGCCATGACAGTACCCCCCTCTTTTGGGGTGGCCTCAGGACACTCACCAGGCTTCTCCGGATGGGCAGAATGGAATCTCCTGATGAGCGTGGGAGCGTGGACATCACGAGCATCGGTCCAGCAATGTTCCTCTGGACCGTAACCTTTCCAGTCCAGCAAATACTGTAGATGACCTCTGCGTAGACGAGAGTCCAAGATCTGGGCGACCTCAAACTCATCTCCTCTCTCCGTCTGGACTCGAGGAGAAGCAGGTAGAGCACTATGGAATTTATTCAGGACCAGGGGCTTCAATAAGGAAATATGGAAGGAATTAGGGATTTTTAGGTATGGGGGTAACTGTAGACGATAGGCCACTGGATTAATGACTTCTGTTATGGAGAAGGGACCGATGAAGCGTGGTGCAAATTTCATAGAAGGAACCCTCAGACGAAGATTCCGGGTGGATAACCAGACCTGGCTTCCAACTTGCATGCGTGGAACTATTCTACGCTTCTTATCAGCCTGGGTCTTATAGCGAGAGGATGCCTTCAACAAATCAGACCGTACTTGAATCCAGATGGCAGCAAAATTCCGCACCGTGTCCTCCACGGCCGGAACATCGAAAACAGGCAGGCTTCAAAATTCGGGAACACGAGGATGAAGGCCATATACAACCTGAAATGGCGTTTGGTTAGTTGACGAGTGGTAGGAAGCATTATGTGCAAACTCAGCCCACGGCAGCAAGGCAGCCCAATTGTCCTGGGAAGATGACATAAAATTCTTAAGAAAGTCTCTAGATCTTGATTAACTCTCTCGGTGGAGCCGTTGCTTTGCGGATGGTAGGCCGTGGAAAAGTTTAACTTCACTTGAAGAACAGAACACAAAGCCCTCCAGAATTTTGCAGTAAACTGCACACCACGGTCAGAGACAATTTCAGCAGGAAGGCCATGTAGACGAAATATGTGTTGGACAAACAACTGTGCCAGGTCAGGGGCAGAAGGTAACTTCTTCAACGGTATATAGTGGACCATCTTAGAAAATCGGTCTATTACAACCCAGATAGTGTTGAAACCTTGAGAGACTGGCAGGTCTGTGACGAAATCCATGGAGAGATCCGTCCATGGACGTGATGGAGTAGGTAATGGAAGCAATTCCCCAGCTGGAGCTTGTCGTGATGATTTATGCTGGGCACAGGAGGAGCAGGAAGAGATGAACTCCATTATATCTGCCTTCATAGAAGGCCACCAATAGTGTCTTTTCAGGAACTCCAAGGTCTTCCGAGTGCCAGAGTGCCCTGCGAAGCGAGAGGAATGTGCCCAAGTGAGAAGCTGCTTCCTTAATTCCGGGGCCACAAATGATTTTCCCGTAGGAGGCTGAACTTGTAATGAGGCAAAAACTCTTGATTCCAAGACAGGGGTATTGCTTTGATTTTCAGATTGATCATCACAGAGGAGAGATCTCAATAGGGCATCAGCCTTCTGATTAAGTGCTCCAGACCGGAAGGTCAGGGTGAACTGAAATCTGGCAAAGAATATTGCCCAGCGGGCCAAACGAGGACTCACACATTGGAGGTTTTTGAGAAATAGGAGATTTCTATGGTCCGTAAATACAGTAAATGGAAACTTGGCGCCTTCTAGCAAATATCTCCATTCCTTCAACGCCAACTTTACAGCTAGTAGTTCTTGCTCACCTATGGCGTAGTTCCTTTCAGCAGGTGAGAATTTTTTAGAAATGAACCCACACGGATGGACTCGGTTGTCCTCATAACGTTGAGACAAGACTGCTCCCACAGCTTCTGATGATGCGTCCACAAAAAAGGCCTGTCCAGATCTGGTTGTCGAAGAACTGGTGCTGAGATAAAGGCCTGTTTTAGAAGATGAAAGGCAGACTCTGCCTCAGGTGACCATTGGGCAGGATTAGCACCTTTGCGGGTCAAGGCTGTAATGGGAGCCAGCAGTGTAGAAAATCCCTTAATGAAGCGTCTATAATAATTGGCGAAGCCCAACAATCTCTGGATGGCCTTCAGTGTCTGAGGTCGGGTCCAATCCAGAACTGTTGTACCTTCTTGGGGTCCATTTCTAAACTGGAGCCAGATATTACATAGCCGAGAAAAGGTACACTGGGCACTCCAAAGACGCACTTCTCCAGTTTGCAGTAAAGGTGGTTTTCTCTCAAACGGGTCAGAACTTCTTTAACATGTTCTTGATGTTTAGCCACAGAGGGTGAAAAAATCAGTATGTCATCCAGATAGACAACAACCGAAACATATAACAGATCCCGGAAAATCTCATTAACGAAACTTTGAAAGACAGCAGGGGCGTTACACAATCCAAAAGGCATTACTAAATACTCGAAATGTCCATCTCTGGTATTAAAAGCGGTCTTCCATTCATCGCCAGCTCGGATACGAATGAGGTTGTAAGCCCCTCTCAGATCTAATTTAGAAAAAATGACAGAGCCCTTGACCCTATCAAACAACTCAGTAATCAGGGGAAGAGGGTATCGATTCTTTACAGTAATGTCATTAAGGCCTCGATAATCTATACATGGTCTTAGACCACCGTCCTTCTTGCCAACGAAGAAAAACCCAGCTCCGGCAGGTGAAGTAGAGGGGCGAATGAACCCCTTTGCCAGGTTGTCCAGGATGTACTCGGTCATGGCTTGAGTCTCAGGCAAGGACAGCGGATAGGTACGACCATGAGGTGGTATCTTATCAGGTATCAATTCAATTGGACAGTCCCATTCCCTATGAGGGGGTAAGATATTTGCTTGTTGCTCAGAGAACACATCGGCGAACATCTGATATTCCTTGGGAATGGCAGAAGAAACTAATGGAACTGTCTTTCTCACAGGTCGAATTTTAGGAAGACAGGATTTCTGACAGTCCATACCCCATGACAGAATCTGCATAGAACTCCAATCAATCCTGGGATTATGTTGACGTAACCAGGGTAGACCAAGAACCACTTCTTGAGAGGCCTCTGATATCACCAGGAATTTTAAGGACTCAGAATGAAGTGCTCCAATTCGGACCAATACTGGTTGAGTCTCTTTGGTGACTATCCCGTTAGTTAGAGGACGTCCGTCTATAGAAGTCAGAGAGATGGTATGGTTGAGAGACAAACAAGGAATCTGAAATTTATCTATGAAACTAGACGTTATGAAATTTCCGGCTGCTCCCGAGTCAAGTAGAGTAGTAGCAAAGACAGGTTTGGGTTTAAGATCAAAGGCTAGGGTAATCGTGAAATCTTTCATTTTTGGAGACGGGTTCATAACTCCTAACTTGATGTCTCCAGGGTCAGTTAGGATTTGGCATTTCCCGGTTTACGGGGGCAGGAGATCAGCAGGTGACCAGACTCTCCGCAGTACAGACAGAGGTTCTTTTGCATTCTTCTCTGACGTTCTTCTTTGGAGAGGTGTGTATGATTCACCTGCATAGGCTCCTCTTCAGTAGGAGAAGGAATGGGTCGGGTAGAAATGGAGGGGGTAAATGACCTTTGCCGGTCAGTTCTGTTTTTTTCAGCCTGACGTTCCCTGAAGCGTAGGTCAACTTTGATACACAACAAAATCATGTCGTTCAGATTAGTAGGAAGCTCTCGAGTGACTAGATCATCCTTTAGTCGGTCTGACAACCCATGCCAGAAGGCCGAGGTGAGGGCTTCCTCATTCCATTTGAGCTTTGATGCTAAAATTTGAAATTGCACGGCATATTGACTGACAGGACAGACCCCTTGTCTCAGTGTCATGATGTTTGATGATGCTGATACAGTACGCCCAGGTTCATCGAAAATCCTCCTGAAGGATGACACAAAGCCTGCGTAATTATCCAGCAGCGGATCTGAGCGCTCCCAGAGTGGGGAAGCCCATTCCAAGGCCTGGCCGGATAACAGAGAGACTATATAAGCCACTTTAGTTCTTGCAGTTAGAAAGTTGTCAGGTTGCAGGGTAAAATGTATGTCACACTGATTTAGGAATCCTCGGCAGAGTTTAGGATTGCCGTCAAATTTACTTGGTAAAGGAAGATGTAAGCGGGGAGATGATCTGCCTCCTGTATTCCCAGACGCTGATGCGGATGTAGATGCTGGTACTTCAGGGGTAGAAAAGGAAGTTTGCAAACTATCCTGTCGCTTGGACATCTCTTGCAGAAATTTAGCCATCTGATGCTGCATGTTTTCCAGATTTTCTAAATGACCAGAAATGCACCTGAACAAATCCACTCCTGACTCCTGATCCGTGGCCGGCTCCATTTGGCCAGTGCAAACTGTTATGTTCTGGGTTGTTTGTGGACCCGGGGTGGTAGCAGGAGTGAACACAGAAGCAGATTTGAAAATAAAACTAGGATCTTTAATAAGTGCTTGAGTAGACATATAATGTGGCAGTAAATAAAAGTCCAGGATTATATAAATGTGCACAAGAGTTCTGTGGTGGGAGCAAAAGGGTTAATGTCCAAATAGAAACAATTACAGCTGTCCAGGTGTGCAGGTAGTGAAACTGAAAATAATCAAGCCAGGTTTGCAGGTAGTGAACTGAAGCGCAGGATGTCAGCAGGCTCAGGCACTCAGGTATGGGCAAGGGTGATGGAGGAAGCGGGATAGTCCAGTGGGAGCTAGGAGCTGACAGGCAGACTGGCAGACAGCGAATTCACAGGAACAGGAAAGCACAGAGAACTCCCTCTCAGCTAGGCTGAGATACACGTTGCACTGGCAAAGAAGGAAGGCACTGACCCTTCCTAAATACCCCATGCCGTGCTGTTACTGGCCGGAGGGAACATGTGACTCACCAGGATTGGCCAGCCGCATCACATGGCCAGAAGGCAAGATCGCGGCGCCCATGCCAAATGGAACGGAGACGCCGCCAGGCCTTACCAGCGCAGAGTGACAACAGGCCCGCACAACAACGCGCGCAGCCAAAGCCCCCCGCCAGACACCAGCTCCGCCACCAGACAGCCCTCGCCACAATGACCTCACAGGTAACACTCGCCTAGCGCCATGCTGAAATACCCTGGCCGTGACAGGGTCTTGTCGCAAGCCCGATGGTTGCGACCATCGCGACCATCACCTGGCCACCCGCAAACCTGTTGGGCGCGAAAAGTGATGTTTGGGCACCCAAACAAGTCACTTTTCGCACGTTTCAGCTCTCGCACCCCTGGGGCTGCGAGAAGAAATAGAGCGCTGATAGCTGATCACGCCCGACAGGAGCAACAATTGAATAGCTCCATCAGGCGCGATGGGGGCAGGAAACAGTTGAATTCCGCCCAATGGAAGCACTCTCTCAGCTCCGTGCAGCACCGTCCCACTCACGGTCTCCGCTTCCTGGTCTTCGGACTCCCGCTGACCGCAAGGTTGGCTGTACTTCCCCTTCGCGCTAGGGACCTGGAAGTGATGTGTGAGGGCGGAATTGCAGTTCCTGCCCATGACAGCCAGCTAAAGAGGTACTTTGTCCCCACTTACACAAGTTTGTTGTCCCCTCGCGGGCTCGCTGCGCTTGCCACGCTTTGGGCACATTGGCTCGCTATGCTTGCCACATGGTTATATTCCCCCTCTATGCCCACTTGGATGGCAGGGAATTATGGTGGACACTGGCTGATGATGTCAGGGTACTCTCGGTGAAGGGAATTTAGACATTACCCTGACCGCACACCGTGACACAGGTAATTAGACAGTGTGATGCTCTCCTGTCCAACTGCTACCTGATGACCAACTGCCCCCACTGCTCATGAGTCACCTTCCTTTTAACTGCTGCTGTGGCTCGTGTCATCTCCTTCACCGCTCAGCACATGCTCTCCAACTGTTTTTACTGCACCCGTTGGGGTAAAAAGGTTTACCCATTTTCAGTCTAATGGTATAGTCCTCAGGTATTTTAACAGTCATTACCTGGAATGAACCATTAACCCCTAACAGGGGGAAAAGAAGTAACCACATGATAACACATTGAATAAATTAAATAAAACATAAACAACATTTACTGTGCATACCATACCATCTTAGTGCATTAAATACCTAGGATTTCTATACAGCAATTTCAGACTTTATGTCAGAGTATGTGATACCATATACCGTGTATATATATATATATATATATATATATATGAATTATCTATATTCCCACATTCCAGGGTATCACACACTTCCCTGCTAAAACTATGCATGCAATATAATTCTCAAGATTTTTAGAAAATATAGTCAACCTTGAAAAAGCTAGATATTAGACATTGTTCAGCAATTTATTCCTTATAGTGCATGGGCAATACACCTTTTGTACATCACTCTGAATGCCTCAATGTTAACTCTGATACCCCCATCTCGGAAGAATCAGAAGCATGCACAGGTATACTTTCAAGCTTGCAGTCTATAGACAGGTTAGCTCAGGAGTAACATCACTCACTATTCCTGTTCCAATAGGGCCACTCATAAATGTTAATAAATCTTTTGGATCATTCAGAGAATTGAACATGGAAGTTTCCACACCTTCTACCATAGGTACAGTACATCTCCTCCAATTGCCAACTTGACATCGGTAGTACACAGTTTTAGTTGCTTTCTGTGAACGACACTAATGTGTCCATCATTTTCTCTTCTAATCCGATAGGTAATCATGTCTATTCCCGGAATACTAATCACTTCATATGGGATGTCTTCCCAAATGTTGTCCAGTTTACGATAACGATGGTTTCTCGTTTTCCAGACGTTTCCAGAATTTTTCTCCTGTCTTTGATGAACCCGTTTCATCCTTGTTTCTACTATTTCTCTAGCGGATTTAATTCTACGTTGATGCTCCTGAACCCATTCGACTTGCGGAGAATCATCCAGCATAGGAGTTAGTTCCAAATCTTTAGGCAACTTGCCGTGTCTTCCGAACAGAAGATAGAAAGGAGTGTATCCTGTAGAACAATGTTCAGTATTGTTATAGAGGTAAGTGATCTCTGGTTGAAATCTTGGCCACTGTACTCGACTCTCAATAGGTATACTTCTTAACATCTCAATTAATGTTTGATTAACTCTTTCACACAATCCATTTCATTGTGGATGGTACACAGTGGTCCTTAATTTTTTACAATTATACATAGCACAGAGCTCTGCAAAGAGTTGAGATTCAAAGGCAGCACCTTGATCAGTCAAAACTTGGTCAGGGTATCCGTAAGGATGAACAAAATATCTGAGGAACATCTCCACGGTGAGTTTTGCAGTCAGGTCCCTTACTGAAAGAGCCACTATAAATTTACTGTAATGGTCTGTGATCGTGAGGGCATACTGATAACCCTATGAACAATGATCAAGCTTGATATGGTCAAGGGCCACAATTTCCAATGGGTATTTACTGTGGTCTGCTTTTTCTTTTTAAGGAGCAAGGAATGCAATTCTTACACCAGGCCTCAATATCTGTTTTCATTTCGATCCAGTCATATCGTCTCCTCAGAACAGCCTCCATTTTCTGACTACCAAAATGCTCCGCTTGATCGTGATATGCAATCAACAAAGGACTTGTTTGTTGTCTGGGGAATATGATTTGAGAGATTCATTGATGTGTACCTGGGTCGATACTGTTGGGGACAATTAGCCCCTTCTTTACCATAATTCGATCCTGCTGCCTTAACAGCTTTATCAACTCGGGGTCACCCTCTGACCTCTCCACCTTGGTCAGCCATTTCTTATGGTGAATGATATGCATCAAATCCTGAAGAACCTTACTTTTCTTGTGTAATCTCTGCCAGTTAAATCCTTGCAACTCTCGTTCATGGTTATCTACTGCAGGAGGTACAGTAGCATCGCAGGTAATAATGTGTTGTTCAATGTCTTGGAGCCGAAATGTAGGGAATTCGATGTTTTCCGAATAGTTCTTTTCTTCTTCAGCAACATCTGTGACAAGTAACCGGGAAAGGGCATCTGCGTTTCCATTAGATTTGCCACTATGATAGGAGATGGTATAATTGAAATTGGCCAAATGGGACATCCATCTCTGTTCCATAGCACCAAGGTGAGCAGTTGGAAGATGAGCTAGGGAATTATTATCAGTAAAAGTTCAATGGGTGTAACTGCCAGATAATTTTAACATTTCTCAGTTATAGCCCAAACCAGTGCAAGCAGTTCTAATTGTTCTGTAATTTTCACTGTTTCTCTCAGTTTTTATGAGGTGATGACACGTTGTCACCCATCCTGTATTTGAGACAAGACAGCTCCTAAACCACGATGGCTGGCATCAGTGTACACGTGAAAAGGTTGAGCGTAATCAGCATACGCTAACAAAGAGCTTCCATTAATAGAGATTTTAATGCTTGGAAATAATTTTGGGCCATATCAGTCCAGATGACTGGGGAATTACTTGCCGCCGGTTCCATGCAGAAGTTCATGTAATGGAGTTGCAAATTTGGCGACATTCATCATGAATCTACGATAGTAACCAACAAATCCCAGAAAACTTCTCATTTATTTTACAGTTATGGAAATAGTCCAGTCTCAGACTATACAGATTTTCTCAGGATCTGGTCTGACCCCTTCTGAGCTGACTATATGTCCCAGATATTGTACTTCTGGTTTCAAAAGATGACATTTTGATGCCTTCAACCCTAATCCGTACTTGATCAATTGCTGGTACACATCCTGCAGGTGTTGTAAGTGGTGTTCATATGTTTGTGAAAAAAATATTACATTGTCTAGGTACAACAAAACCATATCATAGTTGCGGTGTCCCAAGCAATTTTCCATGACTCATTGAAAGGTTGCAGGAGCTTTGCATAGTCCAAAAGGCACTCTATTAAATTTGAAGAGCCCCATGGGGGTTTGTGAATGCTGTTTTTTCCTGATCTTTTGGGTGTAATGAATCCCAGGGTGATTCTCTTCAGAGGGCAATGATAGTCCTGAAGATATTGGAGTGATAGGGTCAACCGAAGGATAATGCACTTGTAGCCCAAGACTGGAATAGTTTGACAAGGTGGAGACCTGTCGGTCAGCATGTAGCAGCCTTGAGGGCTGGAGATATTTGACAAAGGTGGAGACCTGGTGGTCACGTTGCAGCCTTGAGCACTGGAGATATTTGACAAAGGTGGAGAGCTGGTGGTCATGTAGCAGCTTTGAGGGCTGGTGGTATTTGACAAAGATGAAGACCTAGTGGTCACATAGCATTCTTGAGGGCTGGAAGCCCTTGGCAAGGATGGTGACCTAATGGTCATGGAGCAGCCTTGAGGGCTGGAAACACTTGGCAAAGATGGTGACCTGATGGTCATGGAGCAGCCTTGAGGGCTGGAAACACTTAAAAGGATGTTCCGGGATGCAGAGCAGTGGAGATAACCTTGATGTTGATTAAGTCCACTCAGACGCAACAATGCAGATAATGCCACTGGAAAGTGGTGTGGCAACTGTGGTGACTGGAGGCGCAGAGCAGTGGAGATTGTCATGAGGATTTGGTTGTCCACGCAGACGCTGCACTGCGGTAAATGCCATTGGGAAGTGGTGCAGCAACTGTGATGACTGGAGATGCAGAGCAGTGGAGATAGCTGTGATGTTAAGGCTGAGTCCACTCAGATGCTGCACTGCGGTTAATTCCACCGGGAAGTGGTGTGGCAACTGTGATGACTGGAGATGCAGAGCAATGAAGATAGTGATGTTATGCTGGAACCTCAGATGCTGCAGTGTGGACTGGGCACAAGCCAAGATAGACTCAGGACTGGAGACGCTGGAAGAACACAATGAGAGATACCAACTCTATGGGACCGGAAACATGTGTAAGACACTATCACAGGCATCTGAGCAACACATCAGCAGGAAAGACAAAAGGAGGAAGAACCAATCCAGTCCCAGCAGAGATGACTGACAGCCAAATAGGAGGATTCCAATAGTTGATAGCATAGCATCTCCATCTCCCAGCAACAGGTCTAATAGAATCGCCAGGAGCACCATTGTCCAACCAGACATGGCGGTGGCTTGTGACAGTACCCCCCCCCCCCCTTGACGAGGGGTTAAGGAACCCCTAGACCCAGTTTTGTCAGGAAAGTTCTGAAAAAATCCTCTTATCAAGACATTAGCATGAAAAGCTCTCTCGGGAAACCAGGGGCACTCCTCAGACCCATAACCTTTCCAATGAACCAGGAACTGAAGAACCCCACGTGAAAATCTGTAATCCAGGTTCTTTTCAACAATAAACTCTTGATACAGCCAGATGAGGACAGGTGAAGGTCTTACTGGCCATCTGGAGCTGAAACTGGAAGAAGAAAACACTGGCTTGAGCAGAGAACAATGAAACGGGTTATTGATTTTGAGGGTATTGGGCAACTTCAGATGGAAGGCCAAAGGATTAATCTGGGAGATGATTCTAAAAGGCACTATGAATTTAGTGCCCAACTTCTGTGATCGTTGGCAGATGTTAATGGTTTTCGACGATTACCAGACCAGATCTCCCACCTTGAAATTGCATGGTTTCTGATATTTATCTGCCCATGTCTTGTAGCAACAGGATGCCTTGAGGAGACATTTGTGAACCCTTTTCCAGACAGACCAGAGTCTAGAGACTGATGTGGAGGAAGGAGATCCGGTTGAAACCATCTCAAAGGAATTAAGTCTAGGGTGCAGCCCAGAATTACAGAAGAACGGAGAAACTGAGGATGATGAGTGGCAAGGATTATTGAAGGCAAATTGCGCAACAGGAAGAAGGGAAACCAAATCATTCTGGTACTTGGAGACAAAGCACCAGAGGTATTGCTCCAAGGACTGGTTAACCTGCTCTATCTGTCCATTTGACTGAGGATGGTATCCAAAGGATAGACTGAGGTTGACGCCCAAGGCAGAAATTTCCAGATGCGTGCCACAAATTAGGTCCCTGGGTCCGAAACAATATCAATAGGCAAACCATGGAGTCTGAAAATATGTTGCATAAAAAGAGAAGATAATTCTTTAGCAGAAGGTAGTTTGGTGAGTGGAACGAAATGAGCCATCTTGCTAAAACGGTCAACAACTGTCCAGATGATTGAACAATGAGAGGAAGGTGGAAGATCCACAATTATATCCATGGTGATGTGAGTCCAGGGCTTCGAAGGAGTAGGAAGAGGAAGTAGAAGACCGGGAGGAGCAGTACGAGGAGCTTTGTTCTGTGCATAAATGTCTCAGGCCAACACAAATTCACGGACATCTTGGATCATGGACTGCCGCCACACTGAGTGAGACCGTAACTCAGTAGTCTTGGCAGTACCTGGACGACCAACCACTTTGGATGAATGGAAATCCAACAGAACAGCCTTACGAAACCTCTCAGGAATAAACAACACTCGGAGGTTTCTCAGATGGAACTTCCGACTGACAGATATTGAGAGTATCCGCTAAACTCCTGGTCAGGGCAAAATAGATTTTGGAAGTGGAAACAATGGTTGCCCCCAAGACAGTGAGAGGCTGAATGGGTTAAAAACTATTTGACAGAGCATCCACTTTGAGGCTCTTGGAGCTGGGTCAAAAAGAAATGACATAGCTGAAGCGAGTGAAAAACAACGCCCACCTTGTTTGGCATTTAACCTCTTAGCGATCTCATTGTAGGACAAGTTCTTATGATCCGTTAGCATGGTGATGACATGATTCACTCCTTCCAGCCAGTGCCTCCAGTAGTCAAATGCCCACTTGATAACCAAAATTTCTCGATTCCCGACATCGTAGATTCTCTCGGCTGAAGCGAATTTCCAGGAGAAGAAGGTGAAGGGATGCAACTTATTATCTCTAAGATCTTTCTGGGACAAAACAGCACCCACGCCAACCTCGTGTCACAAGCCGCCACAGTGCAAGACAAACGCCGAGCAAGCATTCGCTGAAACTCCTCCTATTGCCTGTCTGTCATCCCGGGAGTACTCTGGATAGGTTCCTGCATCTATATCTTCCTGATGCAAATGCAGCTCCGATGCCGGTGATAGAGTATTCATGTTACAGGTTCTGGCATTGTCACCTGTTATCCAGTCGAGTTCCAGTTCGCTTGTCTAAGATTGTTATACTGCCATTTGTGTCATCCAGACGACACAATTCGCATTCCATCTACCTGCTGTTTGTGTCATCTAGGCAGCGCGGACAGCCCTCAGTGTCCGAGAGTGCACAGTCCTGCATACTCTGCTTGTGTCAACTCAGCGGCACAGGCTGCACTCCAGCCTCAGCTATTTGTGTCAACCCATCAGCACAGGCTGCACTACAGTATCCGAAAGTGTGCAGTCTTTGCATATGCAGCTTGTGTCAACTCTGCAGCACAGCCCATACTCTAGTGTATGCAGCTTGTGGCAACTCGGCGGCACAGGCCGCACTGTAGCATACGCTACTTGTGTCAACTTGGCGGCACAGGCCACACTACTACATCTGCTGCATCTAGCCAAGTTTACCAGCCTTCAAGGCTGCCACACGGCCCAGAGGCTGCATCTCGCCAAGTTTACCAGCCCTTAAGGCTGCTACTCAGCCCAAAGGCTGCTACACAGCCCAAAGGCCACATCTAGCCAAGTTTACCAGCACTCAAGGCTGCTACACAGCCCAGAGGCTGCTTCTCAGCTCAAAAGCCGCATCTTGCCCTACGGCCCACAGGCCACAACCTGCCAAGTTATTCTAGCTTTTAAAGCTGCTCCACGGCTGCAACAAGCCAAGCATTATCAGCCCTAAAGGCTGTTGCAAGACTAATTATCTCAGATAATACCTCAGCCCTTAATACCTCAGAAGCATTAACCTCAGCAATGAATAGGAGATCCAGATTGGGATGCCAGAGGACTGGAGCAGAAATTAAAGCAGGCTTCAGTGAGTTGAATGCTTGAAGAGCCTTCACTGGCCAGTTGACAACATCAACCCCTTTTTTAGTAAGCTCCACAATAGGAGCGACTGTGGATGAGAAAGATTCGATAAAACTCCTGTAATAATTGGCAAAGCCAAGGAAACATTGCACAGCTTTCAAGGTGGTAGGCTGAACCCAATCATGTTGGACTTGACTTTGCCTGGATCCATAGAGAACCCTTGGAACGAGATGCTATACTGTACCCCAGGAAGGATACATCTTGGATCCCAAATTCACACTTCTCACGTTTAGTTTTATAAGTTGTTCTCCAGGAGTCTCTGTAGCACCTGCCTCACGTGCTGACAATGCTCTTGCATAGAGTTTGAATAAATCAGGATGTTGTCAAGGTAGATAACCACAAATACTCCCAGTTAATCCTTCAACACACCATTAGTAAAGTCCTAGAAAACGGCTGGGGCGTTGGACAGACCGAAAGGCATACAAGGTATTCATAGTGACTGGAGTGGGTGTTGAAGGCTGTCTTCCATTTGTCACCCTCCTTGATCTGACTAAATTATACGCTCCTCTCAGATAAATCTTGGAGAAGATGGATGCTCCATATAGCTGATCGAACAAGATGGAAATTAGAGGCAGCGGGTAGGAGTTTTTAATAGTAATGTTGTTCAAACCATGAAAGTCAATACATGGTCAGAGGGATCCATCTTTTTTCTGCACAAAAAAGAAGCCTGCCCCAACCGGAGACTTAGATAGGTTTTATTCGACTTTCTCTAAAGCATCCTGAATGTATTCCTGCATCGCCTTGATTTCTGGTATAGTTAAAGCGTTCAACCTGCCTTTGGGTAGTCTCATTCCAGGAAGCAAGTCAATGGCACAGTCATATGGGTGATGAGGAGGAAGAGTGTCTGCCTTCATTCTGGAAAAAACCTTGGCCAAATCACGATAAGGCGCAGGAATTTTGGAAGACAATTCAGACTGGATTGTGGCAGCCAGGCGAACAGGAAGAGTTAGGCATTGGGAAGAGCAGGAAGTTCCCCATTTAAGAATCTCTCCAGTCTGCGAGTGGATGATGGGGTAATGTCTCCTGAGCCATGGTATCCCCAAAAGTAGCAGTGCCAGAGGACACTGAAGCAGCAGGAAAGTAATATCTTCGGAATGTAGAGCTCCCACTGATAACCGGATGGAAGGCACCTGGGAGTTAACTGCAACTTTGAACAGTTCCTAGCCATCCAGGCCAATAACAGAGACAGGTTATGGTAAGGGCTCGGACACCAGTCTAAGGGATTTGAAGAAGGAAATGTCCATAAAGTTGCCAGCTGCACTGCTGTCCAGGCAGGCTGAAATGGGAACTTGCTGACCATTCACCTGGATTACTGTGGGGATAAGAACTGAGTTATTGGGAGAGACTGATACAAGGCCCAGATGTAACTCCCCCTGTACATCTAGACCTTGCTTTTTCCCGACTTGACAGGACAAACAAGAGCTGTATGTTCTTTTCCTCCATTTTATAAGCAGAGATCTTGGGACTGTCTTCTGCATTTCTCTTTGGAGGAGAGATGGAAGGCTTCTAATTGCATGGGCTCCTCTTGGTCAGAGGGTGTCACCCACACTGGCGACTGTTGAGAAGGCGAGGGAAGATCTTTTTCCAATCTTCGTTCCCGAAGTTGTCGGTCAATGCGGATGGCCAGGTGCATGAGATCATCCAAAAACTCTGAAGCTGAATGCCGCACTAAAATATCCTTGATCTGGTCAGAAAGACCTAGGCAAAACTGACTCCGAAGAACAGGGTCATTCCACCTACAATTGACTGACCACTTGCGAAATTCAGTACAGTAATCTTCTGCCGCTCTCTACCCCTGCTTTAATAATCAAAGACTGGCTTCAGCCATTGCTGCCTTATCTGGATCATTGTAGAGGAGGCCTAGGGAGCATAGAAAAGAAAGCATCCACAGTTTGAAGTGCACTGTGCATAGAGGGAAGACCAAAAGCCCAGGTTTGAGGATCACCCTGTAAAAACAAAATAATAATCCCCACTCACTGAGTCTCAGAACCAGTGGTTCCTGGCTGTAATCTGCATTAGAATTTGCAGCTCTCTTGAAATTCAGAAAGTCCTTGCGTTTGCCAGAAAATCAGTCAGGCAAATTTAACTTGGGTTTGCAGACTGCTGCTTGGACGGAGGTGGCACGTGATTCCTTGACCCAAAAGGAATGCTCCTGAACCTTCAAAGTTAAAGCCTGAAGCTGATCTGCAAGAATCTGGGCTGGATTTTGGATGGGTTCCATGATTATGGATCTCAGACACTATAGATAATATTCTAATATTTTTTGGGCCGGTGATAATGTAATGAATCCCAGGGAGAGTCTCTTCAGAGGGAGATGATAGTCCTGAAGATATTGGAGCGATGGGGTCACCCAAAGGATAATGCAGTTGTAGCCCAAGGCTGGAAAAGTTTGACAAGGTGGAGACCTGGTGGTCACGTAGCAGCCTGGAGGGCTGGAGATATTTGACAAAGGTGGAGACCTGGTGGTCACCTAGCAGCCTTGAAGGCTGGAGGTATTTGACAAAGGTGGAGACCTAGTGGTCACGTGGCAGCTTTATGGGCTGCAACACTTGGCAAGGATGGTAACCTGATGATAACAGAGCAGCCTTCAGGGCTGGAAACACTTAGCAGAGATGGTTACCTGATGGTCAAGGAGCAGCCTGGATGGCCGAATATTTTCCGGGATGCAGAGCAGTGGAGATAACCTTGATGTTGATTAGGTCCACTCAGACGCAACAATGCAGATAATGCCGCCGGAAAGTGGTGTGGCAACTGTGGTGACTGGAGAAGCAGAGCAGCGGAGATTGTCGTGAGGATTTGGTTGTCCACTCAGATGCTGCACTGTGGATAATGACACCGGGAAGTGGTACGACAACTGTGGTAGCTGGAAGCACTCTACAGCGGAGATAGCCACGATGTTCTGCTGGAACCTCAGATGCTGCAGTGCAGACTGGGCCATCAGGATGTTACTCGGCACAAGACACAATAGATTCAGGACTGGAAATGCTGGAAGAACACAATGAGAGATACCAACTCTATGAAACCGGAAACATGAGTAAGATGTTATCACTGGCATCCGAGCAACTCATCAGCAGGAAAGAAAAAAGGAGGAAGAGCCAATCCAGTCCCGACAGAGATTACGTACAGCCGAATGGGAGGACTTCATGAGTTGACAGCGTGGCATCTCCGTCTCCCAGTAACACCAGGAGCACCATGGTCCAACAAGACGCGGCTGCAGCTTGTGACACTGGGGCCATGGGGATCTGCCAATACCCGCTGGTCAGACCTAAGGTGGAAAAGTTAGTATCTGTTTTCAAGGCAGTGAGGGATTCTTCAATCCTCAGCAGTGGGTAGGCATCTTTATGAGTGACTGTATTAAACTTTTGGTAATCCACACAAAATGTAAGTCTTCCATCCTTCTTTCGTACGATTACCAGAGGGGCGGCCCACCTACCATAACTTTCACAGACAACTCCAGCTTCTTTAATTTCTTCAATCATATTTTTCACTGGTTGATATAAAGCCGGGTGCAGAGGTCAATGCCTTTCCTTATTTAGAGGATGGTTTCCAGTTGGAATATAATGGTAGATGCAATCTGCTCTCCCAAAGTCAGACGGATGTTTACTGAATGCTTCTCCATTCCATTGAACCACCTGCAAAGCTCTCTTCTTCTCCTCTCTCGAGGTTTCCCAGCCTCCGATTTGTATTTCCTCCCACCAAGGGTGCTCCTCTTGTGTATCAGTAAACTCCTCTTCTACTGTAATCTGCTGGCTTATAGTTGCCTCCTCCACCACTACATTCTGGATGTTAAACTGTATTTTTGCTACGGGACAATTGCAATACAATCTCAGAGGATAATCATGAAGGTTTAATATCCGAATTGGCATCCTTCCTTGCTCCACCTTGACTAAAGTTCTAGCCACGACAAACAGGTTTCGTCCATCTTCGTCACAGGACTCGATCATGGCCTCATAGTTTTGTCCACCTGGCCCAATTCTTCCCTTACACCATATGATATTTTCCAAATTCGTTTCCAAAATAACTGCTGTACCATCGGCGATTAGCGCTCATATAGCCTGTTGTATCATCCTTTGTTCTGCTGGTATCGCCTCTTGCAGCTTTACTTTCAACGCATCAATAATTTCATCAGGGCAATTTTGGAGCACATTCATGCCTATAATAACAGGATGTAAGTAATTATTTTGATCTGTCTTCACCAGACACCCTTGTTTTGGAAGTTTCGTCTATCCTATTTCTAAGGTTGCCTCCCAATACCCTCGACAAGAGATTGGTTGACCATTACTGGTCACTAATTCAACCAGTTAGTGGGGGGTAAAGCAATTTCTTGTTCTTCCAAGTGTTGCAAAAATTCTGTTATTTGGATTGTAGTTACTTGAGAACCAGTGTCTAAAAGTGCAAGGGTTTCCATGCCATTTATTTGGACCTATATTGAAGGACATTGCCCCATGTATCGAGACCACCAGTCCGGCAAAGATGGACCTATTGATGACGTTCTTCCCGAGGATCGGTCCTTGGCCTCGGGATCTCTTCATTGAAATTCTCTGAGTCTTGAAAAACATTTTCTACATGTCCACTTTTCTTACAGTGTCAACAGATAGGTCTTCATTGACTGTTGAACTGATCAGTGGGCTGTCTTCCTATTCTCCTGGGAACATCCCATCTGGGTTGATTTCTCTGTTCGTGATCAGAACGCCACTCCCTACGTTGGTTGGAGACTTGTCCTTGTTTAAGATCTTTTAAGTCACGACATGCAGTACTTCAGTTTGTGCCAGTTCTTCAATTTGCTCCTTTATTACTCCAATTGAATCAGAACAAGAGGGAGTTTGAGCATGTAGACTTATTGATTCCTTTGGTACTGTTATTTAATTTCCACCAATATAAATACTTTCTTCTAACACCCTACTTTCTGCTACTTCCGCCAGAGTATGAACTTCATCCTCAACACTTTGGTTCCGCTCCAGGATCTTCATAACTGTTTCTTTGAATTCCAGAAATGAACTATCAGGTTTTGGAATTTTCACATATGTAATTGGGCACATATTCCTTCTCCCATGGCTCCCTCTATGAATAGGTTAGTTAACGTCTCATCTTCCTGTTGTATTTCTCGAGGATCTAGATTTTGTATTGTTTGCAAGGATTTCTGTAAACCCAACACAAATTCCCTTAAAGACTCATGTGGTTGTTGCTTTTTTGCACAGAATCATCTTTTTAGCTCAGACACAGTCCTATAGTCAAAGATAGATGCCAACTTATCAAAAATATCCTCCACCGTCCTTTGTTCTCTCTCAGGCCACAATTTCACCTCTCTCAAGGCAGGACCTTTTAATTGCCCAATGAGGATCTCTACCTTTTGAGCGTCTCCTAAAGGGTATAACCTGAACATCAAATGCAACTTATATTTGAATTCCTTCAACGTACTAGTACCTGGAGTACGTGCATCACCTGAATAGGTTGGTAACCAGGGGGCCCCAAAGTAGTAAGGCATATTGATTGGTGAAGCGGTCGCCATTGAAAAGGCTCCTTGACTAGGACCGTCTCCCTGTTCAACCATTGTTTCGAAGTGTTTAGACTGTGGAATCTTGTTTTGACTTTTACTTTGGATCCCGAATCCTGTTCACGGGCTCCAACTTTTCTGTTATAACCTATATTGTCTTACTAGAAGAGGAAACCAAAAAAATATATCTGTGAGACTGATAGTGCTCCCACTTGATAGATGTATAGTGTGTTATACCACGCAATACTTACCACCTTGGAATCACACAATGGGTATCTCAATAAAAGGTGTATTTATTAAATGGACTTCAAACATATAAATGGATTAAAATAGAATAAAAAACAATAACATATATGTGCAAAATTAAGCAATAGTAATCCTCCTGGAAGGTTACCGTTTTGGGTGGGTGGTGTGAGAACACGATGGAGATAGTCCTGATGAATTAGGCTAGTATTTCTTCACACCACCAGGTATTAAGCCAAAATCTGAAATTCTCTGGAACTCTCCAAAGTCCTTTCCCAGGAGGTACAGCAAAAGCACAGCAGGCACAACAGCAGGCGTTTCGGATTGTCCTGATCCTTTATCAAGTGCAAGATATAGTGGCATCCTCATCCCCGCTATTTAAGAGGCTAAAACGGAAGTTATGCACTTCCTGCTTCCTGTCCATTCTCCCGCGGTTTGCGTTCCACCGCGGAACGGGAAACCGGAAGTGGTCATCGTTTTGCGTTCCATTCACCGGAAGCGAGCGCGTCTAGCTCATTTACAATACACAGAGACGGGGAAAAGTTTGTTTACATCTGTATCCTTGGTTACCGATATCCATTTTTTCTTTTGTACATGCTTTATTGATCCCTCCTACTTCTTAATTAGGTGCCATGCATCTCCTAAAAAACTAATGTGGTACTTTTTGTTCCCACATAGTCCATCCCTACCTTTGAGATGCACACAGAATACCTCATTTTTAATGGGAATCCATGGTACATGTAAAAAATGGGAAGACAAAAGAATTGTAATTATATATATATAATGAATGTACGGATACATGAATGAAAGATAAAAAGTCAATGTTAAAAAAAAATTACACAGAAAAAAGTACTTAAAATACTAAAATACAATATAAAAGAAATTACTCTAAAAACCATTTCAGCTCAAAATCTGAATTCAAACCCATTGGACCTAATGATTCTAACGTATATATCCGTAGCATTTCTTTTTGTGCAAGTCTTTTATCTAGATCCCGGATCTCCAATTTTCTTTGACCTGCTCAATGCCCATAAAACGTTTTATACACATCTCCGATTGATTATGGACATTCTTAAAATGCTCTGAAAGAGGGTGTCCCAAAAGTCCCTTACGAATATTATACACATGTTCCGCCATACGTGTTTTTAGGTTTCTAGTGGTTTCTCCCACATAAACGAAACCGCACGTGCACTCTAATAAATAAATAACATTACGAGAATGACAAGTGATAAAATTGTTGATGTAAAAAGTTTTTTCATTATTTGTAATTTTAAATGTTGTGATCTTTCTTTCGTTTCCTTTACTAGTTGTAGTTTTACACATTAAACAACTTCCACACCTATGGAATCCTTTTGTCCTTTCACTGGTGGGTTTGGTATCTATTAAAGTGCTATTGTCTAATTTATCTTTCAGGGACTTGGATTTCCTATAAATAAATACAGGTTTCTCTGGTAAATGTTCCTTTAAAATCTGATCATCTTGTAAAATTCTCCAGTTCCTGGATATACTTCTTTCTAATTGTTTATAATATGACCTGTAATTGCTAATAAAGGCCCATTCATATTTTGGATCTCTTGGTTTTTTCTGTTTTTCTTGTATGAGGTTCTGCCTTGGAATGCCAATAGTTTTTTCTTTTGCTTGCCTCAAAATATTAGGTGAATAACCCTTTTCCATGAATCTTAGATTCATATCTTTCTGATATCCTTTTCCACTAATGCACTAAAACATTCAATTTGATTTCCTTTCATATGTTTCGGAAACATTTTTGATTTAGCTTTAAATTGAGATGGATCTACATTATTTGAAACTTCATTCATTCCATTTTTTTCAATAAAGAATTTTTTAATACAAAGTTTCCGAATGTATTTTTGTAGGTCTATGTAAATCTCAAAAGGATTTACATTTGCCGTGGGTGCAAATTTTAGACCTTTTTGCAAAATTTTCTGTTCATCCTCTGTTAATTGGTGGGAACTGAGATTAAAAACTTTTCCACTATTTGTTGTGGTCTCTTTATAGACTTATTTTTTCTCAACTTGGGTAGATATTTTTTTGGGGTGATTTTTCTTTTTTCCTCCCCTTTTGCTCCGGATGGTCTTATTGTGTACTATTCTCTTCTGGGAGTCCAATCCTCCCAGTCTAAAAAATATCCTTCTGGATCAATTTCTTGGGCCAATGGTCTGAATCTATTTTCTAAATGAATAATTGATTTATCTCTGTGTAAATGATGGGCTTCTGGTTTTAGATTGATCCTATTTTGAACCCATTTTTCTTCTTTCCTTTGTCTCCAATTATCTTTATCTCTTTTTTGAAAATTGTCCCTTTTTTGAAAATACTTATTCTCATTCCTCCTATTCCTAGGTTGGAATTCATCAACACTTTTGTGTTCTTCTTAGGTGTATAGGAGTTCTTTCTCTGAATGCTCTATATTGGGGAGGAATCCATTTTCCTAATGGTTTAGTCTTATTAAGATTATATTCCTCCTCTACATTACTTTTTTCTTTTTGATCTTCATTAAGAGCTTTCATATCTCTTTGATATTTCTTCTGTTTTTTTAGACTTAAATCTCTTGAACTCTTTTCTAATTTAGCTAGAATGATTTTTTCTTTGTTTTTAACAAATTCCTGATCCAAGAAAGGTTTTAACAATAAACTAAGAGATTCTATCTCTTGGTTTAAATGTTTTAAATCTAAAATTCTTTCTTTAATAATTAAGTCAATCAAGGAGTGTGAGCATGTTTTTAGCAACGTATTCCATTCCTTTTTAAAATCTTCACTTACTGATTCAAAGGAGGGAATCTTAGTTATCTGTAGACCTTTAGGGATAAGCTTATGTGCCTGATATTGTTCAAGCGAATAAACCTCCCACCAGATCCTGTTTTCTTTAAGCATACTTTTTTCTAGTTTAATCAAAATTGTGGTTACGTCCTCATCACTCACACTCGGATCATTATTCATAGGCATATAAAATAGATCTTTAACTAGATCTTTTCTAGTTACTAGAAGAGGAGTAACAAGTGTATTTTTATTTAACACCAAACTGAAATCAGTGAAAGACACTAACAATTCTTCAGAACAGCAATTACAATATGAAGCAATATTATACAATTTCAATATTATACAACAACAATATAAATTGACACTACACTAATGGTGTGCACACACGGTATGATCAGTCAGCAATAACAATTTCACTGACTGATCGTCCTGCACCTTTCCAGAGTGCTGGATGATTGATATCGATCAACCAGCACACCACCAACCCACCAATGATGGCCAATGACCCGCAATCAACGATCGCAGGTCCCTGTAGTAACCTGGTCAATATCGACCAGGTTGGCCTGCATGCTCGGACATGGACACTATCATTATCATCCATACGTGTCCGTGCATCGCAGGTCATTGTTGGGTTGGAAGGGACCAAAAAATGCACGATATGAACGCTAACGATATGATTGATATTGTTATCATTCATATCGAGCATTTTAATCGTGTCGTGTGTACACACCATAACACATTCTTTATTTTTATTTTTCAGGAACCCACTCTCCACGAAGATCGATGGGACCAACTGGAGCTTTGTGAAAGGTAAGTGATTAACTACAGCAATATATTACAACAATTTACACTTGCAATTAATTATTACTGGTAACGTATTTCTAATACCAAATTTCTAAAATTTCTAAACCCCAGGGTTATTAAGTAGGTTCTAACTGGCCAGTTTTAACTAACTTACAGAAATAATAGTTTTGTATTTTGGGCCTGATTCAGACCCACTCGCGAGTGCTGAGCGCTCGCAAGCGGGTTGATGTTGCCCAAGTATGCATGTGTATGACGGAGGCGGGTCCGTCGTGCGCATGTGCGGGACCCGAATAACGACGGCCAAGCTGTTGTTATGGGTCTTGCACCAAAGGTGGCGTGCTGTCGATGGTGATTGACAGCACGCCCCCTTTGGTGGGCATGCCAGGGGTGTGGCTGCCCAGATGGAGGCGTTCCCATGGGAACGCCTACCGTCTGGGGCCGGCCCCACTGACATCACTAGTGACGTCAGTGGGAGTGCTTTTGGCTCTGATAGCACCAAAAGCACTCCAGGGGTTGCGGCAGCGAGACCCTACCGCAGGGTCTCGTCGCAAGCCCGGTGGTCGCGATGGTCTTGACCATCGCGACCATCATTTTGGCCGCTCGCTATAGCTGTGGGTAGTCACCCACAGCTATGCAAGCGGCCAGGAGGCCGCTCCAAAAAGGAGGAGGGACGGCCCTGATTCAGAGCGAGCGCTCTATCCGGGCGTCCGGTTCTGAATCAGGGCCTTTGTCTGTTAACAAGCTTTGTATAGTCCCTTTAGAAATTTATAGGAAACTTGATTTCTAACTTGGATAAACTGTGGTGTCAATTAATACTAGCAGACTTCTCCTTTCTTAGTTACTTTGTTATTCACAGCAGCAGTTTCAATAATAAAGTTCAAGGTAGCTCTTGTAAGGCAACCATGTATCCATTAGTCACTATATAATTGAAGGCTATTGACTACACTTGACTGAAGTTTGCGTTGCTATACTGTAGCTGTTTTCTAAGGATATAGGGCCTGATTCAGAGCCACTCGTAAGCGGCCACTCGTTCGCTATGAGCGATGTTCGCACAACTGCACATGCATATGGGTCGTAATGAGCACGGGGGAGTGGAGATCCGAATGCAGGTGTGCCTCACGGTAAAAAGGGCGTTTAATGGGAGTGCATAATTAGTAAAGGAGCATCATCGACCACGTCACTTGGTTGTCTTTTAGCCTGAACTGCTCGCAGTGATAGCGGTAGGATAAACCTACCACAAGCACTGCGAGCAGTTCAGATGCCTTTCGATGTACCCGATTAATCAAATAAATAGCGGAGATGACGTGTGATGTGAATGGCAAAGGGGCGTCATTACAAAATAGCGAGCGCATTTTTCGTTCGCTCGCTCAGACATAGAGGCGTCAACAAACCGCAATGAGCGAGCGCTCAATTTAAATATCCGGCTCCTTTTTTGGAACGACCGTCCGCAAATAGCGTCCGGGTCTGAATCAGGCCCATAGTTCACAGATGATATTATGTAGTCACTTTAACCTAGTAACTGAGGAATTAGGCAGCCAGAGTCTGCAAATTATCCCTGACGCTGTCTCACTATTATATTAGCAGTGGTGCTGATGATTAATAAACTGTATACTGCAGCTGTAACCTAACTGAAGTCCTCTCAGTCTGTAACTCTGACTCATCAGGGTACGCTGTTTATTTAATGGAATAGTAATCCAGTTTTATAGATTATGGCATCAACTAGACTGCAGTGGCCCTATATGTTATCTGGATGCAGTGGTGTATCGTGCATAAGAGGTGAGCTGGGAGTATCAGTACTCACTGTGGTTCACTCCTTTAATCAACGTGTTACTAAGCGGTGCTTGACACTGTATTTCCCTAGGGACTTCTCCCAATCAGGCTTCTCACTTAGCCCCGGCCCCTCAGTCCGGCTCTACCCCGACCGCACCTCCTTCTGACGCAGATGCTGCTGGTCCTCTCCCAGAAGACAATGGAAGCGCTCTCTCGGCTCCTTGCAGCACCGTCTGACTCACAGTCTCCACTTCCCACTCTCTGGTCTCTGGACTCCCACTGACTGCACACCGTGACACAGGTAATTAGACACAGCAATGCTCTCCTGTCCTGTGCTCATGAGTCACCTTCCTTTTAACTGCTGCTGTGGTTCATGTCATCTCCCTCCCCGCTCAGCACATGCTCTCCAACTGTTGTTACTGCACCAGTTGGGGTAAAAAGGTGTACCCATTTTCAGTCTAATGGTATAGTCCTCATGTATTATAACAGTCATTCCCTGGAATGAACCATTAACCCCTAGCAGGGGAAAAGGAATACCCACAAGATAGCACATTGAATAATCTAAATAAAACATTAACAACATTTACTGTGCATACCATATAGTGCATTAAATATAGATGAGCCCAGCTAGTTAGTTGCTCATAGTGCGCCATTCAAGGTCTCTGTGTCATGCCATGGAATGTTACGTGATGGCTGTACTGTGGCGTGCCGTGGTATTCTACAATGAAATATAAGCCATGGCATGTAATACACTGCTTAACCTCTGGTTGGTGAGTGCTCCACTGATGAAATTTGTACTACTGAATACCACACTGTTAAATTGGATGGCCCTATAATGTGTACAATACAATGTCTACTGTATAGCGGAAATGCCAAATGGTGGAATATCGAGAGAACTGTTTTGAGCCTAGGGTCACAGGAGTGCTGTTTAACTCGGTAGCGTAGAACGTATTTTTGTGCGTCTTTTTTACCTTCAAATGTGTCTTATTGGCACAAGCAGCTTCTGCTGATTAAAATGATATGCAGCATGCCTATGTTCTGTGAGCGATTGTGGGTGTTTCTGCAAGTGAATCACAATGTTACAGTGTTATAGTTGCTGATACTATAACATAGTGTTTTGCATGCAGATACACCCACACTGGCTCACAGAACATAGGCATGCTGCATATAATTTTAATCAGCAGAAGCTGCTTGTGCTATCAATTTGATTTTCTGTATGATTCAGATGCATTTGAAAGTAAAAAGTTGCATAAAAAGACATGCTACCGAGTCACACCATGGCATGGCACGATTAGAAGGCCTGTTTAACGTGCAAGGAGGCTGGATGTATGAGGACCCATCTGTATATGTATTTGTATAAATAACAGAATTCACACACCACCAAGTGATTTATTTTTAATCCTATAGTGAAGATTTAAAAACTAAAATATATCCCTTTCCAGGACTCGAACCCGGGACACCCAAGGTGCAAGGTTCACACCTTAACCACTAGCCCACACACACCAACCGTGTTGAGAACTGCACCTGTCGTGTATGTGTTGTGAAGTGTGCAAATTAAAGCAGGCAATGTGTACAATGTCAATAGCGGGCTCAGCATGCGGCAGCATTCAATAGAAGTGAATGATGGTGGGGGTGAGCCATACAATGAGCTCAGTGGAGTTTTAATAGTAATGCGTGATGGTGGGGGGAGGTAGTGAATGAACTTAGGTGGCCATACACAGAGAGGAAGGGAAGAGGGAAGTGCAAACTAGTGTATTTTAAAAGTAGTGTATACCGGAAATGCCAAGTGTTGGGATGTTGAGAGAAATATTTTGAGTTCAGTAGAGTTCCTTAATATAACTGAACTTCAGTTGCTCTGTATTTAAGTAATGCTTAGTTTGTGTCTTCTGGTTAATGTAAGCTACAGCTGCTTTATTGGTACTTGGTACAGTAATATGCATCTGGGGTAACTTTTAGGGACAAGGACATTGTAGCACAGTAATAGAGATGAGTCCACATACACCTATCCTCCGTGCACTACAAGTTTCTCCACACATTTGTATTTGTATAAGTAACAGAATTCACACATTACCAAGTGATTTATTTTTAATCCTATAGTGAAGATTTAAAAACTAAAAAAAAATATATATATATATATATATATATATATATATCCCTTTCCATGACTTGAGGCCGGGACTCCCAAGGTACAAGGTGCACACCTTAACCACTAGCCCACACACACCAGCCATGTTGAGAGCTGCTCCTGTCGTGTATGTGATGTGAAATGTGTGAATTAAAGCAGGCAATGTGTACAATGTCAATAGCGGGCAGTGTTTCAGTCGCTGATACTGTAATGTAGAGTTTCGCGTGCAGATACACCCACACTCGCTCTCAGAACATAGGCATGCTGAATATCATTTTAATCAGCAGAAGCTGCTTGTGCTATCAATTTGCATCACTGTGTGATTCAGACACACTTGAATATAAAAAGTTGCATAAAAGATGCACGCACTACCGAACCACGCCATATTAGTACAGTACATGTAAACACATTCATCACCCCTGTCTGAGCCACTGAGACAAAAATATAATTTTTTGTTTTTTAAAGTACAGGACTCACACACATACTGTACTGTAATTATTTAATACTTTTATACTTTATTACACATTCTTCAACAGCCCTGATTCCATGACCAAAATGCTATACTATAGTGTACCGAATCACAGCTTCTGTCAGTCAATCATTGGGCTTTGATACAGAAAATGCATTGGAAATCTGATGCATGCACTGTGTAGTTTAGGAAAAGTGACACCTGGTGGACAAAAAGTTGCATTACATGTTATGACTTTTTTCCAGTGCTATGCTATGTTCGGTTATAAAAAATTCTAAGTGGCGCGACTCAAGGCTACTGTGTGGCGCGAGATGCATGGTGCGCTACACAGCTGTATGGAGCAACAAACTAGCTGGGCACATCTGTACCTAGGATTTTAATACAGCATTTGCAGACTTTATGTCAGAGTATGTGATACTATATATATATATATATATATATATACAAACAAATACAACCCCTCTGCACTAGTTAATGAAACAGAGACAAACTAAACAACAGATTCTATAGCTTTCTCCTATAACTCTGTTAGGCAGATATAATTGATAGAAACAAATAAGTGGAAAAGAGAAAAGGGGCGCTTGTAACGCAATTAAATATAACAGTTTTTTTATATTTATATATAACCGTGTATGGTACAATATAAAAGTAATAAATAATATTAAATGTTCAAATGATCAGTCCTGGATAAAGAGGTAGAATTTGGATTCCTTTTTCTCTCAGGAATGATCTTATTACTGGATTCTTGTTGATCCTTTGTATATGGAAGTAATGGATACACTGTATGCGAAAATCCTTTGCAGTCTCATTGGATGACACCCTCACACCAAAATACACCCAAAAAACAGGGCCAAAATGGCCTCTATCAGTAAATAAGAAAAACTTTCTTTGGATAAAAGATATTATTTTATTTCATAAAACAATAGTTTCTATAAAAATAGCTTAAATTAAATAGTAGCGTACAATAAATGAAGAACCCAATGCATTTCGTCCCTTAATGGAACTTCCTCAGGGGTATATCATTGTAACAGTGAACCAACAGTCTTTAATTCTAACAGGAAGGGATCACAACACAACAACCAGGTGATCTCAATACAGTTTAAGGAAGATGAGATAATTTAAGCATACTCAGCTCAGTGGGCAGAATTTTTTTTATCTGTAGATGAGATGCAATTATGCACAAATTTGCATCCCAATCCTTACGAAAAAGGGCTAATGTTTAGCTGGCTCAGCACACCTATATTATCTATATTCCCATGTTTCAGGGTATCACACACGCATTCAAATTTTTTAATGTATTTTCATTAAATTTATTATTCAAAACTGGAAAATATATTCTGTATTTTAAAGCTTTTTTTGGAGTCACTTTTGCAAACAGATTAGCATTGATATGTGCAAAAACTTGGATACACTTCACTCATTTCTACACAAGACTAACACAGCTGTGTTGAAAACCTCATCTCTCTAAAGCAGGGGTGGGGAATCTCAGGCCCTGGAGCTGTATAAAGTCTGCGGAATCATTTGGTCTGGCCCTCATCTGGCTAGCAGAGTGCCTAGAATGGCACCTTGGAGCCAGAATCTATGCAGCAGTGCCACCTGGAGCACATCCTTAGGGTGCTTCAAATGGTCACACCCAGGGCCGGCTCTTGGGGTGTTCGACCAGTGTGGTTGAACAGGGTCACCACCACATAGAGGGTGCACCCCCTCCCAACATCCCGATTTCAGTGGGACAGCACTGTTCCGCTCTTCCACCTGTGGGTCGAAGTGTCCCGCAGGTGGTCAAATTGGGAGGTTGGGCTCCCCCCACCGCCACACAGCTGTGCCGCGGTGCTTGACTCTGGAGTAGCTGAAAGGATGCTGCGTGCATACGCGCGGCATCCATTCAGTGCCGGGAGAGGGCTGGGGAAGCCCAGTTAGTGCTGGGCTCTCCCCCAGCCTGACATTACACAGGAGGCGTGCCATGCGGGCATGCCTCCAAATAACATCACATAGGGGGCACGGCCTATGGTGATTTTGTCATGCCCCCATTTTCGGTCACACTAGATGCACTTTACACCGAGCCGGCACAGGACGCGGCTACCCCTGGAGCCGGCCCTGGTTACACTGCTGCCCTTACAGCTCCCCAGAGCATCCTCAGGATGCTCCGGGCATTGCTGTAATCACCGGCGATTGTGGCCCCGCCCCCTTGTGAAGTTACGCGGAGGGGACATGGCCTGCACAGGGCCCACCAATAATGTTATATATATCCAAATGGCCCTCGGCAGAAAAAAAGTTCCCCACCACTGCTCTAAAGCCTCGTAAACACTGGACGATATGTGTATTGAGCAATATTGGCAGCAGCGGGCCCGGTGCATTAGGCAGCATGGCATCACTAATGATATCCCCAGTTTAGACTGCATGTACAGATGACTGGGGATATTGTTAACCAGGGCCGTAACTAGGGTGGTGCAGCTGGTGCACCCACACAGAGCGCACATGCCCTGTGGGCGGAACCGATGATCACGGCCACTACCTGTCTAAATCCCGCTAAAATGTATAATAGTACAGTAGCATTGTAAAGTAGTGTAATGCTATGTGGCGCTCAAAATACTAGAAGTACATTGTTCCAAATTATGTCAAAATAGTAATTTAATAATATTTTAAATTAGTAGTAATAAGAAATATTTCACAATATGAATAATCAACTCCCGGGAGTATAAAAATAAATAAATAAAAGCATTAATGCACATATCAATAAAAAATGAAAGACATGATAAACACAGACAGATATTTCACATTATAAGAGATACACTGTTGAAAATGAATGTTGATACTTTGTAGGAAATCACAAAGATAAACAAAGTAACAATCTAGGGAATACCAGTCCAGAAACACAGAAATGGAAATAGTCCTCAATCAATAATCCTTTAAAGCACACTAAAGGTGCCCACACACATAGTCAGTTGTATACTACACTGTGTATGTAGATGAAAGGGTATACAAATTTCTCTCATACTCACTATCCTCAGGACCTGGGTGGGGAGCGTGAGGCTGTGTTTACTTAGGGTAACATGGGGGAGGGGGGACAGTGTATAATGCAATTTAATATGGAGGTTGGGGACTGTGCATAATGAAATATAATATGGGTGCCGTGTACTTGGTGTAATATGGGGGAAGGGGGCCTGTGCATAATGAAATGTAATATGAGTGCTGTGTACTGGGGTAATATGGGGGAGAGGTGTCTGTGTATAATGCAATGCAATATAGGTGCTTTGTCCTTGGGGTAATATGGGGAGGGGGACTGTGTATAATGCAATGTAATATGGGTGCAGTGTACTTGGGGTAATATGGGGGAAGGGGGCCTGTGTATAATGAAATGTAATATGGGTGCTGTGTTCTTGAGGTAATATGGGGGAAGGGGGCCTGTGTATAATGAAATGTAATATGGGTGCAGTGTACTTGGGGTAATATGGGGGAAGGGGGCCTGTGTATAATGAAATGTAATATGGGTGCTGTGTTCTTGAGGTAATATGGGGGAAGGAGGCCTGCGTTTAATGCAATGTAATATGGGTGCTGTGTGTACTTGGGGTAATATAGGGGAAGGGGGTCTGCATATAATGCAATGTAATATGGGTGCTGTATACTTGAGGTAATATGGGGGAAGGGGGCCTGTGTATAATGCAATGTAATATGGGTGCAGTGTACTTGAGGTAATATGGGGAAGGAGGCCTGTGTATAATGCAATGTACAATGGGTGCTGTGTACATGAGGTAATATGGGGGAAGGAGGCCTGTGTATAATGCAATGTAATATGGGTGCTGTGTACTTGGGGTAATATGGAGGAGGGGATCCTGTGTATAATGAAATGTAATATGGGTGCTGTGTGTACTTGGGGTAATATAGGGGAAGGGGGCCTGCGTATAATGCAATGTAATATGGGTGCTGTGTACTTGAGGTAATATGGGGGAAGGGGGCCTGTGTATAATGCAATGTAATATGGGTGCAGTGTACTTGAGGTAATATGGGGAAGGAGGCCTGTGTATAATGCAATGTATAATGGGTGCTGTGTACATGAGGTAATATGGGGGAAGGAGGCCTGCGTATAATGCAATGTAATATGGCTGCTGTGTACTTGGGGTAATATGGAGGAGAGGATCCTGTGTATAATGAAATATAATATGGGTGCTGTGTGTACTTGGAGTAATATGGGGGAAGGGGGCCTGCGTATAATGCAATGTAAAATGGGTGCAGTGTACTTGAGGTAATATTCGGGAAGGGGGCCTGTGTATAATGCAATGTAATATGGGTGCAGTGTACTTGGGGTAATATGGGGGAAGGGGGCCTGTGTATAATGCAATGTAATGTGGGTGCTGTGTGTACTTGGGATAATATGGGGGAGGGGTACCTGTGTATAATGCAATGTAATATGGGTGCTGTGTGTACTTGGGGTAATATGGGGAAAGGGGCCTGTGTATAATGCAATGTAATATGGGTGCTGTGTACTTGAGGTAATACGGGGGAAGGAGGCCTGTGTATAATGCAATGTATTATGGGTGCTGTGTACATGAGGTAATATGGGGGAAGGAGGCCTGTGTATAATGCAATGTAATATGGGTGCTGTGTGTACTGGGGGTAATATGGGGGAGGGGGGCCTGTGTATAATGCAATGTAATATGGGTGCTGTGTGTACTGGGGGTAATATGGGGGAGGGGGGCCTGTGTATAATGCACTGCGTACTAAGGGGTGACCAGGGGCGTAACTATAATGGGGCCCAGGAGCTTATTGGGCATAAAATGAGCACAACTGCTAGGAAAATAAAGGTATGATTAAGAGGCAGACGCATTGCCAAGGTTTGCGCAGTTCATCGATTATTTTTTGGGGGACTCCGTATGCGCCAACTTAGATTACAGATGGTGATCATAGTTAGATGCAGAGTGATTAACAGACAGGAAGTGTTTGAGGGAGGCAACAGGGGTGACGAGTAAAACGCAGGCATGTTGTGACTGTTTCGGGGACGTGTCTCAGACTGTGAATTCATACACTGCTGTAAAGACCCCAGCATCTTAGTGCCGACAGCCTTTCTGAGCAACCATGGGGTTACTCAGAAGTTCAGTGTGCGTCTGATGCTGTGTTTTGTATGCCCTTCCCTCTGAAAACACGGTCGTTTTTCGGCAGTGCACCTGTGACAGACGCTTTCCCTGTTTACAATATGGGGGGGGGGGGCACCAATGCTCTTTCTTGCACATGGCACCAAAATGTCTAGTTATTTCTGGTGAGTAGAGCAGCCCATTAGTTTTAGAACAAATAGGTTTTATAAAGAATGCACAACATCTTGTGCATTGATCCATACCTTTCCATAGGGAAGTACGTATGACTCACCAAGAGACCTGACCCTGTACTTGGTTGAGCTCCCTCACAAATACACTGAGATACCTTATTGAACGCAATTTCATCAAATGCAACTTATATCAAAAAAAGCTTGTGCATGTATTGACTGTGAAAGCATGGTGACATCACCAAACACAAAGAGGGATAATTACGGAACGCTACTATACTTTCATCTCGCAGATTACTTATGGCTCATGAGACCGGAGATACTTCAATCTTCCCATGTTACGACACACACAAAAAGCTTTTCTCGTATTTTCTATATTTTCTGTTTTAATAATACATTTAAGTAAGCTAAATTAAAAGAAGAGGGTATAATATAACTGCATAAAAAAACTGCCATACATGGCAGAAAATTATTAAATTGTCCTGAACATATGAAATTTGTTTGGCATATGAAGTCACTATGTAAGCACAAATGAAAAGTGTTTTCTTGGTACATTTTATATCTAGTCTAGTTGATCTCAAGGTCACTTAAGGTGTGGGCATAAGACTAGTGCCCACCAAATAGTAAGAACTATTCATGTAGTCAGTGATGTGCGGTGAGGTCAATGGCTGGGGAGACACACATGGAGATGGGTCTGACTGCTGGGAGCCTGTCTCACCCCCCTTCTCACTGTAACTCTGCCCTCACTATATTAAGCTTCAGTGTCCATTGATTCTCCTACCTGCATCACTGTGTCTTCTCTTGCTGCTGAGCTCCGATCTCTAAACACTGCAGTGCACTTCCTGGTCACATGACGCATCTAAGTTGTCCATCAGTGCTCAAGTCATGCCCCCCATACTCAGTGGCATGCCTCTATTAGCTTTCTATCTTTGCAGCTTACTGCCCATGGTGTGGCCCCGCCCCCAGCTCTGCAAGCAGTGTCTGACTATACAGTGGCGAGGCTGAGCTGTTGCTGCCTCATCTCTCGTCTCCCTGCAGTCCCAGGGAGCTCCACAAAGCTGGTGAGTGTTAACTTTAAAAATTATTAAAATAAACAAAGAAGATGTTTATAAGTTATAAATATCTTTGTATTATTCTAATAATTTTTATATCAAATCTCAGAAGTATGACAAGAAATGCTCTGCCTACCCTGACTGCATGTCCCCGCTTGTAGTAGACTACAATATTGCAGAAAAATGATAAGCAGTAACAGTAATATTTTGCTATTCAAAGTTAAAGTTTCCATATCTCAGGGCATATTGCAATTTGTAAAGCTAAAAATCTGTATAATAATCCATTACGGTCTGTCCCATCTCTGTCATGCACATAGATGGAGTGGGAAAGCATACAGAAGCTGATACCCTCTGTGGGTGGAAAAACAGACGCCTGCAGTCAGTGACAAGGGATGAGAGAGGGACCCGACGAATGACAGGTAAAAAAAATAACAATGTAATATTGAACTTTTATTTTCCTAGAATTTGCAACCATAATACACAGAGGTAACCAAACTCATCAGGGCTGATTCCTAAAAGTTGTGTTTTATCGGTATGTGACATGTAAAATGTTTCATGGACTGGTTCCAATGGATTAACTAAATGTTAGATCATAAGGTTGTTCCGATTTTATGTTTCAAATGATGAGCCTCCTATTAGATTATATTTGTTCATAATGCATAAAGCACAAGCTTAAACGCACCCATAGTAAAAGACTTAGGGGTAAATCGAGTTTGGTTGAGATGGCAATCTCGGGTGAGTTTAGGCATTTTTTCAACTCGCAAATTTACTAAAGGTAAACTCGGGTGAGTTTGGGAGAGATTTCTCTTTTTTCACTGTAAAAGCGGGTATCCACTAGGTTACTGAGGAAAGACAGTATGATTATGACATCGTAATCGTATAGTCGTTCCTCATCCCCTGTAGTGCCTACACTGAAAGATATGTCATTCATTGCAGGCACCCTCCCTCATCCCTGAACATGGTAAATCTGTCATTATCGGCAAATTGCCCAGCATGTTCAGGCGATGATTGATGTCGGAAATGACCAGTGGGAGAGCGCATCGCTGGTCGTTTCCGACATTTTCATGCCCGATTTGTGCACGATTAATTGAGCTATTGAATGATAACAATATAGTTATCGTTCAATCGCTCATTTTAATCGGCAAGTGGAATAAACTCACCATCGGACAAACTTGAAAGTACTTTCACTGAAAAAGATACAAATCGGAAATTTATTAACAAACAAGATTACAATCTCGTGTGTAATTGTAGCAAACTCACAGCTAAATTGAAGTTTCAAATAGACCACCTCCTGAGCTGCGAGTTTGATAGAAACACACACAGATCAGTGTGATTTGTGTATGTTTCTGCATGGTATCAGTATTGTAATGGTTAATTAAAAAAATAATAATGTTGGGCCCCCCCCCAGAAGCATAACCAGCCCCGGGCTGTAGTTCCACAAGTGCCAAAGGGCAAGCATGCTGGCACCTGTAGTTCCACTGTAAAATACAATAGTTTCTCTATTTTTACACCATTATTACCCCCGTACCCAATGCTCCAGAGGTGCAGGGAAGAGCCCCGGGCTTCAGCCTAATCCTTGGGTGTTTTGAAGAAGGGCAGTCCCCACCACCCCTGAGATCCACGGCTTGGCCTGACCTGCTTGGGGTGCAAATACTTTGGATGGGGTGACCCGGTGATAGGGTCCCCTGGCTGTGGCATTACACCCTGGCCGGATTGCGTCTGTTGCTGGCTTTAAATATAGGGGGACCCCTATGCAATTTCCCCCCCCCTTATATTTAAAACCAGGACTGGCCCTGCAGCCAGGTGCTGAGTTCTAAATTATGGGGGAACCCTACACATTTTTTTCCCTGTAATTTGAGGAACCAGGACTGGCTGAGCAGCCCGGGCTGGTTATGCTTTTGGGGGACGACGACACCCTATGTAATTTTTTTAAAACATTTGACACTTTTTTTTACAGGTACAACACAAGCAGCCTTCACATATCTTACTGATATGTGCAGGCTGCTTGTTCAGGAGAGTTTGGCAGAGAGAAAACACTGAGTAATCTCATCTAAATTTGCTACTCGAGGGAGAGATCTCGATCTGCTTCACCATTGGAAAACACACTCTCAGCTAAACTCACTTCTTAGTAAATTTGTGAGTTTCAGGAGCCTAAAATCACCCGAGTTTCAGCGAGTTAAATCGAGTTTAAAAACTGCAAAACTCGACCAAAGTTGATTTTTAGTAAATTTACCCCCTACTGTATTGGTTCAGTATAAATGCCCCTCATATAGGGGTCGATTTAAAAAGATTAAGGGCCTGATTCAGACCCACTCGCGAGCGGCTGTCCGCTCGCAAGTGGGTTGATGTTCTGGACTGAGCATGCGCACGACGGAGGGAGCTCCGTCGTGCGCATGCGCCAGACGCGACGAGCGAAGGAAAGTCCTTCGCTCATTGTGTCTGATCAAAGGGGGCGTGCTGTCGATGTTGATTGACAGCACGCCCCCTTTGGTAGGCATGCCGGGGGCGTGCCTCCCTGACAGGGGCGGTCCTAAGGGAACGCCTCCCGTCAGAAGTCGGCCCACTGACATCACTAGTGATGTCAGTGGGAGTGATTTTGGCTCTGATAGAGCCAAAATCACTCCGGAGCTTGCAGTTGAAAACCTCAACCGCAGGCTCCGGCTCGCAGTTTCGATGGTCGCGATGGTCACGACCATCGCGGCCATCAAAATGCACGCTCGTATAGCCTGTGGGTGGTGACCCACAGCTATACGAGCGTCCAGGAGGACGCTCCATTTTCATGGAGGCCGGCCCTCATTCAGAGCGTGCGCTCTGCTCAGAGCGTACGGCTCTGAATGAGGGCCTAACATACAGTGTTTTAAAATCTTGACACTTTTTGCCTTATTTATGTTTTATAATGCCGGGGCAGAGTGAGTGGTAATGGTCTGTTCCGGTGAAGACTCTTTCATTGTTCAGAGACATCTTTCACAATTGCGGTAGTTGTTTGTAACAGTAAAGTGCATGCACAGTGCTGGCATTTGCACAGTGCTGCCATGTGACTCAGCTCTCATGACATCAGATGCCAATCCGGCAAATGCATTATAAGTCTGGTTCTGAGTCGGACCCAGTCACTAACGTCCTTTCATCTTTTGCTGCAGTCGCAACTGTGACTTCATGCAAATGCCACTACTAAGCCCTTCCCTAGTGTACATCTGTGTGTCCGACTTGGTAAGAACAGAGACGTCCATTCACAGCGTCTATAGACACTGCATTACCACTTGGTGCACCAACCATCACACCATCGTAACTTGCACCAGCCCTATGGTAGGTGCAGTATCTCCATCTGAGTTTGGCCTCCTATGTTAGTGGCTGGGCGTCTCTGTACAAAGCCCCTTTCAACGACATGCCCGCGACACATATAGATACAGTATAGTATACAGTATATACATACATACATTTTTTTTTTTTTGCTAAAGCACAAATATTTCTTATGGTGTTACTAATGTAGCCAGAAATATTGCTTCTTTTGGCCAGAGTGAAATTTTATTTTGCTGTTTTTATTGTTGACCCAAACCCAAAGTGACAACAGTAAATCTTTTCCTCAATAAAGTTAAACCAGGCAATATTTACCAAATACCGCAGAATCAGAGAGGGTTCAGTTGTGCCGTGGGGGAGATTACTTTGCAATTCCAATATCATATTTAATATCAAAAAGCTTTAAGGACTCAAGTGCAGTGTTGAAAGGATGTTTGTTTGTTTTTTTGCCAACATTGTTTTATTTAGTCCGCCGAGCTGCATGGATAGAATAAGATAGGCTGTTTAAACTATAAATATTTGAAAATGTATACTGCAACAGTATCTGGAACGGTATATCTACACATTCAAGGTTCTTCTCAAGTTTTCAAGATTTTGGGGTATATTTACTAGAGGTTGTTTTTTGAGTCATTTTCTTTGCTGATTTTAATCAACTGAAATCGTAAATGCATTGCCAAAATCTCTCAGTAACTAACATTCCATGTTGAAAAAGATGTCAAAGTCAAATGCAATGTGAGTCGATGTTGACAAGTGTAAGTGCGTTTGGTTTTGAACTTTCTGTTGAAAACCAAATGCAAATAGAACCTAAAAATCTAAATTAAATCAACTAAAAATGAAGCATGCACAGATCACTATGATCAGTGCAATCTTTTTAGGATTAAAAGAGGCTAAAAAGTGAAGAAGAAGAAGAAAAAACTTGTGGGGTTCCCACCATAACCAGCCCTGGACTTTTTAGCCTGTTGTGGTCATGGAAAATCGGGGGGAAAACCAGCAGGGGGTTCGCCCTATTTTATATTAGCAAGCACCAGGTTGAACCAGCCAGGGTGGTAATGCAACAGCAGAAAGACACACAGCGTGGGGTCCTCCTGCCAAAGTTTACCCCCAAACTGGTCAACCCATGGCTGGCAATGCTCATAAAGTGGGGACACCACCTCAAAAGATTGGGTCCCCCCTCCCGAGCATCTACAAGCTCCAGGTTGAAAGTACAGGGGCCAAATGTAATAGTGTGAGAGTTTACAAAATCTGAGAGTTTAGCAGGAAACTCTCACATTGGTCAAGTTTTATCTTCAAATGGGAAAACATCTGTATAAGAGTTTAAATCGTGAGAGTTTAACATGTGAGTTTGTCTGTTCTCGGACTCCATTACATTGGCCGAGTTTAATAAGTGCGAGAGTTTACTGCTAAACTCTCACATTTTCTAAACTCTCACCCTATTACATTTGGCCCCTGGAGAAGGTGGATGCAGGAGTAATGGGTTAAATGAATAATGAATATTGTAATATTACACATTCATTCACTCACTCACTCACTCACTCACTCACTCACATTACATACTTACTACCTCCCACCGGTCTGTCCTCTTCTCCTGTAGGTTTCCTGGCTGTTTACAAAACAAAAAAACAAAATTCTTGAGCCCACGGACACAGCACTGTACGCAGGGCTGGATTAAGGTTTGTTGGGGCCCTGGGGCAACAACCTTATGGGGACACCTATCAATTTAATTGTATTAAAAGTGTATAGGGTGAGCGGGTTCGGTTTTACTCGGTTTTACTCGGATCTTTTTATTGGCTATCGCCGGCTTGGGCAGGTGTGCAGACATTGCCCTGATACGCTGGTATATGGGGAGCACTGAGTGGCCGGGATCTCCATCTCCACGCTGCAGCCATCCTGGAGCCTGGATACAGTCAGCAGATACACACGCGGTATTTTTACGGGGTGGGGGTGTTTAAGGGGCCATACCTCAAAAGCTATTGGAGGTACCAAGCCAAAATTTAGCAGTGAATGAGGATTTGGGAGTAATCTAAAGTTACAAATGTCATTTTTTACTGACATTCTCAATTAGGACAACTTTTCTGCTGTACTCTATGGGGGGATTTTTGGGAAGGCATAACTCAGGGTAGGGGGTAAATTTGGACTTGGGGTATGTTTTATTAGGTAGCTATTGTGCCAGGGTACGTGCTTTTGGGGATCAGGTAAATTAGAAAGTTACAGTTTTTAAACTATTACGTCAAGAATGCGCCATTTAATAGATAGGAAATTTCAACTTGTTACGCAGCCTCAGTAGGAGCCTCCAGCAGGTGTATTCACTGTGGCTTCACTTGGGTGTACAAAGATGGCCGTAGTTTGCGGGTTTTAGCGGTGGTGGGCTCAGGGGAAGGAAGCTGGCATTAGCCGCAGCCTGGATCCGGGGATGGTAGCGGGCCTTAGCGGCGGCGGTGCGGGCAGCAGTGCAGGCAGTGGTGGGGCAGGCATTGGGACCCGGGGGAGGTAGCAGCACACAGATGCAGGCTCCGATCTGGAAGATCCGCGCTACCTGCTTCTGTGTTTAAAAAAAATGTAAATAAAAAGTGGCGTGGCCCCGCCCCCCAAAAAACAACCAGGCCCGGTATTGGTTGTGCTAAATACAGGGGATAAATGATGTAGGGTTCCCTGTATTAAGCACAACCAGCACCAGGCTTTTCAGAACCAGTCCTGGTGACAAAATATGGGGGGACAAATAACGTAGGGGTTCCCCATATTCAGCACAATCAGCACTGGGCTCTGAGCTGGCCCTGGTTCTGGAAATACAGGGGGCAAAAATGCATAGGGTCTCACTGTATACCAGAACCAGCACCGGACTCTTTCTATCGGGGGGGGTCATGCCACAGCCAGGGGAGCCCTTTCACTGGGCCCCCCAGATGAAGCATCACCCTTGACCACTAGTCAGCCCAGGCTGGGGATCCCTGGGGAGCTGGGGACCCCCCAATAAAGAGGTCCCCCTCTCCAGAGCACCCCAGGCCCAGGCTGATAGCCCGGGCTATCCCCGGCACCCCTGGAGAGGTGGATGCCAGGTTGATTGTATAAAGTGTGGTGCAAGTAAAGAGTTAAAATATTGTCTTTTGCTGTGGAACTACAGTTCCCAGCAAGCCTCCCCCATATGCTGGTACTTGGAGAACCACAAGTATCAGCATGCGGGCCATTATTGGCCTGCTGGTACCTGTAGTTCCACAGCAAAAGCAATATTAAAAAACCACAGAACACACACACCGTAGAAAAGTAAAAATGTATTAAAACATACATGCACACACACATGTACACACTATTTCACATACTCACTTAAGTATCCCTGTAGCCATTCTGTCCTCTTCTCCAGTAGATTATCCAATGGACTACCTGTAATAAAAAAATCCATACTCACCTCCTCCTATGCATGAATGAGTCCTCTTCAGTCAATCCAGGGTCTTGGCAAAAAAAAAAATGAAATATGTCGACCCTGGTACACTAGTATTGTTCTTAAAGAACACTACTACCAGAATGACAGCTCTGCCCGGGATTTCAGTCAGAAATCCTGGTGCGGAGCGCTCATTGGCTGAGAGAGGCGAGCCTTCCGCCTCTCAGACAATGAACTGTTCTCACCATTGACTTCAGTGGTGAGAGCCGAGTGTGCCCTTTTCAAAAAATGTAATTCAAAGATGGCCACCGTGAACCAATCACGGCTTGCAACGTCATCACCACGCCCCCTCGGCTGGCTTATATACAGCCAGCGCGAGGCGTCGTCTACTCAGTCCATCGGCCGGGTAGCTGGAGAGAAGACCAGCTAAAGCAAGAAGACGCCGGGAAGTCCTGGATGGACGGCAGGCATGCAAAAGAGCTTAGAGGCCGCCGCCCTCCATATGAAGATGCCATAGAAGTCCTGGGAGAAGTGGCAGCCATATAAAAGAGCTTAAAGGCTGCCGCCCCCAGGTGAGGTGCGGCAAAATAAAATACTTTTAAAAATTGTCTTTTTTTAATTTAATATTTCTTTTGCAGGGGTACTATAGGTACCAGCAGGCCCTTAATGCCCCGCCTGCTGGTGCTTGTGGTTCTACAAGTGCCAGTATGCGGGGATGCCTGCTGAGACCTGTAGTACTACTGCAAAAGACAATATTTATATTTTCATATACACAACACAATACAATCAACCCAGCACCAACCGCCCAGGGGTGCTGGGGCTGGGGTGCCCTGGAGAGGAGGACCCCTTTATTGGGGGGTCCCCAGCTCTCTGGGGATCCCCGGCCTGAGCTGACTAGTGGTCCCCAACCTGAGCTGATGAGGGGTGATACTTCATCTGGGGGGTCCAGTGAAAGGGCTCCCCTGGCTGTGGCATCACCCCCACCCGCTAGAAAGAGTCCAGTGCTGGTTCTGGTAAATACAGGGGGGCCCTATGCATTTTTCCCCCTGTATTTCTAGAACCAGGGTCGGCTCAGAGCACAGTGCTGGTTGCGCTGAAAACGGGGACTCCTATATCATTTGTCCCCCATATTTTGCCAACCAGGGCTGGTTCTGACTAGCCCGGTGCTAGTTGTGCTTAAGTACAGGGGACCCCTACGCCATTTTTCCCCTGTATTTAAACACAACCAGGATGGGCTGTTAAAAACCCGGTGCTGGTTGTGTTTTGGGGAGAGGGGCACCTTTTTTTATTTTACACATTCAATTTTTAACATAGATGCTTAGATGGATCTCACTGCTGCATACGTGCATCTGTGACTTATTGATTTTATTTTCTCGGGTGCATACCCACTACCAGTGAGCCCTCTGTCATGCACTGATGCCCCCTTTGCACTGCACTGCTGCCACTGCTCTGCATCACCGCTGCTGCCGCTACCCTGCATGCCTACAGCCGTCTCGCACTCTGCACCTCCCAAACCACCTCCTGTGTGCTGTTCCCTCTTCCACCTGCTCTAGTGTACCATTTTGTTGCCCTTCTCCCCTGCAGGTGGCCCGGTTTGCTCATCCAAACCCTGATAGTTAATATATTTGAAAAAAGCTATGAAATTCCATAGACAAAAAACTTTACGGTTTCACATGTCCCATGCTTAGACATGATCTGAAAATTCACAAAACCTATTGAATTTCTGCCACTCCAACTCCACAAAGCAATGAAATTACGTTCATTAAGGCTAATGCCTTAATGGACATGTTCCTTGCGTAATACAGATATGGTAAGCCATGACACCATGTGGTTAACTGCAGATTCAGCACTCTCACAGAGTGAGATTGCTGTCACTCACAAAATGGTTGAGCTGCTAATTCACAGATTTGTGTGCTCATTGGAATACACACATGCAGTCTATGCTACTGAGGCCTGAGCAGTTATGTGGTACACACATTTCATTCCAGTGCCCACAATCTTCCCATTCAATCACCACAGTAATCCCACTGGGTTCCAACATCCTTCTAACACAATACATCCATCTCATTCATTATACACATTCAGCTTCCTAATTGCTAAAACTATCATATTCTGTCTATGCATGTACACTAACTTCGCCTCCATGCTGCTATAACTTCCCCAATCCCTACAGCTGTGTGTTCTCCCAACTGTGCTAGTCTGCATGCCCTCATCCACACCAATATGTATTTCCCTATGTGCACCTCCCTGTCTTCCTGCATCAATGCCACTGTGTTTCCTTCCATCTGCACCATTGCCTTTCCCCCAGCCACATCACTCTGTCTTCCACCCATCTCTGCCACTCTTTCTTCCTCCATCTGCACCACTCTGTCCTCCCCAAATGTACCACTCTGTCTTTCCACTCCCACCCACACCAATCCGTCTTCCCCAGTCCCTATTGTTGTGTGCTCTACCATTGTGCTATTCTGTATTCCTCATCCACACCAATCTGTCTTTACCCATCTGCGCTGCTCTATCTTCCTGTATCCATGCTACTCTGTATTCCCCATTCATGTTGCTCTGTACCCCCAAACCATGCCACTCTGTCTCTCCCCCCCCCCCCATTGTCGAAGCCGGATAATTGGCTGAGACAGGATTGGTTTAAAATTAAATCTGTGCAACGCCATTTTGCAAATGGCAATGAGACGCCATTTTGCGACTGGCTGCCCAGCACCATTTTAGTGAATCCCGCCCATTATAAGTACATTCAGCGTTGCTATTATTTAGCATTGTGCGACTCCCACGCAATAGAAAGAAGTTAAAAGTCCTCACCATATAAATACAGACAGTCACTAAAACATATACAATGATTAACCCTGCAAAACACGTACCATGGTGTTCTCCACAAACACGTAGTCGCACAACGCTAACTAGCGTCTTTTCTCAATTCTCCAATACTTATACACTGCACACTTACATGAAAAGGTTCCCTAGCATTAGAGTGTAATATTTAAGGTTTATTCAGTATTATTAATGTTGTGAAATAAATGTAATTTGATATCTAAGGTTTAGTACATGGTAAGCAGACCGTGTTTGGTGTTGTACTGATCCATTGTGTCTTTGCAGATTTCCGGTACCATTGGTGAGAAGATCGCATGGGCTATAGAGAGTTAAACAATAAAATGTACTTTGTAATGTAGCCAGCTTAGATTTATTATGCAGCGGGAAACAGGACACAAAGAGCTGTTGGAGGCTGGTTTGTGTCCATATGAATTGACCTATGAACTATACTGTAACAGAAGAACCAGGAAGAAGAACCAATGGAATTATGCCAAACTGTTCTATTGTATTGCCTATCTCTGCTAGAGTATATATGTGGGCTCTCTAAACTTGGATGCCAGTCTTCTTGCCTTGCTGTTGACGGAGGTTTCTATATTGATGCCAGTATCTGGGTCCAGAGTGCATGCGTATGTAACAACTGTACCTTGGGTCTGTATGATTTATTTGCGCTAATTGTATTTAGATCACAGCATGTAACCATCTGCTTTTATATTGAATAATAACTTTTTGTGCTTTGGAGCCACACTCAAAGTCTGAAAGCATTTATTTCTTGTGCGACTCATAACGCTAAATAGCGACAATTTTAGAAGGTATAGACAGGCAGGAATCAATAGTTTGGGACTCGCAGTGTGAAAATCGCTACCGGTCACTTGGTAACACTCGGTCAGCGAACTCTCAGCAAAAGGGTGGAGGCGCCATAGCAGGAGAACGCATTGTGTCTTCAAAAATCTGCTACCACTTTGTTGCCGAGAGTCCGCTACCCGTTATTGTGGCTTAAGGAGTGCTGATTAGAATCCAGGGACAAAGGAGGAAAAAGCTTATTTTCCTTCATTGATAGATTTTTATGTTTAAAAGAGGAATCACACAATAGCATAAGGGTAATAATACGTTTTGTGTAATAGTCGCATTATTGTGTATGTGACTAGTCGCACAATAGTGTATACGTATTTCCTATATTGCTGCCACGTGTTTTAAATAAAGCCGTTGAGAGTGCACGGTGATATTGATAGATAGCATTGTTGTAAATACCTTGATCAGTGTTGCCATAGTGTAGGAAAACGTGTATTTTTCTGCGCAGGAAAATGGTGTGTAACAGTGAATATTTGTTGGTAGGGGTAACGTGTTCCCTAGTTAAGGGTATCGTAGGACCCTTAAGTGCTAGGCGCCTGGTGTCGGCCTAGTGGCTCGGTAGTAGATACCGCAGTATATACACATAAGCAGGTGTAGTTGTCTTTGTTGTAGTTTTGGCTCTCAGTGTGATTACAGTAGTCAGTGATCAGTTAGGGTTATTTGAGCATTGTAATTGAACCGCACAGTTTTGGCTAAATTGTGATTGTGAACTGAGTAGAGGGTGTACGAAATCACTGAAAAGGGTAGGTGTTATTGGACTTCCTACATGCTAGCAGTTGAAAGGTAGTCAAAAAGGGATTAGGTGCGTGGAAGCAGCCTGGTTATTCTTCCATAGGTGTGTGGGCGCATCCTGTTAATATCATCCACAGGTAAGTGAAAGTATCTTGACTGTCTTTCACCAGTCTAAATCTCTATTGAAAAGCTTAGGGTTCTCCCAGAATGGGAGCCAAGCAAACGGTAGAGATGTTATATGATGTGCTGCTGTTGGAAGCGCCGCTTGGGTCGGCACGGCATATTATGCATACTAAGTATGGTGCTTATGCGACTAAGTACTGTAATGTATGGTTTAAAATGACGATGAAGAGTGTTAGACCTTTCCCCAGAATTGGCAGCTTTGATAAGGAGGTATTGAACAATGTCCGAGATAGCATCTGTATGGTGCGCTCTCGAATGAAAAAGGTAAAATATAATGAGTGTTTAAAGTTATGGAAGCATGAGAGGGATGCGTAGCTTAAAGGTGTGCACGCAACGCAAACAAGTGTCACAAGCACATTACAGGAGAGTGCGCGTGCAGCGCTAAACTGCGGTGCGTGCTCGACGTGAGATAGCGTGCATGTGCAGCAAGGTAGCATTGTGGAAGGTATTGCCAGTGGTTCACGCGCACCACCACTGCCCTATGCGGATGGGGGTGCAGGTACAGTCATTGTAAAAACCCATAACTTGTACCCTCTCTTGAGTAATCACAAAGAAAATGTTTATGATGCGGATGATGAACCTGTTGAATTGCCTGCCATTTCCCATGCTGTACACATGTTAGATGCTCCATCACAACAAGCACAAGTAGTGCCACCATTTTCATCAGTGATAGTACAGGAAGTGTTAACATCCACTGCACCCGTAGACTAAGGCCCTGATTCAGAGCCATACGCTCTGACAGAGCGCTCGCTCTGAATCATGGCCGTCCCTCTGAATTGGCCGCATAGCTGTGGGTGACCACCCACAGCTATAGCGAGCGGCCAAAATGATGGTCACGATGGTCAAGACCATCGTGACCATCGGGCTTGCGACGAGACCCTTGCGGTAGGGTCTCATTGCCGTAAGCCCTGGAGTGCTTTTGGCTCTATCAGAGCCAAAAGCACTCCCACTGACATCACTTGTGATGTCAGTGGGGCCGGCCCCAGATGGTAGGCGTTCCCAAGAGAACACCTCCGTCTGGGCAGCCACGCCCCCGGCATGCCCACCAAAGGGGGTGTGCTGTCACTCACCATCGACAGCATGCCCCCTTTGGTGCGAGACCCATAATGACGGCTTGGCCGTCGTTATTCGGGTCTCGCGCATGCGCACGACGGAGCCTCCTCCGTCGTGCGCATGTGCACTTGGCCAACATCAACCCGCTTGCGAGCGCTCAGCGCTTGCGAGCGGGTCTGAATTAGGCCCTAAATCCTCAGCCAGGTAACAAGGTAAAAAGTAGCAGTGCGGCCAGTCTGCATCCCATCCGGACAATAACTGTTCCGAACGGGAATGCGGATGTGAACGGTGTAGTGCCCACAAGGGAGGTAGCAATGCATTGTCCTTGGATAAGAGCAGAGCTAAATTCCATAATGAATGATTTCCCTGATCCTAAAAAGGAATTAGCCAAATGCCAAAGATTTTTTTAAAATTTGGGTAGTGCCCACGAGCCAACCAATAAAGATTGGCGAGTGGTGATAAGGGCTTGTCTTCCACACAATACTGATGTAAAAAAGTTTATCACGGATTGCGTATTGGATGGAGATGGTCCCATAACAGACGAGAGTAACCAAGGTAACATTACCCGCATAATAGCTCAATTGGGTGTATATTTTCCAGTAGTAGTTAACTGGAGTAAAATTTTCACCATAAAACAAAAAGAGAGTGAATCTGCAGAGGATTATTGTAACCGAGCTCTGCAGGCTATCACCCAGTACACTGAGATAGAGGATATTAAAGATAGCACTCATCACAGGGTAATGATCATCACTGTACTTATGGATGGTCTCAAACAGAATCTAAAGACCCAAGTTCAGACCTCAATACCTGGCTGGAGAGGAGTTACTGTAGACACGCTCATAGAATCCGCTATTGAACATGATAAAAACATCCTCAAAAAGAGAGAGACCCAGAGCGAGCAGCTAATGGCTGTTAGTATTCAAGCTCTAGAAGGAATGACGGTAACATCACAGCCACCAGACACACCAGCACCTGCACAGCTACATGTCCTCACCAATCCTGCACCACCTCAAACACAACCCTACCCCACTTATCACACACAGCCACAAAACCCATACTATCCACAACCACCATATCACCCTCAACATCCTTATCCACACCCACCATCTTTCCCTTCCGCTCAACCCACACAGCAACCCTTTCACCTACCCCACTCACAAAGGTGCTTTAACTGCAACCAAGTGGGACATATAAGTAAGAACTGTAAGGTGAAGAAGGTAGGACCCCCTAACCAGGGAGTAGCTGGATATCTCTATAAGGGATATACACAGAGTACAGGAAATTCACAACAGTCACCAGCTCCAATTGTGGCCTTAAATGCTTTATTGGAGAGTGAAAGTCAATGCTAGGGGTCCGGTCATACCTGTAGTCTACAGATAGTCAGGTTAACGGGAAGTACTAGAGAAGAACCGGTAATGATGGTTGATGTAGCTGGTACTAAATATCCTTTTCTTGTAGACACAGGGGCGACCATATCAGTGATAAAATCTCCAGCTAATTTACAGGTGACCAGCGAGACAGTACCAGCAATGGGTGTAATGGGTAAAGTGCAACATTATCCTTTAACCAAATCCACAGAGGTCACTATCGGGCCATTGCATACCAGGCATTCTTTCCTAATGGCAGCAGCGGCTCCTGCTAACCTACTGGGAAGGGATTTGTTATGTAAGATGGGATGTGTCATATATTGTACCCCTGATGGTATATTTCTAGATATCCCAGAGAGAGTTGCGCATGAGGTGAGGGATATGTTGGACACTCCCCAAAAGGATAATGTATCACTCTACCGATTCAAGTAAAAATCCATCTCAGGTAGATCAAATGTTATCCCAAATTCCAGATTCACTTTGGACCAAGGATGGACAGGACACTGGATTAATGGCAAATGTAGCTCCCGTAATGGTAAACCTAAAAAACAGTAGGCAAGCTGCAAAAATTCCCCAGTACCCATTAAAACAGGAGGTAGAGTTAGGGGTTTATCCAATAATTGAGCGATTATTACAGCAGGGAATTTTAGTCTGTAAAGCAAGTGTAGCCAACAGTCCCATCTTTCCTGTGAAGAAGAGTGGTGGGAGGGGTTATAGGCTGATACAAGACCTTAGAAGGGTTAATAAGGTAGTAGAGAGCCAATTTCCCATAGTGCCAAATCCAGCTGTCATTCTTATGCAGATCCCACCAAATGCAACCCATTTCACTGTCATTGACTTCTGTTCTGCTTTCTTCTCTGTACCTCTTCATCCTGACTGTCAGTACATATTCGCTTTTACATACAGGGGTGTACAATACACATGGACACGATTGCCCCAGGGTTTCAAAGAAAGCCCCAGTATCTTCTCCCAGGCCTTACACGACTGTTTACAATCTTTTCAACCTGCCAATGGATCTGTTCTAATACAATATGTGGACAATTTATTGTTATGTTCTGATTCATTTATGTCATGTTTAAATTATACTAATCTTTTATTGCTTCATCTCTCACAAACAGGACACAAGGTTGCTAAGGACAAACTACAGCCATGCCAGTCCAGGGTTAAATGCATGGGACATTGCCTAACCCAGGGGTTATGACATCTGACAAATGACAGAATCCAAGACATACAGAACATGACACTGCCGCAGAATCAACAGCAAATTCGTACCTTCTTGGGAATGTGTGGATACTGCAGAATGTGGATACCAGGTTTTTCTATTTTGGCCTTGCCATTACAGGACTTAGAGGGTCATTCAGACCTGGTCGCAAGCACCGATGTGCTCACAACTGGGTTGAAGGGTAGCCCTGCGCATGTGCAGCGGCCGCACTGCGTGCGCGCAAGCCCCACAGCGAGAGATTCCTTAAGGAATGCCTACCGTTTTGTGGGCGGCGCACTGATGTCAGTGGGGAGCATCCTGCTCCATCAGAGCAGAAAGCTCCCTGGGGCTTGCGAGTGCCCAGACCCAACCTTAGGGTCTGGTCGCAAGCCCCGATGGTCACTAGCTAAGCTGTGGGTGGTAACCCACAGCTTGGCTTGCGACCAGGAGGCCGCACCAAAAAAAAGAAGCACCCGCCCTCATTCAGAGAGAGTGATCGCTTCTTGCGACTGCCTCTGAATGAGGTCCTTAGTCTCTTCCTCAAAGCCCAATCGTGTCATACACACAGAGGAATCAGAGCAGGCTTTCCTTAATCTTAAGGATAGTCTGACAAGAGCACCTGCATTGGGAAAACCTGATTATGAAAAACCTTTTGATTTGTATTGTACGGAAGCTGATGGTTGTGCAGCAGGTGTCCTCACACAAAAACATGGTGATGCCAGTAGGCCCATAGCATACTACAGTACACAATTGGACACTGTGGCAAGATCACTCCCAACGTGTTTAAGAAGTGTAGCAGCAACTGCTCTATTGGTCAGTAAGAGTGAGGATGTGGTACTAGGCCATGATATGATTGTGTATACTCCCCATGCTGTATCTGCTTTGCTAAACTCTGCCCAAACCAGATTCACAAAATGGGAACTAGCCTTAATAGCACCTGCAAACATCACCATCAAAAGGTGTAGTATGTTAAATCCAGCTACGTATTTACCATATGTGCAACATGATGCACAAAGGGTGGAGAGAGGTGAGCCGCTGGCAAAAGGTGAGTTCTGCAGGTATATTGATGCACATGATTGTATGGAATATCTAAATCAAACCTTTACTGCAAGACCTGACATACGGGATACACCTTTAGAAAATGTATAAATGACATTTTACACAGATGGAAGTTGTCATAGACAAACTGACACTGGAGAGTTATGTACAGGTTATGCTGTGGTAAATGACGAGGTCGTTATAGAGGCCGAACCTTTAGGCCCACCACACTCGGCCCAAGTGGCGGAACTGGTGGCACTAAAGAGGGCGTGCGAATTAGCGGATAGTAAATCTGCTAATATCTACACTGACTCTAGGTACGCCTTCAGAGTAGTACATGATTTTGGCGCTCTATGGCATCTGAGAAAATTTATGACAGCAGCAGGCACACCAAATGCGCATTCCAGACATATAAAAGGACTACTGACAGCAATCCAATTGCCTAAAACAGTGGTGATAATTAAGTGTAAAGCTCATACATGTGAGGATGATCCGGTGTCACTGGGCAACAACAGGGCAGACGAAGCTGAATGTACCAATTGAACAAATGATGACTTTTCAAACAATTGACATGCTGAAATTAATTGAGATGCAAAATTTGTGTTCCATTCAGGAAAAGGCAGTCTGGAGGTGCAAGGGATGTGGGCAAGAGTCTTCTGGACTCTGGAGAGATGGACAAGGTAAGCCAGAGGCTCCCAAGGTGTACTACCCAAGCCTGGCAGTGCACGGTCTGACTCATTTGGGAAAGCAAGGTATGTGCAAATTGGTGAGAGTGTACTGGTGCACATCGGGTTTTTCTTCTCAAGTGAAAAAGAGAGCAATGTCCTGTTTGACCTGCTTGAGGAAAAACATTGGAAAAACGATCTCTACCGAACCATCCCACATTCCTCCAACTGACGGACCTTTTCAGGTAATACAAATTAATTTCATCCAATTACCACCCTGCAGGAATCTCATGTATGTATTAGTGTGCACTGATGTGTTTTCTAATTGGGTTGAGGCATACCCAGCTGCCACTAATACTGCTGCATTTACTGCCAAGAAAATTGTTCCGGAGTTTGTATGCAGATACGGTATCCCTAGAATTATTGAGAGTGATAGGGGTATTCATTCACAGGTGATGTTTTCCAAAATATGTGTAAGCTGATGGGTATTAATAGTCGGCTTCATACCCCCTACCGAAAGCAAGCCAGTGCCAAGGTGGAGAGGATGAACGGGACTATTAAAAACAAATTAGGTAAAATAATTTCGGAAACTGGACTGGGTTGGCCAGAAGCACTACCACTTGTCCTACATAGTATCAGGACAACTCCTAGGCCTCCTCTTAATCTGTCCCCCTTTGAAATACTGTTTGGTAGACAACCTCATTTTATTATAAGTACGCAAGAAGATTTGAAAGGTAACAATGAGGTAACTGTAAGGTATCTTATAATAATGAGTAAACAGTTAAAACAGCAACAGCAGAAACTGAAATTGTTGCACATGATATGCCTAAAACAAACTGTCATGATGTTGAACCTGGAGAACTTGTTATGATCAGAAATTTCTTGCATTCAGGTTGTTTGACTGATCGGTGGGAAGGTCCATATCAGGTGTTGCTGACGAGTACAACCTCATTGAAGGTGGCAGAGAGAGATACCTGGGTCCATTGCACTCACGGTAAGAAGGTCAATCAACCGGTGGAGATACAAGGCAGAGACGAGGCAGATAACGTGGACCTGTCGATCACAAGCTTGTTCTGGGAGGGTTAAAAGGTTACAGTGAGATACCTGAGCTAAAGAAATTTGTAGATCCTTGCTACGGCAATGGACTGGTCTGCTGTGTTCATTTTGTATTCTCTTCCAGAGTTTCCATCATCCTGGTTTGTTCAGGGATTTCTGGTTTCTGTGACAGGGGACCGATAGAGGAGATGGGAGCTAATGGCAGTATTGATGGAGTGTAGTCGAAAGGAGGAGTGCTATGCCAATCGGGAGTGTCTGACCAATAATTGTTAAGAGATCTGCTATTCTGGATACTCGGAGACAGTGTGAAGGTCTATCACCTGAGGATTATTGTATGTGTGAGTTCTGTGTGTCCGTAATTGATGAGAGATGCATCCAACAGTGTCAACCTAAGTATAACCAGTATTGGGGTGGGTATCCTTCAGAGGATTATCACACCATGGTGGGCAAAATTTTAAACCAAACCGACTGTTGGGTGTGCTCTCACGTTCCCCAAAGACAGCATAATGTAGGATTAGTGCCATTCCCATTAAATGTCTCTGAGGTTTTAGAATCACAAAGAGGGCATGCACTAGATGGAAAATTTCCAAACCACCTCGTTTTAAACTCCACCAGTACCAAGTAGATATATCACTTTTATGTTTAAACATCACCAACTCCAATGACCATGAAGTTGGGAGGTGACTGGGAATAACCAAACGATGACCTTCTCACAAAGAGCTGACCGTGAGCCTAAGAATTATGAACTGTTACGCACAATTAGGTTAGGTGGAAGACTTCCGGTATAAATATACACTGAGTAACACCAAAGAAATGATTGGTAGGGTACCAGAAGGGTATTGTGCCAAGATATTACAACGAGAAACTTGTATGAGTCAAATGGGAGAACCTGAAGTAGGATCACTTGCCAGGGAAATGTGTGCGACGATAAAGATGTTTACTATTCCTTATGTTCTCCCCGATGATGTATATTTTATATGTGGAAGGAAAGCGTATAAGTGGCTCTCTCCGAGTTCCGAAGGTTTGTGTTATCTGGGAAGAGTAGTTCCAGAAGTTATGACCCTCACACATGGTGAAATGCTGGGTATTCATAAAAACACACCATCACCATATCTTCACACACAGTATGAACACAGAGACAAAAGAAATATGATACCTGGTGATGTGCATAAAGCCACAAAGTTAATTAGTGAGACAACTGGCTTTCAAGTTTTGGTAGCATTGGATCCCACCAGGATCGCTCGGGATACACTAAATTTTAGATATATCCTAGATCTTGCTAAATTAATAGATACTATCACGAGATGTATGATGACACATTCAGGTATACAGTTAGGGAGTTGCAAGGCTTACAAGAAAGAACTTTAGCAACATAGATTAGTGTTAAATTATTTAACAGCTGTCACTGGAGGGTATTGCGTAACTTTGGCCACCCAATTTGGAGTAAAGTGTTGCACTTACATTACAAATGATACCAGCGATCCCAAGGAGGTGATAGACCGGAAGATGGATGAAATTCTGCAGCTGAAATGGGAATTTCGAAAGAACCATAATGTTCAGTAGCTGAAATAGAGGAATAGGTAGAGGAATGGGTTTCTTGGTTGAACCCAGTGACATGGTTCTCAGGTCTAGGAGAGTGGGTCCAGGAAATGATTGCGAGCATAGGTAAACTCCTGATCCTCATACTGGCTGGCATCATAGTAATTGGCCTATGTGTCAGGTGTGTTCCTACTGTGTTGAAATATGGAAAATGTAAAGATAAGGTAAACCGAAAGAATTAAATTATGATGGTGGTCAGTAGTAACAATTTGAATACTGAGGTAAATGTAGGACTGCATTACAACCCTGAACTAGAAGGTACCATCATATGATATATAAGATTTAGACATGCATAAAATGTGTTATTACAATGTTATTTCAAAACATCTTAAGTAATATAAGTCCATATTCCCCCTCAAAACTTCCTTTATAGGATTGGTGCATCCCCACATCTTTCCCATGATCTCCCAAGATCCGCGGTGTGCGTATAAGGGTAGTTTTATGTCCCCTCCTAGAGACACATTATCGATGGATTAAGAACCACCTTGTGCCATCCCATAATATAACATTAAATATGTCTTAATGTAAGCCTAAATTAATTTTAAAATCAGAGTATGATAGCATGTTGTTTGCTATCAAAGGGTGGTCTGTCGAAGCTGAATAATTGGCTGAGACAGGATTGGTTTAAAATTAAATCGCAACAACGCCATTTTGCAAATGGTAATGAGACGACACTTTGCGACTGGCCGCTCAGCGCCATTTTAGTGAATCTCGCCCATTATAAGTACATTCGGCGATGCTATTATTTAGCATTGTGCGATTCCCACGCAATAGAAAGAAGTTAAAAGTCCTCACCATATAAATACAGACAGTCACTAAAACATATACAATGATTAACCCTGCAAAACACGTAACCATGGTGTACTCCACAAACACGTAGTCGCACAACGCTAACTAGCGTCTTTTCTCAATTCCCCAATACTTATACACTGCACACTTACATGAAAAGGTTCCCTAGCATTAGAGTGTAATATTCAAGGTTTATTCAGTATTATTAATGTTGTGAAATAAATGTAATTTGATATCTAAGGTTTAGTACATGGTAAGCAGAACGTGTTTGGTGTTGTACTGATCCACTGTGTCTTTGCAGATTTCCGGTACCATTGGTGAGAAGATCGCAACATGTGTCTGCAAACTATGGAATATAGAGAGTTAGACATTAAAATGTACTTTGTAATGTAGACAGCTTAGATTTATTATGCAGCGGGAAACAGGACACAAAGAGCTGTTGGAGGCTGGTTTGTGTCCATACAAATTGACCTATGAACTATACTGTAACACAAGAACCAGGAAGAAGAACCAATGGAATCATGCCAAACTGTTCTATTGTATTGCCTATCTCTGCTAGAGTATATATGTGGGCTCTCTAAACTTGGATGCCAGTCTTCTTGCCTTGCTGTTGACGGAGGTTTCTATATTGATGCTGGTATCTGGGTCCAGAGCGTATGTAACAACTGTACCTTGAGTCTGTATGATTTATTTGCGCTAATTGTATTTAGATCACAGAGTGTAATATTTTAATTACACGCTGCTTTTATATTGAATAATAACTTTTTGTGCTTTGGAACCACACTCAAAGTCTGAAAGCATTTATTTCTTGTGCGACTCATAACGCTAAATAGCGACAATTTTAGAAGGTATAGACAGGCAGGAATTGATACCATGTGCACCACTGTTTTCAACTCATCTGCATCACTTTGGCTCACCCCCATCTGTACTGCTTAATCTTCCCCTCTGCACGCCTTTCTGTCTGCCCCATCCACAACGCCCTGTCTTCTCCCCCCATCCACAATACTCTTATCTCATTTGCGCAGCTCTATATTCTGCTCAGACCTCAGTTGCATAGACTGCATGTGTGTATTCCAATGACCACACAAATCTGTGAATTAGCAGCTCCACCATTTTGTGAGTGACAGCAATCTCACTCCATGAGAGTGCTGAATCTGCTGTTAACCACATGGTGTCATTTCATACCATATCAGTATTATGCAAGGAACACATCCATTAAGGCATCAGCCTTAATGATTGTAATTTCAGTGCTTTTTGAAGTTTGAGTGGCAGAAATTCAATAGGTTTTGTGAATTTTCAGATCATGTCTAAGCAGCCTTAATGGGACATGGGAAACCGTAAGGTTTTTTTGTCTATATATATATATATATATATATATATATATATATATATATACACACACATACATATAGATATGCACACACACATACGTACATTCACACATACACACATTTACCTTGCAGCATCTGCTGACTGCATGTTGTGGATGGGATGGGGACAAGACCTGGCAGGCAGGCACCATGTTATTAAGCTCTGCCCCATTCATGTAAAAATGCTGCGATTCGCAGGTCAATCAGAAAAGGGCAGGGCCAAATGACACAATTTTAATGGAATTGCATCATATTGGCGCCGCCTCCAACCAACTGACCTGTGAATCATGGCAAAATGCTGTGAGGTGGACGGGGCTTAATAAAATGGTGCCTACTCTGGTGCAGCTGCTGCTGTGTGGGGGCCCCCTGCGAGTGAGTGAGTGGGAATCAGTATGAAATACCGCCGGCCGCATGGCCAGTGATTCGATTCCCGGCAGCGCCTGGCCGACAAAAGTAGAGTTCCCGGCAGCAGAAGCCCAACAGCGCTGGAAATCCCGATCGTCGCTAAGGTAAGTATAAACTAACCTAACCCCCTAACTTTCCAAAGGGGTGCCTAACCCTAACCCCCCCAAGTGCCTAACCCTAATCCCCCCTCTAAGTGCCTAACCCTAACCCCCCCCTTCCCAACTGCCTAAACCTAAGTCCCCCGGGGGGGGTGCCTAACCCTAAGTCCCCTCCGGGTGCCCTAAACCTAACCCTCCCCCCGCAGCTGTCAACTCGCGGCACCCGACATCCCTTCGATCGGGATGCCGGGCGCCTGTCTCCCGGCGTCGGGAAAATGTCAGGCGTCTACATCTAGACGCCCGGCATTTCACCCTCACCGGTATATGACAGTCAGGAAGCCGGCTGTCGAGATTCCGGCAGCCGGCTTCCCGATTGTGTACCAGTGAGTGAGTTATTTATTGTAATCCTATTGCTTTTTAACTTGCGACCAGGGCCTTCCTACCTCTATTAGGAGTATTCAATATGGGAGCGATAACATCGTTTTTGTGTTAATATCGCAATTATGATGTCATTATCGCAGGTTTTAGTTTTACACCCTATTCAATTTCAAAGACTTATCGCAGTTTTGAGAAGTCTTTGATAAAAAACGGTAATAACATTTCACCATTGAATAGGTGTTGAAAAAAAGTGCAGAATTGGGGTTTAGGGGTGCAGGCTTAAAAAAAATAGCCTGCACCCCTGAGATTGACATTTAAAAAAGAACTGTTTCAAAAAAAGTAAAAAAAAAAAAATAGGGACACCCCAGAAAATTAACTTAAAAATTGGGGTGCAAAAAAAAAATGGGGAAAAATTGTTAAACAATAGGGAAATAGGTTCAGGGCTATTCTGCATTTATGCGGCAGGTGTTTTGAAGAATAGAATTATAGCGGCAGGTGCACAAATGCAGAATTTTTAAAAACTTACTTTAGGGACATTAAAATATGCTAGTACCCATTTTCATGTACCCCAAATTTGATGAGACCACTTAAAAAAATGAAAAAAATAACCTAAGTGCTCTTCTGCATCACTTCTTCAAAGTCGTGAAAAAAACACCTGCTGTGGCTATTTAAATCCCCGACTTTCAATTAAAGGCTAAAACGGGGGTACCCATAGTGTTCCCCCATGTTTTTACAACTTTAGGGGGATCTTACAATTATTTTAAGGAAAAATTCGTAACTTTACTCAAATCCAACTTCGGAGTTTCCCGTTTTCGTTAATTTTATAGTGAATACGGGGATAAGCGGGAGCACGCACCAGACTTAACGCAGAAAAAAACTCCGATATGAAACGTTAACTTCGACAGTGAGTTAACTTTTCATATTGAATACCCCTCTATGTCTATTGTTATTACCCAGTTTTGTTGTATTAATGTTTCCATTATATTTTTTGCTATATAATAGCCTGTTAATAGATAAATAATAAATAAATAAAGATTTACAATATACAGTGTGGTTTGTTTAATATTTTTTTCACAATGGGGCTACGGGTACCGCCAGCCTGCTGGCACTTGTAGTTCTACAAGTTCCAAAGGGCAGGCTTGCTGGTACCTGTAGTTCAACTGTGAAAAACAATATTAACTCATTTAATCCAATACCCCTGCATCCACCACCTCCAGGGATGCAGGGAAGAGCCCTCAGCTGCTGGTTGATGTTTAAGAGGGGGGACCCATTTTGGGGGAGTCCCACTTTCCAAGGATTTCCAGCCCTGAGCTGACCAGTTTGGGGCTAGTTTATTGCTTGGTAGGATAATACCATGTTGTGTGTCCTGTTGTGGCATGTTGGTGCTAGTTAACGGAAAATAGGGGGAACCCCATGCTGGTTTTTCCCCTGATTTTCCGCAACCAGAACAAGCTAAAAGGTCCAGGACTGTTAACAGGTTTAGGGGGGACCCCATGCTGTGTTTTTTAAAATTGTCCACTTTTTAGCCTCTGTTAACCGTAAGAAGCATACACAGATCATAGTGATCTGTGCACGCTTCTCCCAAACTTGCCTTCCTCAAGCAAGTGTATTGTTTGGGTGCTTTTAAAGTCAGATTGGAAGTTGATTTTTACTAGATTTCTAAAGCAACTGTTCATAAATGAGGGGCTCCTGTAGTCTTCTATGGGAAAGTATAGATGTTTGGTAGAGATTTTATAGTCCATTTTATATACAATTTTGCCTTTAGTATTGTAAATCCCTATTTTGCAAAATCGACTTAGAATCACCTATAAATACACCAAAAAGCCAAAATCATTGGTAAATCAATGGTAAAACTCTTCCTGGCTCACGGTCCAATCCACGCCAGCTCGGCCTGTGTCCAGACTATCTGTGCTCCTCAGAGGTTTGTTTCTGAGTTCTCTTCTGCGGAAAGTGCTTTCAGCTCTTGTTCCAGTTTGGTCCAACGAAATGTCACCATTCCTGATCAAGCCAAGTACGGAACCTGTCCAGTTAAGTCCAAATCCAGATGCAGTTTGGTTCAGTCTAAGTCCGTATCCAGTCTGGTTCAGTCCAAGTCCGGAACCTGTCCAGTTTAGTTCACGTCTGGATCCAGGCCGGTTCAGTCAAAGTATAGATCCAGTCTGGTTCAGTTCAAGTCTGAATCCAGTCCGGTCCAGTCCAAGTCTGACACCAGTAGGTTACAGTCCAAATTGCCCAAGTCTCGTACATTTGTTCGGACCCCAGCTATTTAGTTAGTTCTCACGAAATTCTCCAGCTTCCTTCTCCTATTCTCTTGCGCATCTTTCACACATACAAAGAAACTTCATCAAGCCAGCAAGTTTCCAGCATACTGTATCTTCTCCTATTTACCTCGCTGTACCCAGTCGGAATTCACAAAAACCCACCAGCATGACAACTACCAAATGACTGAGCAGTCTGGGGTATTTATAATCTGATGTTAGATAATATATTTTGCTAATACATTACATGTGCTTCGGTGAATGTTTCTATAAATATTCTGGATGAGTCTCCTATATCCAAAATGCTTGGGACCAGGGGTATTTTGGATATCGGAATAATCCGTATTTTGGAATATTTGCATACCATAATGAAATATCTTGGGAATGGGAAGCAAATATACACACAGAATGCATTTATGTTTTATATACACCTTATACACACAGTCTGCAGGTCATTTTATACAATATTTTCAATAATTTTGTGGCTCAAACAAAGTTTGTGTACATACGTAAAATTAATTTATGTTTAATATACACTGAGCCTGAAGGTAATTTTATACAATATTTTTATTAGTTTTGTGTCTTAAACAAAATTTGTGTACACTGAACCATCAAAAAGCAAACGTGTCACTATCTCAGTCATGCTAAAAAATGTCTGCATTTTGGAATATTTGGATATGGGATACTCAGACTGTATAACATGTTGAAGTTGAACATTTGCATTCTCTACTAAAGGTGCATACACACACAACGATTTTTTGAATGATTATCGTTAAACGATATCGTTTAACGATAATCGTTTGAAAAAATCGTTCACTTTCTGAGTCAAACGATGAACAATTATTGTTCATGCGCGTTCACGTTTGTAGTTTGTAGTTTGTAGTTTGTAGTTCAGTCAGACTTGTCAACTCAACGATTTTCATTAAGTTAATATGCAAAAATCGTTTGTAGTTCATAAAAATCGTTCATTACATTTAGTAAATGAACAACTTTAGTAAACGATTTTAGTTAATTTTTTCAAGGGAAAAAATCGTTTACTAAAATCGTTCATTAGCTAAATCATTGTGTGTGTATGCAGCTTTAAGCTGCATACACACACAACGATTTTTTGAACGATTATCGTTAAACGATATCGTTTAACGATAATCGTTTGAAAAAATCGTTCACTTTCTGAGTCAAATGATGAACGATTATTGTTCATGCGCGTTCACGTTTGTAGTTTGTAGTTCAGTCAGACTTGTCAACTCAACGATTTTCATTAAGTTAATATGCACAAATCATTTGTAGTTCATAAAAATCGTTCATTACATTTAAATGAACATAGTAAATGAACAACTTTAGTAAATGATTTTAGTTCATTTTTTCAAGGTAGAAAATCGTTTACTAAAATCGTTCATTAACTCAATCGTTGTGTGTGTATACAGCTTTAGTCATAGCCAAGAGGTGCTGGAGCAGCTAAAGTTAACAGCGTGTGTAATTGCAGAGAGAAACAAAGTTTATTAGTTACTCATTACAATATCAATCAAGGAATTGTTGCATATTATTACTATTTAATTTGTGCCATATTGAATGTCATTTGTATGCTAATCATTATTTTCTGTATACCTTTCCCTTGACAGTTGTCCTCTTACTCCCTATTAATAAAATCTACCTGCTTATCAAGGCTGTCACGTTAAGTTATTTTACTGTGAGTATGGACCTTATCTCTCTGCTACAGCATGATAAGGACAAGCTTGTGGAGTTGTTTCCAGAGAGAGAAAGAGAAAATCCACTTTGGTGGATCTTGGCCACTGGATTTAAAAGGCCAATAATGTTAACTACAAAACATGCCTAATTTTGTATGTAATCTTATAGCCCCTTTAAGTCCAGCTAGCGGAACCGCAGAAGACATCGCAGCACTAAAAAGGACGGCATAGTGAATTGACCCCAATGTTTGTTTTTTTTGCAACAAATATGGGCTAACCATATGGGCCCTTGCAGTTTTGCTATATTGAAGTGTAAGATCCAATTCATGATGTGATTTACTTTAAAGGTGGTTGTCAAATTTCTGTCTGTCTGGGGGGGGGGGATTATTAGGGTTAAACTGGTGTTTTCAGAGAGTCTAACATTGGATTTATTTAATAACAGTTATTTATATAGCTCATGTAATACGCAGAGTTAAACTGGGGCTTTCAAATGCTGTAGCTAATTTTTTTGCTGTGAGAACCTACAGTATTTCCTAAATATGCCACACTGGTTTATAAGGCATACCTGTCACAGGTGAAGAGATTTGAAGAGTACACCCCAAACGTCCACTTGACAACATAAAAAGATAACAAGAGGATTGATATGTTCTATTTCCTAAAAAGAAAAACATCATCTCAGATATCGCATTTTAGTTTATTTGTTTTTATAAATGAGCATCTTTGTCATAACACAAACAAAATTTCATCAGCCAAATATAAATGAGAACATTTATGCCGTGTTGTCCTCGGTGAAGTACTTTTAAAAATCAAATGTAATAAACAAAAAAGGGGTAGAACATTTATAAATAATATGAACGTTTGATGTATCTTTTAGTGAATGCTATGGTTTACAATTTTCAATTAAACAGCATTAAATAGTAATTTTTCTACATTAGTGTGATATGTTGAAAACAACGAATTTGCCTGTTTTTCTTAGGAGTATTGGGCCTAATTTTTCCCCTGCTGCATCAAACAATATTGTTGCCAGATCGCTAAGTAGCTGCACTTTCAAGAACTGTCCACGTCAAAAGAGAGAAAAATCCTCCTATTTCTGGGAACTGAAAGAATGTATCACCCTTACCGTTGTGTGGAAAACGTGTAAACAGCTCATTTAATAGAAGAAGATTTATAAATGATAACATCTTTTTTCTGGCAGAGAGATTATTGGATAATTTAAGGTAATTTAAGGATAATCGATATAATCTTTAGCATAATTTTAACACAGAAGTATCATTAATATAATACAATGACAATCATGTTTCTAATCTAATTAGTATATAATAATATATAGGAATATACAAATGATTAACAGAGAACCATAGGTGTTCACAAACCAGGGATTGAATTATAATCTTAATAAACAGGGGTTTAAGATATGAGGGGTCCTGTGTGCAGTCTCATCGTGGGCCGCCCCCTCTCTCGGCCAGGGCATACTCTACTAGCAGGGGTGTATCAACTCCTCCGAGAAGTGCCTCCTCCCCTTCCCAGCCCTGCGTCTTACCTTGCTTTGGCAAGCGGGTCTCTTCTCCGACACATCGGCATCTTCCTTCATAGTGATATTCGGGATGATGGAACATACGGTATGCAGTCGGGAAGCCGATGGACCTAATCCTGGCAGCCAGCTTCCCGACTGTCATATCCCGGCTAGGGTCTAAAGACAGGCGTCATTAGACATACGCCGGGAGCCCGATGCCCGACATCCCGATCGAAGGGATGCCGAGCGTTGATAGCCGTGATGGGGGATGGTTAGGTTTAGGGTTCCCGGGGGGGACTTAGGGTTAGGCACCCCCCCGGGAGGTTAGGTTTAGGCTAGGGGAAGGGGGTTAGCATTAGGCACCCCTGGGGGGGACTTAGGGTTAGGCCCCCCCGGGGGACTTAGGCGTAGGCGGCGGGGAAGGGGGGGTTAGGTTTAGGCACTTAGAGGGGGGATTAGGGTTAGGCACTGGGGAGGAAGGTAAGGGTTAGGCACCCCTAAGGGAGGGTTAGGGGGTAGAAATAGGTTAGTATATACTCACCTTTGATGATTGGGTTTTCCTCCTCTGCTGGGATGCCGCTGTCGGGATTCCAACTGCCGGGCATGGGTCCGGCGGTAAATCATACCGATTCCGCACATATGCAGAAGAGAGCAAAAGCTCTAGAGTCTTTGCTTTTACTTTGCAGAACTATCTTCACAAAGATGTCACTCTGAAGATGGCACCACGCAGGCGGAGGAATCCGCTTGCTGGCCCAAGGCAAGTATACTTTGGATGCAGAGTGTGCAGTGCAAGGCCCAGCGCCCTGTGTGCACCGTACATGCTGCACCCATTATAAATGGACCTATGTCGGCTACAGTCTTTTAGGCATGCACAGATCCTTAGGAAAATGGCGCTTGTGCCAATTTCCCAGTTATGTCTCTACTGTGCATGAGCAGATCATCTGTAAAATGTATATAGAGCAGTGGCGACTCCAGAGGTGGCACAAAATTCAAATAGGGGAGCCACACCAACTGCCACTGAGTCCTGGCTGGCGATGTTTAACAGCATTTGGGGTGACAGTGGTGCGGTTCCCCTATTTGAATTTTGCACTGCGCTGCAGCCCCACCTCTGGAGCCACCACTGACATACACTATGGGTGCAGAGTGTGCGGTGTGGGCCCCTATGGTCCCTGGAACCCCTTGTGCACTGAACACCCTGCACCAGTTTTAGTTACGCCCATGATCATAAGTGCATATCAAAATACAGACAAGGAAACTGAAGTGTGCAGACGCCCCTTTGCTCATACACAAATGGGGTATGTCTGTGTCCAGCTTACTATCAGGCTCTTCATGTCTATCCGATGAGTGAGCAACCAAGAATATTGTCCTCTCTCCAGCTCTCTTCGCTGTCCCTGACTAAATATCAGCAGGATTACTATTCTGAAAAATAAAACCATATTTGGAATACACAGCAGTCATTTGAGGTGGGCACGGTAGAGGTATGAAGAGAAAGCTCTGTGTGATATTGCATCTAAAGATAATAAAATAACAGTACATTTTATAGCCTGAGGTGATGTAGAGATCTCTGGCAGTTACTTTAGTCAATAAATGGAAAGTCGACGTGATCAGATAGATTTGTGCGTCACCAGCCACCGATTTATCTCCACTGCGGACAGATCGTCTGCAAACAAGCACTGAGGTACCTTTGTGGGCTGCTGCAGAATCAGGAGATGAGAGCAGGATTTTTCTTCCATAAAATTGCAGCTTTACAGTGTATGTATCACTAAGGGCTCATACACGTCATATACTGTATAAAGTATGTGGAAGTATACATGAATGGGTCGCTGTGCATGATAAGTTATATGTGATTTTTAAAAAAATCTGGAATAGCCAATGTCTTACTTTTACAAGATAGTACCTCTTGATACACCCTGTTTGAGGCACATGTGAACGCTATTTCAGTTCACACCTAATTCATACTTGCCTGCTCTCCCAGGAATGTTCAGTAGACTCCTTAATACACTCCAGAGACAGGAGACCAGCCTACTGGTTATGTCCACTTACCCAGTGAAGTGGGCAGTCCAGGAGCTCTATGGCGCAAAGTGAATCTAGTCATTGTGGCCCTGCCCCATAATGCACAATGCCATGAATTGCAGTATTATTATTTATCAAAATAGCGATTAGTTTAGAGTGTGAGTGGAACCTCACTATGCACTAGTGCATAGTTGTGCACTAGTTTTTGCACATATTTTATTGTACAGATTAGAATGAAAAAATAACTAGTACAGTAGGGAATGTGTTCCTGTTATAAGTTTCACAATGAGCATATATAAACAACATGCATATATAGAGACAATGGGGCAGATGTATTAACAGCTGCAGCTTGGCGGAGTTATCCTCACAGCAGGGACAGCGCTGTCCCTACTGCTGCGACTGCCGGCTCCAGGGCTGCACACGGGATCTCGCAATGCTTACGAGATCCCGTGCATGCTCAGTGGAGCTGGCAGGAAGTGATCACTCCCCCGCTCCAGCCGATGAGATATTAATACATCGTTAGTGCTTCCTGCTTTGCCTCAGTAAAGAGGTGAAGCAAGAAGTGTTATAGCAGCACGAAATGATCATTGGTGAATAGCACTGGCCATTCACCAATCATAGTGGTGGGAGGTCGCCACACACTGATTGTGGTTGGCAGGAGCTATCCTCCAATCAGACTGCGGCATACTGCCTATAAGCAACTGAAGATGGTTTAATAATTCAGGTGGTCCTATAGGTCTGAGGTCTGTTTTATATGGCAGTCACTGTGGTGTTCTTTGTTCTATGGTGGGTGAGATACAGTAGTGTAGTAAAGGCAGCGATACTTACTGTACCTTTGAAACAGTGGAGCATGCATGTTCCAATTAAAAGTGAAGACACGTCAAAACCACAGGATAAATGCAGCAGGTGCTGGCACCTTATTGTAATGTATTTTGCACCCACCTTAGAAACACTTCAGTCTTTACAATGTTAATGTCTGTATTCAAGCAAGCCAAGAGTAACTACTATGTATGGGGAGGGAGGGCGACAAGCTGAGTCTGGAGACAGAAAGCCTAGCTTCACCCCTGCTGTAAACATTGCTAGTCAGGTACTGGTGAGATCTACATGCACAGATCCCTTCCAGTGCCTCTTCACCTAGAGCTACTCTGTCACCACCTTCAGCCGACCTTGAACTTACACTGTTCAGGAACGCTTCTCATTTCCACATTTAGGAAAAGACATCCGGTTTAGCAAGTTTTCATATGAGAAAAGCCAACATTATTAGCAGATTAAGAGCTGGTGAGTTTTAAAATGATTCAGCCTGAGTCAGATTTGGGAATAGAGGAAGATAAGAGCAAGTAAATAAGTGGCTGATTCAGACCCGCTCACAAGCGCTATGCGCTCGCAAGCGGGTCGATGTTTACCCCCAGGACATGCGCCGCCTCTGGCGTGCGTACGCTCGAGACCCGGACAGCGACAGGCGCTCCATCGCTACGGGTCGCACCAAAACAGGGCGGCTGTCGATTGTGATTGACAGCTCGCCCCGTTTTGGAGGCGGGCAGGAGGGTGGCTGGACAAACGGAGGCATTCCCGAGGGAACGTCTTCCGTTTGTGGGCGGCCCTACTGACATCACTAGTGATGCCAGTAGGTGGACTTCCTGCATTATTAGAGCAGGAAGTCCACTGGGGCTTCTGATGAACGAGACTCTACCACAAGGGTCTCGTCGCAAGCCTGATGGTCGCGACCATCGCAACCATCACCTGGCCACTCACTAAAGCTGTGGGTGGTCACCCACAGCTTAGCGAGCGGCCAGGAGGCCGGCTCCAACAAAATAAAAAAAATGCCCTGATTCAGAGCGAGCGCTCTGAAAGAGTGTCCGGATCTGAATCAGGGCTAAGTACCTGGACTAACCATGTTGCAATACAAGGGGTGCAAATACAAATTTTTTTTGTATGCATGGTAAATATTGGCAGCTTCTGCATGCAGCCCCCCCCCCAGTAATAGTGTCCCCAGTAGTAGCACCCCCCACCCTCAGTAATAGTGTCCCAGTAGTAGCAACCCCTCCCAGTAATGGTGTCCCCAGTAGTAGCAGCCCCCCCAAGTGATAGTGTCCCCAGTAGTAGTAGCCCCCCCCAAGTGATAGTGTCCACAGTAGTAGCAGCCCCCCCAGTAATAGTGTCCCCAGTAGTAGTAGCCCCCCTCCCCCCCTGGTGTAAACACACAGGTTCAAAAAAATTACCCACTGCAGGAGCCGGACGGAAGCCCGGCTCTTGCAGTGGGCGCGCAGCAGTCAATGAGAGTCTATCTGACTCTCATTGGCTGCTGATTCACACACATCTCCGCCAGCGCTGGCGGAGGATGTGTGTGCAGCAGCAGCCAATGAGAGTCTGTCTGACTCTCATTGGCTGCTGAATAACACACACATTGCTGCCGTGCTTGCGGAGATGTGTGTGTTATGCACAGTCTGAGCCCACCTGCCAGCCTCCTCCTGGCGCTATTGGGCAAGCGCTCAGAGGGAGGGAAGGGGCTCTGCTGTGCAGTGCAGGACCAGCGCTGGAAGCCTAGCGCCGGTCCTGTGTAAATGTGTAGCGCTGACCACACACACTGCAGTCGGCGCTACACTGGCTAACTAGGGCGGGCTGGTACCGTGGCCGGCGGCACCCACCCTCCGGTCCCATAGCGCCCAGGGCACGTACCCCGCTCGCCCTGCCCTAGTTACGCCACTGGCCCCACCTGCTGTGTAACATGATTTTGCCAGAGTACACAGAGTCTGATTCAAAAATGGATACAAATGCAGCAGGTGGTGCCTGTAGAAAATAGACCCCTCTTGCATGCATCTGCGATCTGAGTGCAGCGTCCGTAGTCACTGCCTCGGATCACCATCGATCACGATGGTTGCTGCTTTGTCCAGGCTGCGTAGGCTGAGACTTACTCAGCCTGGACATTGTAAGTGGACAGTCGGGTCCAGGAAGTCTGCGTCTGCCAACACAGACCCTGGGCTCGGCACGCCTCCATAATAGGGCGACACGCCCTCAATTTGGATAACGGTTACGATCGCGGCCCCCCAAATGGGAAAGTATGTCAATCAAGCAGCGGCTAAGGGTGGTTTGTGAGCGAACACACAGGACCTATTCTGCACATGCGCAGACCCATAAACTTCGGAGATGAACGCAAACCATCAGGGTTTATGTAATATCTGAATCAGGCCCACAGTTACTTGCTCTTTCTTACATTATTCCCAAATTAGAATCAGGCCCTGACTTATGTTAATCTGTGAAATACAGCGTGTACAAGGAGGTCTACCCCATATGTGCTTGGGCAATAAATAATAAACAAACAAAATAAGACATAAGATCAAAAGAGTTTCCTACTGTGCTAGAATTACGCTTAGATCTTTATTGCACAAGAGTTCCCAAATTACATATTGCACATTAGAAATAGGGGGCGGATCAAACACGATGAAGTACAGCCAACGGTACACCTTATTTGGTGGGTACTCACATATAATATACTTAAACCATAATTCACCTACTATACTAAATTGAAATTCAATTTGAACAATATTTCTCATCTGAAAAGTTAAAGGAGGAGGCACCCTGTGCCTTTCTACTGTATTTAGCGGTGTGTCTCTCCAGCATCTCCACAAGCTGGAAGCCAGTACTGTCGGACACGTAACCACACCAGCCCTCGACCTTCCTTCCCAGGGTGGCTAAACTGGTTGCATACCCCTATTTATGGCCCTTTTACCACTTTTGAGGTTCTCTTTTCGCCACATTTATAATAAATAGTAATAGCATTGGATTCATGATTGGAGGTAACCCCTTGTGTGGAATACTAGAAATATCTGGCATATAATTAGGCATAAAGCTGGTTTCACATTTTCATAAATCCTTGTTTCTTCCATTTTTTAACAAACCGATTCCCAGGATGAGATGGTCGCACATCCATTTACACTGGTAAATAGGCGTTCACAACAAATTATAACGTTTGCTGAAGCAGTTGGAAGATACGAGACTCGAACAGGTTATCTCATGGCCTTCCTACAGGCAGGCCCGGCGACAGGGGGGACTAGGGGCACAGCCGTACCGGGCCCATGAGATTCTAGGGGCCCAGAGACTAACCCAGCGGCAACTGCTGCCTGCTCTGCTGCAGGCATGTACGGGCTCAGTGGCGTAAGTCCGGCGGTGCAGCCGTTGCATTGCACCGGGGCCCTCTGTAATGAGGGTGCCCATGTGGCATTGACAGCAGTACTGTAATGAGTCAGACTGACTCATTACAGTACATTGCTGTGGCCTTAGCTAAGAAGGAGGAGGTGATCTTACTCCCCTCTTCCCCTCCCAGCTCCCCCACTCCTCTTACCTTCTCTGTGACACTGCTGTTGCCGGGGGCCTGACGTCATACTCTAGTGACCGGCCCCGGCGCAAAAAGCAGAGGATAGGAGTCTGGCCTGTGTTCCTAGGGCATGCGGTCCTGGTCTCCTCCGTCACTCATAGGGCTCTGGCTTTGTCCTGCTGTGTTGGCCAGGGGAAGATGCCTGCTGTACATAGTGTCTCTGCACAAGGACTGGGTGAAAGGTGAGTTCCTTACTATTTTTTTATTTGTTTATTCTCTCTCTCTCTTTCTCTCTCTCTCTCTCTCTCTCTCTTTCTCAGATACTTTCCCTTCATGTCCCAGTAAACCCTTCCAACCCAATTAACCCCTCACTTACCCCCTGCCCCTACCCTTCACCCACTGCCTCTCTCCGTCACCCACTTCCTCTCACCCTCTACCGTCACCCACTGCCTCTCCATCACCCACGCCATTTCACCACCCTTACCCTGTCACCCACTGCTTCACCCTATCAACCTCTGTTTCTCCCTATTGTCCTCTGTTTGTCACCCTTTTCCGGTCACCTTCTGCTTCACCCTGTCACCCTCTTCCTATTACCTGCTGCCTCTCCCTGTTACCCTCTCCCTTTCACCCTTACCCTGTCACCCACTGTTTCTGGCCAAACCTCTGCTATATGACAGTCACATTGGTTAAATTCCTCGTAAACAGGCATCTTCCGAACCATGTGATTTCACTCATGAAAACTGAATACCGACTGCAATCCTAGGGATGAACAATTTCTTCAAAGGTTCCCCATTGCAGAGAAAACACATATAGGTAAGGCAGACTTTCAAGCAACTGGCCCGTACCTGACAGAGACCTGGGAATGGGGGGGGGGCTAAAAAAATGTATGTACCGAACCCCGTGATTTCTGTTGCCGGCCTTGCCTACAGGCTCTACATTGCATTAGCTCAGTGGTACAAGTGTTTGCGGATAGTGACTGGCAGGATCCTTCAGGAGTCTCCTGCAGGTTCCGGGCAGTAAGTATCTATGGGATGCACAAATCAGTTGTGGAAATTGAGTAAGCACCTATGAATGCACATTGAAATCAAAGAGGTGCAATAGATCTAATCTAAGATTGTATGCACTAAAATTCAACATTACTGTATTAAACCTGAAAATGTTTATTCACTGGTTGATTCACCCTATATCGGTGGTTGCCAAACTGGGTGCCGTGGCACCCTAGGGTGTCTCAGGGCACTTGCAGACGGGCCTCAGGTTGGTGGTCCAGTAAAGATAAAATGATATTTAGTCAGTGTGATAGGCAAAACCAGTGCTGGCTGCTGCCAATCAAAAAATATGTGGACAAAAAGAAGCGCAGCCCGGTCAACCATCACGTAACTGGACCTAAGGGTGACTACAGTATAAACACAATTTATTTCATTTCATTTTTGCTGAATTTTTGATGTGCTGTGGAAAAAATGCTGATACTCTAGGGCGCTGTGATTCGAAATAGTTTGGGAACCACAGAGTAGTACATGCAACGATACTTACTATTGAGTCTCAAGACAGTGGAGCTTGCATGGTCCATTTAAAAGTGAAGACACACCAGAATGGGTGTGATATGATATGTTGACATTTATAATGTCGACATTAATAAAGTTGACATTGACCATGTTGACATTCATCATGTAGACACTGATAAAATTTTGACATGTTAGAATGTTGACATATCATCCCTGGTGGCCCTAGCGGTGACTTACCTGCTCCTGATGCCTGCAGCATCTCCAGTGCAGCTTTTTGATCTCGGCAGTCATGTGACCATTACTTCTGAGTCAGACCTCCGATGCTCCAGCATTCCAGTAAGTATTCTCCAACCCTAATCCCTACCCCTAACCCTCCCTCTAGTGCCTAACCTTATCTTCCCCCTCAGCAGCCTAACTCTAACCTCCCCCCAGCAGCCTAACCCTAACCTCTCCCCAGCTTCCTAACTCTATCTTCCCCCACTGCCTAACCCTAACCTCACCCCTGCAGACTAACCCTAACCTCCTCCCCGCAACTTAACCCTACCCTCCCCCAACAACCTAACCCTATCTTCCCCGCAACCTAACGTCCCCCCAGCAGCCTAACCCTATCCTACCCCACAGCCTAATCCTAACCTCCCCCCAGCAGCCTAACCCTAACCTCACCCCAGCAGTCTAACTCTAACCTCCTCCCCCACACGCCTAACCCTAACCTCCCCCCAGCAGCCTAACCTTATTCTCCTCCCCTGCAGCCTAACTCTCCCTCTAGTGTCTAACCCTAACCTCCTCCCCTGCAGCCTAATCCAAACCTCCCCCTAGCAGCCTTACCCTAATGTCGATATTCTGGCAATGTTGACACATGTCGACATACTGATGGTGTTAGCTGCTGGTGCCAAGCTCCGGAATGTGCTTGGTAAATCCGACCATTTAGCAAAATCTTGCTTTTGCGGTCAGAAATAGAGCAACTGCTCAACCTTGTTACATCCAAGGGATGTTTAGATTTAGCAGTCAATTTTGGGGTATTTCCCTCAAAATAACTTTAGTGCATATGTCCCTTAGTTTCTCGGTAGCAGAGGGGGCGTTTTGAGGAGGAGGTGAGTTTCAGTGAGTGGTTTGTTCTATATAAGGGAATTTAAGAAATTAGGTATAGAGGTTATCTCTCCTCTCTAGCCTTGTTGCTATGTGCTGGGACCTTGCCTCAGTCTGGTCACTTTTTCTGGATAGGGCACTTTTAGTTACTGGTCAAGTTTGAAAGCTACTTCATAAATGTGTGTAGTATTAGGGTATAAATCCCTGTCTTTTTCCTGGTTAGTTTTAAGTGAGGAGGAGATTATGGGCATAACTGAAATGGTCCTTGGCCTGCTAGATAGTACTGTCTTTAATAGATTACAGTAGCTCAGTAGTTATTGTAAATTATATTATTTTCCTTTCTAGCCCTTTCTGAAAGAAATTCTGAATTGGTGCTTTTACTTGGTTAACTGTGCTGCGAAAGATACTCTTGTGGTGTGATCAGTGGTACTGTTTGCCATTGTATTGGGATAGCAAAATGGCTACTGACAGCCATTTCTATTCATGGTTCTTATGTGTGTATCAGACATGAAGTGTATCAGGCATGAAATGGTATAGGAATGTGGAAGCAGACAGGCCATAAATCCTTTAGGCGTTGTCTACTGCGATGTACGCTCGCGTTAAGTTTTAGAAGTCCTTATCAGTAGTTACCCAATAAAGTAGTTTGAAGTAGGGTTATGCCCATATTAGTATGTCACAAGCGTGGAATTTAGGAGCTGTGTTCCCGGACTGGGCCTTGAATCTGTATTACTTGGCGCAGACGCTCGCTGGAGGAGACTTGGCTTAACGAAGTTTCTCCGCATGAGAGGGTGAAGCGAACTGACAGGAGTTTGAGGAATGCGGCAGTAACGAGGTAACTAGGAAGCTACGTGGAGCGGCTGGATAGCCGAGGGTAGACGTTGGTAGCTGAGTGGCTACGTGGAGTGGCTGGATAGCCGTGGGTAGACGTTGGTAGCTGAGTGGCTATGTGGAGCGGCTGGATAGCCGTGGGTAGACGTTGGTAGCTGAGTGGCTATGTGGAGCGGCTGGTTAGCCGTGGGTAGACGTTGGTAGCTGAGTGGCTACGTGGAGCGGCTGGATAGCCATGGGTAGACGTTGGTAGCTGAGTGGCTACGTGGAGCGGCTGGATAGCCGTGGGTAGACGTTGGTAGCTGAGTGGCTACGTGGAGCGGCTGGTTAGCCGTGGGTAGACGTTGGTAGCTGAGCGGCTATGTGGAGCGGCTGGTTAGCCGTGGGTAGATGTTGGTAGCTGAGTGGCTACGTGGAGTGGCTGGATAGTCGTGGGTAGACGTTGGTAGCTGAGTGGCTACGTGGAGCGGCTGGATAGCCGTGGGTAGACGTTGGTAGCTGAGCGGCTACGTGGAGCTGCTGGATAGTCGTGGGTAGACGTTGGTAGCTGAGTGGCTACGTGGAGCGGCTGGATAGCCGTGGGTAGACGTTGGTAGCTGAGCGGCTACGTGGAGCGGCTGGTTAGCCATGGGTAGGCTTGCTTAGCTAAACTAAGAAACTAGTTGCACTGGCAACTTGTGTGAGCATTGGGGATCCTTTTATAGTGGACACTGGTAGCTGACAGGCTGAGAGAGAAGAAGAAGGCTCCTCATTGGTGGTAGTGGGGTCACATGGGCAATCCAAGATGGCCGCACCCATGGACCGGAGGACAGCGCTTCCTGGAGGTAGTCAGCGGGGACCAGCGGTCAGCAGGAGCCGGCGTGGGAGCAGCACAGCAGCGGGACCCTCCAGAGGACAACAGCGGAGACTGCCTTGGGAGAAGAGGAAGGAGCGTACAACACGGGAGCCGGAAGACAGCGCGGGTCAGCGACCGCACAGGTAAGCGACGGGGTCTGATTCTGGGGTCTCCAGGCCGGCGTGTGACATAGTAGAGTTAGATGGGTATGACAAGTAGGATACTATATAAACGAAGAACAAAGAAGCTTCCAGTGGCCTGCCCTATGCCTGGACCAGAGACTGCAGTTGGTGGCCAGGATATTGTTCATTCCAGCTCTATTCTGAGAGGAGGCTCCTGGATCGTGTAACCATCTTATATTCCGAAGCTAAGTAACTATTATTCTTCCATATCTTGTTATCTGTTGTAATAAATTATATCTTTTTTCAAGATACTGGTTTGTGTGGCTTAATTAACCGTCTGTATCCAAGAACCTTATCTCGTTCCACCGGGAACATTAAAGTGGTGTTAGAAGTGTGATACAGAGAGTTAATAGTCATAAATCTGCTTGGAATGTGTAGTCGATTGTTTTAGCATTGCTGTGCAAACGTAGTGTTGTTCAAATGCAGGGTTGTGCAAACCCATGTAAAAAATCCTCTGTCTCATAAGTGAATGAGGGAGGTGTGACCTGATCAGTCACAGAGTGTATACTGTGCGTCACAGTATATCTGTATGTTGTCTGTTTACTGTCTTTGTGTTTGTGTTGTTGAAACAAACAAGAATAATGCATTTTAAGATTTTCAAGAAATATGCAAATATGTTGAAAAATGAATTGGGATTTCAGCTGGCTGATTTCCAGAAAAAGCATAATGTTGGTTTTTCACTGCCTGGTATTGATAAGTGTAAAAATAGTGACATTTTGCGTAGACCAATATATGTTGAAAGAAGTGTAAAATCTGTTGAGAAGAATGCAGTGATAAGAAAACCTGTCTCACAGACAGAGAGAGTAAGCCTGAATTCACATTGTCCCAGAAATTCCATAGGGAGGGGGAGTGAATCCTCAGAAGTAAGAGCTGAGATGTCAGCTAGCACAGAAATAAGTGCTGATTTATTACACACAGAAAGTGTAGAAATTAGTGAGTTTGAGATACACAGAGAAGTGTGTCAGAAAGAACTTGAAACAGAAATTAAACAATGTATTCACACAACAGAAAATTTGTTTGATCAGAGCAGTGTGATTAAATTTTCTGATTTCACAAAATGTGAACAAAATGTTGAAATCCATGAATGCAGGGAATATGTCCAGAAATCAGATTCAAAATTGAATGCAGATGAGGTTTCTGATAACATGCCATTGGTTAGTGATATTTCTGAGCTGAATGATGATATGTCTGACTTGCCCTTGACTGTCCCATTTGCAATGCATTTTGAAATGATTGAAAAAAAGGATGTGTTTGCATGGCCATTCAAAGGGGTGTCGCTGAGTGAAGGGGTGGTGTTGATGCCTTTTGCCTTGCCCAATGAGACATGGGCATTGCCCAAAGCCAAGGGGTGGGAAATGGGCAGGATTTCAGTTAATGACCATGCCCCTGAGACTGAAGACTTCCCCCATGACAACATTAAATTTACATGGCATGATCAACGTGTCATTGTTGAGTTTAAGAATGCAAAAAGTGAAGAAGATGTGTTTTCCGATGAAACATCCACTGCAAATGATGTTCATGATTTACTTGCTCATTGTGAAGGAGGGGTTGGTGGGTACACACTGACTAACCACAAGGGGCATACATGCAGTACAGACACACTGACTGTGGGAATATTTTGTGACAAAGTTGCAGATTTTGTGTTTGGTAATGAAATTTGCATCCCAGTGTATTTCCTTTCAAAGCCTTACCAGCCAAAGGTTTTGAAGCAGCTGAAAGACATACAGTTGCTAATGACAACGGCAGAAATTCTCATGCTAATTGAGGAGATCAAAGCACTACTTGCTGGCTGAGTGAAATTTAAACCAATGTTTGAACTGTCCATACTGGATTTCTCTATGATCACAGCTCCACAGTTGTGGGAAGATTTCCAAGACAGAGAGCATTATTGGTTCATGGACTATGGTGTCGCCTTCACCCACACAGGATTGTTGTTGCCCATTGCTGAAGCAAAGCAGCTTTCTTTACAAGCTGACAGCCGACAGACAGAAGGGGCTAGTGAACTTGTTGCATCTATGACTGTTTTCCAAGTCACTGACAAGACAGGATGCCCTGTAAGTCTTCACACTGAGAAATGGACATTTGACACAAAGTCTATATGTGCTGCTGTCCAAAGCTGGAAGATCGACGTGGGACATGCTGATACACACACCTACAGCTTCAATGGTGTGTACACAAGTGAACTGAGAACAGAACATGATGTGCAATTCACCGCAAAGACAGCACTGATGATGCTAGAACTGTTATGCCATGACCGAGCTGACGCTGCATTCAAGCAAGCTCAATTCAAAGGGATTCCTTATATCCAAACCATGGTCCGAGACATTGCAAAAACCTGTTGTGTTTGCCAACAGATGGAACTGTGGCCTACCTTGCTTGCTACTGATAAAGGCCTCATATACTGTGAAATAATGACTGCACAAGTCTGGCAATTTGAATTCATCGTTTGCCACCAAGAAGATGGAGGACGAGTGCTGCACTGAACAGCTACAAGACATTCAGGAGTGAAGTTGTCTTAAGCAGAGTGATACAAGATAAGAGACTTTCCTGAAGATGTGACACAGACTGATTTGTTGATATTATGGGATGTCCAAGAAGATTCAAGCAGACAGACACCCATTTTACAGAAACAACATGGAGTATATTGGGTTTTAGTATGCTTCATACCATTCACAAAACTGACATCAGTATGATTGAATGAGTGAATGTGTTGTTTAGGAAACAGGAATGTTTATATATATATACAATGTTGGGGTTTTTAGAGCAGGCTGTATACAGTATATATATTTATATATAACCGGAGGGTGGTAAAAGGTTGAATTTTAAAGTAAGATATCTGGTGCACAGACACAAACACTTATGATAAGGTTGTTAAGAAATGTTTAGTAGGAAGAGAATAGAGACAGGTGTAAGAGATAATTGCAGCAGGATAAGTAAATGCGTATTTTATTTTGTTGTTATGGTTTATCTCACACTGTTTATTTGTTTAAGCCAACAGGTTGCTGGTTGGATCGTCGCTGGAGGTGAGAGAACGGCGCTGGCGTGCCTGAGATGACGATGGCCAGAGAGTGATTTCTTATACAGGAGAGAGGGTCCAAGAGGACAAAAGAGTTACAATATCTGACAGCACAACCATTACATACATTTATGTGTATTGTGCAAGACTGAACTTGTGCCTATATTGGTTGGATCCACACTCACCAATATTCTCAAGACTTTTTCAAGATTTCATTGCACTGAACTGAGTTTTACTTTACTGATATTATCTTAAAAGTAACTTATCTATTATATGTATTATTCACTGTTTTATTAGAGTATTCACATATAAAAGGGAATTGTTTATGTTTGAGTGCATGGTGGGTAGGAAGATATTTTAAATACGGGATGTAGGAGCTCAATTAGTTGATGTTGCCAGGGAATGGTGGGCTCTGTTAAACATTACACGTATTTGTAGTGATACCCCAGATATGATGCAATTAGCACCTGATCCTGATAAGAGCAGAGATCTTTTGGCCAATGTATACACTGTGGTGGCTAATATTCCATATATTCTTCCAGATGATGTGTATTACCTTTGTGGGAAAAAGGCCTACAAATGGTTGCCTTATGGGGGATTTGGTAAATGTACATTGGGACGTTTGATACCCACCACATTCTTTACAGATGGGAATCAAGTTAATACCAAACAGATTCCACATCATTTGTTAACCAAGAGAGCAGTGCAGCCTTTAAAACAGTATTATGAGGAAAGTTGGTTACAGTGGTTCAACCCTGTTCAGGAATAGGGGGTTGGTTCACTGGTTTACTGCTTATGCTTATTTATGGAATCATGATTATAATTAGGGGTGTGCACCGGCCACTTTTCGTGTTTTGTGTTTTGGTTTTGGATCTGGATCTTTCTTCGTGTTTTGGATCTGGATTGGTTTTGCCAAAACCACCCTTCCGTGTTTTGGGTTCTGGGTTTTGTGTTTTGGATCTGTATTTTTTTTTAAAAAAGCATAAAAACAGCTAAAATCACAGAATTTGTAGGTTTTTCTGCTCCTATGCTATTATTAACCTCAATAACCTTAATTTCCACTCATTTCCAGTCTATTCTGAACACCTCACACCTCACAATAGTGTTTTTATGTCCAAAACGTTGCACCGAGGTAGCTGGATGACTATGCTAAGCGACACGAGTGGGCGGCACAAACACGTGACCCATCTAGGCGTGAAACTGCAGTGGCAGACAGGATGGCAGTTTGAAAAACTAGGCCCCAAACTGTACATAATGCAAAGAAAAAAAAGAGGTGCAAGATGGAATTGTCCTTGGGCCCTCCCACCCACCCTTATGTTGTATAAACAGGACATGCACACTTTAACAAACCAATCATTTCAGCGCCAGGGTCTGCCACACAACTGTGGCTGAAATGATTGGTTCGTTTGGGCCCCCACAAAACAAGCTGGCAATTAATGTGTCCCTGCACAAACTGGCTCTATGGAGGCAAGATGTCATCCTCATCCTCCTCATCCACCGATTCCTCACCCTCTTCAGTGTGTACATCCTCATCCTCACAAAGTATTAACTCGTCCCCACTTGAATCCACCACCACAGGTCCCTCTGTACCTTCTGGAGGCTGGTCTCCCTGGAAGAGCTGATAATTCATTTTGATGAACATCATCTTCTCCACATTCTGTGGAAGCAACCTCCTACGCCTTTCGCTGACAAGGTTCCCGGCTGCACTAAACACTCTTTCGGAGTACACACTGGAGGGGGGGCAACTCAGGTAAAATAGAGCCAGTTTGTACAGGGGCCTCCAAATTGCCTCTTTTTCCTGCCAGTACAGGTATGGACTGTCTGCCATGCCTACTTGGATGCTGTCACCGATGTAATCCTCCACCATTCTGTCAATGGTGACAGTATCATATGCAGTGACAGTAGACATGTCAGAAATTGTTGCCAGGTCCTTCAGTCCGGACCAGATGTCCAAACTTGGTCCTGCCTGCCCTGCATCACCGCCAGCGGGTTGCTTAGGATACCTAAGTTTTTTCCTGGCAGCCCCAGTTGCAGGAGAAAATGAAGAAGGAGCCGTTGACGTGTCACGTTCCGCTTCAGCTGACAGTGTGTTCACCAGCAGGTCTTTGCACCTCTGCAGGCTTGTGTCGGCCGGAAAGAGAGACACCACATAGGCTTTAAACCTAGGATCGAGCACGGTGGCCAAAACGTAGTGGTCTGATTTCAACAGATTGACCACCCTGGAATCCTGGCAAAGCGAATGAAGGGCTTCATCCACAAGTCCCACATGCCGAGCGGAATCGCTCCGTCTTAGCTCCTCCTTCACTTTCTCCAGCTGCTTCTGCAAAAGCCTGATGAGGGGAATGACCTGACTCAAGCTGGCAGTGTCTGAACTGACTTCACGTGTGGCAAGTTCGAAGGGCTGGAGAACCTTGCACAACACGGAAATCATTCTCCACTGCGCTTGAGTCAGGTGCATACCCCCTCCTTTGCCTATGTCATAGGTGGATGTATAGGCTTGTATGGCCTTTTGCTGCTCCTCCATCCTCTGAAGCATATAGAGGGTTGAGTTCCACCGCGTCACAACCTCTTGCTTCAGGTGATGGCGGGGCAGGTTCAAGAGTGTTTGCTGGCGCTCCAGTCTTCGGCACGCAGTCGCTGAATGGCGAAAGTGGCCAGAAATTTTTCGGGCCACCCAAAGCGTCTCCTGCACGCCCCTGTCGCTTTTCAGAAAATTCTGCACCACCAAGTTTATTGTGTGAGCAAAACATGGGACGTGCTGGAATTTGCCCAGATGTAATGCCCGCACAATATTGGTGGCGTTGTCAGATATCACAAATCCCCAGGAGAGTCTAAGTGGGGTAAGCCACTGGGCGATGATTTCCCTCAGTTTCTCTAAGAGGTTGTCGGCGGTGTGCCTCTTACTGAAACCGGTGATACACAGCGTAGCCTGCCTTGTAACAAGCTGGCATTTCTGAGATGCTGCTACTGGTGACGCTGCTGCTGTTGCTGCGTAAGGTGATACATCTACCCAGTGGGCTGTCACAGTCATATAGTCCTTAGTCTGCCCTGTTCCACTTGTCCACATGTCCGTGGTTAAGTGGACATTGTGTACAATGGCATTTTTCAGGACACTGAGGACACTTTTTCTGACGTTTCTGTACAGTCTCGGTATCGCCTGCCTAGTGAAGTGGAATCTAGACGGGATTTGGAACCGGGGACACACTACCTCCATCAATTGTCTAAATCCCACTGCACTAATGGCGGATACCGGCCGCACGTCTAACACCAACATAGCAGTCAAGGCCTCAGTTATACGTTTTGCTTCAGGATGACTGCTGTCGTACTTCATCCTCCTCGCTAAGGACTGTTGGAGGGTCAATTGTTTAGTAAAAGTAGTGGTGTTCCTACTTCCTCTCTGGGATGATGAACGACTCCCAGCAGCAGCAACAGCAGCAGCGACAGCAGTAGGCGTAGCAATGCAGGATCCTCCGGAGGAATCCCGGATAGGAGAGTCAGTCATGCCAGTGACATGGCCTGCAGGACTACTTCCGATCCTAACTAAGGAGGAAATTGACGAGGAGGGAGTTGACGGTGTGGTTTGCAGGCGCTTGGATACAACAGGACAACGGGATTTAGGTGTCCCTGGACTGCTTACGGTCTTAGCCAAAGTTTCTGAACTTGACAGTAACTTTTTATGAACGCGCTGCAGGTGCCGTATAAGGGAGGATGTTCCTAGGTGGTTGACGTCCCTACCCCTACTTATTTCACCTTTACATATGGTACATATGGCAAGACAGTTGTTGTCCGGATTTGGATAGAAATATTGCCAGACCAAAGAGGTGGAATGTTTGGTCTTCTGCCCAGGCATGACCGTGATGGGCTTTTTCATCCCACGGACAACAACTGTCTCCGACGGAGCCTGATTTAAACAAACCACATCACCATCAGAATCCTCCTCGCCAACTTCCTCCTCAGCGCCAGCTACACCAGTATCCTCATCCTGTTGTACTTCAACAGTGACATCTTCAATTTGCATATCAGCAAGTGGACTGTGGGTGCTCCTTTCAGCACTTGCAGGGGGCGTGCAAATGGTGGAAAGAGCCACCTCTTCCCGTCCAGTGCTGGGAAGGTCAGGCATCGCAACCACCACCACACTTGGACTCTCCTTGGGGATTTGTGATATCTTCTTAGAAAGCACAGTTCTTCGCTGTGCTTTTGCCAGCTTAACTCTTTTGATTTTTTTAGTGGGAGGAGGGCTTCCATCGTCATGTGAAGCTGAACCACTAGTCATGAACATACTAGGGATCGACCTTAGCCGTTCCTTGCCACTTCGTGTCGTAAATGGCATATTGGCAAGTTTACGTTTCTCTTCAGCTGATTTAAATGTCTTTTTCAAGGTCATTTTCCTGAACTTTGCCATTTGGGATTGTATGTGCCCTCTACTATGACATTGGGCATCGGCCTTGGCAGACGACGTTGATGGCATGTTATCGTCTATGTCATGACTAGTGGCAGCAGCTTCAGCACTAGGAGGAAGTGGTTCTTGATCTTTCTCTATTTTATTTTTATCGGAGAAAGTTTGGTCCTCCATTTATGTTATATCGATTTGATATATACGTGCGGCTAAACACAGAAAATAATTTTTTTTTGGGTTTGGACTGGAGTGTACTTTGTGGGTTACAGCACCCTTTAACGGTCAAGCCAGCCGGCCCTTTACTTATGACACAGGCGCACGCTTGGCACTACTTTGTTGATGCACGTGCGGCTACTGCGCACACAATTCAAAAACACAGAAAATAATTTTTTTTTGGTTTGGACTGGAGTGTACTTTCGGGGGTTACAGCACCCTTTAACGGTCAAGCCAGCCGGCCCTTTACTTATGACACAGGCGCACGCTTGGCACTACTTTGTTGATGCACGTGCGGCTACTGCGCACACAATTCACAAACACAGAAAATAATTTTTTTTTTGGTTTGGACTGGAGTGTACTTTCGGGGGTTACAGCACCCTTAACGGTCAAGCCAGCCGGCCCTTTACTTATGACACAGGCGCACGCTTGGCACTACTGTGTTGATGCACGTGCGGCTACTGCGCACACAATTCACAAACACAGAAAATAATTTTTTTTTTGGTTTGGACTGGAGTGTACTTTCGGGGGTTACAGCACCCTTAACGGTCAAGCCAGCCGGCCCTTTACTTATGACACAGGCGCACGCTTGGCACTACTTTGTTGATGCACGTGCGGCTACTGCGCACACAATTCACAAACACAGAAAATAATTTTTTTTTTGGTTTGGACTGGAGTGTACTTTCGGGGGTTACAGCACCCTTAACGGTCAAGCCAGCCGGCCCTTTACTTATGACACAGGCGCACGCTTGGCACTACTTTGTTGATGCACGTGCGGCTACTGCGCACACAATTCACAAACACAGAAAATAATTTTTTTTTTGGTTTGGACTGGAGTGTACTTTCGGGGGTTACAGCACCCTTAACGGTCAAGCCAGCCGGCCCTTTACTTATGACACAGGCGCACGCTTGGCACTACTTTGTTGATGCACGTGCGGCTACTGCGCACACAATTCACAAACACAGAAAATAATTTTTTTTTTGGTTTGGACTGGAGTGTACTTTCGGGGGTTACAGCACCCTTAACGGTCAAGCCAGCCGGCCCTTTACTTATGACACAGGCGCACGCTTGGCACTACTTTGTTGATGCACGTGCGGCTACTGCGCACACAATTCACAAACACAGAAAATAATTTTTTTTTTGGTTTGGACTGGAGTGTACTTTCGGGGGTTACAGCACCCTTAACGGTCAAGCCAGCCGGCCCTTTACTTATGACACAGGCGCACGCTTGGCACTACTTTGTTGATGCACGTGCGGCTACTGCGCACACAATTCACAAACACAGAAAATATATTATATTTTTAGCACTTGGGGGGAGCACCCCTGATGGACAGAGCACCCCCTGGACAACACTACAGCACCTCTTTAGGACTGGGACACTGCACAGGACTTTGGAGTGGACACAGCCCCTATGGAGAACTGACTGCACAACACAGTCCAGCCAGCCCCTATGGACTTTGAAGTAGTGGACACAGCCCCTATTAACAACAGCAGCACAGCACAACACAGCCAGCCCCTATGGACTTTGAAGTAGTGGACAACAGCAGCACTACACTACACTACACTACACAGCCCTAACTCCCACCCTCCCTCTTCACTGTCCACAGCCGAGTGAGAAAATGGCGCCGACGTGGGTACCTTATATAGGATCCAAAACCCGCGAGACTCGGAAGGCGGGAAGATGACGTTTTGCCTCGATTTCAGAATCCGAGTCAGGCGGGAAAAGTCGAGCCTGACTCGAATCGGACTCGGATCGGGGGGGCTCGGGGGGGTTCGGATTTCAGAAATCCGAACCCGCTCACCCCTAATTATAATATGTATGTATCTTGGAATCAAGGTATTATTTCTTTGTGTAAGAAAATGTTGTAACATGCTGGATTCTGTTAAATTAATGCAGATTAGGAGGAAAGATTCCTATGAGAACATGATATACATGTCTTCCACACCATAAGCCCAAGGGTGGATTGTATTGGGATAGCAAAATGGCTATTGACAGCCATTTCTGTTCATGGTTCTTATGTGTGTATCAGACATGAAGTGGTATCAGGCATGAAATGGTATAGGAATGTGGAAGCAGACAGGCCATAAATCCTTTAGGCATTGTCTACTGCGATGTACGCTTGCGTTAAGTTTTAGAAGTCCTTATCAGTAGTTAACCAATAAAGTAGTTTGAAGTAGGGTTATGCCCATATTAGTAGAGTTAGATGGGTATGACAAGTAGGATACTATATAAACGAAGAACAAAGAAGCTTCCAGTGGCCTGCCCTATGCCTGGACCAGAGACTGCAGCTGGTGGCCAGGATATTGTTCATTCCAGCTCTATTCTGAGAGGAGGCTCCTGGATCGTGTAACCATCTTATATTCCGAAGCTAAGTAACTATTATTCTTCCATATCTTGTTATCTGTTGTAATAAATTATATCTTTTTTCAAGATACTGGTTTGTGTGGCTTAATTAACCTTCTGTATCCAAGAACCTTATCTCGTTCCACTGGGAACAGCCATGGAGCTAGGGATCTGAAGGGTTAGGTGGTGGTTCTATGTGTCACTATGATTTTAAAGGTTGAGGTTTCCGGTCCATTAAAATATTATGGGTGGGTTTTTTTGGACCTGAACTGGACTGGATCATTTCATCCTTTTCCTTCAACCCCTGTCTGTAAAGTGTGAATTGGGGCTGGGTATCTTGGCCAGGTTGGATGAGAAGTTGTATACTGTAAGTTCATCTGTGGTGGTTGAGGCACTCATGCTTCAGGCTCACATTAGTGATCTTTCCACTCGGTGATCCTCCCGATGTAATTTGTGAACATTATTTTAATCTGGAGCAGGTGTGCCATTGCTGCCTTTGTTTCCTTCCTATGCCACAAGGAGCCGTTCACAGAATGGATCAGCCTAATAGGCGAACCACATCAGTACTTTACCACTGCAAATGTTGTCACTAGCATGCCAACCTCCTGATGCTCACTCTTCAAAGAGCTATAACATAGAACGTGTCATACCATTGCCAATAGCAACAAGAATTTAAAAAGGACAGAACCACTGCATAGGTAGACCTACCCACTGATTAATAATGCTGCCCATGGCTTGGGTGATCTGAGGATCCTACTTTTTTTTTAAGCATTTCTCAAATAACTTATTTGAACAGGTCCTAAAGCTACAAATAGCAATAAATTGACTAACTTACAATCACAAAAGATGTTAATCAAAACTAAAGCAAGGTGGAAAAGTTTGCTTCTCTCAGGTCAGAATGCGAAAAGAAACCCATAGGTTTCTATTGGGCAACGCCCACCGGGTCCAAGCTACGGAAAGCTTTGAGAAATGCGGTCAAACCCCCGAAAAACTGCATTTTAGGCGATTTTACCACATATTAGATAAAATGCATCCCACCCATTAAGCTTCAGGGAATGGGACAGGGGTGCGGGGCTCAGGGCCGTCTCTTCCATTGGGCTTGTTGGGCAGTTGCACAAGGGCCCGAAGTTTCAAGGGACCCGTCAACCCAACCCCTTGCAACCCCTTGCAGCCACGGGCAGTTGGTTGATGCGCGAGCCGTAGCAGCTCCGCCCAGGTCAGGCAGTTTGGGCGTTGCCTGCCGTGAGAGCTGCTGCTGGCTCCTTCTATGTGTGTCGCTCAGCCGCTGCCGCCGCCGCCTCCTGCGTAGTCTGGTGTCCCGTCCCGGTCTTAGCCTCTTCAGGACTCAGGAGACTCCTCTGCCAGCCACTGCCCCTGTCCCGGTGACTCCCGACCCAGCCACAGGCGCCCGCACCGCAAAGGTAAGGGCTGATCTAAGCTGTGCAGCATGAATGAAATTACTGCGCAATCCTATAATTATAACATGACAAAATCTCAGTATGACGGGGCTTATTGCTGCAATAATACCATATCATACTATGATATGGTATTATACCATATCAGAGTATGATATGGTATTATTGCATCAATAAGCCCCATCATCATAGTGAGATATTGTTATGTTATAATTATAGGATTGCGCAGTAATTTGATATTATTGCAGCAATAAGCCCCGGGGAGCAGTGTGAGAGACATAACTGCTCATACATGGCAGCCTATCTCCAGTGCTGCAGCTGCTATGGGAAATTGATTTACTTGTGGGGACAAAAAAGTTGCAGGTACATGATTTGACTGCAACTCCACTCCTCTGATTTAATCTTATAAATTTTTCTCCAATGAGTGGGTGGGTAGGGGCCCCACTGCATTGCTTTGCCCAGGGCCCACACTGCTGTTAAGACAGCCCTGGTGGGGCTCATTCTTCATTCAGTATCTTCATGAGCTCATCACAGAAAATACATTTATATTTTTTATTTCTGTCTATGAATAGAGATGCTCAACACTGTCAAACCTGTTTAAAATTCTGTCAAATGTCACCAGTTCAATAGTCTAGAACAGGGGTGGGCATATTTGGTCATGCTAAAACTGTTGCAGAGCAGCTTATCCCTGGTATAGAACCAGTTTGACGTATAATCTGCAATATGTGCTGATTCTGTTTTGAAATTCATAATGTGTGTCCTTTAAAATTTGCAGTTCTCATTTAGAGTTTTTCCATTTGCATTATAAGTAGTGGAAATGGTACTGGGTTCCTTGCGCACTGGATAATAAGGGTTGCGGGGTTTGCTGCAGGTAAGATAGAGGTGCCTAACCTCTTGGTTAATAATATGGAGCGAGGTTTGTTACCGCGCTATACCCCTATATGTGGTGTATGTACATCAGTCTAAAAAAGACTTAGATGGATATTAGTGAAAATCTATTTTTTGGTTAAAGGCACTGTTACCCACAGATTTGTATCACATATATGTAAAAGAAGTTGTACACATAATTATGATAAGAAACTGTTAAAGTTAAAGCACAATATTACAAACATGTAGTATATGCACATATAGATGAGGTTGTACACAAAAAACAGATTAAATGAACACTGTTGAGCACAAAAAAAAAATGAATCACAATAATGTAGGTAGATGTGCACACTGAATTAGACAGAATGCTTGTGAATGGTGATGCTATATAGGTCTATTGTTCATATAGTGATGTAGGAGAAGCGGCGTCCCACTTAACTTGATGGGTCCGTTCCGTACAATCCTGGGTACTGGAAGGGTGATGCTGGGCTTAATCAGCCATTTTGGTGTGGTTTGCACACCTCTAATTATAAGTGTTAAAAAGTATCCATTTAAATTCAAACAAGTTCACCCATGTGCAAACTAGCTTGATGGTATATAGTCAAAATGTCGACATTCAACATGTCGACATTGTCTGAATGTTGGAATTCAGAATGTCAACATGGACATTATGTCGACAGTCTACATTGTCATAATGTCGAAAGCGCATGTTAGGGTCAGGCTGCCATTAGGGTTAGGCTGCGATTAGGGATAGGGCTGAAATACATGAAAAACGCTGTTCACGGTGTTGACATTCTGGCAATGTTGACATTCTTTTTGTTTTTTTAATAGATCGAAACTTCAAAAATGAGTACTTCTCATTGAACAATATCAAAATCTTTTATTAATCACAAATACTTTTGGTACCTTGGGGGAAGGAAGACAAAGTGACATGTCAAAGTCCACAAATATTGTAGCCAACGTTTCGATTGAACCTGGTAGGTCTCCGGCAAGTGTCTCAGAGCCATTGGTATACAGTAAGTTCATTTTACCACTCAGCTGCCTCTTTCTTCTATTCCTTACTACAGTCCTGAAATACATTTAACCTTTTATGAAGATTTTATCAGTTCAGACAAAGGATTTCTGTAACCAATTTCCATTTTTTTTCAGTGTCCCCGTGGATTTGAAGTCAGCTAAAACTGAACGCAATGAATCATCATTTATCTTCCTAATACTGTTGTACACAAGTTCTGCATTATTTTACAGTTGTTCTTGCAATGAAACTTTGAGTAGCACTAAAAGATCTCAAAGATATCATGAAAAAGAAAAGTTCAGTTAGTATATAGTACCGTATATGGTCATTTAGAATGATAGTAGTAGCACTTAAATGATTATTTTGCTCATAGAGTGAAGCTTGTAGGAAAGGGACCTTGACAATGGCCTTAGAAGGTTTTAGAAAAGGTCACCCCACTGGGGACATGGGGCCCAATGCAGAGTTGAACATAATCCGGCCGCAATTAAACCCATATTGCGTGCATGAAGAGAAATGTGGATAATTGGTTGTAGGTGAGCTTTACGCATCTCTGCAACTGCACCGTCACCCATCGATATGCTTGCGATGGATTGCACCGATGTCCTGTTCCGCCAACATCAGGGCTGGGGACAGGGAATATTCACCATGATGAAAAATCTGGATTCCCCAATCCTGACCAGACAATGGTCTGAATCGGCGAGTCAGGGATTTTCAGCATGTTGAATTTCCCCCGATCCGCTAATGAACTGCCGATTATTGATGGATCAGTGATTATGGTCACCGATCTGTGGATCAGGCCAGCGTCAGCAGAAAGAGGAATCCACGTTCAGGTGTATGGGACCCTTTAGACTCTGAATAGCCTGTACTTGCATATGCTCTGCTCCTGAGCAATCTGGGGGTACAAAAACACACAAGATCCATCCCCAAAACTGACTTTGTTTTTTTTTTACATATTTGACCTATTTCTGTCCAAACCTAAAAGCTTAGGGCCTGATTCAGACCCACTCGCGAGCGGCTGTCCGCTCGCAAGTGGGTCGATGGTCTGCACTGAGCATGCGCATAATAAATAAATAATAAATTAATAAAAAATATTTAAAGAAGACCTCTCAAATACTCTTTTCTTTCTAATTTCAACTCCTAACATCACTAAATATGCCCCACAGCCATTTAATACCAATCCCTTTTTATGCTTTAAAAAAAAAAAACAGTCACATGTATCATTAAAATAAGAAATAGGGGTCTATTTACTAAGCCTTGGATGGAGATCAAATGGATGGCGATAAGATGCCAGCCAACCAGCTCCTGACATTTTTTAAACACAGCCTGTGACATGGTAGTTAGCAGCTGATTGGTTGGGACTTTATCTCCATTCACTTTATCTCCATCCAAGGATTAGTAAAAAGACCCCATAGTTATGTAAATAATATAGCTGTAAAAGAATTAGAATAAAAATGCAAATTAATTTATTGTATATATCTTAAAGAAAACCTAAATTTAAGCTAAAAAAAGAATATACAGTATATCTAAAAAATATATCTATAAACAATAGATAAAATAAATATAGTGTAGACTGGTAATAGGCAACCTCATACACGTCATGGGCAAGGGTGGCCCTATTACCTTCATAAGGGCCATACATTATCCTTAATCTCAGTAATATGTTAATACAAAGAAAGAGGGAATAACAGGCATTTAAACAAGTTTTACAACTGTAACAAAAAAACTGACAATAAATCAGGAATAATATAGGGGCAACTGGGGATGGCTTGGTGGTCCCTATCAGGCCTTACAGCTACCAGTTGCACATCAACTGCATAGACCCTGCAGAGATTAAGGGGCCGATAGGGAGTAAAGTGTGCGCTCGCTTCTATGTTTTCTCATCACTCATGCTTCTGAGCTAAGCTCATGCACATACAGACAATGCAGCGTCGTACTCACTGCAATTGGATCTCCACTTACAACTAATTGTGCTTGCGCCAGAGATCCCATTGCAACCCCCAGAGCTGGCAGCCATCACAGCGCCGACGTGCCGACAGTGCCGCAAGTGTGTAGATTAAAACCCCACTTTAGAAACTAGCAGTGAGCTGTTTAAAAGTCATGAGATCACTATAGTGTTTGTCTGGGGACAGCGCCGACATTGACGCAAGTGTGCGGATTAAAACGCACAGTCGGTTTGTAATACAGAGACCCCTCTTTCAAACAGAGCCCGGTACTAGTTCCTAAAGTAATGTAATCACTATAGTCTGGGACAGCGCCGATAATGCCGACAATGACGCAAGTGTGCAGCTTCAAATGCCCAGTCAGTGTGTAATACAGAGCTGTGCGTGTGTGTGAAATATTTTTATAAAATAGTACAGGACTCACACACTTAATGTAATGTGTTAAAACTTTATTAGACATTCTTCTACAGCCCTGATTCCATAGGAAAATGCTGTACTATAGTGCACCGAATCACTGCTTCTGTCAGTGAATCATCGGGCGGTGATACAGAAAATGCATTGGAAATCTGACGCATGTGCTATGTAGTTTAGGAAAAGTGACACCTGGTGGACAAAAATTTGTATTACACTTTATGACTTTTTTCCCATGCTACGCTACGTTCCGTTACGAAACATTCTGTGTGGAGCGACTCCTGGCGTAGGGTGTGGCGCGAGATGCATGGCACGCTATATGGCATATGGAGCAACAAACTAGCTGAGCACATCTGTAGGCAATGTTCTGTTAGGGGGTCACCAGAGTTTGCAAGTGTGCACTGATACTGATGATGACAGGTGTCAAATCAAACATATCCAGATGGGTTGGGATGGCCCACTCACAAAGATGCAGACAGCACTTCGGACAGGCAAGTATAAGCATTTGCTCCAGTGGACACAATGCAGGAGCTATTATGGCCAACTTGCATTCAAATGTGCACCAACCCCTAAATGGGTTAGCACCCTGACTGTGGAATTTAGTGGTTCTTTACAAAAGGTCGACAATAATTTGGTCGACAACAGAAGGTCGACATGGAATAAGGTCGGCAGTACTGAAGGTTGACAGGTACAAAAGGTCTACAGGTTGAAAATGTCGACATGGTAATGGTAGATGCAGAAATGGTCAACACATGTTTTTTAACATTTTTAGGGTTAGGGCTAAACACTTACTGGAGGGTTAGGCAGTGGCAAACGCAGGATTTCTAGAGGGGGGTTTCCAAATGCTGGATTTTAAAGCGAGTGTGGCCAGTCCGTGAAGAGGGCAGAATTAGTACTCAACCAGTTTTAATATGCGTCATACATAGTGTATTGTGTATCCTAATTCCAGCATATACAGGACCAGTGATCACAATAAGTCATTAGATGCGGCAGTAGGGCCGTCCTTCCTGAGCTGGATGTTTTAATTTTAGATGTGGGCTCCATTCCAGACTATTGGAACAAGTCCGGGAGCCTGGAGGAGCAGCAGCAGAACCTAGCACTGCCCTGGACATATTGGGCTCTATAGCAGTGCATCCCTAATAGTGCATGTTTTCCAGATCCCCTAGTTGGTGCACAGGTTATTTATTACTGTCTGATACATCTTAAAAGATCCACAAGTGGTGCTAATTATTTCATTTGTTATACTGAGAAGAACGTGCAACACTAGCAAAATTCTATTATATTACTATTTCTACTGTGGTCATGTGTGTGCTGGGGAGGGGGGTTTCCAGGCAGACGGAACCCCCCCCCTGCGTTTGCCTATGGGTTAGGGTTAGGCACTAGAAGGGGCAGTTAGGGTTAGGCACCAAGGTGAGGGTTAGGGTGAAGATTAGGTCAAGAAAAAAAAAAACACAAGTTGACCATTTCCATGTCGATCGTTTGTACCTGTCGTCCTTTTGCATCATATAATGTTTCCATGTTGACCATTTTTCCATGTCGACCTTTTGGTGTTGACCTTTTGTATCACACCCAAATTTAGAAACACTGGCACCATTTGCAACTAATTAAATATTTGTATTCATTTTTTGAAGGGCCATAAAAATATGACAGATAGATTGTGATTAGTTGCTATAGGTAACCCCACAGTTTTCCTGTGTACTGTAGTTACACTCATAAATGCCTTACAAGGTATTAGCCCGTTACATTCAATCAATTATTTTTTTTACCGACGGATATGTGTGCCCCAACACAACCACTTTCTTAATCTAGATAAAGTGCGAAATAATAGAATAAGTAAGAATGCAACTTAAAAATGTTGAACTTCAATTTACAGAAGGGAATTGAAGAAAACATAAGTAATGTAGCCATAATGTAGAACAAAGTACAGTCACTAAAATTCTGCCCCCCCTAGACCAAGACTCATGCGACCTATTCACCAAACCAGGATTGCTGAGAAATACTTATCAAGTAAAAAGTGTACTAAATATGAATACATTTGAAAGCCAAATAGAAATAAGGCTAATACGTCTAATTTGAAATTATTTCCTTTTCTTTCTCCACACACTAGTATCGTTGGACTGGTCATAGACCTCAACCTAGACATACCAATGAAAGAAGGCACCTAAATATCATCATCTACTGACAGTTTGTTACTACGGCTGTAGTATGTATATCTTTAAAAGCAAGTAACTGTGGGCCTACAATGAATATGATGCTTTGTGTTGTTATGTACAATTTGTAATCAAATGAGCTTGATTATGTACGACACACAATTACTTTGCTTATAAAAATGGCAGCCTCTGCAGGGGTGCAGTCTTCATGTTCTCATAGACACTAAATACATGTTTTTTAAGCACGTGTGCCTTATGTACAGGCAGGGGCTTCGAGAGGGGAGGGAGCAGGTGCATGTTACCCGGGAATAAACATTCTACTTGGAATACCGTGATTATGCCTCCTGGTGTTTGCACCCCATAGTCATGTATACAAAGAGAGAGTAGCTGTGCTAGTGGCTATGCTACCCTCCACAACCTGGACCAACCCAAAAGCCCCCGCGGCCCTGGTTACAGTACTTCCAAATATATTTAACTGAGGCAGAGGGTGCATTTATGGGGGTTTAGCCTGGTTTACTTGAGGACTCTGAGCATTTTTCTGGTGTATGAATATAAACAGAGAGGGTTGGTGGGCAGACTAGTGCTAGGTACTCCTCCTCCACAGCTGGGTCATTCATCCTCTGGCAGTGGCACACACTGGACCACACGGTTGGCATACCACCTTGATCAAAATTTGCCATCCTTGCCCTGGAGTAGTGATAACGAGAACTGCAATATTCTTTACTTCTTTTATACCGCGTACACACTAGACGATAAAAGTGAACGATAACAATATCGTTCATATCGTCTAGTGTGTATGGTCCGAACGACAAATGATGCACGCTCCTGTCAGTTTGCGGCCCGGGATCGGCCGTATTTCACCTATGTACCGGCGCCTTCAATCTCTCAGGTGGTCAGATGCCAGGTGCGTGGGTGAATAGTGGCCTGAGTATTATCCTCCGGGTCTGTTAGGACCTCCATGCTGCGTCTCCGTGTAGCAATCACGTTAATGGGCGCAGCCATGTTGGTCTGTGTCATCTGATCTGGTCCCTTCCAATGGTAGTCTTGCCGTCACTCAGCAGATCTCTGCATCCAATGACCAGCTACCTGAGGGTATTTAAGTCCGGCTTCGTGAACAGGAAATTGCCTGTGCAACTTTGCTTCTCTGGTGATTATTTGCTGCATCCAAGGCTCTGCACTATTCTCTAGTGTCTCTATCAAGTTATTATTTTTTGTGTTACCCATCGCTGTTCAGCGTCTGGATACCCAGTTACCTATCCTTTGCTATACAGCGTCAGGATCACCGGAGCTGTTACCCATCACTATTCAACGTCTGGATACCCAGTTACCTATTCTTAGCTATACAGTGTCACAATCACCAGAGCTGTTACCCATCACTATTCAGCATCTGGATACCCAGTTACATATCCTTTGCTATACAGTGTCACAATCACCGGAGCTGTTACCTATCTCTATTCAGCGTATGGATACTCAGTTACCTATCCTTTGCTATACAGTGTCAGAATCACCGGAGCTGTTACCCATCACTATTCAGCGTCTGGATACCCAGTTACCTATCCTTTGCTATACAGCGTCAGGATCACCGGAGCTGTTACCCATCACTATTCAACGTCTGGATACCCAGTTACCTATTCTTAGCTATACAGTGTCACAATCACCAGAGCTGTTACCCATCACTATTCAGCATCTGGATACCCAGTTACATATCCTTTGCTATACAGTGTCACAATCACCGGAGCTGTTACCTATCTCTATTCAGCGTATGGATACTCAGTTACCTATCCTTTGCTATACAGTGTCAGAATCACCGGAGCTGTTACCCATCACTATTCAGCGTCTGGATACCCAGTTACCTATCCTTTGCTATACAGCATCAGGATCACCGAAGCTGTTACCCATCACTATTCAGCGTCTGGATACCCAGTTACCTATCCGTTGCTATACAGCATCAGGATCACCAAAGCTGTTACCCATCACTATTCAGCGTCTGGATACCCAGTTACCTATCCTTAGCTATACAGTGTCACAATCACCGGAGCTGTTACCTATCTCTATTCAGCGTCTGGATACCCAGTTACCTATCCTTTGCTATACAGTGTCAGGATCACCGGAGCTGTTACCCATCACTATTCAGCGTCTGGATACCCAGTTACATATCCTTAGCTATACAGTGTCAGAATCACCGGAGCTGTTACCCATCACTATTCAGCGTCTGGATACCCAGTTACCTATCCTTTGCTATACAGCATCAGGATCACCGAAGCTGTTACCCATCACTATTCAGCGTCTGGATACCCAGTTACCTATCCGTTGCTATACAGCATCAGGATCACCAAAGCTGTTACCCATCACTATTCAGTGTCTGGATACCCAGTTACCTATCCTTAGCTATACAGTATCACAATCACCGGAGCTGTTACCCATCACTATTCAGCGTCTGGAAACCCAGTTACCTATCCTTTGCTATACAGCATCAGGATCACCGGAGCTGTTACCCATCACTATTAAGCGTCTGGATACCCAGTTACCTATCCTTTGCTATACAGCATCAGGATCACCGGAGCTGTTACCCATCACTATTCAGCATCTGGATACCCAGTTACCTATCCGTTGCTATACAGTGTCACAATCACCGGAGCTGTTACCCATCACTATTCAGCGTCTGGATACCCAGTTACCTATCCTTAGCTATACAGTGTCATAATCACCGGAGCTGTTACCTATCTCTATTCAGCGTCTGGATACCCAGTTACCTATCCTTTGCTATACAGCGTCATGATCACCGGAGCTGTTACCCATCACTATTCAGCGTCTGGATACCCAGTTACCTATCCTTTGCTATACAGCATCAGGATCACCGAAGCTGTTACCCATCACTATTCAGCGTCTGGATACCCAGTTACCTATCCTTTGCTATACAGCATCAGGATCACCGGAGCTGTTACCCATCACTATTCAGCGTCTGGATACCCAGTTACCTATCCTTAGCTATACAGTGTCTCAATCACCGGAGCTGTTACCCATCACTATTCAGCATCTGGATACAAAGTTACCTATCCTTTGCTATACAGCGTCAAGATCACGGGAGCTGTTACCCATCACTATTCAGCGTCTGGATACCCAGTTACCTAACCTTAGCTATACAGTGTCACAATCACCGGAGCTTTTACCCATCACTATTCAGCGTCTGGATACCCAGTTACCTAACCTTAGCTATACAGTGTCACAATCACCGGAGCTGTTACCATCACTATTCAGCATCTGGATACCCAGTTACATATCCTTTGCTATACAATGTCACAATCACCGGAGCTGTTACCTATCTCTATTCAGCGTCTGGTTACCCAGTTACCTATCCTTTACTATACAGTGTCACAATCACCGAAGCTGTTACCCATCACTATTCAGCATCTGGATACCCAGTTACCTATCCTTTGCTATACAGTGTCACAATCACCGGAGCTGTTACCCATTGCTATTCAGTGTCTGGATACCCAGTTACCTATCCTTTGCTATACAGTGTCAGAATCACCGGAGCTGTTACCCATCACTATTCAGCATCTGGATACCCAGTTACCTATCCTTTGCTATACAGTGTCAGGTTCACTGTCGCTGTAACCCATCACTTTTCAGCGTCTGGATACCCAGTTACCTATCCTTTGCTATACAGCGTCAGGATCACCGGAGCTGTTACCCATCACTATTCAGCATCTGGATACCCAGTTACCTATCCTTTGCTATACAGCGTCATGATCACCGGAGCTGTTACCCATCACTATTCAGCGTCTGGATACCCAGTTACCTATCCTTTGCTATACAGCATCAGGATCACCGAAGCTGTTACCCATCACTATTCAGCGTCTGGATACCCAGTTACCTATCCTTTGCTATACAGCATCAGGATCACCGGAGCTGTTACCCATCACTATTCAGCGTCTGGATACCCAGTTACCTATCCTTAGCTATACAGTGTCACAATCACCGGAGCTGTTACCCATCACTATTCAGCATCTGGATACAAAGTTACCTATCCTTTGCTATACAGCATCAAGATCACCGGACTGTTACCCATCACTATTCAGCGTCTGGATACCCAGTTACCTAACCTTAGCTATACAGTGTCACAATCACCGGAGCTTTTACCCATCAGTATTCAGCGTCTGGATACCCAGTTACCTAACCTTAGCTATACAGTGTCACAATCACCGGAGCTGTTACCCATCACTATTCAGCATCTGGATACCCAGTTACATATCCTTTGCTATACAATGTCACTATCACCGGAGCTGTTACCTATCACTATTCAGCATCTGGATACCCAGTTACTTATCCTTAGCTATACAGCGTCACAATCACCGGAGCTGTTACCCATCACTATTCAGCATCTGGATACCCAGTTACATATCCTTTGCTATACAGTTTCACAATCACCGGAGCTGTTACCTATCTCTATTCAGCATCTGGTTACCCACTTACCTATCCTTTGCTATACAGAATCAGGATCACCGGAGCTGTTACCCATCACTATTCAGCGTCTGGTTACCCAGTTACATATCCTTTACTATACAGTGTCACAATCACCGGAGCTGTTACCCATCACTATTCAGCATCTGGATACCCAGTTACCTATTCTTTGCTATACAGTTTCAGGATCACCGAAGCTGTTACCCATCACTCTTCAGCGTCTGGATACACAGTTACCTATCCTTTGCTATACTGTGTCAGAATCACCGGAGCTGTTACCCATTACTATTCAGCGTTTGGATACCCAGTTACCTATCCTTTGCTATACAGTGCCAGAATCACCTGAGCTGTTACCCATCACTATTCAGCATCTAGATACCCAGTTACCTATCCTTTGCTATACTGTGTCAGGTTCACTGTCGCTGTAACCCATCACTTTTCAGTGTCTGGATACCCAGTTACCTATCCTTTGCTATACAGCGTCAGGATTACTGGAGCTGTTACACATCACTATTCAACATCTGGATACCCTGTTACCTATTCTTTGCTATACAGTGTCACAATCACCGGAGCTGTTACCCATCACTATTCAGCGTCAGTATACCAAGTTACATATCCTTTGCTATACAGCGTCAGGATCACCAGAGCTGTTACCCATCACTATTCAGCATCTGGATACCCAATTACCTATACTTTGCTATACAGCATCAGGATCACCAGAGCTGTTACCCATCACTATTCAGCGTCTGGATACACAGTTACCTATCCTTTGCTATACAGTGTCACAATCACCGGAGCTGTTACCCATCACTATTCAGCGTCTGGATACCAAGTTACCTATCCTTTGCTATACAGTGTCAGGATCACCGGAGCTGTTGCCCATTGCTATTCAGCGTCTGGATACCAAGTTACCTATCCTTTGCTATACAGCATCAGGATCACCGGAGCTGTTACCCATCACTATTCAGCATCTGGATACCCAGTTACCTACCCTTTTCTATACAGCATCAGGATCACCGGAGCTGTTACCCATCACTATTCAGCATCTGGATACCCAGTTACCTATCCTTTGCTATACAGCGTCAGGATTACCGGAGCTGTTACCCATCACTATTCAGCATCTGGATAAAAAGTTACCTATCCTTTGTTATGCAGCATCAGGATCACCGAAGCTGTTACCCATCACTATTCAGCGTCTGGATACCAAATTACCTATCCTTTGCTATACAGTGTCACTATTTCCGGAGCTGTTACCCATCACTATTCAGCGTCAGGATACCAAGTTACATATCCTTTGCTATACAGCGTCAGGATCACCGGAGCTGTTACCCATCACTATTCAGCATCTGGATACCTAGTTACCTATCCTTTGCTATACAGCATCAGGATCACCAGAGCTGTTAACCATCACTATTCAGCATCTGGATACCCAGTTACCTATCCTTTTCTATACAGTGTCACAATCACCAGAGCTGTTACCCATCACTATTCAGCGTCTGGATACCAAGTTACCTATCCTTTGCTATACAGCATCAGGATCACCGGAGCTGTTACCCATTGCTATTCAGCGTCTGGATACCCAGTTACCTATCCTTTGCTATACAGCATCAGGATCACCGGAGCTGTTACCCAGCACTATTCAGCGTCTGGATACCCAGTTACCTATCCTTTGCTATACAGTGTCAGAATCACCAGAGCTGTTACCCATCACTATTCAGTGTCTAGATTCCCAGTACAGCTACTCATGACCAAACAGTATCAGGATCTCTGGAGTTGTCCCTAACGCTAATCAGCATCTGATTCATCATAGTAGATATTCCTCAAGTACATTCCACCATCATTTCTCAACTCTTCCTCGATTCTGACAGTACCAGTTCCTACATTCTGAGTTCTGTCCCTTGTTTTCTCACTTCTCTCAAATGCCTACTCTGGGTGCCGTGATCCATTCACTTTATGCAGCGAAACCCATATTCCACTTGCAGGGGTCACTGGTGAATACCATAAAGTGGATTAGACTGTGCCTCAGACTAGGCCTCGTCAACATCTGAGAGTAGCCCATGAGGAAGACTTATATATTGCCTCCTTGTCTTTTACCATCAACTCACCCAAGCACACCGGCCACTGTACCTGCAACTTAGGACAATCAACACCAGGGCCTGACAAATAACGATGCCTGCTGTCATCAGAACATGCAGGTCAATCTGACGATATCGTCAGGAACTGCCTGTTCACTGATGTGGCTGGATGATGTCACTGAACAATATCGTTAGCAATATTGTTTAGTGTGTATGCACTATGTCGTTTGGCCAGCAGTTCAAAGGCAAACACTGCCAATGTCACTCATGGAGCATCGAATGTGTATGAGCTCTTAGACAATGCCTCCCAAATGTCACATTTTTGGAGGTCAAAATGGTAGACTGTCTCGGTGATAAAATGGGATTGAGGCAGGGTTAAGGTAAATCGAGGGCCTTATTCTTCTTGATCTTGCAACCAGAAATGTTGTGAGGTTTGTGAGACTTCCTCAACCTACTATGACAGTTTGGGGGTGATCCTGAGTTGGACCAATCTCTGTGCATGAATACAAATTGTGAGTTTTTTGCACACTGCTCATGCGTAGTAGAGGTGTGCGCTGACCCTCGTGTTTTGGTTTTGGACTGGATCTCCCCTGGTTTTGGATCTGGATTGGTTTTTCCAAAACCTCACCTCCGTGTTTTGTTTTTTGATTTTGGACCTGGATTTTTTTCTTAAAAAATCATAAAAACAGCTAAAATCACATAAAATGGCCCTTTTTTTGTTCCTACAGTATTATTAACCTCAATAACATTTATTTACACTCGTTTCCAGTTAATTTTGACCACCTCACTATATTGTTTTCATACAGTTTAGGCCGAGAATTTGCACCAAGCTAGCTGGCTGACTAATCTTTGAGGCAGCAGTGGGCAGCACAAAAATGTGGCAGTTCAACTTCCAACATGGCACATCAGGAAACAAATGTTTTTATTATTCAAGTAGTGGGTGGATTTAGCAGTAGCGGATGGGTAGCGGGTGGGTTTAAACTAGAGATGTGCGCCGACCTTTGTGTTTTGGTTTTGGATCGGGATCTCCCCTGGTTTTCAATCTGGATTGATTTTGCCAAAACCTCACCTCCGAATTTGTTTTTCGGTTTTGGTTTTGGATCTGGATTTTTTTCTTAAAGAATCATAAAAACAGCTAAAATCACATAAAATGGGCCTGTTTATGTTCCTACAGTATTATTAACCTCAATAACATTTATTTCCACTCGTTTCCAGTTAATTTTCTCCACCTCATAGTTCACTATATTGTTTTCATCCAGTTTAGGCTCGAAATTTGCACCAAGCTAGCTGGCTGACTAAGCTAAGCGGCAGCAGTGGGCAGCACAAACACCTGGCAGTTCAACTTCCAACATGGCACATCAGGAAACAATGGCCCTGATTCAGAGCCACTCGTTAACAGCAGTACGCTCGTTGCGTTCCGATGTTCAATAACCGCGCATGCGTCAGAGTAACACTGCGCATGTGCGTACTGCAGATTGCGAGTTTTTTGGGACTCGTTCCTAAAATAGCGTACAGGAAGTGACATGTCAAATGTGATTGACAGAACAGGGCGTTTTAGGTTGTTGACGAGGGTGGAGATGGAAAAACGCAGGCGTGGCGAGGTGTTTTTGGGGCGTACATACATTAGCAGATGCGAGCGTAAAATGTGTACGGACCGACTCCTACGTCACTGGATGATCCTCTTTCCCTTCCAAATGCTCGCACAGCTTAGGGTCTGGATTACTCGACCACATTGGCGATGGCCTTCTCCTCCGTCCCTGGACTCCACGATGTTGTTGCGATTAATCGCGGGCGGGCAGAAAAGCAATTAGTGTTGGATTGAGAACCGGCTTGGTATGTGTTTTGAAATCAGTTTTTTGGGATAGCACAAAACGTACGCAGGTGGAACTCAGAGCTGCTAATGTCAGGATGACACAGTCAACTTGCGTACATTTGGGGGGGTTTATTTGGGCAGCAATTTGGTGGTTAGGGCCTATTGTAACAATAATTTCATCATGTTTTCAGTTTCGCACCATTTTATTTGTGCCTCTTGAATTTGCCGAATTATATGAATTTTTAAACGTTCCTTAAAGAGCCCTTTTTTTTTTTTTTTTGGCCGAGTTTTTGCCTTTTGGCCCAGGATTAAATGTAACCCATTTGTACAATAATTTCACAATCCAATGTCATTGTTTAATTTCCAATTTATTGCTCAAACAAAAAAACTTATTTTTAAAATTTTGGGGACATCTTTTTTGCCCAAAGATATGTTCCCAAATCAAACAAATTGGCCCAACATAACTGTTGACATAAACATACATCAAAAAAATAAAAACATTTCACAAGAAAGGAGAGGGAAGTTTTGACCCGAAAGGAATATGAGCCAAGCACAGAAGGATTGTGGGAAAAGTCACCATTGCTGTCACCGTTTTTTCACCCGTTTGGATGGGGGAGGGAGGGCGCCAGACCGGGTCCGGGATGTCATCGGGCTGGCCTGTCCAGAGGCAGATGTTGTGGCCTCTGGACTAGGCACAGGGCTAGGCACATTTGGAGGATTGGCTGATGTTGTGCCAGAGGTGGAGGATCCTGATGTTCCGGCAGGAAGGGAGGTCGGCTCCACCATGTGCTGGCGAACGAGCTGCTCCAGGGCATTGGCGATGCGGATGTTGGCCCTGGTATTTGCCGCCAGGGCCTGACCAATGGTCTCGTTGGCCGCAGCATTTTGCTCCAGGGCCTCAGCCACCCGTAGCAGACTGGCGTCCATCCTCTGCAGAATCTCCGTATGGGAATCCGATTTGAAATTGAGTTCTGTGAGGAGGGCCACTGCCTGCGAGGGGGATTGTCCTGGACTGGCTTCTGCAGGGTCCTCAGCCGGATGTACTGGTTCCTCCCCTGCAGAGCCAGCAGAAATTCGGCGGCCAAGGCTCCCCTCTGGAGCAGACTCATCTGCCTGTGTCTCTGTTAGGAAAAAAGAGAAAAGCCTCACATTAGAATCTACATATTGGCACAATAACATTTCAGAGTTGATGACATCCAAAGATTTACCTGGGACAACATGAGGAGCCGCAAAGTCTGGCATGTCCGTATCCATGTTGGACACGCCAAACACCTCCACAGGCTGCACACACCCCTGTGCCAGCTCTTCTAAATCCGTCAACTCCAATGACACAGGGGTGGGACCCCCACCTGTCCCCCTTGCATGCCTAGCCCTGTCCGCGAGTTTTTGTTTTAAGCGATATTTGAAGTCGCCCCATCTGTGGGTAAAAATGGAAGCCATTATCCTTTGGTTTAAAATGGGGTTTGTTTTTAGGGGGGGCAAGGGTTTACTTACCGCCGTTTGACATCCCGGGCTAGACGGACATAATCACCCACCCTATTGACAGCAATGGCTACCTCTTCCCACATTCTCCACTTCTGGCTTACACTCATATTCCTGTCTGCCTGTGGCAGGATGTCCACACACTTCTGGATCAAAACCTCCATCTCCTTTCTTGTGAAATGTGGCTGCCTTTTTTTTTTTGGCTGCTTTGGCCGGAATACTGGGCCCAGCAGCCTCTTCCATGTCATCCTCCTCACCTATTTGTGTAAATTTACAGAATTCACAAAATCACAACTTGCCTAATCTTATGTTTCAAATTAATCGTTGATAGAAAATGCATGAAAGACTTACCGCCTGACTCTTGGGCATTTTTTCCCTGGTCTGTCGCCATGTCTGAGGTCCAAACAAGAAATACAACAGAATTTGAATGTGTTTTCGTGACGTATTTATACATGCGTCCTTATTTTGCGGCCGCATCATTGATTGTGCGGCCCTATGATCCCTCCTTAATTTGTGCGGAAACGAAACACTATTTATGGCTTGGTGTGTCTCAAGTCGAGGTGGCGTTTTTGGATTGTTGGAGGTTATCTTGGCTGGAGTTTATTGATTGCGTAGAAAGGAGTTGGCGGTTGTAGATTCGTTTGTTGGTTTGATTTGCGTTTTTTTTTTCCGTTATCTTTGTTGGTTTATATTTTTTGGACCTCGTTTCTTGATTTGGTAAGTTTTGTGAAGTCTAACTTTTGTTCAATTGTTGTTTCATTGTGTTTCTTATTTTTTTTTAATTTTGGATCCATAATTTCTTCTATTTTAGATTTTGTTTATTTTCGACCCAAAAGACCTTTTGTTTTTGACTCTTATATATTTGCTCTTGGTAAGTCCATTTTTTATCTTGTATTTGCGAACTAATTAGCGCATTTTTAGTAGTTACTCTTGTGACTTGTATTAGCGAACTAATTAGCGCATTTTTAGTAGTTACTCTTGTGACTTGTATTAGCGAACTAATTAGCGCATTTTTAGTAGTTACTCTTGTGACTTGTATTAGCGAACTAATTAGCGCATTTTTAGTAGTTACTCTTGTGACTTGTATTAGCGAACTAATTAGCGCATTTTTAGTAGTTACTCTTGTGACTTGTATTAGCGAACTAATTAGCGCATTTTTAACAGCTTAATAATCATTCTAACTTTTTGGTGGTTTCTCTTTCGCTTTTTGGGCCAACATTTCGACCCATTTTGATGTACTGTGTTAAATGTCGCTTTGCTGTTTTGCTAAATGGGTGTTTGGCATATTTTAACTTTGGTCTAGCACAAAATTTGTAAACAAAAATGCACAGAGTGAAATGTGTCAAGTAATTTTGGTGTTTATTTTCAGTTTGGACGTATCATGACAATACCCCGGCATGTAAGCAGCAATGGATGGTATCATCAAGCTAAGTTGTTTTAATATAGTTTTGGGGTGGGTCAAAAGCCTTACTTTAAAATCTTTGAATTTCAGGTTGATCTGGGGCGGATTGTTCTGGCCATGCTCCCGGAAGCCGACCAACCTCAATCTCGTCCCTGGCGTAGGCATCGTAGGCATGCAAGGCCCCAGATATTTCGAACACGTGTCACCCTTTTTGGAATGCCCGATGATGAGGTTTTAAGACGCTACCGTCTACCTCCCAAAATCATCATAGACACTCTCTCATTAATAGAAAGTGATCTTGAGCGGCAAATTGACAGTCCAACAGCAATACCACCACTTACGCAATTTATGGCGGTGTTACATTTCTGTGCCTCAGGATCGTTTCAAACAATGGTGGGAATAGTGGCGGGCATCTCCCAATCCTCCTTTTCCCGGATCCTGAGGGCAGTGATGGAGGCACTTTTCAAGCACCTCCATCATTTTATTCAAATGCCTTTGGATATGGGTGCCCTTAGTGTGGCCAAGGCCAATTTTTACCAAATAGCTGCCTTCCCACACATCATAGGGGTTGTGGATGGTACTCACATACCACTTCAGCCTCCAGCCCGGCTGGAGGCCATATTTAGAAACAGGAAACACTATCACTCCCTGAATGTAATGGTGGTATGTGATGCCTCCCTCCAGATCCTGTCCCTGAATGCTAAATTACCCGGAAGTGCACATGACTCCTTCGTCATCCGGCAATCAGGGATATGGCACAAATTAACCAACCTACAAGCTGGTGATGCGTGGCTTCTGGGTAAGTGGAGACCTTTAGTACATAACAATGTTAAGCTTGATACACAGTGTTCCTGATGTTGTCAATTCTTTTCCATAGGAGACAGTGGATATCCTTGCATGTCCTGGCTGCTCACTCCTTATTTGGCTCCCACACCAGGGCCACAAAGTGAGTATAATTCCGCACTTACAGCCACCAGGCAAGTGGTGGAGCGCTGTATCGGCCTTTTAAAAGGCCGATTCAGATGCCTCCACCGCTCTGGTGGCAAGCTCATGTATTTGCCGGATATGGTGTCGAAAATTGTGGTCCTGTGTGGGATATTTCACAACATCGCCATAAGGAGTGGTGTCCCAATGCAGCCAGAGGATGCCTTACCTGAGGATGGCCCCCCCGAGGTTGGTCGGAGGTCAGTATGTGGGGGGGCCATACGCGATGATGTGGTGGCCAGATTTTTTAGGTAAGTTTGAACAAAACAGTGTTTTAACCTAATGTGTTTGTGTTTGTTTGCGAACATCTAATTTTGTTTTCTTTTTTTCAACATCTTCGGTTTGTTCACACAATCTTTGGCCCTACAACGCTCACTACTTCATGCTACCCTTACCAAACCTGGATCTGCTCATTTTGGGAATATATTCTGGAACCCATATCGCAATGCCATGTTTGTGGAATCATTTTGGCATGGTCCTTCCTCAACCAGTTCTTTTTTTTTTTTTTTTTTTTTTTTTTATTGGGTATGTGTTGTATTTGAGATTCTCACTGTGTGTTTTTTTTGTGAGTGACCACTTTGATTTCTCAGTTATGTTGTGAATAAATGTTTGGAGAGTTAAATGTTCTTCCTCTTTTTGGACGTTACCAGCAAGTTTAATCAGGTTAACACACCTTACATTTGACTAAGGGGTAATCCAGTACTGACGCCAGTTGAGCAAAAATGAAATATGTTTTCAGGTTCCCAACCCACACCAAAAGGAAGCCTGTCCAATCATTTGGCTTTGTAAGATTCGCCTAAGCAGCTTGCCCACCAACTAGGAACCTGTAAAATGTAGAAATATCTAATTGCCACTACACACAAAAAGGGAAATGACATTGTTACTGTTATGTGTTTCTTGAGGGTGTTTGACATACAAATACAAAACCCACTCTAATTTTTTAAAAATGCAAAACCTTGCAGGAACAGTCTACTTATGTCAGGGTTAACTATCTTTGGTTATCCATGGGCGTGTCATGGGTGTGCATCTAAAGCTCCGTGTGATTCTGAGTCCTGCATGCGGGGAAGGGAAGCCTGTTTCTGATGGATCTCTTGCACTTGTCATGGGGCTGGAGCAAGTGTTGATACTAATAGCAACAGGTAGAGATGGCCGATGTAAAATCAATGGTCAGTGCAGGTTTCCAGTTGCAGGTGCACAGATCCTTGGATTAGCCCTAGGGATTCTGCATTAGCAATAAGTAGTGCATCAGGCTTCTGCAGCTGCCCACAACTACAGCCCCCAATACCTTCAGTCTGTCACTGAGAATATCACTACCAGTAATATACAAATAACTACAAGTCTGACTATAAACTTGGGGTCTATATACTAAGCAGTGATAAGAGACAGAGTGAAAAGTGATAAGTCTGTGATAAGGTGCCAGACAGTCAGCTCCCAACTGTCATTTTTCAAACACAGCCTGTGAGATGGCATTTGGGAGCTGATTGGCTGGCACCTTATCACTTTTCACTCTGTCTCTTATCACTGCTTAGTACATAGACCCCTACATGCTGTATGGACCACAGGAAGGACTATATACAGTAGGTACAAGAAGTTATTTTGTAGAAAAAAAACATCTTTTTTTAGAGAGCTGGTGCAATTCTGCTAAATTCTTGCCCTTCATTTAAACCTTGAACACTTTAGTAAATCTCAGTCTTATGCCTGAGGTAGAGAGTACAGAAATTTTGTTTTTCTCCCACTTAGCTTTCTTTGTGGTTGGATCACATACCTGCCTGTTGAACACCAGACCCATGGAAGGTAAATATCTAAACACCACTAATCTCTGCTGCCTCTTTGCTAAGCACATGGAGGATAAAGCAGGAATAAGCAAACATGCCACACTAGGCAATCCACCCCTCTGCTGTCAAAATGTGCTCCTATTCTGCAAAAAGCAAACACATCTTGGTTTATACTATGTATCTTGGAGAATGAGTGACAGATTGGGTTTAGGTAATCAACTGGTAAAACTGCTGAAAGATTTATATTGCCTTATCCTAGACTTATGCCACCTGCAGCTCGTCAACCGTTGTGGAACTACAAATGCCATCGTGCAGGGACTTGTAGTCCTACAATGACTGAAGAGTCACTTTGCCTAAGCCTTACACATTTTAGTAACATAACATGTGAAAAAATTATATTTATTTATATTTTTATTTTTTACTTCCTTAATTACATTTTCTTTCAGCAAAAAAGAAAGTGAAAAGCTAAGTGGAGTAATTAAATAAAAAATGCATATAGAGCTTAAATGTGTACAGCAGATACAAAACATTTTGTAAGCATGTATAATTGTTTACAGAGATATCTATAGGTCATATGTTCATACTCTCCCGGCCGGGACACCCAAGGAGAACCCCCAGGAGAAGCGGACACCAGAGGGGTATGGGGCTGATAAAAATTACACGGGCTCTTCCAGAGGCCTGGGCTTGCCGGGGAAGCATGCAAATGCTCCCCAAGATGGTACAACCAAGCCCTCTTCATCTAACATGATGCCAGAGAAAATCAGAGTAAACAAAAAAAGGGGAATGGCCAGGCCTCTACTTTGCAATACCCCCTCCAGCATTGAGACTTTCATCAGCAGTGTCATGGAGAGCAGTTCGCCATGAAAAGTTACTAGTCAAATCTGCTGGACAGAGGGGAAGAGGGGGTGTAGTGATGGAATTCCCAGCTGAGTCAATTTTGCCCTGACACCTCTGTATAATGCCTATGTAAAGTGGTAGCATATCTTCTAAAAGCTGCAGTCTTTACAGTCATGTATTGTCTCAAATGCCCTAAATACAATAGATGGAAATAAATTGACATTTGGTGGAGTCATTTTTATCAAATGTATATTGATTATATATCATTAGGCAATCACAGCAGGTCATTTTTAGATTGTTATTACTATTATATAATCGCTTTATAAGAACAGTGTTTTGCAAACTCATTGATTTGAGAGAGCCTCACTGAAAAATTGCCTTTTAAAAGATAAAAAACGTTTTCATAAATAATTCCATCGAAAAAATTTAAAAAAGTTGAACAAAACTACATTACAACAACACAATAACCTTAAAATGTAACTTTTGGCCCAAGCTCACTAAATGGCCAGCAAACCTAACAGCGGGAGCTTAACTCATCTTTAAGTAATGTCTCAGCTCACATAAGAACATGATAACCTCTTCAGTGGTAAGGATTAGTGGTACTTGTCCTGCACATACACCTCAAAAATGCTAAGGACAAGTCCCACACATTGGAGGAGTTCAAATATGTTCCCAGCAAGTGGCCACCAACAATTACTGTACTGCCATTGGAGTGTGGGAGAAGGTAGAACTTGATGTTACCATTACACTGGTGCACGGAGATGACATCAGCTGCTGCCTCTTTCTGCCAATACATGCCAAGACACACAAAACAATTTAAAGAGCAAGGGGATGGGTATAGGGTTATGGTCCCTGTAAGCCCTTTAAATCCAAAACTTAAAATCGTAAATCCTCTGTAGTTTTTGTCACCGTTTTAGGATTACATTAGTAAACATTCAGTAAAAAAGTTGGTTGTAAGTAAATATTTGTGATAATGTCATTGGAAAATAATTGCAAACTGCAGATTCACTAATTTTTTCCACAGTTTACCAAGGGCCTGATTCAGAGAAGTCCCCTACGCTGATATTTTTGCAGTTGAGAGATTATCGATATAATGCACGTGTGTAAGGAGCACTGCGCATGTGTCAAAGTACTTTACCTTATTAGCGAGCTGCGACTTTTTACTCGCAGTGTGATTGACAAGCCGGCAGCATTTGGAGGAGGTAACAGAGAGTGTCACAGGTGTGCCGTGACCATTTTCAGTGCCTGCATCTGCGATCCTGTACGCAGGAAACATGACTCTGGGGTCTCACCTACCACGGCCATTCTGTGGGACTTACGACAATCGAATAATCTGTTGCTGATGCTGCGTATGTGTACGCAGATGTTGCCACTTTCTGCGCAGGTGCTTGGATTTCAAAGCGGCAGGAGGGCATTTTAATACATCTCTCAGCAGCCATAGTCAAACGCAGGGTGGATTTCCGTCTGCCTGGAAGCCCCCCTCCCCAGCCCACACCATGATCACAATAGAAATAGTAATATTATGGCCCTAGGCAAATTTTGGACTGGTGCACAGTAGCAGATAATACCACCAGCAATCTTATGTCGGGTACACACTAGACGATGTCTAGTGTACCCGACCTCGTCAGCGACTGGACCTGGTGGGGGAGCTGGCGTCGCCAAGTGCAATACAGACCTGCAGATGCCAAAGTCCAGGAATGATGATGTTCGTCCATGTAAGATGACGTTTTGCCTCGTTCTGAGTTCCGTTTTTTTGGAGGGAAAAATCCGAACTCCACGTGCAAACTCGAACCTATCCGAGCCTGCACATCCCTAATATATATACATATATATATATATACACATATTCACATATATATATACACATATATATATATATATATATATATTATATACATATATGCCCCCAGTAAGTGCCTGCCCCTGATGCAGCTAGTGCTAATACAGTACCTTGATGCAGCTAATGCTGCTGTTGAAAATGCAGCCTGGTCCAGTCTCCATTGCTGGGCGACGGGCATTTGGACAGGTGGCGCCGGCTATTGTGTGTTATATGGAGCTGAAGGCAGAGACGTCAACTCACGTCTCTGCTCCACAAAGGCACATGGGAGGAGTGGCCGCTGCTGGGCATGCGCGGCATGCCCTACCGCAGCCATCTTGTTTTCTCCTCCTGTAGTCTAGCCAGAATGATCTTCTGTGCAGAAGCTCATTCTGACCTGGCTCACGCTGCACTGCCCGATCAGCGGCAGGTGAGGGACAGCTGCCGCCAGTGGGGGGAGTGTATGAAATGTATCACGCGATAGGGGGGCAGTGGCAGGCGGGGGGGATAGTTAGTTGCAGGGCCCTGGATGCCCCCTAGGCGTTCAAGTCGCCCCTAGGCATTTGCTTATTATGCCTATGCCTAGGGCCGGCTCTGCTCAATGTTATTCTCAGTATCACGAATGAAATAATTAGCACTACCTGTGGATCTTTCAACATGTATCAGCTAGTAATAAATAACTTGTGCACCAACTAGGAGATCTACAAAACATTCTCTGTTAGGGATGTGCTGCTATAGAGCCCAATATGTACATATATATGTCCAGGGCAGTGCTAGGTTATTCTGCTGCTCCCAGACTTGCTCTAATGCTGTGAAATGGTGCCCACATCTAAAATAAAAACATTCAGCTCAGACAGGATGGCCCTACTGCTGCATTTAATGGCTTATTGTGATCACTGGTCCTGTATATGCTGGAATTATGACACACAATAGCCTTTGTATATAACACATATTAAAGCTGGTTAGGTGCTAAGTATACCTGTCACGATTGGCGTCTCAGCGTTAGCTGACTCAGGTGTTGAACTGGATTCAGCGGAGACCGGCTTGACTGGAACCATGGATAATGTAAATAGCTCTGTTTGCATAAGAATTATATGGCAGTGAGAACTGCCTTTGATGATAAATGACAGGAACAGGTAACGCTGGAGTGGAACCAGAGGGAAACTTGGAGGAACCAGACTGGGACCGGCAGGAAAGCTTGCTGAGCTGGATGGGATATCAGTAGGTAGACTTGGTGCGGCTGGGAAGCCATAAGGAGAATGACCTTGGAATTGGCTCCGGACTGGAGTAATGTAGATTGAACTTGGAATTGACTCCGGACTGGCGTAACGTGGATTTAACTTGGAATTGACTCTGGACTTGAGTAATGTGGAATGAACTTGGAATTAACTCCAGACTGGAGTAGAGTAGACTGTAATGGGTAACTTAGAACTTGAATCTGGCTACCGGACTGGAGTAGAATGTTATGGGTAGCTTGTAACTTGGAACTGACTCTGCGCTGGAGCAGCATGGAATGACCTTGTAACTTGGAACGGACTCCGCACTGGAGCAGCGTGGAATGACCTTGTAACTTGGAACCGACTCCGCACTGGAGTAGCGTGGAAGACCTTGTAACTTGGAACTGACTCCGCACTGGAGTAGCGTGGAATGACCTTGTAACTTGGAACTGACTCCGCACTGGAGTAGCATGGAATGAACGTGTAACTTGGAAGAAAAGGTTTCACACTAGGAACTCAGGAACACAGGTCATGCTGCATCATGACTTCTGAATATGCCAGGTATTGCTGTAAGCAGGATTTCTGGTTATACCAGGTATTGCAGTTAGCACGATTTCTGGATATGCCAGGTATTGCTGTAAGCAGGATTTCTGGATATACCAGGTATTGCAGTTAGCAGGATTTCCGAATGAACTGGTCTAGGAACCAGCAGGAGCAAGAGCCTGGGGTACCCTTGTACTCAGAAGTAGCACGAACTATACACCACGAGAAGTAATGAGATGTTCAGGCCCAGAATGCTATCAGAGGAAGATATTTATACCCTGGGTCTCATAGGAATTGGTGGATACAGTCAGGTGGTCTGGTGGTAGCACTTTGAGTGGTGGAGGGCAGAACATGTAGAGGGAGCAATCATCTCAGCAGTACTGAGAATCAGAACTACACCTGCGACTCCAAACAAGATCAGCAGTGCTCACAGGCAGAGGAGAGCCCAGGTGAACAATTACTGTGGAAAGCAGAGCACAGTCTAAAAGCATACACAGAGAAGTTACAGCCAGCAGGATATAGAGCAGATCTCCCAGGCGAATTGCACACACAGATCCACGGAGTAGCTGGCAGAGGCAAGTCTCAAGGCAAAAGGTAACAACTAGCCTGGGTTGTGACAATACCCTCTTCATGGACTGGCTACACTCACTCTAAAATTAAGCATTTGGAAACCTCCCTCTAGAAATCCTGCATTTGCCACTGGCAGCTGCAACATTTTATATATTTTCGCATAGCAGCTACACACGCAGCAGCAATGCCATCAGCATACTTCTCTGAATCAAGCCCCAAATTACTCCATTTGTTCCATCTACTGTATACTGAACATGCTAATGAAAATGACACACATTGGAATAAAGCACTGGTCACAGACAGGCTTACTGGGACAGGAGCCTGCCCATCAAATTAGATGAACGAGTGATTTGAAGAGGCAGTTGATAAAATTATTATTAATATTATTATTATCATTTATTTAAATGGTGCCACAAGTGTTCCGCAGTGCCTCACAAAGTACATAAACAAATTGTAGACAAGCGACTTAAGGGGGGTATCCACTACAAGATCTGAAAACGACTGCACGATTACGACATTGTAATCATTCAGTCATTGATGAACCTGCACTGAACGAGCAGATGTTCAGTGCAGGGTCATCAATCATCCGGAAACATGCTGAACCTGACAATATCGTCAGGTTGACCAGCATGTTTTAAAGATGACAGATGTCTAAACGACCAGCGGGTACACGCTGGTCGTTTTAGACACTTTTGCAAACGATTTGCAAACAATTTGCAAATGATTGAACGATCGAACGATCATTATCGTTCAATCGTTCAACTTAATCGTCTAGTGGATACCCCCTTTTACAGATCAATACAATACAGGACCAGGACATGGATAATATATATTGCTACATTAGCGTCCATAACACCCAGATAAGCAACAGAGCATAAGCAACCAAGTGTTAGGTGCCCTAGTGGTGAGTAAGAGGTAGATGAAACTAAAGTAGGGAGAAGCACAAGAGGGTAGAGGGCCCTGCTCATAAGAGCTTACATTCTAAAATGAATGACAAGTAATACACAGGGATACAATGGAAGAGTGAGATGACTGTAGTACCAGCAAACACAGCTCTGTCATCGCTGACTGAACATTTACTCTCGTGGACCCGCTAGGACAGTATGTTTTCAGAAGCAAAACACATAAGAATTGTCCGGCTTTGTTCCTGGGAATTTGCTACCGGAAGTAGCGTGTACTTTACAGGTGATTACATTAGCACAAGGCTAGATGACCAGCCTCCAAAATGTTTCAGTTGTTTTTAAAGACCCATTTAATTAGTGTCTCTACTGATATTGTCTGAAAACAATAAAACTAAATTTAGGAACATATTTATCAATTATGGGGTTTTAGACCCGATTATTGTAATCTCTTATTGCCACTATTTGCGGCAACAATAAATTAAGATTTGCCCGAATGTAATAATATAAACACAAGTGCTCAAAAAGGAGCCTATACCTGTAACGTGTAAGAAGTGAAGTGATCATAGTTACTCTGCTGACTACAGAACCCTCTCCAGGTCATTTGTGCAGAGTGTAGCCCACAGGCTGCAGATGAAGATGGCATTAGCTGCCATGGACAAGCTCTTGAAGGCTTGGCCCTAGAGATATCTGCTGCAGTCCCTCTTTCTTACATCCTGGGAATCTGTCATATTTGCAGGAACCACCAAAAACGGGTCTTTTTGTGGAATATCCCTCAAATGTTCCCAGAGTCTATAAGTGCGGTGCTGGCCCCGCACCGCTCAGTGTGCAGCCAGATGGATAGGAGGGGGCCCATGTCGGAGACTGCACACGGCCCACTCCTCTCTAGAAACGCCCCTGGTGTAGATATATTATTATTATTATTGTTATTTATCATGCACCATCAATTGTACAGAGGTTATTTGTAGTTTACACTAGACCCACTGGAGATTACAGTCTAAGGGGTCAATACAATTAGGTGCGAGATGAGAGGTGCATTTTGCCGTTTTCTCTGCAAACTCAGGGCCTGATTCAGGGGGTCATTCAGACCCGCTCGTGAGCGGCAGTACGCTCGCAAGCGGGTCGATGTCCCCCACTGCGCATGCGCACGATGGAGGGAGCTCCGTCGTGCACATGAGCGAGACCCGGAGAGCGACAGGCTCTCCATCGCTCCGGATCTCGCACCAAAGGGGGCGTGCTGTCGATGTTGATTGACAGCACGCCCCCTTTAGTGGGCGTGCTGGGGGCGTGCCTACCAGACGGAGGCGTTCCCATGGGAGCGCCTACCGTCTGAATCCGGCCCCACTGACATCACTAGTGATGTCAGTGGGAGTGATTTTGGCTCTGACAGAGCCAAAATCACTCCAGAGTCTCCGTTGTAAGCCCGATAGTCCAACATCATGGACGCTCACTATAGCTGTGGGTGGTAACCCACAGCTATGCGAGCGTCCATGAGGACGTTCCAAAAAAAGGTAGGAGGGCCCTGATTCAGAGCGAGCGCTCTGGTCAGAGCGTTCAGCTCTGAATCAGGCCCTCAGACCCGCTCACGAGCACTATGCGCTCACAAGCGGGTCGATGGTGGCCCAGTGCGCATGCGCATGACGGAGCCGGCTCCATCGTGCGCATGCGCGAGACCCGGATAGCGACGGGCAATCCGTCGCTCCGGGTCTCGTACCAAAGGGGGCATGCTGTCGATGTTGAGTGACAGCACGCCCCCTTTGGTGGGTGAGCCGGGGGCGTGGCTGCCCAGATGGAGGCGTGGCTGCCCCTACCGTCTGGGGCCGGCCCCATTGACATCACTAGTGATGTCAGTGGGAGTGCTTTCGGCTCTGTTAGAGCCAAAAGCACTCTAGGGCTTGTGGCAACGAGACCCTACCACAAGGGTCTCGTCGCAAGCCCGATGGTCACGATGGTTTTGACCATCGCGACCATCTTTCTGGCCGCTCACTATAGCTGTGGGTGGTCACCCACAGCTATGCGAGCGGCCAGGAGGTCGCTCTAAAAAAATAGAAGGCCGGCCCTGATTCAGAGCAAGCGCTCTGTCAGAGCGTCCGGCTCTAAATCAGGCCCTCATTTTGCAATCCGATTAGCAACTCGCAGTGAACCAGTCAGAGTAAATTCCTATTTTTCCTTTTACACCTCCCTGAGGGGAAGAAATGGTAGGGACATCTTTATTTTATGTTTAAAATGTCGGGACACCATGCAGAACACCTTAGTCACGTAATGACTAATAGGAAGTTTCCAATTAGATTATTTAGTTCAATAATTACATATTATTTTGGGTTGTAAAACATGCCCTCAAATAACCCCAAAATCAACTATTTCATTGCTTTATGCAACTCAATTTTTTTTAAATAATTGCCTTTTATATTTTTTTTACCTAAATGTACAACAAAAATATATTTTTTCCTACTTGTTTTCGTATGAAAGTAAACAAAAAGTTTGTTGTTTAAATGCACAAATCAGTCATTTGACACTGTTTAAATACTTCCAGTATTTTCTTTATGCCCACTAACAGCTTTCTGCATGATTCTGCAAATGAAACTATCAGTTTTTTGGAGTCCAGGATGGTATTTCATGCACTTCTCTCACATCGCATTTGGCTGACAATTCGCAAACCCGAATTGCATAGGAGAATTCTCTGGTGCACACACTTGTGCGAAGTCTGCGAGTTTCATTCAACAATCCGTATAAAAACTCTGTACAAACTCTATACAAACTGCATTTTCTGTATTACTTTATTATTGCCACTATATTTTCCATCAAGAGTACAATTAATATGATTACTATTCTCCATCACTTAATTTTTTATTTTTTTTTATAAAACTGGGTTTTACTGTAATGACTTGGAAAAAGCCGCACATCGTAATGAACACGTCTTACTCAGAAAACAGGAAGTTTTTAGCATAAAGAGATATTATTGGAAATTTGTTTTCTCCTGCTAAAGGTAATTTAGTTAATTATTGAATGTGCTGTCATTTGCGGAAGACTGTGCACAGGATGCATTAGGAATGCTGTTATTGTGAGCTGTAAATAAAGCCTGTTACACTTAGCGCATTTATATGTATTACTATGTAATAAATTATTGATCACAGAAAAACATGACCACCGTGTGTGTGGGTGTGTTCATAATAATAATAAATATTAGTGGTAATATATATATATTCTGATGACAGTGCACATTAAATAGGGACTGAAACGTTATTCTCTGATTGTGTGAAGGAGTTTTGCTACGAGTGCTGCACCTACTGTGGATCTATATTAGAGATGTGCGCCGAACCCCGTGTTTTGGGTTTCGTTCTGTAGCTCCTTGTGTTTTGGATCTGGATTTGGTTTTGCCAAAACCACCCCTTGCGTATTTTGGTTTTGGCATTGGATCTGTATTTTTTTTTACAAAAATTTATAAAAACATAGTTTGGTGTTTTTTTGTGTTCCTACAAACCTCAATAATATCAATGTACACTCAATTTTGACCAACTCACAGCTCACAATATTGTTTACATCTGGTTTAGGCCCAAAATTTGCACCAACCTAGCTTACTAACTAAGCTAAGCGGCAGCAGTGGGCGGCACAAACACGTGGCAGTTCAACTTCCAACATGACACATAAGGAAATATATGTTTTCATTAATCAAGAGGCCTGAGGGAGTTGGAGTATGTGTGTAGTTGAAGGTAGGGACAGGAATGGTTCATTCGTAGTACATTTTTTGATACTGAAGCAAATTTATGAGGGAGGATAAGAGAGCATGGGTTGAACAATATGCCCACGAAATCAACTTGGCGGTTCAGAATATTTTTTTTTAATTAAAGGGGCATGCAGGAGATGCTGTCTGTGGCCATAAACATTTCTGGACATTTTTGGCATTCGGCAACTGCATGTCAAAGATTGCAGTGGCAGTTCAACTTCTAACATGGCACATCAGGAAACAAATGTTTTTATTATTCAAGAGGCCTGAAGGAGTTGGAGTATGTATGTAGCTGAAGGCAGGGAAAGGAAGATTTAGTAAATTTGATTGAATTTTTTGATTTACAAAAAATATTTTACTCATTCACATCAGTCCTTGCCCCAGAAGAATCCTTTAGCGCTATGCCTGCTGCTGATGCTGGGAGTGGATTTTCATCCCAGAAGGGGACCAGGAAGACTACTAGTAGTACTTTAAAAAACAATTGACTGTTAAATAATCCTTTGCAAGGGGGCGCAAGTATGACAGCAGTCACCCAGTTGCATAGCAGATCACTAATTCCATAACATCTATGCTGGTATTAGATGAACGTCCAATATCCGCCAATAATTCAGTTGGTTTTAGACAGTTAATTGAGGTCCTGTGTACCCGCTACCAAATCCCATCAAGATTCCACTTCACTAGAAAAGCAATTCCCAACCTGTACAGGGACATTAAAAAAACGTAATTAGTGGCCTCCAAAATGCCGTTGTACTCACTGTCCACTCAGCCACAGACATGTGGACAAGCTAAACAGATCAAATGCAAGATTTAAGATATAAGCTTTAAGTCATACGTTGTGTTCTTCTTCCCAATGGACACAGATCTGAAGAGAGGCAAAGAGCTGTTAATAAGCAAATTGTCAGCTCAAGTGGCATGTGATGCAGTGATGGCTTCTCCTTCAGTTTCTCCAGCAAGTGCATTTGCCGGTGATGCAGATGAGTCAACAAAAATAACAATAAAAATGTCAGGCGCTAGCCCTCCAACCAATTGAGTGAGAACATTTTTTATTGCTTTCTTATAGATAATTTTAGATCAATGGACTAGTGTCCAATGTCCAATGACAGCAGCCCCTGCATTCAATGTGGAGAAACTGGATCTCCAACGATATAACATACAAAACTAAAAATTATGCAGGAGGTGCTAGTCAGTTAAACAGATTTTATTCACAAAAACACACAAATATAATATCCCAAGCAAAAAATCAAGAAGATTTTTGTAAAAAAAAACCATAAAAAATCACAGATAGTATCACATATACATATATGCTTAGAAGGTTAAACTTCCAGGGTAAATATCCCCAGCCTCATACTTAGTAAAACACAAGTATTGATCTGAATGCCCTATCTTGAGCAGCATTTAAAAACATTACCAGGCTTTAAAAATGGCAACTTATTGCAATGATGTTTCTCTTTGTATCCATAAAAAACAGACACTCCATAATAAATGTAACAACTTCTTTGTATGGGGAAATCTTCTCCAGTAAGTATGTAATTATTTGAACAGCTTGTTCCTCTGTATAGGTAGTATAGTCCACCTTTATAATATGGTCAATCCACTGGAACAGATATATAATTGAAAGCATAAGATGACAGCTCCTAAATCTCAGTAAGAGATAGTAAAATCCTTTCCAGCCGGATAATATTCCACTAAAGACGGTTCAAATCCCATTACTTATATTACTGTATAGTCCAGAACCTTTTGCATAAGATGTATATATGCAAAGAAACAAAAAATATCTTTGTGGATCAATACTTTGTATTGTGGCAGGGAGGGAAAAAATGGAATGGTGGTTGACAAGTACTATTTTAGCATGCATGCATCTAACCACATAATAACTCCTTCACTAGCTTCGCCTCTCCCATGTATTCTCTGACTTGTGGTATATTACTAGGCACAGTTGTTTTGTAAGGTCAGCATATTACCACTCCTGCTTAGAGCCATATTCAATTTGAGCCGAGCTGCGATACTTTTTCGCGGCCCGGACTTTTCGCCTACATCGCGTGTTTTATAGGCGGAAAAGTATCGCGCGCTTGCCCGCTTGAACTTGAACAGGCAGAAAGTACTGTCTGTCAGAATTGGGGAAATCAGCCTGACACCCCCCAAAACATGCTAAGACATGGGGGTTCACTATGGATTTGGCTTGCTGAAGGTATTTGGTGTTTTTAAACGGGCTCAATAGCTGCTAAATAGCGTTTTTCTATACGTGATGCAGAGTAGCATTCAGCAGTATTTTTTGCAGAAAATAAGTTATCCCAGCAAAATTGGGGTACTTGAAAATGGGGGTCAGCATATTTAAAAGTTGCTAAAGTGAAGTTGAAAAAATCATGAAAAATCCACCTGCCGCAAAGACCTGCAATCAAAAAAACACTTGGGGCATACTTGGGGACCCCCCCCAAGAGTCAAGTTCGCTAGTTTTTAACTTTGTCCCCCAACTTTTTTTTTTGCCCCCTTTTTCAAAGTAATTTTTTGGGGTATTCTTAAGTGTTTTACAACAAAAATTTGACACAGTTTACCTTTGGGGGACTGTCTGAAGGCTGCAGAGGGGTTCCCGCAATGTTGCACCCCAAAACCCCAATTCTGCACTTTTTTCCATCTGCTATTCATAGGCGAAACTTTTTTCGCCTACTACATTGCATTGACTTTCCGCCTAGGTGGAAAGTCTTTCAAATTGAATACAGGGTAAAAGCAAAACAGGCAAAAGTGACGTCATCGGCGAAAAAGTATTGCGGATCCGGACTTTTTGCCTCAAATTGAATACGGGCCTAAAGCTGGGTACACACGTAAAGATTTTCTGTCCAACCATCAAACTAGTTGATTGGTTGGAATGAAAATCTGGTAAGGTATGAAAGCAAATGACAATCAGCAATTTGCTCCCAAACGCCGGAAAATGGACAAAAACTGTTGTTTGAACAAATTGTTTAGATCAAACAATTAACAAACTTGTCTGACGACCATTTTCATCTGTGTTCTGGCATTTAGGAGCAAATTGCTGATCATCATTTACTCCCATACATTATCAGATTTTCATTCCAACCAATCAACTAGTTGGATGGTTGGACAGAAAATCTTTACGTGTGTATGCAGCATTAGTTGGAGAACTCCATAGTCAGCACAATCTTGTGCCAGCAGAGATGGTCAGACATCAGGAGGCTAATGCGCTGAGTATTCTGCTTAGTGCCATGTGTACTGCCTTGGTTTGCTCTGTGCCTGGTTTTTGCAGTGGCCGTCATGGATGCAGCCATGACAGTTTGCATCACCTGATGACTCCATACCCAATGGTAGCATGGTGCTGGTCAGCGGACGCTGTACACCAATGATCTGCTACTGCAGGGGATAAAGCCAGACTCCGGATCACAGGAAGTTGCCTGTGCAACGTTGTCGCTACCTGTATGTTTTGCTACTATTCCGTTCCAGGTTCCCTCGAGTTTCTGGTGACTAAGTACTGACCTTTTCTGCAACAGTGTGATCTACATCTAGCCTGTGTGCAAGTCCATAAAAAACTCTCTCTCTACAACTGTGTTCTTACCATCTGACCTGTGAGCATCGAGTACCAACTACAGCGCAGCAGTGTTCTTACCATCTAACCTGTGTGCCCGACACAGTAACACCTCACTCTGCAACAGTGCGCTTACACCTGACCTGTGTGCATCGAGTACCTACTACAGTGCAACAGTGCATCTAAACACCCAGCCTGTGTACATCAAGTGTCAATCTACAGCGCTATTGTGCGTCCTATCATCTAGCCTGTGAGCACTTACCCCACAGCGTCCCCTGACGCAAGAGTCACCCTCAAGAATTTCCATTGGCATTCTGGCACCCCAGGTCTCCTTTCCTCCTCCTGTGCCATACTTTTATTTGAAGTATATCTCCACGGGCCATCGTATATTGTACTCCATTCCCACGGTATCAGACACCAGTGCAAAGGACCGTGACCTGCCAGTTGGGTGCAGCTAAACCCATATCCTGGGGTCACTGGTGAACACCTCCCGGCTGGTTAGACTCCGCACCTTTGTACTGGTCTCACCAACGTCTGATATTTGTGGATGAGGAAGTCTTATATACAGGCCCCACTCCTCCGGTTCTTTCCCAAACCCGGGACCCCAGCTTTCACCCCAGTAACTGGGGAAACCTCTTCCATGTCCGTGACATACAGACTCTAAGAAACCTGCTTCAGCTATGGCGGCTGCCGCTTCCTTCTCGGCAGTGAGCTTCTCACTAATTGGCTTCCCGACTGTCTAATCCCGGCAAGGTACAAATGTCATTTTACCTACGCTGGGAGCCTGATACCCGACATCCCGATTGAAGGTAAGCTGGGCGGGGATAGGTTAGGTTTAGGGCTCCTGGGGGGGATTTAGGATTAGTCCCCCCTCCGGGAGGGTTAGGTTTAGGCTAGGGAAAGAGGGGGTTTGGGTTAGGCACCCCTCGGGGGGAGGTTAGGGTTAGGCACCCCTAAGGGAGGGTTAGGGGGACAGATTAGGGTTACTTACCTTTAGCAGCGGTCGGTATCTTCACCCCTGCCAGGCATGAGCTGTTGGGATTTGAACCACCAGCCATGCGGCCAGCAGTAATACATACCGATCCCATATGGTGGTCACTGATGCTCTCTGTATTGTATGTTCGGTCACTGATGCTGTCTGTATTATATGGCGGCCAGTCACTGAGGATGTCTGGTCACTGAGTTGAGTCTTTTGCCCCAGGTGACAGAAAGCCTAGCTTCACCCCTGGAAAAAAGTACAGTTTCAGAAATATTCCATATTACTGTTTATTGAACTTCAAAATAGAACAATGTATTGTATAACTATATGTTTGAGCTATTGTGTTTGCCATGTGGGTCCAATGAAATCCTAGCAGGTAAGCTAAACTTCTTAGACTGAGAATACAAAGACTATAACAGATAGGACAAAAAGAAATGTACAAATTGCATTTTCTGTATTACTTTATTGTTTTTACTTTATTTTTTGTTGACTCTAAAATTTCCATCTAGACTTGTATATAATTATTTCCCACATTCCCACATTTATTTTCTTTGAAATAAATCTGGATTTACTGTAATTACTAGAAAAAAGCCACACGTCGTTATGATGAACAATTCCTACTGAGAACACAGGAAGTATGGAAGATAAAGAGATGTCAGGAAATGATTCTTCTATAGTTAAAAATGATGTAAAAGTGAATAAATAATAATTGGTTGTGCTGTCTTTTGCAGAAGACTGTGCAGAGAATGCATTATCAACTGTAAATAAAGCCTATTATACGTAGCATATTGATATGTATATGTAATAAATTATTGATCAAAGGAAAACATAACCACCTTACCCGGAAAATACAACATCTCCTGGACCAATTACACACAGTTATAGTAGATGACTGTAAGCATGATATCCAAGCACTGAATTACATATATTCTCTACACATGCACAACCCAAGATACAGGTGCACACTTAGGAATCGGTATGAAATTGCCGTCAGCGGCAGCCCGACATGAGCAGAGTTCGGAGCAGCGGAAGCCCGACAGCGCTGGAAATCCCGATCGTGGATAGGTGAGTATCTACTAACCTAACCCCCCTAACCCTAACCCTCCTTAGGGGTGCCTAACCCTAACTTCCCCCCCAAGTGCCTAACCCTAATCCCCCCTCTAAGTGCCTAACCCTAACCACCCCCTTCCCCGCTGCCTAAACCTAAGTCCCCCGGGGGGATGCCTAACCCTAAGTCCCCCCCCGGGGGTGCCTAACCCTAACCCTCCGTCCCCCTAGCCTATCCCTAACCCTCCCGGGGGGGTGCCTAACCCTGTCCCCCCGGGAGCCCTAAACCTAACCCTCCCCCCCGTGGCTGTCCGATCGCGGCGCCGGGCATCACTACGATTGGGATGCTGGGCGCCGGTCTCCCGTGTCGGGGAAATGCAGGCATCTACATCTAGACGCCCGGCATTTCACCCTTGCCGGGATATGACAGTCGGCTTCCCGATTGCATACCCACACTTATGATGCTACTGTAAGACAATAATGTAATAGCTGTTGAACTATGCAAAAAATATAGTTTATATAAACTGACTTTTATAATAAGCACAAATGCACATTTTGACCATATTGTAGAGGCCCATCTACCACGGCAGACGACCTCTGTCAGATGGGAACCTACATTAAGGGGTAAATTTACTAACAATCGATTTTCCCTGCTTGCAAATTTACTAAAGGCAAAGTCGGGTGAGTTAGAAAGAGATTTATCTCATCTCCCTCGTAAAACTCGGGTGAGATAGCAATCTCGAATCAAATCACCATCAGGCCAAATCGGAAGTACTTTTCACCTAAAACATACATCTCTCAAATTTACTAAAAATTGGGATGGCAAGCTCGGGTGAGATAGGAGCAAACTCTCTTGCAAAATCACTTTTCAAACTCTCAACCCCCTGAGCTGTGAGATGGTCAGAAACATACACAAATCATTGTGATTTGTGTATGTTTCTTTCTGTAACTGTGAAAAATAGGGATAAATTGTGAGAAAAAATTATGTGAGGTCCCCCCCCAAAACATTAGCGGCCGCTCATTGGCAAGGACCCACGTGGGCTTAGTCAATGAGCGGCTCCTCCACATGGGTACCAGCCAATGAGCGGCCGCTAATGTTAGCCGCCGCTGATTGGCCGGCGGCCCGCGACTGAAGTCTGCTCGTTCCCACGAGCAGACAGTAGCGCAGTGTGACAGCATGTAGAAACATGCTGTTACATTGTATCCAGGGCCCGTCTTGGATTTCTGCGGAGAACATCGTGGGACACAAAGGTGAGTATTGGATCTTTTTTTGCAGGTAATTCCAATAGGATACTTTACGTTGACAATTTGACGTGAACATCTGGAAACAGGTGAGTATGTATGTGTATGCATGTATGTAATAAAGCTTTATTTTACAGGTGTGTTGTGTTTTTTGTAACCATTTCTTTACAGGTGAACTACAGGTAACAGTGGGCCCTTAATGCTCCGCATGCTGGTACTTGTGGTTCTCCAAGTACCCAAGTACCAGCATGCGGGGGAGGCTTGCTGGGACGTGTAGTTCCACTGTAAAGACAATGATGATACATCTATTTTTTACACTTCACCTAACACAATCAACCCGCCACCCACCACCAAGGGGTGGCGGGGATTGCCCCGGGCTATCAGCCTAGGCCAGGGGTGCCCTGGAGAGGGTGAACCCTTTATTGGGGGGGTCACTAACTCCCCAGGGATCCCTCGCCTGGGCTGACTAACGGTCAGGGCTGATGCTGCAGCTGGGGGGCCCGGTGAAAGGGCACCCCTGGCTGTGGCATCAGCCCCCCGTTAGAAAGGGTCCAGGGCTGGTTTTAAATATACGGTGGACCTCACGTCATTTTTTTTCGCCGTATATTTAAAACCAGCTCTGTCCCTGCTGCCTTGTACTGGTTCTTACATTACAGGGGATCCCTACACATTTTTTTCCCTGGTTAGTGTTTTGGGGGGGGACCTCACGTCATTTTTTTTTTAAACATTTTTCAAATTTTTACAAGGGTAAAAACACAAGCAGCAAGCACATATCTCACTGATATGTGCTGGCTGCTAGCTCAGGAGAGATATGCAAAGAGAAAACACTGCAATCTTGGGTGACCAATCTCATGCAAAACGAGTTACTTGGGAGAGATATCTCATTCTGCTTCACCATCGTCAAACTCGCTGAGCCTCAAATCACCTGTTGGTAAATTTGGTAAAAGAAAAGAGATTAAATCACCCGAATTTGGGCGAATTCCAGCAAGATAAATCACTTTGAAAATCGGGACCATCTCAAATCTTAGTAAATTTACCCCTAATACTTTATCATTTGAATGTGAGACTTACTGTACCATGCTTTGTGCCCCTGAAATACAATTTACAGCAAGTTGGTAGGAATCATATTAAATAAATAGATAGGTGCATAATTAGTACATTCTATATGGACAGATGGGTGGGGTACTGGTTCTACATATCATATGTGTTTTATTAAAATTGCTGAGATGTAACTGCTCTATCTACCCAGCTAAAGGAAAAGGTTAACACCTGCTACCAGGCCGTGGGTATCAATCATTTATATATAAATATGCCCACTATGAATTTATTTTCCACCCAAGACTCTTAGGGGTCTATGTACTAAGCAGTGTTAGGAGACAAAGTGAAAAGTGATAAGAAAGTGATAAGGTGCCAGCCAATCAGCTCCCAACTGTCATTTTTGAAACACAGCCTGTGAGATAGCAGTTTGGAGCTGATTGGCTGGCACCTTAACACTTTTCACTCTCTGTCCTAACACAGCTTAGTAAATAGACCCCTCATACATCTATCGCCAACTGAAATTGCTTCTCTCTGCTTCCAGATTCGCTCTGCCTCCCAGCAACAACCGATGCGAAGCATTGTAACTTTTACACATTTATTTACCAGTTATTTATATAGCGCACACATATTCCGCAGCGCTTTTACAGAGAATATTGGCCATTCACATCACTCCCTGCCCCAGTGGAGCTTACAATCTATATTCCCTACCAAATGTACACACACATGCACACTAGGGGTCATTTTTAGTTAGGAGCCAATTACCTACCAGTATATTTTTTTGGCGTGTGGGAGGAAACTGGAGTACCTGGAGGATACCCACGCAAGCACAGGGAGAATATACAAACTCCACACAGTTAGGGCTGTAGTGGGTATCGAACCAATGAACCAATGACCAGTGAATGTTCCCTATAGATAGACTGCCTTTGATATTGGACCTAATCAGGGCTTACTGTACACCCTGTCCCTGCTATGTCCTTAAATAATATTGGTAGGATCAAGTGTGTGCACACACATAGTATCAGGGGCGTAACTAGAACTTTTTGGGCCTCATAGCAACATTTTTAAGGGCCCCCCTAACTTAGGTCTTACACAATGCCGACAGTAGTAGTTCCCTTAAAACACTAAATGTCCACTTGTAATGGTCTCCCTTATGCAATGCCCACTGTAATGGTGTCCCTTATGCAGTGCCCCCAGTAGTAATAATGCCCCCTGTAGTAATGCCCCTAAAAGTAATGCCCCCTGTAGTAGTGCCCCCAGTAGTAATGCCCCCTGCAGTGCCCCAGTAGTAAAGGCCCCTTGAAGAGCCCGCAGTAGTGCCCCCAGTCGTAGTGCTCTCAATAGTGCTCCCAGTAGTAAGGCCCCTGTAGTGCCCCCAGAAGTAAGGCCCCTGTAGTGCCCCCAGTAGTAAGGCCCCTGTAGTGCCCCCAGTAGTAAGGCCCCTGTAGCACCCCCAATAGTGAGGTCCCTGTAGTGCCCCCATATGATGCCCCCAGTAGTAAGGCCCCGGTAGTGCCCCCAGTAGTAAGGCCTCTGTAGCGCCCCCAATAGTAAGGCCCCTGTAGTGCCCCCAATAGTAAGGCCCCTGTAGCGCCCCCAATAGTAAGGCCCCTGTAGTGCCCCCAGTAGTAAGGCCCCTGTAGTGCCCCCAATAGTAAGACCCCTGTAATGCCCCCTGTAGTAACCCCCCGTGCACTCACATAAACACATTAAAAAAAAACCACTTACCTTAAACCTCGCTCCAGTGCCTGCTGCCGTCTGTGCCCGGTGCCCACTCCTCGGAACTATGGGAGTGACGTCATGACGTCACTCCCATAGTACACTGCGGGACCCGGAAGACGGAGCTCGGGAGTGAGCTCCATCCTCCGGCTGCCGCTCCCGCCGTATAGTGACACCATTGCATTCAGCATGTTTTATTCAAAACATAGAAAAAAAAATCTGAGGCAGTGACTATAAAATCAGGGCTTCTGGTGATTGAAATGAAACTTGCCAGAAAAGTTAAAGAAATTTATAAATTTTACCAATTTGAAGGCTATCAGACTTTATAAGTAGATCATTGGTCACTTTTGTGAGGATAACCTCAGTGGAGTGTGGAAGTCTAACTGACTGTTGATTATTATGTAGATTTGTGTAATAGTTGGAGGGTATGCTGGTCCTTCTAGTGCCATATTGGAGGTTCCTGGAGTGCCTCCAGGTTAACTTAGCTCTCAATTTAGATATATATAAATGTATGTGTTATTATCATATAGCATAAGAAAATGCATAAATGTATGACCCAAAATGGATGCTATTATAATTTTGCGCTAGGAGGACCACCAAGAGTAGAGACGCCTTGTTCTGAAAGGCATGGATGGGATCAGCAGTTGGAGCCAATGACAAAGACTATACATAGTATAAGTAGTATTTGTGACTTCCGGTGCAATTTATATTACATCATATACTATTTTTATTATAAGTGTGCATTATATAGTGTATTAAAAATGTGTACTTGAGCATGAAGAGATATATGAGCTCAGGCAGAAGAAGCCAATGGAAGACATTTAATCAACAAGTAACTAACCTAACATTCCATGTCAGAAAAAAAACAGGGTTACGTCTCTAGAAAATTAATAGAACTACAGTATATCTGCTGGAAGGACTACTTTCCTTCTCCATGCGCTAGTGAGCATCTATAGCCCATAGGCTACAGCGGCTAATGCCATCTGGAGATGGAATTAGCTACCGTGGCTAAGCTCTGGAAGGCATCACAATCCAGAGCTTGCTTAATACGGCAAAAAAGTAGCCCCATAGAAATAGGGATTGTTTTAATGAGTGCACCTATTTTGTTTGAAAAAATCAGTTATTTTCGGAAGAAACCGGTCAGAAGGTGTGCTTGGGAAATTCATTATCTCTACCTGCTGCTATCCATGACAGTATACACTAGAGATGAGCGAATCCGAACCGCTCCGGACATAGGGGATCCGAGTCCACCCGAACCCTGTTCGGGTGTGCCCCGCCTGACTCGGATCCCCGTTCGGGGCTGAACGGCGGCCTCCTGATATCAGATTCTCACGAGAGAATCCGACGTCAGGGCTCCTCTAGTGTAGGGCAGATCTACCCTACTCTGACACAAACACACAGCCGCCAGCGGCAACTGTGTGTTTGTAATAGCAGCCAATGAGAGTCACACAGACTCTCATTGGCTGCTGCACGGAGGGAGCCGATTGGAGCTCACTCATGAGCTCCATAATTCGGCTCCCTCCGCGCATAATAGAGCAGTAGAGCGGGACGGACGGCGGTAGGAGCGGGGATTCAGGTACGTTTTTATTTTATGTGTGTGTTTAAGGGGGCGCTACTGGGGGGCATGCTAATGGGGGCACTGCTACTGGGGGGCATGCTAATGGGGGCACTACTACTGGGGGGCATACTAATGGGGGGCATGCTAATGGGGGCACTGCTACTGGTGGCAATGCTAATGGAGGCACAACTACTGGGGGCCATACTACTGGGCGCATGCTAATGGGGGCACTGCTACTGGGGGGCATACTACTGGGGGGCATGCTAATGGGGGCACTGCTACTGGGGGGCATGCTAATGGGGGCACTACTACGGGGGGGCATACTAATGGGGGGCATGCTAATGGGGGCACTGCTACTGCGGGGCACTACTACTGGGGGACATACTACTGGGGGGCATACTACTGGACACATGCTAATGGGGGCACTGCTACTGGGGTGCATGCTAATGGGGGCACTGCTACTGGGGGGCATGCTAATGGGGGCACTACTACTGGGAGGCATACTACTGGGGGGCATATTACTGGGTGCATGCTAATGGGGGGCATACTACTAGGGGGCACTGCTACTGGAGGGCATGCTAATGGGGGCACTACTACTGGGGGGCATACTACTGGGGGGCATACTACTGGGCGCATGCTAATGGGGGCACTTCTACTGGGGGGCATACTACTGGGGGCACTGCTACTGGGGGGCATACTACAGGGGGGCATACTACAGTGGGGCATACTAATGGGGGAACTGCTACTGGGGGGCACTACTACTGGGGGCACTGCTACTGGGGGTATGCTAATGGAGGCACTACTAATGGGGGGCATTATACTGGGGGCATGCTAATGGGGCACTGCTACTGGGGGCATACTACTGGGGGAATGCTAATGGGGCACTGCTACTGGGAGGCATACTACTGGGGGGCATACTACTACTGGGGGCACTGCATAGGGGGCCCTACTACTAAAGGGACTGCATAGGGGGCACCACTACTGGGGGCATTGTGTAAGGGACACCACTGCTGGGGGCATTGTATAAGTGGCACTACTACTGTGGGCATTGTATAAGGGGCATTACTACTGTGGGCTTTGTGTATAAGGGTCACTACTGTGGGCATTGTGTAAAAGGGTCACTACTGTGGGCATTGTGTAAAAGGGGCACTACTGTGTGTCGTAAACATAAATAAGAGACCCTACTTTATGGTGTAATGTGAATCAGGGACACTATGTGCGGTGTAATGTGAATAAGATTGTGCACTGTGACTCCTAGGGCGGTAGCCCACTTTGTTAACAAGTACTGTGACTCTGCTGGCCGTACCCCACTGGGTAGGTGGACTACTTTTCATTTCTGCCACTGGTGTGTGGCAATGTGTCATAGATGTGCTTTAATCTGTGGTGTCTGTGCCGCTGCTTTTTCACTTGGTAACCAGTCAGCTCACTGCAACCTTTGGCCAATAATGGTGAAAACTATAATTTAAAATGTGAGGTGGTCTAAATTGACTGTAAATGACTGGAAATTAAGGTTATTGAGGTTAATAATACTCTAGGAAGAAAAAAAAGCCCAATTTATGTGGATTTTACCTTTTTTTTTGTTCATTTTTGTAAAAAAATCCAAATCCAAATCCAAAGCCAGTCACCACAGTTTGGCAAATCCAAATCCAAAGCCGGACGATGAATTAGAACCAAATCCATATCTGGCAAAAATGGTCCGGCGCACATCCCTAGTATACACACTGGTGTGCTGTTATCTAGGAGCATAATTATTTGCATGTTGTCGCACCGCTGAGGTTACGCTACATAAAGATCCAGTATTCATGAGACCAGGGGGTCTTAGTCGCATCGGAGCTACATTTGGCAGGTCGCAAGCCAGCTCCACTGGCCCCCTCATTACCACAATTCTCATTATCTGGAGACCAGTGAGAGTGTATAAGGGAGGTATTAGGGGATACAATCGCATAGGAGCGTCATCTGGTAGGCCGCAAGCCAGCTCCGTTTGCCCCTTTAATACACCACAGTGGTTGGAAACCGGCGGTGAGTGACTGTATTGGAGCACACGGCAGGTCGCAAGCCGGCTCCATCAATCATTTTGCTTACATATTTATTAGCAAAGACTGCTTTCTGGGTTTTCTCTTACATTGCTCTGGACTGAACTTAACAAATCATTGAGCTAATTATGAATAGATTTTTATATATTCACACACAGATTGCTATACATATTGGTTGATATAATTCGTATGTACACTGTATGTTTGCAAATAAGTTTTTGTACAGGATGCTTATGGTTATAGGTTGAATAATAGAATATTTAATATATTTTTTAATAAGTAAGGTATTTTACCCCTATGTATTTGTGATTTACATCAATATAGCGCTGCTTATATTTTCTTTGTGTTTTTCCGAGTGAAGTCTGGGTACAACATCAGATATTTCCAATTCCTGCCACGGCTCCCCCTAGATACATTCATTTGATAATGTAATTTTGCGGATATGCAGTTTTACTTTAGTAAATAGGCCCTTTAGTCTGAGACTTTGACAAACTGTCACTGGAAAAACAAGGAAAGAAAAATAACATAAACAGAGCCGACCTGGAAGCCCTGCAGTCATGAAGCAATTAAGTGAACATATAAAAGAACAAAATAAACTGCAGAAAGAGATAAACTGGCAAAAAAAGGTTTGCTTGGGAGGAGTATGAAAAATATAAATATTTGAGAACTCTTAGAAGAAGTAGTAGTGTACTACCGGAAAAGATCAAAACTTTGAAACAGCAAGGAGTGAAAATTAACAGTTTAAAAGCAAGTAGACTTACAGCAGTACAGTAGCGGGTGGGTTTATTTATTTATATATATATATATATATATATATATATATACATACACATACATACCGTGTGTGTGTGTGTGTACATACTGTATATACAGCCATGGCCAAAAGTTTTGAGAATGACACAAGTATTGGTTTTCACAAAGTTTGCTGCTTCAATGAGGAGTATTCAAAATGAAACGTAAACTTTGCTGTCGAAGTTTACGGTTCATATCGGAGTTTTTACCTGCGTTACAGTATCGGGCGCGCGCCCGCTTATCCCCGTATTCAATATGAAATTAACGAAAACGGGAGCCTGCGAAGTTGGATTTGCGTAAAGTTACGAATTTTTCCTTAAAAAAATTGTAGGACCCCCCTAAAGTTGTAAAAACATGGGGGATCACTCTGGGTACCCCGTTTAAGCCTGTAAGTGAAAGTCGGGGATTTAAATAGCCGCAGCAGGTGTTTTTTCCCGACATTGAAGAAGTGATGCAGAAGAGCACTTAGGTTATTTTTTTTCGTTTTTTAAGTGGTCCCATCAAATTTGGGGTACATGAAAATGGGTACTAGCATATTTTGATGTCCCTAAAGTAAGTTTTTAAAAATTATGCAATTGTGCACCTGCCGCTATAATTCTATTCTTCAAAACACCTGCCGCATACTTGCAGAATAGCCCTGAACCTATTTCCCTATTGTTAAACAATTTTTTCCCATTTTTTTTTTTTCACCCCAATTTTTAAATACATTTTTTGGGGTGTCCCTATTTTTTTAAAAAACTTTTTTTGACACAGTTCTTTTTTAAATTTCATTCCCAGGGGTGCAGGCTATTTTTTTTAAGCCTGCACCCCTAAAACCCCAATTCTGCACTTTTTTTCGACACCTATTCAATGGTAAAAAGTTATCCCCGTTTTTTATCAAAGACTTTTCGAACCTGCGAAAAGTCTTTGAAATTGAATACGGTGTAAAACTAAAACCTGCGATAATGACGTCATAGGTGCGATAGTAACGCAAAAACGATGTTTTCGCTCCCATATTGAATACCCCTAAATGTCTTCAGACCTTTTTGTCAGATGTTACTATGGTATAATGAAGTCAAATTACAAGCATTTCATAGGTGTCAAAGGCTTTTATTGACAATTACATTAAGTTTATGCAAAGAGTCAATAATTGCAGTGTGACCCTTCTTTTTCAAGACCTCTGCAATTCGCCCTGGCATGCTGTCAATCAACTTATTCTTTATTCATGGCTGTGTTCCTAGGCAAAATTGTGAGTGAGCCCATTCCCTTGGCTGAGAAGCAACCCCACACATGTTGGCATGACACAGGACTGATGGTAGTGCTCACCTTTCCTTCTCCAGACCAGTGTTTTTCTAGATGCCCCAAACAATCTGAAAGGGGATTCATCAAAGAAAATAACTTTACCCCAGTCCTCAGCATTCCAATCCCTGTAACTTTTGCAGAATATCAGTCTGTCCCTGGTGTTTTTCCTGGAGAGAAGTGGCTTCTTTGCTGCTCTTCTTGACACCTAGCCATCCTGTAAAAGTCTTTGTCCTGTGTCATGCCAACAGTAAAGCATACTGAGACCATTCATGTGCGGGGGCTGCTTCTCTGCCAAGGGAGTGGGATCACTCATAATTTTGCCTAAGAACACAGCCATGAATAAAGAATGGTACCAAAACATCCTCCAAGAGCAACTTCTCCCAACCATCCAAGAACAGTTTGGTGATGAACAATGCCTTTTCCAGCATGATGGAGCACCTTTCCATAAGGCAAAAGAGATAACTTAGTGGCTCGGGGAACAAACCATCAAAATTTTGAGTCCATGGCCAGGAAACTCCTCACACCTTAATCCCATTGAGAACTTGTGGTGAATCCTCAAGAGGCGGGTGGACAAACAAAAACCCACAAATCTGCCAAACTCCAAGCATTGATTAGGCAAGAATGGGCGGCCCAGAAGTTGATTGACAGCATGCCAGGGCGAATTGCAGAGGTCTTGAAAAAAAAGGGTCACCACTGCAAATATTGACTCTTTGCATAAACTTAATGTAATTGTCAATAAAAGCCTTTAACACTTATGAAATGTTTGTAATTTTACTTCTTTATACCATAGTAACATCTGACAAAAAGGTCTGAAAACACTGAAGCAGCAAACTTTGTGAAAACTAATACTTGTGTCATTCTCAAAACTTTTGGCCATGGCTGTATATATATATATATATATATATATATATATACATATAAAGCCGGCACTCCACAGGTTAAATGAAATACTGAACAGGCCAAAATGTATACATGCAATAACAGCGGCACTCACAGGACTTGCAAAGAAGACTCCAGACTCCCAAGGTCAAGTTCAATGTTTCAGTCAAACGACTTTTAGCAAGGTTCTTGATAAAAGTCGTTTGACTGAAACGTTGAACTTGACCTTGGGAGTCTGGAGTCTTCCTTGCAAGTCCTGTGAGTGCCGCTGTTATTGCATGTATATATATATATATATATATATATTATATATATACAAATAAAACGTCTACATCATGGATCAAAGTTGTCATTATGGAATTTGACAAGCATATGGAAAAGCTACTGTATAAAATATCTTTTCAGTGTAATTGGTGAACCAGATTTTCTAAATAGACACGGAAAAAAGTTTCAACATAAACATACTCACCAAAGATGGTCTCTGTGACATTTAGCAGGGGCTGCTTTTATTTCTCACAAAAGTTACTATTTTCCTGAAATAAAGATCCTTGTCTGTGAAGACTTTGTGTATTCTCACAAGAATGACATTACCGCTGCTGTGTTCCTGGGGCTTCTATTAGTAAATGTCAGAGAGTTTCTCTCACTCATCTAGTTCCTATCATATTTTTAACTCAAGGTATAACTATTTTGTTTGTGCAATATCCTGGTGCATATTGGTTCTTACATCTTTGATTATCAAAAACACATAGAAGTAGTTGTGGGGTACTGAATCTTTCTGAACAGTGGCGTAACTATAAAGGGTGCAAGGGGTATGCTTGCTATGGGGCCTGGTGGCTTAGGGGGCCCGCCGGCCCAGCAAGCAGCAACCCCATGCACCCTGAAATTTTGAATCAGGCGGCGGTCACGAACCAATAGGAATTTGTGGACCAACAGTGGCTTCTGGTTCGCGAGTTCCGATTGGCTCGCGACTAGCGCCTGATTAAAAATGACATCGGCTTACCTCTGATAAGTCTAAGAGAAGCTGGGAGGAGGCGTGGCTATGATGACATCCCTGGACCATGGCCACTCCCAGCTTCAGTGAGGAGAGATGATGCGCCGGGCTCAGGAGGAGTTAAGTAGTGCAGGGCTGGAGCAGGGTGGTGGGGGGGCAATGAGTAGAATAGGTAGACCTATGGGGGCCTGAGGAAATTGGCGCTAGCCAGACCAAATGATTCCGCGGGCCTTATACGATCCCCAGTCATAAGGTTCCCCATTCCTGCTGTAAATAGAGGAGAGGTACATTTGTCCTTTAGGTTTATTTCTCTCCTTCTATCTATCCACGTTTCCCCGATCCCCCCCCCCCCCACACACACACACACACTTTCTCACCTTCACTTTGTATGTTTGTATGTATGCACATTTATCTGGTACTCTCTGTGAGGATGTGTGACTTTTCTACAAAATGTGCCCTGGGAGAAATGCATTAAATAGTGGGGGAGCCATCCTGGACCCCCAAAAAGTGACAACTGAGATACTGTAGCTGGACCATATAGAAGGCTGTTAGTGGCCATAAGGAGAAGTGTCAAATGGCAGATTTTTTCTAATGGTGGAAAAATGATAACCAGCACAAGTTTTTCATCAAATTAAAAGTCTTTACAGCATTTTGGGGTATAAGAAAATGTTTGTATAGAAATTTTTCAGCGGTTTAATACAGAGTTCTGCAAGATATAAAGCCCCTCTCCCATCAATACAACACCCCCACATACCTGTCCCACATCATTACACCTACACATACCTTTCCCACATCATTTACACCACCACATACCTGGCCCACATAACTTATACCACCCCTAACCGTCCCACATTATTTATACCTACACATACCTGACCACATCATTACACCTACACATACCTTTCCCACATCATTTACACCACCACATACCTGGCCCACATCATTTATAACACCACATACCTGTCCCACATTATTTATACCTACACATACCTGACCACATCATTACACCTACACATACCTGTCCCACATCATTTACACCTACACATACCTGTCCACATCATTTATACCACCACATACCTGTCCCACATTATTTATACCTACATATACCTGTCCCACATAATTTACACCTACATATACCTGTCCCATATTATTTATACCTACACATACCTGTCCCACATCATTACACCTACACATACCTCTCCCACATCATTTACACCCCCACATACCTGTCCCACATCATTTTCACCTCCACATACCTGTCCCATATCATTACACCTACACATACCTGTCTCACATCATTTACACCACCACATACCTGTCCCACATTATTTATACCTACATATATCTGTTCTACATCATTTACACCTACATACACCTGTCCCACATCATTTACACCACCACATACCTGTCCCACATCATTAAACCTACACATACCTGTCCCACATCATTTACACCCTGTCGAAGCTGAATAATTGAGACAAGTTCAGTTTAAAATTTAATCGCGGCGACGCCATCTTGCAAATGGCCGCAAGACTCCATTTTGGAAATGAGATCGCAAGACACCATTTTGTGGCCAGCGTCAATTCAAGTTATAACTCAGGAGCTAAGAACAGATGGCAATGTTTTTGTTAACCTACCAAGGGCAACTGGAAAAACAAGCTTTCTGAGTAAAAGTAAATAAGAATAGACAATGGGTATTTTTACATACAAATTGGGAATCCCTGGATGCAGATAAAGTATAGTTGTGGCAATTGTAATATAATCCAGGCATTGATCTACACAATTGGATTTGTCTGAATCCTAGACAGGATGGCCCCAAACTCCACAGCTTGAGGTGGTAATACATTTCACACAAGAGTCTGTGAGAACAAAAGAGGTTTTGTTTTCCTTTGAACACACAACAGGTGGGGGCCTGCTGACAGAGGGCATGTAGAACTACAACCCTCAGCCATCCACACTGCTGGATGTTCACTTCGTATATGAGAGATTATGCACTTAAATCTCACCCATTAATAACTAGCGTCCTTATACTAAACCCCGAATACCCACACACTACATATTCGCACACAAGGTTCCATTAGCATCAAATTGTATGATTCAAGTTGGTTAAGTTAGTTAAAATGCTAAGAAATAGAGGTTTTTGATAACTAAGGTATTAAACATGATAAACAAGGTGTGTTTGGTTTCGTTCTGATGTGTACGCTTTTTACAGCATCCCGGTGTTATCGGTGGAGAGATCGCATCATGCAAACTCAAGTTACGGATCGCAGAACTTACAAGCAACAAAATGTTTACCTGATGGAATGTTACAGGAGGCGTTACTAGAAAGACCCCTGTTGTCGGAGCCAGGGAAAGTCTATTTGAAACAACCTGTTAAATGTGCCGTAACATATGCTTCTCCTCTGGGAACCAATGAGATCAGCAGGAAGTTTTCTCTTTGTCCTGTTTCAGTCTGGGGGGGAATAAATACATGTGTCCAAATACTGGTTTGCCAGTTCATGCTGAATTTTGGGTGTACTGAGGATATCTAGTCTGAGGTCTATCTCTGGGTCCAGAGGCGCAGCGTATGTATAACTGTACTTGGATCTGTATTATTTCCTTTTACGCCTAACTTGTGTATGTATAGATTGCGTGTAACTGACTGTACTTTTACCTGAATAATACTTGTGCATTGGAAACACAGATTCCACTACTGTCTTTATTTGCGGTTATACTGCGTACGCAATTAGCGTTCTGTTTAGAGGTTATAGGCAGGTTTTTGTCTTAGAGGTTCTAGGCAGGTGAATCTTAGAGGTTTATAGGCAGGAATATATTAAAGGTTAATGCTGACGATTCAACAGTTGGGGGCTCATAGGTTTATCACGCTATCTGATACACGATAACACTCGGTCAGTCCTCTCTCAGCAAAAGGGTGGAGGCGCCTTTTGAGAGACGCGTTAGTCTTTCATTACCACAGTGTTGCTGAGAGCGTACTGCCGGTTATTGTGTAGAGGAAGCGCTGATTAGAATCCAGGGACAAGAGAGAAAAAAAAAAGTTTGTTTTTCCTCTGTTGATAGAACCTTGTGTTTAGAGGGGTGCTGCAGTATTGCGTACGCAGCTAAAACGCATTTTTGCGTACGCAGTTAAAAAAGTAATTATATGCTTGTGTGGTAGTCGCATAATTGTGTATGCGGCCGATCGCACAATAGCATATACGCACTTCCAGTTCTGCTGCCATGTGTTTGAACAAAGCCATTGAGGTTTACATTTTTTTTTCTATCTACCAATATCTAGGTTAACGTTTATTTTCTGCGCAGGAAAAAGTGTGTAATAGTGAGTGTATTGTTGGTAGGGGTAATTTATTGCCTAAAGTTAAGGGTACCATATGATCCTTAAGGGCTAGGTGCAAGGGTTAGCCTAGTCGCTCGGTAAGCAGCTTTACCGTTCTAAACACAGTAGCAGGTGTACATGTTGTCTTTGTTGTATAGAGGTGCGTGAGAGTGGCCGACATATAAACTCTCATAGGTCTGGAAGTTACCTTACTAAAGCTTATCCGGGTCTGGAAGTTGCCTGTTTCAAAACTTATCTAGGTATGGAAGTTGCCTTATCAAATCTTATCCAGGTGTGTGGACGCCGCCGACTTAAATCGTTCACAGGTAAGTGAAAGTATCTTGATTGTCTTTCACCAGCTTAAATTTTTATTGAAAAGTGTAGGAGTTGTCTCAGAATGGGAGCCACCCAAACAGTAGAAATGTTAGGCAATGATGTGCTGCTAATGGAAGCGCCGATCGGGTCGGCCCGTCGTATCATGCATACCAAGTACGGTACTTATGCAATAAGGTATTGTGATATATGGTTTAATATGACGAGAAAGAGTGTTAGACCGTTTCCCAGAATTGGTAGTTTTGACAAAAATGTGTTAGATAATGTCCAGGATCACATCAGTATGGTGCTATCCCGAGAGAAAAAGATTAACTATTTTGAATGTTTAAATATATGGCAGCATGAAGGGGATGCTTGGCTTAAAAATGTGCAAACGACGCAAACTAGCGTTGCGAACGCATTGCCAGAAAATACATCCACGACGCTGAGTTGCAATACGGGCGAGCCGCAAATTGGCGCGCACGTGCGGCAAAGTAGCATCGTTGAGAGTATTGCCAGCAGTTCACACTCACCTCCCCCACCTTATGTGGATGGAGGTGCAAGTACAGTTACCAAAAATACCAATAAAAATGTAACAAGTAATTTGTACCCCCTCTTAAGTAACCATAAAGAAAATGTTTATGATGTAGAAGATGAGCCTATTGTAATGTCTGCCATTTCCCATGCTGTGCAAATGAAAGATGCTGCATCACCACAATCACGGGTGGTGCCGCCATCTCCATCGGTAACAGCAAGGGAAGTGTTAATACACTCTGCACCCATTGAGGAAGTTGTTAATACCATACGTAGCAGCAGCAGATTAAACCCCCAGCCAGGTAACCAGGTCAGAGGTAGCAGCGCTGCCGGTCTGCATCCCATTCGGACAATAACTGTTCCGAATGGAAATGCGGATGCAAACGGTATAGTACCCACGAGGGAAGTAGTGATGCATTGTCCATGGACAAGGGCAGAACTAAATTCCATCATAAATGATTTCCCTGATCCAAAAAAAGACTTAGCCAAATGTCAAAGATTTTTGAGAAATTTGGGTAGTTCTCATGTGCCCACAAATAAAGATTGGCGTGTGGTGTTAAGGGCCTGCCTGCAACGCAATACCGATGTGACAAAATTTATCACGGACTGTGTATTGGATGGCGATGTTCCCTTAACAGACCAAGTAAACCAAGGTAACATTTCCCGCATTGTGACTCAATTGGGTGTATATTTTCCAGTAGTAGTTAACTGGAACAAAATCTTCACAATCAAACAAAAAGAGAGTGAATCTGCAGAAGAATATTGCGACCGGGCTCTGCAGGCTATCATCCAGTACACTGGGATAGAAGAGATTAAAGATAGCATTCACCACAGAGGAATGATAGTCACGATATTAATGGATGGCTTAAAAGAGAATTTAAAAACTCGGGTTCAGACCTCACAGCCTGGCTGGCGGGGACTTACAATAGATAACCTCATAGAGTCTGCCATAGAACATGACAAAACATCTCAAAAAGAGGGAGACCCAGAGCGAAAAATTAATGGCTGTCAGTATACAAGCTCTGGAGAGAATGACGTTAACATCACAGCCAACAGACACGCTTGCACTTGCACACACACTCATGTCAGAACAAGTTGCTCTCACTAACCCCACTCAACAACAAACACAATTCTATCCCACTAACCCAATGCAACCACAGGTCCCAGGATATCCACCCACGTAATTTCCCCCACAATACCCTTACCCTCCCTATCCTTACCCATATCCACCACCTTTACCCTCTGCTCAAACTTCACAACAACACATGCTTTCACCTGAATCACGGACATGTTTTAATTGCAAACAAACAGGACACTTAAGTAGAAACTGCACAGTAAAAAGAGTATGGACCCCATATCAAGGAAAATCTGGACACCCCCATAAGGGATATGCACAGAGACCAGCAAATGCTCAGCAAGCACCAGCTTCAATTGTAGCCGTAAATGCTTTATTGGAGAATGGTAGCCAACGCTAGGGGTCAGGTCATACCTGTAGTCTACAGATAGTCAGGTTACCGGGAAGTACTAGGGAAGAACCGGTCTTGATGGTTGATGTAGTTGGTACTGAATATCCTTTTCTTGTAGACACAGGGGCGACCAAGTCAGTGATGAAATCTCCCGTTAATTTACAGGTGACCAACGAGACAATACCAACAATGGGTGTGACAGGTAAAGTGGAACGTTATCCTTTAACAAGGCCCGCAGAGGTTAGCATTGGGCCGTTGCATACCAGACATTCTTTTCTTCTGGCTGCCGCGGCTCCTACTAACCTGCTGGGCAGAGACTTGTTATGTAAAATGGGATGTGTCATATATTGCACCCCTGATGGTGTATATTTAGATATCCCAGAGAGAATGGTATACGAGGTGCGGGATATGTTAGACACCCCTCAAAGGATAATGTACCACTCTACAGTTTTAAAAGAAAATCCATCACAAGTAGATGAAATGTTGTCCCAAATTCCAGATTCCCTTTGGACAAAAGATGGACAGGACACTGGATTAATGGCAAACGTAAGCCCGGTAATGATAAACTTAAAAAGCGGTAGGCAAGCTCCAAAAATTCCCCAGTACCCACTTAAACGGGAAGTGGAACTAGGGGTGTTTCCAATAATCGAGCGATTATTGCAACAAGGAATTTTAGTTCGTACAGCTAGTGTAGCCAACAGTCCCATCTTTCCAGTAAAGAAGAGTGGTAGGAGGGGTTATAGGCTGGTACAAGACCTTAGAGGTGTTAATAAGGTAGTAGAGAGCCAATTCCCTGTAGTGCCAAATCCAGCTGTCATCCTGATGCAGATCCCACCAAATTCAACCCATTTCACTGTCATTGACCTCTGTTCTGCTTTCTTCTCTGTGCCTCTCCATCCTGACTGTCAGTACCTATTCGCATTCACATACAGAGGTGTGCAATATACATGGACACGATTGCCCCAAGGTTTCATAGACAGCCCCAGTATTTTCTCCCAGGCATTGCATGACTGTTTACAAGCTTTTCAACCTGCCAATGGATCAGTTCTAATTCAATATGTGGACGATTTATTGATATGTTCTGACTCTTTTATGTCATGTGTGAATGATACTAAACTTTTGTTACTTCATCTCTCGCAAACAGGACACAAAGTGGCTAAGGACAAGTTACAGCCGTGCCAGCCCAGAGTAAAATATTTGGGACACTGCCTAACCCAGGGGTTACGACATCTCACAAATGATAGAATCCAGGCCATACAAAACATGACACTGCCGCAGAATCAACAGCAAATTCGTACCTTCTTGGGAATGTGTGGATATTGCCGAATGTGGATACCAGGTTTTTCTATTTTGGCCTTGCCTTTCCAGGAACTAGTCTCTTCCTCAAAGCCCGATCGCGTCATACACACTGAGGAATCAGAACAGGCTTTTCTTAATCTTAAGGATAGTCTGACAAAAGCTCCTGCATTGGGAAAACCCGATTATGAAAAACCTTTTGATTTATATTGTACGGAAGCCAATGGTTGTGCTGCAGGTGTCCTTACACAAAAACATGGTGATGCCAGTAGGCCCGTAGCATACTACAGTACCCAATTGGACATGGTAGCAAGATCACTCCCCACCTGTTTGAGAAGTGTAGCAGCTACCGCTTTACTGGGGAGTAAAAGTGAGGACGTAGTATTGGGCCATGATATGATTGTCTACACTCCCCATGCTGTATCTGCCCTGTTGAACTCAGGTCAAACCAGACACGTCTCCTCGGCTAGGTTCACCAAATGGGAACTAGCCCTAATCGCTCATGCAAATATTACAGTTAAACATTGCAGTACGCTGAATCCAGCAACATACCTGCCATATGTACAACATGATGTACAAAGGGTGGAAGGAGAGGAGTTGCTGGCGGGAGGTGAGTTCGGCAGACATGATGATACTCACGATTGTATGACATATCTGAATCAGACCTTTACTGCTAGACCTGACATACATGACACACCTTTAGAGAATGTGGATGTAACTTTCTATATGGATGGGAGTTGTCATAGACAAACAGACACAGGTGAATTATGTACAGGTTATGCTGTTGTAAATGACACAGACATCATGGAAGCTAAACTTCTCGGTCCTCCTCACTCAGCCCAGGTGGCAGAGTTAGTAGCACTGACTAGAGCATATGAACTGGCAGCAGGCAAATCTGCTAACATTTACACTGACTCGAGGTACGCGTTCGGGGTGGTGCACGACTTTGGGGCCCTATGGCGTCTGAGAAATTTTATGACAGCAGCAGGGACACCAGTTGCACACTCCCGACACATAAAACATCTCTTAGAAGCAATCCAACTGCCCAAAGCAGTGGCAGTAATTAAATGCAAAGCCCACACATGTGAGGATGACCCAGTGTCACTGGGCAACAACAGAGCTGACGAAGCTGCAAAATGGGCAGCGGGGTTAAAAATGCCTTCTCCAATTGAAACAATTATGTCATTCCAAACCATTGATATGCTGAAATTAATGGAGATGCAAAATTTGTGTTCAATTCAGGAAAAATCCATTTGGAAGTCCAAGGGGTGTGGGCAAGAGTCCTCCGGGCTCTGGAGGGACGGACATGGTAAGCCAGTAGCCCCCAAGGCATATTACCCCAGCCTGGCTGAAGCAGCACACGGTCTGACTCATCTGGGTAAACAGGGCATGTGCAAGTTGGTGAGGGCATACTGGTGCGCACCATGGTTTTCTTCACAAGCAGAGAAGATAGCAATGTCCTGTCTGACCTGCTTGAGAAAGAACATAGGGAAAGCGATCCCTACCGAACCGTCCCACATTCCACCGACTGATGGACCTTTCCAGGTGATACAAATTGATTTCATCCAATTACCACCCTGCAGGAACCTTAAGTATGTATTAGTGTGCACAGACGTATTCTCTAACTGGGTTGAGGCCTACCCAGCAGCCACTAATACTGCTGCGTTTACTGCCAAGAAAATAGTTCAGGAATTTGTATGCAGGTACGGTATCCCTAGAATCATCGAAAGTGATAGGGGTACCCATTTCACAGGTGATGTTTTCCAAAATATGTGTAAGCTGATGGGTATTAATAGCCGACTTCACACCCCCTACCGACCGCAAGCCAGTGCCATGGTAGAGAGGATGAACGGGACTATTAAAAATAAGCTAAGTAAAATCATGCTGGAGACTGGACTGGGATGGCCAGAAGCTTTACCTTTGGTCCTACATAGTATAAGGACCACTCCTAGATTTCCTCTGAATCTGTCCCCATTTGAAATATTGTTTGGTAGACAACCTCATTTGATTATAAGTCCACAGGAAGATCTAAAGGGTAACAACGAGGTAACTGTGAAGTATCTTATATCAATGAGTAAGCAGTTAAAGCAACAGCAGCAGAAACTGAAATTGTTGTCCCATGATATGCCTGAAATGAACTGCCATAATGTTGAACCAGGAGAATATGTAATGATCCGAAATTTCTTACGTTCAGGTTGTTTGACTGATCGGTGGGAAGGTCCGTACCAGGTGCTGCTGACAAGTACTACATCTTTGAAGGTGGCCGAGAGAGATACCTGGGTCCATTCCACTCACTGCAAAAAGGTCAATCAACCGGTGGAGAAACAAGTCGGAGACAAAGCTGACAGTGTGGATCTGTCACTCGCAAGCTTGTTCCGGGAGGATTGAAAAGGTTGTAGTGAGATACCTGAACTGAGAGAAATTTGCAGGTCTTGTTGTGACAATGGACGGGCCTGCTGTGTTCATTCTCATATTCTCTTTTAGAGTGTTCACCATCCTAGTCAGTTCGGGAATATCCAGCGTCTGTGATGGGGGACCTATTGAGGAAACAGGAGCTGATGGCTGTGCTGATGGAGTGGAGAAAGGAGGAGTGCAATGCCAATCAGGGGAGTGTCTGACCAATCTTAGTACTGTTATTGTTAAGAGAGCTGTCATTCCTGATACTCGGGGAAGGTGTGAAGGGTTATCGTCTGAAGATTCCTGAATTTGTGAGTTTTGTGGGTCCCTAGTTGATGAGAACTGTATTCAACGGTGCCAACCTAAATATTACCCGTACTGGGGAGGGTATCCTTTAGAGGATTATCACAGCATGGTAGGCAAAGTGTTAAATCAAACCGATTGCTGGGTGTGTTCACATGTGCCACAGGGACAGCATAATGCAGGGTTGGTGCCATTTCCGCTGAATATCACGGAAATTTTAGAACTACAAAAGGGGAAAACATTGGATGGAGAATTCCTCTCATCCAAACCGCCTCATTTCAAACTCTATCAATTTCAAGTAGATAAATCACTTTTGTGTTTAAACATAACCAACCCCAATAAACCCGGAGGTTGGGAAGTGACGGGGAATAATCAGACGATGACCTTCTCACAAAGAGCTGATAATGAGTCCATAAACTATGATCTGCTACGCTCAATTAAATCAAGTGGGAAATATTTTAGGTACCGGTATACATTGAGTTCCACCAAAGAAATGATTGGTAAAGTACCAGATGGTTATTGTGCTAAAATAATACAACCAGAAACTTGCATATACCAGATGGAAGAGCCTGAGATAGGATTGTTTGCAAGAGAAATGTGTTTAATGATAATGATGCATACCATTCCTTATATTCTCCCTGAAAATGTATATTTTATATGTGGAAGAAAAGCGTATAAATGGCTCTCCCCGAGTTCCGAAGGTTTGTGTTATCAGGGAAGAGTAGTCCCAGAAGTTATGACCCTCACACATGTTGAAATGTTGGGAATACATAAAAACACACCGTCACCATATCTTCACACATAATATGAACACAGAGGCAAGAGAAATATGATACCTGGTGATATGCATAAAGCCGCTTAGTTAATCAGTGAGATAACTGGCTTCCAAGTTTTAGTCACCCTGGATCCCACCAGAATTGCTAGGGGTACATTAAATTTTAGATATATCCAGGAACTTGCTAAATTAATAGATAATATCACCGAGATGTACGATGACAACAAGAGATATGGTAAGAACTTACCTTTGTTATCTCTGTTTCTACGAAGTCCATAGGGTCCACAGGGTTGACCTTGGGGATATAGCTGGATCAGGATCCATGGGCACCACACAGTTAAGCTTTGCTGCTCCCAGGATGCACTTGGGTCCTCCTCTATATCCCGCCCCCGAGCCACAGGCACCTCAGTTGGTAAGCAGCCTAGGCCGGAGGAGAATATGGAACCGAGAGAAGGAAGACTGGAACACACAAGAAACCATACTCACAGAAAAAGGAGACTGAAACACCGGTGACCAGCAACACAGCCCATTTGAAGCCAGGTGCATCAGGGCGGGCGCCCTGTGGACCCTATGGACTTCGTAGAAACAGAGATAACAAAGGTAAGTTCTTACCATATCTCTTGTTTTCTACTTCAGGGTCCATAGGGGGTCCACAGGGTTGACCTTGGGGATATCCCAAAGCAGTTCAACTAAGGGCGGGGACGCTCCTGTGCAGAAAGGAGAATCCTGCGCCCGAAGGATGCATCCTGAGAGGCAAAGGTGTCAAACGCGTAAAATCTTAGAAACGTTTGAACCGAAGACCAAGTGGCTGCCTTACACAGCTGAACAGCTGAGGCACCACGTTTAGCAGCCCAAGAAGGGCCCACAGAACGAGTGGAATGAGCCTTAACAGAGGCTGGAACAGGTAAATGCTCTCGTTTCTAAGCCTCCCTAATAACAGAACAAAACCAACGGGCCAAAGTCTGTTTGTTGGCAGGCCAACCCCTCTTATGAAAACCAAAGAGGACAAACAAGGAGTCGGACTTTCGAACAGAAGCAGTCCGATCAACATAAACTCTGAGAGCACGGACAATGTCCAACGAAGTCTCCCCTGCTGTAAGATCAGGGGACTGAAAGGCTGGGATCACCAGTTCCTGATTGATATGGAACTTAGAGACAATCTTAGGTAAAAACTCAGGACGATTGCAAAGCACTGCTCTGTCCTGGAGAAAATAATTAAGAAGGGGGGACTACATGAAAGTGCCCCCAACTCGGAAACCCTCCTTGCTGAAGCAATAGCCAGGAGAAACACAGTTTTAAGCGTTAACCATTTGAGGTCAACTGACTCAAGAGGCTCAAAGGGAGGTCCTTGCAGAACTCAAAGAACCACCGCCAAATCCCACGGTGCCACCGGAGGCACAAAGGGTGGCTGAATCCTGAGAACACCCTGGAAAAAAGTCTGTACGTCCGGTAACATAGCAATTCTACGTTGGTACCAAACCGATAAAGCAGACACGTGCACCTTCAGAGAGGAAAGGCGTAAACCTAAGTCCAAACCCGACTGAAGAAAAGCCAGAATCCTTGAAACTCTGAATACCTGAGGATCGTAAGTTTCTGGACTCACACCACTGAAAATACGTGTGCCACACTCTATGGTAAATCCTTGCAGAAGCAGGCTTGCGTGCCCTCAGCATGGTAGAAATAACGGAACTAGAAAAGCCCCGGGACCTTAAGACGGCCGTCTCAAGAGCCATGCCATCAAAGACAGATGATCCAGATCCGGGTAAAGGTAGGGCCCCTGAGACAACAAGTCCTGCCGCTGAGAAGGAAGGTACGGAACGTCGATGGACAGACTCTGTAGGTTGGAGTACCACGGACGTCTTGGCCACGCTGGGGCCACCAGTACCAGAGTGCCTCCGTCCTGCTAGAACTTGCGCAGGACCCAAGGCAGAAGGGATATCGGAGGAAACAGATATACCAGCTGAAACGTCCATCTGACCTACAGAGCGTCCACCAGACTGGCGCCGTCGTCCCTTGTCCTTGACCCGTACACGGGCAACTTGTGATTGTGACAAGAGGCCATCAAGTCCATCTCTGGCAGTCCCTACTTGTCCATGAGTAGTTGGAATACCTCTGGATGAAGCGACCATTCCCCTGGATGCACGTCGTAACGGCTGAGGAAGTCTGCCTCCCAATTGAGGATTCCGGGAATGAAGACTGCCGAGATCGCTGGAAGGTGGCACTCCGCCCAGGTTAGGATGTGAGACACTTCTGCCATCACAGCCCGGCTGCGAGTTCCTCCCTGGTGATTGATGTATGCCACCGTGGTGGCGTTGTCTGACTGCACTTGCACTGCCCTTCCGTGAAGAGTGGTGCCGGCCGACTGCAGAGCCCTGTACACGGCTCTTAGTTCCAGAACATTGATGGGGAGAGTCGCTTCCTCCGCTGTCCAACAACCCTGAAGTGACAAGGAGCCTGTCACCGCCCCCCAACCCCGAAGACTGGCATCTGTCGTGAGCAGAACCCAATCCGGGATCCAAAAGGGGCGAACCTCGAGGAGGTGAGCTGTTTAAAGCCACCAATTCAGGGACTGTCGTACATCCGGATATAACACCAGCATCTGTGACCAGATCCGGTGAGGCAACCCATTCCAGTTTGCTAGAATCAGCCTCTGCAGAGGCCTGGAGTGAAACTGGGCAAATTCCACCATGTCGAATGCCGACACCATGGAACCAAGCACTCTCATTGCCGAGTGTACCGAAAGACTGGCACAATCCAGGCAACTGCGTATCCGCAACTGTAGGGAAGATACCTTTTCTGGAGTTAGAAAGATCAGCTGCTGACGAGAGTCTAGGAGGGCCCCCAGATGGACCATCTGCTGAGATGGGATCAGGGATGACTTCCTCCAATTTATTAACCACCCGTGCATCTGCAGACAAGCCACCGTCAGTTGGAGATGTTGCAGCAGAACCTCCGGAGAGATTGCCAGCAATAGGAGGTCGTCCAGATACGCTAACAACCGTACCCCCTGGTTCCGAAGGTGGGCAGCCATAACTGCCATCACCTTGGTGAACACCCTCGGCGCTGTGGAGAGCCCGGAACTGGTAGTGATGGTGCAACAGAGCGAACCGCAGATACCTCTGATGTGACGTTGCTATCGGCACATGGAGGTAAGCGTCCTGGATATCCAGGGAGACCATGTAATCCCCTGGTTCCATAGCCAGAATTATGGAACGCAAGGTTTCCATTCTGAACCTGGGAATCCTGAGAAACCTGTTCAGAGACTTTAAATTTAGAACGGGTCGATGGGAGCCATTGGGTTTCTGTACCAGAAACAGCAGAATAGTACCCCATCCCATGCTGAGATTGTGGAACAGGTACAATGACCCCTGCAGTCAGCAAGGAGTCTATAGGCCTGATCAGCATAGCCTTGGCTATGTCCTGAGAAGGACTCGTGCAGAAAAACTGGTGAGGCGGTCTGCGCCGAAAAGACAGGGCGTACCCCTGGGAGACCACTTCTCGCACCCAGGCATCGGTGGTAGTATTGAACCAGCTCTGGGCGAATTGAAGAAGTCGGCCTCCCACTCTGGGATCCCCCAGAGGGAGGCCCGTCCCATCAGGCGGAAGGCTTATCTTCCTGTTTTGGAAGAGGGACGCCTGGCACTCTAAGCTTGTTTCTTGGACCTAGCCAGTCTATCCACGATCCTATCCAAGTCTGGACCAAAAAGTAATTCCCCATTAAAAGGTAAGGCCTCCAGGCCCTTCTTTGAATCAGCGTCTGCTCTCCAGGACCTCAGCCATAAGGAGCGGCGGGCATGCACAGCCGCAGCCGATACCCTAGAGGTTAGCAGACTAGCGTCCAAGGAAGCTTCTCCAATATAAGAAGCCGCATCACTCATCTGTCCTAGTAATGCCCTCTGGACTTCCTGAGTATCCTCAGGAAAAGTGTCCTCTAAGGCATTGGCCCAACCCTCAATGGCCTTAGCCACCCAGGAAATGGCCATGGACGGGCGAGCAATTGCTCCCGAGAGGGAATAAATAGACTTAAGGCAAGCCTCAACCTTTCTGTCCGTGGGATCCTTTAACGAGGAAACTGATGGTATTGGCAGCGTAGCACTCCTAATAAGGCGTGTGACGTGGCAATCCACCGCCGGTGGAGCTTCCCACTTCCTACAATGCGCCTCCGGGAATGGATAATTGGAAGCCAACCTCTTTTGAGGCACAAATCTCTTACTGGGTGTCTGCCAAGCCACCGCCATATGATCCGTTAATTGATCAGATAGGGGGAATACCGCCGAAGTCACCTTAGTTTTCTTTTTTTTTTTTTAAACTAGGGAATTTCTACTTAGGTTCAGGTGCCTCATCCTCTATTAGGAGAATGGCACGCACCGCCCTAACCAGAGCTCGTACATTAATAGACGACCGAGATTCCAACTCCTGAGCCGAGGTGTACGAATCAGAGTCGTCCTGGATATCACCCTCATCTGAGGACCCCTCAGTGTCCGAAATCTGCGCCGCATGCAACTTATGTGCACGCTTAGACGCCCCTGCAGACCTGTCATTGTGCAGCATTGACTGAAAAGTCGAAGATGCAGCTGCCAGACTCTGGACTGAACTGGAGAGCACGTCCACCCATGGTGGAGGAGCTGCCACATTGGAGTGGCCTGAAAATAGATAGGCAATCCTGAATAAGGGTCCACAGTCTGTGACCCAGAGGAACTCTGCAATAATTGCGGGGTACACTGGTAGTGGGAAATGGTAGGCTGGGACAGAGTCCTCGTAGGGACAGCAGACGGAGCCGCAAGGCGGTCCGCCAGAGACACCAGCACCTGTGAAAACATAGCCCATGGTGGCTCCTGTGTCATAGGGGGTCTGGATTGACCAGGAGTCAACTGACACCGCTCACAAAGGCCATCCAGAGATGCCTCTTCCCTATGTGATCCCGCAGAGCAGCGCCTGCAGGAAAACAACACTGGAGTCCCGGAGTGCTCAACTTCAACCTCAGACATGACCAAATATAATGTACAGACAAAATTTATATGGCAATAGAGGAAAAAAGAATTGCACTTCCCTGTGTGCTGAACAACAGTCCTGAATATGGCACTGTGTAGCACACAACTGTATGTGACAGACCTCACAAATACTTGATTTATATATGTGAGGTTAGTAGAAAAGCCCCTCCTCCACACCTGTAGGGCTAAGGAAGAAGGAAAGAGATAGATATAAGCTGACAGTAATAAGAGAAAAATACAGACAGCAGCACTAGCAAAAGTCACATACCATGCAGGAAGATATACTCACTGCACCTTTACACTACACTCAACCGCCCAGATTCAGTGTCTGGGAGGGCTATAGTGCTGTGTACGCCGTCCTAACAGGGGAGAGGTACACAGGGAGACCGGTCCGCGTGCTCCCTGAGGGATCTGCGCTGCCACATGTAGAAAAAAATGGCCGCCAGAGACCTCAGAGGAGGAGTGGCCGAGTGAACTGCAGCTCAGGGACTCTAGACATGCAGGCTGAAAAGCGCGCTGAGCTGAGGGGAGGAGCCGCTGAACAGGGAAGGCTTCCTCCCCTGGCTGGCCATTAACCCCAGGGATGCTGGCTTCCCGCTTGCCGGTTATCCCTGGTGGTCTAGTGGTCCCACGGGTTATGGGGGGGGGCCCGCTGCCACTGCCAGCAGCCTCTGGTCTGTCCCCAGGACCGGAGGCTAAAGGACTGCATTTTAAGGCATTCCGCGCGCCGCCGCTAGCCAGTGACGCGCGGCTTACCTGAATCCCCGGCGACTCCGGCAGCAGTCCTGGGAGGTAGACAGAGTCCGGCTAGTACGGACTCTGTCCTCCCGCCGTGATCCCCAGATCAGTACTGGCGTTGCGGCGCCAGTCGGGGATCAGAGCGGCAGCGTGGGCGTCTGTACAGACAGCCCTTCGCTACCATCTGTAGTAAAAAGAGAAACTAAAATAAATAAAATCTATTAGAAAATAAAAAGCTTCAGGGGGCTGCTCCTGCAGCCCCCCAGCGCGGTGACCGACTCCGGCCGGGCACCAACTTACACTGAGGTGCCTGTGGCTCGGGGGCGGGATATAGAGGAGGACCCAAGTGCATCCTGGGAGCTAAAAGCTTAACTGTGTGGTGCCCATGGATCCTGATCCAGCTATATCCCCAAGGTCAACCCTGTGGACACCCTATTGACCCTGAAGTAGAAACATTCAGGTACACAGGGAGAGAATTGCAAGCGTACAAGAAAGAACTAGTGCAACACAGGCTAGTGTTGAATTATTTAACTGCTGTTACTGGAGGGTATTGCGTAACGTTAGCCACCCAATTTGGAGTAAAGTGTTGCATTTATGTCACCAATGATACCAGCGACCCTAAGGAGGTGATAGACCAGAAGATGGATGAGATTCGGCAGCTAAAGTGGGAATTTCGTAAGAACCATAACGCATCAGTGGCTGAAGCAGGGGAAAAGATAGAAGGATGGGTGTCATGGCTGAACCCAGTGAAATGGTTCTCAGGTCTAGGAGAGTGGGTCCAGGAAGTGGTCGCCAGCGTAGGCAAATTCTTGATCCTTATACTGATTGTCATCATAGTAATTGGCATATGCGTCCGGTGTGTTCCTATTGTGTTGAAGTGTGGAAAATGTGAAAACAGAGTGAAACGAAGGAATGAAACTATGATGGTGGTCAGAATTGATAATATGTATACCGAGGTAGATACAGAGCTGCACTACAACCCTGAGCTAGGAAGTACCATCATTTAAATGTATAATATTTAGACATGCATAGAAGATATTATTGAAATGTTATTTATAGAACACCCAGACAATGTAAAGTCTCAAATTCCCCTTCAAAACTGCTGTTATAAGACTGGTGCATTCCCACATCTGTCACATGATTTCCCAAGATCCGCGGTGTGCGTATAATAGTAGTTTTATGCCCCCGCCTAGAGACACATTATTGATGGATTAAGAACCACCTTGTGCTATCCCATAATAACACCAAATAATATGTAAATGTAAGCCTAAATTAAATTCTAATAGCAGATTGTGATAGCATGTTGTTTGCTATCAAAGGGTGGACTGTCGAAGCTGAATAATTGGCTGAGACAAGTTCAGTTTAAAATTTAATCGCGGCGACGCCATCTTGCAAATGGCCGCAAGACTCCATTTTGGAAATGAGATCGCAAGACACCATTTTGTGGCCAGCGTCAATTCAAGTTATAACTCAGGAGCTAAGAACAGATGGCAATGTTTTTGTTAACCTACCAAGGGCAACTGGAAAAACAAGCTTTCTGAGTAAAAGTAAATAATAATAGACAATGGGTATTTTTACATACAAATTGGGAATCCCTGGATGCAGATAAAGTATAGTTGTGGCAATTGTAATATAATCCAGGCATTGATCTACACAATTGGATTTGTCTGAATCCTAGACAGGATGGCCCCAAACTCCACAGCTTGAGGTGGTAATACATTTGCATTTCACACAAGAGTCTGTGAGAACAAAAGAGGTTTTGTTTTCCTTTGAACACACAACAGGTGGGGGCCTGCTGACAGAGGGCATGTAGAACTACAACCCTCAGCCATCCACACTGCTGGATGTTCACTTCGTGTATGAGAGATTATGCACTTAAATCTCACCCATTAATAACTAGCGTCCTTATACCAAACCCCGAATACCCACACACTACATAATCGCACACAAGGTTCCATTAGCATCAAATTGTATGATTCAAGTTGGTTAAGTTAGTTTAAATGCTAAGAAATAGAGGTTTTTGATAACTAAGGTATTATACATGATAAGCAAGGTGTGTTTGGTTTCGTTGTGATGCGTACGCTTTTTACAGCATCCCGGTGTTATCGGTGGAGAGATCGCATCATGCAAACTCAAGTTACGGATCGCAGAACTTACAAGCAACAAAATGTTTAGCTGATGGAATGTTACAGGAGGCGTTACTAGAAAGACCCCTGTTGTCGGAGGCAAGGAAAGTCTATTTGAAACAACCTGTTAAATGTGCCATAACATATGCTTCTCCTCTGGGAACCAATGAGATCAGCAGGAAGTTTTCCCTTTGTCCTGTTTCAGTCTGGGGGGGAATAAATACATGTGTCCAAATACTGGTTTGCCAGTTCATGCTGAATTTTGGGTGTACTGAGGATATCTAGTCTGAGGTCTATCTCTGGGTCCTGAGGCGCAGCGTATGTATAACTGTACTTGGGTCTGTATTATTTCCTTTTACGCCTAACTTGTGTAAGTATAGATTGCGTGTAACTGACTGTACTTTTACCTGAATAATACTTGTGCGTTGGAAACACAGATTCCACTCCTGTCTTTATTTGCAGTTATACTGCGTACGCAATTAGCGTTCTGTTTAGAGGTTATAGGCAGGTTTTTGTCTTAGAGGTTCTAGGCAGGTGAATCTTAGAGGTTTATAGGCAGGAATATATTAAAGGTTAATACTGACGATTCAACAACCCCCACATACCTGTCCCACATCATTTTCACCTCCACATACCTGTCCTACATCATTACACCTACACATACCTGTCTCACATCATTTATACCACCACATACCTGTCCCACATCATTACACCACCACATACCTGTCCCACATTATTTATACCTACATATATCTGTCACACATCATTTACACTTCCACATACCTGTCCCACATCATTTACACCTACACATACCTGTCCAACATTATTTATACCTACACATACCTGTCCCACATCATTTACACCACCACATACCTGTCCAACATTATTTATACCTACACATACCTGTCCTACATCATTTACACCTACACATGCCTGTCCTACATCATTTACACTTACATATACCTGTCCTACATCATTTATACCACCACATACCAGTCCCACATTATTTATACCTACACATACCTCTCCCACATCATTTACACCCCCACATACCTGTCCCACATCATTTTCACCTCCACATACCTGTCCCATATCATTACACCTACACATACCTATCTCACATCATTTACACTTCCACATACCTACCCCACATAATTTCAATCTCCACATACCTGTCCCACATAATTTACTACTCCACATACCTGTACTACATCATCTACTCCCACGTACCTGTCCCACATAATTTTCACCTCCACATACCTGTCCTACATCATTTACACCTACACATGCCTGTCCTACATCATTTACACTTACATATACCTGTCCTACATCATTTATACCACCACATACCAGTCCCACATTATTTATACCTGCATATATCTGTCCTACATCATTTACACCTACATATACCTGTCCCACATCATTTTCACCTCCACATACCTGTCCCACATTATTTATACCTACACATACCTCTCCCACATCATTTACACCCCCACATACCTGTCCCACATCATTTTCACCTCCACATACCTGTCCCATATCATTACACCTACACATACCTATCTCACATCATTTACACTTCCACATACCTACCCCACATAATTTCAATCTCCACATACATGTCCCACATAATTTACTACTCCACATACCTGTACTACATCATCTACTCCCACGTACCTGTCCCACATAATTTTCACCTCCACATACCTGTCCTACATCATTTACACCTCCACATACCTATCCCACATAATTTACACCTCCACATTCCTGTCCTACATCATTTACACCTCCACATACCTGTCCTACATCATTTGCACCTACACATACCTGTCCCACATAATTTACACCTCCACATACCTGTCCTACACAATTTACATCTCAACATACCTGTTACATCATTTACCCCTCCACATACCTGTCCTACATATTGTACACCTCCACATACCTGCGTGTGGCATAATGTGTTATACAGGGCATTACTGCATGTGGCACAATGTGTTTATAAAGGGCATTACTGCTTGTGGCATAATGTGTTATACAGGGCATTACTGCGTGTGGCATAATGTGTTATACAATGCTTTACTGCGTGTGGCATAATGTGTTATACAGGGCTTTACTGCGTGTGGCATAATGTGTTTATAAAGGGCATTACTGTGTAAGGCGCATTACTGCACATGGCAATTATTCGCCACGAGGGGAGAGCTTGGGGGAAGCACAGCACCTTCTTAAGTGCTGGGCACGCCCCACAGTGTGATGAATTGGGGGTGTTCAGCAAGGACACGCCCCCTTTCCAGAAGCGAGTGTGCTTTCAGCGCGTGCAGAGGAACGTCATCTACAAAAAGTTGTTTGTTTGGTTTTTTGGGGGGGGCGCAACTGTGAACTTTCGCCCTGAGCTCCGCAATGTCTAGAACCGGCCCTGCCTCCCCACATACCTGTCCCACATCATTTACACCTCCACATACCTGTCCTACATATTGTACACCTCCACATACCTGTCACACATCACTTACACCTCCACATACCTGTCCCACATCATTTACACTTCCACATACCTGTCCCACATCATTTACACCTCCACATACCTGTCACACATCATTTACACCTCCACATACCTGTCCCACATCATTTACACCTCAACATACCTGTCCTACATCATTTACACTTCCACATACCTGTCCTACATATTGTACACCTCCACATACCTGTCACACATCATTTACAGCTCCACATACCTGTCCCACATCATATACACCTCCACATACCTGTCCCACATCATTTACACTTCTACATACCTGTCCTACATCATTTACACTTCCACATACCTGTCCTACATATTGTACACCTCCACATACCTGTCACACATCATTTACAGCTCCACATACCTGTCCCACATAATTTGAATCTCCTCATACCTGTCCCACATAATTTACCACTCCACATACCTATCCAACATCATTTACACCCACGTACCTGTCTCACATCTTTTACTCCTCCACAAACCTGTCCAACATCATTTAAACCTCCACATACCTTTCCCACATTATTTAAAGCTCCACCTAACTGAAACACATCATTTACACCTTCACCTACCTGTCCCACGTCAATTACACCTCCACCTAACTTCCCGCGTCATTTACACCTCCACCTAAGTGTCCCACATCATTTACACATCCACTTTCCTGTCCCACATCATTTACACCGCCACATAATATATCCCATTACTGCGCTTTTTAGAGAAATTCATTAAAAACTGACAGGTCTTTATTGGACAAATGATGCTACTTAAATCCCTCCAAGCAGGGCCGCAACTAGGGGGGGGCTGGAGGTGCACGTGCACCGGGTGAGCCGCTGTACCTGGTGCCAGTGACCTCCAGCCCGGCGCTGCAGAGAGGCTCCAAGCCGGACGTCCGCTGGTAAGATTTATTACCAGCGGGCGCCCGGCTCCTTCTCTGCAGCGACGCGGTGTAGCCGGAGCCGGAGGCTGGAGTTCTCTCCCGAACTCCAGCTTCCGGCTCTCCCCACGGGCACTATGGGGGAGACGTCATGACATCTCCCCCATAGTTCCAAGGAGCAGCCGGCGGACCGGACGCGACGCTGGATGCAGGAGCGGGGTTCAAGCTAAGTATTTTTTTTTTTAATAAGCTGCACTACAGGGGCATTATTATGGGGGCAGGGGCATTACCACAGGGGCATTACTATGGGGGCATAGGCAATAAGGGGCATTACTAATGGGGCATGAGCACTACAGGGGCATTACTATTGGGGCATTGGCACTACAGGGGCATTACCACAGGGGCATTACTGTGGGGGCATGAGCACTACAGGGGCATTACTGTAAGGGCACTACAGGGATATTACTATGGGGGCATGGACAATACAGGGGCATTACTATGAGAGCATGGGCACTACAGGGGCATTACTATGAAAGCATGGGCACTACAGGGGCATTAATATGGGAGCATGGGCACTACAGGGGCATTACTGTATGGTGGGCACTACAGGGGCATTACTATGGGGGTATTAACATATGGGCATTACTATGGGGGCATTACAATATGGGCACTACTGCAGGGGGAATTACATGGGGGGCGCCAAATTACTGTCTTGCCCCTGGTGACAAAAATCCTAGTTTCGGCCCTGCCTCCAAGTGCATAATTATTCATTGTGAGGGGTGTACCACAGGTTTTGCACTGTATCCTGACATTTTTACCTTCAAATACAGATTGGTTTAATTTTCTACTGCTTAGGGGGTGCTCACTAAAAAGCAATGCAAGTTTGGAATTGATTTGAATTGAAAATTCAATTTGTGGTGCGAGTTCACCGTGAGAATGGCTCAGAGGACTCATAATTAAATTGACCCCATAAAATAATTTTATTGAACAAAACTTAATCTAATTTTGTGACTCATCAAAGTAGTCTCCCTGTGTTCTTCCCAACACTGTTGCAGGCATTCCCACAAATGTTTTGCGGCAGTGCAGGCATTAGTCTCCGGGGGCAGCCCAGCATCTCCTGGGATGCTGGACATGCCCCTGGAGTGATGCAATTAGGATTTCCCTAAAGGCTGAGGTGCGCACCAGGTGTCACCAGACCCAGTGACACCTCTGGGTTTCTGTGCTTTCACCCTACTGTCCTGTTCATCTGAAACCAGTTTCATGGGGTTTAAGTCTGGAGACTGTGGTGGCCATTCTATGATTTGAAGTATGCCATCTTGTTTTTTTCCTCAAAGGTAGTCCTGACATAGCTCGAGGTATGCATTGGGTCCAGGGCTTAAAGTGGTCCTAGAGAGGTGGTGGATCTCACCTCTCCCCCACTCCCTCTCCCCCTCCCACACACACACACAACTAGGGTTGATGGTGCTCAGAGCAAATGAAAAAACAGGTTACTCCTTGAAAATTGTTCTTTAAAATTCTGACACCATACTTATATGTATTGGTCCTGAAATACACATTGGAAACACAAATAAGGGAAGTGTGAGTGCAAGATTAAACATCAATATCACTGGGATAAATACTACATGCACACACTTTTGTATATAGGAAAATCTAAAGTGAATGGGAACTGTGATAGTGTGAAATACATTTTAGATGCTTTTTTAGCACTCCCACTACCAGCTGAGACTACACTGTTAGGTCACTTAAAAAGAAATAAATGTTCTATGCATGGGCATAACTAGACCGCACCATCTCTGGGCCTGACTCAGAGCCGGACGCTCTTACCAGAGCGCTCGCTCTGAATCAGGGCCCTCCTACCTAAACTTGGAGCGGCCTCTTGGACGCTCGCATAGCTGTGGGTTACCACCCACAGCTTATGCGAGCGTCCATGATGATGGTCACGATGGTCAAGACCATCGCGACCATTGGGCTTGCGACGAGACCCTGCGGTAGGGTATCGGTGACCGCAAGCCCTGGAGTGATTTTGGCTCTATCAGAGCCAAAATCACTCACACTGACATCACTAGTGATGTCAGTGGGGCCGGACCCAGATGGTAGGCGTTCCCATGGGAGCGCCTCCATCTGGCAGCCACGCCTCCGGCACGCCCACCAAAGGGGGCAAGCTGTCAATCAACATCGACGTCAACATCAACATCAACACCCGTCGCTCCCCGGGTCTCGCTCATGCGCACGACGGAGCTCCCTCCGTCGTGCGCATGCGCACTAGGGCACCATCGACCCACTTGCGAGCGCTCAGCGCTCGCGGGCGGGTCTGAATCAGGCCCTATGTCTCTTCTCTAGTGATGGGTAGATCACGAATTATCAGTTCAAAATGAACTAATCTTCAAAGTGAACTAGTTCATTTAGATCACAGCTCTGGCAAAGATGAGTTCATCAGGAACGAAAAAAAAAAGGGAATGGAGTTAGACACAGTGAGAGAGAGCACAGCAGCTCCATTAGGCATGAGTCAGTACTGCTAAAATACCACAGGTGGCACTGCTGTGCTCAGGCATTGTGAGGACAGTGGAGCTAATTGAACTAGATTGTCATAATGACTCATGAGTCATTCTCTTGGCATCTAGTTCAGTAGATCGGTTAGGCCAGTGGATCATGTAGTTCAAAAGTCACATGATACATTCCCCATCATTTCAAGACACAGTGCTGAGTGCTGCATGATATGTATCATGATATGTATCATGATATGTATCAAACCTTCAAGCGCGACCAAGTGGAAAAGTTGACCCTGTCATTTTATAGACTGTGCTAGATAAATGACAGAAGCTGGCATGCACAACCCCTACACTATCAGACCCAAAATTTCCTTAAATACTTAATAAATAGAAAAAATATATATTTTTGAGAGGAAAGCAGAAATGCAATTATAATACTTGTGATTGATGGTAGACTGTGTGTCAGCTAGGCGGCTGGGTATCATAATGCTGTAATGATAATGGGAAAAATGTTATGTGGAGTCCTGGAGCTGTAGTCCCATCCACCCAATGTTTAATCTAGCCCTGGTGCGCATTTAGTGACATTAGTGGGTGCAATTGAAAAAAATAAGATTGTGGTAAAGGTAAGGGGTTTTCTTTCAATTATTATTGTATTTCCAATTACTGTTGTGAGGTTACGGCCTAGGATCTGCCATTACTCACCCCTGACTTCTCGAGTGATCAGACGTCAGGTGCGGCGGCGGGTGACGCACTGAGGATTATGCCTTAGGACCGCTTGGACTTCCATGTGCTGCCCCGTGACTTGGTTACTGCGGTTGCCATCATGCGCGCAGCCATGACAGTCTTCTTCACCTGACGGATCCCTTACCAAATGGTACTGTGGTTGCGGTCAGCTGACGCTGTCCTCCAATGGACTACTACCTTAGGGTATATAACTTGGCTCTGGACAGCAGGAAGTTGCCTGTACAACATTGTTTCTTCTAGTGTAAACTTGCCGTTACTTCATTCCAGGTTCCGTGCTCATCTCTTGTCAGAGCTACTTCTAGTGTTATCCTCAGCATCTGTGCTGCGACTTCAGCCACCGCGTGTGTACTCTGTACCATCATCAAGTGCATCTCGTGATACTGTTCCTCAGCGTCAGTGCTGTGACTCCAGCCACCGCGTGTGTACTCTGGGCCTGATTTTGACCCGCTCGCGAGCGCTGAGTGCTCGCAAGCGGGTCGATGGTGCCCAAGTGCACAAGTGCGCATCACTAGTGATGTCACTGGGAGTGCTTTTGGCTCTGATAGAGCCAAAAACACTCCTGGGCTTGCGGCAGCGAGATCCTACCGCAGGGTCTCGTCGCAAGCCCGATGGTCGCGATGGTCTTGACCATCGCGACCATCATTTTGGCCGCTCGCTATAGTTGTGGGTGGTCACCCACAGCTATGCGAGCGGCCAGGAGGCCGCTCCAAAAAGGAGCAGGGACGGCCTTGATTCAGAGCGAGCGCTCTGTCAGAGCGCCCGGCTCTGAATCAGGGCCTCTGTACCATCATCAAGTGCATCTCGTCATACTGTTTCTCAGTGTCTGTACTGCGTCTCCAGCCACAGCATGTATACTTAGGACCTGATTCAGACCCGCTCACTAGGATGCATTCGCATGCAGCCAGCCGATTGTTTGCAATGTGCATGCGCGAACCAGTGCGAGCGATCGGGAAGCGTTCACTCGCTGCGCATAGACTGCTCGGCAGAATGAGTGACAAGAGATGCGAACACAGGCTTGCCTGTGCATCTTAACACCATTTCAGAGGCGTGCATAATTAAGAGGCAGCGTCATAGTACACGTCACTTGGTTGTATTTCACACTGAAGCACTCGCAGTGCTTGCGGCAGGGTATGGTCAGCCAAAAGTGCTGCGTTCGCATTCGATGGTACTTGATGTTACCGATGGTTGCATACACTCCCTGGAGATGACGTGCGCAAGTGGGCATCTAAAGACAGGCTGGTAGGCATCTGCATACACAATGCGAACGCACGTTAAGACATAGTGGGTGTGTTAATGCCTTGCCATGTGATCTCCTGCCTTGCCGAATTTGCATACGCATCTAGCGAGCAGGTTTGAATCAGGTCCTTAGTACCATCATTAAGCACATCTTGTGATACCTATATCCTCAGCAACTGTGCTGTGCCTCCAGCCACAGCATGTATACTCTGTACCATCATCAAGTACATCTCATGATACCATTCCTCAGCATCTGCGCTGCAACTCTAACCACAGTGTGTACTCAGGCCCTGATTCAAAGCCGATGTTTCTGCACTGCGCATGCGCCGTGTCCGGCATGCGCGTGTGCGAGCCCCACTGAGCGACTGAAGTTCAGTCGCTACAGGGCTTGCAACAAGATGGGGCGACTGAGGGGGGGTGACTGGACAAACGCAGGCTTTCCCCTAGGAACTCCTGGCGTTTGTTGGGAGGTCTTACTGACGTCACTACTGATGTCAGTAGTGGACTTCCTGCTCTATTAGAGCAAGAAGTCCACTCGGCCTTGCAGCAGCCTAGACCCTACCGTAGGGTCTCGTCGCAATGGTTTCCTGGCCACTCGCACAATCTGTGGGTGGTCTCCCTGGAGAAAAAAAAAACCACCCACACACCCAGTGAGCGCCCAGCGGCAGTGAGCGGTTCTGAATCAGGGCCTCAGTACCTTCATCCCGTACATCTCGGGATACCATTTCTCAGTGTCTGTGATTGTGCCCTTTATTCCCACGGGTACCGGATAATTGACCAAAGGGCCGCAAACTGCCTGCTGGGTGCAGCTTAAACTTAAATCCCGATTGGAGGGTCACTGGTGAACACCTCCTGGCAGGTTAGACTCTGCGCCTTTGGTCAGGTCTCACCAACATCCAGCACTTGTGGATGTGGAGGAGGTACATCCAGGCCCCTCACCTCCAATTAATTTCCCAACCCGGTACCTTGACTTCCAACTCCTCAATAGGAAATCTCCTTAATAGGAGCGTGACAACTGTGTTTTAAATTTCTATATTTTATAACATTGCAGAGCTAAACATGTCACTACCAGATTGTTGTATTATATGTCATTGCTAAAATATTAAGAGACTCATCTCATCCAATGAGCTAGTAGTAGAAATGCCTACTGTATTTGTAATGGCCTAGTTCTGTTTCCAGTCACTTATCCAGCAGTATTTCAGAGCTAGTGATGTAATGACCTAAATTAACTACAGGAACTTATCTTTTGAACTAATCTTTTGAGTGAACTAGTTCATAATGAACTAGCAACCAAAATGAACTAGATTTCCCATCACTACTCTCCTCACTGACTGATGCTGGGAGGAGGTGTGGCCCTGGTCTAGGGATGTCCCAGCAGATTCGGCACTAGTGAGTAGAGACAGAGCCGACCGGTAGAGAATATGTGTCTGCAGTGCAGCAGCACACTGCTAAGAAAGTAGAAGATGCCCACAGGGATCAGGAGGTGAGCATGTGGCTGGCAGTGTAACTGGGTGCAGGGGGAGGGACAGGCCCCAGAGCGGGCGCAAGAGCCATAACAGCAGCATGATTCTATGCCATCAGTGTCACTCTTAATTATTTTTCTGCCACACTCTGAGTGTTTTTAATAGGGTCACAAGTCTTTTTCAACCCCTGTCCTTGAGTTTTTTCTTACCTATATGGTGGTTTGTCTACAACGGGGGGGGGCTCTTAATGAAATTGAGCCTCTCTAGGCAGACACTGTCTTGAGCCGATATTCAGTATGCATTAGAGATGTGCAGTTCGGTTCTCCAGAAATCTGAATCCACCCGAATTTCGTGAACATGGGTAAATACGAGTCGCAGTTCTAATCTCCTGAGGAGATGCGGGTAAATCCGGGTCGTGGTTCTGAGCTTTTTGCGGTTTGGAATTCGGATTTTAAATCCGAATTTTGGGGTTTGGATTACATAAATTACATGATTTTATCTGTTTTTAAAACTTTTTATCTATATTTTATTTTAAAAATTCAGATCCAAAACCAAAAAACTTGAGGGTGGTTTGCAAAACCAAATCCAGATTCAAAACCTTGAAGAAGATACAGATCCAAAACCAAAACACGGAGGTCGGCGCACATCCCTAGTATGCATATAGGAGATCATGTGGTACGGAAGTCACCTGTTTGCATAGGAATAATCTTCATACAAGAGTAATAGAAGTTTTGGAGCAGGGCAAAATGTGAACTTCCCTAAGACATCCTAGAGAGATACTATTCTCCTACATCTCTCCAGTTCCACACTCTCTTCCCCCAGCATCTTCACAACTTCATCCCACTGCATCTCTCCAGCACCATCCTTCCTTTGTCTCTCCAGCCCCATCCTTTCTGTGTCTCACCAGCGTCATCTACCCCCTGCATCTCTTCAGTGCCAACCCCCTTCATCTTTTCAGCACCATCTTCCTGTGTCTCCCCAGTAGCTCATTCCACCTGTGTCCCTCCAGCAGTTCACCCCAATTGTGTCTCTCCAGCAGCTCACCCCCTCTGTTACTCTACTCCAGTCCCCCCTGACCTTCTTTGTTTTCTCTTCTGCACATAGTGCCTGCTCCTCTTCACTTCAGTAGCATGACATCATGACATCACTTATGCCGTGCCTCAAAATGGAGACCCCAGGATCCGAGGAGGGGAAAAAAGGCAGACAGGTGCAGCACCCCCCAGTGCCATACCTAACATATTTTTCACCCTGAGTATCCCTTAGCCCCCCAATATACCACACAATGCCCGCCTGTATGCCACACAGTGCCACTCAATATGCCCCACTGTGCCTCTTCTGTATGCTATACAGTGCTTCCTCCAATATGATCTATGGTGCCCACCTGTATGCCCCACAATATGCTCCACAGTGCCCTCCTATAAGCCACCAAATATGCCCCTATGTGCCCGCTCTGTATGCCATACAGTGCTTCCCCCAATATGACCTACAGTGCCCCATTGTATGCTACATATTGCCCCTCCTCCCTCTCTCCAGTGCTCCCGACTACTCCCATGGCTGGCCCCTCTTGAATCCTCTAGCTCTGTTTTCTGCATACACAGTGCATACAGTGCAGAGTGGCTCTCAAGTCCCTTCATTAGCATCACGGATGTGATGTATCATGTGTCGCTGATGAGGAGTCTCGTGAGCAGCACTATGCTGTATGCATTATGCATGCTGAATGCAGATCAGCAGCAGCCCATGTACTGTACTCAGCAATTGCCAGATTAGATCGTGGCCGTCCGCATCATCTAATGTGATCATCATCAGAGCCTGGTGTGCTCTGGCACAGCATGGGCAGTTGGGGAGGAAGAAGAACTAGTTTCACCAATACAGGTGATGGAGCGCAATTCAGCCCCATTCCAGCTCATCTTAAACCGTGATTGGGTCATTATCGTGCTGTAGTATAAATCCTTAACCAACTAAGGGCTGTATTCAGTTTGAAGTGTTAAGTCCGGATTCGCGGTAATTTACCGCCGATGACGTCATTATCGCCTGCTTTAGTTTTCCTCCGTATTCAATTTGAAAGATTTTCCGCCTAGGCGTTAAGTCAATGCAATGTAATAGGCTGTAAAGTATCGCCTATGAATGGCAGGCGTTAAAAAGTGCAGAATTGGGGTTTTGCGGTGCAACATTTCGGTAACCCCCGTGCAGCCTTCAGACAGTCCCCCAAAGCTAATCTGTGTAAAAAAAATAAAAATAAAAAAATGAAGGGCACCCCAAATATTGACTTTGAAAAGGGGGCAAAAAAAAAAAAAAGTTGAGGTACAAACTTAAAAAATAGTGAACTTTACTCTGGGGGGGTCCCCAAGTATGCCCCAAGTATTTTTTTGATTGCAGGTGTTTGCGGCAGGTGGGTTTTTTCACATTTTTTTTAAGTCACTTTAGCAACTTTAAAATATGCTGAACCCCATTTTTAAGTACCCCAAATTTGATGCCAATAGTTGTTTTGCCCCCAAAAAACTTCTAAATGCTCTTCTGCATCACCTTACTCAAAGCCGCATTTATGCACCTGCCGCGGCTATTAGAAACCCCGACTTCCTTCAGTAGTTAAAAATGGGGGTACCCAAAATGATCCCCCATGTCTACACATCTTTAGGGGGGTCCCTAGAATATTTCCCGAAAATTCCCGTTTTTTTTAACATGTTAAAAAAAGTATTAAAAATATACAAAAAAAATGACATAAGGTCCCCCCCCAAAAGCCAAACCAGCCCCAGGCTTGCCAGCCAGTGGTGGTTTCTAAAAATACGGGAAACAAAATGTGTAGGGTTCCACCGTATTTTAGAAACCAACACCAGGCTGCAGGGACTAGTGCTGGTATTAAATATAGGGGCAAAAAAGACGTGGGGTACCCCCTATATTTAAGACCAGCACCAGACCCAACCGACCGGGGTGTAATGCCACAGGCCGAAGACCCAATCACCGGGGCTCCAGGTCCAAAGCATTACACCCCAAGTTGGTCAGCCCAAGCCGGTGATCTCAGAGAGTCGGGGACCCCCCCAAAAAGGGTCCCCCCTCTCCCAAGCACCACAGGCTTACAATGAAGCCTGGGGCTCATCCCCATACCCCTGGAGAGGTGGGTATGAGGGTAATAGGGTAATAGGGGGGCCAAATAATGTAACACTATTGTACTTTACAGTGGAACTACAAGTGCCAGCAGACATGCGTAATTTCACTGTAAAATACGCAGACATGTGTAATTTCACTGTAAAATAGTTAAAAAAACACAGAACACACACCGTGACAGTATAACTTTATTACACACACCTACCCATTCACACATACTTACCTCTACCAGATGAATCTTTCCCCTTCTCCACGTAGAGTGTCCCAAAAACATGGCCCTGCAAATAAAAAATCATACTCACCTATATCCTGGTCTCCGCAGTAATCCACGTACTTGAAAGAAAAAAAAAAAACGACTACACAATAAACGCAACAGCTATGAGTATGTGTGTTGCCACACATACTCATAGCTCCCGAATGCCAGCTGATAGCACATCCACGGAGCTGGCAGTCCCGAGAGCCAATCAGCGGCCTTGCTGACTGTAGAGCGGCCGCTGATTGGCTCCGGCTACTGACAGTTCCCACGTGGTGTGACTCGTGGTGTTCTCTATTAGAGCCAGAAGCTCTCTGTGGCTTGCGGCCACGAGACCCTACCACAAGGGTCTCGTCGCAAGCCCGATGATCGCAATGGTCTTGACCATCGCGACCATCATCCTGGTCGCTCGCATAAGCTGTGGGTGGTAACCCACAGCTATGCGAGTGGCCAAGAGGCCGCAACTAAAAAAACAAGCGCCCGCCCTGATTCAGAGCGAGCGCTCGCTTTTTGTGAGCGCCTCTGATTCAGGGCCTGAGAACCATCCTTCTGCCTATTCATCAACCTACAAAAACCATGTGAGATGAACCAAACATTTAAAACTTTGATTCATCAGTCCATAAGACTTTCTTTCAGGCTTCAGTATTCCACTGGCAGTGCTTAGTGGCCCAGATAAGCCTCTTTTTCATTGTAAGTTCTTAAACAATTGTTTGTTCCCTGAAAAAGGACTTATGACTCTCAAATGACATTATTTTTCAGTTTTTGCAATCAGAGCGATTGCACTGATTCTGCCCCCCCTGGATCTGCCCCTGGCTGAGGGGTACATGGAGCCCCCTGTTTAGCATAATTATGTAGAGAAGACAAAGTGGAGGGGGCATGGTTCGGGATCGGTATGAAATACCGCGGGCCCCCTGGCTGGCAGTTCGATTCCCGACAGCGCCTGGTCAACAAAAGCAGAGTTCCCAGCAGCGGAAGCCCGACAGCGCTGGAAATCCCGATCGTCGTTAAGGTAAGTATAAACTAACCTAACCTAACCCCTAACCCTCCTTAGGGGTGCCTAACCCTAACCTCCCCCCCAAGTGGCTAACCCTAATCCCCCTCTAAGTGCTTAACCCTAACCCCCCTCCCCCGTTGCCTAAACCTAAGTCCCCCGGGGGGTGCCTAACCCTAAGTCCCCCCCGGGGGTGCCTAACCCTAACCCTCCCTCCCTCTAGCCTAACCCTAACCCTCCCGGGGGGGGTGCTTAACCCTAAGTCCCCCCCGGGTGCCCTAAACCTAACCCTCCCCCTCACGGCTGTCTGTTCGCGGCGCCCGGCATCCCTTTGATCGGTCTGTAAAGTGAGGGCCCAAAGGCAGGGCCGTAGCTAGGGTAGTGTGGCCGGTGCCATCGCACAGGGGGTCAGGGGTCAGGGGGCGCAGGTCAGGGGGCGCTGTTTTGGCCTGTCAAATTTCTATTTATTAACATTCTTGCTTGTAGCTTCCTCTTATTTCATCCCCAGCATCTCCTGGCTTCTCCTATCTCTTCCCTGGCCCTTCCCCATGAAGCCATGGCCCTTTTTTGGGTGTATTATGTCCCTTTGAAAATGAGGGAGGCTCCAATGCTCTTTCTGGCACAGGGCACCAAAAAGTCTAGTTACGGCTCTGCCCAAAGACACCATTCAAGCCTGCGCTTATAGATATTAGATATGATTTTTTACTTTGAGGTCTCTACTGGATGCACTCTACTGGATGCACTCTACTGAATGCAGTAGAGCACAGGTTCTCAAACTCGGTCCTCGGGACCCCAAACGGTGCATGTTTTGCAGGCCTCCTGACAAAATCAAAAGTGAAATTAGCTCCACCTGTGGATCTTTTAAAATGTGTCAGTGAGTAAAGAACACACCTGTGCACCTGCTGGGTGACCTGGAAAACGTGACCTGTGTGGGGTCCTAAGGACCGAGTTTGAGAACCACTGCAGTAGAGTGATTTTTTTGCCACTGGGTATGCTTCACAGTCGCACTGCATATGCGCGTCAATTGATTATCTACGGCAGATGTAGTGGGAATTTATTTGCAAAGTCAGTGACAGGAAAGTGATTGTTTGGGGGAGGTACAGAAAGGTGCAAATAGTCGCCACCATTTTCTGGGCGTCTCCTAGTCAGCTACTACAAATTTGTTCTTAGTTGGACTGGCCCCGGTATCTTAACTGACACTGACATTCTGAGGGTTATATATAAACAAGGGGGACAAGGGAAGGGAGACACAATTGCACAGGAGTAAATTACACCAATTAGTATCAGGTATTAGGGAAATACAGAAATCAGGGGGTGCTCCCTGAAGTATATGTAACAGTATAAAGAATAGAGATGAGCGGGTTCGGTTCCCAGAGAACCGACTCCACCCGAATTTAGCATATCCAAGTCTGATCCAAGCAGGCTCGGAGGTTCCCGCCATACTCGGATCTCGAAACCGAGGCAAAACCATAGAGTCGGAAATCTCGTCGTTCGCGAGCTTTCGTCTCTATGATCAATGTACTATATAAGGGACCACGTGACGGAAGCTATTTCCACTCCGGCTGTGTAAAGTGAACAGGGAGGGTGGGCAGTGTAGGGCTGGGAGAGGTGCTGCTGTGTCCGGGGCTGGTGACTGCTGATCCATTCTGGTCTCTGGTCACGGTGCTGTCACTATCACTGTGCTGTCTGTTGATCTATCTGGTCTCTGGTCACAGTGCTGTCACTATCACTGTGCTGTCTGCTGATCCATTCTGGTCTCTGGTCACTGTCACTGTGCTGTCTCCTGATCCATTCTGGTCTCTGGTCACGGTGCTGTCACTATCACTGTGCTGTCTGTTGATCCATCTGGTCTCTGGTCACAGTGCTGTCACTATCACTGTGCTGTCTGCTGATTCATTCTGGTCTCTGGTCACTGTCACTGTGCTGTCTCCTGATCCATTCTGGTCTCTGATCACGGTACTGTCACTATCACTGTGCTGTCTCTGATCCATTCTGGTCTCTGGTCACGGTGCTGTCACTGTAACTGTGCTGTCTCCTGATCCATTCTGGTCAGGGTGCTGTCTCTATCACTGTGCTGTCTGTGCTGATCCATTCTGGTCTCTGGTCACGGTGCTGTCACTATCACTGTGCTGTCTGCTGATCCATTCCGGTCTCTGGTCACGGTGCTGTCACTGTCACTGTGCTGTCTGCTGATCCATTCCGGTCTCTGGTCATGGTGCTGTCACTATCACTGTGCTGTCTGCTGATCCATTCCGGTCTCTGGTCACGGTGCTGTCACTGTCACTGTGCTGTCTGCTGATCCATTCCGGTCTCTGGTGATGGTGCTGTCACTATCACTGTGCTGTCTGTTGATCCATCTGGTCTCTGGTCACAGTGCTGTCACTATCACTGTGCTGTCTCCTGATCCATTCTGGTCTCTGGTCACGGTGCTGTCACTATCACTGTGCTGTCTGCTGATCCATTCTGGTCTCTGGTCACGGTGCTGTCACTATCACTGTGCTGTCTCCTGATCCATTCTGGTCTCAGGTCACGGTGCTGTCACTATCACTGTGCTGTCTCCTGATCCATTCTGGTCTCTGGTCACGGTGCTGTCACTATCACTGTGCTGTCTGTGCTGATCCATTCTGGTCTCTGGTCACGGTGCTGTCACTATCACTGTGCTGTCTGTTGATCCATTCCGGTCTCTGCTCACGGTGCTGTCACTATCACTGTGCTGTCTGCTGATCCATTCTATTCTTTAGTAACGGTGCTGTCACTGTCACTGTGCTGTCTGCTGATCCATTCCGGTCTCTGGTCATGGTGCTGTCACTATCACTGTGCTGTCTGCTGATCCATTCTGGTCTCTGGTCACGGTGCTGTCACTGTCACTGTGCTGTCTCCTGATCCATTCTGTTCTCTGGTCACGGTGCTGTCACTATCACTGTGCTGTCTGTGCTGATCCATTCTGGTCTCTGGTCACGGTGCTGTCACTGTGCTGTCTGCTGATCCATTCCGGTCTCTGCTCACGGTGCTGTCACTATCACTGTGCTGTCTGCTGATCCATTCTATTCTCTAGTAACGGTGCTGTCACTGTCACTGTGCTGTCTGCTGATCCATTCCAGTCTCTGGTCATGGTGCTGTCACTATCACTGTGCTGTCTGTTGATCCATATGGTCTCTGGTCACAGTGCTGTCACTGTCACTGTGCTGTCTGCTGATCCATTCTGGTCTCTGGTCACGGTGCTGTCACTGTCACTGTGCTGTCTCCTGATCCATTCTGTTCTCTGGTCACAGTGCTGTCACTATCACTGTGCTGTCTGTGCTGATCCATTCTGGTCTCTGGTCACGGTACTGTCACTGTCACTGAGCTGTCTGCTGATCCATTCCGGTTTCTGCTCACGGTGCTGTCACTATCACTGTGCTGTCTGCTGATCCATTCTATTCTCTAGTAACGGTGCTGTCACTATCACTGTGCTGTCTGCTGATCCATTCCAGTCTCTGGTCATGGTGCTGTCACTATCACTGTGCTGTCTGTTGATCCATATGGTCTCTGGTCACAGTGCTGTCACTGTCACTGTGCTGTCTGCTGATCCATTCTGGTCTCTGGTCACGGTGCTGTCACTGTCACTGTGCTGTCTCCTGATCCATTCTGTTCTCTGGTCACAGTGCTGTCACTATCACTGTGCTGTCTGTGCTGATCCATTCTGGTCTCTGGTCATGGTGCTGTCACTGTCACTGTGCTGTCTGCTGATCCATTCCGGTTTCTGCTCACGGTGCTGTCACTATCACTGTGCTGTCTGCTGATCCATTCTATTCTCTAGTAACGGTGCTGTCACTGTCACTGTGCTGTCTACTGATCCATTCCGGTCTCTGGTCATGGTGCTGTCACTATCACTGTGCTGTCTGTTGATCCATCTGGTCTCTGGTCACAGTGCTGTCACTATCACTGTGCTGTCTGCTGATCCATTCTGGTCTCTGGTCACGGTGCTGTCACTATCACTGTGCTGTCTCCTGATCCATTCTGGTCTCTGGTCACGGTGCTGTCACTGTCACTGTGCTGTCTCCTGATCCATTCTGTTCTCTGGTCACGGTGCTGTCACTATCAATGTGCTCTGTGCTGATCCATTCTGGTCTCTGGTCACGGTGCTGTCACTGTGCTGTCTGCTGATCCATTCCGGTCTCTGCTCACGGTGCTGTCACTATCACTGTGCTGTCTGTGCTGATCCATTCTGGTCTCTGGTCACGGTGCTGTCACTGTGCTGTCTGCTGATCCATCTGGTCTCTGGTCACGGTGCTGTCACTATCACTGTGTTGTCTCCTGATCCATTCCGGACTCTGGTCACGTTGCTGTCACTATCACTGTGCTGTCTGCTGATCCATTCTGGTCTCTGGTCACTGTCACTGTGCTGTCTCCTGATCCATTCTGGTCTCTGATCACGGTACTGTCACTATCACTGTGCTGTCTCTGATCCATTCTGGTCTCTGGTCACGGTGCTGTCACTGTCACTGTGCTGTCTCCTGATCCATTCTGGTCAGGGTGCTGTCTCTATCACTGTGCTGTCTGTGCTGATCCATTCTGGTCTCTGGTCACGGTGCTGTCACTGTTACTGTGCTGTCTGCTGATCCATTCCGGTCTCTGGTCATGGTGCTGTCACTATCACTGTGCTGTCTGCTGATCCATTCCGGTCTCTGGTCACGGTGCTGTCACTGTCACTGTGCTGTCTGCTGATCCATTCCGGTCTCTGGTGATGGTGCTGTCACTATCACTGTGCTGTCTGTTGATCCATCTGGTCTCTGGTCACAGTGCTGTCACTATCACTGTGCTGTCTCCTGATCCATTCTGGTCTCTGGTCACGGTGCTGTCACTATCACTGTGCTGTCTGCTGATCCATTCTGGTCTCTGGTCATGGTGCTGTCACTATTACTGTGCTGTCTCCTGATCCATTCTGGTCTCTGGTCACGGTGCTGTCACTATCACTGTGCTGTCTGTGCTGATCCATTCTGGTCTCTGGTCACGGTGCTGTCACTATCACTGTGCTGTCTGCTGATCCATTCTATTCTTTAGAAACGGTGCTGTCACTGTCACTGTGCTGTCTGCAGATCCATTCCGGTCTTTGGTCATGGTGCTGTCACTATCACTGTGCTGTCTGCAGATCCATCTGGTCTCTGGTCACAGTGCTGTCACTATCACTATGCTGTCTGCTGATCCATTCTGGTCTCTGGTCACGGTGCTGTCACTATCACTGTGCTGTCTCCTGATCCATTCTGGTCTCTGGTCACGGTGCTGTCACTGTCACTGTGCTGTCTCCTGATCCATTCTGTTCTCTGGTCAAGGTGCTGTCACTATCACTGTGCTGTCTGTGCTGATCCATTCTGGTCTCTGGTCACGGTGCTGTCACTGTGCTGTCTGCTGATCCATTCCGGTCTCTGCTCACGGTGCTGTCACTATCACTGTGCTGTCTGCTGATCCATTCTATTCTCTAGTAACGGTGCTGTCACTGTCACTGTGCTGTCTGCTGATCCATTCCAGTCTCTGGTCATGGTGCTGTCACTATCACTGTGCTGTCTGTTGATCCATATGGTCTCTGGTCACAGTGCTGTCACTGTCACTGTGCTGTCTGCTGATCCATTCTGGTCTCTGGTCACGGTGCTGTCACTGTCACTGTGCTGTCTCCTGATCCATTCTGTTCTCTGGTCACGGTGCTGTCACTATCACTGTGCTGTCTGTGCTGATCCATTCTGGTCTCTGGTCACGGTGCTGTCACTGTCACTGTGCTGTCTGCTGATCCATTCCGGTCTCTGCTCACGGTGCTGTCACTATCACTGTGCTGTCTGCTGATTCATTCTATTCTCTAGTAACGGTGCTGTCACTGTCACTGTGCTGTCTACTGATCCATTCCGGTCTCTGGTCATGGTGCTGTCACTATCACTGTGCTGTCTGTTGATCCATCTGGTCTCTGGTCACAGTGCTGTCACTATCACTGTGCTGTCTGCTGATCCATTCTGGTCTCTGGTCACGGTCCTGTCACTATCACTGTGCTGTCTCCTGATCCATTCGGTTCTCTGGTCACAGTGCTGTCACTATCACTGTGCTGTCTGTGCTGATCCATTCTGGTCTCTGGTCACGGTGCTGTCACTGTCACTGTGCTGTCTGCTGATCCATTCCGGTTTCTGCTCACGGTGCTGTCACTATCACTGTGCTGTCTGCTGATCCATTCTATTCTCTAGTAATGGTGCTGTCACTGTCACTGTGCTGTCTGCTGATCCATTCTGGTCTCTGGTCATGGTGCTGTCACTATCACTGTGCTGTCTGTTGATCCATCTGGTCTCTGGTCACAGTGCTGTCACTGTCACTGTGCTGTCTGTGCTGATCCATTCTGGTCTCTGGTCACGGTGCTGTCACTGTCACTGTGCTGTCTGCTGATCCATTCTGGTCTCTGGTCACGGTGCTGTCACTGTCACTGTGCTGTCTGCTGATCCATTCTATTGTCTAATAACGGTGCTGTCACTGTCACTGTGCTGTCTGCTGATCCATTCTGGTCTCTGGTCATGGTGCTGTCACTATCACTGTGCTGTCTGCTGATCCATTCTGGTCGCTGGTCACGGTGCTGTCACTGTCACTGTGCTGTCTCCTGATCCATTCTGGTCACGGTACTGTCTCTATCTCTGTGCTGTCTGTGCTGATCCATTCAGGTCCCTGGTCATGGTGCTGTCACTATCACTGTGCTGTCTGTTGATCCATCTGGTCTCTGGTCACAGTGCTGTCACTATCACTGTGCTGTCTGCTGATCCATACTGGTCTCTGGTCACGGTGCTGTCACTGTCACTGTGCTGTCTGTTGATCCATTCTGGTCTCTGGTCACGGTGCTGTCACTATCACTGTGCTGTCTGTGCTGATCCATTCTGGTCTCTGGTCACGGTGCTGTCACTGTCACTGTGCTGTCTCCTGATCCATTCTGTTCTCTGGTCACGGTGCTGTCACTATCACTGTGCTGTCTGTGCTGATCCATTCCGGTCTCTGCTCACGTTGCTGTCACTATCACTGTGCTGTCTGCTGATCCATTCTATTCTCTAGTAACGATGCTGTCACTGACACTGTGCTGTCTGCTGATCCATTCCGGTCTCTGGTCATGGTGCTGTCACTATCACTGTGCTGTCTGTTGATCCATCTGGTCTCTGGTCACAGTGCTGTCACTATCACTGTGCTGTCTGCTGATCCATTCTGGTCTCTGGTCACGGTGCTGTCACTATGACTGTGCTGTCTGCTGATCCATTCTGTTCTCTGGTCACGGTGCTGTCACTATCACTGTGCTGTCTCCTGATCCATTCTATTCTCTAGTAACGCTGCTGCATACTTGCCAACTCTCCCTCATTGTCAGGGAGACTCCCTAAAATAGCAGCAATCTCCCTGACTCCCTGAAGCGTCTACCAATCTCCCTCATTTCACCTTACCCCCATTATGACACTGTTCTATAAAAGAAGAAACAGAGATATATACATTTAAATTGGATAATTAGTATAATTTCCCTGCATTGGTTTTAAGTAGGGGTGTGCACCGGACACTTTTCGTGTTTTGTGTTTTGGTTTTGGATCTGGATCTTTCTTCGTGTTTTGGATCTGGATTGGTTTTGCCAAAACCACCCTTCCGTGTTTTGGGTTCTGGGTTTTGTGTTTTGGATCTGGATTTTTTCTTAAAAAATAAAAAAAACCCGCTAAAATCACATAAATGGGCCTTTTTTTGTTCCTACGCTATTAATAACCCCAATAACATTAATTTCCACTCATTTCCACTCTATTCTGAACACCTCACACCTCACAATATTGTTTTTAGGCCAAAAGGTTGTACCGAGGAAGCTGGATGACTATGCTAAGCGACACAAGGGGGCGGCACAAACACGTGGCCCATCTAGGAGTGGCACTGCAGTGGCAGACAGGAAGCCAATCAGCGTTATGGTGCCCATTTGCATGTAGCACGAACCCGGGAGATCCGTGCTACATGCATCTGTGTGATTGGCACAGAGCAATGACAGGTCCGTGAGACCCGTCTGTGCTGCTGTGGTAAAAA